>OX411786.1:6460915-8873547 GCA_948252455.1 Acleris cristana
GACGAGCACTGCCCCGCGTTGAGGTCGATCTGGTAACACGATATCCCTCTATTTCACTTAGTTCAACTAGAAGTTCAATCAGTTGAACTAATGGGACTAAAATATTCCAATTATTTCAACTTTGTAATTTTACTTTGAAAGTTGAACTAACTGGACAAAATCGTTCCTATTAGTTCAACTTTTTAATATTTTATTCACAAGCAAACATTCAAGGGGTACGGGTAAACAATAGAATCCCGGTTTAGTACGAGCAACATTTTTTCTTTGTACGTTGCTGGTAATGTGACTCGGTAATGTACGCGTACTTGTGATTAAAATATTAGAAAGTTGAGTTCAACTTTAATCAATTCAAAATAGGAACAATTTTGTTCAGTTAGTAGTTGAAATAATTGGAATATTTTTGTCCCATTAGTTCAACCGATTGAACTTCTAGTTGAACTTAGTTATCCCTGTTATCAGGCTTATTGGCGACAATACTCTTGTCTGTGATGACAAATCGCTCTCACTTGTCTAAACTCTCAATAATGTGGCCGACGACTTGTAGTACGGTATTTCGAACTTAATAGACCGTATGGTCTATTAGGTTAGGTAAACTTTCCTCGTTGATACACTTTTGAAAATAAGTTCACTTTCATTCCTTATAGATCCACTTTCACATAAGTACTTAGAACATTCATCAACAGAAAAGCGATAGTAATGACAAGTTAAGTTTTGTCACACAAATTTAGAAATAAACATCACACCCTAAATTATACCAAAAAAAAAAAAAACATAAATATTTGGTGTGTGCAAATTACCTTTCGTCTGTTTTTGATTAGGATCGTGACCAAATTTTTGTTTATCTTTTTATATTTTTATTTTGCTTATTTTTGTGGATTATTCCATAATTTAGAGACTTCTTTGAATTCTGTATTTTTTTACTCTCCCACAGACGAAGGGTTAAGGTTCGTTTTTATATCAAGCCCGGAGGGCTAGAACATCCCAGAAATAGGAGCTCCGCGTTAGTAGAGCTCCGTCGACTCTGTTAAATTTGTTAATTTTATGGTGGTTTGGCACACATGCGCGCGTTGCCGGCACGGCAGTGAATTTGTTAATTATACTTATACTTTTGTGTACACTACTGTACCCAATAGTATATCTAAGAGGAAACACTGCATTGGTGTTTTAAAAGTGTATCTACGAGGAAAGTGTACCTAAGGCTGTATTTCAACAAACTGGAATAAGGTCTTATACCTAGATTAAACGCCGAATTTGTATAAACTAATCTCGGAGTAAGTCTTATTCCAAGTTTCGTGAAATGCAGCCTAAGAGGAATAATTTGACCAAATTAAATAACAAGTTGCTGATGGTTAGTCCTGACTACGATTTCATGTCTGTGCATGTAAAAATCAATGACAAATGGCCAAATGCGGACAACCGAAAATTGTATCAATGGCCGTTGGTCCACCGCCGCCGTCAACGATACGACAACGATAACGAGATGAGGGCTCCGAAGTAGCGACACAGTCAGGGGCATTCCCGGTCGACCACCTCTAGGGTGATATTCGTTTGCGCGTTCAACGCGTAACGACCTGAGCGCTGTAGGATTAGCTAGCTGCAATGAACAAGCCAACATTTTCTTAAGTGGACGACCGCGAATGTCCCTAATTGTACATTTACTATGACCGCCTGTCCACCGCACGCCCGTCGCCCAGCCGCCGTCATCCCGGCTGCCGATTTTTGGAGTAAGTAGCCGGCAATACAAAACATGTTTGAACTTGTCTACCCACACCGGCGTCGACGTCGCACCACGCCGGTTTTTATTTTAAATAACTTCAATAAAGGTTAAATTAGCCTGGTACACTTATCCCTACCGAGCTATCCCTACTGGTAGGGATAGGGAGCACTGTCCATTTCCACTATTCGCGACTCTATTACTAATTAACCAAAATTTGTATCATAAAATATGAGGTAGGTTTAAGGTATGTTAGTTCTTCAGCAGGCACAAAGGGCCAAAACACTCAGAAATAGGAGCTCCGTCGACTCCGTTAGGCACTTGTCCCACCACCGACGATGAGCGGGAAGCGAGTACAGCCAGCGATCAACTATTAATATTTGTGTCTCGTTTATTGACGCGCGATCTACATTTTTTGTTTCGACAAACTAGTGGAAAGAGTTCTCGCCGGCAGTGTGAACAGCCAGCGATTAACTATTAATATACGTGTCTCTTTTATTGACACGGGATCTATATCTTTTTTTCGTTTCTTGAGCGAGAAAATAGTCGATAGCTAATCGCTTTCTCGCCGGCGGTGGGACAAGTGCCTTAAATTTTATATTCAAAGAGAAATTATTGGTAGAGTAGCGGATAGAGGGGAAATGGACAGTGTAGGTGCACTGTCCATTTCCCCTCTTTTACCTACCGGGAGAAATAAATCAACAAAAACGTGTACTTAGTGTATCAGTAGGGATAGCAGGGTAGGGATAAGTGTAGTAGCTGGTTGAATTTAGGAGGAATTAATTCGATTGTACTCCATTCCTTTGGGCTGATGGTACATTTCATGGCAATTTTCCTCTAAGAGTGAAAGAGATAGTTTGAATAGAGAGCGATACTAAGAACTTTCAAGAAGCGTGTGAAAGAGAACAATTAGAAACAAAATCCTCGATATTTTTATTTTTCAAACATGCATACATGCAATGTGGCTAAATCTACCGCAATAGGTATTTGCATGAACAATAAATTCTATACATTATATTGCCATTAGTGCAATTGCTCCCGATCTTTCTTTCTTTTCTTTAAGGAGACTTATACAGTTGAGCTATAAATATTTTTGAGTGTTGGATATCTGAATGCATAGTATTTACATGATACACAGATATAAATACACATAGATAACGCAAATGCATCTACTTCCGGACTTAAACACTGACGAAGCGTCGGGGTTAGCCGTCGCTACTGACGTTTCGCGCGCCTGTTGTTGCAGCCGATTGGCCGTGAAAATTAAGAAAATGCCTCGTTGCATGATAATAAACTGCAATAGCCCAAAAAAGCGACGACTTTGAATCGATTTTGCGCGGAAAACGGAAAAATGACACGGTTGGTTTTCATACAGATTTAGGTATTTACGTTATCTATGTGTTTTTATATCTGTGACATAATAGATTGGATATGTCTGAGGCCCTACTTTGAAAATCGAATTTCGAAGTTGCGTAAGCTCCATCTCTGTCACTCGTCATTTGAGCCTAAATCGAGAGAGAAGGATGGAGCTAACGTTACTTCGAACTCTGATTTTCAAAGTAGGGCCTCTGGTCATGCATGTGACATTGATTTGATATGACATGACGTTTAAAACTCACACTAGCAAATATTGTTCTGTTAATTGCGTTTCAAGTAGCAAACAATTAGGAACCTTAATGTCTTGGGACTAAGTTCATTTTCTCGAATGGTTAGAACTTTTTGCCATTCTATCCCATCCAATCTTGTTGGAATTTTAAAACGTTAGATACGGCTGAATTTTTCACCATTTAAATCCTTTTGGTTTACTATGCAGTTACATCTTCTTGAATTTTTATCCAAGCAGATAGTTAAAACATACTGTCACAGGACATTTTTCTGACCTTTTCGCGGGTTAGTCTTTTTTGTAAATCTAATGCAACAGATTTTTTGGGCTCGCTGTTCGGTTAGATCTATCTGCAGCTGACTGTACCTCGTATTCAAATGACAGTTAAGACGGCCTTATAGGTAGTTGGTTTCGCGAACAAAATAGGTTACAACAGAAGGTCCTCGTAACCCTTGGCCAATGAAATCAGATCAATCAAATCTTGCTTTTACATTAATTTGTATAATTAACAAGGTTGTTTTCTATACCGTAAAAGCATAATTTCTGGGATACTGTTACCTTAATTTTAGAACATGGCTTGTATAGTGCGGACTACACGGTGTGTTTGGATTTAAAAAATCATTGTTACATAGCGAGTGCTGCGATTCAAGGTCTGTTGGTTAATCCCGAGTTGTATCAATATATTGTCCTTGGTCAAACGTCGTCAATGACACAAGCCTAGAACAATTGATCCACGTGGCTCATGTGTAATCCCAGTGAATCCGCAATGGAATCCCGACTTTAGGGGGGAAAATCTACCTGGAAGAAAAATGTTTAAAATAAGCAACTTTACACGTGGGTATAATACGCTTCGTATCAAAACGTGTATACTCCTACAGCGGTACACGTACGAAATGACGTCACTGACACACGCCTAGAACAATTGTTAATCCACGTGCCTTGTGTGTTTATCGTGTGCGTGCGTTGGCGTGCGCCGCAGTGGAATCCCAACTTAACGGAGGAAAAATAAATATAAGCATCTTTACAAGGGAAACCGTAAAATATCATTTCAAATATTAAAAACATTTAAACATATCCTTGAGTAATGTAGGCTGAATTACAATCCATTGTTCCACATCCATCACAACATTCACAATCACAGTCGTCATTAACTACCTACCGAGTGAACAAGCGTCTTTTATTTCAAAGGACAAAGACGGAGAATTGTAAAAATATTTTTTGCAAGGAACAATGTTGCCTTGACCCAGCCGTAACAACGGGCCGGGATATGGTAGGCACGTGTTGCAAAGATTTCGCTCTCATCTAGAATTTTAATTGCGTCTGTGACAAAATACTTAAAACACAGGGTTTTATTTTTTGCCCGGGCTACTGTAGGTGTCCTTTAACCAATCAGGGATTTTTGTGTTCCGACACCGGTGAAATGGTCGGCATAGAGACACGTCATCTTGGTCCTCAGGGCCATCTCACTATACCCCATCTTTCCATCTCTCCATCTCCGCCTCTGACCATCAAGTGGCATCTGTGTTCGATAGGCTTCAATATTCCATGAAAAAAATGAATTAGCGGACGTAGGACGCACAAAAATCAAGAGTGGCTAAAGTTTTAATGATCCCCTCGCCAGGAGCTTAAAATAAGCTGACGTGGCATAAATTGAGCTGCGTAAAAATGAAGAAAAAGTTGTTAAAAGGCTTCTTATGGACGTGATTACCAGCTAGATGCGGACAGGCAACCGGCTGAACAATTTTTAAACGTGGTAAAACATAATATTTAAATTTGTCCGCAGATTATATTGACTTAGATCACCCTTCTGTCAAGGTTTATCCTACTGAAACCGAGGTGTCGACTTTACCGGAAGCTCGTCGCGAACCGTTTATAGAAACAATGACGAAGCTCGCTTCCGGGCACGGCCTGCCCCCATCGCCTGGGGCTCGCATACGACCTACTTATTTCATCTACCCTTATACTGTTTACAATTACATAGAATACGCTGACGATTTTATTTAAAAAAATGCAATCTAAAAACGTTTTCAATTTTTTTTCAAGTGGCCCTGTGATAACAAATCACGTGTTTGTAGCTTTAATGTTGTACGTCGTTAATTATACTGCACTTTTAAATTACCCCCCAACCTCTAAAACCTCTGAAACATTCTTGACAAGAACTGCAGCAAGTACAAATAAAAACCGCAGACAGCGACAAAGTTCAGCTTTTTACATCAAACACGAACAAGGGAATAACCATTAAGTATTTCCACTCGGTCTGCGTGCAATAAATGAATGAAAAACTCTTCTTCGACTTGGTAGATACAATTGATAACTTGCCCGGAGCTAACTTTTTGCTCTCTCCATTATTGACGTCAGACTTGGAGGAATCAGACAGCTCGCGATATTTCTATCTCTACTCGCAAATAACTGGATTTCACTTGGTTTAGACGTGTACATTTAATAAGATGTCTAATCTTCTTTGCTGGATGGTTAAGACCGATATCTATCTGCCATTTCCAATTTAAAATACTTGACCCACAATCTAAGGTAATGAGATAAGTACTTAGATACGTGTTTTTACCTACTTGTTAAGCGTTCGGTTATTTGTGAAAACACGCACCCAGGTGAAATTAAGTGACAGATATTTTACATACCCCACTAATAAAAGAAAGCACGTACCTATAATAAGAACCTTTAAATCAACTAGGTAACGCATTTTTTTTTCATAATCGGGGCCATTCATTTACTATAGGCGCTCATTCAAGCGATTAATTGCGCGATATCAAAGAAACTTTATCACTGTCATATTTCTCATGCAATTCTTATGGGTCTTCCGTTGCTTATACACAGCAGACAAAAGCGACACATTAATGGGTTTGAGTGAGCTACAAGTGAACCACTTTCAGCGTAACATATTCAGCGCCAGCAACCCGCTAGTCGGGTTCTCAGTTCGTAGGCAGTTTTCGCTACAAAGCGGAAAAACTGGGATCGGGATCGGCTACGAGCGTAGCGCGTAGCGCTTCGTGGCGGCGAATGTGCTAATGTATAACCGCGTCCCTACCTAGGCCCACCTCGTGGACTGGTACAAATGTATATGTTTGCTGTCATCAGTGCTGTAAACTCTCCTGGTTTTCCAGGAGATTACATGTTTTTTAGTAAAGTCTCCTTTTCTACTGATTTTTTTGAATATTCTACGTTATCTCCTGGATTTTCAACAACTGTAAAATAACCCTCTTAAAAATGCAAAAAATGGCACGTTTCGGTATTTTCGGTACTGACATGACAACCTGAGGCCCTACTTTGAAAATCGAAGTTCGAAGTTACGTTAGCTCCATCCCTGTCACTCGTTATTCGAGACTAAATTGATAGAAAAGGATGGAGCTAACGTAACTTCGAACTTCGATTTTCAAAGTAGGGCCTCTGACAAGTTTGCATTGGAAGAGTGGAATCGACTTTTTCTACGTCACGTCACTTACGGTCAATTTAAATCGAGTATCGGAACGTTTTAATTTAAACCATTGTTTCGGTATCGTTGAGTATCGGAGATCGAAAGTGCTTTCTGTAATAAATATACATAAAAAAAGGCATTGAGTACCTGCTGTTTACATTGAAATACGCATAAAAATATAAAAAAAACAGTACTCCTTCTTTTTTTTACCGTCTCCTGGTTTTTATGGCAACAATCTCCTCTTTTTTTGTCAGTGACAGTTTACAGCACTGGCTGTCATGGTCAGTTTCTATCAAATAGTGAGGCGAGACAGTTTAAGTCCTCAGTTTGGAACGCCACAGTCGACTCTGGCCGACAACTGAAAGTCGTGCCAATGACGCCACGACGGCTACAGCCGACGCAAGTTCATGATTAAAAGAGACTTTGTTTAGTATCAATAAGGCGTAATTTGCACAGCGTAGCAAACATGTTTGGCGTGTGAGTGACTCATTTTGTATGCGATCTAAGGCGATCAAAAGGGAACTCGATCTCCTAAGAACGGTTTGCTTGGTTTGGGTGAAATCCGTAATTCAGGTCTCTGACAAAAGCAGAATACTTTTCATGTATAATGGATGCGGTTAACACAAGGACAAGAAGAGAGGTGTTATAAGGAACAGATACAGGCTGATTGGATCGATGGATAATATTTATTTGGGGAAAAGAAATGACGATATACCTACGAGCAAAACCAAGTTAAGAATAATATTAAGCAGAACGAGCAAAATGCATGTTCGCTAATCATTAGGTAATTTTATGAAAGTACTAGCTTCTGCCCGCGACTTCGTCCGCGTAGATTTCGATTATCTTAATTCCCTAAACTTTTAAATTTTGCGGGATGAAAGCAGCCTATGTCACCCAAATCCGTTCAGCCGTTGCAGCGTGAAGGAGTAACAAACTAACACACAAACAAACTCTCGCATTTATAATATTAAATTTTGTGTACGTGCATATCCTACATATGCACGTACACAAAATTTAGTACGTACTCCTAACTTTTCGTTTTTAACCAATCTAACTATCCACATTGAATATGATTGATATTTCTGCACACGGCCTCTTGATAGTTGTGCCTAATTCAACGTTCCATTAAAAACGTTGCGTGTAAAGCAGGTTAATGTTTTTAATTAAAAAGAAGGCAAGTTCCTGGGTTTGTTGGTCAACTTATATTAGTTCTCGGAGACGATAAAAGTAATCAAGTCCGCAATGTATCGCCTGCGCAGCTCACTCGAAGATAACTCCGCACTTCAGACCAAGATTGTTTCATATCACCGTGCATTTTTATACAATTCCGTAACATGACGACGTAGCCATTAGTGCCACAATCGCATGTGATATAAAGTTGCCTTTATTCAATTTGGTTTTGAGGTCCGGAGCTCTTAAATGTTTGATGTGACGCGGAGACGTGCTCCGGTACACTCTATCTTGTTCAAGAACTTTCAAGTTTTAATTCTTTTGAGGTAATGATCGAGTAACTTTGGCTAATGTTGTTGTTAACGCGCTCGCTGTGAGTTTTTGTAATCTGGTTAAAAGTTCCACAAGAAACCAGCACTCAGTGCATTGTCTAATCAAGTTTTTACGTATACGTGGATACTAAATGGAAGATTTGTATTTTATGTTTGAAATATTGTCGCAGAAAATCGATGAACGAAATTTTTGTTTTTGTTCTTTTGACTTTACGTTATTACATTATGACAGGGTTCTATAACATGTTGGCTTAATGGCTCAATTATTAATGACCGTGATGTACCTAACTACAATTCACCTAAATACAATTCGGTAATAGGTGTACCTACATAAGTAATTGCATAAACATCCGGGAACTAATCTCATTTTACTTTACCAAAAATACTTTTAGACTTTCATTCATATTCTTGCATGTATAAAAGCATGATCCTTTGAGAACGCCATTACGATAATGGAAAAATACTTTCCTGTATTAACGTGTTCGCCTAACGGCCATATTTTTGAAATGTTATGCTGACCTATAATAGAACGTGCTTCGCTGTCTACTAAAAAAACAAAGTAAATAACCAGCACTCCATCTAATAAGGTACAAAATTATATCCAGAGGCAAATAGGATAACAAATAGCTATCTAGCGTAAATAAAAATAGGTCATCGACTGAAGTACGATACGTCCAGTGTACCTAGACTCTTGAGGACTCATTGCACTTCTCTTGACCTACCTAAATAGGGTAGTGAAGAGTCATGCATGGGGTTCATGGGGAAGTGGTTGCCGCTTAGGTCACGTTCACAAGAAATGGTCCAGTCCTTTACTTTCATTAGACTTGAGCTTCAGACCAAAAGCGACCTCGACGCGACAAATATTATGCTAAAGGCAAGTAGTGAGAGCGGTGACAAAGATTGCGCTCAGCCTGCATCGAGGTGCACTCGTGTCAAGTCACGTTACGTGTTGACAATATCTACATGGGGCATTAGGGTGCGACGAAGGCTCGACGCAAGCGGAGTGCGACGCGGGCTCGACGCAAGAGGAGTGCGTCGCACGCTCGACGCAAGAGGAGTGCGTCGCACGCTCGACGGAAGAGGAGTGCGTCGCATACTCGACGCAAGAGGAGTGCGTCGCACGCTCGACGCAAGCGGACTGCAGCGCTGTCTAAGTGACATTTGCGCTTTGCTTACGTGGAGCTGGCGTCTGTCTGTGTGACATTCGCGCTTTGCTTACTACAAGCTGGAGTCGTCGTGAAAGTTAGATAGGTTCCACACGGGCACGGGCGTTGGAATCGTTGCCACAGCGTTCTTCTACATATAAATTAGAATATGCCACACGATGCGTTGAAAACGTGCGTCGCTCTATGTTCAATTCAAACGACATCATTGCGACGACGCAACGTACCGGCACCGTTCGTGTGGCATAGCTGTTATCTCCAGATTATCCACCTCGCTGTGTGCTTCATGCTTTACAGTTAGCATCGTATTGTCTCCATCTGCGGGCACTTTGAACCGCAAATTGGCGACTAATCGGCGCGGTGCGTAATCCATTGAGCGTCTGACTGTTGCAAAGCAAACTCACGTTTCGCTAATTGCTTACTGCAACGCTAATGTGTACAATGTTCTATTCACACTAGTATTTTAACGCTAGTCTTGAACAGGACATGGAGTTAAGAGGCCACATCTTATAATTAAGTCGGTAGTGTTCCGCGATCTGGATCTCAATAACCATAACGCCTATAGATGTGTCTGTTCTTTGGATATAAGTATTGAACTTGAGACTGTTAAACGTGAAAACACAATTAGAATCAAAATCCTCCATCATAGTTTTATTTTTCGAACATGAGACCTTTTTCGTATGTTTTTTGTTGAATCTTTTTCTTTCGTATGTTTTTTGAAACCCTACGATCTTTAACGATGATTTTTAATTCAATAGTTGAGTATTTACAATTTCTTAAACCTGGTAAACCATTATTTTTAAATACTCGTATGTTGTGGTTTTAAAGTAAACAGCAATTATTTGAATTTGACGGTGCCATACTTACTAGACGTGCGCATGCTATGCGCGAAAGCACATAAAGCCATCCATTTTAATTCTTGTGTGGATGTGGTCACTTGAATCAAAAATAAAATTGTGGTAAGGTATAGGTAACTCTATCTATGCAGTGTCTTACTTTCGCCCGGGACTACTCGACATGCAACTGTATCATCTATGTATTTCGTTCGTTTTCTTTGATGTGAAAACTCCAATGAGGCGAAACATTTTTGCCATTGAATTGTAGTGACGATGTCAAGAGACGAGTGTGAAATTTGAGTTGCTTCATGTATGTGTAGCTCAACATTTTTGGACACTAACAAATGAACAAAAGAGATCCACAAACTGTGAGCCTATTGTGAACGCGAACAGAACACGCGATCTGGCAACCATAGAGGTTAGCACAGCCTGCCCTTGGCTCGTTTCTCCTACTTATCTCCCTCTCTTATTAGTCTAGACTAAAAGAGACGACCTATCTAGCGTTAAAATTAGAGCTAGCAGATCACACAGTAATACAATCAATACATCGACTGTTTTTTTATACTAGGTACTTTGACGTAGTGTCGAGTTTCCAATCCGACTAAAGTGCCCGGATCACGATTGTTTCATAACAGGGGAGTGCTTTGATGCACTGATAGTACTGATACACATAAAGCTATTGTTAACCCATCTCAAAGGACTTTGCAATTTTTTTAAATATTTATTACCTACTTTTTTTGGACGACGCGGTAAGCCAAGTTAGTGTAAAACTTGCCTACGGAGCTAGGAGGCCCAAGTTCGAATCCCGGTAAAAACAATTATTTGTGTGATGAGTGCGAAGTTCCGAGTCTCGAACGCTTTGTATGTATTATAGTACCTACGTTATATTGTTATGTAGGTATACATGATATCCAAAATCGAGGCCTAATGCTTAGTTTAGCACGAGAAGCACGAGGTCCATTTGATTGTCACCCCGATTTATGTAGGTAGTATATAAATGTGGCGTTATCTATGAAAATGGATCTTATTGTCGATGGCGCTTCCGCCATTATTAACGATGCTCCGCATATGCTCCGATATAAATACAACGTCGCGTAACGTAGTGCGGCGTAAGCGCCATTGACAATAAGGTCCCTTTTCATAGATAACGCAACAAATGCAGGCAGTCGGTATCAAATAATTTATTATTTCAGCTAGGTAATAGGAATTAATTATTTGAACTGAACTGATCTAGTTCAAAGCTTAGCTTTTAATCAAGGGAACCTGTTGTACTATTCCATTGTTTTACCCAAAGGCAGTTCAGTTTATAAAAGCAATAAATATCGAAATAACGTTCGAATAGCGACTTTACAGCTTAGACTATAAAATTTCATTTACAATTACAGCAATTTTATTTATTTATTTATTTAACCTTTATTGCACAAAAAAAGGACAAATTATGGTGGACTTAATGCCTTAATTTTGCATTACACCATGGTGCATTAGACCATAGGATTCGACCTCCTATAAATCAATACCTACCACTACCACTACTAAAAATCATTGTATTTACAGTAATGCCAGAATATAAATAGGCATCTGTCATTTATTCGCCAGAGAGCGTGAGAAGGCGATAGATACGAGTATAACCGAACAAATGGATGATGGATGTTTTTCATTTCTTAAAGTAAGTATAGGTATTATATTTAGCCGAACGAAAAAAAGGCCTCATTTTTAACCTAACAATTTTACGTGATGAAAACAAGAAAATGTATATTCCTTACACAAAATGACTGACTTCTCAGTGAACTGGTTTTGTGTAAGAAAAATAAATATTGTTGTTTCTAAATTGTTACGTTAAAAATTACACCTTTTTTTCGTTCCGCTAATTTTGCTGGTGAGTGTGTTTATTTCTCTTTATAATTATGTTTATCATTGTCCAGTACCCATAGCACAAGCCTTGATAGTTTGGTATAAGTCAATTGTCAATCTTTAACATAAGTTGCAGGGAGATGAAGTGTGACTTAGACTACTCATATAAATGAATATAAGTATGTATACATTTTGTTGTTATGTTACATTTTACCATAAATACCCAAGAAAACAATGACGTTAATAAAATAAATTCTACATAGTCTAAAATTTAAGCAAAAAAAAGCCAGTCTCAATTAAACTAAAATAGGTCAAGCAATAAATAAAATAGATAGGAACTAATTCATTTCTTTTTTAATTCTATTCAATCAAAAGTACATGCCGTACAATATGTATATCTTTTTAATACCATTAGCTATTACATACTAATTTCGAGGGTTCCTGGGTCAAATCTGATAAGTAGAACGCCCTTAGTAGTGAAAGGATCTTGTGCAGGTTCTGCTCGGATTGTTACTACCATCTTACCCTTTTACCACCTACAAACAGCGGTGTTTGTCCGTTGCGCGAATAGAACAACCAGTGAAATAACTAGCATAGAGGACATTCCATCTAAATCCTCAGGGTTGGCAACGCAATTGCAGTCTTGAGATCATAATAGTAAGATTACAATCTTGAGATTGCAAGTATACATTGGGTTCAGTCCACTTATCATCAGGGGCACGTTTTATAAAAATACAAGTAACAATTTTACAGGTCTAAACTGGCAACACTGCTCAAATGGCTGGTCGTCATTGGTTGGTTGAGGTTGTGTCAAATGGAAACTTGTAACCTGTAAATTGTAATTTGTAGTTTTATAAAACAGGTCCCAGGTGGCCAGTGTGATTGTTTGCCTCTTCATGCAAAAAAAAAAACATTGGGTTTCACATTAATGATGTCTGTAGGCAACTAATCAAATTAGTCTCGTTATAATTTCATTAAATCTACATTCTATTTTAGTTGACTGTTATTGTCAATAAACTTAATTACAACAACTACAAACAGAACAAAAGGATTTCTGAAAATTACAGTAAAAAGCAATACAAGAGGTTCACACAAATTTTTGATGCATTTCAACAATTATATAGAACCTACTAAACCAGCCTTTTATTTAAGAATATTTTACCATGAGCTCTTTCATATCATCTATTCACTATGAACTTGTTTCAAAATTTTGTGAATATTATTTTTTATTTAAGTTTTACTATAACTACAACCAATACTTATTCGAAATATGTATCAACCACAATAAACCAAAACTTGAAGTTATTTAAGGGTATAACCACATCAAGTGATCCTTTATTGACCGCATATTGTTTAAGTGTCGACTGATGGTGATTAGCAGCTTACATTGGTCAAAGTAGAACCATGCCATTTGAGACGATCAAGCTAGTGGTGGAGTTACGCCTTGACAAGGATGAAGCGCTGATGTTACATGTTACAAGTGGCAATATTAAAGGTGATTATTTTCCACTTTTGTAATGCATTCACTGCCCATGGCATGTTGTTTGTGATCATAAATTAATTTAATTAGTTTATACACAGAATTTCGGATCTTACGCTTTTGTCTAGTAAGAATATTTGCAAGTCTATATAAATTGAATATAAAAAAAATAAAGATGAGCTAAAATCCAGCTGCTTCGTCCATTAAGTTAATCTAAAAAAACTTCCACCATAGGCTTCCTTTTGCAATTGCAAACGTTAAATCTACTCACTTTGATTAGATTACAAAGTAATAAAATCCCAATGCATAATTAATAACCTCCACAATAGGAGATTATGACATTAATCGCAATGATTTCTACAGGATGCAACATGCAATTTATTTATACAGTTGTATAATCATGTATAAATTAATTGATCTCTTTGAATTTCTACAAAATCAAAATACAGGTTACAGGTTTGTCAACACAAGCAAACATTATTTTACAACTACTACTTAATGCACACACAAACTCTAATTATCAGTGCCCAAATGATCTCACCTAGAGATGTAAATTCGTTTCCCTGATCCTACCTATAAGTTCATAAACATTTTACATTACAGTTCCACTTATGCAATTGCAAGTTATTTCAGTCACTTCACAATACGCACTTTGTCTTAAAAACACAACTGTTACGATGCATAAATTGTCAATGTTATTACAGATGACCTGAGGGTAAAAGGGATTTATAATACAATAAAATGTAAACAAAATTTTAACTTTGTTATTGTTTTTGTGATGTGATGTGCGAAGGTAAGATGACAAAATTGACAGATGACACAGAGAGGTATTCTTGTTTACTAATCCACTTGTATTTTGCTGGGTAGGCCAATAGCAGCGCAGAGTTTAATTAATTTTAGAGCCCTGATTGGTCATCTTGATGCTAAGATTTTCTATAGAAAAACACACATTGCATTGTAAATATGACACTTGAAACATACTTTAAAATGTAATGGAATCTGTGTATGCAAAAGGTATGGAGGGTATGGAATATATAAATTACAATGATTATCGAGTTAACGAGGCTTCTCTTTACCGAAGACCGACGAACATTACTTAAAGTACCTATTGAATAATAATTGGGTAAAACATCTACCTACTTACTTAAAGAAAAAATATTTTTATGTACGAAAAATTTAATAAGACTATCAATGTTTTTCTGTTGGTAAAACACCATCCGTTATGTTAAGGCTCGCGTAACACTCCCGAAACCTAAAAGCAGTACTGGCAACGTATTAACCTCTATGATTTCTCAGCCGCGGTCAATTCAAAACGCACACGTTCTGATTGCGTCAATCAAACCTTTTGACAAAATGACAGCATGAATATGGACACAAAAAAATGACAAAAATGAATATTTTGAGCGAAAATTCAATATAATGTGATAACTAGCCTACATTTCTAAATAAATTAAATTTAACTGTGATATGCCGGGGCCGGATGTAAGAGCCAATGAAAATGTACTCGGCGAAATGTCGACAGAGCCTACGGCTACCGTGCATAGTGGTGTAGAAGCTAAAACTGAAAGGAAGTTAACAGTACTTGAAACACATGGATATGTACTTGGTCGGACCATTGGCTCAGGCTCTTACGCGACTGTTAAGGTGACAGAATTCTGGTTAATTACAGTACCTAGTAGAGTTTATTTGCGGTGTGCGAGATTATTATTCAAAGTTAACGTGTTGAAAACTTTTGCCTTTTGAGGAAACTTGTAAAGAGAACATCCCTGATGAAAGTGTCATCAACAAAATATTTACTTTTTTTGATAAGTACCAGGAATTAAATTATATGGAGTGTTTTCAAAGTCCACGCACTGCTTAGGAGAAAAAAATATAAGTATGTATTTGAGACAACAATCTGATCAACATGATGAAACAATTTTAACCTTATAAACAGATTCACTGTTTTGTTTAGTAAATAAACAATTAATAATACGATAGGTATTCTGTAATATTTTGTGGCACTCACACTTGATTATTATTTTTTTAAATCAGGTAGCATCAAGTGATAGACACAACTGTCAAGTGGCTATAAAAATAATAAGCAAGTTCCAAGCACCGGGTGACTATCTCAAGAAGTTTCTTCCCCGGGAGATCGAAGTTGTGAAAGGACTCAAACATGAAAACTTAATACGGTTCCTTCAGGCCATCGAGACAACGCACAGGTTATAAGGTTTAACTCTTTGTAGGTGTTGTTCAAAGTTGATAATGTTTGCAAACGGATTCAGGGGTATTTCTAGTTTCTTAACAATGTCTAGATGTTTTTAAATATTTCATAGTAGTAAGGGGTTCGAAACAATACAAAGTTTCACATAAAGTTCCTAAAATGTTTTTTACTAATTTTGGGGAACGTTTTGTTTTACACTACATTTGTCTGGTGGATATAAAACCGTCATCTAGAATGTGGTCTAATATGCTTTGAATCTACAATAGATTGAATATTAATTCTGATTACTATTACTTAATTTACCGTTACTTATGTGTCAAATTTCGAAATAAATTCTCAGCACCTTACTAAATTAAGTAGGTAAGTAAGTACCTATATGTAACTTCGATTTTCAGAGTTAGTAGACCTCTCTCATGTTAAGTGGCTTTACCCAAAAATTGGCAGTTTCACTGGTTGCGTCTTTTCCTACCGACTTTGGTACTTATGGTAACTGAAAGGCGCAGGGCATCCAAAGTTTTGATTCAGTGTTTCGGTATAGCGACAAAGGAGTTTCTAAGTTACATTTACTTTTACCCTGTCCAATTCGATTGGTTGCATAACTCTGTATGAAGTAGGTAGGTATTTTATTTAGTGCTTTATAGTAAGTTGACTAAATAGTTAATAACTGGCCACTTGAGAAAATGTCATTTAGTTACTACCTAGCCACCAATTTTATATACAGACTCCGCGCCGTTCGTAAAGATACTTTGACAGTAGTCCGGATAATATGTCTGGATCTAGGTATTCTACTTTAATCGCACAAATATCAGCATATCTTTTGCTTTTCACATAGGTATTAAATTCAAAGTGGCCAGTTACTGAAAGTGGCCAATATTGACGATTTACCCTATTAGCCTTTAATACGATACAATTTCACGCACAATCTGATTACCTAGATTATTAATCGAATCGGGTCGAATGGAGCTTAAGCATAGTTTTTTATTTAAATAATTGCGCCATTTACTTAGTTGTGGTTCGATTTGTACGTGAGCAACAACAATAAGATTGTGAGCCAGTTCAAAGCCTGTTTCATCTTACCTGGATTACTGTAGGGTGATCGTTATAACATAATGAATCATTGTATGACATTCGTACCTATTTTATAATTTGAATCACTTACTCGTATACTTACTTGCAATGCAAGCAAGCAAGCCATAAACAACGAGCTGATAATAATTTCAATTATTAAACGTTGTCGTAAAGTTTGTATTAATGTAGTATTTAAAAGTAACAAGTGTAATACGAAGAGATTATCTCAGATTGATATTAGATTAACTCACATAATGTACCCAAACACCCATAACACACCAGTTAAGAAAAATTGTTTGCAGAGTATACATTGTTATGGAATATGCCGAGAACGGCAGCCTTCTCGACATTATCCGAAAGGACCAGCACATTGATGAATTGCGTGGCCGCCGCTGGTTCCGCCAGCTTGTTGAGGCAGTGGATTACTGCCACGAGCGAGGAGTTGTTCATCGGTATAATACCGGTTGTACACGCTCGCGAGGCATCCTGACTCCGTCTTGGGGATGCACTTCGCGAGAGGCTTTTCAAGGACCATAGCCAGAGGCCATATTCACACTCTCATTCGGTTTGTCTAAGGGTTTTTCGCGAGCGTGTACAGTTGGCGTAAGATATTTGCCGTTGCACATTTTTCTTGGGCCACCCGAGATATAAAATAATCTGGAAATAATGAGAGCGCTGTTTGAAGTGAAATTCTTGAGAAAATTGTCACCACGTCAAACTCTTAAGGTTTCCGTGCCAAAATGGTACCTACCTACTTGCTAAGCTGTATATCTAGAGTGGCAAAAGAGTTACGGGCCTCGTCACAGCTATCAGATCCCCAATCCCCATCCGTGGAACCATCGCACTTTCTCTTAAATAGCTAACTTTTTAATACCTCCTCTACACGTCTGCTGATGCATCAGCCGGTAGATCAGCAAACGTATCCGTAGATAAATTCGCGATCCGTCCACACATCGGCAGACGTGTGGACAGACGCCTTGCATTCGCGCTACACAAACCGACAACAATCGGATCGGTGGCAGATGCATCTGCCTGCGGACTATTAATACCTACCACAGACGAGCAAATTACCCCCTCTACACGTCCGCGGATGCATTCGCAGATAACATCTACAGACGTGTAGAGGAGGCAGACAAACTTTTTAACAAATTTGAACAGCACTGGGTGCGCAACATATGAATTTCGGTTTTGCTGTCTATGATTTCAAAAGGATGTCCCGTGAATTCAGGTATAGGCGCATATGCTCCTCAGTTTACTAAATAGGATGTATGCTAAGGCTTCCCAATGGGCCTGTGGATTTTTTTATTTACAAAATTATTTGGAACAAATGTTCCAAAGGGTTCGACGGTTTTTTTTATACACCTTACGTTGGGTGGGTTGGGATCGATGAATAGATTTCATTCACAGGGGCATCCATGGAAGACTTTAGACCCACTATCATTTAAGTAATTAAAATATATTCACTGGTAGCCTTATTGTGGATCATAAGTGATCTGCATTTCTATTTATCACCGCAATCTACCCCAATCAAACCGTTTCAGGGACATCAAATGTGAAAATCTCCTGATGGACCATGGCCTCAACATAAAACTATCAGACTTTGGCTTCGCGAGGGGTCATATGAAACCTAAAAATGGGGTATTCGCCTTGAGTGAAACATTCTGCGGTAGTTATGCCTACGCTTCGCCTGAAATCCTCAAGGGGGTTCCCTACAGGCCGCAGGACTCTGATATATGGAGTATGGGGGTTGTACTTTACGCTATTGTCTACGGGCGTTTGCCGTTTGATGATACGAATTATACACAGTTATTGAAGGTAAGTGAATCTGAGTTTGTAAGATGTCTTAACTACTTAAGCTTGCAGAAATGCGAAGTATCGTTAGGATTATTCTTGGAGTGACACCATTTGATTGTTATAGCAAATATTTTTTAGTATCCGTCTAGTCACATCGCTCCTTATCATTAAGCGAGACAAAATTACACGCGATTCTACCTGCATTATGAATCCGTCTAAACCGGAATTTAACTTACAGCAAGTCCAGAACAAAGTATCGTTCCCGCGTGAACCGAAAGTGTCCGCTGAATGTCGCAAGCTCGTCACCAAGATACTTGCGCCGCTGAAGATGCGAGTCAAGATACCCCAAATCCTGGCCGATCCCTGGCTCAGCCCCAACCAACCGAAGGACGAAGATATGGATACACAGGTTATTAACCATCCACATAATTATTACGTGCCATCATACTACGGGGATCAGAAGAATAGGGTTTAAGCGTAGGAAGTTTAAGAGTGGCGAGATTTGTGACGTTAGAAATCTTTTTTATTATGTTGGTGAAAAGATTGTCCTGCTGCTGGATATCGGCCTGCCCTAAAGATCGTGACTAATCGCTTGCGGCGGGTTTTCTTCCTCAATGTGGTAAAAATTGAGGAAGAAAAAAACCTTAAATTGTAGGTCCACGGCTTTACTTTCAACTATTGCGAGATACGTAGCTACTAAATTTAAAAAAAACTTAATTTACTTAAGTAATTTAACTTTTGAATAGATTAATTATTATACAGTCATACATACCTTCACGGTATGTATGTAGGTAGGCAGAGCAACAGAATCACCTACAACTTTAAAAACTTGTTGATAATTCAGTACTTAACTACATTTTGCACAAATAGGCTAAGTTGTTTACCAGCGTATTAATGACAGGTTGCAAGTACATCGCCTAACCGTACTACAAGCCTTATTATTCCCTTAGTCGCCTCTTACAATATCCACGGGAAGACATGGAGTGGCACTATTCTAACCCGGCAACCACACGGGGGTAGGGATTAATTATTTATGCTCAACAAATGCAAAACTTATCAAAATCTTAAAATTGAGCTCATTTTTAAAATTGGAATCCCCGAAAATCTAGAAAATGAGTCCCGTGACGTTTTGAAAAAATATTTGTCTCCTGGAAATTAAAAATATTTCTGAAATTGTCATCATCGAAACCCTCGAACGATGATTTTTTTAAAGTTTTTTTCTACGTTTATAAACCCAAAATCAACTTCATTCATCAGCTTGCTGCATGAGGTACTGAAACTACCGAAAAGCGTTGCTTATAGTAAGCTCTTTGACAGGCAATCAAAAAAACTTTGTGATTAACTTAATGAATGTTGTATTTAACTTAATTGCTCTAGAGCTAGAGTAATACAGCGCCGCTTTGTGTTCAGTAGCAGTTATATTATTATTATTATTAATAATAATAATAATAATAATAGACTATCTATCTAATTATTATTGCACGTAGTTGAAAAAAAACATAATTACATAGAGAAATTCATATGAACTTTAATACATAAAAAACACCCAATACTTAGAAAAAAATACTTTCGCTCATTTGTCATCACACAAACATTTGCCCATACCGCTAAGCGAGCCCGGGAGTCCCGGGACAGCTAGCTTTGCAGCCAGGGTCACTACCAACTATGCCAATCGCGTCGTCATTTAGTGCAGTTCTGATAAAAATATTGCGTAGTTGGAAGAAAATAATACTTAAATGATTGTGGAAGACCCTCGATTGTATTAGAAGTAGATTTTTTTTATGTAGGAAGCGGAGATGCAAGCGAATCAAGCAGACAAGGCACTCGATGATTTGCGACCGCTATCGAGGCCTGCCAATGCACAACCACAAGTACCGCAACAGCAGAAGACAAACAGGTGCGTTGCCGGTCTTGAAGGAATAGGGTATTTTCCACCATAAACGAATCTTAAAAATATATCCCAAAAAAAACTTTGTTAGGAATAAGGCAAAATTAAAAAAAAAACTTGAGTACTTAATGTTATAAATTACCCTAGTTGAGATAGGCTCAAAATTTACTTGTATACTTTGATATTTTCTGAGGGTCAGTGACCGTGATGTACAGACGGAAAAACTATAAGCATTCCTAGTTTTACTTCGAAACCCGCCTAATAGGAGGGCTTTAGGAAATCTAACTTCACTACACGAAGCGTACAATTAAAAATACTGCTTTACATTTAGTTGTAGATGAACTGGCAGAGTGCTACTGTCAAGCCAGTGTGATCCTTGTTCTTAATGCAACGATATATAGAGAACAAGGATCTAATAGAATATAACAACTTTATTTCAGACAAAAAGGCCCTTATTTACAAATAACTTACGGACTAACATACATAACAATATATATAATTTACATAAATATACTATAACATTTTCGCAGTGTCAGCTAGCCAGCGGCCACGAAATGGCTGAAATAATATGACGCCCCTCGCCCAGAATTCCTCCTACGTCTATAGAACTTCGGTCGGTACCTACTTTCATCTCAAAGGACTTAAAATTTACCTAGTGGCGGGGCTCCTACCACTCGACCCTTAGGGTAACTCTGGTCTTAACTCGTTCATAGGATACCTACTCTACGAGCTCATGCATGAACTCAATGCAGATGTAGTTTCAGAAACGCAATGTGTGATGTCACTACTATATTATATTCTGGTATATTCACCTGTGATAAAGGCGTAAGGGAGAATCATAAAAAATATATTGTGTGACGTAGTTTGTCCCATGCTACCGTCAACTTTTTGCCCAGTGTTATCTTGTTTAGACTCCTGGAATTCTGAATATCTGGCGTTCTTACTTTAAAAGAGGTTGTTGTGAATCTAGACGTCAAATTAGGTTGGTACATACATTGTAGAACATACCAATAGGTACAATAAATAAGATAAATTAAAACTCACAAGCGGGCACGGCATTCAATCCGGCATTATGACGGTCCTTTCAAGCCAGCACGCAAAGGGGCCAGGGTCTAATAACTAACTGGTCTCAGGCAGTCACATACTAATGTACAGTAAGAGACTTCTTATGGTTTTATTTACAGTGTCACTTGGAAATAGTCCAAAGTGGTGGGCCGGTCCTAGGAATCAATTTTCTTGACTGTACGTAAGAAAAAAAACTCCCCCAAACGAAAATACTGATAAATTGATAACGCCTAGCATTTCACTTTTAGTTTAGCATTTATCTTTAACGGAAGTGTACCGTTATCATTAAGAACGTAAAGGGAATGAGCACCATTGAACACGGCAGTTCTTCTCCAGGTTCTCACGTCCTCGCTAAACCAAGTGAGGGACGCTTTCAACAAATCGCATTAGCACGAACGCGGCGTTATGTAGGTATCTCAATCCTATTTCGTTGGTAATACTGCAATCCGCTAGAGATACGATAGTTATCAAAATACAATACGGCGGCGCATATTGTAAAAATAAAAAAAATAAAGTCGACGGATTATGACAAGTGGGGTATCATTGAATAGGTACTTAAAAAACATCTTTAGGTTTCTTTCATTATTTTTTGTTTTTAATGATCATTTAGGATTTATTAAGATTTATAGTCGGTAAGCAATAGTTAGAAAAAAAGCAGGCAAAGCATGCTTTTTGTTAGACTTGTTTAAAATATAGCGTTTAGAAATAAATGCCGCTCTATGCCCGCGACATGAACAATTTGAAAAAGCAATAATAGGCGTTCAAACGACTACCGACCGCAGAGGCGGCCCGTGACTATCGCGTGACTCGACGTGCCCCTAAAGAACCTACAAAAAACTGAGAGCAACTGGTTAATTGGAAGAGTCCTTAAGGGATAAATTCGGCTTGGCTTAGTACATCGAATATCAGAGGAGCTCATGTGCTAATTTTTGAACGGGTCAGGCGCGGGCGCACGCTTTGTTTGCGCACGCCGTGTGTTTTGCGCCGATCAGTCCCTTTAAAAACAGACTTATTATATAATTAAATTTTTCAAGATTTTGACCATGTTTATTATTTTATTTAATTACTACCGGTTATTAGTAACTAGTTGGGTCATACATAGAGTTAGGTTAGCGTCTTTCCTGTGGACATATCCGAAGGTAACGTTTTGCAGTCCTAATTTCCTGGCTTAACCCATATCCGCATAAACGGCGTCAGTTCTACTTTAGTCCTATACATAACTTATATGCACACAAGCCTTTAACTATTGAGCACAGGAAAGACAACTTTTGTTTTTTTGAGTGTGTATGACCCAATTACCTTCGGGACCCTGAATTTGGTCATTCCTCGAACCGCGAGTATGGAAATACAGCAAGTTAACCACATAATTATAATTATAACTAATTTTAAAATAACGCCACATACTTTTTTCAGGAAAAAGGACAAAGCAGCAAAGAAGAAATAAAGAACGCAAACATAGGAACGGCCACTTTTAACAGGAAATTGGAGGGAGTCAAATAATTCATCCTATCGTTATCGAATAAAATAAAACACCGTCATTATTAAAACAATTTATAGGTACCTGATGATTATTTCCTTGTTTCATTGCCTAGTTTTTGTTTTCATGGCATGCCACTAAATATCTTCAGTGAAGAGCTTACAAGTACTTAGATGGCTAACTTCTTGGAAAACCAACTCATAGCGATTGCATTGCATTTTGAAGGTCATATTGAGGGGATTCGGTGGTTGGCCACGAAGGCGGGTGGCGACGGTTCATTGTGCGTGAAACTATCTTAATACTCTTACCGCCTGTTTCACAATCGACAAGTAAGTAAAGCGTATTTGACGGATAAATTTAGCCCTTTCTCTTTCTTAAACTTGAGAATAGACCATGACAGAGCCAACTTTAAATGACAGATTAATTTACTCGTCGATTGTGAAACAGGCCCTTAGATTATCTCTGAATTTGTCGGAATATTTTTACAAATACTTAACTTACTATTATGTATTTGTATCATTTCCTCGCATTGTTTGATAAAAGTAAGTATGATATATGGCTCAGTGGAAACGGGGATTGCCTGACCCTGATTCTAGAAGGTTTTGCCAAGGCTTGGCCCGCCAACCACCTCGGCAGGCAACCCACCTCATCCCAACTAACGTCCCTACTTTCAGGACCCATGCATAATGTATTATTACCAACCTCGCACGCGGCTCTTGCAGAGCTCTGCTAAGCTCGCTTTAACAGAGTGAATGCAGTTGCCCTACCAAGGTGCTTATTTTTTCGTGCATTGGCAGCTTGTTGCTTTATTTAAAATTAGAGGACGCCCGCGACTTCGTATCTACGTGTAGAATTAGTTTCCCGCTACTCCCCCCATTTCTTTACTTTGGGGGTCAATTTTCGGAAAATCCTTTCTCAGTGCTCACTTACATCATGAAAGGAACCCCTGTACCAAATTTCAAGTTTCTAGGTACAGTAGTTTCGGCTGTGCGTTGATATATAAGTCAGTCAGGTTTGCCTTTTATATATATAGAAGATAGGTATTATGCGAATAGAGGAAAAATCTCTCTACCGTGTTCTATAGGTAGGTATAGAATAAGTACTAGCATACAAACCGGACTATACTCGTAATAACAACAAAAGACTTGTTTGGCATTTTTCTAATTTAATGGCATTCATAGTGAGTTCCCGCCGCACTCACAGACGTCAATTAAATTTAATGCTTGATTAAAGTAGCTGCTGACACTTTCTTTGCTATAGCAATAGAATAAGACACAACGTCACTAAACAAGCGTTAAATTTAATTGACGTCTCTGAGTGCGGCAGTTAGATTAAAGATGTGCCTAAGAGCGGTTTCAGACTAGCGTTTTTTCTGCTCATTTTACGCACGTGTTGTGACTTACGCGGTTGCACACACGCTCCATTTCGCGCTTCAATAAACGAAACGCTGTTGGCATAAACGCTGCGCATTGATTGGTAGATGCCACTAGTTGCCGAGCAACCCTTACCGATTCCGTGTTTTACTGCAAGCATACCGACAAGTCAGGAAGCGGCCTGAGGGTCTCCCCAGACCTATCGACGCGGAATCGGCTTGAGCTGGTAAGAAAAAGTTTTATGTCCATGCAATAAGAGCGAAAACAACGTCGTTCCGTTCGCAACGCCGAATCGAGCCGAGCCGAGCCGAGCGACGCCTTTTTCACTCGTACTGCACCGACATAAAAAAAATTATTACCGGCTCAAGCCGATTTCGCGTCGATAGGTCAGAGGCTCTACTTTGAAATTAGTAATTCGAACTTCGGATCGCCCCGTCACTTTCTTCCAAATTACTGACGCGTCAAGAGCAAAAGGGATAGCAATAGACGAAGTTCGAATTATGGATTTCAAAGTAGAGCCTCTGGGGAGACCCTTAATGTGTCATATTTTCGTGGCTCCTGTCTATGCCCATGCCCTTAAAGCGCGCCTACGCTACGCTCATCGTTACGTGTGGCAAATTTGCGCGTTTATAATACGAGAGTTCAAAAACGAGCCTATACACGCTGATGAAAACGTTATTTGGTTGAACGTCACAAGGATTGAATAGATCTATCTCTGTCTCTGACAAATCTGCGTCTGTAGGGCCACGAGAGGACCAAGAGAAGTCCATTCTTTAGAGTGGGTGTTTCTCGTTAGTCTGATTGGTCGACCGGTCAATCGGCCCGATCTTTCCGAACCAATTACGTTTTCATCTTTTGGAAATCTGAAAAAATCGATATATTTTTACATCACTGTCAAAACTTCGATTGCTTATTTGGGCGTTTTCACTATAAAACCCCAATTAATGACTAAAATTAAGGAACTTTAACTATGTCAGTTTTGTGACGAAAATTAGCTATACATTGACGGACAAAATGTATGTCTAATTTTCGTCACAAAACTGACATAGTTAAAGTTCCTTAATTTCAGTCCTTAATTGGGGTAGATACACGTTTTAGTGAAAACGCCCATTTACAACCAGTGGGCCTAGTATGGTTGCGTTTATCGCGTGACAAAATATGGATAAAGTATCCGTCACTCTTGTACTTATACTAGTGTACGAGAGTGACGGCTGCTTTATCCACATCCGCATCCGCAGAAGAGCCGCTGAAAGTACACGTGACCCAGACAACTTCAACTTACCTTTGACCAAAAAATGTAAATAAAACATTGTTGAATTATTGAACATATTTTTTATTTAAAATATCCATGATCTGTCGTGAACAAAAATAACTTGAAATCTCACTTAAGCGTAATTAATTAAAGCATAATGTTTTGGGGCTGATTTTAGTCTGATAAATTTTAGCTCTCTCGTATTCATTCATATGACAAATTTCTATAAAAAATATATTTTGGGACACGATTTTATTTCCGACTGTACTTTTTTCTGCACTGTCATGTCATCATTTGCTTATATTAACGATTATGCAAAATAATATTTTTAACGTAGACCCAACGCGAGAGTCAAATTTTATAGATCCTGTTGTCACCTTCCGACTCCATCATCACGTCAGGTCTTTGACACCATAATATTGCATCATCGTTGAAAAATGGTACGCAAGTTTTGAAATTGACAAGTTATAAAGTTATAAACTGCCAGATACTTTTGTTTGGGAATTAGAAAAATCGCCTCTGTCCACTAGAACAAATTAAAGGTGTGAAATTGTATCGACATCGATATTATTGTCGACTCAGCAACATCACTGGCGTTGACAGATCTAATTCAAATGTTGTGACTACATGAAAGAAAACAAAAATTCCTATAAGCACATCTTTTTCTAACTCATTATAAATGCCATAAATAGATAAAGGTCAAACATACGTCTATCGTTGTTCTTTTAGTTCGGTTTCTATGCTAGTATTTATTCTAAGAGAAAAACGGACTAGTTTTTGTTTCACTTCCTTTTAACAAATGCGCAATCTAAATGTCGAGTAACATGGTGCAAAGTTCATGTTATAGTCCGACTTCTATGCTAAGTGTTCTTATTTTATGATAACCTGTGATGTTTAATTGGTAGTTAGGAGGCAATTTTTCTTACTCAGCAATCGATGGCGGTTACAGTGCTACCATTTTCTGAATAGCTATCGGCAATCTGTGCCCAATATACCTATACTGTCATATCGTCACTTGTAGGATCAATTAATGTAACCGCCAAAACACGATTTTTCAGGAGAGCCAAAAAACGATTTCGTTTTTCGAAAAAAAATTGTAACTTTTTATTAATTTATCCAATTAAAATGATGTCTAAGACACAATTTCTTAAAATCTCGTGTATTTTTCATTCAAACAGAGTGCATAAGCCCAGCACTTGTAGTTTCGGAGATAGCATGGTGGTTACATTACTTTTTTTGATGAAAATGTGTCTTACGTTAGTAAGTCCTTAAAAAGCAAAGACGCATACCAACGTAACACACAAAAAGAAAAAAAAACTTAACGTATGTCACAACGTTTTATACATTTTGAGAGTTACATTAATGTTAGTCTACTGATGAAATTGAGCCTTATGCCGTAATCATAAGTACCAAAATGGAAGAAATATTATTTGGGTTCAATAGCTTGTCAAACAATAGTATCCACATTGGATCAAAGCCCAATATATCTGCCAACTAAAATACACAATTAATTACATTTGTTCATAATATAGTTAGTTAGATTACGTAAATTTATTTTAGTAAAGGGTGAGGCACGAAGGTTGCTACAATAAAGAACCTTTATATTTTTTTTAATTTTGGCTTTTTGTCATTTGTGGTAATTATAGGTTATAATTTGGTTAATTAAGATTTATTATGGATCGAGTAGACATTCCAACTAGGATAACATTAGTTCAATTATACCATGAACTAAAGTCTATAATTTTAGTACAAAGAGCGTATCGTAGAGAAACAAATTCTTTATTCATGTCCGATGAAGCTCACTTCGATTTAAACGGAAATGTAAACAAGCAAAATTGTCACATATGGGCAGAAGATAATCCCAAAGTCATTCACGAATTGGATTTGCATCCAGAACGCGTCACAGTATGGTGTGCAGTTTCTTCGGAACTGCATTGTCGGCCCATACTTCTTTGAGGAAAATGGTGCTACAGTTACTGTCACTGGACATCGGTATTTGGAAATGTTGAACAATTTCTTCTTTCCAGCATTACGCAGAAAACGCATAACTCTGAATTCAGTGTGGTTTCAACAAGATGGGGCTTCCAGTCACATTGCAAGATCAGTTATGGACACCCTACGTGCAAAATTCGGCCAAAAACTAATTTCGAGGAATGCCTCCAATCGTTGGCCCCCAAGGTCACCGGATCTGACTGTCCCAGATTTCTTTTTGTAGGGATATTGTAAACAAGAAGTTTACAAAAGGAAATCTCTCAACAGGGACGAATTAAAAGCTTCAATTATCCGAAGTATCGAAGCCATACCCCAAGTGACATTACGAGCCGCAATGAATAACGTTCTGATCCGATGCAGAGCGTGCATTAATGAGCGTGGTGGACACCTAAATCAAATATTTTTTTAAAACTAATGTTAAGCTATATTTCCTTGTTATACTTAATCTGGTTTGTTGAATAAAAATAAATAAATATATACGAAAACAAAAATATTCGATTTTCATTTTGTAGCAAAATTCGTGCCTCACCCTGTATTTAGTTTTAGTTATAATTTTATATTGTTTCTGTTTTATGTTTGTGTCTGAATAAAGTTTATTTATACATTTTACTACTAACTACCTTGAAAAATATAGATTGTGCGCAATTTTGTCATGACATGAACACGAGAAATAAAATAAATAGTTAATTGTTAGCAGTAGTTAATTGACTAAACTAATAGGTTGAACCGTTGAACTAATAGGTATAAATAAATCTTACTTATAAAATATCACGGTACATAACAAGAAAAATTGAATGGATATGACGTTAAAAAATGCCTTTTGTTTCTATCTATTTACCGTCTTCTTTTATTTATCAAGTGAAGAATTGCCAAATACCTTCAAATCTTACACAGTTTAATTTTATACGTCCTACCTTACATAGCGAACGCTCAAATGATATTTTTTATAAATGTTTTGTTGATTACCCGCAGAAAATAATTTAAAATTTAACGGACTAGTAAGCATTTAAATTATCTTTAAGTTATTAATGCAGAAAGAGAATAAACAAGAATAGGTAAAACAGGTAAAAGCTGGTTAGCTTAAAAATATTAACATAGTGTGAAAGGTGACTTCAGTTTTGTCCAAAATACACGTTTACCTATACTTTTATTTTTGATTCGTTTAGAACTTAGATTTTTTTTGGGTAGGTTTCATATACGTCTAGTCGTCTGTTTCCAATACGTCTAGATCTCAAAACGGCTCTGTACCACAATGCCTAATTTTTTAAATTCCTGTTTTTTCTTAATATACCGAATTCCATATTTAATTTGTAGCACCTTTTTTCCTAAAACACCTTAGAACGCGAGAAATTTGAACAGATTGACTGCTTTACTATATTTCATGACTGCTTTACTATCCTGACGCTATTTTATTGACTTGACATTTTGAGACAGACATTTTGCCTTTCAGATGTTTTGGATTTACTTAAGTCATTCTAAGATTTAGTCAGGATTCAGGCATTTTGGAACTAAAACGTTTAGAATCAAATTATTTTTTCCGGTTCTTAAGGAAGAAGCCAATTTAGTTATTTAACCTTATCGTTGGTCGCTCTTATATGTCTATTTATAATTATGTTCTTATCACAAATGAAAGTCCCAATTTCAAGATAATTTTTCTTAATCTAAAAGTTGAATCAACTGCAACCATTGAACCACGCTTTTTGATATTAACATTGTACACATGTGATTGCACCCAACGTAAGCGGGACGTACAGTTGCGCCTTCATTACTGTTATTGTGTTTTAATAATCTTAATTATTTACTTATAATTAAAGACGGACGATATGTTTGTACATACAACCGAATGAATATGGCCAAAATTACATAAAAAATCTGAAGTATCGTGATAATTATAGTTTACAAGTTGTTTACTTAATTATTTGTACAAAAAACCGATCGCCTTCGATTTTAAAACAATTCTTAAGTTAAAGCATGCAGCAGTGTTGCAGTTGTAGCAGTGTTTAAGTTTATTAAAAAAAGGTCCGGTGACGCCCAGTGAAATTTTAAATATTTGTAATTAATTATTTTAATTTGCAGAGTATATTATTTTACTCTAACTACTTTAGAATCCCCTGAAAACGATATATGAAGCACTTTTCTAACTGTTAAAAACGACGAATTTTATACTGTAACCGCCAGATTTTGTAATGAATTTTGCAAAAATATGATATGACCATTGATTGCCGTTAACGTAACACGCAGTAGTTCGCATGAAAAGTGTAAATTTTTAATGTAAGAGTCAATTTACTGTATTTTTTTTCTTTGGCTGCCCCTTACGTTAACTATCGAAAACTAAATTATAAAATGAATGTTACTTACTCTAAAATTTAATCCAAATATCCAAAGTTTTTCTCTGATTTCGATCAATGTAACTCACATTTTTTTCAAGATAGAATTTTTTCAACAACCCTATCCGATGCAGAAAAAAATTTGCAGTCGAACTGTATATATAACTCAATTTCGTCAATTTGGCGGTTACGTTAATTGATCCTACAGGTGACGATATGTCAGTTGCAAGTGCAAGTGTGATAGCGATAGCCAGCCGAAAGCGATTACCTATATAAGAAGCTGGGAATACTAAACATTTAAATTGGAGTTACAAGTTTTAACCATAATGATTGTCAACCTACGTCTTAGCCTTTCGGGACAGTGGTCCAACTGCTTTGTGTAACTGACCAATAATTTCCATTTTAAATATCAAATTAACAGGCTCGACGGAGCTCCGCTCCCGCGGAGCTCCTGTTTCTGGGCGGTTAGGCCCTCCGGGCCAGCTGAAGAACTAACATAACCTAAACCTACCTCACATAATATATGAATTTTATGATACTAATTTTCGTCAGTTAAACAGAGCAGTTGGATCACTGCCGAAACTCGCCTTAGTTGGACCTTTTTGAAAAGGCAAGTACAGACAACAGACCTAGACAAGCTTATTACAATTTCTTACTTTGACAACTTGTCAAATAGATAGTCATGGCCCAACGGCTATTTTAGAACCAAGGCAAATACACCAGTATATCACTACATCACTATATATCTACTATCTTCTCGGTCTTAACTGCCTGCCGTATGCATGCACCCCAAGAAATGTAGGGTGACCATACAGTTACTAATAATAAATACTTTAATAAAATCAGGGGACAATCTCACACAAGTTGACTTAGTCCCAAACTAAGCGCTGGCCTTGTAGGTACTATGGGAGTGTATATCATAGTTTCGACTATGTACTCTCGGAATATCATTCTATCGAATGTTCGTTGGCTCGACTGTTATTGTAATGAATATTCGCTAGATCGAAATACTTGTGGCCGAAACATGTACAGTCGCCCACACACTTAACTGACCATTAAAGACGGAGCTGAGAATAAGTGTCAATGCTTGAAAGGGATGTAAATATATTTAATATGAAAAAAATATCTACATCCCTGTCAAGCATTGATATTTTTCTCTCTGCTCTGCCTCCAATGGTTAGTTAGGTGTGTTGCTGTGTGTACATCGACAAAACGTAATCTAGAATTGTATAGTTTCGATCAGTGGTGTACCTATCGAAAATTCATTGGCTCGACTGTTCATTGTAATGAATATTCGCTGGATCGAAATACTTGTGGCCGAAATATGTTCAATCGACAAAACGTAATCTAGAATTATATGGTTATGGTTATTAAACCTCAATTTCGATTTGACGATTTATCGTTTCTACGCTTTTCGTACCCAGCGAATATTCGATCCAGTAACAGTCGAGCCAATGAACATTCGTGTCTGAGATTTTCTATGGGATGACAATCGAAATCTCAATTTCGATTTGACGATTTATTGTTTCTACGCTTTTCGACCCAGCGAATATTCGATCCAGTAACAGTCGAGCCAACGAACATTCGATAGCATGATATTCCGAGAGTACGTAGTCGAAACTATGATATACACTCGTACTATGGGTACTAGACAACTACATAAATGCTTATATGTATAGAGAAATAAATACTTAAATACAAAGAAAACATCCAAGACTGAGAAACAAATATTCGTGCTCATCACACAAAAAAATCCCATACCGGGATTTGAACCTGGGACCGCTAGCTTCCTAGGCAGGGTCACTACCAACTAGGCTATATAGGTTGCCTCTGACCTTGGGGCTTTAAATGCATGGATCGTTTCTACTCCTTAAATTGAACTTCTTTTGTTATGTAAGTTTTTAAAAATATGTTCAATTAAATTTTTTTTTTTCATACAAGTTATATGTAATTTTCAATGTACGCGATCCAATTCTCCATTTTCCTTTAGCCCTCGTAGGTACCAAGGAAATGTCGCCCCCGTACCATGAGATACCTAGTGATTATATGGCCATGATTTTAATACACAGATTTTACAATTAGACTTTAACATCAATTAGTTATCTATACTTATATTATTTTTTAATGTTGCAGAACAAAAAGTACTTAGTTCAGTTTAGCGAGTAGAATCGATCGTTGCATTCAAATCCCCAAGGTCAGAGGCACCCTGTATAACAACGTCTATCTACGATGACAATAATTCTGACCCACGGTTCCGGACGCACGCGTTAAACATGCCCAGCCCGCCCTTCTTGATCTTAGGTACCTACCAAAATCCGCTCATTCCCGCAATACCAGAATTTAAAATACCACGCAGGTTCTCAATTGTAGGTAGGTAGGTATTTTTTATTATCTTCACGCAATATTTCGAATTTGGTAAAGAGTAAGTGGTATTTATATAAGATTGAAAAGGGCATGCTTCGATAGTTTGGTCATTTGGAAAGGATGATGAGAGATATACAGAGCAAAAGTGAGTGGAAGGGTCGAAAGGGGCCGCCCCAGGCGTACTTTTTCGTATCAAATCGGAGAAATACTGGAAAAGGGCCGAATCTTAAGTACCCGAAACCGACGTGCATGCATGACTCGATGTATGAATGTGGAAGAAGCGAAAGAGATTTGTTCTTCTTTCGTTCTTGCTACGATCCTAGCAGGTGGAAAGAAGTGGTCTCTGCACCCCTTTGGGAAACAGGCTTGATTTAATGTATGTATGTAGTGTCGTAAGTGGTATTTTAAAATTCTGGTATGTTAGGAATGAGCGCCTACTTAAATCACGCTATAGTGGAAGCAATGTCCCATGTGGTTGTCCGTAAAATTTATTTAAGGTTAAGGGTAATAAATTAGCTATAACTACTTTAGTTATTACACTTATTCATTTAATTTTCTTCTTTTGCTCCTCTGTTAGTTTTGTTAGTTCCTCGTCTACCAAACGGCATGCATATTCCTGGTCCTCCAATATCGCTTTTTCTTTCATATCTTTGCGGTGTGAATATTTTATACAAAATATCGATAGACCCATGAATGCAACGTAGATGGCCGCAGCAATGTAACAGTTTATCGCGGTCTAGAAGTAAAAAAACACATAGGTACAATGTTTACCGCGGCGAGACTGACAGGGAGGTTTCTTATATAGGCTCCAAGGCCAGAAAGTAAATAAAACAATATCATGTTACAAATTACAAGCGGAAGTCTCTTTCTAGCAAAAGGAGTTAGAAAGAGACTTCCGCTTGTAATTTGTAACCTATAGCTTCGTGAAAGATGATATCCGTTTCCCAAAACACCCATTCCCATTTCTGTGATCCAAACACGAACGTGTAACATAAATTAAATAGTTATTTGTGCAACAAGAGAGCAAAGTTGGTTTTTGCTGCGAGTGTTGTTTTTGAATCACGAGCGTAGCGAGTGATTCTAGGTTAGAATCCTGAGCGTAGCGAGGGATTCAAAGACACGAGATGTAAATAACTTTGGTCTCGTGTGACACATACAACTTTTCACCTCAGCAGCGAGAACATAATCAAATGGTTAGTGTGCACAGACATAAATTTTTATACTTATGACGGATAAATACACGTTTGTAGCGAGAAAATTGTAGTCCGGAGCTTCATAAAAAAACTTTTTAACCTTAGATGGCAATTCGTGCCCTACCGACACATTCTCTCCAAAAATGCAATAAGTTTGGGATAGGTTTCAATGTGCACGTCAACTTTTGTCTTTATTGTGGTTTTCAACATTGCGTAAATACTCCACATTGTAGACGGTTGTTCCGTTTGTGATTGTGATAATTTAATGAAGTAAGTAAGCTAACAGTAGGTACATGTTTGCACCCTTTGCAAGTCTCCATTGCTTAAAAATATCATACGCTTTTAGATATTTTTCGCGAGACTTTTCAGGCAGGAAACTTAATTCTGCATTTTTAACACGCTCTGCTTTAATGCTTCCGGTGTTAAATAGCAGACTTCGTCACTGGACTCACTCATATTTATTTATTATTATTATTTATTTAATATTCAACGTGTATCGAAAGTAGATAGCGTAAGAGCGTAACAAAACTATAAACAAAAGCAATAAAAATAATCCCGCTATTTTTTAAAGATGCGTTCTGATACTGCACCCGCGGTTGATGTAACAAAATTAAAGATTGTTAAAACGATAAATCATGTAGATGGGTACATGATTAACTGCGTATTTTTTATGAAATATTCTGTTTATTTCATTATTAAAAATATAATTCGATTTTAAAAATATAATAATCACATTTAAAACTTTTAAGTTTTTAACAGATTTTTACAATTTTACGGTTATAAGTGTATCCGAACGTTTTATTGTTTGTTTCTTTTAGGGCCTACTAGGTATGGAATTTGAAAATCGAACTTATAATCAACTTGTTTCTATCTCTCGCTTTTTTCGTATCGAAGTGAAAGTGACAGAACAAAGTGAAGTTCAATTCTATCGAATGTTGTGAGTAGACCCAGCACTGCTCAGGGCATTTAAAAAAAAAAAATATAAAGCTACTTTGCCTCACGCTCGCAGCAAAATTGAATTTTGCTCACTGTTTTTAAGCAGCAAAACCTGCTTGTTTGAGCTGCTGAGGTGAAAAAAATATATAGTTAGAGACTTGATTCTCAATGGATTGCGGATAGCTTATACGGACAGAACGGTCTGAAACCAAATTCAATTATAGCGTTAAAGTGACAAAGTGCTAAAGTATGCAGCAACTTATAAGACCGACCGTAATATGGGTAAGTACTAGACAACGATAAACACGCTTATAGGTACTGGTCCCACCGCGAGCGAGTAAGCTATGAGCTATCGGCTATTTTCTAGCTCAAGAAACGAACAAAAGATAATCGCTTTCGTGTAAATAAAAGAGAGAGATATATATATTTATAGTTCATAGCTGGCTGTTCACACCACCGGCGAGGACACTCTCCCACCGCCCGCCGAGTAAGCGATAGTTCCATATAATGTTTACTAGCCGCCCGCTGATTGTCAACTGTTTCTAGTACATAATTTTACTAGTTGATAGCCGAGCTCGCTGATAGTTGGCGGTGGGACCACTGTTTACTAGTTGACCGCCGAGATAAAAGCTGAGCTAGTGGAGCGAGTAATCGCCCGTCGCACGCAAGCACTCGCTTATAGCTCAGCGTCTAAACTAGTAAAACTATACTCGCTTCTCGCCGCTCGCCCACTAGTTTGTAGTTAATAGTTTCACTCGCTTATAGTTTGTAGCCGGCGGTGGGACCAGTGCCATAAAGAGAAAAACATACTTAAATACATAGAAAACATCAAAGACAAATATTCGTGCTCATCGCCCAATCATTTGGAATGGGAATTGATCTCGGGACCGCTAGCTTCGTAGGCAGAGTCACCACCAACTAGGGTGCACGCGTCGTCGTGTGGCAATACTAATGACTAATGAGCTTACACCGTCCGTCCATCCGCATTATTTCTGTTCTAAATTTGAAGGGCTGTATTGCTGTTTTGAAATGACTTCTACCCGGACAGAGTCACGGGCAACAGCTAGTATTGGCATGAAATAGTACCTAGTATTAGTTTAGTATAATTAAGTATTGACCTGACCGTAGTAAGACCACTCCCTGCACGGGTAGCACAAGTTGTATTTTCTTGCTTGTCGCTCAGAAAAGGAGATCCGAGTGACAACTAAGTCGCAGATTCCGAATTTCGGCTCTATGGTTAAAGCTAAAAATTCGAAGGATAAATCGGGCTACGGAATGATGCTAACGGCTTTTAGTATTTCGTATTGGACTATTTGCAGTACCATTTGAAGGAAATATGACTACTATTTTCACACTAAAAGGTAGGAAGGTACTGCTAAAAGAACTAGGTAAGTAGGCACTGCGAATAAGCCTTCGTATTGACCCCTGAAAAAAGGGCAACCCATCATTTTATCGAATTTCATTTCGTTGGCTGTATCTTTTCATCGAACGCTATTTTCTGCTAAAACCATGATGTCCTCAAGATATCTTAATTATTAATTACGCTCTTCGGAGCAAAATGCACGAAACGCAAAATGTAACCAATGGCAAAATGTTCCCAATGGCAAAATGTTCAATAGAGATGCATTTTGTACACAACGCATGTTGTGAGACACGCGGAGCGTACAAAAAGTAAAAAGTACTTGCATTGTCAAAATGTAGGTACAAATCGGAAAATGCACACTACTCGCAAAATGTGCAATACGCAAAACGTGCAATATGCAAATAGTCCTACACGCAAAATATACATTTACCTAGGTTAGGTTAGGTTCGAATTGAGACTACCAAAAAAAATTAGGTACTCTTGCAGCGGCGACTGCGGCGAGAAATGCCTTTCGATGAAATGAAACAGTCGTCGAAAGGTATTTCGATAAAATAATAGGTACCCTGAAAGAGTGCTAATGACTAGGTACTTAAGTAAACTACTTAAGTTTATTATGGATAACCTTCATCATGTAACCCATGCGAGAGTCGTCACAATTTAAACACTGATTTTTGGGACCTTAGGAATGTAGTACCTACCAACCTTATTATAATTTTCACCAGTCTTTTTCAAAAAATCTTCGTAGTCTTCAAATTCATGCGCATGGACGTCTTCAATCAATAGAACTGCTTCTATATGATAGAATACTCCCATTAAAAGCTAAAAATAAAACAATTGTTACATTTCCTCAATTCCATCCAGAAGGCAAATAGGTAGGCACACAGTCCATTAGATGGCATAATATGTTTAACTTCTTAGAGGCATGCCGCACGAGCGTTGCATGTGCGTCGCGTCGTCGCCGCTCCTTCACTTGTTAAGGTGAACTATCTGGTTATTGCAACTAACTTAGGATCACTGTTTTGAACAACGATAGGCGTGATATTGTTCTTCCTTACTAAGAAATACAATATCTCGCCTGTCGTTGTTCAAAACAGTGATTCTAGAAGGAGTTATTTAAGTTAGTTGCAATAACCAGATAGTTGCAATTACAAGACTTCACCTTACTCCTTCACGCTGCAACGGCTCGACGGATTTGGATGAAATTTGATAGGTATTTAAAATTTCCCGGTGGAATAACGATAATCGAAATCTACACGGACGAAGTCGCAAACGAACGAGAATTCTATGGCATTATAAAAATTCGTTGTAAAAAATAAAGACAAAACATGTTCTAGCTAGAGCATGCGATCGTTTGGTCTAAACCCACCCTAAGGTAACACGTTTAATGTTTTTTTATGTCCATCAATCCTCCTTAGCCAAACTAGTAAAGACATTACATGAAGTCAGAGTCAAAAATACACTGTTAGGTAAAATGTAAAGCGGGCTTAAGCTGTAGGAACTGGGTACCAACCCAAATTACCTAACTTTAAGTCAACCAGAAAAAAACACAATACCTTACCAGATCCACAAAAGAATCACACCAAGGATCTTATCACAACAAGTTAAGGGATATTATTAATTGACTCACAAGCAATATCTTCCGTGTTCTCACTGTTTAAAAAAATACAAACGAGCGCTACCTAACAATACCCTTTCTAGATTTATTATAAAGAAAATAATAAATACCAATTGTAAGATGCCCCACGCACTCAATAGCGCACACACTACGCCACACATTCCAAGTTTCGACATAATTAAGTATAATACAATAATAATAGAGCTTATTTATAAAAAAAACCTCTTAACCTGAAAATTGTATCGCTGTCATCCGCCGATTGACAGTTTACATTTTTGAATGTAACCTTAAGGCTCCGGCACACCAAACGCGTGACAGCAGCGTCGCGTGGCGTAAGCAGTGCGGCACCCGGCACATCGCAGGCGCGCGGCAGCTTCAACGTGTAGCGCGGCAGCTTCACCGTGTAGCGCCGCGCGCGCACGCGCTGGTGGGGGGGCATTTGGTTTCAAGATGTCGAACGATACGGAATCCGATGAAGAATTTTTATTGCTTTAATTTTATCGATACAAAATAGTTCTAAATGTTTCACAACACTTGTACCCGCGCACCATTTGCTAGTTACACAAACGAGCGATCAACTATAGATTTTATTTCACTAACTGTACCTAAGGTTCAATATAGCTTGAAAAAAGGCCCAGTCTCGTGAAGAGTACACTGCCTTATTTTAGGCCTCTATAACTTTCCCACACGAATATAAGAAGACACCGAGCGCCCTCATTAGCGGCCGAACCCTATATTCAAACCGCCCATACAAATTGTGTCAAATTTTAATCCGAAGTAAGCCTATCTGTCCGAAAGGAAAACGTACAGACATAGTTTTTCATGATATCTAAAACATATTCAAAAATCGTAATAATCGGACCAAGTGGGGAGAGAAACGTTATCGCATTTTGTATGGAAATTTTCAGCTTTACAATCCTCTTAATGAAACAAGTTTATATGAGCAGTCACAGACAGGGATCATCCTAGATCAGCTATACTTATCTTTTTCCTGGACCACATAAGAGCCACTGTTACATCATGTGGGCCGCAAGCCGCAATCGACTCGGGGACTGAGATGCGTGAATGCCTTCTGCCTCGTCGTAAAATAAAACCTCTATGCATATGCACCTTCCTATAACTTCTTTCACCATTTGAAAAATAATTCCAGATGAACTTGGCTTATTTTAACTTATATTACCCGAAGAGAAGCGAGGGCGGGTCGCTAGTATAACTATAAATACAGGACTACCATTCTTGTATTTAAAATAAACAACAATAAAATCTAACATTAATAACTTTAATTCAAGAAAAACTAAGCATTTTTTATTATACAATGTACAATTAAAGTTCGTTTATGTACAATTTAACAGCAATATTGTGTAATAATACTCATAAACTTCCACGTTTGCGACATGCTGTTGATTATATTATTTGCATACAGGTCTAAAAGAAATGTAGTTTTATAAAAGTATTTTATTTGATTCTATCATGACAGCAAATAACTAACAACAATTAATATATCAGTCCCTAAAAACTTAAAAATTATCAATTACTGATTTATAAATAGAATTTAGAATAACACTTTCCTTCATATAAAACCTCTATAGCAGATTTACTTTTCGTAATTATTACTTTTATTCAATATTCAAATGAATCCGTAATTATAATTATCACCAGAATTTGCTGTCACAACAAAAATAAAGTTATGCTTACCAATTAAAACATTATAATTATCTCTAAATCATATCAATAGTTACGACATGATGTTTGTTACAGCTATAAATATAATAATTTTCAGGAAACATTTTAACATATCTGTGTACTAATTCAGAATAATTACTCACAAATTGGAATGGAGTTGCTATGATCAGCAATGCAATTACCATGGCTATGTATTTAAAACCCACTTAAGTATCACTGCATGTTTTACAAATAAAGATGTTTTTTTACTGTGCATGCGAGTTACAAACACATAACCAACCACTTACTCACTGACGGAGTTTTACATGCTTACTGAAGAGCGGTTGTTCATCCAGAACTGGTGTCCGGAAATCACCAGTGTTATTACATAGAGCAGTGCGGCAATCCAGCAGTTGTAGGCATTCTGAAAAAGTTTACAATTTGCAGTCAGTAATGCCTTGACTTTTTATGTTAAGGAAATTCAATTGTGTACTGTACAAATTTGGATTAGTTCTGCAAATTCAATAAATAAATAAAAATAATATTAACGTAAGACAGGAGATCTCAATGAGATCAGTTTAATGGGCTTTTCTCTAGTACTTTTCAAAAAAAATGAGAAGCATAACCCTTTAAAAACACCAAATATTTTATGCAGCTCCTAAAACAACCAATTTTAGTTTTATTTTTTTGTCAGGGAATTAAAATTAAGTACTTTCTCCACATAACATTGTTAACTGAGATGGTGGATGGTGGTGAGGGATGGCAGCCGTTCTAATCTAAACAATATGGCATGTAGAAGATAACAAGGCTAGAGTCATATTTTTGGCACCCTATACAAGGTGTAACATGAGGAAACCGAATAATTTTAACAGCGTATTCCTGAGGTCGTAAGAAGCAAAAAATGTTAAGTATTTAGTTCTATCTTTGGTTAGGTAGGTTAGGTTAGTTTTTATATACGCCCGAAGGGCATACCGCCCAGAAATAGGGGCCCCGCGTAGCGGGTACCCGTCGACATCGCTTTAAACATGATTTTCCCCATCGAAACTTTCGGACCCTCATACCTCTGTTTCATTTACATTACAATTTCAAGTGTCTGGCTCTTTAGTAATCCCATGGCCGAACTCGCAACTTCAGATCGCTCTAATTCCTAAACGGTCAAGTTTATAAAAAAACTTCAATGAATAAAACATGCTTATTTTAATGTCTCCTTTAAAGTAAGAACAAAAAACTTTAATCCGGCCCCTTTTGCTATACTCCGACCAGTGTTAAGTATAATTTAACTCAGAAATGGTCTTATTTTTACACATTATTTCCTACTGTTTTCACCTTCAACAGTTGATGCTAATTTATTTTTATTGGCCTTATGAACTGATATAAACTATTTTTTTTATAATTTGTTAGTCAGTGTACTAATGTTGACTTTATGCCATGTAAATAATTACTGTTACTGTATTACTATTGGCAAGAACTATATGCCTTCTGAATTGATGTTGCGGTTCCTATCTGTTTGTTATAGCAGTTGGATTTAAATAAATAAAAGAAACGAATGTACATTTTTAAACTTAGTTTGGTAGTAGATACTTAAGAAAACATTTAAGTAACTGAAGGCCAGGGTAAATTAACTATTTAATTCTAGCATACTTAAAGAAACTAGTTACATACAAGATTCTTGCATCGTCTAGTAGTCAATTGTGCATTGGCAAAGATTAATTTAGGACAAAAGATTATGACTTTACCTGATTGTAACCAGTTTCGACCTCTGTAATAAATTGTTGGATGGTGGTGTGGTTTGAACTCAGCGGAAGATCTTCAAGTAGAGCGACTGCTCTGATATAATAGAAAACGCCCATCAAAGTCTGAAACATATAAGATGAAAAATATTGAGAAAAGATCACCTATAGCAATCGTCAGTTACCAAGAAAATCGTGATTTCTTACCAATTGGATGATGCCCCATACGCTCAATACGAGCCCACATAGCGACAGTTTAGGACCACAGAAGGTCATACCCATTTTGCTCGTTTATTTGGAGATTACGAACAAATATAACTGGGGAATTATCGACCACTAGCTGTCAGCTGGTGTCAAAAAAATGGATGTTCTCACATGATCCCAGATTGTCTATGGTAAAGTGACAAACCCGTTGTCTTTGAATTTGAAAAGGCAAAGAGTAAGGCTATGCGCGCACGTGCAACTTACTTGCCTAGCGACAGTACATCTGTCTCTTTTGCACGTTTTTGCACTGTCTGTCACTAGGCAACTAAGTTGCTCGTCCGTGCATAGCCTAAGGCAACTAAACACAGACACCGACACCAATTAAACAAGAATTAAACCGATAAATAAAGTATTATTTTATTGTATAAGCTAGGCAAAAGATAATTAGACGTAGGTTTGACGTGACAACCACTACAATGAGCAGCAGTGCAGTGTTTCTATGGCAGTATTCTCCCTCTACTATGACAGTGTTTGAGTTAAAATTGGTACCTGTTACCAATTTTACCCCAAATAGCGCCCTTATTTTTTCGAAACTTTCTTTTCCACATTAAAAATTATGGTGTACTGCCGTTTGGCCAAATAATTTTTCGTCAAATGTATCATTTCGTCAAATGTTTCATTTGGTCAAACGCTATTTTTTCCGAAACTGTAAATATTTCAGGATTTATTTCAGAACCATCGTGTAGAACCCTATAGGTTAGGTTAGGTTTGTTTTATAAAAATCCTGAGACATTTACAGTTTCGGAAAAAATAGCGTTTGACCAAATGAAACATTTGACGAAATGATACATTTGACGAAAAATTATTTGGCCAAACATAGGTAAACCAAAAATTATAGCTTAACCTACTCAGGACAGAAAACAACCGATTTTTTAATATAGTATATTTTTTTATATGGAAACATTGTGTACATTTCCTTCTTTCGTTGTTCATCTTCATCATATCTTATTTATACTGACTGTGGTATGTGGACATTTTGCTTGAACGAATGACACATTTCTTTTGACGATATCTAATACTCAAAATTATATTTAATAATGGTGGATCGCTTAGGTAAGCTATTTTATTAAAGCCCGCAAAGTTGTGTTTATCCCAAAACCAAATGAGATATAACTATAATGTCAGGTTGATTTCTGTCGTATGCTCTACTACTTTGACATCCAACTTTGATATTGTACCGCAATTACTGTACTTAGATTTGTCTTATTTTTCAGTTAATAGTGAGGCAAATGCAAGAAGAATTGCGATGGTGGAAAACTGTTTCGGCAGTTCAGGACAGGTGAGCCGTTAGAGTTAAGTTTGATCAGCCAAAATGCTGTAAGTGAACTTTCTAAGTTTGCTACCTACTCTGGTTATCAGCCGACAAACTTGGCAAGATAAGTTTTCGTGACTTCAGGCGGGTTTGTCATTTAAAATGATATCGTGCGTTTATCAATGTGCGTTTGTATCCGAAAATAATTAGTGATTGTTGTGATTTTACTTGCTTTTTTATTATCTTGCGTTTAAGTGATGTGCTGTGAACGTAAATTTATTCAATCTCTTACAGCCCTTGGCAGAGCAAGGCAGAGTCCTTGTGGGAGAAGGTGTTCTCACAAAGATGTGCCGGAAGAAGCCAAAAGCCCGACAGTTCTTCCTGTTTAATGACATATTGGTGTATGGAAATATTGTTATTAACAAGAAGAAGTGCAATAAACAACATGTTATTCCACTAGAAGAGGTGAAATTAGAGGCGTTGAAGGATGAAGGGCGTAAGTTGTTTTTATTTTGTTTTTAAACATTTTATTAAATTGTGTGATACAAAGAAATCTTCAGTAGTTATCTTTGCGGTTGTGCTTGTAATTGTTTTTAATTGATTCACAATTAAAAAACATAAAAGACTTACCTTACAGGTCTGCTAGTATTTTAAATGCTAAAGATGTATATCTTTAGCATACAATCTGTGGAATATGTTGACAGAAAATTCAGACATAGGTTATAATGATTACTAAATATAAAGGCTCCTACTGTTTAACAGTTTACCTTCAGTCGCAAGTTGGTCCGGCTGCCTGAAAGTACAAAATTGTGACAAAATGCATAATATCTTAAGAATCAAATAGATAATAAATTGTATGAACGAGGTCGAAATTGGCTAGCAAACTGATAGTCTGTGGGACCTTTAAGACTTAAAATTAATTCCGATAATGATTTATGTACATAAAATAATTTAGAAGTTGCTTGTACCAAGCAAAAATTAATATTATTATTTACGACATGAGTCACTTTTATGATTCATACACCATTATCAATATACAGTACCTATCTCAGCACTGTTCTCTGATGTCACAATAACACTATTCGCATAAAATTAGTCCATGTCTTTATTAGTACTTTAAAAATATATATTTTAAAAATTGTGATCTCAGGAACTAAATGGTATAAAAGATAATTGTAACATTATTAATTTATACAATTTATCAAGAAAAGAGATAGATATTAGATTTAGCAGACTGAAACAAACAGAATCAAAAAAAATAAATTTAAAACGCTGCAGTTGGTATTTAAACCCAAGACTCTCCTCTATTGCTGCTACCTACTTTATGAAAAGGAAGGAAGGTTTTTCGTTGCTGTTATTGTGACAATTCAGTGATTAAGCAAAAATCTACTAGGTATGTTTCTGTAAAATGTTTTATTTTCAAGGTATACTTTAGTTGTTATACTTGTAACTGGTACAATTATCACCTGTTAATCAAAACCAAACTAACAAGTCCATACTTGGTGGGTCTATGTTACGTACAGTGGGGATCCTATTTTCACCTTTGGACTCCACTATCAGATCAGCTCCTGAATTACATAATATCAAAATTTTATCAGGTTTATAGTTAACGAAATTTAAACTGCATCAATTTGTCTAAGTAGAGCTGTGTCAAATCGGTGCAGATTATATTTCATCAACTATACACATGTTTTGAAATTTCATAAAAGGAACTAGTTCAAAATGAACTTGCAATGTTTCAACAAGTAATACTGACAATCTAAAAACCATACACGTAATCTAAACATAATATAACATTTTCATGACTGACTGACTTCCTGATTGACTCATCCCTCAACTGGAAGAAATAGGGGGAGAAGAGGTAGTGGGCGTCCTTAAGTGATAAATAATTATAGCATATAATAAAAACATCATCACACTGTATTTTTATTATTAGGTATACATTAAACGCAAATTATACATTATCATCCTTCCTGGGCCTTCCCCAAGGACTGCCACAATGAAATTGTCTTGTGTAATGTATATGTACCTATTCTTTCCCACATAATGATAGTTAATACTTTGTTTTATTATACCTATTATAAGTTAAAATAACTCAATTAGACATGGCTGCAAGCTTTTTACTTGTCCCATATTTGGCACAACAATATTACAATTAATAAAACAAGGTCAAAAATATTTTTTTATTTAGATAATAAAACTGTGCCCTATCTTACCTAGTAGTTATGTGTTTACATTTGTAACTCAATTTAGTGTTACATTATATCACTGATAAGGCTTCTATTAGGACAATGTCAAATACTATGTGTGCAGAATATTCTGCAGTTAGGTTGATATTTGAATATTCTGAATATCTATGAAAGTAAATGTTGCCAAGACCAAGGTCATGGTGATAGAGAAGGACGAGGACATGACTGAATGCATGATAAATATAAATGGTGAATTTGTAAATTTGTGTAACTGGGAAGTATGTTTACAAGAGATGGTAAGTGTGAGAAGGATGTCGAGAGGAGGAAGAAAGCGGGAAATCAAATTAAAGGAGCCCTGCTGTTCTCCTTTGTGAGCAGTAGGGGCATTTCACAAAAAGCTTGACTGGCTGTTCACAATGGAGTGTTGACCCCTACTCTGATGTATGGTAGTGAATGTTGGGTGTGGCAGGACAAGCATGAAAGTTGTATAAATGCAGTTGAAATGCGCTCTTGGCGTGGTATGTGTGGTGTGAAACTGATTGATAGAATAAGGAATGAAAAGGTCAGAGAGAAATGTGGACTAAAAGAAGATGTAATGACTAAGATTGAAAAAGGCATGCTTCGATGGTTAGGTCATTTGTTAAGGATGGATGAAAGAAGGTTGGCGAAAGAGATGTACAGAGCCAAAGTGAGTGGAAGAGTCGGAAGGGGCCGCCCTACACGTACTTTTTCGAATCAAATAGGAGAAATACTGGAAAAGGACCGAATCTTAAGTACCCGAAACCGATGTGCATGCATGACTCGATGTATGAATATGGAAGAAGAGAAAGAGATTAGTCAGGCAGGATTGTAGCAGGTGGAAAGAAGTGGTCTCTGCCAACCCCTCTGGGAAACAGGCGTGATTTAATGTATGTGTATGTATGTATGTCAATCTATTTATTTAGTTCATTTTCCAGAATTCAGGGGAAATTTAGAAGAGCGCAGATTTTTTCACAAATCGGATGTTAGTGTGCAGAATTGAATACCAACATATAATATAACTGATGTTCCAAAATTTGGGCAGGCATTTTTCAAATGTCGAGTACCTATGTTTAATAATTATTTAGCTAATGTTTAAAGTTAAGAATAATTTAAATATCAAACCTGTGTTATCTAGTATGCAAAACAAAGGAATTCGCTGATCTCTGCTGATTGGGTATTTATGTACAAAAGTATAATTTTTAAATTAAAATTGAATCACTATTAAACTAATATATGTTATTTTATATATAGAATAGATCAAATGTATTACAGTCTGGAAATCAGATGTTCATTGGTAATCTCAAATGGGACACTAGTTTGATTGAGACAAAAAAACTTATGGATCAACACAATCAGCTGCGTCAATGTACGTTTATCTAAGTAGCGGGACGAGACGTCGTGGATTGAAACCACTAAATATAACTAGCAAGCTTTGTGTGCACCAGGGAATGCAATTTAACCGGTTATTAACCGTTTTTGTATGAAAATAACCGGTTAAAACCGGTTATAACCGGTTATTTGCATTGCCTAGTGTGCACTAACGAATATGCTAGCTTCGTCTTTGAAATGTTGTTATCGGGACTAACGGACTGTACCGTTTTACCATAATGTTGGGTATCCGAGGTTTACCCTAATCTATTAAACAAATAATATTATCAAAATCGATATGTTATCTTATTGACCGTTCAGTTTTTATAACCACGCAACGCGGAAACCTCTTGATAAATTGAACTTAAACTTGATACATGTATGGTCCTTTTTGCGATATATTTATTGTATACCTGTTGTAACTGTAATTTTTCGGTCGCTAACCATTAACCATTACACGATCTGGGGGGTTATTGTTACAGTTGATTTTACGGCGAGCGAAAAGGACACAAATATAGAAGTTACATAGCTCTGTCTTTTTCTCTCAGTGTAAAATGAACTGCATATCCGACATATCTTGGGTTACATTAATAGGTACTTGATGATTTTTATGATAATAAACCTTACTTTTATTATTACTTTGTGACTTTAGGAAAGGCGAGTCTTTCAGTTAAGACCTTCACAATAAATATTAGCTCAAATTAAACACTGCTTATTCAGTTTAAAAATATCTCACCCTCTTTCCTTAAGAGGATTGTGAACTGATACCTAAATCGCGTAGCCATCAATTTTTTTTATACAAATTTAGCTCCGGGCGATAACGTTTCTCATCCCCTAAATCAAGTCCGATTTCCACGATTTTTGAATATGTTGTAGTTGTTATGAAAAACTAGGTTCGTATGATTCGTTTTTTTTAAATTTGTTTCTTTCATTATCCTTTCTTAATATAACATATTCAAAAATCGTAAAAATCGGACTACGTTTAAGGGAAGAGAAATGTTATCGCATTTTGTATGGACTTATGGAATAGAGTTGTGCCAGATATTTTTGAGCCCAATGTTGGCAAGATATTTCTGTTGACTCCACAGTGAATTCCAAATTTTGATTTAACGCGGTCAACTTGCGATCGCTCAAAGCGGCTAACCCAATTTGGGAGGAAGGAGCACCACACCTCGGGTGAAAACGCATCCTTATTATTTAAATGGGATCTCTAGCGACATGTAACTAGACGCGGAGAACATGGTTCGGATATAGTCCCAGAAACACAAAATGTTTTACTGGCATTAAATTAAATGCATTTTTTTGCTTCTTTTTCAGAGTATCGGAACGGCTGGCTGATCCGGACGGCGTCCAAGTCCTTCGCTGTGTACGCCGCCACTGCGACGGAAAAGGAGGAATGGATGGCGCACATAGAAAAGTGTATAGAAGACCTCCTGAGGAAAAGTAAGTGCATTTGTATTACGGGCTTCGAGATAAATTTACTCTCTCTAGTTGGCAGGTCACGTCAACTCACGTCAACAGATATTTTTGTTCATGGCATGTAAAACGGCAATCAAAGGGCTGTTAAAAAAACAGCGTTCTTGTAAAGCGAAAGTATGATAATGATAATTGTTTACTTAGTAGGTCTCCTTTTTGTGTTTCTCCAGCTACCTACTGAAGGTTAGCCATCAACCACAAATATTTATTTTTGTCCTTTGCGAGGCGGAACAGCTCTTCAGCAATGATAATTTATTGCTACAAAATGGTAATATAATTTCGCTACAATTTAATTTACTTTCACAATTTGTCAATAAGAGAAGTTTAAAGCTTGCAAGTCGATTGTGATCCAGTTTCCGTTTTTGAATGGACTGTAATTTGTAATACATGTGTTGCCATATGATAGAGTCAGAGTTGATCCTATTGGAGTCGAAGTTTACAACACGTTTTTCGTTGTTTTACATTGGTCTCGATATACAGCTTGTCTCTAAAAAAGTTGACAGATTTTTATTTTGTGTTCAGGTGTAGTAAATCTTGTTAAAAAAAACCCTATTGTCTATACCACAACTGCCTACAACAAAAGTTTTGTCCGCTGCCAAATGCATAAAGATAATTCGATTTACTGTCATTAGGTTCAAATGGAAAATCGTCCACTTGAAATTATACGTCAGTTCAGAAAAATGACCATTTGAAATACAACAAAAAGTAAAATTGTCCATCTGGAAAAACGTCTAAAATGGAATCATGTCCCATGGTAAAATTGTCCAATATGACACAGGACGAAAAAAATATGTCCATTTGTATTTACGTACACTCAGAAATATGACCAATTGTAAATACGTCCTACCGGAAATTTGTACAATTTATATTATATTATATGGTCTTAATTCCTATTACACTACATTCACTTGTGCGTATTTCATTTTGGTCATAATTTATAATGGACAAAATTCCATTGGGACTTAATTAATTTACAACGAAAATAAATTTGGTTGTAAATACTTTTGAGCACAATTACATTTTGACTGTATTCACTTTGGACACTATTACTTTTGACCCATTTTCAGAATGGTTATTTCACGTGGACGATTTTCCATTTGTACCTAATGACAGTAAATCGATAATTCATTATCCTTTATCGTGGCGTTGGCTTGTTGTTATTGATTTGAAGCATCTCGGAGTTGAACGATAACCGATATAACGCGGTAATAACTTTGATTAACATCCATTGTACTGAAACACTATTATCTGCCTGGTATAAAAGGTAGTAAGGTATAAGGTAACAACTATAAAATTTAAAATTGATGTCATTATTTTGAAGTAAGGTTCAACTCTCGAAGCTCTTTATTCAACTCCAAAAAACAAAACACTGCACAGTACATTGCGGTACGTATATCCTGTTGAACAAAGCCCTAACACTTATATTATTAGTGATAATTTTGATACCTATTTTTTTAACAGCCGTTGTGTCACACTGTTGGTCAAACACGCCCGCTCCCCTTTTACAGGTTTCTTTGCTTAGCCTGAACATTTGTGAACACGTCAAAGACCAAGTCTGACCAAATATTGATACCTAACAATAAAAATGTAATTAATATTTTACGCTTAATGGTCGCATGGTAGACTCAATTGATTTATTTATAATAGGTATTTATATGCATATACCATATTAGGAAAGTACAATAAAAGATAAACAGACAAGGAAAAAATTACAACATATACAACAGGTGTGGCAGTGTGTAATTGATGTAGGAACTAGCATACAATACAGTACAACGAAGCCATTGAACACCACACAGTAAAAACAAAGAAAAAACCCAATATTTTTTTTAAAAGCAGTTTGAGTCTGTCCTATTAATTGTGGCAGTACATATTTATAAATATATACATATTCTTAACATGGCAACAATTTTAACTGACAAACAAGCTGTCACATTATTAGTACATGTCCAGTTGCTATGCATTTCAAATTTGCCACCTTTTTTTCCAACGTATTTGGAACTTATGAAAATTCGAATAAATTAATGTTTTTGGTAACGAATGTCGACCATGTGATTGGTTACCAGCATCCCACTTAAGTGCGAACTGCACTGGCCCTGGTTCAACAATATATCGTCACTTGTCACAAAACTTTAGTGTCAATTCGTTGGTTGCAGGCGGGAAGCAGCCTCCGTCCGAGCACGCGGCGGTGTGGGTGCCTGACAACGAGGCCTCCATCTGCATGCACTGCAAGAAGACGCAGTTCACCGTCCTCAACAGGAGAGTAAGTTATACTCTTTTGTTCCGTTGCTAAATAAAAGTAAAAAACGCGCTAGGGGAAAAACACGACTTTGAAAACATATTTCGGCATAAAAAGAAATAACGATTCTGGGAAATTGATCTAACAGATTCAGATTTATTACTCAATGTAATGTTACAGTTTAAATTACATAGCATGTCAAATTATAAGTAATTAGTTACATTGAGATCTTCAGAAATATAAATCTATATTTATAAAAAATAATCCCTGTTTTCCTTGGTCACGCCATAACTCGAGAACGGCTCGACCGATTTGAATGATTTCTTTTTTGTTGCGTTCGTAATTATCAGTACAGTAGTAACAAAAAATCAAAGGTCATCAATCCGGATCATCCTACTTTGACCTGCTTATACATACGATATTTATGAGGTTTCAAAACTACAAAAAAAAAACAATTACAAGTTACTACATCTCGTGTCTTAAGGTCGTCACTTTTTTATGGGAAGTATGTCAATATTGTCAATGTATCTGTTACTTCGACAGCCATTTTGCAGATTTATTTCCAGCAATGAGAGTTTCTGTTTGGTTATGCAGCATCACTGCCGCAAGTGCGGGTCGGTGGTGTGCGGGCCGTGCTCGTCGAAGAAGTACGTGCTGCGCGGGCAGAGCGAGAAGCCGCTGCGCGTGTGCCTGCAGTGCTACGACGAGCTCACGCGCGAGCGCGCGCGCCCGCACCCGCCCGGCCTGCCGCCCGCTGCGCCGCCCGGTCAGTCACCCCTGCTACGACCATGCCGCCCGCGCTAAATAAATACGACGCATTCGCAATGCGCATGCTCAAACCAAATTCAACCCCCATCTTAAGAAATAAGGTCACTAATGCAAACACGATTCTATGAGACATACGACTAGGGAATGCAATTTAACCGGTTATTAACCGTTTTTGTATGAAAATAACCGGTTAAAACCAGTTATAACCGGTTATTTGCATTCCCTACATACGACCTTTTTTCTAAGGAGGACAGCATACTTAATCAATCTAATGGGGAACTGGGGAACCTCGTCCTGCCCAAATGACAAATTCGATTTCGTAGTTTCTGCCCGGGAAATCAAATTTTATATGTAAAATTATCCTTTGTAGAGAATATTGGGCAGAAACCGGAAGTATAAACGAAAATGCTTGGGCCGGACGAGGATATAAATGGATTTTTGAAATCGCATCTGTCAACATAATATGAAAATACCTTAAAATATACCGTAGGCGAGGGTTGTAAATATGCGATAGAGGGCTTTCTTTTTTACTGCCCGTGATGAGTACACAATTTTACGTCTTCACCTGGCCACAGTGCGAGTTTTACCGTGCGCGCAGCGTGCGATAAAACTCACATTATGGCCAGGTGTTACGTAAATGTATTAGGTAGGAATTGTAATTGTTTGTGAATATTCCAGCCAAGCCGGCGGACACGGCGGGCTCCGGCGCCGACTCGTCCGCCGACGACGACAGCGACGACGAGGACGACCGCGCCGACGAGAAGCACGACGAGGTAGGACCTGGGTGAAATGCACATACCGATCACTCGGAATAACCACTTTACCTGCCGTTAAATAATTCCATTTGACCAATATGTCGTGCACAGTAATCCCAGTTCTTTTTTAAATATGTACAAAAACGTGGATTGCACACGCGCATCTCGTAACTCTTTTTGCCCCCGCTGAAGTTAACGGCAGGTATTATGTTTTATATTAAATTTTTTGAAAGTTACTCAACTATGTACACCGCACGGAAGGATTAAAAAAATGTATGTTGCGTGTCTTAATTAAATATAAAATACTCGAGTGGCTTTTAAGACAAAGCACCAAACTACTGAAAACACAAGGCTCGTTTTGAATGATAGGCGTCCACATTATCTGTACTCTGCCCTTTCTGATTGCTAATATATGAACTGTTGAACCGTCCAAACGCTAACAGAAAATGGTCAAGTTAGCTATGCCTTTAACTGGCTGGAAGCTGAGTGGTTTAGAAATTTATAATGTGGCCCGAGGCTCACGATGTTATCGATGCAAAGTACAGATGTAGTGCATAGTCATATGACTTTGTATTTTATCGGATAAGTTCGTATTTGTCTTGCTTTCTCTATTAGCGTATCATTGTGTGCTTAAGCCGACTGAGATTGCAGGATAAATACGAACTTTTCCGACAAACTAATATGTCGTATGTTTATTCACTACGACCTTTATCGACCTAACTAAGACTTGAATGTGATTTTATGATGAGAATAACTAATGTGGATGGATACAACCATACAGAAAAGTGATATGATAAATCTTCATATATATTTATCTAAGTAAAATGTAACATTATACTAATAATTTGCTTTATTTCAAACATTTTGGAGTGTCAATATCAAATTGTTTATTTCTAGGGATTTACAAGTTATAATGGTGTCAAAAACGGATTTGGAAATAAAGTCACGACTGTATAGTACAAATTCAGAATGAGTAAGTGACATGCTCATCCATGCTTCGGCACTTTTGGTGGTTTGATATTTTTGTGTTTGTTTTGTCGTTATTATAGAAATCTCTATGGACGATCAAGTTGATCCAAACAAAAAATACTTAGTTCATTTTAAATTTAACTTTGTGATGGATGATTTAGTTTTAAATAGGTTGTTTTGTTTATTTCCATTTGTTTGTTTTGGTTTCTACTTACTAATTTGTGTTTAGTTTTGTTTGTTTTTTGCTTTTGATTTGATACCAAAAAATACACAACACTGGCTTCAATCGACATTTACTTATATTCCCTTTTCCTCGCATCCATCTCTTATACTTAACACATACGTGTATATGAGCTCGTTCTCCATTGGCACAGTTATTGCAACTAATTCATTTAAGACTGTTTGAATCATCTCCTACACGCTTCGCAGTCGTCAGGTCTACGGAGCTAGATGCCACATTCCACAAGGGTACTTGTGACTTGTGCGCCTCTTCCTGTGTCCTAGATAAAAGGAATATTGAGTACTTCCGGGTCCTGAATACGTGCGTAGAATTGAAACAGCGGCTTGAACTAGGATTACCTAAGCTAGACCTAGATTTATTTCTAGCAAGAACGATGTAGTACTAGTGTTTTTTTTATCGATATATGTTATATAAGTATAGTAAAAGTTTGACAAGTCACTTCAGAGCACTCATATACCGCCACTGTGTCGCAAATTGTCAAAGAATTTTTTTTTCCTAAACTAATCATATTATCTTCTAAAAAAAAATACGTAATACAGCCATTGAATAAAGATCCAATTCAAGGGAAAAAAAGGTGGAATTTCAATTAATTTTATGACTGTCAACTGAATTAGAAAATTAACTCATTTTATTTACAGAAATTGCATTGGATGTTAGGAGGTTATAGAGGAATACCGACATGACTGCTATCATTTTAATATTAAGCATTTCTCAATGACGTAGAGGTACTTACCGATAACAGTTTTATTGACGTTATCAAGCACTAACTAAACGTCACTCTTGTGAGATAAATCTCTAACACATTTTCCTAGGATTCATCTATCGATTCAATATTGAGCCACTATGATGTTGATTGGATCGACTGACCTTGCGCAGATATTGTCAAAATCCAAATAGACTGTTGACTGATCTTTCAAACTACGCAACGGATTTTAATGCGGTTGGTTCATCAATAGATGAAGTGATTCAAGATGATGGAAGGTAAAAAACCGAAGCGAAGCTAGAGCGGGTCGCTAGTTTATTTATATGTCATACATGAAATAAAAGATAATAATACCATAAGACAATAACTAAAACACAATACAACAAATTAAATAATTATAAGACAATACATTAAAACTAAGATAAAACTAAATAATTAACTGTTACTGTATATAGGTACATATACACACATACAATCGTTCTCTCATTCGATCCATTTATGAAGCGAACATTCACTTAATGTACGACACTTTTTCCATGTACTGTATAGTTATTTTATGTTCCAGCCAAAATTCTACGGTGATGGTGATAAGACTGAAGAGACCAACAACCATTCGTCCAAGGATTCCTCCAAGTGAACCCGCCTTTATACTAACCTATCTAAATAACACACGTTTTGGTAAACACATTTTGAATGGCTACTAAATAAAACTTAAATCTATAGCCCAAATTTATAAATTTGAAGTAAGGGTGATATGATATCAGAGTAAAAATGATAATTTAAATTTTATATTTATCGGTAAAAATCTTTGTACTACTTGTATTTTACGACAAGAATGTTGGTTTGTGTTAGTACAAACCAACATTCTTGTCCAATTATGGATTGGAACTTATGGATCCAATTCATTTATTGGGACGTTTTAAAGTATAAAATTGCTTTGTCAGTAAAATGAGTTTTTTTTAACACAAAAAAGGTAATAATCAGTAATCGAAATAGCCTTAAGATGTTTAGGCAAATAATTATATGGAGTGGTAACACGGCTCAAGTAGTGAGCAGGTTAAACTTATTCAAGCAAGAATAATTATGTTTCCATCTCACATATAGAGGCGAATCAGTTGTCCCTGTTTCGATCATTGGCATATTTATTCAAACTTGCACTCCGATCGTTTTTTGTCAATTTTTAAGGGGTACCTATTATTTTATCGAAACACCTTTTATCGAACGTATCATTAGGCAGAATTTTCATTTCATCGAAAGGCATTTCTCGCCACATAAGTTAACTTTTTTTAGTAGTCAAAAGTCTAACCTAACCTCACCTACGTAATTAATGTTTAAAATGTCTTGAAAACATTATGGTTTTAGCAGAAAGCAGCGTTCGAAGAAATGAAATTCGATGAAATGATATATTCGATGAAGTGAAATTCGATAAAATGATGGGTTACCATTTTTAAGATATCTGTAGTTATCTGTGTATATTTAGCACTAAACTTAGGGGTCATAAGGTGTCAACTTAATACATCTTGGTCGTTGAAGTTGATCTTGCGATTTGTTTGAGAATTTTCTATACCGTTTACAATTTTGGGAGAAATCAAATATATTCTCTCTCCTATAACTGAAATCCTTTACCGATATGGCCTTGTCTATTTTATATTTTTGAAAACTTACATTTTACTAAGTAAAACGTGACTTTGAGAATAGATTCCATTATTTGTATCATTGTATGGCGAAACAAACAATAAAATCCTAAATAAATCAAGGTCCAAGGAAACTTCTCTAATACTTCGAGTATTTGTACCTATTTATACTTTTAACTTATGAAGATGTAAATATTTCAAAGGCTTCGCTTCTCGTCGGTTTTGCTTACGGGTTTAATATCGCTCAAACAAACCGACAGCAGGTTTTAATTTTAATTTAATTTATTAAACATAAAGACACCGTATTATGGTACTAACAGAAGTTAACAATAATCTTAGGTTAAGTCATAATGTTATGTCTGTCATTACATATTTAATTCTACATGTGTTAGCCTATTTTATATTCTAAACTTTATTGTACAGTTGTTTTCTCACGAAAGCAGGTTTGCCGCACTTGTAGTTGTAATACGGATAGACACGCACACTTCGGCGTCGCTTAGCGACGACAGCGACGCTCTCAGAGAACACGTGCACGTGCATCTACACACTCAAGTGGGGCTATTACCAATTGTCCACACTCTTTAATTTGCCTCGACTGTGTTAGTTTTTATTAATGTACTCTTAAATGACTTTTTGTATTTTCCTGAACGTAGGTATAATGTATAAATACGAATATATCTACATGTACATTAATTAAACTAACACAGTTGAGTCAAATTAAACAGTGTGGACAGCTGCAAATAGCCCCTCAAGTACGGCAAACCCACTTTCCTGACATAAAAAACTGTAGTTTATATTTTGCTATCTTTATTGTTAATTATTGCGGATTGGTTCTTGAATAAGGGTCAAATAGTTTTTTGGGTTAGTAAGGTATGATATTTACAGGGTTTAAAGTTACACTGAAGCTAATTTAAATGTTCTGGTTTGCTGCTATTAGAATATTTGACATATAATTATGTCTCTCAGATTGCGAATTTGACTTTATTCTTAAATCAATCCGTGTATTGTAAAGTAATTCAGTAGCATCATATGTATATGAGAAATAGAAATTAAGAGGTGCAATGATTAGAGTAATTTGTTTCAATTAGAAACACGATTTAGTGTGGGTAGTTATTTGCTAAAAGAAACATAGAAAATCGGCCATTGTAACTCGGCCTAAATGTTAGCTGTTTTATTGTTAAGCAAAAATTACGTTAAGATATTGTTTAATTTTCAGTTGACAAATATACAATAATATTTTTAACCGAGTCTTATTTTTTACCCTATTAATTAGAATAAAACACAGAAGCACATTTCGTAATCTTTATTTAAATGATTAACTTTAATTAGCTTACCTTATGTCTTAAGGTATAATTTAGTCTGATCTTTATTTATTCAGTTATCTTTACTACTAGTCAATCTTATCTCTGAAGTCACCGCCGACTTCGGCAAGCAAAATAATATTGTAACAAAGATATACTTCTTCATATTTAAGATATAAAAATTCAACATAATTATAAGAAAAATAAAAATATAAATTTGATATACCTAAGCATATTTTTGTTTTTGTTATAATGCAAAGTCGACAATCTGATTCCTAGGCCACCATGGAACTATGTTAAAATTAGTATTCCATCGATCCACTCTTGGGATCAATATGTCGACTATATCGCAACTGAACAGTCGCCATCAGATACATCGGACTATAATACAAGGTGCACAACAGTATCGTAAACTCTATTAGGTGTTAGGCGTGTTAAGATATGGCACGTTAAGTACCACGGAATAGAAAAAACAGTGGAAGTGGCATGATCTTCGCTTAGTATCAGACCTGTTGTCGCCAATACTCAAACTATCATGAAAACAACACGCCACCATGAAAAATGTTTTTGGTGCAGCTATCGTTTTAACATTCCAAAATAGCACAATAAGGCACGCTTTTGGATTTATTTCCTATTTTAGAAATATCGAAATAACCGATCGCAGCAAAAGTATGGTAGGTTAAGCGGAACTCCGCATAACTATGCCACATTTTTTTTTTGTTACGGACCTTCGCTGTTGGTGCTTGGCACCGTCACAGCTTCAACGGGCGGTGTATGCCACACGTTACACGCCCACTTGACACTTCTATTGTTTTTTCTGTTCTGTGTTAAGTACCAATTTCAACAAACGGTGTTAATCACTTAACAGCTGTCAAAATGTATTTTATTCGTTTTAACAATGATTAAATTTAACATCGTTTGGTGAAATTGGTACTTATGCTCCAATATATCAGACGGCGACTGTACTCTACATGATGTTCTCATTCTTAATCTAATATTTAACTTTTTCAATTACAATGAGGTTTGAGCAAGGTTAGGCTAGATGTCCTGCAATCTGCACCAACTCGACAAAACCACTATGCTCGAAACTCGAATTCAAGACCAAAATCCTAATCTCAACGGGCGCAAATTCGCTGTGATTACTGCATTTTGGTTTAAGTGTAGGTATTTTTATCAATAAAACTTACCCTAATATCTGGTTACACGAGTTCTCATTCATGTTTTTATGAAATAATATTAAAATTACTAAATAATCAAGATGGGAACTGTCAGATTTTGGTCTTGAATTCGAGTTTCGAGTATAATAACTGGACATTGAGAAAATATAAAATGGAACTGCCATGAAGAAACAAAATGATATGATTGACGCTACTTCTCATGTGTCGTCTGTTAGCATCAAAATGGTGAAATGAAACATTATTTTTATTAGTTAGTATTGACAGCCAATTCGAACCACTGCCTCAAAGCGTCGCCTAAGACGTTGGGCAAAGCGGAGATGTCGCGCAGTATCAGGTAGAAGGGGAACGGGAAGGTATCTAAATACTGGACGAAGCCGGTGAGGGTGTTCGTCGCCGGGTCTATCATGGGCCGTCTGATGTCCATTATGGAGTCCTGAAATGATAAAAACTCATTGATATGGAGTTACAGCCGTTTACAATAAAATAAACAATCGTAGATCACAGATGGATAGTTTTCTAGTAAGATACGATGCTGTAATCTGTTCTTGGCCTCGATTTAAAAACAAAGTCACGTTTCTGTACCCCCAGCACGAAGTTTTACCTTCAATCGGGTAAGTTAACGTACCGTCATCGAGAAAATGTAGTATTTAGTGCTAAAATTTGATACCAAAGGCCCGATTCACGAAGCTATAAGTAAAAAATTACACCCGGAAGTCTCTTTCTAACTCCTTTTGCTAGAAAGAGAGTTCCACTTGTAATTTGTAACTTGTAGCTTCGTGAAACGGGCCACAAGTTGTCATTGACGTTGAATGTCGTATTGTCATCGAGCAGTATACGTAAAGTAATGTCTAAAAACTGAAAACGTGAGTCTTAGGGGTTCGTGGATAGGTGCAGAACAAGTTTTCAAATATTTACAATTTCGGTAACGTGTCAGATAACATGTTTTTAATACAAGAAATTAGAGGAATTTTGTAGATCGACCTTTACTGTTGTAGGGACTAGGGTGCCGTTATGCTATAGGGTAAAGGTTTACAATCCACGATGCCGGCGGTCAATGTCGCTGTGCGAGCGCGACGGCAATATCATTGTAACAGAGACAAGTAACAGTGAATCAAAGTACGAAATTATCGTGTTCCATGCCCGCGCTTTACAAAACACCTTTTTCCTTTTGCGTCGAAGTCAAAAATAATTTCTGACCATAAACTTATCTTGAAAACATTAAATTAATTTATAATCAAAGCAAACCATATGCTACCTTGTTATCCGGATTGTCTATAATGACGTAGACCAGGAATAGTCCTTGCTGTCTTGCCCGGCGCACCGCTTGGAGCACTCTAGTCTCACCCTCGGAGAATATCCCTCTCCCATCGCTGACCACCACCAACAACTTGGCATTAACTGCGTCACTCCGCACATTCTGCTCCTCGAACATGACTGTACAGAAGTCGAGCAGCTGAGCGATCTTAGTCTTGGTTTGCTCGAACCGCAACTGTTCGAGGATCTTGGCTCCGGAGTGCTCTGAGAACTGCTCGGTGAACGGGTGGAGTAAGTTAGGTTTCTCGCCAAAACTGAGGACGGCTAGGTCGCCGGATTCCAGCAGGTTTAGAGCCTGTAATTAAATTATGGGTAAGTTAAAAGCTTCATTATAATTCGCTCCGAAATTTCGTGTCGTGGAAAAGTACTTTTTTTTAATTCACGGTTACGTTATGTACAGTCAGCATCACATATATCGTATCAGCCAAAGTGGCAAAATAGTTCGTCACACCATACAAAACATATAGTTTTACAAATTATTTGGTCACTTTGGCTGTTATAATAATATTTATATGTATGTACAACATCCATTATACAGTGTGTATTTTTGACTGGGACAACATCTCACACTTGACCAAAAAATAAACTATGGCAAAAATGTTTTCACAAAAAAGGCCCAATGGTTCGGGTTTTCTTTTAGGCACAACTGACCAATGATTTCTATTTCAAAATCAATTTCGCTATCGCGGAGTTCCTATTTCTGAGTGTTTTGGCCCTTCGGGCTTCTAAAGAACTAACTAATTATATGAATTACAAATTTTGGTCAGTTGTGCCACGTAGCTTAATGGCGGCGTTCCTATGGCAGTTTTCCTGTATCCCTTATGGTTTCAGATTTACTGATACTGTAAAAAAAACACTACAAAACGAAACTAACCTGCGAAACCAGCGCCAAGCTCTCAAACGCCAACTCCTTGCTCCTATTATCGGCCATAGAGCTGGAGTCGTCCACAGCGATGGCGATCTTGTACTCGCGCCGCGCCGGCTTGGTGCGTCGGAGCCAGATGCGGTCCTTCCGGAAGTGGGACGCGATGTAGGGGATCACTCGCCTCATGTTGATGGCTCGCCCGGTTCGGAAATCGCCTAGATTGGATTGAAAATGAACCGTATTTGTTAATTTGTTTTAATTAGATAGTTTCAGTTTTCTATTTAGATATTATTAAAAAGGACAGGCTTTTTTTTAACAAGATTTACATTTATTGGACTTAATAATTCGATAAACTAAATTCGTTACTTTTATTTAATCGATCATTTTGATTGGCAAATGGCATATCACACGAAGGCCTAGACAAGATAAGTTTTAGCAAATTTACAGACTGTATAGAATTTATGTGAGACCGTGTCGGTCGCTAATGTCTGTTCCCTTGGGCCCTAGCCAGCATTCAGAAGCTACTAACGTTTTCTACCGCTCAAAATGTATGGGATGGTAGCTGACCACGTAGTTTATCGTAATCTACGAGAGTATCATCCCATACATTTTGAGCGATAGAAAAGAAAAACGTATTGAAAAATCGCTAACGTGCAGGAGGTTCAAGATTGGGAAAAGCGTTAGTCCTGCCGGGTATACTTCGGCTCTCTGAAAAAACACACATAAAAATATCTAGGCATCAAAAATATCCTTACATTACGAGTACTGTAATATTTTACGTTGCATAAATTTTAAAATATTAAAAATAATGTAGGGAGTATTTTGATCCCAGGAGATTTTCGATGCGTGTAGTGCAGGTGTACATACCGGCGCGCCTCGAGCGCGCGGTGGGCTCGAGCACGAGGCGCAGGCGCTCGCACAGGCGGCCCGCCGCGCCCGCGCCGCGCCGCCACAGCCCGCGCCACGCCTCCGCCGCGCCCGAGCCGCCACTGCGCCCGCTAGCCAACCACGAGCGGATACTCATGTATTGCTCTACGGACATATCCTCGGATAGCTGGGATATATCACCCAATCTGAAAAATATATATGTCGGTATAGCTCGGTAGGATAGCAGATGGACGAAGTTTTTTACTGAATGGTGCCCAAGGAACTCCAAAAGATCCGCGGGTAGACCATCTGCCCGATAGATGGACGACATCTATAAAACGGCGGGGAGACAATGGATGCGACTAGCTCAGGACCTAGGAGAGTGGCGTGATAAGGAAGAGGTCTATACCCAACAGTGGGTGGATACACGCTGATTGGATGAATGGATAGCAATCAAACTTTGCGGCGAAACAGTTTTCATTCACCCCCAGTCGAGCGAGCCCGGCCATTCTTTTCGCGAAGTAACTCGAGGCACTTTTGAGCATCTTTACCTTTTGAATAGTTTTTTTTTAAGGTCGGCAATAACCACTAACCCACAAGGTATTAACAAATGAATTAAAGCAACCATTACTTTAAAAGCAAATTAAAACGACAAGAAGCAACAGTATAATACTGCCGATCAAAACGAAAACCCAGTATGGGATATGCCTTTTTCTTTGGAAGGACAGAATAAGTAAACAATTATGTCAAACATTTCCAAATATTGTTTTTTTTTCAGTCTATAATCGCCGGAGACTGGATTGCTTTTCTTCGTACGAGTATATACCACTTAACTTCTTTAAACCACGCATAGTTCAGACAGTTTTAAGAATAATAGTCACCAAAGTAGTTATATAATCCGTAAACTAAACTGACAAGATCGCCGCACACAACCATTATGACATGACAGAACCATTTCGTTTATTTTCTTGGCATGCGTTGGTTTAACCACCCGCCTGCCGGCAAGATAAACTTGACAGACTAACTACGAGTAGATCAATACGACCTACTTACGATATTTACTTTCATACAAAATTGACTTGAAGACTTGTTGGGACTCAAGCAGATGCACTACTAATTTTCTTCTTCTGTTTAAAAAAAAAGCCAAATGACAAGGACGATTAAATTTACAAGATAATATAATAACTAACTTTTAACTTTATCTGGCACTAAAAAAAAAGACTGACTTATAGATAATATATGTTTCTTGCAGCGTTTCTTCTTAGCAGTGGTCTGCTCTTGGGAAGGGCTTGTAGATTTTTGACGTGTAAAATAGCCCGTGCGGCCTATTTACTGAATAAACACCTTTTATCTATATTTAAGGAATCAAGTATGTCAGCCAGCAACTTACCTGGTGTGGTAAGTAGTTTCGAGCCCCCTTGGTACAGTGGCGGTACCCACATTCTCTCCCTCCACTTCGACTCCAGTCTCTCCTGTAGGATCGTCAGTGCCCTCTTTCTTACTCCCGGGCTTGTCTTTCTCTTTCTCGGAACCTTTCATTTTCTCTGACTTGATTTCTTCTGATTTTTCCACCTGATAAATATTTATTTTAGAAATTTCTTTCGCATTCTTTGTTTAATAGCATGTCTAGAACGTTTAAATTTACCTCGATGTCTTCATCGTCCACATCCATGGCAAGTTCTTCATCTTCTTTAAGAGCCTCAGCTTCCTCGTCTTCTTTTTGAAGAGTCGGTTGTTGCTCGGCTTGCTCTTTGGTCGCTGCGTCGATTGCCTGAACAAACAAGTGTTGTCTGATGAAACTGTTGTCACGGTTCGCACTTGTAATATTTGCAAGCATAGGTAGGACATAAGTATTGGACAACTGGTTGAATTGTCATAAATATGGTTAGGAGTTTGGTGGCAAAACGTGGTTCTAGAATCCATGGAGTCGCTATTTCCTAATTATTATTACACATATCACTTTGATTTTGGCCTTTAGTTTTTGTCTTATTTCTAAAAAAACTTAAGACAATTTTAGTTCAGTTTATCCATACCTACTAATTTTTGTTTTTTTATTACGCTTTTACACCGGAGATATCTTCCGTACCAAAATTAATTTAAACTCGTTAAGCGATTTAATGAAATATTGATTTTTGAAATATGACAATACTAAAGGTCATAATCAAGGTGGTATATATTATAATAATCAGGAAACAGCGACTCCATGGATCCTAAAACCACGGTTTGCCACCAAAAGTCCTAACCCTAGACTCATAAACTACATCAAAGGTAATCTTGCAACATGAAGAGTCCTTTTTGAATATATAGAGAAAAACGCTAAAGAAATATTCTAAAACAAAAACATTCTTAAAAATATGGAAAAAAATATATGTATAAACGAGGCAGCGCGTCGCCCAGAAAAAATAACTTAAAAAAAGTGTAATGGAAAGCTATAAATAAATATAAATAAATGGAGAAGAACGGCGGATCACTCTTAGCATAGCTCTAAGATATAATGACGTAAAAAACCACCTGCAAATCCTCTTTGGTAGCCTGTTTGACGTGCTGGTACGCGTCGGCTTCTTTCTCGGTGTCGTCGGCGTTATCGGCGCCATCCTCTCCCGTCTCCTCTTCGCGTTCCACGTTCAGAGTCCGTGATTTCTTCTTATCTTCATTGACGTCACCTATAATATTGAGCTTGAGGTTATAATTTGTACTGGGAAGACAGGAGTCAAGATTGACTTTCTATCTTCCTTTTACTATAGTTTTTTATGCACTATGTGTTTAATTAATTAGCATACGACCAGTAGCTTCACTAATTTCCAACTTAGTACTTAAAACTATTCCAATTGTTGATTATTTTAGGCTAGTACTGAAATGCTCTTATAGAAATAATAAGTGTGGATTCCAGTTAGTTTGGTGAGATTTACGTAGACTTTTATGTTATAAGCCAATTATTTTAGAAAAACCTACTTCAGACTCGTCTTCATCTGCAATAAACAGAAACGCAGCATCAAAGGTTGACATTACATACCCAATGTCCTTTCGTGATCAGTCTGCCCAGGTTTGTTCTCCTTCTTCTGCTTTTGGTCCCGCGCGAGGTCAGCGCGGCTGGTAGCCTGCTTCTCGCCACGGTGCCCTTTGTCACTCTTGTCCAGTTCCGATCGACCCGTCGCCTGTCTGTCCTCACCGACTTGCTCTTGCGCTTGTTCCTACAATAAGGCATCTAGTAAACCTACCGTTGTAATCTTCAAACAGTTGCATACCTACTTCCTTTCTGCTATACAACTGTGAAATGCTTTGCATACGCAAATGTTCAGCAATGGGCCTTATTTGGGTTTTTTTCACATTGTTATTAGGCACTGGTCCCACCGCCGGCGAGTAAGCTATGAACTATCGGCTATTTTCTTGTCCAAGAAACGAACAAAAGATAATCGCTCCCGTGTAGATAAAAGAGAGATATATAAATTTATCGCTGAGCGAGTGAGCTATACTCGCTCAACTATGAACTGTAAATATATATATCTCTCTTTTATTTACACGGGAGCGATTATCTTTTGTTCGTTTCTTGGGCAAGAAAATAGCTGATAGTTCATCGCTTACTCGCCAGCGGTGGGACCAGTGCCTCAGTAAGAAGAAAAAGTTCAAAAACGCACGATAGGATTAGCAATTTATGAGCATTTATCTTATATATAATAAAAATGAATCGCTAAATGTGTTGCTAAGCGCAAAACTCGAGAGCGGCTGAACCGATTTGGCTGTTTTCTTTTTTGTTGTGTTCGTCATTGTCAGGACAAGGTTTGTATGAAAGAAAATAATTGAAAAATCCACCGGGAAAGTCAGAAATTTCCAGCTGAGCGAAGCCGCTGGCGGGCCGCTAGTAGTTGTATAATTCTTTAGAACTCCTAACCATTAAACTCAGACACTAGAAATGAATACCCAAAGGTGAACCGAACCTATCAATACTTACAAAAGGCGCTGCCTCCTCATCCTTACTTTGCTCTGCATTCGTTTCAACATTGTCATCAGTGCCTCTTTCCGCTTCTGCGTTTTCAGCCTTGTCCCCAGCCGCAGGGTCATCAGTTGACGGGTTTGCTTGTGGTTTCGCTTCATGCTTCTTCTCGTCAACTTTGTCATCTTCATCAATCTTATCAGGGTTATTTGGTAGCTCGTCTTCAGGTTTATCTTCCTTTTCTGACGGGTCTGGTTCAGGTTCTTGCTGTTCACTATCCATTCCAGGTGTTTCTGTTTGACCATTATCATCCTCTTCTTCCTCATCCTTTTTTTCTTCTTCGGGTCCTTTATCTTCTTCTTTATCATTTGATTCCTATAAAACATAAAATGTTACGGCTTTATAATATCTTTCCTTTTTAATAGCAAAATCAAATATAAAATAAACGCTTTGCAGTCACAATTAATAAAAGGAAATAATATTGTAAAGGCCATTACAATTTTATTTTAGTTTGGTGTTAGACGTGTAAAAGTGCCCGTGCGGCCTTCTTACTGAATAAACGTCATTTATTTTTATTTTTATCTTTGAAACAACAATATAACTACATGTTGACAATATTAATTTCGCCTAAACAGCATTCTCCTTATTACCTTCTGACTTACCTCTTTATCCTGACTATCTTCACCCTTCTCATTGTCATTCCCGTCTTCCTCATCGCTTGATACTTCCAAACCAGTATTATCTCGTTCTTTTTCCTCTTCTTCAGGCTCCTCTGGAATGTTTTCTTTCATCACGTCGATGTCGAACGGATTCTCGGTTTCCGTTTCCCCTTCCTGTAATTTTTATAAATATTTTTTGTATTAAATGAACGCACGAACGTCGTGGCATTTGTTCTGTAAAAGAAATACGGAAAAATTATAATTGTAAAAAAAAACTTCGTATAACCAGTACGGTACTCACTTTATCATCTCCCGCTTCGTCTCCGTCCACATCCATATTGTCGGGCAGGTCGAAATCTTCTGGCTCAGGCAAAGGCTGTTGGTTGCCATGGAATGGGTCCACCTTGAGAATTATTCACAAATTAAAACACGTTACTTTTTTATCTTAACACCTAAGTTTGCTTTTTATCGCGTGCCTCACTTACTTGATCATCATCTATCTCAGGCTCTTGCATTTCATTTATATCTTTCTTCTTCTTCTCTTTCCCTTCTGTTCCATCATCTTCTCCTTGTTCCTCTTCCTTAGCGCCCACCTCCTTCTCGCCTGTACTCTCACCCTTGCCTTTTTCTTCTTTGTCTTTTTTATCATTCTGTTCCTCGTCAATGTCTTCATCTTCTGAACCCCAGATTTGTTGATCTAACCTGTTGAAGCGCAAGACATCATTTAGTACGAAAACCAGTATATCCATACAAAATCGGCTTAATTTTTGCCACTTGTATGTTAATGCATGAATGAGCCTGGGTAAGTCATAATTGCATAGAGTTTATCTTACTTTTCAGCTGCATTGTCCGTGTCTCCCATTTGTTTGTCAGCGTCATTTTCATCGTCCTCTTGATCTGATTCTTCATCTTAAATAATAAAGCAAAAACAAGTAATAAGAGGAATTCAAATTATCCGTTATAAGATATTAATGCGGATTAAAGGTTACCTTTTTTGTCAACATCCTGTAAGTGTGAATCAAAGTCGTCTGTCATGTTTACTCCTTTTTCTTCTTCCTTGCAATCTCTATCTTCTTCTTTCTTTTCCTCTCCAGGACGATAAGCATCATCCAGTTGATCCTTTTGATTTTAAAATATAATTTTAAATACCCAACCACCGATGATAACGATTACCACTGGGATAACATGTACGTCTGATCGGTTTTAATTCATATTTACCTGGTTTTCTATTTTGTCGGAAACATCCTTCTGCCCTTCCCCATCGCCTAACCCTGTGCCCCCAGTCAGCTTTCCGGGACCACCGTCACCTTCACCGTCTTCCATGTCCATATCAGAAGGCTTGCAAAACCTACAAAATTATCACAGGTTATTATTATCATAGCTGAAAAGTATCCAAAAGACAGCGAGATGCATCCCCTTATTTGTTGTATACTTACCCTTTGAGTGCCAAATCCGAGAAAATTTTCAAAAGAATGGACAGCATCTTGCAAGAGACCCTGTGTACTGCAACTTTTTGTGTCACAAAGAACTGGACAAACAACACTGTTTGTTCCAAAATTGGAACAACCCTCGTCACTACATTCTTAACTTCATCTACAACTTCATCCGCTGTTGCAATGAATTGCACATATTTAACTGATAAATTATACATTTTATTTATCAAAACATCTAGCTTGAGTAACTTTGTATCACTCGACAGTTTTTCATGCAGAAGTTCCTTTAAATGATTGTCTTCAAGAATTTCGTTTGATTCTTCTGTTTCCTTTTCGCCATTGTCTATAATTTCATCGATTGCGCTTAGTACGTCAATATTATTGGCTTTATCTTGGGGTAAATGTTTCTTATATACTGATTGAATAATCAGTAACATGGAAGCTATTAAATCTTCGGTGTCTTTTACCAGTTCACTCTTTTTATCCTGTGACCGTTCTTCCATTGACACATCCACAGGTTTATCAAAAACTTCAAGCTCATTTATGCTTCTTTTAACATACTTCGATAGATTTGAGATACTTTTCAATATTGGATGACTTGGATTTTCCTGTAACTCAACTGACACAATAGACAGTTGCATTTTGAAATGGTATTCACTCAAAATATTATCCAAATCTTCTGCTATATTATCCAAATTAAGTTTAGCATCACTGGTAACGTCTATATGACTTTGTGTTACAATTGGGAGCGGCCCAAAGTGGCTTCCGATTTCTTTCGGTATCGTGTTTGACAGTTTGTGTAGAGCCGTCTTTTGTTTGTCGACGGTAGAAATTACAGTCTTAATTTTCTTATACAAAGCGTGCCATTCGTCGCTGTTTTTATAGCAACGTACTATAGGAGAATTTGATAGGACAGCATCGAACTCTGGTTCGGATTCAGGTCGTAGTTCTTTTTCTGGGAATGATTTTATCAGCACACTGAATTGGTCGAGTAAAATGCTTGCGTTCGCGTAGCACTCTGTGAGAGTTGAAAGTTTGTCGTTTAAAGTGGTAATGTTTACGCCAGACGCGTCTACTTCCAACGCGGCTGTAAGGTTCGTGGTTAAATTGCGCAAATCGCAGAGCTCTCTGGAGTACTTTGATATGGATTTCTTTTGCGAGTTCGTTAATTTCTGAAAATAAAGTTTATGTATGGCAACATTACCAAATAAATAACACATATTGACCTAGTTCCCAACTAAAGTAATCATATCTTCTCAAATTAGAGAACAATTTCGAATAGAAATCATGTAGGTACTATGAATAAATCTACTTGAACTATTTTGACAGTGAATTAACCATGTGAGGTGATAGACCAACCATAATAATGATGATGATGTTGAATCTTACCATCAACTGAGCAGCGAATCCCTTGCACCGCTCTATGTTCTGAATGCCTAGGTCCTGGTGCGGCGTGGCCAGCGCAGCAGTTAGCGTGCGGTGCCGCGCGATGTTCTTGTGGAAGTACTTCTCGCAGCCCGACCATAGCAGGCTGAGTGAGGCGTCGCAGCGTCTGGGAGAATATAGGTAGGTACAAAAGGCGCCGCCTCCGCTCTGTGCGTTTGAGCTTTATTAATATACGTGGAGTAGCTAAGGATTGATTCGTCCTTATCTGTCATTATGACATTTGAATTCGACAGATAAGGACAAAACACGGCTTAGATACTCCACGGATACTCCATGTTTATTAATAAGGGTAAAGAAATTTTAGAGGCTGTTTTATTGAATAAAACACAAGCGATTTAAACAAATAAATATATGAAAAGTTTAATAAACCAAAATTGGCGAAAATATCTGGAAGAAGTCATGCTAGTGATATAGCAAGGTATTTCCGAATTAGTTCACGTGCCCGAAGACATTACACGATTTCTACGTGTCGCTTCTAGAAGTCGCGGTTAAAAGCTAGAAACAAAAGTTGCATTTTTATATCACTGACCTGCTCTTCAAATAGCTCATGGCCGCGTCCAAGTCGCAGGGCGCTATGGTGAAGTCATACAAGTCTTGTTCGGCCGCGGACAGTATGACGAGACCAGTGCGATAGTTTAGACCCATCTTGCTCAGGGCCTTGAATAGATCGGCTAAAGCTTTCCGCTTCAGCTGAACCATGTTTTTCGCTTGGGAAGTTTGTTTTTCTTTTGGTAGAGTTGAGTCGACCTGCAAAATACAATTGTATCAGATTTTTTAAGATCCAGGACAGAGTTAGTAGCGTTCGGGATCGATCAACAGTAGCATTTACGAGGGGGTAGCTTTTAATTGTTGAACCACCATAAAACCTTGCAGAAAATGCATCATTACGACAGGGTTCTACGGTAACCAACAATTCAATTACGTGAAAGCAAAAACTAAAAAAGTTGGAACTATTTAGACGGGACTTTAAAAAAAAAACCTTTCATATTACTCCCCTCCCCCTTGAAATTTATCAGAGCTTATTTTGGGCAACCAGTCAGGCAAACTACTACCGGCTTCTCCTTATCAAATTAACACGGACACAATTTATTTAGTATCGTACTAATATTATAATATAAACTAACATCCAACGAGCCAAGATGCGAGCTGGTCTCTATGACCACCGTCACGAAGTCGTCCAGGGCCTGCACGCGCGCCGGGTAGCCCGCGTTGTTCATGGTCTCCTTGCACAGCAGCCTGGCTTTGTTCAGGAGACTCGGCACCTTGGAGAGCAGGCTGCCTTCCGCGAGCGCAGCGCTCGGCTGCTCGGACAGGTCTAGATATTTCTAGAAAACGAAGTTAAAACAGCTGAAAGACCGTGGAACCGTCCTATTTTGGAGGTTGATATTTTAAATGGTACTGTACTCTCAAAAAATACGTTATAAAAAACTTTTTTACCACTATAAACTTTATTATCTTGCATATGAAGTCCAAAAGTGGTTCAGGCAAAGAAGGCAATACATCATGCTAGCAAGATTTTCAGCATGCGACATCCACCTGGCGAAGTACATTTAGTACTTAACATACAATACTACCAGCTGGTTAACCCTTGGTATGTGCAAAGTCACATAATCAATATTTTATTCGACTTTGAACTTAAAAACAAGTAAGTAAAACCAATCCCAATGAACCAATAAACCCAATCCCATTGAACCATTCGTTGAATGAAACGTATAAAACAGTTCTAAATTTGAATTTGACGCGCCATTTTGCGACAGACGACGGGTGCAAGTGTGCGACTCCGTCCGACATACGAAGGGTTTAGCGATCGGCAATCTTCGTTTTTCTATGAAATACGAGTGGTAAGTATACTGTCAGCTACGAGTGCAAGTGTGATAGCGGTAGCCAACCGAAGGCTATTAAGAAGCTGGAAGTACCGTATTTTTTCTAGAGAAATAAACTAATAAAAAATATTGCATGAAAGTACTGAAATCAAATGATTTGATATGAAATCAGAAAACAAATTGAAAAAAAAACTAAACACCTCAAAAACTACACAGATAAAAAATATCCCTAGACAGTTTTGACCATTTCAATATAGGCATATTACTACTGAGTCAAAACATCAAATTTGTCTAGGGATAGTGAGTATGCCAAGACTTTTTTGATGTGTGTACATTTCAATAAAACCACAACTACCAACTACCCTTTTTTCTACAACCACAATCTAATCTACAGTGCTAATATGATATAAGTTACCTTAGTGAGCTGTGAAAAAGAAAATGAAAGTTAGTATTTTAAGGAAACCTGAGAAAAGTTAGGATGAGAAATTTATGATTTATACAAGTATGGAAGCAAAACTAAGTAATTTTTTGCGATGTATTAATTTATTTTTCGGTCCGTCAAGGTGAAGGTGAATTAGTGATTAATCATCAAAGAAATTTGTGAAAAAAAAGGGTAAATGTCAGTAAGGTTAATTTGATAAAAACGAAGGTTAGGCACAGGAACATAAACCAGAATTTATAATACATAAAAACGTTCCTCTTGAATACATGTATCTATTGATGAAAACATCATTAAAATCCGTTGCGTAGTTTGAAAGATCTAAGCGTACATACAGAGGGATAGACGGCAGAAACCAACATTTTTTTATAAGAGTATACTATATTAGTATCTTATGATTAATTATTAGTTTACCTTGATACTTCTGGCCATGGCAATAAAGTTCTGAGTATCGAGCATGTATGCGCCGCCGGTGACTGCGACGCCGGTGGCCCTCTTCGGGCGGTCCCAGATGCCCACGTGGTCGGCGCCCGCCTCCGTTGACTTATCGACCAGGCACGGCGCCACGGACTCTTTTAGCACGTTCTAAAACAAAAATATACATTATTTTGATATTTTGCAATGTACAGTCGAAGGCATTAATAATTAAACAGCCATCGTGTCAAATATGTGTATACCTAGACCTGATTGTTAGTGGCATAGGGGCGTGTAGATATTTTTGGCAGCGACATGCCACACGATGCGCTGTAACACTTGCGTCACTCATGTGGAAATCACACTAAAGGGGAGTAGGATGCTTATGTAGCACTTCAATGGTATAGCCATGGCATAATACTACCTCAAAATCCTTAGTATGTTTATGCAGCGCCTTATGCGCCTTCTCCACCGTGTCTTTAACGCTCCAGTAGCTCAGGTCGCGGTCCCAGGTGCAGATCTTCACGAAGTCCCGCAGTTTCTTCTCGATGGGCGCGCGCTTCTCCTTTATGTGGGTGGCGACTTGCGCGCTGAACTGGGCGTAGTAGTTGTACGTGTTCCAGAATATGGATAGGAGTTCGTCTAATGAGAAAATATTTAATAAACTTTAAATAAATAAATAAATAGCACATAGGGAATAGCGATACGACGAACGACATCTATGCGGACGGAGTCGCGTGCAAAACCTTGTAAATAGGTTATAAATCGTATTGAGATCCCAGCTGCCAGGGTTGGCTTCTTAACTGCCTATTACTACAGAACTATAGAGCTAGTTTACGCTCCGCCACTCAAATTAAACATATGTGGCGTTATCTATGAAAAGGGACCTTATTGTCGACGGCGCTTACGCCGCACTGCGTCACGCGACGTTGTATTTATATAGGAGCATCGCTAATAATGGCGGAAGCGCCATCGACAATAAGGTCCCTTTTCATAGATAACGCCACATATACACTTTTGTCAATGAAGGTAAAAAAAAATTGGGCGCGATTTTAATAACACTTACCTCGCCTATAAGCCCGCTCGAAGTGCACCAAGTGGCAATGATACACGAACAGAATGTCCAACCTCACTTCATACTCCGCTAAGTTGGAGGTCTCCATGAAGTCTCGGAGTACTTTGGTGACCCGGTCGGCGGGCACGGGGTCACTGGCCTCTTCGTCCAAGTACGAATTAATTACAGAATACACGTAGAACCAGTACTTGTGGGCTTCCGATTGTTTCCTAAAAACAACACACAGTCAACATGATAGAATATAGATTATTAAAGCGTTTCAGGTAACGAATCACGTATTCACAAATACCTTACAGGCTACCATCTATCTATACAAATAAAACTCTTTCGTCACCGACTGTTATGAATATTAATTGGGTATCTTTGAGGGTGCGAGAAATAGGGGGACTAAACGCGTATAAAGCGGCAGTAAAAATATAAAGTAAGAAAATTACCTCTTTCGCAGTATATGGTAAGATTTTGCCATAAATTTTAAAGGGGCACCCGACAAAAAGTGCCTTATCTTGATTTTTAAACCTTTTTATAGGTATGTCGGATAAAAAAAGAATCGCACAGAAAGCCAGGTACAGTCAACCAATTCGATTCCTAGGCTACTATGGACTTTGTCAATGTGACGTTGTAAACCAAATCATAAGAAGTCTGTAACGTTTGGTTGTCAACGTCACTTTAACATAGTCCAAAGTGGCCTAGAAATCAAATTGGTTGACTGTACAGTCAAGGAAATTGATTCGTAGACCATTTTGGACTATGTCAAAGTGACACTGTCAATAAAATCATAAAAAGTCTCTTACGTTTTGATTGATTACTTGACTTTGACATAGTCCAAAGTGGTCTACGAATCAATTTCCTTGACTGTACACATCGCAATTCAAACCTACGACTGTATTTACCTTTGATACAAATTATTCAGGCACTCCTTCCAATGTCCCATCTCCAGCTTCCTCCAGTTGATAATTTGCTGTCCAACGTCCAAGGATATGTCTATGAGGTTGTTCCCCTTATGCGCGTTCTTGTTCCACTCCTCGATCTTGTCCCGGAGGAGCTCTAACCCGGTCAGGAACCGGGACACCGGGCTGGTTACTGGGAAACCGAGTATCCGGTTCACTATTAAGATTATCTGAAAAATACAGTTCTATTGATGAAAGAGATATAGCGAGTCACAACGTGTCGTATGAAAATGCAGTATATTTGTAAACAAAGAAGTAACTGAGATAGCGGCTGGAGTATCAGTTCTAGCATTTAGTTATTTTTTTAGGGTGAGCTTAAAGGAGTTGATAGTTAAGTTCTTACATCTTTAAGGGTAGGGAAGTCCGGCCACTGATCTAATAACGCGTTTGTGCTTTCTTTCACTCGCTGTAGCAGCGGTATACATTGTCTAGTTTCTGATACAAATGCAGAGTGGTAGAAGTCTATTTTCTGGCTAGATGAATCTGTAACAACTTAGCATTATAATAATATGCAACAATGAATTAATATAATTATGTGACTATTACATTTTAATGGCTTACCAATCCCATCAATTTTTTCTTTGATCTGGGAAATAAGGACCATCAAACTAGGTGTCATTTCTCCTTCGAATTCGGCGTCTGTAGCTTCCCAGGCATTTGACATAATCCGACTGAATACAGGATACCTTTGCATCAACGGACTGATAACGTTATTGCCTACCATCCTTTTTGGGCTCGGCAGCCATTCCGCAGAAGTCAAATTTCGAACAAAATTCGAATGCCATTTGTATATTAGTGACACATCTTCGGAGCTTATGAGCTGTCTTACTTTATTTTCTGTGGACGGTTTGATTTTCTTTTGTTCCAACAATGGCGCCTTGAATTCGGCGAAATCGTGGTCGGAGTATGATGGGAACATCTCCAGGATTTCTTGGTACGCTTCTGTTTCTTCGTCTACGTCTTCGCATTTTGACCTGAAATTGTTTACTATGTGGATCAAGTCTTCCTTTTCCTCTTATAATAAAACAATTTAAAATGAGTCACTTACTTTGTCACATACAAGGCTTCATCATCTTGTTTTTTCTTCTCTATGTCCCTCTGTTGCTTTTCCCAAGCCTTTACAATGTTGTTTAAAGTCGACATCACACAGGTAAACGTTGTCCGATCCGTTCGTTCCACGGCTGTGCAATACATCTTCATTTCTGACAGATTCATCTTTAGAATTCTGCAAAGAAGAACAACGGAATTAGAAATTTAACGTCCACAAAGCCATCGGAAAGCTCGCCAATTTATTTTTCATCTTTTTTTACTTTGCATATGTGGGTATGGGGCTTATTACAACTTGCGACCACAGAATAAAATTCAACATTTTTTTTCAAATGTGTATACAAATTAAACGACTAATTAATTGATTAATACTTACTCCATACATTCCGTTTCCACGTCAAATGTATCTCCATTGGCTGCGGCAATGTTCCTACTCAACAGCTGCATTACACTTGTCGTAACAAAGCGATTCAAAAACTTTTCTTTTTCACCCGTAGTTGGGATGTCATTGGGGTATACCATTAAGTCACTTATAACTTCATTTAGGACCGGCCCTTGCTCAATTTTAGCTATCAATTCTCGAATAAGATCACTTAAGGAAGTAACACTGTGAACAATGTCTGATATAGAACTTTGCAAAGGTTTAGCCAGATCAGGGAATGCCTCAGAGTAGACAGTCTCAATGCTTTTATAAAACGAGTTTACTGAATACAGCCAGGATGCGGTTTCTCTTATGACCGTGCGAGCTTGTTGTAATGTAGTTTTATCATGAGTATTTGTTTTTAAGTCGTTTAATAGTTCAGTGCATGAAAGTCTGAGGTTTGATGATAGGTCCGAGATGGATTTTAGTGAAAGTACTGAATTTGCGAAATGCCTGCAGTCCTGTGAAAATCAAAATAATAACATTTTAAATAAACATCTACCAATAATTAGTATCGGCCAGTTGCCAACACCATAGTATGTAAACTAACCTTAGAAAAAACGTTGTACGATGGCTCATTTGGTCTGAATGTATTTCCTTTAGCGTATTTATGTATATTTTCGCCAATGCTCTCTCTTAGCTCCAAAATTATAGCGCAATAAGGATGTACCTTCTCCAGGCACTTTCTCTTATCACTGCCCTTGGCGAAGCTCTCGACTGAGACCTCCGAGGCTCTTTCAACATTCTTATTGTCCGTGACACTTCCTGACACAAGACCATGCATATAATAGGAGCTCAACAGAGCCTCAAATATTTTTATATCTTCCTCAATATATTCCACTTTGAGTCTATATTTCTCTACATGATCTACTGGACTTACTTCAGTCATTATTTTGATCATTATTAGACTCGTCAGTAACGAGAGCTCGGCCGTCAACATTTTCACATTTGTTTTATCGGTTGACGTTCGTAGATTCTGAGCTACGCTTTGCTGCAGAGGTATAAACACCCTGTTCGTCTCTTCGATCATGTTTATTAAAGCGGGCTGGTCTTTGAAAAACTCTTGCATTGTCACAAACGACTTGTCGGATTGTTTGGAGAACATAATCGATTGTAAATAGTACATGAGCTGCTCGTATTTTCTTATTTCGAATAAGGCATCAGTTTGCCTAGAAAATAAAATGTTATCATTTTAACTAAAGACCCTAATTATAATTTTTTAAAGTTAACAAGAGAGAGACATAACTTACAATTTCATGGTAGTGGCAGTATCTAGTGTGGCGATATTTTTCCAAATCACATTCAGCAATGTGCCTAGAAGTTTTGAATATTCTTCTCTGTCTTTTAAGGAAACTGTTTCATACGCAAGTAAATGACGAGAATCTAGAACAAAGCAAAATAAAATTTGCAGGCATTTATGGGATAAGGCAATATTTAATACGAGTATTAAAGATGTTATGGAAGACTGATGAATCATTCTTGTGTTTTTGCTACAGGAAGATAAGATCACACCAAGGATTATGAGAAACATCTCAAAAGAAATATCTCATATCATAAAAATCATATATTTAAAGATATTAATTATTGTTCTTGTTCTCACTACAGCCAGACGTAAAGCGTTTTTTTTTCTACGGGAAAGGTCCAAAATTTCTGTTTATGCTTACCTGTGTTATCGACTGTAGTTAACTTCTGTACATAATAAGGCAGGAGGGGCAGATTTGTAGACAGTTTCTTGGTGTCCGATGGAATTGATTCCGTTTCACCCTCAGGTCTGTAAGCGTTTACGTTTAAAAACGGCAAGGGATACAAAGCAGGTGAACTCACAAGAACTTTGTAAAATTCATCCCAAAACTTTACAGGCAGCGATGAAATTCTGTAATTGCAAAGTCAATTTACACCTCAATAACACTCATTTTGATATGAATAAAATAACTGAAGAATGATCAAATTCGCAACATACCTGAGAGATATGTCATGATGGCCACTGCAGAGTTTTTCAATGACTTGTAAAATATTAAGCATTGCTGGTGGAAAACCTTTTGTGACTTTTGCCAGATGAATCAAATTTGCCAATACGACCACAAAATCTCGTATTTTATTATTGGTAGCTTTTACGTCTTCAGCCTGAGAGAGCTTGTAGATATAATCTACAAAATGTATCTTCAACATGTTTAACACCCTTTGGATCACATATCCATTTATCGGCAAAAGTTTTACATCCAAGTTAAGTTCAGTGTTTTTGGAAACTTCTAGCATTTTCGATATATTTTCCTGAATTGTTGGCAAGGCTGTGCTATCGGGGACATCTAAAGCTAAGGATACGTCAGTTGTCATCGTCACATCCAGAGCTAGTTTCTGTGCTTGCGCCTCAAGCGGCTGGCTCATATCCAAAGTCAGTTGCTTATATACATCAGACCTTGCTACCGCCAAATCAAACTCATCCTGATTTTCGTATAATTTTGGTTGACCCTTAACCTTTCGAAGCTTCTTGCCTAACTTTGCAACGTTTGAATTGTGTGGGTCATTAACTAGCACGTTGAGTTCTTCACGTAATGGGTAATTCGGTGGCAAAAAGTTAAGAAGTGCACCTATCAAATATTTTTGTAACCATTTACTATGCATGTAAAGCAGTGCAACTATTTCTTCTTTCAAAATCGGCGTTCTTTTGTTTTTCTTCTTCATAAATATCGGCAACGAACTTATTTTTAGAAAACGGCTTCTCCAGTTTAAGACTTGTATTAATTGACAAGTGGTTTTATCGTCAAGGGAGCCAAGAGCTAATTTGATTGCTTTTTCTATTTGCTTTTCTACAATATTTATGTATTTTTCACAAGACGCTAAAATAGAATACTCTGCGAAGTCATCGGTCAACGTGCCGTTCGCGACTGCTTTTGAGTAATCTAGAGCCGAAAAATTGTTTTCCGGCGTGAACTTTTCATTGAATATCTTCCATAACTCATTATATAGCCAAACATATTTTACATTCGAGTCATTGATTTTATTATCATGTGATCTTGTTGAAACATGGAGATATTTCTTTTTTGGCTCGCTCTTCATTTCTTCCATAAACGCACACGCAGACAATACAGTGTGATACGCTTTTTCGTTTAATTGGTGGGTTAGTTGTTCTAAATTATTGCTTCCCTGCAAGTTATCTTTTACAATTGTATATAGTATTTCCGTACTTTCTTCCGGACACTTTTGATAGGAAGTAAATATACTCGTTAGCAAATGAACAACAAAATCTAAGTTCACATCAGTCGATTGTTGAACAGCTGTAAAAGCTACCTGTTTAGCTATTTCAAACGTCGAATTTGAACATAATCCTTTTACAGTCAACGTATGATTGGTTTCTCCCGTTTCGAATAAATTATATTCTTCAAGTTTTATTTTATCTTCTAAATCTTTTAACATTGTATTTTTCATTTCAGCTAGAGGCGCGTTTATATTCGAAGCAAAGTCGCCTCCACATCTAGGTTTAATATAGACATCTGAAAAACTATTCACCATCGCCGTGTGGAAGGAGATGCCTCGAACTATTTGCTGACACGTTAGATATGCGGCTTGGAGTAAGTGTGATATCGTAGGGCGTTCCAAACCTGTAATAAAAAAGGTACTGTTTCTTTAGTAAATCCATTTAAAAGTAGTAGTACCGATTTAAAGTACGGATAAATACAAACCTTGAACATAACTCGTCATTAGCTCATGGCAACTGATAAAAATTTCATGATGCTCATTGGGTAATCCACACGACGACAGGAGAGCTGCTATGTCCATATATGCCATGGTTTCTGACAAGCTAGTATTCCATTCATCAGGACGTAGCAAGAATATTTCCACACCTCTGTTCCTCATCGCTCTAGATATTTCCCCGTACTTAGGATCCATGGTGAAAAATACTCTAAAGTTAGGATGCGGTATTATTTCGCTCATTTCTCCTCGCTCAGGTATGCTTAAGACGCCATTGGGCTCTAATAACCCATTCAGTCTGTCTAATACGGCCGCTGATGTCAAATTGACGTTATCCAACAGCAGCCATGATCCGTTTAACAATGCTCTAACCAACAATGCGTCTACCCATTCAAATTTTCCGCCGGCATTTACCGACGTTAGTTTAGACACTTTAACCTTCAAATTCGACAATTTTCTGTCGATTTCCTGTAAAACATTTCGTGAAGAGTCGTGCTCTGCATTACATTCTAATAGATTTTTGCAGTGGTTTGAAAGAAATTGTATCTTTTCATTAAATTTCGCCATATCTGCCTCGTAACTAATATTCGTTCCAAATTGCAGCGCCTTGTATTGATACAGGTGGCTTAAAAGTTTATTCAACCTCCATTCCTTATTTGGCTGAGTCAGCCACATGTTACGTACCGTCTCAATAGTGATTGTCTCTATTTGATCGTAAAGTATCTCGAGATTTCTGTTATAGTCCACTTGTTCAAATCCTCCAAGCAAATCTGATACGTCCATCGCAGAAGTCACTGGTAGCACTTGGAGGTCATTGCCTGTTAGATCGGCTAGTATCTGGACTATTACGCTTTTGCCTGTAGCCGTGGGTCCAACCAGTATCGACAGCCAATTCATTTTCACACTTTGAGCAAGAGCCTTCAAAGTTGGTAGCTGGTTTCTCAATATTTGCGAACTCGTATCTAACGCGCGTCGATTTTTGAACCTCTTGTCAGTATTTCTATAAATAGTTACATCTCCTATGATTATTGTTTCATCATTGGCGTAAAATTGAGGGCTGCTGTCGCTTCGCGGGTATTCAGGCAGGAAGAATTCGTCATATGTTTTTATCATCTTTTCTTTGTCCTCTATCGTTCGCATACGATTCACATAAAGCATATCGACAAATGTTCCTGGCCTTGGGTCGTTACCGTTATTCTGTTCTTCGATAAGCGCTTCGCACCATCTTTGGATGTCTCTTAAATTCATTTCCCAAGGTCCACCTCTATGCCCCCATGATTGGATTTCAGTTATTTCATGAGCGATTTTGCAATTAAATCTTACGATTCTGCGCAAGATGTCTTTAGACAGGCTAGGGTACTGCGATTCTACAATATAAATTAAATCTTCTTTAGTCAAAGTGTCAATGTATACTTGAGTGAATCTGTTAAGGAATGATACCGGAAGGCCTCGGCGGGCTCCACCCTGCTTTAAAGGATTTTGACACGCAAAGAGTTTTGTCTCTTGTTTCACTTTGAACGTTTTCCCTAATTCCGGTATGTAAACTTCGCCTCTGTGATCAAGACACGCGTTTAGACCCTCTAATACTGGTTGCGGCGCTAGATTAAGCTCGTCCAAAAGAATCCAGTCACCGTTTTGCAGTGCACTTAAGAATGCTCCTTCTTTGAAAACAAATGAACCATCTTCTGACGGTAAATCTGTACCAAACAAGTCAGTAATGTCCTGCAAAAATAATACGTAAAATTACGATATTATAAACAATGAGTAACAGAAATATATTAGGTATTTATGTGGTGCTTGATGCAAAAAACAACTTACCGTTTGGTCACTGAGATTGATGCGCACTACTTTGTGTCCTGATGATTTAGCAAGAGCTGTTACTAGACTGGTCTTCCCCACTCCAGGGTTTCCTTCCAAGAGTAAAGCTTTGTTCAGTTGGAGCCCTCTCAATAATCTGAGCGTATTTGACCCCGTAGTAGGAGCCGTAAATGTAAACTTTTGTTCTTCATCCGCTATATTAAAGTTTCTCCCTACGTCGATGTAAAAAGGTCTTATGCCAAATTTCTCAGCGTCTGATTCAGCGGCGAACTTTGTTTGCTTATTACTTAGCATTTCTCTCAAACCTTCCATGTATTCGTTTCCAACTGTCTGTATTTGATTGAGTAAGAAATCTATTGCCGTCTTACGAAGCATGTACAAAGTTTCTGTTTCTATATGCCCAGTCAGGGCTGTTCCAAAGCAATCCAGGAAAGTCAAACACGCGCCGTGGACGTAAGCTTCCGGAGTATCTAAAAGGCTTTTTGCAACAGTGACATTAATAAACTGGACCCAGGCGAGTAAATCGCGCAAACTAAATGGAAATTTGTTCGTCACTTCTGAATTCTTTAACCAGCTTGTAAAGTCCAAGATAGAGTTGCCTATCCCTGAGCTGCCATCTTCCTGATTGCCTAAGGAGATGCCTCTATTAACACTCTTTTCAAGAACGCTCAATAAATCTTCTCTCGATGACACGCTGTCGCACCATATTTCAGTAAAGCGGTTGCGAAGAGCAGGTGACAATTCTTTTTTACCAAAATCACCTCCAGGGTTCATTGTTCCAACAAAATGGAAATTCTTCTGCGCCGTGATAACTACAATATCTGAATTATCTTCCATCCCTCTCTCAGCCAAAACCAACTGTCTTTCGGGTTCGAGTAAGGAGTTCAATCGTTCTAGCACACTATCATCTGCTAACGAAATCTCATCAGCTAAAAACATTTGGCCTTTCTCCATTGCATTAACCAAAGGCCCATCGACCCATTCGAACAGTCTTCCGTCATTTTTATATTGACGAACTGGACGCAGTCCTCCTAAGAAGTCCGAACTCTCTGTGTGCATGTGACAGTTGACCGACAAAAGCTGACTTTTCTTCAGTGTCGCCAGCACTTGACAGATAGTTGTTTTACCACAGCCTGTCTCTCCTACCAGTAAAACAGGCTCATCAAAAGTAAAGGCTTTTGCTATCAAAACAGCCAGTCTCCTCATATTATACGTCCAAACAACGTGAGAAAACTCATCCAGCTGATTATTTAGTATTATTTCTAAAATGCTTTTTGTTACAGGTGACGTAGTTTGATGCAGAGTGAAAAGATTATCAGGGCTGACCTTCCTTTTTATATGTTTTTCAATCACTTCTTCGATAATGGTCCTTTCGTCCGTTTGTCTTACTTTACCAGCAAGTATTAGGTACCCTTCATCGGCTATATGTTGATCCCAATCGTAAAACTTATCTTCAGTTAAGATTTCTTTCGAAGCGAATTTATATCTTTGCCCCCACCTAAACAGATCTCTTAGAGTAATGAAGCCATCTTTCCCTTGGACTGCCGCAGATCCACGGCGTCGCACCTGTAATTCAGCCATCACAGCAATCATCTTCTTACTGTACGTGGGTGGAATGTGACATCTCTGATGCAAAATCGTCTCTAATTCTTTTCTTGGAATTTCATCGAAGTGCAATTCAACAAATCTGTTCCTAAACGCCCTTGATAGCATTTTCCGACCTCCATACAAACCAGGAGGATTTTGAGTCGCAAATAACATAAAGTTGGGATCAGCTCTAACGACCTGCTGGGTCTCTGGTATAAACAACTCCCGGTTGTCATCGAGTACACGGTTTAGTGCTTCTAAAACATCACTCGGGGCTAAATTGAGCTCGTCAAGGATGATCCAATGACCCTTCCTCATAGCTTCGACTAGAACGCCTTCTTTGAACACTAGTTTTCCACTTGCATCTGTCGCGTAGGAGCCAATGTACTCCTGAAGATCCGTATGTTCATGGTTATTTATCCTTACGCAAAAATTACCCGAGGCTTTTGCAATGTACGTGATAAGAGAAGTTTTTCCGACGGATGTATCACCTTGCAATAGAACCGGAAGTCTACCTAACGATACAATTCTTGCTATATCTCGGAGGTTTTTTCTAACCGTAGAAGTTAAGATATAACCATCTGGAATAGCAATTTCTAGTTTACCCTGCGGAATCCAATGACCCTCGAAAAGCAAGTAGTTTTTTCCAGGTATCTGTGGTTCTGGGATCAGTTGATTTAGAACAGAGCTAATATTCTTCTTTCCAATTACAGCCCTGTTGAAAAAATAAAAATATTGCGTCAAAATATGCACATCTACACAAAAACTAATTTAACAAATGTTAATTCCTTACTTGGCAACCATAGCTTCTACTTTGGGATGTGATGAACTATCCAACTGAGTGAGGAAGGACAAACAAAATGCTTCATAAAGAGACCTAGTCACTGTTCCACACTTTGCCTTTGCTGCTGCAGTCAGGGCTCGACAAAGCGTTCGTAGCGAATAATGAGGTGCATTACCTACAATCCAAAATACAGCAATCAGAATACACCACCATTAAAATATATCTAAAATATAAGTCTGATTTATTTTCTTACCCGCGCCATCTACAAGGTTTAATTTTGCTTCTTTCCTAACTGTTGAGTAAAAAGTGTAAATCCCTTCCAACATAGGGCCACTAAGATTCATGTGATACAAATAATCACCAATTAGAAGCATAAGATCGTTCCTTTCCGTCAGTTCATCGATGTAAAATTCCGTGAAACGATTTCTGAGACCAACTGGTAAGTCTTTTTTTCCTACATCTGTAGCGGGGTTCATACACGCGAATAGTGTAAAGTCTGGATGTCTTTTAATGGGGACTTTGTCACCTTTTTCAATTAGATCAATAGTTTCATTTTTGTCTTCTAAAAGACCAGCGAGGCACTCTAATATCTCAGCGGAGGCCAAATTTATTTCATCTAGAAGCACCCAATGGCCTTCCTGCATAGCTTTAACTAGGGAACCTTCAATAAATGCAAAGGTAAGTTTGGACGCAGCTTTTACCTGCTGTTCTAATTTTACAAGTTTATGACCAAAAGCAAGCCACATCTTCAATCTCTTTTCATTTTTCTCACTTGTAAGCCTTACTACTGCGGACTTGTGACTCTGTTTCATTAGAGCCAATAGAGCCGCCCAACTCTCTGTCTTGTAACACACGTCTATGTGGGAAAGGAACTTTTTATTCTTCTCAATATTAAAGTAACTTCGAAATAGTTCTTCGAACTCGTTCCTTATTGGTCGTATGACGTACTTCAGGTCTACCGGTTTGTAGCCGCCGAGTAGGTCAGCAGAGTCAGATTGTTGGTTCATATTGATGACTACGAGTTTGTGCCCGGTTTGCCTCGCTAAGTACTGGACTGAGGAAGTTTTACCCGTTCCTGTCTCTCCAACAAGCAAAACAGCTTCATTAGATGTAACACAACACGCTATTTTCTCAAGCAAACATGCTGATTGACGGGTAAATGAAAAAACAACTTGTCTATTATCAAATTCAACGGATTCTAGAGTCTTCTCTTTCCTCGTCACTTTAGCTCTGCCTGCTTCCAACGCATTTGAATGCAGCGACACATTTGGCTTATAATGTTTACAGTAAAATTCGGATTTAGTTTCGACTATGCCTAAACAAGTGCCGACTTTTTTTGATAATTCCAATCTATGTTCGGGCGAAGCGATGGAGCAAGTGAAAATATCTAAGGCATCCTGGAGTACTTTTAACGCTGATTCTTGGCTGGTGACGTCGAAGCCGACGACAGAGCGCGAGCACCACTTTATTAAGTCCCTAGTGGAGATAAGTCTTGAACCTCTCATTAATGTAATGCTTGTATCTTTTTCAGAGACTGACTCTGTAGTCTGCAAGGAGCTGTCGTGGCTACCGACCGAAAACATCATGAATACTTCTATCATCCGGGGGCATATGGTCGACAAACTTGGGTAAAGTTTCTGTATTATTTCAGCGAGCTCAGACCGTGAGAGTGGCTCGACGTTTATCTGAGTCAAGTGTTTTTGCAACAGTGTACTTGAATTTGACAATTTCTTTTGAAATCCGTAATTTGTGCTGACAGTCCTATAATTCAAAAATATTTTTGTTGTGCTTTCAATATTATTAGGATTTGTGAAAGGTATAACATAGGGAGGGGTAGGGATATAATATCCTTTCTACAATACTAACCTTTGTGTGACAAAGAGTTGAAATCCGGGTGTTACAGGCAGAGAGTCCCTATATCCTGGGACACAGAGTGCATTTCTCTCTAGCAGTGAGCTCAGAGTTGATGCCACGTCGAGAGCCGCACTGTCTATGTCTTCCAACAATAACCAGTGACCATTTTGTACAGCCTATAATACAAATTAAGATATTGATTCGAAATAATATAACCTTTGAAAAAAAAATGTTCTAAATGTAAAAAAAACCCTTTCAACTCTTCTTAGGTACACCTGTTTTCTTTACCAACACAGTAAAGACCATCTATTATACTTTAGAAATTGAAAAACAAAAGCATAGTTTGTTTAAATGTGTCGTTAAAGCAAAGGAACCGAATTCTTTTGTTTTGATCTATTTTAAAACATATAATAAAGCCGGAATTCCACAGCGGCGCACGCTACGTGGCACTCGTGTGGGTACAAATTCGATTGGTATTAAAATATACGTAGATACTCCTATCGTCGCAAAGCAATATTAATTATATCTGTTATCTAATGTAAAAGGATCACATTCTCCTTATTTTAATCATGATAGGGGACAAACGTCCCGCCATAGGTGTCGGCGACACGTCAAGCGAAGTCGAGCGACTTCATTTTATATATATCTGGCGACATCCCGGGCAGGTATCGGCAGCGATGTCGAGCGACTTCGTGAAACTTCGCACGACATGTCTGGCAACATCGCGCGACACGTGTCGCCGTGATTTGGCGCACCAGACACCTGTCGCGAGATCGCCAGATATGTCGCGAGATCGCCAGATATGTCGTTCGAAGTCTGCCAACGTTGCTTCACTTCACCAGACGTCGCTGGGGACACGTGTTGCGGGACATTTGTCACTTAGTGAATCCCTGACTTTACTTACCTCAGTCAAAACACCAGGTCTCCACACAAATTCGCCCGGAACATCAGTGCAATGGTGTGAGCCCAGTAACATTCTCGAGTCAGTCTGATCACCCAACTGTACTTTTTTAAAGGCAACTCCTTTTCGCCCAGTAATGGACGCCAAGTGTTCCACTAAACATGTCTTGCCTGATCCCACGGGGCCTAGTAGTGAGACTGCTTTACCTATTAATTATTTCAGGAGTTAAAAATGAATAATGAGTTGTTGCATTGTATTATAATGTAAATCAAGAAAAATCTATAATGAGCTGATCTTTCTAAGCTTATTAAAGTAAACTTCAGTCATGCCAATTTTTATGTATATCATCAAAGCAAAGCACCACCGGTTTTTCTTGTACATTTTGTATCTATCTAGACCTTACAAACAAAATCGCAACATGACATTTTAAAACCTCCAATGGAATCAAGGAACTTACCAGATGCCACAGCCAAAGCCAAACTCCTCAAGTTATTAACAGTTGATTTAACTGATACTAAGTTGCTATTCTGCACATTGTTTTTGTCATACAGAGGAATCATGATGCCGTCAATGTTAACCACACCACAGTTTGTTAAATCCTCCTCCTTGATATTGTATTCAGTTGTATGTATTACTGTCTTAGCACTATTTGATGTATAGAGAGAAGTTAAATTTAGGCTTTTAGACAGCACTTTTGATTGATGTTCTGACATGTTTGTAAGAATGACCATGCATTCTTTTACCATCCTGGAATAAACATATTATTATGAGAAGGTAATAAAGATGATGACAACAATTATAAATAAATGGTTAAACAGGCACTTTTAGTAATAGCTCTGCTTATTTTTATGGCGTAGATATTGGTATAGTATATATTAATACTTGAAAAACCTACCATCTGATTTCGTTAAGTTCATGATTGCTAAAATTTGTCACAAACATATTCCAATCCCATTTAGAGGAGAACTCATTGGGCAGTTTCGTCAGTAGAGTATAGCAACACTGCACTATGTGATGGTCTGTAATCTTCTGCCTGAAATCCAGCAGTCTCCTCTTCTTTGGTGCCACTTTGTATGACTCCTCATGATGTATAAATACTTCAAACGGTGCCACAGGGTTTATTTCAAAATACTTAAGGGCATACCTGAAAAATTCACATTGGATTAGTCCTTGCTAAAAGTGAATTTCTAATGGATGTATATATTTTTTGAATTTCATTCTCCTATTGTTAGTCAGCAATACACAACAGTGTATTTTCGTGCCACAGAGCCCAACTGTTAGTATGTTGTACTACACTCCATTAAATATGAGCAGTGGTGTTCAAAAGGTTAAAGGAGAGCCCCAAGTGTCACCTCCTTCTCATAAAGTAATGTTAAAAATCAAAGTTCATAAGACCAAATTTAAAGTTCAAGAAGTTTTATGAAGTCTAGACCCAGAACCCAACTAAGCTGAATGATATGTCATTAAACAGGCCTTGGTATATACTTCATTTTTACCGACTTCAAAAAAGGAGGAGGTTATTTATTAGGGTCACCAAGCTGAATGAATTCCATTACAGAATAAAAAATGTATTGGAAAACAGGGTTATATTGGGTAATAAGGTGTATTTCCACAAGTGCAACCCTATTTTCTCTAACAACCAAAATATGTTTTTGCAATGGAATGCAGCTTGGAGGCCATAACATCTTCTGAGTTTAATAATTATAATACATATGATATACTGTTTTTACTTTATTCATATTTAATATAATATAATACAATTAAAAGTTAAAACTAAACTTATTTAAATTAAAATAAAAACTAAGCTACTCAAATATTAAAGACGTAAATAATAATCACCACTATAAAAAGAACACCCCCTCTAGCAGGTCCGCTCGCGGCATGGTCCCTATGACACTGGCTGCGTTACCTCTCTGGATAGCTAGCCCAATCCTTTGGGAGAGGTAAGCACCAGCTCTAGGATCTCCGGAGGTGTCTATGAGCCGGGATGACAGGGCCTTAATAAAGCTTTTCATATCAGCTTATACTTTTGATATACTTCATACTTACTGTATAACATCAGGGTGATCACTCATTAATGCCAAAACGACAGAATATTCCAGATGGTTAATTTTCTCCACATCTACGCAAGTTCCAAAGTTTGAATTAGAAAATACAGGCTTAAGAGGAATCTTTGCGGAGACTATAGCCAGCAGAACGTTAGACAAGTATTTTCTAAAACGCTTTGCATCTTCGAATTTTAGGACATATTCAGACAAAACTTTTATAGCCTCTTGAAGACCTTTGGGTTGCTTTAATAATGGCTGAAAATATAATAAAAACAAGGCTGTATAATGAATTCACACATTTTTAAAGGCTTCCTGTATGTCTTACATAGTTAGTGATATTTATGAATATCCTATTACACAACGCAGGTGTAAAAATTATCGTCCTTTACAATTTTAACACCTAATTTAGAAAAACATGTAAAGATCACTAACCAAAACAACATCATGAATAGCTTTGTTAAGCTCTGAAGTAGTTGTTTCCAGCGCCAGCCCTTTCAGGGCTTCGGAAATGTTATCCTGCATTCTCAGTCTTCATGAATATCGACGAATTAAGAAATTAAAACTTTTCAAACAAAACAACGTGCACGATTATAAGCACCGGTCCAACCACACCACATGTATTTATCCCTGTTCTGTCAAATTGACAGTTCGCAGAAGTATTTTTGCAGTATTTATAGTTAGATAATTTTTTTATCGCACTACCAGTGGCCCGTTTCACGAAGCTACAATTACAAGCGGAACTCTCTTTGTAACTTGTAGACTCAGTGACATTACATTAAATTATATTACACAATTTATTAGCATGTAAAAGCTGCTTTTAGCCACTCTTTCCCAAAGTCTGTATACAAAGTTAAACTATAATATTTGACATCTTGTGGCCCGTTTCACAAAGCAACAAGTTACAAATTACAAGCGGAACTCTCTTTCTAGCAGAAGGAGTTAGAAAGAGACTTCCGCTTGTAATTTGTAACTTGTAGCTTCGTGAAACGGGCCATTGGTGTATAAAAGTATAGAAGTTCTAATTGGAACGAATGAACTTTTTTTGCTTTGGCTTCACACTAAAAACGTACCTCAAACGTCAGCTGTCAATGGGAAAAGTTGAGTGAGAATGGCAGAGTGTTTTTTTGGCGGGTCGTTGAGTTGATCGTCAATGTCGTCGAAAAATGATGTATTATTTGAAATTTAATAATTCAAAGACGTTTACAGTTTGTAGTAATAATGGACGATTCTCAAAGCTCAGAGTTTTCTGATTTTCTATACAATAGCGTTGACTATTCCTGCAATAGCCCAGAAAATGTATCCTTTTTAATAATGTTTTGCTAAGATGTACTGTTTCCTTGTTGGCGTAGTCGTATAAGTAATAATCTTTTTTACGCCGTGATTTCCTTGACTAAACATCCTTAGATGGACACGATACCCTACGATACTTTAGTATCGAGAACAAAGGCATCCATTAGCGAAAATCTTAACTGCGAAGGTTCCAAGTTTTCGTTATCACAATTCGCTTCTATTTTGGCGGACTGCAGTTCTTGTATTTCACAGGTATATAGTCACAAATTATTGTCTTGTCTCTAACTAGCTTTTTTTACAATGTGCCATAATTAATAATTGTTAGCTAGGTTTGGCTGCAACAGGTCACTTCTGAAACCTCATTAATTTGCCTTGTGTTTTAATATTTCTTTATAGATTTCAAGTCAAAAATTTTGTTCTAACAGTAGTTTTTATTTGTGCATACATTTTGTTTTTTATTTCAGAGTTTGGACTTAATAATTGGATTAATAGTAGATACAGATGTGCACTACCGAACACTAACAGAGTACATGGATAATGCAGTCTGCCTGCTTCAAAAGTTGTCTATTTACATCAACACTGTAGTACAGTCAGTGGCAATGTCTTGTTGCACCATGAAAACATTTCCGGTGACAACTGGGAATATAGTTATCGCAGTTTTTACCCATTGCAGGGACAGGTAAGACTGATGCAGTTGAATGAGCGCACAGGCCACCCGTAGGCTCTGAGGCCATGTTTTTCTGTCACCTGCCATAATGACCTGGCAATGTGTTACATAAAATAAACTTTAGTTTTAAACCTTTACCTAATTATAGACCCTAGTCTATACGACAACACCAACGACTACATTTAAAATTGACTGTGCAGCACCCAGAACTTGCACCTCATGCACTCGCTGTGGTTAGTCCCATAAAGTATTTTCAAACCACAATGACACTCCCCACATTTTTTTAACATAAAGGGACACAACCATGCAACACCATTATGAGAGGCTGGTTCACCATTAGAGTCTATAAATACTATTTTTGTATCCGAGTGAAAGTTGCACAGCACCTATTTTTTTTTAACACAATATTACCAACATCATTAGTAATACCAGCATGATGAATATTGTTGTGTACTTTTAGTGAAATACTTTACGGAAAACATTTGAGACATGTAGAGAAGGAGATAAAAGAACTGTTCAAAACTTGTCATGAGCTTCAGCTGACTTACTTGATGGTGCTAGAGAAACACTTTGTTTTTGATTTAACTGGAAAAATGGATCAGGATATACTTATCAAAGGTACGTTTTGATGTGTTTCTTTGTGTCGGTCTGTGGCAAAACAGATTGACCGATTCAGATGCGGTCTTTCTAATAATAAGTAAGTTAAATCGGGGTTGTTCTTAGCTTGGTTTGATGCAAATGGTTTGGGCCGTTTATGGGTTGTCAGCTCGGAAAGTACCTAAGGTTGCCATTATATTTGAGGTTTTTATTTAACTATTTGTAATTGGATCGAGTGTTTTATAGAATGTGTGTATGTTACCTATTGCACCTTTACTTTGGCCGGGCTTGTTTCTGCAACTCACCAGTAGGTGCATCATGCTAAGTTGGGACCATTTAATCAAATGCCTTTTGTTTTTATCTTTGTTTCTTAAGGCCGGATTTACACTTGTAAGTTATTACTGTAAGTTTTGAAACAAAGTTATATGCAAGTCAGAAATGCAGATATTTGCCACTCACTCTTACCCATAGTTGCGTCTCAGAACTTACAGTAATAACTTACAAGTGGCCTTAGTCTAAGCATTATTTTGAACTGCCTTATTGTAACTTAAAGGGTTTTGATTTATTTGTTAATAAAATCTTGTTTCCAGCTCTAGATATAAACTTGGTTATTGGAGACATAGTCCAAACTCTAGATGTGAAGACAATGGCAGAACAATGGAAAGCGTTTACTATGATTTGCGAGAAGCATTCGAGTTTTTTTAATGATAAAATGGTATTTAATGATTGCACCAAAATAGTTTGCAATATGGCTACAAAAAACATCACAACTGCTATTGAGGTATTAATAAGAATTTAGAACTTATAATATAATGCATACTATTGAAATTACATTGGATGTAAGGACTATGAAGGAATGTACACTTTTTTGATCACTAAGTACTTGAGTTGAGTTACAATTATGGCTGTCCATATTGTTTTTAACTCAGCCGCCATTACTGTCATGTAAAGTAGAGCTATCATAACATTGACAATACAATAACATGTCGAAAGCAATATGACTAAGTAACTGCCCTAACTGGTAACATAACTGTAACTGTAAGTCGGGCAAAGTGGAAAAAAATAGAAAAATGCACATAGCATAATTGATAATCAATGTTACTTTTGCAATGTTTTGTTATTAAGGAAAAAAAGTAATGTCAATAGGTATTTATAATATTTAAATTTGTCCGTTACAGGCAGACCAAGAAGACAAAGTTGTGTTAAGATCACTGAAAGTAGCCAGTTTTGCAATCAAAATACTATTAAAACTCTATGGTATTTTTAAACCTGCATCTGAAAACAAGTTTAAAAATATTATTGAGTTCATGATTTTTATCAATAAGTGAGTTTATTTTTCTTGACTATGCAAATTTAATATAATAAGAAATGGCTCCTATACAAAATCATTTCTGTATTATTTTCAGGCACAATCGTCCCTATTTGGAGCTGGAGTTAAAAAAACAGAATCTGTTTATAAATCAGATAACAAGTACAGTATTTACTGCTATTGATCTTCTGTCGGTAGAACTTGTTTCAGACGAAGCATTTATACAAGTAAGTTACTTTTAGGGAGCAACATCTTCAGAAAAATAACTTTATTTTCTTATAAGAGTATCTTTTTGGTTTAATGTTAGTCTTAGAAGTTATAACAATTAAGTAATATAATAATTATGTCGATGAAGGATAATTTCTATGACCGCCACAATATATACACAATATAGAAAATCAAATAAAAAAAGTTAGACATTGTTGCAATAAAATATGTATGAAAAGTCAAAGAAACGACCCTAATACGTGTCACAGGGGTCACGATAAAATCACCCGACTATAGTTATATAAATACCTTTTGTTTTGTTATAGGGTTGTCTGCAGTATACTGAGGAAACACGGGTAAACGAAGATATATCAGGCTTTCTTGTGCTAATGACGTCAGTTACTGAAAAAATGCTTAATAAAACTGACCATTCTCTTTTTACATTGAAGCACAAAATTATTAAATGCATCTTTAACATAATGCCTAAGTGTAAGTTTTTTAAAGTAATTAACTTTTTTTTACTTTAAAAAATCAATTCAATCAATCAGCCAGCCCCCGTATTATGATCAGTTTTATCGCGATTCACGGTGGACAAACGAGGATAAAGCATCCCTCACTCTCGCACCTACATACTGGTTAGAAAGTGGCAGATGCTTTATCCACTGCTATCTACATCGATAAATTCGACCATAATAGACCCGCGAAGTATTGTCTTGAAATCGAAGGATGGTTTTTTGTTGTATAAATGAATACACAATGTTAAGCATGGCATGGCACTTTACTTCTAGAAAAAGTACAAAAAGCCATGCTGCGATTTATATATAGAAAGTTTTATGGTTATTATCCATTTCTATATCCTACTAAGTTCTTGCTGGGTTCCCTTGGTTTCAACTCTTTAGAAGTAAGGCGTAATTATGCTCTACTGACGACAGCTTGTAATATGCTCCGGGGTAACGCGGACTGTCCTGAACTTGTGACGCAACTTGTTAGGCTGTCGGTCCCGTTTGTCCCTAAAAATCATTTAAGACCGCGCACCCATAGTCTACTTGCAGTTCCAAAAGCAAGAACAGTGTCACATAGGAATTCTCCAAATGTTCGGGCACTACGAATGCTTAATGCACTTCTGCTGTCAGCACCGGAGTGTGATCTGTTTGACAGTCGGTGGGTGGTTATATCTCGTGAATGTCTCGGATTCTGTGAGGAAATAGATAAGTCATGAAGGGATAGATTATTCCCATTTTATGCACTATTATTGTTTTATTATCTTGTTGTTTAATTTGTGTGTGTACAATCTTTTGTTGTAAATGTATCTGTGTGGTTAATTGAATCTCTCAGCGCATTAGTGTTTGTTTACTGTAATGCTGTGAAGATTATACTTGATTATAAATAAATAAATAAATAAATAAATGGCATGGCATGGCCGTGTAGTTGCCGGGTTAGAATAGTGCCACTCCATGTCTTCCCGTGGATGTCGTAAGAGGCGACTAGGGGAATATAGGCTTGGGGTAATGTTACGCGATGCGTTTGCAACCTGTCAGTAATTTAAGAGAAAACTAAAGAAACATCTATTAGATACACTGCCTTAGAATTATATAACTGGTACCTATGTGTTAAACTAAAAAGTGTATACTACTAAAATTATAGTACTGTTCATTTAAAGTCTTCCTGCAGTCAAACTGTCCTAAAACAGTTTTACAGGGCTTTTGTTTGTTTGTAATTTTTGTTGTTGGTTGAATAAATAAATAAATAAATAAATAAATAATAATACTCTGGTAAACATCTTAGCCTTTGTGCAAAATGTGGTTACTGAAGTACTAACAAGTTTTTAAAGTTGTAGGTAATTCTGTAGCTCTGCCTACCCCACTCTGGGATTTCAAACGTGAAGGTATGTACGTATGTAAGCATATATGACAAAGTTTAGTAACCTTTGTGTTGTCAACTTGACGGAAAAAGGTGGCCACTTTTTACCCCTAAGTTACTTGCTCATAGTTCAATTGTTATTAAGTTATGTCATACGTATACCATATACCCTATAAATTGTGTATTCAATTGTACAACAAAAACCATCCTACAATTCCAAGACTAAACTATAGTTTATTTAGTTAACACAATAATATGAGGGCGCCACTGGACGGTCGGCGGCTTCTTAAAAAGAGCTCATTTGTTTATTTCAGGTAATGTTGGTTTTAACTCCGGACTTAAATTCCCGCTACCCAAGTCTAACCAGCAGTCCTGTGGATTATATGAACACGTCCTCATCCACAGTATTGCCCTTTCATTTACCATGAGTGCCGAAGAATACTCGACACTGGAGCAAGTAATGTATGAAGCGTTACTTGGCACTGATTCTTGGACCGCCTTGTTTGCGTCGGATTTGTGGGTAGCCTTATCTAGGTAAGGTTAATGCTGTCAAATTAAAAGATAGGACTTTTGGAAACGTCATTAATCGTTCTTATTGTGGTCATGTTATTATATGTTGTGGATATGATCTACTGACTATTCAGTAGGTATAGGTAATACCTACTACAAGCCCAGACTTCGATCGTTGATTGAAGAGCCCAGAGCTTTGTTTGCGGGGTCAATTAGTGCAAAATTGTCCCTTGTCATTTCTATCCATAATATTATAATAACAGTGTATCCCTACGCCAGTTGCCTTAAGGTCCATTTTTACACAGTATAAAACAAAGTCGCTTTCCGTGTCTGTCAGTCTGTATATCCGCTAACTGCTCCTAAACCTAAATTTTGACGCGGTATTTACCATTAGTTAGATCTATACTTCACGGACGGTTATTTATGTGTATACAAAATTATTATGATTTATGTACGGGTTTTACAGTAAACTCACATAAACCGAAACGAAGCGAGGACGGGTCACTAGTACTAGTTACAATAAGTGGCGACCGATCCTATATTATCGAATTAAAAAAATAGAAGTACCTTTTTATAATATATCCCATTTTTATTACAGAGGTAATCGTCAATTACTTATAGAGCAATTCGTTTTCCTTTGTAAAACATACCAGAAACTGGAAAACAATAGGTTATTCGCGGAATCCCCGCAGAGGGCGCACCTTAGTTACACTGTTGGCAAATTATTTGAAACTATGAAGACTGAAGACAAAGTGAGACTGTACAGTAGGTATAACTTGGCTCTATGGACACCCGTTCAAATCAAAAAGATACCCTCTGAAGTTGAAGAAAAAGCTACTGATGATACTATGAATGATTTATTTGCGAGACTGGAGAATTTTCTGTCGTCTGGAATAGAAAAAGAAGATGAAATGCGAGAAATGGTAAGATATAGCATCTAGGACAATGAATTTGAATCTTCTGTAAACAGGGTACAGGTTTATTTGCAATAGAATTAAGGAAGGGAAATAAAATAATTGATTCACCCAGTTATTTACAAGGGTAAAGGGTAAGGACCCGTTAGTGATGTAGAAATATCAGCCCTATTAACTTGGTAAATAGATAGTTTCCCATGTAATAATTAAAAAAATGTAGATTCCATTATGAATTTCTGATGGACTTTAAGTCATAATTAAATCCTTTATTATTTCAGGCTAAATTAATGAAAGCAGCAGCAACGTGCAGATTAGAGGCATGCGATGAAACGTTCGAAGGCTTTTTAATAAAAGTATGGATCAAAAGTTGTCCCAAACACAGAGTAGTTCTGAGTCTAGGCGAATTTGACAAAAGTTCTCATTGGTACTTAGAATATGTCGAAGCATTGGTTGCATTGACTAAAGCAATGTTACCGATATTGGTAGATAATGCTACTCTTGCCAAGGTGATTTGTTTTTTTAATGTTTTATGCAGGGTCCGTCCGGATCGGTGCCACCATCTTCTCTTACAACCCACCGCCATGCATCAGTGTTCGCATTGGTGTAAGGCAACCGGTGAAATTACAACTTGTACTATAGATTGACCACCCTTATGCGAAGGCTAGTGAGAGCTTACTGACACCTAGCTCCCCTCCCGCGAACCGCAGATCATGAGAGTGTAGGCCTTATGGCGTATGAGCTATAGAATCGCTTTCCCAAACTAAACCAATGTTTTATTTCAGATCCTACATGTTATATCAAACATAGCCCAACTTGGAAATACTGAACTGAACTTAGTGATACTCGATATTTTATGTCAAATATCACTCTACATATTAAATGATACCATGAACAAGCTAGAGTCACTTGTAACGGAAACGTATACAAATATTCTGCAGAAGAATGAAAATGTTGTTAATAATAGTTTATTTACAATATTGAAAAAATATACAAGCCATAAAAACTTTGACAATGTTATATCTGTAATATTTAATTTGGACAGTTCGTTGGAAGATGCTTATGGCTCCCTTCTTCAAGGCTCAGTAGATATGAAACGTTGGAAGGACCACCTACAATCAGACCATTTATACATACATAAATGCCTCCCAAGTGCACAAGTTGTTGAGTTGAGTAGCTCCGGGGCATCTAGAGAATTGAGAGACAGTAACAACTTTGAATTCGCTGATATAGACTCATTGTTTGGAGGCGGGAGCGATCCTGACCAGCCGGTCAGCAAGAAGGCTAAACTTGCAAACGCAAGCAGAAATGAGGAAATAATTTCCCGTTTAGAAAATGATTCTTTGTTGCTTTGCAGTGAAAAGGAGAATGTATTTAGTAATGATGAGATTACTAGAATAAAAGCAGTGTGTTATCGGTTGAAATATATATTTGATTAAATAACCTTGTTTTTTTTATATTCTGTAACCTAAAATGTTCCATTATTCCACTTAATCCTACTAGTAGTTCGATCATCTAACCGGTTTGCACAAAATTATTTTAATTACTTATACTGGTTTGTGATCGACGCTTGCTTCGCCGAGACTTTCTAGATGCTTTGTCCTTTCGGGCCTACTGAAAAGTTCGATGAGCCAGTACGATGATGTAACCATTAGTACTAAATGGAATAATCTAAAATGTTTACGACCACTTACCATAATGGTTCTAGAAAAAGTCACGCAATGACGCTTTGAGCCTTACATCGCTTTATGTATATAACACAGTCATTATTGACATAAACTTTGCTATTAATATGAAACCCATATGAAACCTGAATAAACGTACCTGTGGAGAACAGGCAGTCATAAATATATACACATTCCCTAAACACCAAAATATGTACACTCCCCTATGCCATTAACAATAAGGTCTATGTAAACATATATCTGACGCGATGGCTGTGTACATATTAATGCTTGCGACTGTACATTGCCACAAACATATCCAGAACAGTGGTCAGAATGGAACCACTGAAGTTACCGTTAACGGTAGTGACATTACCCCATTCGGGTCATTCAGTTACCTTATCCTCCAACCTACCGCCAAGCGGCATTGCAGTGTTCGCATTGTTGTGTTCCGGTGTGGACATAACAAAACTGATGAAATTACTATCATGGAGGTAGTCCTGAGGGTTGGCATCGCATTTGCGGTCTTGTGATCCGAATCGGAAACTAACCAATGTACTTACTTTGTCAAAAAATAAGACTAGTTCGTTTCGGTGCGCTAAAAATAAAACAAAATATTTTTTCACATTTATATTTATTGTTGTGTTAAAAAAATCTATACAAATAAGTGAAATATAATCATAACCATATATAAGAGAAACTTAAAATATTTAATTGATACTCGGAGGTAATAAGACCATAGTTCACGTGTCAAATAGTATCAACTAACATCAGTCGCGCTTGAATTTTTATGACTTCACTTTCTAGTGACAACGTTTATACTCGCTACAGACTGTACAGCGCGCGCATGTCCTGGAACACGGCAACAATACTAACAATAGCCTAGTTAAACAACTCTAACACGCATATCTTTCACTTAAATTAACCTACGAATCTTATTGATCTTTTCCATAATAATTGTGATGGCGCCATTGTATAAGAAAATTATAGTACTTAAAAATTGACTAACTAATAATAGAATTCAAATACAGTTCATAAATTATATTGCTCTAGAATAAGACGCAAACTTGATTCTGATAAAGCATTAAGCCTAAAGCAAACTTTATACAGCTGTTAAAATAATTTTAGAGTATAAAATAAATTACGGAGAACGAGACAGGAGATTTATAACACTCTAGAGTTCGTAGTTAAGTTAACAGCGAATTCGGTCGAAAAAATCGGTTTAGTCGCTACTTAGTTCGATAATCTAGATGCCTTGAACACTGACCAATCTATAAACATTTTCATTTCTATTCTCAAGTGCTTTATCCACAGTGCAGTATGAAGTAGAATATTTTGTGACTTAAAATGCAATTTCAGGCACCTTTTTAGGTAATACATTAAAAGTTATTTGTGCGACAGTTGCATTACATTTAACCGTGATATAAATATGTCCGTAAATCACTATTTTGTCACAATATTCGCATTAAAATTAACTATTGTGATCCGATTGGAATGGTCAAGTCAATACACTGTTTAATACCAACTAGTTAATATCATATAAATAGATGAATCTTCGATTGAGATAGTCTGACCGACGACTTAATTTGGCGGACATTATTTAAAGTAGTGGGAATGAGTACGGAGTGAACAGTTTGTTGCACTGTTTAAGTGATAGGATTGGAGTGGTCGTCATATATGCGGTATTAACCCAAGCTTACGTAACACATTAAGCGCTAACGACCCGCTAGTCGGGTCCGTTTTGTATGGAAATCAGAGTGCTTGGCGTTGGATGTGATTAAACGAGTACGTTAAATGTTCTGAGGATGAGACGGTCCGCCCGCAAATCATGAGTCGCAGCGACGTACCTACATATACGTTACACTAAGCACCGGGATTCAACAGAAATATTGCACACATTTACTGTAACATTTCTAACAAAATGTGCAGTGTCAACGAATGAGAATGAATGCCTAATGTTTTCCATCGTTAACAATACGCAGTATACATATATTGTTAAATCTAATACGTTAAGATACAAAACCTACACATTCAAAAATACTTATTTACTTAGGCCAATCAGCTTACTCATAATAAAGTAAGAAGCTGAATACAAACAAATACAATCAGGTATATAGATATATGCAGACTCGCAACGCGGCAACATCAACTTAACATAAGTCTTGGCACAAATAAAATATCAGTTTTGTATTACGATACGATACTATAAAATCAGACGTATTTCTATCGTTGAGCATAATAAAGTTCATTATAAGGGGAAGATAAATTATCTTTCGCGATTATACCATTGGATATTGAGACAAAACATGACAACAAGGAGTGAATAATGAATGGCTTTAAAATTTAAATCAATCGTGATTTACACGGGCTTATCGCAGTTAAATTACATAAATTAATTCCTAACATCTAAATACCCTCAGAACAGTTAATATGTATATAAAATTCAGTTCTTTAATAGGATTATTTGGCATCTATCACCAATATCGATACTACTTTAAACATGGTATACGAAGGTGAAATACCTAATTGGTTAATGCGCCTCATTAAAACATAAATCCTTACAAAAGACATGCTTGTCGCATGGTAATTTATCCCTGCCGAGCCTAAATGTCTCCCGACACACGCCGGGCCGCGGCCGCGCGCCGCCCTCGCCCTGCGCTCCCATACACGAGCACACGAAACCAATTCCAAGTTATTTACACACGAAATAGCCTCTTTTTAACCTCCATTCGAATTAAACAACCGCTAAATGTTTTCATCCCTGACCCAAAGTGCGAGTTCACGTAAAGATTTTTTTATTTACTTGCAAGTGAAGTAAATATGTAAATGAGGTATACTCATAGATATAGTAGGGGCGCTTACAAAACAGTAACGACAATGATTTTTGTGCACAAATAAACGCTAAAAAGCTCCAATCGTATTGCTTTAATAATTCAACAACGAAATAAATGTTTCCAGCCTATCAATATCAACCTCCTACCGACGATGTGTACTCGATACTCAGAAAACTGTGAAAGTTAACCTATGTAAGCTAAATACATACAAATATATTTAGGAAAATCGTAAAAATCTAACTAAACTTATTTTCGATCAAGAGTAATTACGTGTCTACGTCGTCATTTGTTATGCAAACCCATTCTCGAACTTGCTTCACATTGCAAAAATAAAATCGCCTCATCGGGTTCGCTCCACGTCCGTTACGTATAGTTTAAGTTATGTTTTTGATCGACGTCCGAGACTAATCGTGCTTTAAAATGAATAATTTTCGGAACGGGTCTGCCAACCGCAGTCACTACCTTTCGTTCTCTATACATCTGTCAAGATTCGTTTATTTCGAGAAAAGGTGCAGGTGTATAACAACTGCAGCTCGTTTCGGAATCGCACACGACTTGGACCCGCCATTGATATCAGCTTAAATCTATGTGACAGGTGTATAGATATGTGTATAAGTACAAAGCTTCTTAACGTAATGAACACATTTCCAAAGAATAGGCTGCTTACAGAATTGTATCTATTTTCCTTTCTTACATTGCGGTCGCGTTCGTAACAAACGGAAATCTCAGCACAATACCGCAGCATTTAAACTGACAAACGGGAGTCTATAAATAAATATAAAATAAGGACGGGCAAAGCGTACGAATATTTAAAAAACATGGGAATCTATTAAGATCTGACAAGTCAGCAAATATTTATTAAATTTGCTATAAACACTTGAGCAAACGTCTCTCAGTCAGCTGCGGTAGTGTGCTTACAACCACAAAATACAAATGGCGTCTGGGGTCGGTCGCTCAGGCGGCGTGGCGCGTCGGCCGCATACCCTATCTCCTAATCCACATACAATCGGTTCATCTAAAATCAGGTAAACTTCCAACCTATGTTTACATAGTAAGAACAAAACTATTATTAGAAGCAGCTCGAGACAAAACTTGGTAGTATTCCCGCCCAACTTTTGTCTGCAATCGCTTAAACAACGTTTGAACACCCCAGTCGGCAATGCACTGGATTTCGCGTCGCAAACGCCCTATCGGTCTGTGCTTAAAACATATTGCGACTGTTCAGTCCTCTATTTTATAAACGTTAGCAGCTTAACCTTTTTAACAATCAAAGTTCTGCTAGAATCCTTCGAGATTTTTATGAAATAGAGGCCGGACGGGGCGGCGTGTCGCGTTGATCGCTAAAGGTTATAGGTTAGAGGGTGAACCGATGTGTGTAGATGTGTAGGTCCTGGCCTAGGGCTGGTGGTGCGGGCGCGCGAGGTGGCGCGGCGCGTGGTGGCGGCAGGCGCGCGCGGGCAGCGCGGGCAGCGGCTGCAGCTGGTGCATCTGCAGCTGCTGCAGCTGCTGCAGCGAGGCGCTCGCGTGCAACAGCTGCAACTCGGGCGGCATGTGGTACAGCCCCGGCGTCTGGACAGATACCTATCGTTAGGGCTTTCGTTTCGAGTAGCATTACAGATTACCTAACATCGGAACTTTTGAAGCAAACTCATTTGACGTGTGATTTCGTATATCGATAAAATGATCGATGCTTCTCACAGATCGCAATTCGCTCGCAGATATAAAATTTACTTACATAATATAAATGCTTAATAGCAAATGGAGCTATATTATCAAAGAAGGCTACAAATATCGATAAGTAATTTTATCGATTTACAAAATCAGTACTTATTAAACATTTTTACTACGAAAATTCCGATGTCTGCAGGTTACAGTTTCCTATAAATGCCAAAGCACATAGACGGGTCTTGGCACAGGCATCGATTATATTATAATACGGTCTTTAGTTTGTAGATCCGGTGGAAGCAGCCCATTTTTTTGTGTTAGTTAGGTGGAAGGCGAACAAGCATGTGGCTGCCTAGTGGTAAACGTGACCCATAGGCAAGATGCTTACGATTGCAAAAACCCCCACTACGTTAAATCGTAACACTGGTGTGCTGAGAGTTGAGGTTTCAGATCTCACTACTTAAGGGCAAACTTCGCGTAATGATGATGATGATGATGATGCGAGACATGCATTTATATCTATATAAATATATATTTATCTTATCTTTGTCTTTTACCCTTAGCACACTAATAGTTTGGGATTTCAATTAATAATTGTTCATGGTCCAAAACATCACACATCATTATCATAGCAAACGTAAAAAGATGAAAAACATTCTCACATTTATTATATTAGCTAAGTATATGAAAGACAGTGAACAGCGAGCTTCACACTTAGGTGAGAATGTATTTATACATGTGTCGATGCAAAACGTAAGAATAATAAAACGTTAAATTATAATATTATGTGTCATAATGATTACTACTATCGGCTTTGCTAACTTATGGTTACAATACAATTTTACCACAATACTGCGGTAAGAATACACTACGTAAGTCACAGCAACGTGCCGAACAGAACATGTAAATGGTTGTGACCCATCCACGTGCTTTATCCGTATTAACACGGTAATCGAAAACGCATTTTTGCATAATAAACATGAATATGAGCAACCTAGCCTCATGTGAAACAACGTGATGCACGACTGTGACTTCGACTATTGTTTTGTTCTCAAGAAGACAATTGTTTACAGAATTCAATTTCCTTACCAAATTTTGCTCTAATCACTATCGGTAATGTGCGGTATCTATTGTAACGGACAATGGATTCACCCAACCCAAGATCTGCATCAAAAAACTGCTAAATATTAGGCTCTAAAACGTTTCTTCACTAAAGAATTTTGTAAAACGCGGAGTCATCGCCTTTGTCTCTTTTGGGTTTTAGCTTGTGACTTTCAAAAGGCTGATAAGTATAGATAAATTAAACGATAATGTAATGCTAAAGTTACCACAACTACAACTACTACAACTGTGACAACTATGATTATTACGTGTAACTGGCCGCTAAGCAGTGTTCGCATTGTCATGCTCCAGTGAGGGGGCAAGACTGAACTAAATATCGAGGCATTCCATCTAAGATCTCAATTTTTGCAACAACAAATTTGTGATTAGCAATCTTCCAATCAAATTCAAGGTTTCGGACCGTTCTGCCCGTTTCTCAAAGCATCCTTTCCCAAAATACCCGTTCCAAAATAACAGTTTCTTTAAAAGACCGCAGGCCAAAAGACCCGTTTCTCATCGCATCAGTATGTCAAAACACCCGGTCCTAATATCATCCGTATGCCAAAACATCCATCTCTCATGACACCCGTTTTCCCAAAAGACCCCTTTCTTACGACATCCGTAAGGAAATCCTGAATTTATTTGTAATGCCTTTCAAAGACTTACTCATTATTTGTGACCGTTCAAAGCAAAAGGGACCAAGTGTATTAAGCCAAACGGATTATTTAGGAAAAGATAGTGACGGGAACGGATGTTTTGGGAATGGGTGTTTTGGGAAACGGATTATTTAGGAAATGGTAGTGACGAGAACGGATGTTTTGGGAAACGGATTATTTAGGAAACGGTAGAGCCGGGAACGGTCATTTCGGGACTAGGTCTTTTTGGGAAACGGATATCAAGCCAAACGTATCTTTTGGGAGAAGCACATTTTGGGAAACGCTTATATTGGGAAACGGGTTATTTAGGAAAAGGTTGTAACGAGAACGGATGTTTTGGGAAACGGACAGAATGGTCCGAAACCAAATCCAATTACTAGGTATCAGGTATGTGAGCTCGTTCGCCTTCCCTATACCATAAAAAAGTTAGTAAACTAAAAGGCATCAATACTTACATGATGCGCGTGCGCGTGTCGGTGGGGCGGCAGGGAAGGCCTGGCTCAGTAGGCGGACGCCTCCTTATACTCGGAGTTGTCCATGGTGAAGAAGTCCTCGAGCTTCCATTGTAGGGTCTCGAAGGTGGGTCGCTTGAGGGGGTCTTTGTGCCAGCACTCCAGCATGATCTCGTAAAGCGGCGCAGGGCAGTTCTGCGGGCACGGCATGCGGTACCCATGCTCTACTTGGTGCAGCACTTCGGCGTTCGTCATGCCTGCGGATTTTCACTTATTTGTTACTATTGCCATCGAATTTCGTTGGGAACTATGACATTTTCCAGGATAAATAGTATTCTATCTGGACATAGATGGTTTGGCAAATTTTATTCAAATCCTTTCAGATTGCGTGATTGAGGGCGCATCCAAACTCCTTACACACTGTCACATTTATAATATTAGTATATAAGTAGAATAGGTAGTAGCGTGTCACATTGTATTTTTTAATATTTATGCAATTAGTATCATAGATTAAATGTCAATAATCTTCATCAATATGAACAAGCTTTTTAAATTACTTTACCAGTAATGAAGTGCTATAACTTGTATCAACAATTTCTATCTGTAAATTCAAATAAATGGTATTGTATAAAAAAAATAGAAATGGATCGTGAGAGAGCTTTTGTATGGGCAAAATATAGCTTATATTTAATTTAATTCATCGTTATCAAACAAAGTAATAATAGCCGTCAACAGTAAGATGTTTTAGGTTCATAAAGAACTAAAACAAAACATTAAGCAGGCATACAATGACAGTTAGTTATGCTATCCTTGTTAGTAATCTTGACGTCCACATGTAAGTTGCTGTCAACTGCACGAAAACACAAACCTCTCAATTCAACTCGCTAACATTTGGTTAAAGCGGCATAATTTTGAATACACTGAAGCGATGGAAAAGAGGGATTTGCTAGAATTAATAAAAAGAAATAAACCAGAAAAACAACTCAAAATTGATGGACATATTGAAAGAAAAGGGTCATCAGTACTTTATTTGCCACCGTATCATCCGGATTTAAACCCTATCGAATTGGTATGGAGAGATATCAATGGTGAACTGGCACGAAATAATATTAATTTAAATTTAATTGAGAAGAAACGAGCTCTGGCAGAGCTATTTTCTAAGTATTCAGTGGAGAAATGGCAAAAATGTGTCAATCACGCAAAGAAAGTGGATCATGGATCAACTTATTATAAATTTACGAGATGGGGAATATCAGATAATGAAAATGAGCGCAGTGACAGCGATATGGATTCAGATTAATTTAATTTAGAATTTCACCCATCAATAAGCTCGGAAAATACTGAGAGACTCGATTCCGGAACTAATTATAATATGCAGCTACAAATTTGTGCGGAACCCTCGGTGGACGAGTTCGACTCGCACCTGCCGGTTTTTTTTATTGTTACATTCCAAAATATTCATCAATTTGACTTAGGTACACGCTCGTAAATATCATAAGCATATCGTAAGAGATATCTTCATTATAATTTATCGTGTATATCGAGATAGGACACGCCAAGTCACGTGACTTGTCACCCCTCCCTTACTGCTCCCATACCTCAGGAGCAACCTCAGTTATGCGTTAGACATGTAGTCACCTTAGTAATTTTTGAGTTATCGCGATTTCAAGCTAGGAAATTCGCTATGAACTTACGTAAGTAAGTAACGGAACTCTACATTTCGAGATTTAAGTCTCATTCTCAAAAAAGGTACTAGACATGTTCTTTTCATGTACAGTCAAGTGAAAACATATGGGAGAACGCAACATCTCAAAAATATGTCCCAAGTCCAATGCACCTTATTCCAGGGCAATAAGAACTTCGTAATATATTTATGAGAGGATTCTTTCGATACATATTTTTGGACTAGACTGAACCCTTCATGTTATTTTAAGTTAAAATTTGAGTCGTTACCTCACTTTAAGTGCCATCTCATAAAGTGGTTCTGAAACGGTTCGACTGGGTTTTGTCGGTTTCGTTTTCCAAACATATTAGATAAAACCAAAAACGTCTCTACTCGGTTTTGAAACACCCTAGTGCAATGTCCTATAATGAAACCTTAGAGACCTGTGACGCTTAACGTACCTGGGTAAGGTATTCGGCCGTAGGTGACCAGTTCTGTGAGCAGGATGCCGAACGACCAGACGTCAGACTTGATGGAGAATTTGCTGTAGTTGGCCGCCTCGGGAGCCGTCCATTTGATCGGGAACCGAGCGCCAACGCGCGCTTCGTATTCATCCTCCTGAAGAAAAAAAAAATCAACACATATAGGAGCGTCCTCACTGGGAGCATTGAGTGTACCCGTAGTACTTATTAACTTTCTCATTCAGACCCAGCTCCTTGGACAGTTGTGTAGTCATATTGTACCACGGTCCTACCAGTAGGACTTAATAGAAAACCCGCAATTTTGTGTTCTAAGTACTTGTGTCTGAATGACTATAAAACAATAGTACTACTGGTAGGACTACGGGCCGTAGTGACTACATGCTGAATTTTTAATTGGGCCTTAGGAGGATAATAATAACTCTAAGGTTGCATTCGACCAAACTGGAATAAGGTCTTATACCTAGATAAAACGCCGAATTTGTATAGACTAATCTCGGAGTATAAGTCTTATTCCAGTTTGGTGAAATGCGGCGTAAAACAAAAAAATAATCAAGTATGCTGTATGACGAATGACACCCTAGTTTTTATCTGTGATCGCTGGTAATTTTGAAACCGCCAGAAAGACTTTACTATTTTTTTCCTTTTTAAGCTTATTCATAGAAAAAGTAATGTATGCAACGGTACATAAAAAGCTCTTAAGGTAAGCACGCGCTCTAAATTCTTCACTCGTTCCTTAAGAAACTTCATTATGTGCCAGTTACGTAAGTAACTATACAAAGCAAGGCAGGAATCTATTCTTATTTTTGGTTGGTGGGCGCAGATACTTAGAAAGCCGAAGTGTGTTATGTACGTACGCTACAATCGCTACATACTTCTTATACCAGAGAATTGAACACGATTTTATTATTGTTATATTTTGTTTGGTTCAGAGATATAAATTCGCGTGTTTATACAACAAATACATATAACAGCAGTTGCACCTTTTAATGAATGGGATATGAATGGAATATGGTAGGGCATACTTTAATAATAAAGGTCATGCCAATTTGTCACGTGAGTAAATAGGTGGACACAAAGGATACGTACTTATCGAATCTCGTAACTGATTCACGTGAATTTGAAACAAGTTTAAAAAGCGTCTTAATAACCGAATTGTCTTACTTTTTCAAAGGTTTTTAGGGTTCCGTACCAAACTGGTAAAAAAGGAACCCTTATGGTGAGACTGCGGTGTCTATCTGTCAGTCTGTCTATCTGTATGTCGCAGCAGTTTTTCTCTGAAACTATAGTTAGAAGCTATCAACTTGAAATTTGGCATAGTTGTATAACTTGCTTACCAGCATCTGTTTTGTAAAAACAATAAGAATTTATTTTTCTAAAAATTTGAAAAGGGGTCTAGAATGTGGGTTGAAAAATGACAGTGATTTGATTACTTATAGCAAACCGCGTGTCATATGAAAGGGAGAAAAATAATTTTTCCGTGCCTTACTCTTGATTTATAGACAAAAATGGACGAAAAAATTACCGTTCATTCATATCTCCGAAGTTTGTTCCTCCTTCACGCTGAAACGACTGGACGGATTTGGATGAAATGGTGATTGGCAAAAATGTTCCCACGCACCAACCGAAATGAAACATGTCTCAGTTTATAGATCTTGGCAACATGATGTATCGTAAGGAACTTGTTTAAAAATCACCCCAAACGCATATACCGTCTCCGTACCGTCGTGGGTAATAAACACCCTTCTTGCCTTGCTTGCTCTTGAAAGGTTCTTATTTTATTAAAAAAACCCCAACTATTAACTAAAATAGGTATTTTGTCTTTGTTACATCACATCCCGTGTCTATTGGAGGGTGGGGACCACCCTTTGGAATGAAGATTGCTTCTACTCTGAATATCCCTGATAGGCTTCATTTAATATCGAAAAAACGTACAGTATCCGTGGAATGGTCAACGAAATGTTAAATTAATATTTCTACGCGGACGAAGTCGCGGACGAAAGTTAGCCCTTCATAAATTTAATTAACCAGATCGTTTCGTGCCTTACCTACCATTAAACAAGATACGTCCATACTTAAAGACAATATTATAATGATTAATTAACATAAACATTTGTCATTCACGTGAGTCGTCTTTGTTGTTCTTGCGAAACGGTTGGCGGAGTTAAATTTCTAATTTGCATTTCATATTGTTGTGGACGGCTTGAGGTGCCGAGCTCAAGATGTTCTATAAATAGTTGTCCGTCCCTGCTGGTACTACCTAGTAGAATAAAAATAGATTGCTTAAGCCAATATTTACCCAGGATAAAACATATAACAATATTTTACTATCGACTTCCCCTGTCACTTTTAAATCCGAAATTCCAGGATCAAGTTTTTTGAATAAATGAAAATACAAGTACAAGCTCTTCCAAATAAAAAAAATATGATTGTGTATTTTACTTATGTTGTTACATTTTATTTTCAAGTTATGCATCGAATATTTTATTTGCCTTTTTTCCAACCTTCGACTACGACCAGGTTAAACTCGCTTGTCGCTCTTCATAAAAAAAGGAGGAAAAGCTATAAGTACTATGTTATTAATAAAATTCTACAAAATGTTACCTGAACCTAGTTCATGGTTAACCAAAATTATTCCGAAATCTAACTTCCCCGTGTGGTTGCTGGGTTAGAATAGTGCCACTCCATGTCTTCCCGTGGATGCCGTAAGAGGCGAATAGGGGAATAAAGGCTTGTAGTACTGTTAGGCGACGGGATGGCAACCTGTCACTAATACACTGGTAAACATCTTAGCCTAATTGTGCAAAATGTGGTTACAGAATTATCAACAAGTTTTTAGAGTTGTTGGTAATTCTGTAGCTCTACCTACCCCACTCTGGGAATGAAGACGTGAGTTTATGTATGTTTGTACCTAACTTAACACTTTATGCATGAAGTTACGACATTTTAACGAATTATTGTCACTTCTCACTAGTTGTCACAAAAATATGTAGGTACCTATATGATTGAAAAAAAAAACGCAATTCGAAAAAAAACACATAGGGCTAGATGTTCGATTCTACACAAAGTAATTATATCAAGATGTCACGGAAAACATTTATTGACAGTATGATCCCGCTATTACTTGCTTATCTATAACACGCTACCTACTATCAGTAATAACGTTATTACATGCTGCTTTTTTTAATAATTCGTGTCAGGTCAGGACTATTTGCATAATAAAGTTAATCATATATTACAAAAACGCACCATTGTGGTAGATGTACGTTTACAGCTAATTTAATTATGTAAAGTATGTGTCATCCTCGTTCTTATCATTTAATAACAAATGAATACGGCAAGACAATTAGTTGTAAGCTGATACGAGCGAGTTATTAGAACGTGGTTGTGTTGGAACATAATTATCACAAAGAGCCACAAAACATGGTGATTGACAAGGATATTATTATTATGTTTTTCCTGTTGTTTATCCATCAGTCAAAAGAACGTCAGACAGGAAGAACCTAGAACTTTCTTTGAATATGCAAAATCCAAGAGCACCACTTTGCAAAAAGTAGTTAGGTATCCGTTTCGTCGTGTCGATTAGACGCGACAATTATTGTCGATTGCTTACAATTCCGGCTGTCATCCTTGAGAACATCTTAACTAGTGCATTAGCCAAAACAAATTGAACAAATACAGATTATGTAAAAAGTAGTGTATTCATTAAAAGTGTGTTTTTTGGCCACTTTTTACCCGACTGCATCAGAAGGAGGATTATTAGTGTTCCTCTTCTCACGTGAAGTTTTCGACAATCCTTCCAAAACATTGATCGTGTGTTTTTACATTGTAAAGATGAAAGAAACCGTGTTATGTCATAATCATAACAGAGACCATATTTAAAAGTATCATAAACTTCTACTACTATAAACTTCAGTCCGCCATTTGTAATTATTTTTTTATAGTGCAATTAGCATAAAAAATAAATTAAAACGTATCCGAGGGACTACACAAATTCTGCGCAAACAAAGTTGTGGGCAAGATAGTACATATTTTTAATAACCAAGCGCGGTAAGTGTTACAACTTCATACCTTGATAAGCCTAGCGAGGCCGAAGTCGGCGATCTTGACGATATTGGCGTCGGCGACGAGCACGTTCCTAGCGGCGAGATCTCGGTGGATGTAGTTCTGGGATTCGAGGTACGCCATACCGGCCGCTATCTGTGCCGACATGTCGATCAGCTGTTGGAGCTTCAGACCGCGACCTTTGCCTGGAAGATTGCATATTGTTTAATATAGAACTTTCATATTATAAAACACTATAGTATAACGAGAACTTTCGTAATTGGCTTCAACGCAGCTCAGTATTAGTTAACTTTTTTTTCATGTCTGTAATTTAATAACAAATAAAATTCATAATTAGTCTTCAGATTGTACAACTCTTCGATGATGTAGAATTAAATATTGGCACGAGTACTATTCGTTACGTCATGAAAATATTTTTTTGTTCGTTACTTTCACGCAGACACTCTAGACAATCTAGGAAATGCTAATATACCGAATGTTATGTAAATTGTGTAATAAGTTGAAACATAAAAGTGGAACAAAGAAATACCTTCATACATAAAGTAGAATATTATGCTATTATATTCTCCGGTAGAAACTATTTGTAGCTTTATAAGAAAAGTAAATTATTAAATAATTATATTATAAACTCAACGTTCTTCGCGTCAAGATGAAAAAATATAGTGATGGTTTTGTTTGAGACTTATACATTATACAATACAATGAATAGACGTCAATACATTGTTATTGTGGCATTGTTAAATAACAAGACGAACAAGAATGCCGTAAAGAACTCGCGATGTCTTACAATGACTTCCAATGTGGCAAGTTTTTGACCACAAATTTACAATCAGCATTCAACATATCTGTGACAATACTATTGTATAAGATAAGAACCTATTATCTGAAATCGAAAAAGGTTCTTCGGTCAGTACAATGTTTGATACCCGAAGGTCGTTTAATGTTCCTAGATTGTATGTTTTACCTTGTAAATAATCCAGCAGAGATCCGTTTTTCATTAATTCAGTTATAATATAGATAGGTTCTTCGAGGGTGCACACAGCGTAGAGTTGGATGAGTTTGCTGTGCCGCAGCTTCTTCATGATCTGCGCCTCAGCGAGGAAGTCCTTGGGGTCCATGGTCCCGGACTTGAGGGTCTTGATGGCGACGGGCGTGGTGTTGTTCCACTGCCCCTCCCAAACCTCTCCGAACTGCCCATGGCCGAGTTTCCGGACGAACTTGAGCGAGGATCTGTCAATCTCCCATTGATCACGCGTTCGATGAGAAAGACCTTCTGTCACGGGTTTTTCAACCTGCAAAAAGGTAAATTATGTCATTAATTTATTGAAGTAGGTATACATAAATTATCTTAACGTAATGACAACAAACGATTACAGTAGACATCAGGGCTCTGTCCCACAAAGCTTTACAACTGTACAAGTATAGATAAAATTAATAACTTTTTCAATGGAAACTCATATAAAATAATCAGGTTTGCTTCCCACCAATACGCATTACCCACCAGAGCCGTGCGAGATACCGGATTGGTGCAATGCGCGAAGAAAAAATCCAATAATGGAATTACTTAATTTTCCTAACCTCGCTCAGCGCAGCTCTCCTATTGGTGAATTTTTTCCTCGCACACCGCTCCGCTACTTTGCACAGCTCTGGTGGGTACTCACCCTTATACTCAATAATCATCTCATATTGACAATTTACAGCACTTGCTTTCGTAATCTAAATGGGACAGGTTTATAAGTAAATCTGAGAAAAATAATAAAGTCATACGAAAAATGTTGTAAAATAAGAATGGATCGTAAATGTCGTTACATTACATGATCACAGATGACATCACAACAAAATATATAATATTGTGTAAAGTAAAAGCGTAATTAATTTTAATGAGTGTATTGTAAAAGCACGATACAAGGGCGTGAAAATCTCACTAGTGGCAATAGGGAAGTACCTTAGGGGCTGCTTGAGATCAATATTAAAATTTCATTTTCCGAGTAAGATATGATTTGATGACTTGCCAACGCCAAATTTCAGAGGTTCAGAAGACCCCATGGGTTCTCATACTCGTTCATGACTTTTCTTTTACCATTTTGTTAGGAAAGGCTAACCTACTGACGTCGTGAGTGCTGGAGCCCCCAAGCACCCAGCGTCAGCGCCGCTGCCCAGGTGTATAAACACCTAAACAGAAAAATAAAAAACCTCTATTGGGGTCGCCACTAATGCTTTTTATTTTCTGTGTTTCGTGAATTGCAATATTTGCAATAGAAATGTCAGTTCATATAATTTGTGCAATATGGCGAGATTTTTTATTTTCTGGTCAGGTTTTAAATAAATCCAATCATTAATATGATTGCCTTAATATTGACAAAAGTAAAGGAAGTCGTGAATTAAACCCCTTTTTATATTGAAACAGCATAAAAATTATTAACAAGACAAAGGTGAACACTAAGGTTATATTGGAAGAGCCCACGACACAATCGAGTTCGATAAGAATACCAGATGATATATTATATATATTTAGTCACGTCATTAATGGGGGAACACGAAATGCTGCAATGCGAAAAACCTGGCACAGCGTTTTTTAAGTCCGATGTATAAATGCAGCAGCGGTTTTTTCTTACACAGAAATTGATGATCTTTCAGATGAGCTTTGGTTTTTTGAGGAGATCAATCATACTTAAGTACGAGGTGTAGCTTATCATGCAGCTGCCACTGATTAGGCCAATCAGGGGGGCTTCTTGCAGTACTGCATTGTCGTATAGTCTATACGACAATGCCTAGTATACGAGGGGTGATCAATAAGTTTTGAAAATCAGTATGAACCATCCACTTAATGATATTCTTTTAATGTGGAATATACCACGGCACTAATCAAAATTAAATTAGAGAAAAAAAAATTATACATTATTCATTTGTTTTTCTGCGACAGCTAAACAAAAAACATCTGTATGAACAATTTTACAAGACGGCAAAAATAAGAGTTCGTTTTGTAATACTTTGGAGCGGTGTGGAGAAAGTTCTTTTACACTAATAAAAAATATTGTTATTAAAAATGAAACCTTGATTTATCATTATGATTTAAAAGATTAATAAGTTATCATTGCAGTGGTATTTTTATCTCCAGCTCTGTAACCAAATTTTAGGGTGGTTTTTTCGGCCTTTTCCAGGACTATTGAGGCCTACAAATAAATAATGTGACATTAGTTTTTAGCAATTGAGTTCAAATAATCTAGGAGAGTTATATAACATTATTCTATCATAGTTATGGGAAAATATTAAATATAAGATGAAGAAAAAAAAAACGAATTTGCGGCAGGAATTGTGCTTCAGAGCCTTCTGATTGACAAGGGTGCTGCTCATCGACCAAAGATCAGAACTGATAACCGCTGTCCTCGTTATTTAGCCCTAACTTTCGACTACTACTTCTCATTCACCGATGTTCAAAAAAAAACTATACAGGGTGTAATGCAAGTCGAGTGCCAAATGAGAAGGGGGGGTAGCTAGGGTCACTTGCAACACGTTTTGGGCCAATTAACACTCATCCTGCCCACGGTGTTTTTTTAATAATTTTTTTTAATAAAATCTCGGTATCTTCCAAAAGTTGACCTTTTTGTTTACCTATCTTTTTTTTAAAATGTGACAGCACAAAAGTATTTGTATTTTTTTTATCTCTAATGTATGCGTATTCTAATGAAATGTTATTTTTATTCATATAGTAAACTAATAAAAAAATATTAGCCGACAAAGTGTGAAGGACAGAAAATAAAAATCGTCAAGGTCAACTTTACGGCACAATTAAAAAAAAAGTAGACGCTCCTCAGATCTTCCAACATCATAAAAACTTCTCCAGTTCCTGACCATTCTTACGGTATACCACATGTCTAGAATCACGTTCAGTTTTTCGGCAAAATATCGTTTCAATCTAAAATGGTGGGTTACATTACCTAGTACTTCTTTGAAACTACCTACTTGAAAGTAAGGTTTGATAAATGAATTGAGACTATTTTTTTACTAATAATAAAAAAACATAAAAAAGTCATCAAAAAATATTAAAAACCTAACAATAGTATTCATTTATTTCAATAACTAAGTATACGATAGGTACGCAAGTTACGACTAGGTAACCGTCTACAGGGGCTAGACAAGATGCATTACGCTAACTATCGTTTCTAATCGCTTCGTTTTTAAACCAATCACGTCACTGGTAGATCACGTGACTTTTCGTATCACGTCATCTACAAGTGATGCGATTGGTTTAAAAACGTAACGAATAGAAACGCTGGTTAGCGTAATGCATCTTGTCTAGCCCCTCTGGATACAATTGTTTCTAATCGCTGGTAAATTCTTCTTGCTTCTCGGGCCACACAATAGCTCTGCCGTAAGCCACTAAAATATCAGCGTATTCTTCTTCTTCTTGCCGTATGTAACCATGTCAATAAATGTCGATAACAACAATAAAATTAAAATAATTCTTATCTCTGTTTAGTTAAATGTTTCCCCGCGCAAATAACTTTTTAATTTTCATTTTTATTAAGTGTATTTTTCAATTACATAGGTAGTTTACCTTGCAATAAAGTAAAAAAAAAAACCGTTATTTTTGGTCGTAACTTGCTTACCTATCGTATACTTAGTTATTGAAATAAATGAATACTATTGTTAGGTTTTTAATAAATTTTGATGACTTTTTTATGTTTTTTTATTATTAGTAAAAAAATAGTCTCAATTCATTTATCAAACCTTACTTTCAAGTAGGTAGTTTCAAAGAAGTACTAGGTAATGTAACCCACCATTTTAGATTGAAACGATATTTTGCCGAAAAACTGAACGTGATTCTAGACATGTGGTATACCGTAAGAATGGTCAGGAACTGGAGAAGTTTTTATGATGTTGGAAGATCTGAGGAGCGTCTATTTTTTTTTTAATTGTGTCGTAAAGTTGACTTTGACGATTTTTATTTTCTGTCCTTCACACTTTGTCGGCTAATATTTTTGTATTAGTTTACTATATGAATAAAAATAACATTTCATTAGAATACGCATAGGTACATTAGAGATAAAAAAATTACAAATACTTTTGTGCTGTCACATTAAAAAAAAAAGATAGGTAAACAAAATGGTCAACTTTTGAAAGATACCGAGATTTTATTTAAAAAAAATATTAAAAAAACACCGTGGGCAGGATGAGTGTTAATTGGCCCAAAACGTGTTGCAAGTCACCCTAGCTACCCACCCTTTTCATTTGGCACTCGACTTGCATTACACCCTGTATAATAATCACGAGCTGGTGATGACTTAGGGAAGGTACAAAATTTGACCATTTAGAACTCCAAAAGTAAAATTATTTTTATAGTGGCAAAATAAAACAATTGAATGAAGTTAATAAGTGTTTGGAAATATAGAAAGTGTGCTTATTCCAATTAAAATATAACGATTTATATATTTCCCATTTTTAATACCGATTATCAAAACTTATGGATCACCCCTCGTATGTGTAGTAAGATCGATCTCCTCAAAATATAGTCCTACCCCTCCCCTGTTCCGAAGAATCAAAGAAACTTGGGAGTCTTATTATCATACTAGACATGGGAAATATAACTTAAAAAAAAAATCACTGCCATATTTCTTTAATTGCAGCATTGTCATTTCGTGTTTCCCCATTAAGTCCTATCGAACTAAGTTTAGTGTCGTGGGCTCGCCGTCTATTATGTACACCGACAATTTTAGGGTTAAGGAGTATTACCCACCTGCTGCTAATCAAAATAAGATTTTGGTTTGTATTAAAAGACACGGTCATTATAGTTGATTAAACTAATGTAGTTATTCTTCTATACATTCATTACAATTTCGGATCCAAAGGAACCGTAGGATCCCGCAAAAACGTTAATAAAGAAAAATATATTTAAAACTCGATACCTTATTAAGGGTGGATTCGACCAAACTGGAATAAGGTCTTATACCAAGATTAAACGCCGAATTTATATGGACTAATCACGGATTAAGTCTTATTCCAGTTTGGTCGAATCGGCCCTTAACCGAATTCTTACAGATAAACATGGCCTTAAGTGTGATACTGTTGGCCTATCGATTCTATGGTCACTTGTATTGTTGAAACACTCCCCACCTTTATTCAATAACCGTCCAAGGTGCAATTAATTAGCCTTAAGTTACGGGAGAATATTCAGTCTTTAATTTAAAAAAAACTGCATTGAGTTATTGGTCGACTCCTGTGTGAGCAACTTGAGAACAAGCAGGTAATTTTTAATTCACGCCACGTTGTAACGTGAAACCGGGAGGCACCGACCGCAACGTTCTGTCTGTCTGCCTGTCACGCTTAACGCCACATTACAAGCAAGACAGAACTATATCAATAATGCAGATATTTATACTTATTTCTTAAGCAGATAATAAAATAAATTACGAAAGAAAATCATTACCCCAGTTGCCTGGAATTGTGTTTGGGCATGCTTTAAAACTCCACTGTCATTCGGTATTCGTTTTCTACTTCGTTCAACCAAATATCTACTCGTTACAAATATTGTTTTTTAACTCAAAGTCACTTACGTTTTGCATTGCATACATGAGCTGAGGAGACCTTCATTCAGCTATTTTAATTGTTTGTTAACATTGTATTGATAGCATTTTTATGTATTTTACTTACATATGGTAGCGGTTGACGTAATCCGAGGCATCAGACAGTTAGTTGCATAAAGTGCAAATTGTTATACAATACATTATATTGAACCTAGAGTGCGGGTAAATGTCGGAGTTGAATGTCTAGCCAGTCTAGCACATCAGTATAGGCCGCAGCGAGCGACCGCAACGTTGGCCAATCCAGAACCATCGTAAGCGCTAAAGTGAATTTCACATTTTGTAATCTGTTTATGCAAAACTACCTAGATTGCTAGAATTATATTGTCAATCGAAAGCAGTCATACTTGAATACATTTCAATAAATAAAATGTGAAGCGCCTGTCAGTGGTTTCAAACTAAATGCTTAATTTAATTGAAAACTGGTATTTATAAGATGATTAATCTTAAAAATACTTACTTGTCTAAAAACAGCTAGACAAATATTAATTAAAAGTTTGACGATCAAACCCGAAGCGAAAACAAGGTTCGCAGTGTGAAAAAAACCAGTATTTTTAAGAAATCGAACAATCCTCTTGTTAAATAACTACAAAGTATTGTTAACTTAATCAGACGAACAATACGGTCCTTAATGATGGCAACACGTCACCGATCTTTATAATGGGTGATTTGAATTGTGAGATAATAAGAACTAAAATAAATTAATGTTTTATTGTAATTCTCCACGTTGAATCAAATGTCATTTATCATCAGCCAGCTCAATGCCTGCTGGTCGCAAATAACAAAAACCATAATATTAAAAATTAATCGAGACAAACCGCTTAAAAGCGAACATTTTGTATCATCGCTAACCTCATGCCCATTTTCTTCACAGAAATAGCATCTGAATCACTATATGTATCTGGAAAATTAATTAAGGTAATAGGTTTTTACGTTCAAAAATAGTTTTATACATTTGTGGTGATAAAAGTCAATTATCGAGTGGACTCTTATTGGTTAATCACCACATGACGGAGTCCTTGCGGCGAGAGAGCCGTTTCTTAATTGGACCAATTTAGGAAAAGAATATTTGGGTTTTTCCGGTTTGCACCCACAATGTATTGATAGCCAATTATTGCTGAGATAAGAGTTCTGCTAGACGGGTACACAGACGTAAAATGATAACCCATTAAATTATTATTCGGAACGCGTTATGTACAGTCGCTATCTAACATCCGAGCATATAAGGTGCTCACAAATATCGGAACAAACCATAGAGTTGAGATCAGATATTATTGAGCACTTTTTGCCTTACGATAGGCACATTTATGATTTCTATTAACCCTTTGTTTGCATACTGATACCCAGCATCGCAAAACCCTAAAAGTTACTTCCAAACTTTTTAAACGACGTAAAAAACCATCGATGATCACCAGCCATCGATGTGTAAAGTGGTCCGGAAAAAAATCATATGTACTTATCAACAGATTAGATAATAAAAAAATAAACTGCTTCATAATTAGAAAAAATAAATACCAGATAATTACAATACTTACTATACACTACTACACTATTATATATTTTTTTTCTCAACCTCTCTTTAAAACGTTTCAGATTTGTATTCCTATAATAAAAATATGTTTTCAAGTACATTTCTAAATATGGAATATTTCCATGTTGACAAAAGAAAGGATTGTAAAAACAATGGTTTCTACAAAAGAGCAGTGCTCACAAGGCGAGCGGTCGGTTGCGTAGACGCTGCGCGCGTGACGAAAGCGGGGCCATCTCGGCCTTGCTGAGCGCCTGCGGGCGGCGGAAACTGGAGCGATATGCCAAAAAATGTGCATATCGACCATTTATGTAAGATATCGCCATTGTCCGATGTAGGCGGCAAGCGGCAACATCGTATTACCATAATATCTGTCAAATTATGTAAACGTCATAAACGAATTATTAGAAACGCGGAGGAGATATAATTGGTGATTTTTGACATAACGTGTATCTAACAATATACAATAGGTATGCGAAGACGATAAAAGGTTACCACACTGACGGGTTGCTCGCCGGACGGATCCAAATGTTAAGAAATAAGGACAAAAAAAATCTTTACGGTAATTTAATACCTTGAAGAAACCACGCAGAAGGTTGTAGGTATCCGACAACGGCCTGTGAGTATGGACACGTTGATTTTGGCTACCGTGATCGCGGAATGAAATGTTAATAGATTGAAACATCAGATAATCATTAAGTATCGATAATGCCTCGCCACAAAACTGCTATATAATCGATACCGTTGCGAAAAAATGGATGAAACCCTTTAGGCATTCTCTCTTTTAAACGGATAATTAAAATATATTTATTAATGGTCACGTCGTCGAGGTGCGCAGTTGGTGTTAATCTGCCGGAGATAGGCACGGAAACATTCGATTGCGCAACATTCTGAGGACACAGGTTAATTAGGAAGGAATTCATAAAGATTAGTTTAATCGGTGTGACGCATCAACAGTTTGTTGTGCAGGAATTCGCACGTATCGTGCAAGTACAATAATGCACAGCCGGAAAAAAGTTCAAGCTCAGTATTGACTAATGGCTAGTGTACCGAGTCGATAGCAACAAAGCTTCACAAGAATAGGTAGCAATATGCTATTCTAGGAATGCGATTTGCAATCGGTGCCTGGAATAATGCAAGGTCAAGAAAAAAATGTTAATGTTAGGACTTGAGTTAAATGCCAAAGAGAGTCAGAGTCCTTCGGTGAATTTAAAGAATCCCCGCCCGGTCATATTTCTCACGACGTAGGTACAAAGGTGCGCATCGAGCACCATAAATTTTATGATCGTCCCGATATTGAATTTCGCAATTTATGCGCTTTCGTAAATAACAAGTGTTTGAAGAATCATTTTTTACAGATGACGTGACCTCGTTTTGTCAGAACAATTACGACCATAATTATGATGGTATTTAGTAGAAATTGGAATTTTACCTACCGCATTTGACTGTTTAGGTGAAGGCCAGTTTCCAATGTTATCGATTCGATTCGTTTATACTTTTAAAGGACGTAGTGTTCGTTGATTTATGACTCAAGCAAATTTCCAAGAAGCAATCAAACTGCAAACGTGAATCCAGGCTTTCGACTTGAATGACGGGAAGTCACGACCTCGACGTTACTCAGGTAACTGCTATAACGCTTTCAAAACCTTTTTGCACGGTTGTATAAATTCAAGCCAGTTTGAACAGACAATAAATACCAAGGTAGCGACAATTTTATTAAAATACTAAAGGACGCCTGCGACTTACGTATGCGTAGAATTAGTTTCCCGCTACTCCAGTGTCAAATTTGGAATCTCTAGATCCAGCAGAGAATCTCTAGTCTGCGTTACACGACGTAACGTAATGAATGACGATTGCTTCTTTGGCAAAACGTCATAAATGACGACATCATAAACAAAAATAGGACAGCCACGGAACTATTTAACATGATAATGCTGTAGCAAACATTACGTGTTTTTAAAACGCGGTAGCGTCCAGTATTATACATTGAATGACATTTTAGTTATGAAGGTCTTTGTAGAAAAACATCCTTAATTTTGTTAATTCCACCGGTTAACACTTCCTTAGCGTAATGCTCGACAGACCTAGATTGAAGAAAGGTGATTCACAAACTACGCTCGCGCTCTAAAACGTTCAGAACCCAAAATGCCAGTTACCAGCAAAAGAGGCTGCCCGTGTTCTTTTTATTACACCAATGTTCTGATATGGTGCATGATTTGTGATTGGTCTTTCAAACACCGACGGTCAAATAACCTCCTCCTTTTTTGACGGCGGCTAAAAAATGGGTCTACTCTCTTAGATCCCCTTCGCTTTCCTTTCCCATTACTCCTCCGCAGAGCTTGGGGTCAATAACTGAGTAATTAAATATATTGACCAGCGCACAAGGCTTAACAAATTGATCTATTAGTTACTTTAGCCAAGATGGTGGTGAGTGTAGTGACCCTACCTATGAAGCTAACGGTTCCAGGTTCGACTCTCGATAAGGACAGGCATTTGATTGTTGAGCACGAGAATCTGTCACTAACTATTGGATGTTTTCTATAGCTTCTAATTATCAACATTTTCGCAATGTGTATCCCCTTATTGTATGTATTTATTACTCTACATAAGCATGAGTACCGTTGTCTAGTCTAGTACATAAAGCTTATTTTGAAAGTAGGTAAAATCAGTTTTTTTTAATGAATTCAACTGACCTGCACACAAGGTTTGCTGAGTGAGACGCAGAGCCCATCCGCGTCCTTGCTGTAGTGCTCCACCAGCTCCTGTAGCGTGCGGAAGGTGGTGCGCCGCGCTATGAAGAACCCGCCTTCATCGAGCTGTCTGATGCGATAGTGTTTCACCGTGTCGCCGTCACGAACTAAAACAAACGTAATAATATTTATGATCTTTTTGTATTTTCAGCGAATTGACTATATGGCTCTTTTACACGTCGGTTAATATGGAGATCTACTAGCGGTACGGATAAGACATTACAAGATCATCATTGCTGAGAAGAGACGAAAGAAATTTAAACAGGTAATTTGCTAAATCGTATATCATACGGTTTGAAAGTAGCATCAGAATCCATAAACAATAACAGAAAATATTGTGAAAGATCATCAAGTTCGTCAGTATAAAGCTATAATATTTTCAAAAATAATCCTGTCGACAGCATGAATCACCATGAGGTTCAAACGATATGGGTATCATCGAAAAGTATCAGTTTTGTCAGTATTATGATACATGCCTAATTGAAATGCATCATTCCTTTTTTTCCTTAACACGACAAATCATATTTAATTAAATCAAAATGTTATCTTTTACGTCAGTAATGGGTTTTACACCGAGATATAAATAGCGTAACAGGTAAAAAAATAGAATTATGTAACCTACAACCATTAGAAAAACATTTATTTGTGCAATGTAAAATACGTGGGACATAGTTGAATTATCTTAAGAATGCGTCTATTATGAAACCTTCAATAACGCGATGCAGGCCAGCCATGAATCATCCAGTATATAAGCACCAACAATATTTACTTACAACTAGTTCAGTTGGCCTGTTGCAAGCATATCATTATAGCTGCTACTTTGACGCACCGTATGTACAAAACAGAACACGATTGCTTACAAATAAAAGAAAGGGAAGGATCTTTGCTACCTAGGCTATGTATCGTAAGAAAAAACCTATGTATGTTTAGCGTTATCACAGAAATAATCAAACATTCCACGACAAAAGTATCCTACGTTTTAATCCAGGACATTGACTGCCCGTCTGCCAAACATCGTCCAAAGCCGTTTAACCGTTTATGCGTGACTGTAAGACCAACATTCAAACATTCTCACATACCATCACTTTTTAAATTATTTGTAGGATTCACAAAAAGTCATTTAACACCAAAAACCTCTTTCAAAAAAGTTTTAGGTTGTTTAATACTTTTTTTAATGATCATAAACACTTAAGTTAGGACAAGAAACTTTAACGAGTAAACAAGGAATTGTTAGGTAAAGCAAATATTAACATAAACAGTACTGGTTGAACACTACAATTCTGTTGGCAATGCGTATCGAAGCGTGTCAACAATGCTAAAGGTAACCTTAGGCCTGCATGTAATTTAATAGTTATTGGTTTGAACTTGCATTTATGTAACATTCATGTGAACTCCCGGAAGATAATCTTTGTAACAATATCAAATGAGCTACATATAACATATAACTCTAACTATGGCTCTAGTACTAAATCTTTCACATTTTAGGATTTCAATTTTTCAGCCCATATTGTTTTTATATCCTAATAGTATTGTTATGTGAACTCTTTTTCTATTATTTTATTCAAAAGAATAGAAAAAGAGTTCACATAGCGTGAACATCACGATTACAATATAAAAGCAAGATGGGCTATTTCCGAGTAAAATAAAGGCCATAGTTAGTTAGGCCATCTGTTAAAAATCAAGACGTAAAAATGAAAAAGTTAATTAGTTAACCCTTTATACAAAAATACCATATATGATTTTATGTATCCTTTATTGAAAGTACGCAGGCCATTTCCAAAAAACGCGATTTTAATATACAACCGAAAAACACCTTTAACTAAATCTTGGACATTAAAAAAAGCTACGGATACCGAACGTGTAAGGACATCGCGGACTCAAAATTAAGCGGTAATTATTATTTTTGTCATTCCGCTTCGATTGGTGCATATTACCAAGTATAACAAGTAACATCTTAATTTACTCAGGTGAAAGAAACGGACTTACTTTCATTTATTGAGAAAGCCATTGGTAAATTATGCGGGCTCCATTGTAGCCGAGGAGTAGTATTTTATTTATGAGAGACGGGATAGGAGATGTCATGCAAGTGCGCCGAGTAATAGAACAATTGAGTGAACATCTTGATAATATAAAAACCGTTTTTACTAACACATTATAATATGTATTATTTATACGGACCTTAAACCCCTTTGCCAAGAAAATAAATATATATTTTAAGTAGTTTAAATATTGTGTAGAGAAGTTAGTTTTGTGCTGCCAAATTAAAAGAAAAATATGAATAGTCGTACATAATTTTATTTTTCTTTATAAAAATACTTCCTGCAATTAGTGGCAAAAAATCTAAAAAAAAAACAAGAAGAGATCGAAAGTGCCCGTTTGTTTTCAAGAGTGTATAATAATAATGTGTTAAGTAAATACACAATACCTTTTCATGGTATTATTTTTTAACATTGACTCCTCGTTTATAGTTTTGTGTTACCTTATCAAGTACCCAATTAAACTTATAATTGTTATAGATTTAATTTTAAGCCTGATTAGCAAACATGTTTTTGCTATTATAACGACCGGACACAGATAAACAAATAAAGCGCGTAAACATGTTACTAAGTTACTACTACATCCCAAATTCGTTATTTATGTAATAAAAATAACTTCCTGCTAATTAACATTCTGCATAAACTGTTTAAATTAAATACTTAATTATTATAGTTGAATATCATGTTATAAAACCTTACTTGTTATAATCTTTGCTAACGCCGGGTATTTAGCCGTTTATGACATTACTACGGAAATTATTAAAGGCCCAGCCACACCGCTTGCGTGACGTGCAAGCGGTGTGGCTGGGCCTTAAGAGTCGAGTTTCTGAGCAACTCTCGAATTCGCGAACGTCATCGATGCGATAGTAACTTCACGACTGGCTTCACGAACTTAGATTCGATACGTCATAGCGATTATTTTGGTAATTAACAATGTTTTGATTGCACCGGCGGCGGCAGCTACACGGGTTTTGTCTACTGCAGGTATTTACAATCTATCGGAGACACGCAATCTTGTTCAATAAAAACAGGTACAATTTTGCACCTTACGGTCAACAGTAACTGTCGACTACCTATGCAAAAAGTCATCGTCCTTTCATCAACGTCCGGACCGCGTCAAAAAACTTTAACTATAATATAACGGAAGAAATCGTGTGCCCACGTCTTGTGTACAATTCGCGCTTCTTTATAAAAAAGAGTCTATCTAAATGCTTTTTGATATTTTAATCACTTTACGAGTCTGACCGAGTCATTTTGAATATTTGGGTTACCTACTAGTTTTTAATATAATATTAAATGTTCAATAATTTGCGGTCATCGGGATGTGATTAATGAAGTTATTAGTACATAGGTAGCTGTAGTAAATACTATTTTTCAGGCCGTTTAATGTAACCCAAGTATTTAAAGTTAATGTACCTACCTATCTACTCATACTTTAACGTACGTCCCTCTTAAATTGGTTCACTATACGACGGATTACAATCCTAGCGGTTAGCGGTATTTTGGTTAACATTAGGCAAAATGCGTTTTTTTTACTAGCACTTGCTGATTACGAATTTCGATGTTGGCACTCCCGAATTTCGACCGGAAGTTCAGAATTCAAGATGGCGGACATGTAGAGGCAGATATTTTTCAGTGTTATTTTTGTCGTGGAATGCGAAAATAATTGTTGTTGACTGATCAAGCAATTACTTAGCCCTGGCTGGAAGCTCAGAATTCAAGATGGCATCCATGATGTGATTATGAACGTTTTCTCATTTTACCACTCGCGGCCTACTTTTTAATAAAATTGTAAGATTATTCTGCCGAATAATTCAATTAGAATTTTTACAGAGTGTTTAAGCAACCAGTTAAACGTTTTAGAACAAAGATACTCTGAAAACATGAAATCATTTTAAGTGGATTGTCCTCGCATTTGGCAAAAGTCATGTAATGATATGATATTTTAGACATTATTTATCTTTTCTTTGTACATATTTGCCTATATTTCTGATTTGGCTTTTAGTTTGGCGTTTAATGAATAAAACTAGGTTGTTGAAGCTATTTATGGCTTTATGGTTAATCGCAATAAAATACTATACAGGTTCAAGAACTTGACGTAAATATTACGGCATAAAAGAACCCCTTTCTATACCGATCCAGAGTAGAGTTTTCACTTTCCTAATGTTAATTGAATTAGTACTTATTAAGGTTTTGCGGTACATCAATGGCTCCCTTGATAATTTGAGATTCCAAAAGTTGATATCTACCTAATCCTCAATAACGTAGCAATGTATTGAATTAACCATAATTCCAAAATACGAGTATTAGCACATTTGAAATAAATCCATACTTTTTAATTCACAAGTACTGATTAATTAGGGCAAAAAATAAGTTGCAGCTGCTTTTATTCGAAGCTACCTAATTTAGGTAAAAATTCGCACCTATCCGAAAGTGCTCAGTTTGAATAAGACGGTTCTGATCGATGTTAATAGACGCTATTGGATCCAATTTGACCAATAGTCTTTCAACAATATCGTAATAGTAAGATAACGTCCGCCATCTTATCTTAGGCGCCCTGTGTCGTCCGCCGTACCATCATTCCAGATTATTTCGCGGTTGACCGACGAGGCTTTGTCCAAGCAGTCGAAATTACCAGCACGAGACACAGCAAAAAAAAAGACGTTAGTTTTTACACTAACTTCGAGGCTTAATTATACGGTAATGTACGTTTTTGGTATAACAAATTCTATGAGCTTAGATGAAACAATTTGGTTCATATGACGTCACCGGCAGACCATCTATACATACAAACGCCCAGACGCTGTCTGTGCGCACGTCCGTTCGCGGCTGTCCGTCAATGTCGCTTTGCATCACATGAACTGGCGCACACACTGCCACGAATTACAATTGCAACGTAACATAAACTCGGTATCAGTAAATATATTGGGTAATATTAATAAAACACGCCAACAGAAATGCAAAAGTGGAAGGCGTTAGGATTTTTATAACTTCGAGTAAACACTATACCCAATTTTGTCATTTCTATTCATAAATGACACCGACGCGTTATTATGAACTTTCTTAAGTCTTTGATTTTGGTTCCCTGATAAGTTTTTTCTGTTGCAAAAAATACTAGATATTTTAATTCTATGAGCATAAAATTAATTCTGCTTGATATATACATACACATATAAAGTTAACTGTACGTAGATAGCGCGTTAAATAATTCAAAACATTAAACAGCCTTTGTTCCCACGGCGCCCGTTCCAGAGGAGGCTTAGAAAAACTTTTAACCGGTTTAGCACCGGAATAGAACCTCCAAGACCAAGTATGAACACGTTTCAATAGGATGCCTGGTTAGAACTATTAAGGTAACTCTTGAAATAGACTCGAGACCGCTTAGAAGTTGGTTTTTATAAGGAATTGCACAAGTCACACTCATTACTCTATAAATTCACTGTAACGATTAATGACGTTTTCGCATGAACCGTTGCAAATATTGTTAAGAGAAAACTTTACCTCATATGAGTTTAAGTTTTGAATCGAGTAAATAGTTAAATTTTAAATATAACATTTGCATGAGAGAAAATATAAAGTAAGTAAAGTCCCAATTACAAAAAAATACACAAAAATGCTTCTTTCTATGTTGTTATTTTTACATGAACAAAATCCCATGTTTAATATTAATTTGACAAAGCACGAAGAAGTCTATTGCAGACAATTTTATACGAATATATTTTTTAAAAGGAAAAGTAGCAGCGCAGGAATTTGAAAATAGATATATCAAAATAACAGGAGAGTGGCCACGATTGGGCCTTAATCCTTCTCGAGTAGTAGAGTTCTACTCCTTTGCGACAGTCTCATGGCATTTTTGTCCATGGCTGACGTAAACACAGATATCGGCACTTTATTTAATTCTAATTTAATGTTTCTAATTTTAAATAATAAGTCCCTTGCCATTTCCTTCTAATATATATATATATACACATTTAAAAGGCAAAGCTGACTTACTGACTTATATATCAACGCACAGCCGAAACTACTGTACCTACCTAGAAACTTGAAATACTATAAACTGTGATTCGACTCTCACTCTTCCGTGTAAAATGCTCCACGATCTTCGCCCTCGACCAGAGGGGATGTGTATCAAAGAAATTACAAACAGTATCGCGATGTATTTTTTTTGATTTGCCATATTTTGAAGAAAAAAAAAACCTACTTCCCTTAAATCATTCGTAATTATTGACAGATGACAGCTAAACAAAATTCAACTCAACTTTGTACTTTTTAACGAATTTAGTATTTTAAATACTTTTTTAAGGAATTTAATATTTTAAACAGAGGTTCGAACATTGTCCAGATTTCACTCCGCATACGTTACTAGGTATGTACCTAATGTATAAAGGCGATTTCATTACAATGTAGAGTAAAAAAATACCTGATAGCGAGAAGTCATTGTGTCGACTCTCTGAATCGCGGATAAGGAAAGCGCCATGTTCGTTTTCTGGTAGGAGCAGTTTCTTCTCGGCTTCAATTCGTTTTATTTTGCGAAAGTACCATCTGTAAAAAGAAACAAAGTTATTGAATCTATTAAATAATAACGTAAGCAGTAAGTATAGAATGCAAAGCGCGTTGTAGATAAGGTCCGTAGCAGGGCAGACCGGGGTGACTCAACGAGATCGAGTGAATAACCGTATTCGCATTCAATCGGCGTGCGTTCCCTGTACTTGTTCTCAGAGGCGAAAGGACTGCCTTATTGTAGTACTTTTAGCATGAGACTAAGCATGAACAATGCATTATAATTCGTCACTCCGCAGAATCCATTAAAATCGCTTTTGAAAATAATATAACGCACCTAATACAGGGTTTCAATTTTTTTATGGCACAATGGCGGTTTACAAAAGCGGTGCTCATGACGTGTTAATTTGTGTTATATCTAGCTAGATTGATTTTGTCGCTCCTACTAACACTTAGTGTACCTACATTTTGTCAAATAAAAAAATTCGTTTAGTGTAATTCGTGGAATCAAAGATTCTGCACAACCATGTAACTGATTGCAATACATCTTGTGTAAGCGACGGCTAAGGTCATCGTACTCTGATTATACCCAACAATCCTCATATTACTTACCGATAGACCGATAAAAACCGCAACAAGTTTTAAACGTAATATTAGTGTTAAAAACAGAATATTCGGTCGGTTATTGAAGTAACTGGGGATCTTGCGAAGGCTAATTCAATTTAAAGCCTTTCGCTGTCGTAAGCAATACCAAAACTTGCATCTGACAGTAAGCAGAAAACTGAACATAACCTTCACGAGTTCCAAAAAATGTTTGAACCATGACGTCAAAAGGCCAAGTTGAAGATCAACGGCTACGCAAACTGGTACTAAGAACTGTCAGTTAATATAAAAACTCATTCTCATTTTTTTATTCAAATGTATCCTCAACGCAATCTTTTGTTAGAGGTTTATCGTAATAAATGAATGAGAATGAATATAATTATCGGGTCGTGCAAGCAAACAACGAATAAAACGACCGCTTTGCAATAAACTCTTTTCAGGAGTCTAAGACTGAGATCATCGTGCAATTAAGGTTGATCAAGATCGCGGCTTCGTGTCGATAACTATCTACGGCGCTCATTGATTACTATTGTCTTTTGCTCGTTGGTAGGATCCGCTTCACAGAAAGGATAAGAATGATACCTTTGGCTATAATTAAGAAAATTGCATGTTGCTTATCATTACAGAATATTTCTATGATAATTTCAACCTTACTATCAGTAGACAAACTATAATCTATTACAATGAAATTAATTATGAACTAAACTCACCATCATTTGTTATAGATTGAATGGAATTAAGGCAAGTAGTTTTAAGACGATAAAAATAAAATTGGTAGTTGAAAAGGCAGACTAACAACCGAACCGCCGATCAGAATTAGTAATACATTGTATTTTAGTAACGATTCTAAAATAAATTATCGGCCAATGCCGCAATAGCTATAAAATAGCGCTGTAAAAAGGGCAACGCGACTGAGGCTATAAATACCTTAGGGTAAGACCTCGTCACGCGCTCAGGGCATCCTTAGGGCCTTAGAACGGTAGCTGACACTACCGAAGGCCTCACTGTGAGAGACAGGCATACAAAATTGGATTGGATACATCTGAACGAGATAAAGGCAACTAACTCATTTAAATATTTTTCAAAGTAGATTACCTACTACGACTAAGTGTAAACACGTACGTTTGTACCAATATGTACGTAATTATTCTGCCTTAGTTCATATATAAGTATATATAATCCTTTTTTATTATGCGTCACGGAATAGAATAAAGGGTTTGTTTGAAACTGGTTCAATGAAAAAGGCAACAAACATGAATGAGTGATAACATTGGATACAATTAGAAAATAAAAGTTTGTTTGGAATATGCGGAATTGCGGATACACGAGACAGCTTAATCAGCAAATATTTATCGAGCGGACGCCGAACCAGACAGACGTATCGACCTTGGCCCGCTTACTCCGCGAGAGAAATCGTCAACCGAATCATGACATGATACAAATAAAAAGATTACCGAGCATCTAAACTTCAAAAATGCAGTCACATTGGACAGAGACAAGAGGTTCACTCTGCATCTCAACCTGATTGTCAGAACTGTTTAGGAGCCTAGTAGATTTTCTCATTTATTTTCACTACCAGATTTCTAACGAACAATATAAATATTATAATACTAGCAAGAATTTATAAATGTTATCTACCTGATCATTAATTAATTTAATAGAACAATTAAACACAAAGTGGAACGGACATATACATATCACCAAATACTAGAAAATGTTTTCATACTGGTTTATAATAGCAAACTTACTAACCAAACATGGGTCGAGTGCAAATACAAACACCTCTTAGCTAAACACGATAATTTGTCGCTATATTTATTCTTCTGTTTCAATTGCAGATTTTCGAAAGTTCAAATAGCATTGTTTAAACACGACTGGTTTCATTGTCTAGACTTTAAGAAAAGGCGAGTAAAAGTGTCAGCGCTGGCAAAATAACAGTATTGAGTGTAAAAGATACAATTGCCCAGAGCGCACATGTCAATTTCTAAATATACAACGACAGTGTACGATATATGTAGTTACACTTACACTATAATATGATGATGGGAACAAAGTTATCGGCCCACCTATCAGATTTTATTTTGTTATATCATTAATTAGAGCTTAAACTTTGGTAACAAAATACTACATTTTTTAATTTAATTAAACACTTTCAACAGCAACGACACATAGAAAAACTATTTTTTTTTAATGTTCCAGCTTTGTTCCAATTTATGTCAACCTGACATAACGAGCAACCCAGTGGAGAAAAAATGCCATTTTAATTTAAATTAAGTCAAAGCTTTGGAAAAGTCTGTAGGTTTCAATTAATTCCAAAAGAAAATGCTTCAACATTCAAAATGAAGGTATTTATAGGGTTATACCTATTGATTGGGTTGAGTATCCCATATGTATGTCTTTGTTATTCCGAACATTGTATACACCCTAATAAACTTAGAATTTGCGACACCTCCGGCGCTGCGGGAATTGCTGCCCCCCCGCCCTTGACTAAGAAAGTGCAGGTACCGAGTAAGCCGTAGCGGCTGACGCTGTTCGCCAAAAACAAACCAAAAAGCCGGAGCTACGGAGGCAAGCTCTGGTGCCGGCTGCCCTACCTCCGCGCCTCCGATTTTTTATGTACCTAGTCGGGTCATAAGTTCTGTTACTGAGATTTATACCAATTTAAAAAATAAATTCCCGACGTTTACCGACGTGCATTCATGACTCGATGTATGAACGTGGAAGAAGCGAAAGAGATTTGTCAGGATCGTAGCAGGTGGAAAGAAGTGGTCTCTGCCTACCCCTCTGGGAAACAGTCGTGATTTAATGTATGTATGTGTAAAAAATAAATTAAAAGAGTTTTCATATACCTGTATATTTCAAAACTTTGATTTATATAAATATAAATAAAAATAATGTACGCTAAAATATTGCAATTATTTGATGTACGAGTACGATGTATGATTTTCTAGTTCCAAATGGGAATACTTCAATTCCCATTTGGAACTAGAAAATCATAGTTCAAATTACGCACGACAATGATACTGATAACGGCCACCAACTTTTGTAAGAGTTCTTCTCGAGAGTTCAAATTTGAGTGACATATTGATCAGACTTTTAGCTTTAAATTCTGATACAAATGAATTCCAAGGAACTAAAGATCCGCTTGTACACCGGTTAATCTTGATGTCTCATTAAGTCGACTTTACGATTTGACATGAATTTGCAGCAAATCCGAAATCACCCGGCGGACTTAGTACCGCCTCAGAATGTTTTTCTCGTATTTTTTTCCGATGTTTTAATAGTTATTCTGCTATTTGGGGTAGATACAAATTCAACAAATCAAAAATCATAAAAATCGGTCCAGTCATTCTTGAGTTACAAATGGTCTTAATTCATATTAGACTACATTCACTTTGTGCATAGGTACTTAATTTTGCTCATAATTTTTAATGGACAAAATTCCATTCGGACTTAATTAATTTACAACGAAAATAAATTTGGTTGTAAATATTTTTCACCGCAGTTACATTTTGACTAAATTCACTTTGGATACTATTACTTTTGACCAACTTCAGAATGGTCTTCCTGGACGATTTTCCATTTGTACCTAATGACAGTAAATCAGCACGTGGAATTGGGGTTGACAGACTCGTTGACTGTCTCTTTTTGAGCTTTGTAACTAAGAAGGGAAGCCCAAATTTGTCGTTTGGTACTAATAATTATATATTATTTTAGAGCTAAAATACTCAAGGTATTTTAATTTAAGGACTACGGCGTATATCTAACAATACCTATTATACATTTATCCTGAGTCATTTAAAGTTACATTTTCCGATATTAGAACAAAAGTGCTTTAGGACATAAACCATGTATGTAAAACTACATACATACACCCATACATACACTCACACCTTCCTCATTCCTAGAGTTGGGTAGGCAGAGCTACAGAATTACCAACAACTCTAAAAAGTTGTTGTTAATTCCTTAAACACATAAACCATGTATATAAAACTATAAAGATAATAGTGAATATTAGACGATGCGAAGGGCAGCCGTATTTGTAACAAAATGATGTTGATCATGAACTATTAAAATAATAATCACGAAACATTGAAAGTTAAGGAGGACCGATAGCTATTCTACAAAGTGTATTATGAAAAAAGAAATGCTACGTGAAACAATAAATACTTGCAATAAGAGCTTCAAATAAGTTTTATAATTCCATCCACGCACAATATATTTTTAGCTAACTGGTTCTCACTTCTCAGGTTAGATAACCAGTGTCATCGAGCCCTTTGACCCGCGTCGATAACTGGCGCCAACAAAGGCGAATTAATTCTAAACTTTCGCTCAGAACATTTAACAAAACATGTATGGAATAGATACAAGTTAGTAGTCGCCGCGGTCGTTAAACCTCGCATGCCGATGGACGCACTATTTTTTCGCTATAAGCCAGTCCTGGTTGCTCCAGGCTGGCTAATCTAATTATAGGGTCTCCCACAGGCTCTCCAGCAACTTTACTTTGAAACAGGCCTTCTACGTCGAGGTTTTTTTACGAGATTAAATTTAGATGGTTTTTTATTTTTAAATTCCAGTCAGTCAGTAACATCACGCAAACATGAAACAAAAAGGAGTTTGAAACATTTTTGTTGTGAGGTAGGATTAAAAAATGTCTGTGGGTTTCGAGTTCTTGTTTGGGTGTATAACACGTTACATAAACGTAAATGGTAGCAATGAGGTAAACCAACCTAGATCAATTATTACAATAATTACTTTGTGGAATGCGAAATAATTGAGGGAGGAGCGCTTAGGCGACATCTTTCTTAACCCATTATTACTCGGAGCACACTACAATACACGTGAGGGGCGGAGCAATCGGCCATTAACAAGGAACTAATAGCCGATGCGTGCTATTCCTCCGTTCGCACTAATAATTGGTCCATTTGCTATCTTCACAAACGTGAGAATATTGGTTTTTATAAATAGCTAGAACTAAGACCTAGTGTTTGTAGTGAATCATGTCAAATTGCAACTTATATAAACGTTCACGTCGTTTAATGTTATTCAATAGGACAGAAATGTTAAACCATTAAAACATTTATAAAATAATCAAAACTTTTACGCAAAGTTTCAGCTAGGAAAATGTGTTCCACTTTAATGTGGGTCAACGCAAACATTGATAGAAATTGTGTACTGTAGAGAAAGGATTATGAATAAAAATCAGAAACTATGAGTAGGTACGTGTCCGAGCTAAAAACCCCATTGAACATAATAACACAAACGGTATTTTTGTACGCAGTGTATGGTTGTCCGTTACTGAGACTAGGTAAAACAGATCACGAGGATTCTATTCGGCACCGTCAAACGTTACGACAACTATTAACCGCATACAAAATGACCTTATTAATTTGATTTTAAAGAAGAGACAACGGAAAATATATGCAGAGCCCGTTAATAAAATATAATGATTATTTGAAATACATTGATGCTACCACGTGTATCTAAGTGTTCAAAATGGGTCATGTTATGATAATTTTAAGAAAAAGCGTTATTTTTTTCGATGTGTGTAACTGTTATTTCATCCGAAAATAAAAACAGCCATACTAGTTGCGACATAGACTGAATTCTCAATCAGAACTTCCACTTCAAACAAAGACAACGATGACAGTATGACACATAGTTTTTCGTGTAAGCATTCAACGTTGTCAGAATTAGAAACGTGCTTTCCTAGATTTTTAATGGGTTTTGTGACTAAAGGTCAAATGTATTGTAATTAATATTTAAGCAGTTATTTTTGCTAATCTTCTTTTTAAAGTAGATACTTCTCTCTACCTAAAGAAAACCCTGTAGAATGTTGTGGATTTCTGGATTTGTATTGATCTTTCCTATTCTACAAGTTCTCTTAGTCCACAATCGTAAACAATCATCTCGACTCAAGTTTCCTCGATAAGCCCAATTGGAACTCTTACAAACGTGTCTTTGATAGTCAGCATAATCGATAAAAAAATTGGTTGGCTACTGTGGAGATCTTTTTACAATTCAAAGTAAGGTTGGCCTGTGATTGTCAGTTGTAATTATAAATAAGTTAATAAAGTACACTGCAAAAGGAAACTCAGATTAGGAGGAAGCATTTGGCAATCCGGCAGTATAAACCAATACTATTAGCTAAGTTCACAATGAGTCGTTAAGTGTTACTGCCGCCTGTTGTTCAGGTAAGGGCATGATGATGCGAAACGTAAAATTGTCAGGAGCTACTGCGAAAATAACAATGACACGTAGGTTCTTTAGTGACGAATTATGCGCTCCAACGATGCGAACCTTTAACGGATAAGATTTTCCACAATTCGTTTCATCCGACGATAGGTACAAGGCGAACTATAGAGTTCGTAATCTCGAACTAAAAATACAGATATTTGATAAAGCAATTAAAATTCAATGACTTCATAATGAAATTGTGTGACTCATATACATATAGTTGACGGTTGAAGTTAATTCGTAACCATAATATTGACAGAATATAATGCAGATTATTGGACATATCGTAAAGGTGTTATCGATACAACGGTCGAAAAGGGTAGGCGTATGAAAACATCCGCAAGTGCAACTATTATCGGAGCGGCGGCGCGCGCGCCTGGGGGCGGGCTCCCGCACATAAAAAGGTAAAACAAATCATAAAACCTGTTGTATTATTCTTTCGCAAGAGACGACCTCGACTCAACCATGTGATAAGAACAATGCATTTTCATCTATTTTCTAACACGTGTCTTATAAAACAAAGACAGTTTTATAAGAAAAGCCAGTGTTACATCAAACTGTTTAATAATAAAAAATATATCAAAATGTAGACGTAAATAGTTCCATTAAATAACGTATGTTTTGGTTAGATGACTCTTCTCGTAGGTATTGGATGATAATATGCACTACACGTGGACTGCACAATCGTACCTATAGCTAATATAGCGGTGATCACGCACTCAAGCAATTAATGGACATCTCTATTGTTATTTCCAGAGATTAGGTATAATAATATACATTTTCTATTATAATTAGTAATTACTTTTCCAATAAATTTGTATGCCTACTTCTGAGCTATAAATTAAATAAAAGAAAAGTTCAAAGACCAATTTTTGTTGATTAAGTCTATCGATCGAGTACTACATCATATGCTCTCCCTATCGATAGGCTTACCCTATCGATAGGCTTACCCTAATGATATAGAAACTGCTTTGAACTAGTTAACTACAACCATTGAGGTTACCAGTTTCGTAAGGGTTTCGATTTAAGCACTCAGCATTACGTTAGTGTTACCCTATCCATTCTCCTTCTCCGTTGACTCTGTGTTTCACAGATTCGTGTGATTGGTTGGTTTCAAGCCTATGCAAAAATGTTTTGTATGGACTGCGCGTAGAGGTTAAAATAGCTTGAAGCGGTTCAATAAACACTTCATAGGGAAAGCTTAACGAGGGTTTTAAGGAATTGGTAAGCGCTTAGTCGAAATAATTGTATCGTATGGGATAGCTTTTCATTGGGGTAAGTCGAAGATATGCTTATCGCATCGTTAGGGTTTGTAAAAACCAGACAATTATGTACCCTAACGAAATACCTTTAAAGGGTAAGCGGTTCGGGTCCTTGCTTGGAAGTGAACGAAACAAACACACTGACTGTCATACAAACTACACGTGACGTGAAGGCTAGTAAAAAATCACCGTTTCAGTAGTGCAAATTGTTTGCATCCAAAGTTACATTACATAACACGTGTAACGTACAGCGTGTAAACAACATGTTCACTATGTAATCAAAGAAAGTGACGGCTAAAATAGAAAAAAAAGAACAATTTGGCATTGCTAAGCTTGAAACTCACGAAACGGTACCTAAATTATTGCGTTCACTTAGTGAAAGTTAACCATAAGTAATTGATGCTATTAGGCCATTGATTTAATATATACTAGATACACAATCAGCAGGAAAAATGGCAAGTCAAAACTACTGCCTAATCGACTTGGGCAGTAGTTTTGCTTTTAGTCTTGTTTCGACCACAGACAGTGGCAGTTGTCAATCATGACGAAATGTGCAGTGAAAAACTGCAAAAATAATAACAAGAAAACGAAAAAAATGATGGAATGTCTTATCTTACGTAAGTTCTATTTATTTATAAACAGATTCTTGTTAAACTTATAATGCTTTTATTATTTTTTGTAATTTATATTGTACGTACAAAATGATGACTTATCACGAAACAAAAATATATGGAGTAGCTATTACTTTTAAAAATTTAATTAATCGAGTTTGTTTGTTTTGACTTATGACCAAAAAAGTGTTTACAGAGGTAATAATATTTCTTATATTTTTAAATTAAAGCTTTCCACGAAATCCTCTACGACGTGCAAAATGAGTCGCAATATTAGCACGAGATAGGCATGTACAACTGTTCAAGCCAAATAAGTCGTCTGTTGTGTGTTTGACCCATTTTCGTACCACAGACGTATATACCACAGAGAAAGGCTTTAGTAGACTGACTAAATCTGCAATACCTGTCTTGAATGTAAGTAAATGTCACACAATAGTTTTTATATTAATCTCAAAAAATACGAACTAATATTAAAGCTTGACTTTACAATCATCAAATAAAAGTATCTGTCAGTTAAAGTGAGCCCTTTCCTTTTGTTATGTAAAGAAAAGGGCGAGCAAAAATTAACTATGAGATAATGTCTATCAGGCTGGTGATTGTTTTTTTTATAATAATAATAATTGTAATCACTTCCACTCATTTTATAAGAGAACTTGCTAATTTTACATTATTTCTTAGTCCATTAAAATATCCTGGGTATTATTGTTGTATATATAGCTTAAGTTGTGTAATACAATAACATTTATAAAATATCTCATAAGCATTTTTTTTAATTTGTCATTTCGTTATAATTAATACAATATAAAAATGAGAATTGCGACTCCATTCGTCCGATGTTCACTTTTGTCGTAAATATTGTGATAATGGCCGTTTCACTAAAAAGTTGCAAATACTTTGAAACGTTAGTTTGCAGATTTGACACTTGACGTCTATACTTGACGAGTATATTGAGTTCTTTTTTGCATGAATGTTTAAAGTAAAAAATAGCGATGTTAGCATGTATCTGAATACAGCTGTCAATGTCATTTGGGACAGTTTATAACAACGTTTTTGTAGCGGATTGTGTATCTTGTATATATTAAATCAATGTATTAGGCAATTTGTGATTATTTTCCTTTTCCATTAACATTTCAACACTGGTTCTCAGAAGGAGCCATCGGAACAAAATAGCAATCGATATTTTTAGTTTTTTCACACTAGGGAGCTCCTCCTCGAAGGATACGAACCCTAGAGCAAATGCAGATACATACTTTTCATTCCACATGAGTTTCTTTTCAGCTTCGAAGGTTGAATCAGTGTGCATGATTTGTGGCAAGCACGAATGACCGGCGAAGGCGGGACGGCATGCATCACGAAACTTAATTTCTTTTACTGTACTGTTATTACATTCTACCGTTATTTAATAAATACACGCGCAATCTACACCTTCCACTTTTGGGAAAATCATTATAACGATACGACTGAGAAATTATACACTATAACTGCTATCATTTAATGCTTAACTCTTTGTATAGGTTATTAAAATAACATGCAAACGTCAATCTCCGGGAGGGACACACGAGCAATTGTTATGATTTATGACATACGTAATCAATGCTACGTTTCATTTTATTAATTGGTTATATCTTATTAGCTACTGATACTGATCTACGATTAGATTATTCTTATCTACGATAAGTACGAGGCGTAACGCTGCTTCAGTATGTTGTGCGACTTTATTTCATTGTACTGTTATGTTGATTTATACTGCCACAAATCAACAACTTAGTAAATATTGGCATTTCGCAAAAATATTACGCAATGACGGATGTAAGTTCATTATTTATATCATGTCATATTCATATATAAGTGGTCGAAAGTAAATTTGGCGAATAATCACGGCACGAACGAAATTGGCAACGTGTGAATCACATTCTCGATTTAAAAAGTTTTGTAAAAAGAACAGGAAACCATGAAACAAGCAAATAATTGATGTGACTGCGTTTGTTTTACCATTTAGAACAATAGCCGTGTTGATGAACATTGAGCACAACACTTGTGTTTGCAGAACGGTAGCCTTTATACGCAAAATTCGCAGGGAAGTATGTGGGTATAACTGTAAAATTATCTTAATTTTAGTGTTACATGTGTGCATTCTAAATATTTACCCTCGTATGTTTAAGGACGCGAATTAATAAAACATACTTGGTAAGTAGGGCAACCCCTCAAGGCTAGTTGGTTTGCAGCGAAACCGACGGCAGTACATCCGTAACTTGCCTCACCACGCTAGCTAGGTTTCCTGCGCTCTCCGTAGCTCATATTACACTTATAATAAAATAAGTAAATATTAAGAGACTATCTCACTCACATTGACCTAGTCCCAAAGTAAGTTCTATGCTTGCACTATGGGAACTAGACGATAAATACATATATACAAGACTAGTCGAAAATACTCACGCTTATCATACAAATCTTTGACTTTAACGGGGGTCATACCCGGGACCGCCATTTTCAGACAAGTCACGATTTTTTTAGAATAAACTTTATGTATGCCTCCCTCTCTTACCCCTTCCCTAAAGAACATCCAAATTCAACATGCAAATGATTGAAAAAAAACAACCTATACAGAAGAAATACATTAAATAAGTCATAAGTACAGTCAAATTCATAAATAGGTATATATACGTTCCCAAGGCGTCAAAAATATCTATACGCCCCTACGCCACTGATAATAAGGTCTATGTATACTATATTTGGCGCGAATGGCCGCAATGATATTGATACCTTTGACTGTACATAATTATTTTACGCTAGGTATAAAAATTACAGCACCTCATTATTTTAAATATTCAGTTAATAAAAAATGAAACCCATGTTTAGAATAATTTTCTTTTTAGATTGAAGTGTTTGCACATTCTTATAATAAACCTTGCCAGAAAATTTTACCGAACCTTCAGATTTTACCAAATTTCATCACTATAGTTTATGTGATCTTGATCTTGAGGAGAAAACTACTACGCGGCGAACACAGGATTAATTATAGTCAGGCCTCAGGATTTTAGGGTTTCACCGTGTCATGAAACCTATATAAATAGTGAAAACTATCGGTTTCATGACACGATACCGAAACAACCTATCAATTGCCCTTATTCGACAATATTCGACTCACCGCAACGGGTAAAAGATGGCTTACGAGTTAAATTTGATTTTCTCACTTACTGATTTAGTAAATAAAATTAAAAGTGGTGTTCGACTCAGCGTCACACTAAATTAGCTAGGAATTTATGATAATAACAGTCCAGTATCTTTAGTTTATAACCTACCTATATTTTACCTACTTATTACGGAGGTAATGAAATTATTACTTGCAACGACATTGTTTAAACCCTTATTTTCTTTAAATTACTTCAAATAAACTATAAGTATTTTTTATTTTTATTAAACAACGAACAAATAACTGCCATGTAAAAAACAGATAATTAAAAAATAACTCTTAATCAGCCTAGATAATGAACCGTCTTGCAAAGCTTCAATTGGACAAATAAATATACGACCGTTGAAAAGTAATATGAACGAATCCACATGTTTGCGCAGGAAGCAATCCAAAGATCACGAACAAAGAAGCCACAAAAATTCAAATCACAACCGCTTCCGATCAGCCGGCAGTTTGGGCGTCACCTTCGTGGCTTACTTCCTGACCGGCTTCCACTCGCAAGCAGCGCAGAGGAAGACGACCGGTGCAGCGACCGACCGCGCAGCCGTAGCCTTGGGCGCGAGCTCCCTGCATTCTAATCGGACGGCCTTGCGGAAGCGCGTGCTTCGGACCTGATCTCGTAACATGGCCCAATCGATGTTTTATCAAAGATATCAATAAAACCACATACATATCCGTCTCTATACACGTACGTCGGGATGCCAGCATATAAAAGAAATTTAATTCTAAACAATTCTAATCGGTCTTTGGGAACAGAAAATTAACAAAGCGATAACGGTAACGGTTAGTTGGATACAACGTCATGGATTTGTTTGCTTTATAGGAAGTAACGAAATAAAAATGAATAATATGCTTGATTAAACCAAAAAGTTACAACTTTCGTCAAATATACTTATTGGTGAATGATTAACATAAAACCGTGCTTTGTCACGGATCGTGTCAGGTGGTAACCAGATTAACTAACTAGATGGACGGGTTAAGATTGCTAAGTAGGTAGATGAATGAACCTGTTGCATAGGCACGCAGGTTCACGATCAGCTTAAATAACGGTGATTTTTTTCAAAAAACCATTTCCTACCCTTGGCACAATGTACTTTGTACCAATTAGCTTAAGTGAGAGATGTTGTAAATTAAAATAAATTACTTACGACATAGCATTTAGCTTCATGTAATTGTCGAGAGGTATCGAATCAATGCTTTTTTGGTTAACATGTGTTCCAGATAACCGCCTTGCAGTTCTCATCCAGCTGCCCCTTTGTCTCCTGAATCCCTTGTCACTTTTAAGTACTTGTAGATGGCGCTTAACTATATCGTGCCATTTTGACTTTACGGTAGCCGGTGAATCACTGGCTGCGTCTTCCTTACAGATTTGCAGTCCGTCACTGAATCTACGCATATTTTGAAGATATATTTCGTTCGATTTTGGTGGTAGGCTTTTTCTTCGTTCATCAGTGATAATTCCCGGTTCCTGTGAATTCTGTTCTGCTATCCATTTTGATATAAAATCATTCTTATCACAGTCGTGCGAAATCACTGGCTCTCCTTTAGGTGTCGGGGGAATCCAGTCTAAACTCACCCACTGACTAGATTTCGGTTTAGATTTAAATATCACATCCACCTCATCGTCACAGTCTGAAGAGCCGATTGAACATACGGAGGTTTTTTTTCTTGGAAATCTGGAGCGAACGGTCTTGTTAACTGGCGATTGATCTGGATTCACACAACCTTCGTTTACATCTTCTTTTTTAACATCCTGCAAACTCTTCACACATTCGATGTTAACGTAAGAGTTTTCGGAGCACGAAGAGTCAACACTAAACCTAGGGGTACTTCTATTCAAAGAGGGCTTAGACCTAATCATTATTTCTTCACAACACTCTTCAATAGTTCCACCACCTGTTTCACGTTCATTCGTTAAAGAAATTCGTCTTTCATTCGAAATTTCGTTTTCCATTTCTATAATTCTAGCCATACTAGGGAAAGTAGTGTCTTTTTCTATTTCAATTATTCTAGTTATCCTTTGGGAACATTCTCTATCTACATCGCCCTGATTTGTTATTGCTGAGAACGAATGATCGTCATCCAATCTAATAATTCTAGTTATTCTCTGTAAACTTTCATTGTCTACATCGGTGCATACCGGTGAAGACATAGAGTCATTTTCGAATTCAATAATTCTTGTTATCTTTTGAGAAGTCTCGTTTTCAGATTCCGTTTCTATTCTAGTTGTATTAAAATCATCTAAATCAATTATTCTCGTTATTCTTTGAGGGTGATTTTCAGGTTTCGGTTCCTTCAATTGATAGGAAGATTTGAAACATTCTTTATCACCGTCTAGGCTGCTATCTTTAAATTCCAACATATTGTTAGTAGAACTAAAAAACGACGACTTCATGTCGAGTTCTAAAAATCTTTTGGTTGTTGTAGGTGTAACATTTTGATCAGAAAGTGTTACCTTTTCTTCTAAAGAATTACTGCGACTCTTCGCCTTTTGAAGCGCACTCTCGGAAAGAAAAACGCATGGTACTTCAACTTGCATAGACATTTTTCTTCTGCGTGTAGTATCTTCTTTTTCCTGATTGATATTATTATCTACATCCTCCGGCAACGCCGTATGAGGTAAAATTATAGGCGTCCCAGCAACCATACGCAAAAAGTCTGTAACGGCTGCAATATGGGCGCCTGTAACAGCTCCTTGCAATTTTACACCAGATACTTGATGAGGCACAAGTTGATTATCCCGTACACACCACACTACAGGCAGAGCCCCTTCCGACACCATCGTGTCAATGTTTTATTTTTGACGCTTTTAAATTTGCATAAATATTTCTATTTATACTTTACTGAACCTATAAATAAGAGACGGCACTTGATAATATTTGATAACTAGCGCATTTCCGGACTGCGACCTACACATCGAAAATAAAACAAATACAAGTAGTCAAACATGTAAGTTTGTTGTTCGTAGGGCGGCATAACGCGAGCGCGGCGCGGGTGGAGGCGGTAAGGCGCGCGGCGAGCGTGCGCGTCCGGCGGAGGTCGCGAGAGATAAGCGGTGAGAGTCGCACGCGCACCGCGGCCCCCCGCGGAAGCCCCGCCATCGCCGGCGCACTACGCCTGCTCTTCGGATCATACATCGACACCTTTATCCATCCAGTGCACTCCCAACACGAATTATGTAATAGCCTCTATGCTCTATTGATTCGACTAGATGATGCTCTAATTAAGTTGGATATCTCGTTTTTCATCTGGGAGCTACGTAGTTTTGGTTAGTTATCAGTGTTTTCAATTGGTATTTAAGCATTGTGACTATTATTGAAATAAAAAATATTGTGTGAATCATTAGGTATTCACCTAAAACATACGGGTACTATACAAACGCTTAAAGCAATTTACTTGATGATGTAACAAAACCGAGCAAAATTAGTAAAACGTTCGACACTCCCAGACGTATTTTATATTCATTACCGGCAATTCAGATTCTTGGATAATCTATGCTTATTATTACCAGTTCTCATTTGTTTTTTTTAGTTGGTTAGACTCTAGTGAATAGTTTAATAGATTGATGCAGTTAGAATCGTCTTATCCTTCTTCAACTCAGGTCATTCTGTCGGGTACAGTTAGCGTGCTTTGTGCTGACCCTTTTCGCGTTAGGACGGTCCATCACTTGCCTGTCTGCCGCCATCACAAGCACCGCAAGCTCTGTACTCCTTTGTGCGTCTAAAGCGCACACGCCATTAGAAAAGGCACAGTTTCGTTCAATGCATTCATTGATGGAAAGTATATAAGGAAACGTTAACGCATCCATTCTTATCTTTTTATCACGCCAGGGCGGAAGCGTCTGTCGATGTAGTACAGGTTTTCTTAAGTTTCGAGCTAAGCCGTCTCGTTTGCCAATAACGTAGACTACTTATATTTTTATAATGTGTTCAACATTCAAAATATAAACTGGTTTCGCTTTTGGTTTACTATTGCTAAAGTAACTTTTTATATTATTTATCAGTTATTTTATTCTTCAAGATGCACTTTAAAGTCTTGTAACCGTAATATCCGTAGTACAATAACAACAAGTCCTAATAAAACCGAGTATTTTATTGTAGGCTATGCAAACAAAATGCGAATCATACGTGCTTACGTACTTGTATTCATGCTTCCTGTTAAATAAAATCAATACAATTACACCCATACGAATGTTATAAATGCGGAAGTGTGTCTTGTCTGTATGTCTGTTACACTTGAAAAGCTTAACCGCTGACCAATTAATTATGATAAAAATTTAATCCTAGAAAATTTGTTTCCCAAGGGAGTGTTCACGACACGAGCTGTACGCGGACAGTACAAAAGATAGTCACAAGTATTACATAAAAAAGCTCTAACGCATTAAAAACTTTATACTAAAAGCATTCGAACACCTATTCTAGATTACTCATCTTTAGAACGTCGTTCTACAACATTTTTAGAAAACTTTAAAGGTAGTGAAACGGGTTTTAAGTACATATAACATGTATGTACCTACCTATGTTAATTACAAAACACAGGTGACGAGGCAGCGAACACGTCACCCATTACGCAGTTGGATCCTCTGAAACCACTTGTCACTGTATACCTTCAATCACGTATTCCCTAATGCTTATGACGCTAAGGATCTAGTGTTAGCCCACGCAGCCTAGTCTTCCTAAATCATCGATATGCGCAAATGCCGCTGGACAGTTAGGTGAGGCGCCGGCGCAGCTTGCAATGCGGCACCCGTATCTGGGACAGACTCATCAGGCGTTAATTACCCACACTTTAAGTGCAGGTCAACCTTGGCTTGACGTACATTCTTCAATTATTTTGTTGCACATTGCATACCTTGAAAGTCTGCTCTTCATTTATTTCCGCTTTCTTTTTTACGAAATGCTTTGTGCTTTTATTTTTCTCAGAATTCTGATTTAGTGTAACCGCGTGTACAGTTAAAAAGATAACGACGGTGTACTTACGAGTATTTTAATTTAACTACATTTTGGAGTTTTCATCCGTAAACCGCGCATTTAGCAAGTATTAAGTAGTTATTTATATTAATTAATTGTCCCAATACGTCCCACTGCTGCAATGTCATCCCAGTTGTCGTTTTTTTTCGTTACTATTACGTGACTATAACATGGCTATAATATAATGGCTTTCCTATGTTAATTGGTTAAATATCAAGTTCAATTTTAACGCGATGACGCGAAACGAACTACCTCTGATTATGATAACAAACTCTCGCCTCAGTTCGAAGAAATACTTTCGACAGTGGGTTTTTGGCGGAGGTGTGAAGACAGGAAAATAATAATACCTACTTAGTGGGTAATTGTGGTTTACGGTAGTAGTCACAATTAGGTAAATATGGCTTTAATTAGCATCCCAACAGTGGTCTTTTTTAGGAAGTTTTATGCAAAATTTAACTACTGACTGGGATATATACAATAATTTAAAATAAATTCATAAAAAAATAAAAGAATCGACGCTATTTCATTTTTTACGCCAAGCCACGACATTCACAGTTTTTTCAATACAAGTAGGTACTTAATGAAAACGGTTCAATATTTTTAAGTTAGAAATGTTCGGCAATAAACGAGATTTCAAAAAAACTACTCCGTTTAGTTCGATTCCTCAGAAATATGTTTCATTTTTGTAATTTAACTTAACTTAAAAAAGGACTGTATTGTCTCATCAAATTTCAGTCACACAAAATTCCAAAAGTAAAAAAATAAAAAGTATCACTTGTAAGTGGTACTTTATAGTGTCAGATTTTATAATTCACCTATTAAAGGTAAATAATTTGACGTGTTGCTAAAGTACTCTTTCAGCAAACACAAACAAAAGTCATTGGGGTTCTTCTTAAAACGATACTCGATATGTAATAATAAGTCAGCTTTAAAAACGTGTCCAGTTTTTTTCTCATTGTTCGAATTTGATTTTATGAAACTGGTTCTGCACCATGCTTAACTTTCGCTCATTTGTCTCGACAAGGGTGATTAATAATGACTGCAATGTTTCACTTGCATTTTTAACTTTACAATTGAGTAAGTACACGAAGTTTTGTTAAACATAGAACAACCATATCAGGTATATTTCTTGTTGTCATGAGAATAAATCATCAATGGTAGGTTTCAATAACTCATGGGTTCAGGCTTGAAATGTATTATACTCGTTGGTAATTGTTGAGAGTTACGGATCGATATATCTACAAATAAATACCTAGTTTACACTATGTTACCTACGATTAGGTAAAGTATATAAAACATCTCAACAAGATAATGCGTAGGTAGGTACCGATTTTTTTTTAAACAGAGTATGTTTATGATATGATATCAATTAAACTACAATGAGCAGCACGGATATTTTATTTTAGTTGTATGATGTATAATGTCCATTTACATACATTTACATTTTATGGTTTGGTTTGAGGGTTTTGCGGCTGAACAAGTGGATTTTTTTCTTCAAGCCTGCCATTAAGTTTTGCACAGTAGTTTCGGTGACTTTTTTTGGCGTGATTTTTCCACTTTTTAAAATATGTCTCTGATGTTGCTGGAGCACAGTTTTTAAGCAACTCTGCTTTAACTAATGCCCAATACCGCTCTATGGATCGTAGCTGGGGACATTTTGGGGGGTTCATATCTTTGGGCACACATTGCACGTTGTTTGAAGCCAGACACTCTTGTGTGGCTCGGGCATAATTTGCAGTAGCCAGATCGGGCCAAAACAAAACATTCCCTTCATGCTTTAATACATTTCTGGACATAAATATCTGCATTTATGGTACCTTACGCAGTGCGTTTTCCACAGGAACATATTGCTTGCCAGATTAAATATTTTTCCTCAAACTTTTCCATAAAAATATATTTATTTTGATCGTTTAAATTCGCTTTATTTTCGGTTGTGAAGAATTGGTCACCTGGCAAAGTAGAAAAATCTATTTTATAACATACGTCTCATCGTCCATGAGAACGCATGTTCTGTCCAAATTGCAAAGAAGCTTGTACAATTTTCGCGACCTTGTAACAGAACTATTGTATTGCTTTTCTGACTGTTTACGGGCTTTTACTTGTTTATAGGTGTTAAATTTTTTACGAACTTTCACTTTCTGGACCATAGATGTACTAGTTTTTTTTGCCAGATCCGGCACCGATAATCTACAATTATTCTTGTAAGTAGACACTATTTTCTTTTCTATTTGTTTATTTGAAGGAACCGTCGTCGGGAGTCTACTTCGAGCTCTGTCTTGAATTCTATATTCTTTTAAGTACAGATTAACAATATTTCGTACCGTCACACGACTTATATTCACCATCTTTCCAACCGGTGCAAAAGTTGAATTAGTATTTTCAAGGTACGTTCGCAAAACAGTTTCTCTACGAATTACCTATTTTATCGTCTTGCATTTTAAATTAAAAAAAAATACCTAACCTGAATTAATTATATCAATCGATACATCAAGATGTCACAAACTGAGGCATATAATCAGAAAAAATGTCGTTTACCACCCAGTATATTACTGGTATGTTGACTCTAAAAAAACTCTTTCTATAATAGTAGGGTTAGGATCTTGTAGATTATGTTTGTAAAGTGTACAAAAAAATTGCGTAATATTGAATAGTTACACCTAAATAAACACTTCCTCGTACTTTACATTTCTTTGTATCATGCCACTTTTAAAACAACCGTAATAAATTGTGCAGCGACCGTAGAATTAAATTAATTGTTAGCGCATATTTTTATATATCGGCGATACTCAGCGATAGTGTTTCGAGGAAGAGGCGGTCAGCGACGCGGCGCTGGCGCCAGGAGTCCGCGCCGTCTGCGCTCGCGCAGCTCGTTATAACGCCACTTTTTCAATTGGACTTATTAATAGCAGGATTAGCTTAAGTCTGATCACACTGATCATTAAGAAATTCATATAGATTGACCGATTGCGACAAAAGTTCATCTAGAAAGATGAAAATGAATACGTAGTAAATTACAATTTGCCACTGGTCTAATTGGCGCAAATAGGTACAAACCTCAACAATGACAATCAATTTACGCAAATAATAAGTGGTTTAGTAGAAACCATACGGAAAACTTCTACAGATATATTTAGACGCTGAATCAACATGTTAACCAGACTTTCCTGTGTCAAGCTAATAACTATGTATCTTAATTAATAGGATTCCAGTGATCAGTTGTTTCTAAATCTTATAACAATTAAATATCAATTGATTGTATGCATTCTTTGGCTGCTCTCTGGGTCTCACTAGGTCACATCAAAATGTTGACCAGTCATCATGGTCTAAATTATATTAATAAATGTATGACTTAGCAAGAGTGTTACCAGTTGAGTGGACAGGAGACAATAGTGCGAAATTACAACACAAAGTGACTGGCAAGGTTAGAGACTATATACCTACCTAGGTTAATGAAGACAAGACAAAGTCATATTTATTTGCCAAATATTTTTTTTTAGGTTTTACAACCGTACGAAGCATCTTAAAAGTTAGTCTTTTTTTCATATATTAGGTAAGTTTACAGTAGGGAGTTAGATATATCTGACTAGTGGACGCCCGCGACTTCATACGCCTAGAATTAGTTTCCCGCTACTCCCCCCATTTCTTCTTGTTGGGGGTCGATTTTCGGAAAATCCTTTCTTAATGCTCACTTACATCATGAAAGGAACCTTTGAACCAAATTTCAAGTTTCTAGGTAAGTATAGTAGTTTCGGCTGTGCGTTGATATATAAGTCAGGTTTGCCTTTTATATGTATAGAAGATACATATTTTCAAATGAAAGAGGGAAAAAATATAAAATATAGTCGAACGATTTCCAATGTTTACGCCACTCAAGCCATCTAGGTCTAGATATTGGATTCTTCTTAGGTTAATTTTATTGCTTTTTCCTCAACCTTTGTAAATATAATTATCTCGACATAAATATCGTTCTATATTTTTGACGTTATTCCAAGTCAACCTATTTTTAAAGGACTTACAGTTTAACAATGATGGGTCGTCATGTACGGACGTCTTAACACGAAATTAGAGTAAGACAGCTATTGTAGACCGGAAATGATTGCTCGAAAAATTGGCTGTGCACCGTTAGGCAGTTGAGCCACTCCAGTGAAGCAAACAAACATATTAAAACGTTTAGCTAGATTGGACAGGTCCAAAAAGCATTATGGTTATCTACTTAAGTGATTACTAATGCATTTCACGGTCAGCAATTTTAATGAGTATTGCATTTTTTTGCGTTTAACGGGTAATCAAATTTACGTGTGTGTGACATAACATTTGTGCGTCAATCCGCGGATTACGGTTTAAGACCGTTCTAGACGCAAACGTAGAAAGTTGCGGCGCGACTTATCGGCGCCTTCATATGTCCTGAGATTGGTCTTATGAGCTTTAAACCATAAAAATGTACCAAAAGGAATACGGCAATGGCATGTTCTTAATCATCAGAAAGTCCTGAAAGCCTAAGTTATCAAATAGGTAACCAGTTATTTTGAATAGATAATGTCGTATTATCGTTTATGACGCATCACAGTATAAGTTTTAAAATGTTATAGGTTATATGAACAGTAGGTAAAATAGGTTGGTATAGGTATAGGTTGGCCGTTTTCTAAGTATTTATATCGTTGCGTACATAAAAGCCTCCAGTATAGGCAGCTGCTTAGTTTGGGAATAGGTTATTTTATGTGAGATTGTTCCCTTTTCAGGGTTCCGTACCTCAAAAGGAAAAAACGGAACCCTTATAGGATCACTTTGTTGTACGTCCTGTCTGTCTCTCTGTCTGTCTGTCTGTCAAGACCCTTTATCTCGGGAATGCTTGGAGGTATCGAGTTGAAATTAAAATCATATACTCCGGTCTATAGTACCTTGAAGCTGTGAAAAAATCCAACTTCTACATTAACGTAAAAAAAAGATACGGCCTTTTTTACCGCAAAAGCCGTTTATTTCGATACACTCGAGGGAATCAAAATGTATAGGATATTTCTCGTTGACCTAAAACTATTAAATTTGGCAAGTAACACCGTCTTTTGCTACAAGGAAAAATCTGAAATCTGTACATTTTTAATTAAATCACGAAAAAAACAGGGTCTTTATGCAAGGAACGGCGGTCCGAATTTTGAATTGAGGTAACCATGTCGTGTGTGGAACCCTCGGTGAGCGAGTCCGACTCGCACTTGTCCGGTTTTTGTGCATCAGTCACTATTTCAATTCCGTTTGCTCGCAATAAAACTAAAATCGATAAGATGCGTCTGCCAATTTAAGGGCTCAACTTTAACAACAATTTCTTTTATAGAAAATTGTGTTGAACAATATTTTACCGACTGTACATAGTATTTGTATGACAACATGTGCGGCAACATAAAGAGTACTAGCTAAATAGAAAATTTGCATAGAACTATAGCAATGTCTAGATCAATGCAAAAGACGTTGCCTGACATGACAATCGCCGTCAACCGGTCATTAAGCCTCGGGAGATTTCATGAAAGAAGAGCCTTAACCTACATTTCCAAATGATTACAGAGGAATGTCACGAATAAGCCAGCCGTTTGGATAATGGAGGTGTTTAACAATTGTTTCTGCGGTCGCGGCGGGTCGACGAACGACCTAGCTCCGTGCACGCGCCAGCCTCAGCGGCGCTGTTCTTGTTATACCACAACAAACAGACAATACAAATAATCTACTTATCTGCGGTATAAATGACCTAGGTCTATTCACGTGAACCATTATATTTGCATCCTGCTACCGTTCGGGCAAGCGAACGTCATTGATTGGTACTTAGAAGCCTATGGGAAAACCTAAGGCCGCGAAAAGATCATATCAATGCAGTGAGTCAATCAATACACTCAAGATAATATTATGTAACTTATCCTTGATTATGTGTTATGTAATTACTAGGGTTAGGACTTTTGGTGGCATTCCGTGGCTTAAGAATCTATAGAGCCGCTATTTCCGAATTATTATATACATACCACTTTGATTTTGACCTTCGGAATACCGAATTTTGAAATATGACAATAGTCATATTTTAAAATTCATAATTTTGAACCAATTTAAATGAATTTTAGTATAGAGGATATCTTCGCCCGCTGTAGAAGCGTAACAAACAAACAAACATTAGTAGGTATTGATATACCGAACTAAAAAGATCTTTTGTCTATTTTGAAATATGACAATACTAAAGGTCAAATTCAAGGTGTGTGTAGACAATAATTAGGAAATAGCAACTCCATGGATCCAAAAGTCCTAGTAATTACAAAGTAAAATATTGCAAGTAGGTATTTAAGAAAAATCTTTCCGTAGAAATGATGTGAGATTGTAATGTAACACATCAGCGCCAATAACCAGACACTGCGTGCCAATACTGCCAATTAATGTTTTAAACGTTAAGGTCTCAATTAACTTATTAAGAAAATTGTAATAATTGTCTTTTTTTTTAATGATTTTACAAAAAAAACTTTATCCCTATATCGCAATATTACGACACGATTAAACGAATGGACATCTCATTTCCCTGCAACTACGTAAGTATTCGCAACATACGGATTTCATAACGGTTCGATGACGAACATCACATCAGTCATTTACATATTTTTATCAGCGATCGCGCCTAGTTGGATGTTTATGTCGTGTAGGGTTTAACGAACGACCTCACTTACACTTTTGCTGACAGGCCAGACCGGACGTATCATACTCTCTAAGCAATAATTACATTCGCGCAAACGGTCGCATACATACCAGTTTCGGTGACAAGTTGCAAAACTCTCACTTGCGCTTGTCGCATCTCGTGTGCGAATGCGCGACGCTCCATTACCAATCGACGGTGGCAAAAAATATTATTTTCGCCGTCCGTCGACGTTTCTAATCACCGGATCATATCTGGGCCAGCGGAAATTCACGAGCATGCTTCACACTGAAAGCCTTTTACATCACTCCTCGGCACCACCTGGCACTACCAGGATCTAAATGCTTTGGCGTGGATATTTTTTGTCATTATTTTTGCGCTGCCAACTTAAATCACATTACCGATGCGAACACGTGACTCGGTACTGTTACATTCTATTTGATTTAAATTGGTAATTAAGATTAGCAACAACATCATGACATATTAGAAGACAGTGAAAATGTCTCGATGTGAATGACTGGCGCATTTAAGATTGTTAGACGAACGCGAAACAAAAATACAAATTGGGGAAGAGAAAGTATTCTTACAAAATATGTACCGGCCGAGTTTGAGTTGAAGGAATCGTGAAGGGTTTCTTTTATCTAAATATTTTTATCCCTTCTTAACATGTTATCGAAAAAATGGTTTAGCCAGCGTATATTTTTATACCTAATTGAAACAGATCTCTAATTATCATTATCAATAACCCATTGTGAAACTTTGAACACAAATGGATGGAAAATCAAAAATAGCTACCATCGTTGTTTCAATTACATAACATTAATTATCATTAACAAGCTTAGGTTTAAATGAGAAAAGTCTTGACGTTTTGTTAAATCTTGCTACGAGACCCTAAAAGCTGAAGTCGAAATTGATCAAAGTTAGCGTGGGCGGCGGTCAGTGCTGTGTTAATTATTGAAAGTGCCATCTCGCAGATACTCCGTCGGCACTTACCAGTATGTGTGCCAGCTGTTTTCACGCTCGTGTATGACAAATCTATGACGTCTATGGCAACACTTGATTTATTAATATTTTCACGGTGAATTTGTAATCTCGTTTACCTATTATAGTCACGTTTTCAGGGGTAAAGCCGTAATGATAACTCAACTTACGTCAGACAATGTGTAAAGTCAGAAGTGCCTGAAGCTTTATTTTGGTTCCCTGCATAAGGATCAAATATTATTTGCTTATTATCTTACAAAATTTCGTAGAAACCGGTGAGGATAGAAGAATTCTGACTCTATTCTAATCTATTCTAATTGTGAAAGGACTAAGGTCACGTTCAGATAAGGCCTTGGGTTTAACGTGTTTCACGCGCTATGCAAATGTAACTAATTGTAGTCTTCAAAAGCATCACGTGTAAGGGTCAAAATAAAACTTTTTCAAAATAACGATTAATAAAACTTTTCTATGTTACAATTATAACTTATAGCGATTCAGGTACTTCTGTAATTCACTACGTTATTACATATTATGTACTAATTACTAAAGGTATTTTTATAAATATTAAGAAGATCCAAAACAAAACATACAAAACATCTCGGTGCGCGACTCGCGTTAGAGCTTTTATATTTTTCAGCCAGACAGTGCGCGATAAGGGAAGTTATTTACTTTATAAGAACCGCAGCCTCTTGTAGTCACGCTTGCGCTTGACAGGTCAGATTAACGATAACGACCCTATTTACAAGATACGACGAAGACTACGTTACATTGGTCTTCAAACAAAGGCGTATAGCGCGGCTTGCGTGTGTGCGTGCTTCGACCGTACGCGCCGCGAGCCACCACAAGCAAACTCAACAGGACGGCCCGAGCCAGTCTAGTTAAGGCCTCGGCTTCGCCGCGTTTGGTTGCGTGCGTGTCGACCCGCATCGAAGCAACCCTAGCGCCCGAGCGGCAATAGGTAACAGAAACTTCAAAACGGGCCGGAGACGAGCTACTTTTCTATTTATACTTTGACTACGCCGTCTAGGCCTTAGGAATGTACTAGGAATTTTGTAAAATGATAAACACAGGGCAGGGCAGTTAAAATTGCAAACAGTATTCTGGCCTAGTTAACAGTGCATGTTAATTAACGGCGACTCGTGTAATGTTAGAGCAATGTCGGGAGTTACCAGCGGCACGCACGGGGCATTACGCAGTCCTTTAAGGCGAAAGAAATAACTCCGCAAGCCATTCTGTAATCTGCCCAACATGCTCGTTTCAGTTTCGTCACATCTGGATACTTTCTAAAGAAACTGCAACAAGTAATAACTATGGAGAGCAAGACGCGGTGGGCCTTCCAGTGGAAATATGCGATAATAAGGTATAATTGCGCACCACCTCTGTGACTATATTTAGAAGCAAACTCTCTGGAACTAGCTGGGCATGCGACTAGTGCAATTACGTAAAGCGGTTGAGCCATTTCTAATCTAAAAATAATCGCAGGCTTTACACAGACGCTGGCGCCACTGGGATCGTACGAGAAAGTTAAGGCAATTTTTCATGCCTACAAATTTAACATACCTGTATCACTAAGGGCTGAAAATGAGCTGAATTACCAAACGTTATGTATGAATATACGATATAATTACACCAACATCATCTTTGGTACAAAGCCGCAGGGACCATTCTTAGATTTTATGTTTTAGTTTATCATTAATAATAGATTTAGTCTTATTTAATATTAGTTTTAATTTTCAGTAATTATTTTATACTTAATGTATTAATAAATGTTTAAACATTACACCAACAAGTGCATGTTAAACTAACCTATCTTACTTATTATTATTCATCTAAACATTTTCTTGCTGAAAAAACTTACGGAGTTATTAGTAATTTTACAGTCACTTAGAAACGGGTTTGCCAAGATAACTGAGATACCGTTAAAATGTCGTGATAGGCAGCAACAATGCCATCTTAAGTCCTTTGTTCAATTTTCAGAACCGAATACGAGCTAACTATGTTTATGAAGCGTAAGTGGACCACGCGGATACACAAAGATGTAAAATATAGCTATGATATGCCATAGAATTATTAAGTATTGCTCGAAACTTCAAGAAACAAACATAAATACAGATATCCAGATAGGTATCTTATTACAGTAGGTACACTTATTTTTTTATAAGATATGAAATTATGTCTAGCACGAAGTAAATATTATGTTTGCTGACATTAATATTAACCACAGCATATCCGTGACACGGACTAATACATCAGCGGCGCCGGCGCCGGTAATCGTGTCTGCGTACGAGTAATGCGAATTTTCCTTCATGAGGTAAGCTGTCATTAACCCTTCATGTTACTGTCCAAGACCAATAAAGCCGCTTCTAAAGAAAGCACATTTAGTAATAGATTCTTCCGGAACTAAATCTTGCACACAACACGTACCTATCACTTAACGAACAGCGGATGTAATAAAATTAAATGTTTTCATTAATATACAATAGATCTGTCGGTAGGAAGGAGGGAAACTTTACCGCATCCTACTAGTAACTTACAACTTACTGTTGTAATACCCATCGCCGTCAATAGACCGGGGCCTCTATTCCCGGCGCTTAAAACCATATCGTCTTTAATCTGTTATCGTATTGTCAACGTTTTGATAGCTCTTATTTCCTTGACAGTAATGACGTCAAAACAATACCGTAACAGGTCAAATACGATATCGTTGTTACTGCCGGGAATAGAGGCGCAGGTGACGTCAAACTGTCTTTAATTTAATTTCACCCATTTAATAACCCTATAAAAATTATGACTTTTTAAAGTTTTTTTTTTGTCTAAGACCGACGAATTTTTTTCACTTTAAAAACTATCACGTTTGTAAATCAAATATTAAGCATTTTATGACTATCTCTCTCCAATTTCAATATTTCCACAATGATTTATAACTAGAGGACGCCCCTGACTTCGTACGCGTAGAATTAGTTCCCGCGTAGGTGGTTTTATCCATGATGCCTTTTTCTGTACAATAAGACACTATAATTAATTTACGAATATTTTCATTTATCCTCGGCACGTTGATTTTATCAAGTCAATGATATCTCATGCATATTTTTCTTAAACTAGACAATATCTATGTTAAAATATGGCGTATTAGCATAGCAAAAAGTATCCATATAATTATGTAAGCCCGACTTTATGTGGCTACTTTATATCGTGAACAGGCCTTAACTCATGCTTTCTGAAAGAAATATGCAGTATCAAATAGAAAGTTGATATAATAATAAAACTGAGGAATTCTTTTCCTCAAATGAGCCAATAAAAACACAATAAACAAAGCTAAAGGCAATCTCCTTTCATGTAACATTAAACTCTGACAAAACCGGTTCATTTCCTTTTCGAGTGGAATAAAAATCAGACAACCTTGAGATACGTAATCAAAGTAGGTTTTTCGACGAAGTAAAGAAATAAAGGATAGCACATTACTACGTAAACGCGCAGAAACTAACCCACGCGTTGAAGTTATTGCGAATAATTTAGTAAGCGGCGGTTAGTATTGGTACCTATAATTAATCCGTATAAACAAGAATAAAAAGAAGTTAGTAGTCGGTCCAAATACAGTTTACACTGTTCATCTAAAAAGGACACAATATTATTTATTTGAAACAATTCTCTATGACAATTGGTAACCTAAGTTTGTAGTTTATCAACAAGCCTTTAATATCAAGCTTTGAATAATTGACTTGTCCAAAAGCTCTCTAAAAGTTAACTCTGTCTAGCGCGATACGGGGCATCGTCCGTAAGACCGTGACGCTTGACAAGATCGTCTGCAGTGACCTTAATTGCGTATCATGCGATCTGGGCCGTTGCTCTCTCTTAAATCAAACTCCAAGGCCCTAGAACCCTACTTATACCACGCGACGTGTTCATCCGCCCTAGCACGCGAGCGTGTGCCTTATGCAACCGGTGTCAATGACCGCTTCAACTTGTTTGCCTATACTATATGTATTCCATCCGTATGATCCGGTGGAAAAAGTATCTCATTAAAGCATCCGAAGAATGTCGCTCGCGATAGCGATATTAATGTCGCAAATCGAGCTCGCAGAGTGCAGTAGCGTCTCGTTAAGGCAACAATGCATTGATAGGTCGGGTTAGAGACAGGCGCACCCAAGCAGAAGTATCTATTTAAAACCACAATTTATGTTTACCGAGTGTCGGTTTACAACGGCGTGAGGGACGGGAGCAGGGCTTTGAACTCAAATGCATCCTGTCTCCATCAGTGATGTCGGCCAGCCATCTCTACTAGGAAATGTAGGTTTTTAGAAGCCGTTAGTGGCACACCCCGGCTCACACATCATCGCTGCTGGGTCAATTGAACGGTTTGACTCTTCCGTACTTAATGTCCGATTTCTAAACTCCATATATGCTAGTTATGGTTCGAATTCGTACAAATCCTGTTCGAAAAATACACATAGCACTCGTTAAATTATTATTTGAACGATTTACTAGTCATTTTTACACTAATTACAGATTAGTGATAAGTTGTTATTAGCATAATCTGAGGGTACACAGACCTTGGCATACCCACATGATAATTTCATTGTTTGAATAGGGCTACAAGTATTTTTAGAAACAGAACGTTCGAGTAATAAACTATTAATGCAGTTAGTATTTCTATCATGAATAGCTTATTATGGTATAGAAAGGTAGAACAGGGTATAGTAATTGCTATACAGAGTTTAATTTCCGTTTAATGTGCGATCAGAATGCGCCGGCGCCGCGCCGTGTCAACTGACGTCCGAGAGTTCTCCGAATCGGCTGCCTTCCCGCAGCTCAGGCATGAATAAACACCACTTGCCTATCGACTTGTAAGTGCTACGCCAATTTAAATGGCCGGAATGGTGAATATATATATTATATTTACATATTTTTGTAATTACTATGAGAGCCTTTGTCCGTTTATGGGTATTAGTATTATAAAGTTATTGCTTAAGTATCGCTGCAGGAACCAAATCTTTTATTTTAACAGGTTCCTGTCCCATGAATTACGCATGATTCATGCACGCAGTTTTGTCCCAGGTCTGATACGTTCATGAATCAAATGTGATCAAAGTTGCATAGAACTTTACATACACAAGTAAGCATTGGACGTATGATGAGCCATGATGCACAAAATGCACTGTTGTATGGAAACAGTACTAGTTTCTTGAAATTAAGTGTCGCTTGCAACATATTACCTCGATTAAAAACCTCATCTATGACTTCATGCATATAGTTTTTGTTCATTTCATTAGATTTCATAAATCATTATGCATTTTAACTGGTCACCAATAATCATCCATTTCTTATGAAATCAAATCTTCGTATGGTGCCTCTCCCAATACGGGAGGTTACCAAAAAGCCCCGCATACTCCTATCAATTTCAAGTGAGGCTACACAGTTGGGCAACACTCGCGACTCCTGACAATTTTTGTATATTTCAGAGCCAAGACTGCGTCCTACGACCCACGGGTCATTTATTATCTAGAAACTGCCCATCATAAACTAGTTTACTTTTCTTACTGATGAGTGGTAATTTTCGTGTTCTTTTGGGCGTCGCAAGACTTCATTGTTGAATTTCAACGGTTTGTTTGCGCCCCTTTAAATCCTCCTTGATTTATGAAATAAAATGGTTAAATTGCTGAATATAGGTAAAAGTTATCAGGTAAACATTATTCCATAATTACACTCGAACAAGCAAGCAAAATACCTTTTTTTATTATTGGTTGGGTTAAAATTAATGGTGCTTTTAAGTACCTAACAAGAATAAATTGAAACTAAGAGTTCTAGGCAATTCGCAATTGAACATTTTTTTCAGTTGAATGACAAGTTAAGCATTAAGTATAGTAGTGCACTTACGGTCAAGCCTATTATACTGAAGTAAGACTTGGTCAGAGAAATTTTTGCCTCAACGAGAAGTAGGAAAGTAATTACGTTAACAATAGAGCAGTAATTTACTTAGTACCTAGTTGTTCTCCTTGTTAAACGCTGCCAGTCGTTGTGTTTTCTAATACTCAAGATCCATAAAATGTTTGCTCTCTTAGCTAGATGGTTTTATTCATATCGCCGCGTAGACAGTCGCAGCACCGTTAAGCAAGCTAGGGAATAGGGTTGCGGACAACCAAACTCGCCTGATATTTTAAGCCAAGCGAAATTACGACCTCTAAAATTGCAAAAACGTATGTGAACCGGATGTTATTCCGATTACGTACTGTTCGAGTGGTTTTTACGCCCAGCAAGCAGGGTGACAGCTTCTTTAATTTAAGGCGATACTGGTTAGTTCACTATTCAAAATACATCTCGATCTGTAATCTGATCCCAATATTATTTTGCATAATGCGTAGCTAATTAATATTTGAAATACACACGTAATGAAATATCATAAATAATCGTAATACCCTTTTACTGCATCGTTGACTATCAAGAGGCCCAAGATTAATTAAATGTAAACTATATTAAGGAAAGCTTTATTTATTATCTCGTCCCTGACGTGTCCCGTTACGCATGCAACCTCGAGCCGAGCATTAGTGAGGCGGCAAGATCGCGAATACAAAGCAGAGGAAACCCGCACGTTTTGATGTTTGTCTTACAATTTGCGTGTTTGCCTAGGAACCGCGTTCCTGCAAAACCCCACCCGTTTAGCAGGAGCTGAATATTTATCTTCTCATGCCGCGTTAGGAGCGATATCTGGTCAGTCATGAAAATATAACAGATACCGAATGGAGTTTCAATCTTCTAATTGTAATCGGGTGTCATCACTCATCAGTAAGGCGAAGTTTAAATAACATTTGCAATGGTGAAAACCTGACAATCTCAATTATATGAAACAGTTTAGAGTTTTAACTTTAAACAAGTTCGTACAGTCACCAGCAATAAAATGTTATCCAACATTGGGCGCAAAAATATCTGATACGTCTTTATTACTAGACGTATAAGAGCGTGTCAGATATTTTTGCGTCCAATGTTGGATAATATATTATTGCTGGTGACTGTACTCAGAATCTGACAATAGTACCTAATGGGAATGGGGGATTAATTTATGTGTTTGGTCGTGTTTAATACGAAATGTTGATGAACAGTTAAACCGTGTTGAGCTGAGTCTGACCTCGTTTGCGCAGGCTGCGGAGGAGGCGTGCAAAACGCGATGCATTTTTAATTATTTACCATAAATTTTAGTAGTTACTCATTGTCCTTTCTTAGAGATAAATCTATTATTAACTCTCATACTCCCAGGACGGCTGGCAAGAACAATGCAATTCAAGTAGTGCTCATTCCGATTGCCTTGCGTTTCTGCCGGTATTTTATAGAAATATTAAATATCAATAGGTCTATTTTCTATAATTTGAAAACGCAGGGTGAGTTTGACTTATTTACAAAACGTAAACAAAAGTGAATTTTTGATAAGTAGTAAACGAATTGGCTTGTAATTTTATACAACACATTTCATCTCTTAGGGACCTTTTCTTTCGATTTGATTGGACTGTCTCTTCGTTAAAAAAGAAGAATTACCTCACAGAAGACAAAAAGTCGCGTCTTCTACTACAACTACTACTTCGAGGAAGGACACTTACAGGAAAAACTTATAAAAAAGACCCTTGGAAAAATCATGCCTCGGCGGAAAAAAACTAGTCGTGAAATAGAATAGTGATTTAACGTGCCGTAACGGCAATTATGGCCATTAGTAACGTCGTTTTTCTTAAGAAAAACAAGTTAAGCATGCACATAACCGATATTACCTGATAATATTGTTTTTCACTACTCCATCATGAGTATCATGACATTATTTAATTTAATAGCTAGGGACTGATAAAAACGAGGTGACTGAAAGATTTTTCGTTACAAGCTTCTTCGGGAGATGAGTTTTTTTTAAAGATTAGAGTAAACGTTAAGTTGATGTTTTTTTTTTATTGGTGTTTTTTCGTAATACAACTTTCAAGATTTTATATCAGACTAGCTTCTGCCCGCGACTTCGTCCGCTTAGAATTAGTAATTTTGCCATCCCACGGGAACACTGTAGCCTATGTATTAATCCAGTGTATAAGCAAATTCCAAATTGTATCCAACCAAATTCGTCCGTCCGTTTTAGCGAAGAAGTAACAAACTCACGCACGCATAACCATTCGCATTGATATTATATGTACGATAGGATGTAAATAGGTACATCCAGCGCACACAATCACTCCGGCCGAAATCATAGTCGATAAAAATACCCTCGGTGTGTGAGTCCGACTCGCACTTGACGGTCGGTTTTCAGTATTTGACGCTTGTTTATTTTACCGTTATAACGATACAACAAAAAAAAATTGTGTAGAATAATACAAACTGACAATATCCCAAAAAAAGCAAATAGGACGAAGTTCTTCGATCAATGAGCGCGAGCGGGCTTTGCCGCTCCTATTTACACCCACGGCGTCCGCGACACGCTGCGAAGAACTTTGTCGCTGTATATTATACTTTCATGTATAAACTAAAGTCGCACAATTTCACACTGAACAAATTTTACGATTTAGATGTTAATGCGTAATGTATATTACAGTAGATGTAAGTGCCCAATTAGGTTTTAATTCTAAAGTTGAATAGGTAATAAAGAAAAGTAAGGGTATTTAATTTTTTACATGTTTAATTTTCGGTACTGGGTGGTCAAGAAATAACTTAACCTTACTAAGCCTATTCGGATTCTGGATGGTCAAAAAAAAAACTTTACAACAAATACAACTTAAAATAATATAAATTTGAAAATTAGAGCAAATAACGCCCTTTTTACAACGTCATACAAAAACCAGTTTAAGCTGACCAAACATTTTAGGGGAAATCAGCGTACAGGGAGATCAAATTATACTGGATATTAAGTTTTTTCGTTAAAAATTGCTTGTTTTTCAACTTTTTATAAATATTGATATTTCTAGCTTCAATGTGTTGAGTTTTGATCTTATATTTAGCGTCAAATTATATTATCCACCTAGATCGGGCTCTTGTCGCACTGTACGCCGTTCCTTGCATAAAGACCCTGTTTTTTTGTGATTTGGTTAAAAATGTACAGATTTCAGTTTTTTTCCTATACTTGCAGTAAAAGACGGTATTACTTGCCAAATTTCATAGTTGTAGGTCAACGGGTAATACCCTATACATTTTGATTCCCTCGAGAGTGTCGAAATACACGTTTTTTGCGACATAAACGGCCGTATCTTTTTTTTACGTAAATGTAGAAGTTTGATTTTTTCCCAGCTTCAAGGGACTGTAGATTTGAGTATATGGTTTAAATTTCAACTCGATACCTCCACGCGTTCTCGAGATAAAAGGTCTTGACAGACGGACAGACGGACGGACAACAAAGTGATCTTATAAGGGTTCCGTTTTTCCCTTTTGAGGTACGGAACCCTAAAAATGACGAACTCTCATATAAAATTCTACATCCCCCTTTTATCCCTTAGGGGTAGTTTTTCCAAAATCACTGTTAGCTATAAATTTTATTTTTATTAGTATATACCAATTTTGACGTACCTATCTAACTTCACAAAATAAATGCGTTTTCGAAGGCGGTTTTTATTTTTTTAAAACATTTATTTTATTTTTGACTTTTTAGAAATTATAATAAGCTTATGTTCCTAGTCCCACTTCTTAGTTGACATGAAACTTTAAGACATTTCACGATCGCCGCCAGCAACGCCGCGGGGAAGTCATAGTCATATTTAAACAATTAAATGTCCTTCGTTGTAGTCGCTCAACTATCTTAATCGAGATATCTTATCACCACCCTTGAAAAAAGTATCGTTGAGGAGTTCCGGTGGCCATCTGTAGTCTTCATCATCAGTGCCATTTCACCAAATGATACTTTCTGAATGCAAATGCTAGATTTGTTACTAAAAGTACTGAAATCGCTATATGTTTTCCTACAATATTTGAAGAGTTCCCTCAATTCCTCACTGATCCACTTAAAAATTTACCCTTTAGGGTTAATAATATGAGCAGGATTAGTAGGATACTCGTATTAGTAGGATTAGTGGATAATAGCTTCTAGTCTTCGTCCGCTTAGATTTCGATTATAGTTATTCCCTCGGGAACTTTTAAATTTTCCGGGATGAAAAGTAGCCTATGTGTTATTCCAGGGTATAAGCTATCTCCATTCTAAATTTCATCCAAATCCGTCCAGCCGTTGCAGCGTGAAGAGGTAACAAACACACACACACACACACACACACACAAACTTTCGCATTTATAATATTATATAGTAGGAAGTAGGATACATACCTACAGTTCTAACCAATGTAATTCCTTAAACTTAGTAATAAGCCCTTTGCTCTCGCTGGTCAGGGATTAGCTGGTTGATTACTTTACACTACACGATACTTGCAAATAAACTTAACCAATATTTGAAACATACTGCTATGGTAAGGAAAAGTGAAATGAGGAAAAATAACGAAATAAGACTTTTGCCACAGGACGTAGCATAAGCTCTAAACAACAAATATGTGGGTGTAAGTATCATTGAGAATATCAGTTCAATTGGATTCAGACCGGCGCATGTACCTAGCGTTATTTAGAAATCTTTTAAATCAGATACCACAATAGCCACTGACGTCAATGTCAAGGTTGTGGTTTCATTATTGTGGATGGAGGGAAGTGGCTGGCGGAAGCAAGGCTTTTGTTGCATTTACACAATGCTGAAAATGTAATCCGTTTGCACAGGATGGCCGCTGCCTGTTGATTGGCAAACTAGATTATATTTATATATTTCAGTTGTTAAATTCGGAATATAATTTGATTTTATTATAAACGCAGAGATTAATCAGATCCATTCGGGGTGCTCCTGGTGGAAGATCTGGATTTGATTATAATGTATGGCATCGAAAAAAAGATAAGCACAAGGAAATCAAGTAAGCGATCGGGCCTTCTATTCAACTCGGTAAAAACCATTTCGTCGTTGACCTGTTATCGTATTGTCAACGTTTTGATAGCTCTTATTTACTTGACCGTAACGTCCATAACAGGTCAAATACATTTTAATTTTACTGCCTAAAATAGGGGCGTAGTTCATGAATCCAAACCACCCACATTAACCCACCATATGGTAAGGGCTTTCCTCTATCGCGCGCGTTCGGTCCTGCCTCTTATAGCTCTTGCCCGGTGACTTAACCTAACCAGAGATGTTCTCTCAAAAATCTCTCTGCCGAACGGTCATTTGAGTGAACGAAGTCATACGAGTGCAATGTGCTTGCGCTTGCTTAAATTATGTTCTCGCGCTCTGACGGGACAATTTCAACCCGCCAGTTAAATAATTAGTCCGTCGAGTATAAGAACGAAATCTTTAAGAGAAACACCTCACCTACCAGGTGGTCTGACCATCGGGCAGGTGGTTCGCAGCCTTGCACCTGACCTGACTGCACTCTGTTACTCCACTTGTCCACCAACTGTCTTTCTAAATTGGTCTATAGAGAAGTAAAAAAAATCGATCAAATCGCACCATTTGAAGTTAAGCTAGTCTATCTAAAATAATTTCCTAAGCACGATTGAAAACTCACAGTACCAAAAGCCAACTTAGAGGTAACTAATTGAATTTAATGCCAAATGACTAATTTAATGACTGATACGAGACCATTAATAAACCTGCACTGGCGCCAGTGTCTTGGATAAGCCTCACGAATAGGAAGTGCATCATTTGTTATGTGACAAAATTTATGTTGTTTCTCATAAATATTCAATAACGAGCCGAAATAAGGTTAAGTAATGATAGTCGTGTCAGAGGTTAAATAAATTCCTACTTGCTATTTATTGAGACTGGGAGCTACTGTTTGAAATATTTACGCTATTTATATCAACATTAACACAATTACCCTGTAATAACTCTAAAATACAGTGTTCAGGTGTTTTTGAGCACCTTTAGGTATGGCACTGATGGGTATATTCGATAGAAGTTGTACTATTCAATAAGGTGAGCGTTACACTGAATTCTTGCACATACTTATGTTAGAGTTCCGTACCCAAGGGTGCCAAACGGCTTAGCTGTCCGGCAATCTGTCCCACCTTTAAAGAGCTGTATTTTTTAACTGTAATAGATAACCGGTATTTTTATAGCCTACGAGTTAATTCGCTACAGCTGTTATCTAAATATCTCTATGTTCTGTCCTTTTAGTTTTTCTGTCAAAACGTTTGACTATTAATGTTGTGTTGTAGCAGTGTTACAAAAAAATTATAAAACTGCGACTCCACTGAGGCGTCGATGAGCGGAGCTGTGCCAATATTAACGAATAGAATCTAAACTAACGTGCGCTATGCGCGCTCGACGTGACCGCATGCGCCTTCTATTGGTTAATATGTCTCCGCTCCGCTCGTCTCCGCCTCAGTGGAGCCGCACCGTAAGGGGGTTCTAACAGACGAAACGATTATTTTCACCGTTTTTCAGTACTTCCATCGTGAAAACTACAAATAATAAGAGACGGCCGAGCTAGGTCTGGTCAGGTATGCACTGTAAGCCTGTTATTGTGTAATAAATAAATAAAAAAAGTAACTAAATAAAGAAATAAAGTAACTACTATCTGTGTATGAATATGGATTATTCCATTAATGAAAAGCCAAAATTAAAGTCACGACGTTTTTATCTGCCTGCACGACAACGGACATAAAATTACGACAACAGAAGCCGAATGGTTTTTTTGACTAGTTTTTAACTAAATTTCCTCAATTCCTGTCCTTTCTTTCCTTTTATTATTTGCCTCTGTTCGGATCGTTGTTCCGGTGTGAGAATAAGTACTAACTGGTGAAATTACTAGCACAGAGGCATTCCATCTTAGTTCTCACGGTTGACAATGCATTTGCAGCCTTATAATTGTAGACTTAAGATTGTAGTGTTGAGAATGTAAATCCCTATGGTTTCCAGATCCCACTTACCATCAGGGTGGTGGGGTGTGCTCATTTGCCTTAACAATAGAAAACCGGCCAAGTGCGAGTTGTACTCTCGTGCAGGGTTCCGTACATACGTTTTTTTTTTTGATATTCGGCTTATATGTTTTCCTGTAATCTACAAGCAATGAACTATATATTGGACTTTTTTCAAAATTTTTGCTCAGCAGTTTCGAAGATCAGGGGGAATGGTCAATTTTCGTCTTCTTTCATCAATAAAATCAAAACTATTTATTTTAGAATAATAAATATATATATTTGAGATCCTCATAACAAGCCCTTTCATTTGATATACGATATGACAATGCTAATTTAAAAAAAAATATACTTTGCACATCTGTGTTTGGGTCATAGGATTACACCATCCTACCAAATTTCACCTGATTTGATCCAGTAGATTCGGAGCAAATTAGCTGTAACAGACGAACGGACAGACAGACAGACGCACGAGTGATCCTATAAGGGTTCCGTTTTTTTTTTTTTTTTGTATGTTACTCTAAAAATAGAAATAAAAACATGCATAAGTACAATCGGAGGACTGTCGCAGTCAGGATAGAAATGGAAAGTACCTACAGGGCATATCTTTCCTAATTATATACAACTGGCCTGGTATTTATAGTATCTATCAGATAGTATAGTTATCTTTGCATTTAAACCCCCTAATTCATAAACTCACTATTAACCATTTTTAGTTAAAGTATTCTTTGTCCATTTCTGTCGAACTCAAATGCCATAATGCCCGATAAGGGCAGGGTAGGTACCTATAATTCAAGCGCACTGTAGTTACCTATTGTGCGTTTATGAATGAGAGGGTTACACCTATATTCACAAACGTCACTATGAGGTCTCGCAGTGCTCACGAACGCATAGGGTGGTTCAAACCATCTCATGAACAAAAGGACGGTCAAAAAGGACCAATCACAAAGCTGTATTGAATGCAGTGCGTTTACTCAGTGAAGGATCCCTTAAGTCTTGTTTGTGAATACGGGTGTAAGTCTCTATGTCTAGCTGGTTATCATGTTTCAGATTTACTATTTAGTCTGGGATTACCAGGGATCAGATATTCGAATGCATATTTACCTAAATTTTGGCGGCAGCGTTTTTGTTCTTCAGTGATATCAAAGTAGATTTAATTTCTTTTATTAATATAAAATTCCTGGGATTTCCTAAATAAAAAATTCTGTTAACCTAAATGCATATTTATTTATTTATATCACCCATTTGAAGTTATGTTGCATCCATATTTTCCACTATTTATATGATTTTTCATTTTTTTTTCTCCAATTCATTTATGTTACATTCTGTTACATTTGACATACCGAATGAAAGAGATGCAACAAATAACAATCAAGTGAAGTGCCACCTTTACTGATATACTTAAAGGAACAAATAACTTAATCATACTTCCATTTCTTTGTACATTAAGTAGGTCCATACACCCCAATACTTGTATGACAACTTTCTACCTACAACAGCTACAATCAAAAATACATATATACAACTATAACCTAACATATCTGGGATAAAGGTAACATTTCATGTAACATTTTAAACAAAATCAAAATAATATCTTAACAAGCTGGTCCGCATTTATTTAGTTTCTTCCAGGCTTTGCCAAATTTGGCGTAAACCTGGTACTCGTTTTGCTAATCATTGATCTATTGAAATCAATTTTATTTTAATAGGCATGTTTTTGACAAATATTCATCTTCAAAGGTACAGTCAAGTGCAAAAATATGTATCGATAGAATCATCTCATAAATATGTTACATTCTTATTACTCTGGAAGTCTGGAATAAGGTTCATAGGGACATATTTTTGAGATGTTGCGTTCTCCCATATCTTTACACTTGACTGTATATCTGAAAGGGCCCATCTTTCAAAGATTAGATAGTAATGGTTATTAAACCTTTTAAACAATTATGCCTAGACATAGTTTTAAATGTTTTGGATTATTTTAAAACTAAAAAAACATTAACATCTTGAGTTATAGGTATACCTATTATTCAAGAAGTGCAAGTTAAAATTAGTAATATTCTATTTGGATTGGATTCAGAAACCATGAGAGAGGGAACATGGCTTATTCAAAAATGTCCAGCTTTTACTTTTGATATATTTTATTTACTGATTAGACTCTTACTCACTTGACATTGGCGCAATCACTATCGAACCACCATAAATAAAGAAGAACATTTTATTATAGAGAACAAGTGTAATTTGATTGTATTTCTTTTTCCACCAATTTATAATGTCTACTCATGAAATATTTCCAAATATTAATGTTACCTAGCTCAAATTTAACTATCATTTTATACACCTTTGTCAAATGGATGTTTGATATTAGAGCTCCACAGGGACCGTTCCTAGAATGACCAAGTTTTAAAGAAGTCTGAATTTACCCCCATTAGTAATGGATTTGGACATAATACAGATGTTTATACCGCAATTGGGGCATGCTATCCAATAATACATACACAGCTCTAAGGGTAGGTCGCTCACATTAACCATACCAAACATTTTCTTGGTTAATATGACAGGTTATGCTGCTTTGGTGTGTCAAGTAACGTCTTTATTTTAAATTTTTGTGATGTTCTCACATACTACTATAAATCTAAAAGGTGACCTAATTGCAAAAAAACATTATATAAATGTTTTTATGTGGTTAAGTGCCATTTTAGATTTATAACAGTATAGGGTCTTTAGTTTGAAATGGTCTTATAACATGAAAACAACACACAATATGACAATTTGCCATATTTGTGCGTCTGAGCATGGAAGGGGTAAGTTGACAATGTTGGATAGTAAACAGTACTAATGAACCAATAGTGCAACATTTATATCATTGAATTGGATAAGTTATCTTTTCTTCACCTGAATTTCATTTTGCTTTATTACTTTCAATTAATCAAAGAAAAATAAGTGTGGTTATTGTGTAATAATTAAATAAGTAACTGCATTTTGTTCATACTCTGTTAACAGTGAGTGCACATAATAATGTGAACATTCCAATGTGCTTTCACTTCTCATACTAATGCAATAAGGTCTTCATACAGTGTACAATGAACACACACACAAAGTAAACAAGTTTGATTTCATACCCTAAAAACAGGATGGTTATAATTGCTGTTAGTAAATATGCTAACAGCTGTTTTGCATACAATTAGAATGCCAAATGAATATAATGCAGTTCTGAGTCTAGATATGAATGCTCACTATTGTTAAAAAGTTGCATAATTGCAAAGATAGGAGGGCTATCAAACTATTACTCACGGTTCGGCCTCTATGGACTGCAAGCGGGCGACATAATTCGATGGAATGTATCCTTCTTGTTTAGTTTTCTTGCTTCTTGCCAGCCACCAGTCACCTTGAGTATCATTCAGGATTTCTAAATGTTCCCCCTTTCTAAAGCTTAGGTCTTCATCAGTTCTGGCGTCGTAGTCATACAGAGCCACGAAAATACGGGTGGGAACCACCTCGTTGGTGTCTGGCCCTTGATTCACGATTGTCCTCGGATCCGGCGGTGGAGTTGGCACAGGCGTTTGAAATCGACCAGCATCTTCTTCGTGCGGAGCCCTGTCGATCTTAGTTTTAGGATCCTTTTCCCCTGTACTACTAAAACAGTTCCCCATTTTCTCTTTACAAGGTGAGATTGGTTCCAATCGTTTTGTCAAATCACACACTTGTTTGAATACAAACACCAGTCCAAAGTTAATATAACTATAAACATTTTATAGCGTCACATTAGAGTCTAAAAATTTAAACATTAATTGTGTTTTTGAAGTAAACAAAGACTAGAAAACCCCGAAATCCCCAATCGGACATCACAGAAATCAGCCATTTTGACGCGCCATAGACAAACGAGACAAACACAGAACTACTATCTCTTTTGATTGCGTTCAAGGATAAATTCATTTATACGACTTTATGGACTTTATGTAAACTATTAGGACTAAGTAATATTTTTTCAAGTATTTTCGAAAATATTAGAACTAATATTAAATTAATATAAATCTAAACCTTTGTATCTTTTTGTGCGACATCTGTGAACTGCAGTTGGAACCTTGGTTACGATTGGAAAAACTGTAGGAGTGTTGTTAACGTATTTTAACGGAAGATGTCGTTGCAAAGTAAATAATGAAAAACATGCATTCTACACGGTGACGGGCAGGTAACTCGACCTATTCCTTGAAAGGGGTTATACTAGAGCTAATTTGCAATAATTTAGTCCCAGTTAACTGGGTGTCTAATGTCATTGGTTTTAGAGTTATTAAACTTTTTAAGGTAGGAGGAAAGGATATAAAAATAAGTGTAAACAAAATCGACAAATAATTTATTACAGAATAACATATAAGCAAATAATACATTAACATACTTTATCAGCAACAGGCTTCGTCAAAACGTTTTACATAGAAATGATCATCGACAACACGCTTCGTCAAATTTACTTAACACTAACAAAACAAATTTTACAACACAGATTTATCCTAATTACCCCCAACCCTGCACCGTGGCCGGCTCAAACGTTCCCATTACACTGGCCGCATTGCCCCGCTGGATTGCAATGGAAACCTGCTGAACCAGCCACGACCCAGAACGAGGATCCCCCCCTCTGTTACGCAGACGACGGCCTAACTCCCTAAAAAGCCCCTTGGCTTCCGAACCCCAAGGTCCCGATGTCTCCACCGCGACAGGGACAAAATCGTACATCGGCTCCAAGGCAGAGTACTTAGAGTGCTTCATCTTCGCGGCGGTCTCCGCCGCAGAGCCAGCCACCCTAAAGGTATTCTTCAAATGAGAAGCGGCGAAAGTACTCACGCAAGTCGCATCCCATAAAAGACAGCGCCCTCTCAATCGACAAATTGAGAGAGGTTCTTCTCCCTTTTTTGACTAAGTACGTACTATGAATATTAACATAATTTCACGCACAACCACCCGACACGCCCGCAGCCCCCGCCTCTCCGCAACTAACACCAAACCACCTTTCATAAAGTTGGCTGTACACAGATAAGTATGGGTTTTTTTCATGGTCCTTTCGATTTTATATATTATAATAGAGAGCATTTTAAAAAGAAGCAGCGGTCTTGAATGGGTTTTTCATGTCTCATACTCTGAAAGCAGGCCATTGTTTATCTTAGAAGCGGGTTGAAAGTGATTGTCAACCCTAGGAGAGAAAATAATTTGAAAAAACAACTATTTGTAGTACTTAATAGAAACCTATAAAGCCTCTGTAGTAAGATTATATAAAAAAAGTAATTTGGAAAAGAACTATGTCAATGGACCTGTGCAGTAGCAGAAACCATACCTACCAACAACCTATCTTTAGTAAGATTATCAAAAAAAAAACTATACTGAGTCTTACTTTTATAACTTTTATTATCAAATTCCCTCATAGTCGACATGAAAAGTACCTCGAGTGTTTAACTCGGGTGAAAGTCACCATTTATTTTACGCTCGAAATATCTCGTGTGAAATAGATGCCTTTCATCATTTGGTTAACAACCTACTATTCATACGTTTATTTTACTCCTAGAAAGAAAATGGGGCAAAGAGAAGCAAAAGAAAAGCATGTTTGAAAAAATAAAAATACAGCCCGTTTATTTTTTAATTGATCACGATTATTTATTATTTATTATTTATTTATTCCTTGATAAAACATAGTTTTACATGTCAAAAGTTCAAAACACAATAATTTTACAACAAATTTTAGAAATATTAAATTAACTTATCAATACAAAATGTCAATATGTAATTCAATATAAATATAGAGTATTTTTTTTGGGCAGCGAACCAGTAAGTAGTCAATTTAGCCGTTGAGAAAGTCATCGATAGTATAATATGCGTCCGATACTAGTTTAGTCTTTAATTTACTAACAAAACTCCTCATATTCGGTGCATTTTTGATTTCTGGGGGTATCTTGTTGTACCTATATCATAGGGCCTATTATTATTAAGCAAAATTATACCTAAGCCATTATATAGTATATTGTTTAACAAGGGATTAAAACCAGCCATAATGACATGAGATGTTTAGCTACCCAAGCGGAGCGCGAGTGGCTATACTTAGTTCGAGTGTCATTATGGCTGTTCAGTCTCGCTTTAAACACTCGACTTTTCACTTTGAACGCGAGGAAAAGACGACGCTCTATATAAAATTACAATATTGATTATAATAATATATTGATACTAGCTGTCCGCGCCCGGCGCTGCCCGGGTGTATTTTTTTTCACACAAACTTCTTGAAATATAGTTTACGTCCTATTCTCAGACCTACTGAATATATACACACTAAATTTCATAAGAATAATCGGTCAAGCCGTTGCGGAGGAGTTTTGTTACAAACACTGTGACACGAGAATTTTATATATTAAAAGAGATTTTTGCACAGTTGTTATTTTAAGGTTATTTCCACGCCCTAAAAATTGTCTATACACACACAATCACTGAAAATGGCGATAATCCTCTATTCAGAAACACCGTGATTAATTGTTTCCAAAGTAAATAAATAAAAAAAATTACTTTAATGCCTAGAGATTAATAAGGAGCTTTAGTCCCGATGTGCAGACTAAAGTAACATTTTAATAGCATGAGAAGTGAAAAATTCTTAAAGTATCAATGTTTAATCATCGTATGGCCGCATAAAGTTTTAGCGCTCGTAAAGGTACCTCGTACCTATATTATTTACGTCCTTACAGTTTACGTATTTATTAGTGTTTCCCAAAAACTCCATCGTTCTTTTGTTTTCGAATCGATTTACTGATGGGAACTCGATTAAGTCGACATCTCAAATTAAACCTGAATGAAAAGGCAATGCCGAATTAGTATGTGCCAGCGTTATCTGGAGGTCGTCAAATGAGATTCAATCGTTAATTTATTTCGTGTCCGAGGATTATCGTGGTCCTCTTTATTCGAGGCTCGTGTGGATTGGTAGTACTAAGCTACGCTTATCGTGCCGTCCTTAATTAACGCATTTAATGCCTAGGAACTCCCCAGCGAGTCTATTTACAATGGGAATCAGGAAGCGTGGGTCTCAATACGTTAAATAAGGCTCTAGGGCAGCTTCGTGGATGTTGCGTTGTGGAAATGCCCTTCGCTACGGAGTAATTAAAGCAATCCTGGCAGTAAGTGTAGTTTGCTAAAGTGCTTAATTAATCTATCAATCTATGTAGGGAGTTTCAAAACGTAACTACGTCGTACCTATCAGCTTTAAATGATTAAGCACATAATTGTAACGTAATCAGATAAAATTGTATGTATGTATGTATGTATGTAAACACTTTATTGTACAAACAAAAGAGATAACAATTATAAAATAGACAAAAATATAACAGGGATGTACAAAGGCGAACTTATCCCTTTAAGGGATCTCTTCCAGTTAACCTTTGAGCGATTGAGAAATAACTATTACAACGAATAAGCAAATAAGTACAACACTAAAATAAATTTCTATAAATATTAACAGATATAATAAATAAACACATATATATACAATATAACTAATAATATAATAAATAAATATATACAATAAGCAGGAAAAAGTTCAAGAACAAGTGTCAAGCCAGAACTTCTTTAGTGTAGATTTGAAAGAATCTACAGACTGAGACTGCCTAATTTCAGTAGGCAACAAATTCCACAACCGCACAGCGTGAACCGAAAAGGATTTAGAATACGTTTTGGATTTATTTGATGGGAAAGCAAGGGAAAGATTGTCACTTGAACGCAAGCGATTCTGAGATCCAGAGGCCAGAAAGTTAAAACGTTCAGAAAGGTAGGGTGGGGACTGAGGATAAAAAAGGATGTTAAAAAGCAACGACAGGACGTGAACATTCCTTCGAAAGCGAATCGGTAACCACTCAAGTTGTGCACGAAAATGAGACACGTGGTCAAATTTTCGCAACCCAAATATGTAGCGAATACACAAGTTAAGGAGGCGTTCCAGTTTGTTTAGCAGGTCTTCATTTAAGTCCAGATACGCGATATCACCGTAGTCGAGGAGAGGGAGGAGTAGGGAATGAGTAAGAGTAATCTTGGTGCGAAGAGGAAGGAAGTTCTGCAAGCGCCTAAGCGAATGGACGGATCCATAGACCTTACGACTTACCGCAGCTACCTGAGCCGACCAAGAAAGGGTCTGATCCATAATGATACCTAAATTTTTGACTGAAGAAGAAAAAGGAATTGCAGTACCGTCAAAGATTAATTCAGGTATCATAAGATCAGACAACTTTGCGATGAAGTGAGGGCTACCGACGACAATTGCCTGCGACTTTCTTGCATTGATCTTCAAGCCGAAACCTGCCGCCCAGTCTCGGATAACCGCGAGATCACTGTTAATTAAAGCGATCAGGGAGGGGAAATCATCAATACAAGCCGCCGCGTAGATTTGCAGGTCATCCGCATAGAGGTGGTAGGAAGATTTAAGAGAAGCAGTGATGCTGTTGATAAAAAGTGAAAAGAGAAGAGGGGATAGTATAGCTCCCTGAGGGACACCAGCAGTTAGGTCAGACCACGAGGAAACAGAATCATCTACTTTGACAAAATTACACACAGTCTAAATTAAAAAATATGTACCTAATAAAAAACCAGGCAAGAATTTGTCTGACCATGCTCACTATGCTCAGTGTGGGGTTCCGAAGCCGTTACCTTGTACTATTACTTATTCTGTGCCGTTACTACAAACACAACAATCTATCTCAAAAAACAAAACCGGCCAAGTGCGAGTTGAACTCGGGTGGAGAGGGTTCCGTACATACGTAACTTTTTAAAGTTTTTTTTGGTAGAATTCTTATAAGTTTTTCTGTAATCTACAAGCAATGAACTATATTACATATTTTTTATCAAAATTGAAGGCTGCGTAGTTTCCGAAATCAGGGGGGAATGGTCGATTTTCGTCTTCTTTCATGTATAAAATCAAAACTATTTTTAACCGACTTCAAAAGGAGGAGGTTCTCAATTCGTCGGATTTTTTTTTTTATGTATGTTCCCCGATTACTCGAAAACTACTGGACCGATTTGAAATTTTTTTTCGGTGTTCGAATGGGTATACTTTCTAGTTGGTCCCATTGTCAGCACGTCACGATCTGATGATGGGATCTTGGAGAAATCAAGGGAACTCCTCGAATATTGTAGGCACGCTTATAGCGATTTTAGTATTTTTAGTAACAAGTGTAGCATTTGCATTCAGAAAGTGTCACTTGGTGAAGCGGAACTGATGATGAAGACCACAGATGGCCACCGGAACTCCTCAACGGTACCGATTTCAAGGGTGGCGATAAGATATCTCGATTAAGATAGTTGAGCGACTACAACGAAGCACATTTAATTGTTTTAAAATGACTATGATTTTCCCGCGGCGTTGCTTGCGGCGAGCTTGAAATGTCTTAAAGTTTCATATATCAACTAAGAAGTGGGACTACATAAGCTTATTATGATCACTAAAAAGTGTAAAATAAAATAAATGTTTAAAAAAAACAAAAAACCGCCTTCAAAAACGCAAAAAATAACTTCTACTACTAGGTACTTAGTAGTAGGTACCTATCCTATTAGGTTAGTCTAACTGAAGTCGGCGACCACAATATTTTCAACAGAAAACCGACTTCAGTTGGACTAACCTAATAGGATAGGTACCTACTACTAAGTACCTAGTAGTAGAAGTTATTTTTTGCGTTTTTGAAGGCGGTTTTTTGTTTTTTTAATATCTCATCGGCACGTTCCCCTTGGGCCTAACGGAAAAGTATGATGAAAGTCTTCGATTTTTTCCAAATTCAAAAGAAATTAATGAATTTTACTGGTTCTCAAAATAAATACTGACTTTTGTTCATCTGTTAATGAATCACAATAATTATCACTATTAATACTGACCAACCTCTCTAAAGCTATCACATCGTTAAGTAATCGTTTTACTGGCCATAGTGGCTACTTCCACCCCAGACAATAATTTTAGGTTTTACATAATAGGTACTTCTTAAAACTTCCTCTGTTCTGCTCTAGAACCAACCAATTTATTACGTCTGGATATGTATATCTTTAAAATTTAGCTGGATCTTGAATTGTACCTACTCATTGTTTTGCGCAGGGAACGTACATGATCAAAGAAAAAAGGTGACCGCTTCTATATAGATTCCCTTGAGCTCAATTCAAATACCATACGTGACCATTATCCTATACCCCTGATGTCCCTTAAAATGGCACTGATTCCTAAATTTTAGGAATCGTGCGATTGTAAGTGTAGGTACGTATTTCATAATTCCATTCAAACTTCAACTCGGTCGCATTTTCACCTCCCACGTCATAGGTTGCCTCGATACATTCAAGGCGCTTGAAGCTGAAGCAAGCCTTGTAAATGCGATTATTGAGGAACGATGTAATTCAATACGGGGTTGGTACTTTGTACGGGTTAAACTGTTCTAGTCATATTGTAAGACTTACTTATAGGTAGCTTCGTTTGTTTGTTTCTGGCAACTGGTATTATAATAGAGCATTTCGTTCATATAATTAATCTGATAAGCCGTTTGACTGTGGTAACAGAACAAGTTAATCATCATCATTATTATTCCCGGCCGGTTTCGGCCACGGCGACTGCATATCAACTCCGGTTGTGTGCTTGGATGTGACTCGCAAAGGCAATCTTGTTGCAAGGATCTGCAGCACTACAGACACAACTACCAAACACGCTCTCGGGAACTATCTATTTTCCGGGATATAAAGTACCCTATGTTTGTCTCAGGGGTATAAATTATCCCTCTACCCAATTTCACGTCGATCCGCTGAGGCCTTGAATTGCCAGGCCGGAACTTAATTAATTTTATTTATTATCTACCTAAGTAGTAAATAAAACAAAGAAAAAACTGAATTTTCGTCTTTCGATTACGTTTTTTTTTGTAAAATTTACCTAATTATTTCTTCGTTCAGTCCATCATGTTAAATTTCGTCGAGAAACCGCAGAACGTTGTCCAAAATACATTGATCGGAGTAGGCACCAACAGCCTTATAATTAAATTTGATTCGCCCACGACAAATGCCAGAGACCCGCTGAAAACATCGTGGATCTTGATTAAAATCAAATTTAGAATCCGCACAAGCCCTCTTTGTTACGACCAACTCGCCCAAATGATGGGATACAAATGTAAACAGTCGCTGGTCCGCACCGGTTCTGAGTGTTGACGCAGATTGTGATTTCTCAGGGTCATTTGTAAGTATAAGGTATGGTAAAGCTGTCAGCACACTGTTTTCAACCGTTTCAAATTTGCGCCGGTAGGAGAGCGGTCACATTGTCATAGTAAAATCGCCTCAACCGGAACGTTTTTAGGGTTTCGTACCTCAAAAGGAATAAACGGAACCACGACCACTTTGTTGTCCGTCCGTCCGCTCGTCTGTCTGTCAAGACCTTTTATCTCGGGAACGCGTGGAGGTATTGACTTGAAATTAAAACCATTTACTCGGGTCTACAGGTCCCCTGAAGCTGTGAAAAAATCAAACTTCTAAGTTAACGTAAAAAAAAGATGCCACAAAAAACGTATACTTCGACACTCTCAAGGGAATCAAAATTTATAGTTTATTTTCCGTTGACCTAGACCGGCTAGAACTATGAAATCTGGCAAGTAATACCGTCTTATACTACAAAGAATAGGAAAAATCTGAAAACATACACTATAAATTAAATTACCAAAAAAAAACGTAATGTTTATGCAAGGAACGGCGTTCCAAATGTTGAATTGAGTTAACCGTGTCATGTGGGGATCGTATGAAAGGGCTCCATTGGCACAAGCTTAAACAGATTTAATTAATTTATGGTGTGTTTTAGTTTGTGTTTGTTTTTGTGTTTTTCATGACGAAGATTGAAAAAAGTACCTACAAATTTGTACGGAACCCTCGGTGGGCGAGTCCGACACGCACTTGTCCGGTTTTTTTTACATGCTTTTATTTAACTTGCAATGTAGGTACGTATGTAGCTACGGGTCAAATCTTGTAACTTAAATTTAACCCACTTTCCGGTTTCCGATGAAGCTGAAAATTTGCATACACCTTTAGTGGTTCTGATGACAATACAATAATATAGTACCATCTAGCTGGTCTGATGATAAAGACGTAGGGTGGCCACAGGAACTCCTAAATTACACATGATAAACACGTCATGTTAGGGCTCGTTAGAATCGTCTTGACGAGTAGATGACGATTATGCAAAAAAATGTACAGTCGGCAACAAAAAACGTACGTTTGTCAAACGTACTTTTGGTATGAACGGATCCTTAAGTAAACTAGCAAGTGGCAAACGTTCAACTTGTTACTTAACTAAAGTTAAGTTTATCTTTACCCTATGTGTGCACTGTCCAACTCCTGCAAGAGGAAATATTTGATTGAAACTTCTCGCTGTAACTAAGTACCTGGAGTTGGCGCAATGTGTATACTACTTTACTTTTTAAACGGAACCCTTATACTTACCGCCATTTTACTCAAAAACTACAAGATGTATATTTAATAGGTGTCTTGTATCGTCTTGTATCGATACTTAGTTCGGTAGTTAAATAACAAAAATAAATATATCTAGGAGGGGCAGTCCATACATGCAAAAGTAGATAGTTTTTTTTTCAGCTACACCAACGTGTGGCACATATTATTATTTTCCACAATTCTTTTTAACACAATTTAGGTTGTTTTTTTTTGATTAAGTTGATATTTTCGGAAATAATCGCTCCGTAAGGAACGCTTCATAAATACTTTCAATGAAAATTATTTCAACATGATCGGACACCGTTTTTGAGTTGTTGCCAAAAAACTACGCTTCTCAACAAAAGGATGTAAGTGTCATGAAGATACGCTCTTTTGCTGGTGCACTTTTTCACATCGTATTTTTTGAGATAGATTAACGTTTGTGATAACGGCTTTGGAAACCTACACTGATCATGGTGCGACATGATCTTGGCCGTTTTTAGGGTTTCGTACCAAAATGGTACAAAAGGAACCCTTATGGTGAGACTTCGTTGTCTGTCTGTCTGTCTGTCTGTCTGTCTGTATGTCACAGCAGGTTTTCTCAGCAACTACAAATGCTATCAACTTGAAATTTGGCATAGTTGTACAACTTGCTTGCCCGCATCTATTTGTAGTAAAAAAAATATGAAATTAATTTTATAAATAATTGAAAAGGGGTCTAGAATGGGGGGTTCAAAAATGAAAGTGGTTCGATTTTAGCAAATGGGGTGTCATATGAAAGGTCTTAGTCTGCGCATTTCAAAACTATTTATTTGATAAAATTTTGTGATGTACTTTTTGATTTATAGTCAAAAATGTACAAAAATTGACCGTTCCCCCCCCCTTATCTCCGAAGTTTATTAATCAAAAATTCTGAAAAAAATCCTGACGTATATATAATTACTTATATTTTCTGGGAAAAATAAAATAAAGTGTTCGTTATTTACAGTTTTTGAGAAATAATAAAAAAACTAAGAAAATCTGTATTAAAATTTAGGCTAGTCAAAATCGACCTTATTGCCTGGAAAATAAAGCTTATAACAAAATGAGTATTTTCTTTTGCGGTTACCAAGCATATTATCTTCAATACGGAACCCTCGGTGCGCGATTCCCACTCGCACTTGACCAGTTTTTTTTTAGTATGAGATCGCGCCGCAGCGCGGAGCCGTCACTCTTTACTGCCGCACTCAGAGACGTCAATTACTTAAATTTAATGCTTGTTTAGTTGTCTTATTCTATTGCTGTAGCAAAGAAAGTGACAGCAGCAACTTTAATCAAGCATTAAATTATATTGACGTCTCTGAGTGCGGCAGTTAGTGCCATAAATTTTCAGTTAGCGCAAACACCGATCGAGACGATTTTGTGAATGAATCACAACTAACACAAAAGATACTAGTAATAAAGAGGTGAGGTTCGCCGCGGAGCCGGTTTCCTCCTATGCAGCTATGGTTGGCTGCCACAGAAATCATTTTATCAACAATGGCTGAGTTATAACTCGCCGCAGGGAAGAATAGGTAGTAGGTAGTGTTTACTTACTATCTTTACTGGACGCATATGTACATTCAGTAACCTATTCCCATCTCACTCACGCGTACATGATATGTTTAGGTTAATGAGCACTACCTATTTGTACCCTGTCACCAGGTATACTGAGTCAGGTATTGGTAGGTTCGCACTTATTTATTAACTTATAGCAGTATGCTTATTAGCTGGATAAAAATATATTATGGCGCGCGGATTAAGCAATAATAGAGTGCTGGATAACGGCATAAGCGCTTTAATGCGAGCTGTATAATCCCTAATAGGTACTATTAAATACGTCCTGGTTTCCGACAGAAACTGTTTCCGTCAGATTTTAAACAAAAATTGTCGGGATATATAATTATTTGTTTTCGAAATGTAGGTAGGTACCTACGGTTATCATTTTATCACCTGGAACAGGCTTTAATTCCATTTTGTTTTAAATCATATCGTTATCGTATTGTTAACAATGTGGCCGTCTTTAGACCACTTTCTGACTTGGCAATAGGTACAGTAAAGGACTTTAATTGTTATGCCACTATAGAACCCTGTCATAATGACAGCGTCAAACCAGTTGAAAGAAATTACGCCAAAATTAATGATTAACGTTATGCGACAGGGTTCCAATAACAATTAAAGTCCCTGACTGTACCTATGCTTGCAGTAAAACGTACCGTCAGCATAAACGCTGCTCGTTGATTGGTAGATGCTACTTACTAGTCACCTAGCAACCCTTACCGATTCCGAGTTTACTGCAAGAATACCGACAAGTCAGGAAGCGGCCTTACGGTCAAGTGAATAAGAACATTAACTGCCGCACTCAGAGACGTCAATTAAATTTAATGCTTGATTAAAGTTGCTGCTGTCACTTTCTTTGCTACAGCAATAGAATAAGACAACACGTCACTAAACAAGCATTAAATTTAATTGACGTCTCTGAGTGCGGCAGTAAGATTATTAAGAACTACCATAAAATCAACAAAACGCCTAGAGATCTTTACACGCGTACTTATATTAATGTAAAGACCTACTATGTAATTCAATAGTTTTGTCATGTCTTAGTTCGTATAAATGTTAAAGCTCATAAAAAAACGACATAAGGTAATGTACCTACCTATTGTAACACTTCGCCACTTTAAGTATAAAATAACTAGGTAAGTACTTAGCGAAATTCCATCAAGCCAAGCTCAGCTATTACGAAGTTTGAGGCAGTAGGAAGAATCTACTAAAGTACTAGTCAGCGTATTTCGACTTCAGAGCCGGGGGTTATTATCTTACGTAACCGAATACAACGGGAATAGACCTAAAAAACTACACCGGTTTTTTTATTGGGTATTATGTCACTTATACAAAGTCATACCTAAGTGTCATCATAACTTGACCCATGTGCTCGTAAGAGTGATGCCATGCCATACGAGCGTTACCAGTGCGTCGAGTCGTCGCAACGCTGTGATTTTAACAGAGCGACGCAAGTGTGTCAACGCATCATGTGGCATGTTGTTCTTATTTAAATGTAGAACAACGCGGCGGCGCGACGACGCAACGCACAGCCCACGCTCGTTTGGCATCCCTCTAAGCATGGTGCAGCGTTCAGTGCCTACGACGTTCGGATCGACGCAGTTCTTCGAAGCCCGTAGGTCACTGGAGAATATATAATCTTAAACTGAACGACCCTCCACTGTCGGATGCAAGTTACATAGATCGATTAGTGGAGGGGCGCGTTTAGTTTAAAATTAGACGATCTCTACAGTGCAATAGGCACACCAACGCGATCGCAGCAAACAACATGAAACAGCAGAAACATGTTGAGCGATTTTCGACATGATTTATACAGGAGTAACCCGTTGTGATCTCTTTAATACCTATCTATACCTGAGTCTCACGGATGTCTTACGATTAAAATAAGATGTTTATTCAGTAAGTAGCCGCATGGGCACTTTTACACATTAAAAATCTATCAACGCTTCTGAAGAGGAGATAACTGTTAAGAGGAGGCGCTCAACTCAACAGTCAGTCATTCCTTAGACACAGTTAATACAATGATAATCCTTAGGTAATAAAGCATTATAGGTATGTATAGATGCATGATGGGCAGATGGTTTAAGTTATGTGCCGTCAAACCTAGTCGTCTCGAGCGAAGAATAAACACTCCGGTCGATCGAGCAACCGAACGAAGATCCGGGGTCTGCTTCGAAAATCGAAGTTCGAAGTCACGGTAGCTCCATCACTCTCTCCCGTTTCAAATGAGTGAAAGAGAGCCATGCAAAGTTTCGAATTTAGTGCTTCATATTAACCACCCAGGCGAAAGCCAAGCAACTCGCTTTGCCATCGCTACGTCAGCTAATCCTAATTACAAACCAGCTGTTTCAGATAACGAAAAGAAGGAGACATTTAGACATTAATTACTTGAACAACACGTCTTATTTCTACCTCCAGCCCCATTCAACTTTTTCAGGGATAAAACAAAAGTTTTTTTTGCCCACACGTTTAAACTTAAACCCTCTTATTCATAACTAGCGACCCGCCCTCGCTTCGCTTCGGTTTATGTGAGTTTTCTGTAACACCCGTACATAAACCAGAATTTATAATACACAAAATCTTCCTCTCTATCTATTGATGAACACCGCATTAAAATCCGTTGCGTAGTTTTATATATCTAAGCTTACGTACAGAGGGACAGACGGCAGGAAGCGACTTTGTTTTATATTAAATGTAGAAAAGGTACTATAGCTAAAGTATGCTTAAAATATCCTTTGGCCTTAAGTATATTTACATTGTGTCAAGCATACTTTAACTAAAATAAGTTTATTGTACGTTTATGTAATTTTTTATCTAATGATAATGTAACAAGCTTAAAGCTTTAATAAAGTTTGAATGTTGTTACCTAAGTCGCGTTTGGAACTCCGAGCGTTTCTTTATTCTGTTACGTAACCTTTTTTTTACTTAACGTAGTTAGTAACCAGCTTATTTTATAAAAGACTTTTCAATCCTTCTTTTTAGGATTCCGTACCAAATAAGTGTAAACCGTGTTCATTCTTACTTGTCTAATACTACGAGTATATGGATTAAAAATATAATTGAATTATGATTATTTGGCTTTATTTAAATTCTACGTATAACATACGTACGTATTAAGCGTTAGTATAAAGCATGTAACACATAACAAACGGATAGATGGACAGACGACAGACAGCAGAGTGACAGCAATACGGCTAAAGGCAAACGAATATAATAAACAATGTAGATGTGATTATGCGAGTAAAGTCATGATTTATTTGTAAATTTTGCTATGCTATGATTAAAAATATATCTTTAGAGCTAGTACGATTGTATTATAGTTACGTACCTACGTGTTAAAATCACAATTGAAATTCAAGTAGGAAGTTTTATGAAGAATGTTAACAGGTTCGCCAACCGCATGAAACTTCATTAGAGTAAAGCTTAAAAATAAACATACATGTTACTCTTTATTTCATTCAAGTTCACCCAGTAGTTTGATGGTACGTAAATTTAAAGCTTTGCTCTATTTAAATGCTATGCACAGGAGTGCAAATGTGGCGTGACGTCATTTTTCTGCAGGGGCGCGTGATCCTATACGATTCTGTAAGTTCAGGGCTGTTTCTTATTTAATTAACCTTTAAGGTAGCCAGTTGAAACTTTCACAGAATACGCCCATACATAAATCTGTTTTTATTTCATATATCTACTTACTTACTTTTTCAATCTTTTCAATCCAATGATCAAATTTTATTTTTTTAATTAGGTGCTATCAGTTGTTGGTAATATGTAGCTCTGTATACCCCACTATGGGAATGAAGGCGTGAGTTTATGTATGTATGTATGTATGTATTATCAGGACTTTTACAGCCTTTAGTAGCTTACTTTATTACGTTGTCTATTTAGTGTCATAGTTTTATACTGCCTTATATGAATTTGTCATAGCGATTAAAGTGACAAGGTACTGAAATAGTAAAAGCAGACTTTTATGTATTCTAGGCGGTAAAAACGATATCGTAGTTGACCTGTTATGGTATTGTTATGACGTCAGCCGCCATTACTATCTAGTAAATAAGAGAATCAAAACAGTGACAATACGATAACAGATCAAAAACGATATTGTTTTACCGTCTTGAATAGAGGCCCAGTTTATTTTAAAAATCAACCTTTCTCGAATCCGACGAATACAATATGGACGAATACCGAATAATCGAGCATTCTGCTCAACTCTTAATTTGTTTTCAGGCACGTCGCGTTTATTATGCATGATGAATGGGCCTAACGACCGAGAACTCTAGCACACAAACGGATAACGTATCCAATATATGTACCTACACATAAACATAGTAATTTAGCCTGGCAAAAAGGGTTAAACGTGATGACAGGTGGAACAACAAGTAGCATAATATGTATAAAGACCAATTGCCACATTTACGAGTAGGTAGGTACTTATGACGGAGCATCGCTTGAGAACGCCTCGAGCGATCTTTCCTGCCATACTCAGAGGCACTTTAGATACTCGTTCCTTTTTCCGTATAGGAAAAATAGTCACTACTGACTCCGAGTGCGGCCGTAACTTTATGTACGCTAGGGAGAAAACTAAGGAATTATTATACTATTGTCCTGTAATTTGATAAAAGATATTTTAACACGTACTTATAAGGGATAAAAATGGGAAGCAAGGTTGGTAGTCACAAATATCTCGTACTTTTAGCATATTACTACTTTACTATTACTACAAATTACTTATCGTTTTAATAGTTTTAGAATTATGAGTATTGTTAAAAAGGTATAAACGCCAAAGGGTCCGATCATAAAACTTCTACATATAGGTTTTCAAATTTAATTATGATCATATATTCGGGGAAAAGTTTTTATGTTGGATACAATTTATGTAGGTTTCTTTACATAACATATTTTGCCGGAAGGCATAGGTATGGCGGGATTGATTTGTGGACTAGGTAACTAACTACACAAAGTTCAATGTAGTTGCGAAAATATAACTTGGCTTGGGTAGAAACGTCTTTACTTTTGCCTTGGAAAGTTAAGACAAGCGTAAATATATAGGATGTTTGTTACTAAACCTGTCGCGATGAAATTAAGTAACAAATAAGGTTTACCACACGGTTTACCACACATTGCCACAAGGTTTTATTGTAGTTTATGAATAAATTTCAGTGACTGTACACTTTCAAAATGAACAAAAAATTACTTAGGTTCATTTCTGTAATACCTGTCCTATTACCGCATAGAGTAAAGTAATTTTTTAGACATACCCTATTGCGACACACCTTTTTAAATATAAAAACAGAAAACTTGCCTTTACTATACCTTAACTTTATTGAAATAACTCTTGTAAGTGACATGTTGTCAGACCGTCGTCTGAAAGTTTGTTTAGTAAACATGCTGGCCAGTTACAAAGTAACCCATATCATTATAAATTTATTAAAAAGCGTTCTGACGTCTCGTATTACTTGGGTGAATAGCTACGCTGGAAACCTCGCTGTTGGCGAGTGGGTTTACAATTTACATCCTTTCGTTTCTCTTCGAGTGCAGGGAGGTTACCATGACACATACCGTGGTAACCCCCCTGGTCCCAATTTAAGATACCGTTTTAGTCACTATGCCTGGCATTAGCGAGTTCTTCACACGACAACCTAAGTACTAAAACATTGTAAATGCGTGTAGCAATGTTAAAATCATGTGTTAGAAATTAATAACCGAAAGGAAACTAAACTAAACTTTTAACACTTTGAACCATTTTTGGTTTTCATGCCATGACGGTAAAATCGTTTAGTGCCGATTTTTCATGCACATGTTTGAAAATGGAACGGTTTATTATCTCTAAAATGTCGCCGAGTACGGCGGTGACGAACTACCAACACCAACGCAAAAAAATCCATCCCAAGATACCATATCCCAATAGATACACGTTTATATAGGTATATATTTATATACACCCCAAACATTAACCCTTTTTATTGGGCAGTCAGATACACACAAGTAACATACGATTATGCAGTGTTCAAATGTGTGATGATTGGTCAAATGAAGCTGGCTTACATTAACTTGCGTAATATTTGCTAAAAAGAAGCATATCATGACACGTGTGAGAGAGACGCGCTTATCAATAACATGAGAGCCCTCCGGGACATAGCGTGCGATATCCACACTGTGCCACTAGATATGCTGTTTGACACCATATCACAGAATATACAATATGTATAGTCAGGAACAATTACCATATTTAATAATGATCATTGCCATATATAAGTACTCATTATTACTATGTTATTATGCCCTTAGCTATTTCTCTGTACAAGGTTATCTGGAAGAGATCGCTATTAAGCGGTAAAATCGCCTGTTGCATACCTGTAATTAATATCTACTGTACTACTGTTTCGTGTTTAGTTTAGTGGTGTTTGATAAAGAGTATTTTGTATTGTAGTGTACATAAAGAACGTTTTTAACATTGTCTAACTTGACTACACCATCTATTTATTTATTTATTTTAAGAAGACTGTATATGACAACTGTAAATTGCTGACGACAAGTCTCCGCATATTACATAATTATCTAGATGTTAGGATCTGTTACTTATTCTATTAAAGATCTAGAAACCCATAACATGTGGACAGACAGACAGACGGACGGACAAAAGTGCCAACATAGAGTTCCGTTTAATCTTTTGGGCTAGATTTTAGCCCTAGGCGAAAACATACGGCACAGACAGACAGATAACGCTTCAAACTCCGCTCTCTCAATCCACCCCCGACTAGAATTAAGAGCTGGTCAAAAATACTGGCGGCGGAAACCACTCTGAAAACGCTACTCGTCGTGACATCGCTATATTTTTGGTAAGTACAACATTTTAACAAAGGCGTGATGGACACCTTTTTTTCATTGGAAAAGTAGGGCTCGGAAACCTGGTATTTTTTTAACCAGCTCGTCAGAAACGCCATACATTACAAACAGAACATTTTCATTTCGATTCCGCTTGAACAGAATCGATACATATTATTTTAGTTTTGATCAAAGAGCAAAATAAAACTGTCATGGTAAATAGAAATACCGGTTAATTTCACTCACTAATTTGTTCGCAACGCTCACCACCACCAATCACCCTTATCTAGTCTTTCATACCCTAATTGCTAGCTCTTTAGTTTAAAACACCGTAGTCGCTACGCCATCCAGCTGAAGGAAGAATCATATACCTACTTACTAAAAAAACAGGTTAATCCCAGCGATGATATCTAACGCTTGCGAATCTATTCCGCTCCGAGCTAGCTTTTGCGAGGAACCTGAGGGCTTATTGTCTAACGCACTCGCAATCACGATCGTTTTCATTTTGAAAATCGAAGGCTTGTCTGCATACAAAATGAAAACAATTGCTCCACTTTGAAGCCGGTTGCGATTGCGAGTGCGTTAGACAATAAGCCCTCTGGTTTAGAACCATAATCAAATGGTATTTTTCGAACCGTTCCCAAGCCCTGCTAAAAAGGAGCAAGCTTATTGGATATTTGTATAGATTTTAAGAAGCGATGTTTCACCTATATATACCGCAATAAATTTAAATATTAACTTATGCCTACGACTACAAGTCAGTACAAAACTGTACATGGATATTCTCGGAGAATGATTGATTTTCTGGAATGGAAAGTCTTTGGTCTCCGCGCTTTAGACTAAACTTAGACTAAACAGAGCTTATAGCGCGGAAATGGACCAAACCAGGCAGAGCGAAGTACCAAAAAAGCCTTCAAAAAGTTTTATATAACTTCTTTTCAAATCATAATAGCTCAGATTTTAACCAAAAGCTAACTTCAGTAGCATCGAACTATTAATAAGATATTTTCATGCTTTTTAAAACAGCAATTTTCGTTTTTAAAAATCTATCTAAAAATAGGTTTAATGATAACTAAACGGAATTCAAGCAATTACCTGGCAAACTGATAAGATAAATAATACTTAGTTTAATTTTTTAGAGACTACCTACAGACTTTAACAATAACCCTGTGTTATATATGTATATGTATGTATAGGTACACAATTAATTTGGTAAAGTATGTTTTCTTTCCTGAATTTATGCAGATAGAAGAGATTTGGTAACTCACAGGTACGTACCTATTCATTAAACAGTTAAAAAGCGTTGTTTTAAGTATTATAATTCACTTTGATCCCAACACTCTCGTAAACGAAACCCGCCTGTCACAAGAATAAGCCCGCCTGTCATATTCACGAAATAATAAATGAAGGTTGAAGACCTCCACGTCGCCTCTATGGCCCGATATTTAAAATAGGAACATTTTTATTTATAACAGATACTAGCTGTCATGCACAGAACTAAATAGAATCTCGTAAGATTTGGATGTAGGTAAATAAATAAATAAACAACCACAAACATAATCTAATCTAAATAAATGTATTAAAAAATATTATGTTTAGTTTATTAACATCCCTCACCATCTCCCCACCGTTCTTAATTACTTACGTACGTACACCGTACGTAATTTTGTTCAGAAGCAAATTAGTTAAGAGGATTAGGGGAGATCAAAAAAATCATACAAAATGCGACAAAGTTTCTCTCCCTTTAAACCTAGTCCGATTTTTGAATGTATTTTATATATTATTATGAAAAAGGAGCTCTGTACGTTTTCCACTCGAAGAAAATATTTATTGAATAGAAAAAAATAAAAAATAAAATAAAAAACCGGACAAGGCGAGTCGGACTCGCCCACAGAGGGATTCCGCACATGACACGTGGTTAACTCAATTCAAAATTTGCATCGCCGCCGTTCCTTGCATAAAGACCCTATTTTTTTGTGATTTAATTAAAAATGCACAGATTTCAGATTTTTCCCTATACTTGTAGTTAAAGGTGCTACTTGCCAAATTTCCCTCGAGAGTGTCGAAATACACGTTTTTGGCGAAATAAACGGCCGTAACTTTTTTTTAAGTAAATGTAGAAGTTAGATTTTTTCACAGCTGCAAGGGACTGTAGACCGGAGTATATGGTTTTAATTTCAACTCGATATCTTCACGCGTTCTCGAGATAAAGGGTCTTGACATACAGACAGACGGACAGACGGACAACAAAGTGATCCTATAAGGGTTCCGTTTTTTCCCTTTTGAGGTACGGAACCCTAAAAACGGAAACATACAGCTTACAGACCAACTTTTTCATTATAACTACAACATAGGTATTCAAAAATCGTGAAAATCGGTCTTGATTCAGGGGGTGAAAAACGTCATGGCCCGGATGATAAGGGAACCCATACTTCCAATCATGAGTTTCTGCAATAACATGTTCGTGCCGTAGCATCGAACCACTTAGAGAACTTCACCAGTCTAATTATTATTTAAAAACACTTAAACTATTATCTGTTTGGCCTAGTGGTTAACTAAAATGCATTAAGGCCCCCATTCATACTTACTTTTTGTACTATGCAATAAAGTTTAAATAAATAAATAACTTAAAGAAGAAATGATCCTATGAATGTGCTGTTTTAATTATAAGAATTAAAGTTAAATTATATATGTTATATAAACAAATAAATGTTACATGACAACAGTTGTCGTCAAACGTAGATGTCAGCTAGCTGTCTTAATTGTACTAATTTCGTAAAATATTGGAGATTGTACGTGTCTTATTTATATATTAAGTATATAAAAGCAATTAAAAAGTTGATAGGTATAGCACAATTTGGATCGCTTTTAGGTGTCAAACAAAAGTCTTTTATCAATTTTTTTTTTCAACATACTTACTTTAAAATTATAATCTACCTGCAGAGATTGATTCAAGAAGCCTATTCCTCAAAGTAGTTTTCAAATTTTTATACTAGTACATTGTCAAAAAAGTTGTAAGTATCATAATTGCTTTGACATGTTATCGTAGGTATTGTTTTTAATTCGGCCGACATTACTTTCGATTTCGGGTAAGTAAATAGAGCTACCATGACGTTGACAATACGATACGTCATAAGCAATTAGGTTAAGCCCGAGTAGAATAATATATATATATATATATATATTCTACCAAATAGTGTCGTCAAATGAATATTTACTTGCTACAAGACATGTTTCACCTAGCATATACGTACAGTAGTGCTCGTGCGGAAGAACCACAAAGCAGATAAGAGGCACTACGAGTCACTAGCGAGCCCTTGTGTCAAATTAATAGGTATACTTAATCTTACATAACTTTATTATAATTTTCTACAGTATTATAGAGCGACACAGAAAAAGCTTGCCGTCAGAATTGTAACTCTTACTTACGTATATAAATTATTCCACTTGATATGAACAAAAATATTTTCAGAGTGAACTCAGAACGCTATTCGTAGACAAATTCCCAATGGAGTTAACACATCATACTGTTTCATTTTCATTTTAACATTTATAAAATCACTTTTGGGATTCCCGACAAAATTTACAACTCCTAGCATATTCAGCAGTCTAAATTTTAGAGATTTAATACAGTCATCAATCTAAGTCATTCCTAAACGGGTTTATATTTTAACAAACGAAAGCAATAGGTACAAGCAATACGGACCATACTTTGAGTTTTCTATCGTGCAATATGAATGGATATGGCAAAGCAGCCGCACGCCAAACGAAACAGCCTTTAGTAGTAAACTTCCGCAAGCAGGCTCGGCGTTAGCAGTTAAAGATAATGTATCGGTAGACGGGCGTGCAACAGGCGACGGCTCAGTACATCGAGAATCGCCGGCCGAGCCGACCGCCCGCGCCCACGCCGAACTATCCACCTTAAACACGCAGCTTGTTCCGATAGCACCCGTTATTGTACTACCGGATAACATTCGTAAGTACTAGACACACAGTCTTTTTATCTTGTATACCATTATCGTGTAATGTAAACATTTAAACGTTTCGCCGGGCCAAATTTACGCACGCGCTATCATCCTTTATTTTTCTTAAACAAACGGTTTCGGGTTACGATTTTGTTATAGGATGTTTTATGGTTATAACACTTGCTGGTGGTTCGCGGCTGTTTGATGTGCGGCACAGACTTACAGATACAACCGCTCAGTAACGTTACATTTGAAATAACATCGTAGAAATTCTGATCTAACACTTAGATTAGACACAAAACTAATGGATTAAAATCGATTAACTGTCAACTGTAAAAATAGCGTCACTTATCGGTTACATTACAAATTATCGTTAATTTTCGTTCATATGAATAAATTACATAACGACATGGTAAACAACATGCCGGTAGGTCTAACGTACGGTGATCTATCTCTACTCGACATCGGTGAACGATAAAAAAGTAAAAAAAAAAACATGCAATGACTAACTCTTGGCATAAATTGCTCTTGGAGCAATACTGCCTGAGTAAAATTGTGAAATTCAAGAACTTGACTAGTGAACTTTTATAATTCTAAATTTAAAACTTTGTGAAACATAACGTCTAGACTAAGCGAACGGTAAATGTAGGATATAAGTATACACACAATTCAAATTATTAAGACTTAATTCGACATTTTTTTGTCTCTCGAACTGAAACTCAAAATTGATTTTGCATATTGGATTGGAATTGTAATTAATTTATTTCAACCGACAAACAAATTAGGTACCTAAAGATAAACTGTAACTTTACCTTTGTGACATTGCTAATATTAAGTTTGTTGGATTATAACGACATAGGTACATTGCTAATATTACGTTTTGTTTACTTTCAATCAAGAACTGTTTAGTTTAGATAATCAAATAAAAATTAAAAATAAATGCCATATTTTTCACGATAAATACGTTTTACTACGGATTCACTTCAAAAGCACAAATATTTATTTATTTCTCTATATAAGTAGGTACTCATTTGTACCGTTTCATAGTACCCATAGTACAAGCCCAGAGCTTAGATTGGGACTTGGTCATTTTGTGTGAGATTCTCCCCTGATAGTTATTTTCATTTTGATTTTACTCGTAAGATGTATCTAATTCAGGACTGTATGTATACCGTACATGTTTACAATAAATAAATAATATTTTGTACCTTTGCTGTCGCGTCATCCAAATAAATCATTTGTGGTAATAATTTCGTTTACTTATTCAAAATTATTTTTAGCAACCACTGATAAGCTGCCTTTCCACTCTGGATTTACTCGCACGTAGACACCTTTCACCGATGTTATCAATGTTGGGAAATACTGGACCTGGAGCGTTTTAATCCCCCAGCGGACCGTTCAATGTTCAGAAAAAAACTTCAGCAACCTTTTCCAATTCGGAACGGTTTCCGGATAATTTTTGCCAGATTGTTAAGAAAAAATGTGACAAACGATTTTGCTCTTTTCTGTTCTTTTGCTTCGTAATAGGGCATACTTTGATCTGGCTATGATATTGAATATCATTATAGAAAAAAACATTTTTGGCTTCGAAGATCATTCGTTTCAAATTTCAATCCTAATTGATAACAAATTAAATTTCACTCGCTCATTTATCAGATTTGCTCAATTAACAACAAAACCTCGGTGTACGCGTGGGTAACGGGTTGTTTTTGACAAATATTTTTCGAAGTTATATCCAGAGATAATAATTGGAATTCCAAACCAATTTGGCGTTCCAATTGTTATCTCAGGATAAAACGATTTTATTTTTTCTATTCTTACTTTACATATTTCTCCCTTTACTAAAATAATTGTGGATTTGGGGAAGTTATATCCCTTATGCCCATATATTAATATGATAAACCTTTTATGAATGAATGAATATGGTGTACTTTTTTCAAGACAAATTATTAAATTCCTTGGGTTAATTCCTGTTGTCCTGACAGAAGCAGCCGAATCAAAAAACGTCCGTTCAACCGACGTTTTTTTATTAGGTACCTATATAGACATTGAATCCTGTTTGTCTGCCAGTCAGTCACTACTCTAATCTGTACAAAAGTATTAATAAACATCTACATATTACTATCACTGATATACTCACACATGCGGACGTGTCGTACATACACATGTTAAGGCAATAGGTAACATAGGTTTTAACTAATACCTCCGTCACGTAATGTACTTTACAAAAGTATATTTGTCTTAACATTTTATTCCTTGTTACTTACGATTATTTCCAATTGTTTTTTGCGTTAGTTTCATAAATAATGCATGAGTTTGTGACGTGATTATGACTTGTTTACATTGTAACTATAAGCAGTAAAGTATACACATAGAATAAAAAAACACACTTTTCGAGACTTAAAAATAAAAATAATAATTTAGGGGTCACTTTTACACATGTTACCGGAGATCGAACCTGGGACTGCTAGTGTTTAAGTACCTATGATTGTAGTTTTTATAAAAATCATACTTAAAAGCAAGTAACATAACAAGGTAATAAAGTAATAAATAATAAAACAAAAGATCTGTTGAAGCATCAATAAATGATTAAGTACCATTAATACAAAAATAATGTTGTATCTTATATTAATAGTGATAAGGAGAACAACACGATAAGGTCTCTACGTCAAGAAGCTTAAAAGCTACAAGTTTCGCTATCAAGCAATATCTTCAAAAAATCAAAACTTGCTTAACTTAATCCACAAACACCGCGCTACTACTTGATTTTACATACATTAAAGCTATGCATTGTCTATTTGTGGATGAGTGGATGGAACATGAGTGACGGCGCGTACAAGCTGGAGAGTTTTTAAGTTTCCTTTTTTGTTCCACAATTGGCTGCAGAATCTCTACTTTTCATAAAAGTAGCCTTGAAATAGCTTACGCATTCTAAATGTTCAAAAACAAATACAAGGCGGTTAAAAGCTCGTAATGAAAAAAAAAATCATCGGTAAATTCATCGTCCAGTGCAACGTTGTTGCTCTATACTACTATCACTAGGTACATTATTAATTTAAACTTGTTTTCCTATTTCACACGTTGTTGTTTACGTTATGTCGTTTAAAAACTCATTCATATCGTTTTTAAACGAATTTCGTGTACAAAGTTGTTTAGTGTTTACATTCGTGATGTGAGAATTGAAAGTAGAATGTGGTATTTTTATCCAATTACATTGATGATATGAGGTGCCCTATTTTCGGTTACTAGTTTACTTTATTGCATATTGCAGTCCAGTTGTATATCTATGATATTTTAACTTTAGTTGTATTGCCAGAAATATATGTAAACACTTTATTGTACAAAACGCAAAATCAAAAAACAAGTATGTAGATGGATTCACAAGATGGAAAAAGTTTTTACCGCAAATTGCATATTCTCTAAAGGTGGCACTTCACTTGGTTGTTATTTGTCAAATATTATCGTTGCATCTCTTTCAATCAGTATGTCAAACAAAAGAGATGTAAGATCAATATTTGGCAAACATGGCCAAGTGAAGTGCTACCATAAGGAATAGCTAGGAATAATTGAACGCAGACAATAGTACATTACTGCACAGACCGGGAAATAGGCCGTTGCGGGACGAGTAGAGTTAGCGTGGCCGAGACGCAGTCGAGGCCGCGCTATAGGTATACGAGTCCAGCAACCGCCCTTCCCGGTCGAGGCTTGTATAGTGCTTTTCTCCAACAATGCGAGAAAATATAACACAAATTGTTAAAATATTAAACAGGTCAAAATTTCCTTGAAAAAAAAGAACAGAATCACGTACGATTAAAAGTACTGAAACAAAGCATTAAATAAAATCACACAAGCAAACGTAATAAATTCAATTTGAATAAAATATGGTTTAAATTATAACATTTATTACGCGTTTATGTTATTTCGGCAATTCATTTTGTTTACGAACACAATTTCTATTAAAAAATAACGTCAAACTATTTGATACACTTTTAAATACGCTGTAAACGCTGTTTGAAAATGTTTAACTTTTTAGTCTATGACATTTAAAAAGTAAAATATACAAGGAAGAATTTTGATTGCACGAGTGTTTGGCTGTGTTAGTTATCCTAGTCCAAACAGAGTTTTAAAAAGTAAAACACCAGGTACGTAATGAAATTTGTATACATTTTCGCGGCCGCTGGACCTGGAACTCAGAACTTCGCGGGCTGATTTTACGACAGTAAGGTTGACATTTTCGAGCATGTGGGAGAAAAATTACATACCGTAGTAGAATAAAATTTTGTTGAAACTTGCAGAAGTTCACCGGATGAGAGAATTGCTAAATAATCACGCAACCAACGCTGTCAATTAAACTGAAATACACTCTACGTGTATTTATTTATGATTCTTAAACTCTTACGTGATTGACTGACTGACAGACAATGCCCAGGCTGATTGCTTCCTTTCTCGTCGTATTCCTGACTCGACATATTATTCTTGTTTTGAGACATTCTTGTTTCGTTACTTTCCGTTTTCGACATAGTTAATCTTGTTAGGACACATTCCCTGTTCTACATAAATTATTAAGTACAATCGAGTACAAATATGTGTACCTATTAAAAATAGAACTATGTTTCATGTTATGGTTTTCTGTTTTATTTCACCGAAATAATAATTATCTTCTTCTATTTTTTTTTTTAATTTATTGTTCTATGACAGTCGTAGAACAGGGTAACTCGACTGTGCCCAATCAAGAATATGTCGAAAAATGAAAACGACGAAACAAGAATGCGTGAAACAAGAATATGAAGAAAAAATAAAAGTTTAAAAAAACAAAAAAACCGCCTTCAAAAAGCAAAAAATAACTTCATTTAAAATGGTAGGTAATTGGTCAGTCCAACTGAAGTCTGCTTTTGGTTAAAATATTGTTGGACGCCGACTTCAGTTGGACTGACCTATTACCTACCATTTTAAATGAAGTTATTTTTTGCTTTTTGAAGGCGGTTTTTTTGTTTTTTTAAACTTTTATTTTATTTTATACTTTTTAGTGATCATAATTATACTGTTATGTTATGTAGTCCCACTTTAATTAATAAGAATTAATAAGAAACTATAGAACATTGAAATTCAATCTCGCCGCAAGCAACGCCGTGGGAAAGTCATAGTCAAATACTTAAACATACATATGCTTCGTCATAGTCGCTCAACTATCTCAATCGAAATATCTTGTAGCCACCCTTGAAATATATACCGTTTAGGAGTTCCGGTGGCCATCTGTGGTTTTCATCATCAGTTCCACTTTACCAAATAGTGTTTTCCATGAGCAAATACACGAGTTGCAATGAAAAATACCAAAATCGCTATAGGTGTGCCTATAAATTTTGAAGAGTTCCGTCGATTCCTCACAGACTCCATCATCAAATCTTCATTATGATAAGAATGGGACCAAATGGGAAGCACCAGCTTTCAAACAAAAAAAAAGAATCTTCAAAATCGGTTCACCCAGTCGAAAGTTCTGAGGTAACAAACATAAAAAAAAAAGAACATACAGTTGAATTGAGAACCTCCTCCTTTTTTGAAGTCGGTTAAAAAGGAAGCAATCAGCCTGGACCTATGTTCATGTCCTTAGGGACATGAAATCCGCAGAGAATATTTTTGGATGACCTAGCGGTACATGGAATCACGGCTATAGTTTTTACACCATTATTTATTTGGCCATATTTATTGTCCTAGAGACAAGTTAATACGAAGTAATTTTTTACTGTGAATTCGACATTTGTATTTAAATTCAGAAAATATAATTTTATCAACGACATTTAAGTATTACAATATTAATGTTTCGTTGAGTAACTAATTAACGAATGAAAAATAAAATATTCATTCTCGCTCATCATGTAATTTTAATTAAAAGTGGAAGAGGACACTTACCTCTGAAAAACAGGCGCTCCTAAATTATCGCTGTACGAATTTTAATTCCAATAAATATATAATTATACTACTATTTCATTATAATATCTTCAATCTGCATGTAGAATTATATTTTTTTAAGCTCATAAATGGCAAAAATACTATGTGCAATATGATCTGCAAAATGTAGCCCTAGACTTCCATTCAATTTAATATTATGACATGGGTACGGTATTCTGGTTTGAGGTAAAGAACCTGACATAAAAAATATCTTTATGTTTCAAAAAGGGCCATTCATTTTATATGCTTTATAAGCTTCCGTGACGTTCTTAGATAACTAAGATAACTTTTTCGTAGCTACTTGCCTACTCCACGAAGGCCAACAGGGATTGCATATTGCATAAGCGTGCCTTACGCACGCCAGCCGGGGTGAAACCTAGAAACTCTTGCAGGGGCCCGGCCGTTTCGTAACGCACCTCATATTGACGAGCTATTCAGTTTACATCTTCCAAAGATTAATGTTCTTAATAAATAATATTTCCTCCTTCGCACGCGTTAATGTTCTTGGCAAGGAGCTCCGCCACACCGGGCGTTTGAGAGCAGTTCCCGTCACATGGCACTTGCGGGTAAGAAGTGTAAAAACCCGCGTGTCATCTGGTCACGTACTATAAAAATGTATCTACAATCCGACATAGCGTTTAAACATCAGCTGAGAAACTTTTATTGGATAATCCATTATACTCCGTGGATGAATACAATGAATACATTGAACTTAAATTGTAAAAATATTATTGTATTGACATTAATTAATCTTTGTATGTTGACATCATATAAGTGACCATTTATTAGAAGTTTATTTAATGTTGTTTTAATTATTGGAGTGTTATTTTTGTACTCTTTGATTACTTATAGTATTTATGTTGACGATGTCAATGTAATTTTGTATTTTCCGACATGCAATGCAATTTATATTTTATTATTACTTTGATGAATAAATAAATTAAACAAAACTAAACTACCATAGCTCTAGTACATTTTTTTTATCATCCGCCAGTTTTCGAAGCAAGATCGAAAACGTGTTCTGAATCTATCTACCTCTAAAACAGGGTTACGTTTTCATACATTATTTTACGTGTACAGAGGGTTTATTGTCTAACAAACTAGCAATCACGATCGTTTTCAATTTGAAAATCGAAGGCTTGCATAAAAAATGAAAACAATTGCTCCACTTTGAAGCCGATTGCGATTGCGAGTGCGTTAGACAATAAGCCCTCTGGACTTACTTCTTGTTGATGATACGAAAGTCAACGTGAAAATCGCATCAAAATCTGTTGCGTGGTTTATTCATTTATTTATTTTTTAGGAAATAAAAAGGCAAAAACAGCAATTAAGTAATTTAGAAAATTCATGAGCCAAAACAGTTTTCCTCTTATAACTAATAATATTTCTGTTGCTCAGACGAGACTTCAATAAACATCGTTATTTTTAATTTAAAAAATTAAAATTAATGATTGAAATTAATAGCCAAGACAAGTAAAATTTATAACGTATTGTTTCATCTTGTTGTTATTTTTTATCTAGGAGGAGTTAGTGGATATGAAGACAGACAGATGGACGCGGAAACTTACGTTGTTTTTATACTATGTAAAGAAGAGATATAAAAATGATTACTACGACATGTTTTCTGGTAAAACAAAATGAGAACAACGCAAACGATTCACTTGTTTCTTCTTTATGTAGTGAAAAATCGAATCCGTATTTATATTCACAATTTGGAATATTCTGCCAATACCTGTACTTAGAGATTATGCTGTTCTTAAGAAGTCTTTTTTATATTTCAAGAATGGAACAGCACTAAACTGTATTTCAGGCACTAAGCTACTGTCATAGAACCAAGCCAGTTCTCGCTCGGCCCGCACTTGACACTGATGTAAACCATTCCCCATTTATCACTGGAACCGGTATATTTCATTTTGGTCCAACGGTTGTATTTAATGAATTTCAGCAATTCGTTATCAAGAAAAAACGTTACCTACTGCAATATTTCTTAGTTTTTCTAAGACTTAATTAAGCTTAAGCCTTGAGGATGAAATAAAGGATTAATAAGCTTTGCATTGTTTTGCTCTAGCAGTTCGTTATAAAAAGGGCGGTGGGGGATTTTGTATGTATCAACACCCTCCAACCAAAACCCATTTTAGTTACGAATTCGATGGGTTTACCTTTCAGGAGTGTGCAAGGCAAGAATGTGTTTTTTTTAAACAAATTCCATACAATACGATTATTATTTTCCAAGAAACACATACATAGTTACATAGGACGATCATCGTCATAATAAAAATACACCATGTTGCCAGGATCTATAAACTAAGGCACGTTTCATTTCTGTTGGTGGGTCTGTACATTTTTGCCCATCTTCCTTTTGAAGATAAAAAAAAATGTTTTAGTCAAGAAATCATAAATATATACATAATTAGCATTTACCTTACGTCTGTGACAGGGGTGTCCCTCGGAATCCCTAACAACGTTTGTCCTAACACATCGTTTGTCCGAATTTTCATTTGCCCTAAACTGGTTTTCAGCTGAGTCAGGCAACTTTTTAAGTTTTCCAATTATATCTGCGGTTCAGTTAGGTTAGGGTTGTACTATAATAACGCTGTTTTTTTAAATTTAGGATAAACAAAAATTCGGACACACGATGCAATAGGACAAATGACGATTAGGGATTCCACAGGGGACCCCTGTGACAGACATTGATGTTGAAAGATGCATATGGCTTGCAGATTTCCATTATTTGCCGAGAAATTGAAATACTTTTTTGTACGTACTAGGGTTTGCAGTCTGGACATTGTTTATGTATGGGACATTCTACACCCTGTTCTCTAACGTTCTGTTCTGTTCTGTTATAGAAGCACATCAAGTGATGTAGGTAGCTACAGTGATAACATTTTACATATTACAATTGCTCATTATTGCACACCACAGTGAGTTATAATTTGAATCATTTTTATGTAATATGGTAAAGAACACAGACACACGAATAATCCTATAGGGTTCTGTTTTTTATTCGGACGTACGTGACCCTAAAACTAGGATCAAAATACTATGAGAGCTGTAATAATTCATTAATTATAGGTAGAAGTGATAAATAATTAATAAACTGAAAATACGTTAAAACAAATATTGCTTTCAAGTATCATTAACCGTACAAATATTTAACACCAATTGCCTCTAATTAAATATACATGGTGATTAGTTATTCGATACCTACATACATTCCTGTATACATATAATTATTGCCTGCGAAACACTGACTGGTTCTGATTACTCTAGGGGTATTAATTTTATTAATGACTGTAAACAATATTTTATTACCTCATATTAATTTTAAATCAATGTTGTCACATCACTTTCTTTTAAAGTGAACGTACAGACAACGGGGTCTAAATGATTAAAATCATTAAATTCTTTATCTTTCTTTCAATAATTAGAAAATGAAAGTTTCCAATTTAGTTTTCTTTTGGTACATATGGCTTTATAGTATGTCTTGTACATGGAAAGGTGTCGCAGTCGTCTTGCGACTGAGATAGACTGCTAGACAAAAAGCCGAGACCCTTCCTGTCTAACGACCCCGTTAGCCTCGTTGATAGTTAGACCCTGCTTACGAAGCTAGCGTTCCGGGATGGATTCTCGGTAAGGGCAGATGTCTGTCTAATGAGCGCAAGTATATTTGTTTCCGACTCTTTAGTATGTTATCGTTGCATAGTATACCCATTGTACAAGCCTAGAGCTTAGTTTGGGACCATAGGTCAATTTGTTTGAAATTGCCATCCGATAGGCATATTTTAGCTAGTCTATGAACTCGGGATAAATGATAATAGCAACATATACGCTTCATCATACGAAGTATTCATAACACTAAAGGTTGTTTTCAGCGGATAAGGATCAGTGGACTTTAAAAGAACGATTAAAAACGACTATCGGTGTAATGCTAAGCTAACACGTTATTTTTCACACCTGAGCTACCTAAATGTAGACGTATGTATGAAAGTAATGATCAGGTGGATGTTCGTGACGCACCAATCAATCTCGTTCGTGTTTACAGCGCTGGAGTTTATGCTAGAGTTTATTCATACTTAGAAGATTGTGAAGCTAAATATCCATACAAAATGCGATAACGTTTCTCTTCCCTTGCAACTCGTCCGATTTTTACGATTTTTAAATATGTTTTAGATGTTATCTGTAAGTTTTCCTTCCCAAGAAATTATTTTTTGTAATGGAAAAAATTTAGAAACCAAAAAAACAGAACGAGAAAAGTTATCGCCCGGAGCTAAATTTGTATGGACATTTTTTGCCAGCTATGCGAGGGTTACTTCACAATCCTCTTAATTAACAGACTCGTACTATGAATATAATATTCTTTAGGCCAAAGCCTATGACGTACGGAGTTCAGTTTTTACTTTTTTTTTCTGGAAAATTGTCCGGGTTGAAAAATTGCTGATGTCTTTCTATAGAGTTAAAAATGTCTCGTTCAAATTTGCTTAAAAGGTTACGCAGCATCTTTATAAACTTGTAACTTTATAAATTTTCCATTTTAGCACTTAATTTGTCATTCTTTTAGCCAATCTTGGTTCTATAATGGTACTTAATCGTAATGTTCATGGTATGACAGCCCTACTCACAGATATGTTAACGTCAGGACTATTATCAAGATATAGACGCAAAGTGAGCTATACCAGTTGGAATTAATAACTTTATTACTTTATTGTAACATCAAAGCTATTTCTGCCTGGCTGGATATTTGATGATTAGCTAATCACCAAATATCTATTTGCACGTCAGAAAAGTTTGATCATAGTTGTATAGCACCTGTCCGCAGAAATATAATTTGCTCGCAAGTGTTACCTCCAAACTAACTAAACTCGCCTCGTTACCAAACTCGTTAACATTTCCGATCAACTAGATTTTGGAGTCTGTGATTCAAATATAAATTTCTATACAGGGTGTTCGGCAGAAGGACCGACAAACTTCAGGGACTAACTCTGTAGGTCATACTCATCAACTTTTATTATGGGACCAACATCCAAATCGCGAAAAAAAAACAGCTGTTCCATACATTTCGGCTGTTTAGCTCTCAAAGTTTGTATAGAACAGCTGTTTTTTTTTGCGAATTGTATGTTGGTCCCATAATAAAAGTTGATGAGTATGACCTACAGAGTTAGTCCCTGAAGTTTGTCGGTCCTTCTGCCGAACACCCTTTATATTCATGAACCGAAATAATGATACATTGAATGATAATTCTTGATGTTAACGGAGTGGTAGCGTCACAGATACAGCTCCGCTACGATAATATACAATGTGTCGGACTCGCTCACCAAGGGTTCCGTATTTAAGATAATATGGTTGGAAAACGCAAAAGAAAATGCGCATTATGTTGTGAACTTTATTTTCTATTTGATAAGGTAGGTTTGAGATTTTTCCAAATTTGTATAATTTGACAACTTCATTTTATTTTTCGAATAAAGGATTTTTTTTTTTTGTTCTATTATCTTCATAGATAACTGTCAACTAAGAACCGTAATTTTTTGTACATTTTTGGCATTTTTTATATAATCAATGTTTTGAATTGTGCACATTGAGACCTTTCATTGCAGCAACCTTGCTATAATCAAATCACTTTCATTTTTCAATCCCCCATTCTAGGTCCCTGTTCAAATATTTAGAAAATATATTATATATTTTTTTTAAAACAGGTGCGGGCAAGCAAGTTATACAACTATGCAAAATTTTAAGTTCAAGTACGGACAGACACAGACACAGTCGTGTTACCATAAGGGTTCCGTTTTACCATTTTATTACGGAACCCTAGAAACGAACGCCACGTGGATTACAACTAACTTAAATATAGTAAATAGCTAATTATACGCAAAGGAGACTTATTTTTATTTTTTAAAGCTATAAATTCTGCATTTATGGATTTTTGAAAATTTGCTTGTTTTAACCGGGAATTGAATTGGTCAAAAAACGATTAAGTAATATTTTTTTAAAAGCGACATTTTACCAAATGAAAACAAAAAAGTAATATGTACGCAAATGAGAATCATATTGAAAATTAAATAACAAGGTTTTCAATTGTCAAACATTAATTATATTCCCAAGTCAAACAGAACAGTACTCGAGTTGATTATTAGCCGTAGAAAACGGTAATTTGATGTGTAACCGAATATTAATTTGACTCTTGAATTATTTATTTAATAGCTGTTGCTCGCGACTCCGTCTGCGTTGAACTTGTTTATTGCTATTCCCTCGGGAACCGTAAATGTTTCGGGATATTAAGTATCCTATGTCCATACCTATCAAAATACTTTCTCCAGTATTATAATTATGGTGCTTCGGGTTTGTACTTATCTCTTACTCACTCTTAATAATGTTTAATAAAAGCGTATGAGAGAGAGTAAGAGAGAAGTACAGTCACCAGCAATAATATGTTATCCAAAATTGTGCGCAAAAATATGTGACACGCTCTTATATCTCTAGTAATAAAGACGTGTCAGATATTTTTGCGCACGATTTTGGATAACATATTATTACTCGTGACTGCACATACCTACCCGAAGCACCTTATAATAGCAATCCGCAATGTAATGAATAGGTACATTATTTTTACGTTATTTATTAGTAAAGAAATCACGCCAAAATTAATGATTAACGTTATGCGACAGGGTTCAATAGTGGCATAACAATTAAAGTCCTTGACTGTACAACTGAATTTATTTTGCATCTCTCTTATTTTACCCCCAACGCAAAAAGATGAATTTTCTAAGTTTGACGCGGGTGCTTCTTAGCTAAGTTTGATGAAATTCGGTTAAGCCATTTAAGAGTTACCTTAAAGAGTTCTCTATCGTTTACCCGAATTTCAATTGACATATTTGTATCACACTTGCCATAATATTCATTTGACATAAAGCCGTTTTTTCTGAATCCGTGAACTATTCAGAATTGTTATAAAACAAGCCTTGAGGTCTAGGCAATAAGCAGTGGTTGAATGCTTATATACTCTGAAATAATAAATTATATCATATTGCGATTTTTTGTTTACATTATGTTTGAATGACGTTCGTCTATTATGACTTTGAAAACAGATCACGGATAATAAAAAATCGTCTTTCTAAATCTTAGACGAAGTATACCCATTTCTTATAAATATCTACATAATCTTGTCATTACAAGGAGGTAAGGTTACTTTAATTTAATAAATTATTTTAAATATCAATAATACATTTAATCATGAAATGCTTCAAATTAGTTTCTTAAAAAAGGCTATTCTTTCGAATAAAAATGTAAAATCAAGCAGTTATTTTTTTCGGTGTATCCCAATTAACTCTATAAACAAACATAATTATGTTGTCACATTTGCATAAAAATTAATGCTTAATTATTTAAATGTATAATTAATAATTTTATGCCCATTTGCAATTCGATACGAATATCGGAATACGTGGAAATAACGTATTAATTGGGTTTTGATGTGAGCAGGTGGTAGATACAGAACATTAATTATTATTTATTTAATTGATCGCCAGTTATCATAAACATATACACCGCGAACTTGAATGTTTTTGGGGTACTGCACCTAAATTGTTAACAGGAACCCTTAAGGTGAGTCTTCGGTGTGTCTGTCGGTTTGTATGTTACGGCAGCTTTTCAACTACAGAACCTTACTTGAAATTAAGCTAATTAATAATATTTTACAGGATCAATAATATGAAATGGTAAAATATCTTTTTTGAGAAGTTATTACTTACATAACATACCTTCACGGCTGTAATACCAGAGTGGGGTAAGCACAGCTAATAATGGTGTAAATAAATTATAATTTATTAAATTAACGAATAATCTTCGAACCTTCCATCGAACCATCTTAAAAACGGAAGCGTCGGTGCGGGACTTCAAGTCGCATTTGTGTATTTTTAACCAACTTCAAAAAAGGAGGATGTTCTAGTTCCACTGTATGTATTTTTTAATGTATGTTCACCGATTTGTCTGTCAATTGTGGACCGATTTTAAAAAATATTTTTTGGTTTCATAGAGTATACTTCTGAGGTGGTCCCATTGTCACCTAATAAGGATATGATGAACGGGTCCGTGAGGAATTGAAAGAACTCCTCAAATATTATAGGCATAGGTACATGCAGTGATTTTAGTATTTTTGTAACAAGTTGCATTTGCATTCAGAAAGTATCATTTGGTGAAGTGGAACTGATGATGAAAGCAACAGATGGCCACCGGAACTCCTCAATCGTACCTATTTCAAAGTTGGCGATAAGATATATCTCGATTAAGGTAGGTAGTTGAGCGACTTTGACGAAGAACATTTAATGTGTTATTTTCTTATGTGTTATGCTGGGATAAAATAACATTTAATTGTTTAAATATGACTTTCCCGCGGCGTTGCTTGTGGCGAATTGGAAATGTCTTTAAGTTACATATCAACTAAGAAGTGGGACTACATAACAGCTTATTATGATGACCAAAAATGACAAAATAAAATAAATTTTGTAAAAAACTAAAAACCGCCTTAAAAACGCAAAAAATAACTTCTTTTAAAATGGCAGGTAAACCAAAAGCCGACTTCAGCCGTGAAATAACCTGTGACTTCGGCCGCGTAAAGCGGCATAATACCCTCGGGATCTTTAAAATTTTCCGGGATAAAATATTCATTTCTCCCAACCAAAACTTATTTTCGACACATTCTGCTCTTCTTTTCATATCGGGGATAATGTTCATGTTGCCAACGAGGCACTCATAAAAAAAAAGGTTAGGCCCTAGCCAAGATGCATTAACGCTTACTAGCGTTTCTATTCGTTCCGTTTTTAAACCAATCGCGTCACTGGTAGATGAAGTGATACGAGAACCACTTACCTGTGTGCATTAAGGAAATGCCAATAAAAATCTTTAGATTTAAGTTATATAAATGGTTAATTGACAAATGTTTTTATACAATCCAACAATTTTTCGAGTATAATACGATCGAGGTTAATAAATTAGTGTAACGGTTGACATATTTTTTATTATAATTTATTTTAATTTATTTTTTTCTATTTCCAATTTTATAAATGTTTAAATGTAGTTTTAAGATAGTTTTAAGATGATAAATTTTTGCATGCTGGACACAGCTAAGTGTGCGATCGATAGTAAATATTACTACAAATTAAACACCATTGTAACCCATACTTACAGCGAATAAATAATTCATTCATTCATTCATTCATTCATTCATTCATTCATACGAAAAGTCACGTGACCTCACAGGGACTCAATTGTTTTAAAAATGAAACTAATAGAAACTCTAGTTAGCGTAATGTATGCAGAAACGAGTGTCTTGGTGACCTCCTCGTCAAAAACTTCTCTTTTCATACCGTTGGTACAATAATATTGATTTTGACGTGTTATTGTATTCATCGTTATGATAACTCTTATTTACTTGACAGTAATGGCGATCTAGTTAAAAACAATAAGATAACATGTCAAAACCCAGTGTGCTACACTCTCATGCCGAAATATATAATGTATGTTAGAAAATTTAGCAACTCTATTACAAACTAAGTTTTTTTGTGTAGATACGCATCTATGCGTCAGTTGTCGGCAGTCTATGAAATAATTATTCATTACTCAAAAGGTTTTTTCTTTTAATAAGTTAAATAAATATTTAGGTACACACAGCAACACACCTCATAGTATCTAAAATATCAATGCTTGACAGGGATGTAGATATTATTTTCATATTAAATATATTTACATCCCTTTCAAGCATTGACACTTATTCTCAGCTCCGTCTTTAATGGTCAGTTAAGTGTGTGGGCGACTGTACGTTTACAAATTATTTACAAGCGGAAAAGAAAAAATAAAAATAAACGAAAGAACTTACAAACTTACTTAAAACTACACTAATCTGACAAACCGCTACCAGAGGGCATCGTTCCCAAAATCCTGGCAGCATTGCCACGATGATTGGCAATACTTTTAATTAAATAAAATGTTCAAAGATAAAATTTCTCGGATGTTATAAAAACCTTGATACAAGGAAAAAACTTGTACTTATCGAGGATTTTTTTATTATTGGGGAAAACGGTTATTTGAGAGGAAATGAATCCGAGACGTCAAATAAGTATAAATAAAGCTAAGGCTAATGTATAAAAATATTGTTGAAATAATTAGGAGTACAGTAAAAGTTTCAGTAACATTATTCTGCAATAAGTGTTAATAGTCTATGTAAGTCTTAGTACTATTGTAACATGAGGTACTTTTTTAGTATTAGGTACCTCAAGGTTAACCTGGAAAAACCCTTAAAGGGTATTTAATTGCCTATGTACGGTCAGCCTTATAAGAAGCTGCACACTTTAGTGTTTTGTCACTTTAACGTCATGTTTGAACTGCTGCACTAATCTGTCAAAGGTGTTAAAGCGACAAGGTACAAAAGTGTGCAGCTTCTTATAAGGCCGACTGTACTCGTTCGTTTGTTTTATTTTTAACTAGGTACACGTGTCTTGCTTTTGTTAATTCTAAAATTATATCTTTGGCACGTGAGTCCGACTCCTTTTAAGCTGATTTTCGTTCCATATGTAATGTATTATATGGAATTTTGTTTGCTTTGTCGTCCCTACATTTGTTCAGAAATAGCTGTGGCCACTGTGGCCATCTGTTCGAGCACAATTAATTAATTCATACTTTGGAGACATAAGCTCCCAATATATAAATTGAATAGGTACTTAACCCTTACAAATAAGGCCCAAGCCCACGCGCTCTTCATTAAAACAATGGAAAACTCACATTGAATGTGACAGTCTCCGTTATTAGATGCCTCGAGGACTTGTTATCCTTTAAAGGGAATTTCCACAGTTCCAATTAGATTGTAGCAATAATTGGACGAACAATTATTGCAGGTTCGTTTATTGAGATATAGGTGTACAAGTTCATAATTAAAAAGAAAACTATTTTAAAATGGCAAGAGGTGTTAATCAAACTTCTTTGATTTTGTATCATGTTATCAATTGACCGATAAGTAAAGCCAAATAATATTTGTACTCTAAATCACAGTGTTTCTTTTATGCGGCATACATTACAGACACAAAGTAAGTCTTTATTTTTTATTGCAAATATCTGCCCGAAAAGAGAGTAGTTTTTCTTTAAGCAGATAACTGACTATGCGTATTTTTGAAGCGACCTGAGATATTGTGTTGCACAGAGGTAATGGGTATACAAAATTCTCGAGGACTCGAGAAAACTGGCGACAGGGGTCTACGAGTATGCCCTCAAACAAAGCCACTTTATTTCCGACGAGAGTCTCAAAGAAGCGTACTATGATTATTTTTACTCAATCCTGTCTTATAGCATTATGTATATTTTGGGAAAATTCAACCGACTTTTAATGTAAGTATCCTAAAAATGCAATATGCTCTTAATATAATGAAAGCTGCAGATAATACTTTGAAAGCCTTCAGATTTTAACTTAAGTAATTCTGTAATAAATGTTGATAATCGTACAGCGTATCAACATTTAGGTATATTATAGAATTACTCATGTAGCTACGTAATTATTAATAATCCTCGTGATTTAAAAAGATTGGTGATGTCCCCCGGTATTTATTTAATTTACTAATTTTCTTAAAGGGCACGTAGGTGACGGACCCTCCGACGAATCTAATTTGACCCGAAAGGACACGAACGTACGTATTCGTAGTTTGTACGTGGCTCGAGCTTGTTAATTCGATGCTCGTCTTTTCCAAGATAATAGATACGTACAATCGCATTCTCCTTACGCAATCAGGCAGTCGTGTTTTACGGTATTTATTTTGTTTAAAGGTATGTGTTGTAGATATATGTAAATGATCACTATCAATGACCTTTTTTTTTGATCTGTGTAATAGAACACGACTTTATGATTTTGTCTTGTTTGACCAGTTCGATTCCCGGTTAAGGCGGTTTTATTTATTGTTTTCAAAAATAAAATGAAGTGCCTTTTACGTAGAATTTGATATTTCCAATATTTAAGGTAGTTGCCGTCCACCCTGTACTCGTAATAAAATACCATTTACAGCATAAAATTCAGACGCTCTGAAATGTCAGCCTAACATTATTTAGCTTTCCCGACTTGCGCAGTAAGTAGTGTAAAAGCCCCGCAAACTTTGACTAAAGAGCATTCTCATTTCCTGTCTTATAAAACTTTGTGAACTTGTAAACAAACAACTTGAGCTTCTGTTCACAGTATAAAACAAAGTCTCTTTCCGTGTCAGTCTGTCTTTCTGTCTGTCTGTATATCCGCTAGCTATTCCTAAACCACGCTACGGATTTTGATGTGGTTTTCACCAACAGTTAGATAATTTTCCACGTAAGGTTTTTATGTATAATAAATTCTGGTTTGTGTTCGGGTGTTACAGAAAACTTACATAAACTGAAGCGAAAGCGGGTCGCTAGTTTATTTACAATGTTAACTTTGAGTTAGTGCTTAAGGTGGGGTGGTAATAGCCAGCCCCATTACGTTCGGTTCTAAGTCTTTGACTGGGGTCAAGCATGTTGACTTCAGGTGGGAATACTTCACTTGATAGGTCTTTGTTAGCTTCGCCTAAGTATCTGCAAACCAAATCACCATTAGCCGCAAACTAGATAGAACTAAAACTAGACTTTTTTAACAGGACTAATTTTTATTTTGGATATGTGTGTCCATTAATGAATTCAAACCGCGCAACGGCAAGAACCCATTTCATTATTATAAACTAGGTAAGTACATTTAATTATAAAAATGTTTTTTCTTAGTTGTCATGGTTTTGCACGTATTCGCAGATTTTAACTTACCCCAAATATGCCATAAAAAAACTATTTTACAAAAAAGAGACGAAATTTGTACTTATTGCATTATAAATCGACTATAGAGATACAGTCGGCAGTTCTTTGTTTATAGGCCAAGGTACAGTCGACTGCAAAAACTAGTACAGATTCCACTTTTTCACCTTATTGCATTGTAATAAGGGCTAAAAGTGGATACATTTCTTTGCAATCGACTGTACGAGTACTTTGAAGCCACTTAACCAATTTAACCACAAAATTGACAATAAAGTTTTACAACAAACTTTCCCGAGATGACGTTATCCCTTTTATTTGGCAATCTTCAAAGTCCTTAACGTGAATACGTACATCATAGGCCCTTTGTCACGATGAAGAACGTCAAGGATGTGTTGACGCTCTTTAATAATGAAATAAATTCAAGCGGACTTTTAGCTGCCAGTTAAATCACCCTTCACGGGAAACGTGATGCCGACGGTGTAATTTGTGCGTATCTGAGATGAGGGAAAACGGGAAAAACGAAACGGTAAACGAAAAGTTTAGCATGAAAAGAATGAGCACGTTTAAAATTGTAAATAAAGGACTTTGTAGATAAGACAAAAACATATTTTGTCCTTACTGGAAATCGAACCCAATGTACCTAGAGTTCCTAGAGCAAGCAAGTTACTAGAGTAAAAAGATTAAACCGTCTCAACGGTCAATATTACGCACATAATATTTTATACTAAAAAACCGGGTAATCACATTTTATGTTGGTCGACTATTACTATACATAGTAGTAGGTTCAAGCTATCTTCATACCAATTTCACCGGTATAGGCGTAACAAACAGACAAAGTTAGTTTAATATTTATAATATTAGTATGGATTGCACTGTATAGAAGTGAAGTATTGTAGTATTCAGATAAATGTGGTTAGATTATTCTCATGTGACGTGGGTCAGTTTGTTGCTAGCGAATAAAGCCTTGAGTCGAGTTCCGCGTATTATTTCAGTATTTATCCAGAAATATCACAACTGGCGACGAATCCGTATCTGACGCGTGTATATTAAGTTACGACATAGTGAAATATTTCTACATACGTGATGTCGAAAAACTCGAACGTGATTTTTGGCGGCAACCTCAATTTCAACCACAGTGCACAAAAGTGAAGTATATTCAAGGAGCGGTTTGAATCGAACGCTAACGACCTGACGGATGCCCGGATGTAACCGATAAAGCAGGTTCGAAGCGACGCTCCATACACTAAACTACTGAAAGTACCTAATAAATGTACGACGCTAGTGGAAGAAACCTATCACGTCACGAGAGACTTAGTTCACCCTCTTATAGGCATAGGTCGATTCACAAGAGCTGGCACGAATGGATTGAATGAGTGAATGAAAATATCTATGTGTGCATCACAAAACGACTTCACACAGGTTGATTCAATAATTAGTACTTGTGTTTTTAGCGTAATATTTTTATGTTAGTAAAACAATATGCTTCGTAGCATTAAATCCGCAGTAAGTAATTAAATCAATAATCGCAAGCCGCAGTAAAAATACTAACATTAATAACTAAAAAGTTCTAGTTGTTTACAAAATACTAGGAGGATCCTGTATAAGAACGGCACTCACGCAGTGACAATTGACATTACTTACGTTCAATCCACTCGTGCCATGAATAGATCTTATGAATCGACCTATACGGTGAACAGCGTGGAGTACAAAAGTCTCTTAGAAAAACTAGACACTAATTTCAAGTTACCAAAATGCGGTTTTCCCGGGAGATATACTTACTAATAAGTTCTTTAAAGCGAGCTTTCTTGGACTCGAGAACGCTAACGAAAGGGAAAAATTGTTTACGGAAAGTGTCGCACAGCATACTTTCAATAAGAATCTGTAGCTCGGTAGAACCATCGCGGTAGTATTAAATACATAGTGGAAGCCATCGACACGAGAAGAGGAAACATAAGACTGCATTTAGCTCAAGCAACAAGGAGCGCTCGTCAGGCTATATAGGTACCTATACGAGCGACGACCGGGCAGGGGGCGCCGACGGCAGCACAGACGCCCTAGCCAAGATGCAAACGCTACTAACGTTTTTATTTTCTATTACTCAAAATATATGAGATGACAGTTGACCACGTGGTTTATCGCTGCGCACGAGAAGGTCATTCCATACATTTTGACTGATAGAAAAGAAAAACGTCAGTAGCGTTTGCACCTTGCCTAGGGCCTCAGGTGCGCTCAGGGCTCCCGCGCCGCGCCGAGGAAGATGTGTTCTGTATGCGGTTTTAAAAACCACTCCAAAGTCAACTGCCAAAACGCTAACTACATGTGTAATAAGTGCAATGTGAAAGGACATTTGAGTCGTGTGTGACAAGTTAGTGATAAGTGCAACAAATTCATAGATCAGGAATCCGACGACATCCACAAAGGTAACAATAATGTGTTTTTTTGGGTACGTATCAGAACGCCTAAAATTAATAAGCCTAATGTATCATAATACCTAATGGTTGTTTTTTCTGAAACCATAAACTTTTCAGGATTGTTACAAAACAAACCTAACCTAACCTAATGAGTTATATACAATGGCATTTAAAAAAATCCTGAAATGTTTACACTTTCAGAAATAAAAGCCTTTAGGTATTATGAACTTTTAGGGATTATGATACATTAGGATTATTAATTTTAGGCATTCTGATACGTAACCGTTTTTTTACCATATCAGGAGCCTATGCAGCAGATCATATTGATAGGTAATGAACGGGTTTTGTACGAACTGCCTTTACTTTTTGACTTAAGTATGTAGGCCAAATTTATCCATAATAAATCCTAAATATTCAAACGAATTTTTAAATAGCCACGTTTCTCCTTTTTTAAACGTAGACCAGCATTTGGAACTACTTAAAACTTTGTCTTATACTTGTCGATTCGGGAACGTAATTAAAGTACGTCATTAAGAAAAATGCAAATTCCTTCAATAGCCGACGAGGGCTTTTCTATAATTTGCTCGAAAAGACAAGGGGCACTTGACAGAACGAACACCAGCCTCGTGTAGCGGAAAAGCCCTTTGTGTGTATATATGCATGTCAAGTTTTTAGATGAGTCATCGAGCTCGCAGTGGTTAATTTTGAGAAAATGTCCTCAATACTTGGAAAAGGATAGGTACCTTATTGTCAATAAATAATGCCTTGTTAAGAGTTACCGAGTAATCTCCGCAATTTTTTATGTTGCCATCAGGACGTAACACAGGGACAATGGGAGTAGCCATTTCGGATTGACTAACTTTTTCTAAAATTATCAAATCATCTAACAAGTAGTTTAGTTCCTCCTCCACTTTAAATTTTAAAGCTCGAGACACGGTTTTTTTTAACTGTGCGTTATCCCTAATTTTCAAATGTATTTTGAATTAATTAAATTAACCTAAGTTATAAAAAAAAATCGAGTATTTATTTGCTAATGCATTAATAAAATCATCCTCGCTGTTTAAATTATTAAAATGTAGGTTACAAAAATGTAAATCGAATTTGCTTTTAAAGTCACGTCCTAGTAAGGGCGGTTGGCCAATTTTGGTTTCAATAATAAATTCGTGATCAACTGATTTTTCTTCAAACGAAGTAGGTACGATACACAGCCTAAAGGCAATACATTGCTTCCGTTTAAAAATTAAGCTTCATCTCACTTGGTTTTAAGGTGTATTTTGATTTAAAATATTCATTAAAAGAATGGGAGGGTAGAACGGAGACCACGCTGCCGCTGTTGACTTCGCACACGACCCGTTCGTTACCTATCAATACGATCTGCTGCATAGGTTTTCCGTTATCGCTACTGATAAGCCAGGAATACACATGCCTGTAAAATGGAACAGTAGCGTACATACTAGTTAACGGCATGTAGAAGTAACTGGCACACAGTAAATACATTTGCAAGTTAACTTGCATGCAATTTCATCCAGGCAGGCAGCTGAAGTTGTCACGTACATTCACACGTGCCATAAGCATACGGATTGCAGCAACCGGCGTCCCCTCCCTCATATTGCATGCCAGTAAATCAAATTGCTTGCGATCTATTTGCTTACCAGATACAGACATGCCAGTAAGTGTATACACATGAAAGTAGATGACACGTGCACGGAGCTGTTATGTAATTGTGCCAGCGACAGGCATGTGTATTCCCGGCTTTACGTTACAAAAACAGTCTTTGTTATCTTCGTGGATGGACGTCGTTTTCCGTTGCGTATTCCTAGGAACAAAGACGTCAATTATAAAACATAATAGTTTTATTTGTATTGGTGGACGCAAAGTAGTGTTTAGGTAAATGTGGGTAGATAATTCTCATGTGAAATTTGTCGTACATTTATATACTGCTCTCAACGCCAATTACCAGTATCTCAAATTCAATAAATGAAGCAGATTCAGCCTCACCCGTTAGTAATATGCTAGCACTTTCTACAGGAGTTTTCTCTGAGATACCACATTTGTCTTATAACAGTAGGTATAGCTACTTTTCGTAACTCAGCAGAAAAGTTAACGTTTCTTAATTTTAGTCCTTAACTAGGTACAATCTCTCTCAGAAACGCCTTGTTACCAAATAAACAGTTGAGTTGAGTTCCGCGTATAATTTCAGTAGGTATGTATTCAGAAACATCACAGGTATGGACCCTAAAACAGAGGGACAAAGATAGGCTGGAGGCGATTGAGATATGGTGCTGGAGAAGGATGGAATGCATTAGTTGGACAGAAATTGCATCAACTGAAGAAGTATTGACGAGGTTAAAGGAGAAAAGAAGGATATCGGAGATTATAGAGAAAATAAGAGGGGGGATGATTGGCCTTTTATTGCGCGGCACGGCATGCTTAAAACATTATAGAGGGAAAGATTGAAGGAAGGAGTACGTTTGTCGTATAGTACAGGCGTAGAGCTTAGTTTGGTACTATGAGTAGGTGAACTTGTGTGGGGCATTTTATTTATCTATAAACACACGTCAAAAATGTTTAAGGATCAAAAATATCCCTATTTGGATGTATCGCACTAACTTAACGCGTACTTCGTTACGATTTAATACAATAATTTATCATAGTAATGTAGATATATTCTTGACCCTTACACATTTTTAATGTATGTGTTATGAAATCGTATATAATTAAAAAAAATATCCTAAAGTAAGGCACTCTTATGAACTAGCAAAACTAAGCTAAAACGTCGGCCCCCTCTCATGTCACCTTCTTCACTTGGCGATTCAATTCTATCCAACATGCATACAATAATTTTGTCCAACAAATTCTTAGCAAATTAATAAATATTTATTAATTACTGTTTGCGCTAACTCGCCAACCTTGATCTCGTGTCAAGGTTACTTACATACAACGCATTATAAAACCGTGTATATGTAAATAGGGTTGAAATGATCATTGTATGTCTGCGGTGCGACGGCCTGGCGCCGGCGCCGGCGGCTCGGTAGGTACAGCCGGGGAGAAAAGCAGTCTTGAGTTTTAATTATATGCTTTACGTTGGTCTGAAATAATATGTATTGATCGAAAGAAGAGTACATATTATGGACTTTTTATTTTTTTATTCGAAAGGGGAGGCAATTTTAAATACCATTTTTTTTATTGTTAGCCCTTATGGATCCGTCCGTATCCACCTCCGCGCACTAGAGGTCTTAATAAGCCATGGCGCCCTTCCGAGTTGTACACGTTAAGGTTGTACACAACGCGTTTCAAAATCTGGAGAAAAAATAATCAGATGCTATTTTTTGAAACTCCCCAATACATGATATCGTGGCTCCTCCCTGAAAGACGCATAGGGTCTACCGCTGGGTTTTAAGTTGGTATGCCGGCCACTCTCGCTCGGCTCACCTTGGGTGGTAAGATGCCTAAAGGAATTTTCCCAGTGACAAAAAAGGATGCGTCCGGATCACTACTCACCACCATTGATTGTTACCTCTAACTTGTTGCTAAGCAACTGTAATCACATTGTTTTTTCATTCATTTATTTGTTTAGCATGCCTTACATGGATGATCTAACTATTTAGACATTTTAAAAAACTTTAAAAAGGGAAAGGTTATCAATTCGTCAATTTTTTTTTTGTGTTATTCATAAATGTATAGGTATTCACGCATGCCTTGCACCTATAGTGGCAATTTAACAAACAAAACATGCCAGACTTATTTAACCCGTTAGTGGTGTTTTTGTTTTTAAAATTTTAAATACATATTTACACGGCGTTTACACGCCTAACTAGTACCTGCTTATAGCTGATAGGCGTGACATCCAATGCAGCTATGGGTTTTTTGTGTAATGACCTTGGTTATGGATGGTTCATTTAGATTAGGGCACGGTTCTATCTATTTTATTTAGTTTGTTTGTCAACACCCTCTAATACAGATAATTTTAATTTAGGACACTGTTCGACTACAAGTTCTATCAGTTCTGTAAAATTGTACATGTTTTTATACTCTCCACCGGAGTAAAGTTCATCCATACTACCTGGAACCATTACAATAGACTACAGTCCGTTTCAAAAGGTCCTTTCTTCGTCTTTCAGTTTCCCTAGCCGTACCTATTGAGTGATCAGGCAAATGCTCGAAAGCTTACGTCAATCCTTTGCATTTTATTATTTCTGCAGTAACTTTTAACGTTTGTGAAATACTACTTACTTTCCTAGGACCAATGTACATTCTTTGTCCAAGATACATATGATTAACTAGAGGACGCCCGCGACTTCGTACGCGTGGAATTTATTTTCCCGCTACTCCCCCCATTTTTTCCCGTTGGGGGTCGATTTTCGGAAAATCCTTTCTTAGTGCTCACTTAAACCATGAAAGGAACCCCTGTACCAAATTTTAAGATTCTAGGTACAGTAGTTTCGGATGTGCGTTGATACATCAGTCAGTCAGTTTAGCCTTTTATATATATAAGATTACAATGTCCATTTTAGATGTAGTGTTCGGTTTGAGTTCAATTTTCTATATCAGCAGACTATTTAAATCAATCAATGTCGAATACAAAATTACAGACATGTGCCCATGTATGGTGTGCCTCCTGCCCTTACTCTGTTCGTGAAGTGAATGCGAAGCCGACCTCAACTGTCGTAGTTCTGCCTATAGTTAGATACGCCCCGCTTTTCTATTGGCCACTCTGGGTAAGTACTAGGGTCCTGCGGTCAATGGGGCTTCCAAGTACCCGCCTGACCAAAAACAAATAAAAAAATATGTCGTGTTGTGGTGACCCTATTATCCTAAAGTGCTCCGAGGCAAGAGGGTACAGACGACCCCGTATACCGGTACAGTTATATTACTCGTATTGGGCTGCCAACCGGCAATTTCAGTTACCCGACGCAAAAACCTAAGACCTTTTCTTGTTAAAAGGTTTATCTAAACTCTCCCTAACCGCATGGATCGTAGTGGCCATTGAGGGAGCGAACTAGATTGCTTTATATGTATCTATAGTTTTATAATCCAGGAACATTTAGTTAGGCCCTGATGTGCATCTATCAACACGCCTTAGGTTTTATTCAAACAGTGACATAAAAAAATTAAATATTTCTTTATCTTTTTCTATTTAAGTATTTCCTTTCATGGCACGGTGCAAGTGACCTTCTTGCACCCCATTGCCAGCGCCCTGCATAAAACTAACTATTTTTAACTTATTGTTAGTAATATGGTAATACCCACTGAGAGGTAAAATCCAAGGAATAAAATTATTTTCTATCACATTTAACATCATTAAGAGTAGGAAACTCCTTAAATTACTCTTGAAAACGTGCTTAATGTTTTATCTCGTTAAAAGGATTTTCTTTCCATCTTCATTTTGTCTTTTATAAAGTGGATTACGGCCGCCGGTCTGGAAATAATCTCACCCCGTCTGAAAGAAAACAGGGTCGCGTCAATTTTAATATTTTGATATTGGTAAATAAGCAATGAATATTAATAAGTTACTTACATATTGGTGGAAGGGTTGGCTATATCGTACTGGCTACATTGGTCAACAACATCAGAGGGTTTAGGTGTATAGGTAGCTTATATAGCGTATATTTATAAGATGCTTGCTTCATTGCTTCTTTTTGTGCGATGCCTTTAAAGCATTTTGTGCAGTTCTCAGCTCTATGTTTCCCTACTACCATACGTCTTCCGAGATGTCTTATCTCGGCTCGGGCTCCTCAAGGATATGCGTGTCTTGCAATCTGATTTCCTTGAGTTAGTTTTATGTATTTGGGACAGTAAAATATACATTACGAAGTAACAAATTAAATCACTTTAGTTTTGTAGCTGTTTAGTTTGTCTTCAGATTTTATTTATAACAATGATAGGTAGAAGTTCAACACGTATAGGTATGGTGTTATTTTCTACATACGACGAATTTATAAGAGAAACTTTGTAAAAACCTATTGGAAACTAAAAGCATATTTTTATCTCCTCTTTTTGTTGTAGATTGCTCGCCAGGCAGTGATAAAATCGGGGCAATAATTCACTCGCTGTCACTACATTCACGATCACTCAAAAAGTCAGTCGAAAGTACGATAACGGGTTCCGCGTCCGTTGAATTTGGGCTCATATTGGTATTTTCCGTCGCAATACCGTATGAAATTTACAATAACTTTACATCTGGAAATCAAATTGATGATTTCCCGGAACGTATTTACATTACACCGTCAGATTATTTTTGGATGCACAAACCGTTATGGATTGTAACGTCAATCGGCGCGGACGCGTGCTCTTCATTGGGATTAAGTACTTTGATTTAGCGGAACTCTAAAAATCATTGACAAGATTTATATGCGGGTATTCCATGAGCGTTGTTTTTGAACCGTTAATTATAGCTGCTATTCAATCTATTTTTAACGATCTTGAGATGTTGTGGTAAATATTATGTAACGTGATTCTAGCTCGGCTGACAGGGTACGGCGACACCAATATAGCACCCCGGGGAGTAGAGACGGGGATAACATTACATGTCATCATCCTCTCACCGATCTCTGGTATTTTATATCTATATTTATTTATTAATATTACGTTGAACGAACCCTTACATTACATACATGTATCGACCACCTGCAATGCAGTTGTAGACGAAGTATATGCAAGCATGTTAACTCTGCATTGCACAATAATAAAATTTGATCATACCAAATTTGACACTTGTATATTCTACCGTTTTTACGACACAACAAAAAATAAAAAAAACGTTCATAAAAAGCAACGTTTCTTGTATGGGGACCCATTTATTAATTATTTCATTTTCTTTTAAAAAAATGTGAGTAAATCCACCGTAATAACACATATTATTTAAAAAATGTACCTGCTTGACAGCAGTTACGGTTAAAAAGACAGCTCTTTAAAGTTAGATGGGACGGACGGACGGACGGCGTCGGCATAATAATAAGGTCCCGTTGGGCATGGAACCCTAAAAAGAAAGGAGAAGTTTTAATTTCTAATACGCAACACAATAACAAAAATACGTTCATAGCTTGGGTGTCATTCGCGATCCATAATATCGTTTGACCTAATCGTCATTTGTCCTAATTTATCGTTTGTCCTAAACTGGTTTTCAGCTGAGTCAGACAACTTCTTAAACTTTCCAAAAATACCTGCGGTTAGGTTAGGTTAGGGTAAACTAAAAAGTTTTAAACATCGGGCGGAAATGGCTTTTAGGACAAACGATGAATTAGGACAAATGACGATTAGGACAAAGGATATTATGGATCGCGAATGACACCCAAACTATGGACCCTCATAGCTTGATTACTTAATATTTGAAAACAATAAAAAAAAATCCTCATTAACTCAAGGCGTAGGTTTATTTATATAAACGTTACGCTGTTTTATTGTTTTCTCATATTCCTTGCAATGAAACAGTTAATAAGGCAAAACGTTTATGTGATAGGAGGCACCCGACAGTGGAGGAAGTAATTTTCCGTTAATTTGAATTGCAATTAGATAGGATGTGGTTAATGTTTTGAACAAACCAACCTCTATCTAAATTGGTTCCAAGAATATGGAACAACATTACGAGTATACACAAATGCAAAATGTGGAGGTGGCAGGGCGAATGATCTGGATTACGAGGAAATACGGACCGAGGAATATGTACGATGGACAGACAGAAGTTTTTGTGGCAAAAACGTCAATTAACTAGGGACTTCTTATCTTATCTTATCTTATAGATGGGCCCTTTCGGATATACTTCGACACTTTAGGAACTTTTGTGCAATTACCCTCTTACACACTCAGCTGTTCGAATATGCTGGTTTCCTCGCGATGTTTTTCCTTCACCGTAAGAGCGTCGGGTAATGCACTTAAGTTAGAAAAACTCATTGGTACATGGTGACCGCGGGGGTTCAAACTCGGTACCTTACGGATTTACAACCTATATTTAATTTATCGATAACTGTTTCATATGCTTGAACGAATTGAAACGCTTGTTAGCGTAACGCATCTTGGCTAGGGCCTCAGGTTTGGCGCGACGACAAGTCGGCTATATGTGTTTTAATTCAAAAGGAAATTTAAAAGGATTACTCGCTTTTTAAATAAATCTAATGTACCTAGTAACACCACAACAGTCCATCAATCATTCAATCGAATTTATATTTGCTCTAGATATGTAGGTATAGATTAAGTTACGAATCACCAATTGTCATGCAAAATTTATCTTGCCAAATTTGGCATGCAAAATTATTCCTGAAACGAAAATGAAATATTTGTTCTTTTAGCCATTTAAGAAGCATACTTAATTTTAAATCACTTCACATAGGTTACTTATAGATACATCATAAATTATAACGAATCACTGGGTAGAAAGTTTATTGTAAGTTTCATTACATTATTATAAAGTGTTTATATACATACATACATATATTATAATATGTTACCTCATTAATTATATATGCCAAAAGTTTATTTCGGTGACTTATAAAAGTTTTTCGCCAAAAGTCAGTGACTAATTGGATACCTACCTATAAATCCAATTAGTCACTGACTTTTGGCGAAAAACTTTTATAATTCACCAAAATAAAGTCCATAACCGTATATTTGGGCAAGCAGCAAAGACTCCTGAGTTATCTAAAAATCCTAATCAACGCCATCGTTAAATCTGTCAACATAATAAACTTGCTTCGGACGTTAATACTCGTACAGCTACTTGAAATTGTAACAGTACGCTCCATTTAACAACATCTCTATTCCACAGGTCCAACGAACAAAAATGGTCGCACAATCGTCACGCAGACACGAGCTACAAAAGGGATGAGTCAATCATCCGCGTCGAAGTACCACCTCGGAGTTGCATTGATGCCGCGCTAAGTGATGCACAATACACCGAACCATGATGTTAGCGGACGACAATACTCGCTTCGGCAACGACTCTCTGTATCCGATCGAAGTCTCTAACTACTTAATCGACCAGAATCTAATGAAACTACTCGGCTCAAAAGGTCAGAACCGTTCCAGCATCACGGATGTTCTCACCGCTTTGGAAGGCTGGAGGAGCAAGTACAACATCTCTGTCTACACCAGCCATGAGTGCAATCCGATAGATTACTGCTGGGGAGAGTTCCGGGATATCATCTTGGCTTATAACAGCATCCATGGATACGTAAGCCTCTTGGTAAGTTCTAGTTTTTTACGTAACACCTGGCCGTAATGTGAGTTTTATCGCACGCTGCGCGCACGGTAAAACTCGCATTGTGGCCAGGTGAAGACGTAAAATTGTGTACTCATCACGGGCAGTAAAAAAGAAAGCCCTCTATCGCATATTTACAACCCTCGCCTACGGCTCGGGTCTCAAATACCTGCGATTTCGGGCTTTCTTTCTTTTATAGCCCTTGTTAAGTAATATACTATTACATATTGGTAAGTTGTATTTTCTTAACTGACTGTTGAGTTTCTTGTTGCGTTTCTTCTCATCAGTGGTCTCCTCCTGGGAAGCGCTGGTAAAAGTGCCCGCGTGCTGTCTTCTTACTGAATAAACATCTTTTTTCTTAGTTTATCTTTTTTATTAGTTTGTATTATTAATGTAGTTGCCATTTGAACTAAACATTGTGGCTATACAGGTATGTGGAATTTTATTGAATACAATGAGAATGTGTATTATATTATATATCTTTTGGCCAAATTTGGCCAATGCGGTTAACGGGTGAACTCGCGGCAATACCATTAATTATCAAGGCTCCTTGTTTAATGAATTTATGACAGTGGGGAGTTGGGGACCATAAATTGTATCCATAACGTGTATGTAAAAACATACGGAATAATAAATACCATTAATATTGTTTCGGTTGATGTAAATGTTTTATTTTAAAGTTGATCTAGAAACTTAATCGTAGGCCACAAGTTAAAATAAAAACCGGGCAGGAGCATGTCGGACCATGCTCAGTGTAGGGTTCCGAAGCCGTTACTACAAAAAATGAGCATAACTAATATGCCTTGAAAGCAAATACCTATTCAGTATACTAACATAATAAATGATTATCGATGCTATCATAATGTTTGTTTTCCTAAGCTTGTACAAGTACCTACATACAATATTTGACTCGTTGCCCCTAGGCTTATACTAATCCCAAACTCAGGGGTCCCTTCAGTGTCCTCTGATCAAATGATGGATTAAGCGGATCAAGGGCGTCATTAAAGTAATCGATGAACCGAAATTAGAAACATGTTCATCATTATTCAGCTCTCATAACCCTCTGTAAGGAAATTGACTTTTCATTTGACAAAGCAATTATTTTAGTTGATAGTGACAGCAGAGTACTGATACTGTGTGAACGTACACACCGGGACAGAACAGTACTACTTTGTGCGTTCGAACTGTAGAAGTAGGTACTCTGCTGTCCTCTGTTCTGTATCCGTGTAAAACCAGCATAACTGTAGAACATTAAACTAAGCTCTAGGCGTAGTAAAAGCCATTAGGGCTTAGTTTGGGAAGTCAATTTGTTTGAGATTACCTCTTGTTACTTATTTATTACCCCGCCACCCTCCTGCCCTGTCTTTAACTTGTTTATAACCGGCACTAAAACGTTTTTACGTAACACCTGGCCATAATGTGAGTTTTATCGCACGCTGCGCGCACGGTAAAACTCGCATTGTGGCCAGGTGAAGACGTAAAATTGTGTACTCATCACGGGCAGTAAAAAAGAAAGCCCTCTATCGCATATTTACAACCCTCGCCTACGGCTCGGGTCTCAAATACCTGCGATTTCGGGCTTTCTTTCTTTTACAGCCCTTGTTAAGTAATGTACTATTATGTACTTCGCACAGGTATGCCTTTTCGGCAGTTTAGCGAATGCTCTGAACGTGGCGGTGCTGACGCGGCGCGACCTGGCCGCGGCACCGATCAACCGGCTGCTGAAGTGGCTGGCTGTAGCGGATGTCTTCGTGATGATGGAATACGTTCCCTTCGCCATCTATCGATACCTGGTGAGCTTGCTCTGACCTGACCTGAACGAGACCCGTCAATCAGCTGCGCTTATCGTGCCGACTCCAATGAGCGAGATCGTGATGTTGCTGATGTCTCCGTCTCATGCACCTACTTACATTTCAAGCGACTTTATTAATTATGTATGTATGTAAAAACTTCATTGTACAAAAGAAAAACCATAACAATACAATTAATATAAAAGATATCTACAAAGGCGAATTAATCCCTTTAAGGGATCTCTAACTATTCTATGGGAAGACCTAAAATGAACATTTTAAATTTTGAATACGGACTTGTATAATTTGGATAAACGCAGCTTAACGAAGTAGCTATTCATATGCTCAGTATATATAACTGTTTGTTTATAGCTCAAAGAAGATTGAGAATGCGTTACGAACCTCAAAGACTAAAACTGAAATGCCTCCATACTACTTACCGTATTTAGTATTCAATATAATCAAAATGCTAAGTTATCACCTCCTTCAATTGGTTAAAAAAAATCGATCTGTTCCTAAGTTAAAAACCCATACTTTTTTACTCATGTTTAGGTCCATAGTCTAGAATATTCATAACCACTTGCCATTCCAGGTCGCAGCAGAGCCCCGGAGTGTAAGAAGTTTTTTTTAATTGATCCTTATGGATACTGTGAAAAAACACTTTTGTCATTTTATCATCCGCAATTCTTTGGCCGCGGTTATATCCAAGGATGCAAATGACTATCATACCTCTGTTTGTTCCCAGCTGCTGCCAGGCATGGAGCAGCGGCCGCACTCCTGGGCCGTGTACATGCTGTTCCACATGCACTTCACGCAGATCCTGCACACAGCTTCTATACTCCTCACGCTGTCACTAGCCGTCTGGCGTTATATAGCTATCAAGTAGGTTTTTATAGTTCTAACTGTGGTAATATCAGTCATAATTTATGTATGTATCCCCAGGGATCTGAATTTAATGAGTTTTCGCGACTACCCGGTTGCGATCCTTGCGGGAGGTATTATGTCCAGCAGTGGGCGTCTTTTGGCTGATATGATGATGAAATGAATTTATTTATTGATGATGTCATAGATTGGCAAACAGACAAATGGCCGCAGGTATGGGTGTTACCAATTGGAATTATTCATATTTTTACAATTACTCTAATTCGAAAACCATTTCGAGCAATAGTGTTTTAACGCCGTTCTGCAATATTACGTTTTCGAAATATTTATCTATTTCGGATATTTTGACAAAAGTATTTAACCTTTGTGTGACTTTCGTTTTCGGTTTGAATACCTCCTAGGTGTATCTTACGGGTTAGGCGAAAACCGCTTGAAGTAGTATGTTTTAATACTATATATAATAAAGAGCTTAAACGCCACATGTTTCTTTTATACGTCACAACTAGTGAGTGCTACGTAACACGGTTACAATCAAAATGTCGTCTTTCCGACTACTAGTCCAAATCGTACTGATAATAGTGATAATATTCAATCTTTCTTTTCGCAGTAAACAATAACCAAAAAATATAGTATGCTTTTAAGACAAACCTCTGTAAGTATGATTTCTTTCAGAACACCTTTTAAAAGAGTTCCTCCTGACAATTCGAAGCTTATGTTTCTAGTAGCATTTCATTTGTAACTCACCAGTCAGGGGCACATAGGACAATCTTGGTCCTATGTGCCCCTAACCCTGACTTGTCGGTGAGGTATCGGTACGTGGCTTACATTACCAAGCGCTTATATTTATCACCCCCCTGACTCCGAGTACACGCGCAATCGGGAGGTAAGGGTTGGGAGCGAGAAATACAAACATCATTCCCTAAAATCAGGGAGCAAGAAATAAAAATCATTTGTAGCCGTTTTATACTGTCACTTTGCCTTTCCTCTATATTTGTTTATTAAGTCGTTTTACCTCAGACATTTATTTCAGCTGAGTCGACTCTGACACCGCAACCGCAACCGCAAGTACTCAAGAGCTTAGTTATTGATAAGACTTGTGTGCCCTGGGCCTGTATTCTACTGGGTAAAACTACATTGTCTTTGCAATGTTATCGTATTATCACCGATACCTTAAGAGGCAATGAGCCCCTGAACGATAAGTCGTTATTTTTTATGTACTTGACAGTGGCTCTATTCAATTCGGTAAAACCATATCGCCTTTGACGTGTTTCCGTATTGTCAACGTTTTGATTCCTCTTATTTACTTGACAGTAATGGCGGCCGACAAACAATACCATAACGCGTCGAAGACAATATGGTTTTAACGAGTTAAATAGAGGCCCAATAATGCGTCCGAGTTTAAAACAATACGATAGCACGCCAAAGACAATATAGCCCAGTAGAAAAGGGGGCCTGGTAGGTCGGTACATATTTACTCTAAACTCGTAGGGCTTATATCGGATCTTACCTACTATGATTAATAGTACAAAGAACAAAGGTACAAAAACGTCACTGTATAGATAAATCAAGGTATTCTGAAACCAACATTGTATTATATATATATATATATATATATATATATATATATAAGAGGCAAACCTGACTGACTTGTATATCAACTCACAGCCGAAACTACTGTACCTAGAAACTTGAAATTTGGTACAGGGGTTCCTTTCATGATGTAAGTGAGCACTAAGAAAGGATTTTCCGAAAATCAAACCTCAACGGGAAGAAATGGGGGGAGTAGCGGGAAAATAATTCTACGCGTACGAAGTCGCGTGCGTCCTCTAGTAATTTATAGTAATAAGTAAGTACCTAACTAAAGCAAGTCTGCAGCCAACATAAATGTGCTTTGAAAATTCTCGCTATTCCCGCATGCCACTTCATTGACCGAGCGCCGCCGCTATTAATATGTGTCCTCTTTAGTCGTTAACTCTAAGTAGGTATTCTATTGTTCTATTTTGGCTTCCGGCGCCGTCGGTGCCGTAAAATGTCAGCTTGCGGTTGGAGGCTGCAGCGAATAAGTGTCGCCACACGAAGAGCGCCTAGGAAATAACGTACATAGGGTAGACCGGGGCAATCTTAGTACCATTTTAGAAATAACGACCTGTAACACAGAATCTAAAGCTATCACGTAAAAATCGCTTATATTTATATGTATATATATAACATTCTAGCCTAATTGGCTATGAGAATCTAGAAAAAAAATCTTTTGATCGCATCAGAATGGTGCAAATTGAGTTTTTTTTTCATGAAGTCCTTGTGTTACAATTGACCCCTAGTACGGGTAAGTTGGACCTACCAGAAAAACAGAGGTAAATAAAAAGCAAAATAATGTACTAATCAAGCAGTATTTGTTGTTAATTTCTTAAGACAAATTAGTATGTTACGTTACATCAGTCTTAATTATAGAAACTCGTATTTAGACTAGACAAAGCTAGAATTTCAGTTGAACTAAACGTAACATAATATTCTCCAAATTTTTGTAACACATGTCATTATGTCGACTTATTATAAAAAAAAACACTTAAGGATGCTCATAGCCCACCTCTCAAGCAATAACAACATCTCAATACAGCAAAAATATCGAATACCTAATTTAACAATTACTAATCCCATACAGTTACAATTGACCCCTGGTACGATCAACCCCATCCTTCACAATAAATTATTTACTATTGAATAATGAACGTTAAATAAACGAGCACTCCTTTGGAATACCTTGCGGGGATAATATTATAGAACTTAAGTATACTAAACAGGCATACTCGCATTTAGCGCCGAGAATAAATTTATTAGGCTACTCCAACTTTTGCTACGCTCTGGGGTTTACATACCCGATCATGATGGTGAAGGTACGAGAATGAGCGCAATTTAAGCATGTCGATACCCCGCCGACATATGTTTAAGGGTTGGCCACTGGTCGGGCCTTGGGCTTATTTTAGTTTTGCTAGTCCCGACGTTTATTTCCAAAGGCGCGTTAACCCGTTGTTGATGCATGATAAAATCACCATTTTCACATTATCCTTAAAACCTCTACTTAGCATCTCTTTGCGTCTTTACACAGAACATCCTTCAATTAATTATCTTCAACCTTAAACTCACTTGAATTAAGTAATGTCGTAAAAAACGCATTATGGTAATTTTATTAGCGTAAAGCGGGGGAAATAAGCATTAATATTTGTCGAGTTGTCCCTTCCTATAAGTACCTACTTTGTTTGTTTACAAAATATTTTTTATAATGCTGTTTTGGTTCTGCCAGCTTCGGTTGTCCGATTATTTTCGCGGGATCCCATACTTACATTCATTTGACATGACATTCTATTTTTTAATACCTATACTATTTTTTAATACTAGGACGAAATATATAGAAAATTAGTGATCCAGTGGTGGCCAGACCTTCAAATAGCGCTGTTTTATGTTAACGTTATAATTATATCGTTATTCACACGCTATAACGTTAAAAAGCTCGGATTCATAACGGTATTCATCATAACGATATGAACTTCATATCGATGTATTATAATAACGATATAATAACGTTATAAGTACGTCAATACTTATACTATTACTGCCTTATTACTGCACTTAACTTAACTTCACTGGTTCGTAAAAGACCGCGATTGGCTTCGTTGCCGCCCATTTAATATGCATCATAAGGATCACCAGATGCACGGTTTTTTGACTTAGGGCATTAAAAGCATAAACTGTTCGATATTCATAACATTATAACGTTATTCTGGTTTTGTTATGATGTGATTTCGTTATTGAAAACATATCGTTATATGTATACGAATTTTAAACACTAACGAAATATAGCGTTATAATAACGATATTTTTCATAACGTTATAAAAAACAAGGCTTTAATAAACGTTTTTATTGCAGGTATCCATCGTACAGTCCGACGTTATGCACAGACAGACGGTGCTCGGTGGCGATCCTCATTAGCTTCGTATTGCCACCGATACTCTGCATACCGTCTTATTTCGTAAGTGTTTTACTCATTTGTAGAATAGCTATTAGTAGTATTTCAGTGGCAATTGGTGCGGTCACTGAATTTTTATTCAAAGCTGTAGATGGATAACAAAAGTGCAGTGCTCTTTTACGAGTATTCTTTAGAACGCAACAAAAGCTTTAGACTGCTTAAAAGGCATGAGATGTCTTGCTGAAAGTTAAAATTTTATGTATGTTGAACTTAGTTTGATTGAAAACTACCTAGAAAAGAAAATTAAAAAATAAAGTGTTGTGAGTTTTTTTTTAAAAAGGATCTGCCAAACGTTGGTGTGCCAAAATGATCTATACTTAAAACTGTAATGTTCTCAAAATATATCAATGATTTTTGAGCTTCACTTGTTCTTTGCTATTTGCTGATGCGAAAGGTTATAACGTTCGAGACACATAAAAACTGAATATTGATCTCGCTTAGTAACTAGTTTGACGCAAAACGGTATAATTCTGCATACGGAAAAAAACGACACTTTATAGAGTAAACAATGAAACATTAATATGAAACCAATATTGTTTGCTTGCTATGCTTCGATGCAGTCACCCATAGTTATTATTGGTAAGTGATCATTTCATTTATGACTGTGTTGGTCCATGATAACTCGTGATATTACTATAGTTATAGGGGATTAAATTATTGCTTATTCGATAGCCACTATGATACGTTATTTCGAATCCTAAAAACAAAAAGATAAAAGACAAAAGACATTTATTCAGTAAGTAGGCCGCGAGGGCTCGTCAAAAATCTACCAGCGCCTCCCAAGCGTAGACCAGTGATGAGAAGAAGCGCCGCAAGAATTTCAACAGTCACACAGACAGACTATAAGCTGCCCAATTGGGACACAAGTTTTTCTAGCAACAGCAAACAACTTTTACTTATGAATAAAGTGCAATCCACCCGGCACCTTATTTTATTAGGTATATCAGGTATTTGACAGAAAACAAGACTCACTTTATGCATAACCTGCCAGAGGGCTTATTGTCTAATGGACATGCTCCTGCCCGGTTTAGGTTTTAGTCCTATCGTGTATACCATGTTCTGTCTGGTACTCAGCTAGGGTTACGGACGGTGCCTTCTGGGTTGATTATTTTATTAAATGTACCGTTAGTAATAATTAATTGCTATAATTATATGTAAAAAAATGATAGTTAAATATTAATATTTCGTGCGTGAGAACAATCTCGCAAAGCCGGAAAGTATAAGTCAGTACCTAACTAAGATTAAAACCAGGCATTTCATCCGCTACTAAAAATAAAGCTCGATAATCGTGTTTTACTAGAATAAAATGAATAAATTGCGCAGTTCTAGGAATGAGTTATTAGTTATTATCATCTTAAAGCTTGAAGCTTGGATACCGGTTGCTAAGGCAGTTTATTTTACCACTTTGAAACGATAATTCTCGGAAAACCGTTTTATGAAACAGTAAAGAGTAAACTCAATATCACAATTTCCCGAGTCTCGCGTTTAACACCCTCGACGTTGTAACTTCTATTTTATTGCTCATAAAATATCTAGAATTCACTAGACGTGAAGTGACATTAACTTATGAAGTTATGATAACGGTTCGTCGTGCTCAGCATGTAATACATACTAATAATTATAAACGCGAAACTTAATTTCGTTGCAAAGCTCAACCAACGAATCAATTATAACAAAACGGTAAGTTAGGCTTAACTATCTTATTCATAAACGTGCAATAGCTAAACGATGCTTCAAACATGATTTGTCCTTATCTGTCATTGTGATATTTGAATTTTGAAGAAAGTGACAAAGAACACTTTAACTAAAGATTTTATTGTGCGTTTATGGATAAGGGGGTAAATTTTCTTGGTATACATTAATCTAATCTATCTAATCTAATAAAAATTAATCCCTGTTTCCATTGGTAACGACATAACTCGAGAATGGCTCAGCCGATTTGAATAATTTATTTTGTTGTTGTGCTCTTAATTATCAGGAGAAGGTTATTATGAAAAATAATGACACCCGGGCAGCGCCGGGCACGGACAGCCAGTAATAAAGAAATTAATTTTAAATAAATATCAGGTGAAAATCTTACACAAATGGTCCCAATCACAAATTAAGCTCTAGGTCTGTACTATGGCAACAATAAACACACTTATATTGATAAATCGCTCATTGAATACAAAACGGACACATTCTAAAATAATTTGCTCTTGCAATCTTATACGAACAGCTTCTAATTTTAAAATGCAACACTGACTGATTTTGGAATTTGTCCGTTTTGTATTCAATGGACGAAATACATACCAAACATCCAAGACTTAATAACAAATACAAGCGCTCATCACACAAATATTTAGGCGGGGTCACCACCAACTCGGCTAAACACGTCGTCAATATAGTTTGGTGATTGGTCTATATTAAAAGTGGCAGATAGAGGATATATATTTTATTTTATAATGTAATACTTTAAGGGCTGATTTTTCAATCCCCAGATAAAACTATACGTCAGTTAAATGTGTTACTATCCTTTTCTGAAGTCATATGAAAGAAAAGGACAGAGCTAAAATTTACCTTCCGGATAGCTTTATCTTGGGATTGAAAAATCAGCCCTAAAGTGCATAAAACCGGGGATATCACATTAAAATGTGTTTATATATTGGTCCAATTTTGCGTATTTTTATAATTTTTAATATCTAGTAACACATAAAAATAAAACAAAATAAAAGTATGGCAAAGTATAAGAGAGTATCAAACAGGGTACCACTCAGCATGATGCCGGCCGTGGCGTGGCGGACCACGACCCACGACGCTGGTTTTCAGTGGAATCACGAATACTACTAGTATACGACCTACATAATAAACATACAGAAACATAATAATAAAAGAGACAAGCAAAAAAATCCTAGTGAGAATAAATAAAAAAAAAAACACGCAACCAAAAAGCCAATAGACATTTAACAGGGCGAACAATAACAATAATTTACAGCAATAATCTCGGCTCCGATATAATTAAACACCTTAAATTATATATATTTCTGTGTACCTACATATTTAAAGGCCCTATAAACCATACGTTTCCCCCACTTTTGACCGCCCACTTACCCATTTTTTTTTCACCCATCACCAACAAATTAAATTTAGGAAATATAAAGGAATTTATCTTTCTATGAGAAATACTTGATATGAATAGGAAGGAGTCAAGTAATATCATAAACTAAAATACAATGATTGCAAAATCGTACGCTATTTAATTTTACATTTCAATAATTATCATTATATTTCAGCAACACGGGCAGCGCCCCCCTGAATAGCTTCAGTACTCACAATTTTTTTCTGAGGGCTTTACCGCCCCCCCCCTATTTTTTTTAACTCCCACTGGATGGCGGTAGGAGACCACTTTGGGAACCTATGCTCTAAACCATTATTAAAACAAATCCTACTGATATTTTTTGACATTGTAAATCATTGAAATATATTTAGCACGTTTTCAATTAAAGTTATCCTGCAGTTTTGAAGTTTAAAGAACCTTCAAAGTTAATTAAGCTTTGAGATTACTCGGTTTGCAGAGCAGTTTCTCTAAATGCGATATTCGCACGGATTGCACTCCCTTTTACTTGAATGTTATGAAGCAACTTAATATTCGAGTGGGTTTCAAATGTGTTTACATGTTGCCTCGTTCTTTGAGGCGGAGAAAAATAAATTTGCAACTTGATTACTGTGAACAAAGTTAACATGACATAAAATAATGTAAAATAAATTAACTCTATTATATCTGAGATGTTCTTTCATAGTTTACTCGTAGTTGCAAGCACAAAGAGCTTGACATTGTCATTTTTAGGGTTCCGTGCCCAAAGGGTAAAAACGGTAAAAGGTAAAAGGGTAAAAAAAAACACAGAAGATGTATTTCTGTTGCCGCTATAACAACAAATACTAAGAACAGAATAAAATAAATATTGAAGGGGGCTCCCATACAACAAAAGTGATTTTTTGCCTAATGTTTTATAGATAATGGTTCAGAACCCTACGTGCGCGAGTCCGACTCGCACTTGGCCGGTTTTTCATGTTTATTTGTAAACTACAGTAAATCACGGGACCCGTTAATATGCCTGCTGATCGTCCATCCGTCCGTCTGTCGTCCGTTCTAACTATAAAGAGCGGTATCTTTTGAAATGTAATTGATAGCAGGTTGATTTTTAAACAATATGTGTTTATATGGCGGATTTATTACCAATACTTTTTATTATTACCTAATTCATAATAAATGGGACCCCATACAAAACACGTTTTTCTTTTCAACGTATTTTAATTTTTGTTGTACCTATAATAAACAAGGTAATCTCTACAAGCGTTAAATTTGGTATGATTATAACAAACGCAGCAGAAAAACAACAAGTGCTAAAAAGGATCATGTGGGCTCGCGCTGATTCGATTCGAAATCGTATTCAAATCGGATTAGGTAATATTACCTACTATGCGGATGTACGGAACCCTCAGTGCGCGACTTTGGCTTGCACTTGACCGGTTCTTAGGTTGCGGACCTCAAAAGCAAAACACAGAACCCGAAACCGACGTGCATGCATGACTAGATGTATGAATGTGGAAGAAGCGAAAGAGATTTGTCAGGATCGTAACAGGTGGAAAGAAGTCGTCTCTGCCTACCCTTCATGATTAAATGTATGTAGACCCTTATAGGATCACTTTGTTGTCCGTCCGTCAAGACCCTTTATCTCGGAAAGGCGTGGAGGTATCAAATTGAAGTTAAAACATTAAATTAACGTAAAAAAAGATACGGCCGTTTATGCCGCAATAAACGTATATTCTCAAGGGAATCAATTTATAGGGTATTTTGCGTTGACCTAGAATTATGAAATTTAGCTAGTAATACCGTGTTACTAAATATAGATTTTTCCCTATACTACAAGTATAGGGAAAAATCTATATTTTTAATTAAATCACAAAAAAACAGGGTCTTTATGCAAGGAACAGCGGTCCAAATTTTGAGTTGAGTTTTGTTACCCTCGGAGGGCGATCCGACTCGCACTTAGTTTAAAGTTCTTCAGTTTCATTTGGTTAATTGGTATTCTGATCATTATAAAAACGCTTAGAGCTTCCAAGCATAGCTTTTTATTTTTGTAAACATTGGAAGAGCACTGCAGACGATTAATTAAAACACATAATCATTAATAAGCATTTAGCGCTATTAATAAATGTCTCCAGATAGTTTATGTAACGTAAAAGCCATTAACTTTGATGGCCGGGAAACTGTTGAACCCTAATCCGTCCCAGCCTCACTTACGCTGGCGTATTAGACGCAGCTTTGCGGTCGTTGACTAATTATAGCTCGTCAGGCCACAATCGATCTTCTGCACGTGATTGATAAAGAAGGAAATGGCGTGATAAGAATCAATTACGGAAGCTAGTCCAAGGTTATTCCGACTCACACCTTAAATTAATCGATCTGCGACTCGATTTGTTATGAACGTTTCAAGCTAAGAAACGACCCAAGTATAAAGCGAATTGGTCGTAAATTGTATTTGGAATTAATTACGTTCGTTTATCGAATATTATAATTATTTAATTAAGTTGTATAAGTCAGAAATGACAACAAACTTCACTTAAGAATCGTTTTTGATTAATGTTACGTTCTTTCTAAGGTTTGCCTTTCTTTGGAATATTATTAGGGTTCCGTACAAAAAATGGAAAAAACGGAACCCTTATAGGATTACTCGTGCGTCTGTCTGTCTATCTGTCCGTCCGTCTGTCACAGCCAATTTGCTCCGAATCTACTGGATATTGATATTTGATAGGATGGTGTAATCCTATGACCCAAACACAGATAAAGTATTTTTTTTTGTTTATAAAACTATTCAGATAAGTCAAACATTATTAGAAGTTGGAAATATATTGTTATTATTATTGTAATTAAAAATAAATAGTTTTGATTTTATTCTTGAAAGAAAACGAAAATTGAAACAACAGAGCCTAAAATTTTGAAAAATATACAAAATATAGTTCATTGCTTGTAGATTGCAGGAAAACCTAAAATAATTTTATCAAAAAATAAAGATAATTATAAAAAAATCACGTATGTACGGAACCCTCTCCACGCTTGTTCAACTCGCACTTAGCCGGTTTTTTATTTCGTCATAATTCTACATTGCATGTTAACTTAAAGTGTAAGTAACTATAAACATTAAACTCTTATGGTATATTTTTTAATTTTAACAGAGACGGTATGAAATTCAAACTATATTAAAGCGAAAAAAAATTCGTCGATCTTAGGCAGGATTCGAACCTATTACATCTCCTCTGGCAATCCGGGCCAATGCAGGCGCATTACCAATTATGCCACCAAGCCCCTCCTCAATTTTTTTTTCTTTTTAATATAGTTCTTATGGTATAGTCAAGCTTTGCATACATTCACTACGGATAAAGTCCGTTGGCCGAATAATCACTATACATAACAGTAATAATTGGAATCGTCCAAAAAACAAGATTTTCCCGGCTAATATAAAAAAAACCTAATATCGAAGGCTAAGGCGGAATCTTCGTTTCCCTTCTCTTTTATTCTGACCTAACCTACCTATCTGAGCCGCTTCTGCCTTTGACCCGTCTCGCTGGCTCCCTACGCTCGCGCTCGCTCGCTTATTGCTAGTATTGCTACATACCATTAGTTAATTTTGCTACACAACATTATGAAACATTATCGTTACGCAACATTATTATAATGCTTAGCAAAATTATTCGTAGTGACATAAGGTTTCGACAAACTGAACCTTTTATTGAAGTCAGTTAAAAATTGGGCTCCGTCAATTCACTATTGGGTGTTCCGTGGACGGTCAAATCTTTTAGATGAGTTTTTTTTAATGCATGTAATCCACTGATATTTTGAAATAACCAAATACATTGTGTACATCTAAACTTTATTTTTAACGGGAGGCATTAATTCAAAAACGCAATTTAATTTGAATAATTCACTACTTAAGTAATTCAAATTATTTCAATATTGCAAAAAGACAACTTTATCAATGCCTATTGAAAGCTTTTTAGATTATACCCGTGGAAGTGCGGCCGGCGTTCTATCTGTGTTTGATCTAAATCCGGTATAAGTAAGATGGTCCGAAGCTGAAGTAGTACTATTCCTATGATCAGTTTAGCAATCAATTTATCATTCCGTCCTGTCATCACCATATTATTATACAATTCCTAGACCGTATTTTCTCGGATTTGTAGCAGATGCGGTGCGTAAGCAGTCTCCAGATATTCGAAGGATTGCCTATTAATCAAAACTAATTTCTACCTTAGTTTGAAATGGGTATTTCTAATACTTCCTTGTATCAATTTACCAGATAAATGGGCACGTGATCCCACTATAAACGGGGTTCATAAAGCAGAGGAATGTCTTGTCTGTTGTTCCAAACTTCGCTGAAGTGCCAAAGTTTACTAGAACTTGTTTGTTCCAGGTTTTCACAATACACAAAAACTTCACGTTCGACAGAAGCTCGGGAGCTGCAATGAAAGTGTACTTCGTGGATTCAAATTATGACGGCAGACTTTACCAGTTAAACTTCTGGGTGCACGCTGTGTTTATAAAACTTTTGCCGTGCGTTATTCTGACCGTGATAAGTGCTTGGCTAATAAGGGCGCTATATCGAGCCAATGCCCGGAAGAAGGCTCTTAAGAACTATAACGCGTGTCCCTCGGATACCGTTGTTAATGGAAACGGGAACATTTTCACGAGAAAGTCAACGAAGAGGTCTAAGGCCGAGCGTCGCACGGACCGCACGACTAAGATGCTACTCGCTGTCCTCCTACTGTTCCTGCTGACTGAGTTTCCTCAAGGAATTCTTGGTAAGATTAATTTTATTCCCTTGTTAGCTTATGAAGTGAGATAAGTTTACGTTTGTGTGAAGTTTGAAATGCATTTTTTGTTTACAATGTTATCGTGGGAGTTTGGAATAATTCAGAAATGGAATTGTTATTTGTGTGCAAATGTTTTCTTCTGCCGTAGATAAATATGAATGCACTGCGACTGCGTCTCTTTACTCTACGTTAGTTTTTGCTGGAGAGTAATTCGGTACCTATTGGTATCTTTCGAGGAGTTCTATCAAAGTGAAAACCAATTAATTCGTATAAACTATTCAGTGCAGATAGTTTAAGTTTAGTTATCTTAACGTATTATTGTTGCTTCCATCCATCCTGTTTATACAAATAATTGGAATACCTACTTACGCATAAAAAAAAATGTTATAAAAAAAAATGTTTAAAACTAATTTTATTTATTTTGTAATTCATCTTTTGTTTAAAAACATATGAAAGAATTTAAATAAATGATAAATTTTACAATAACTTGTCAAAAATCAATAGATTAGGGGTGAGTTAGTAAAATAAGCCTAAGAACAGTTTATGAATGACTAAACTATAAAATATATCGGGTATTCCAATACCAGAAAGGCAGCGACTTGGCTGTACCCCTCATGCTGGCGGACATCTACAAGCGGCGGTGACCGTTTTCCATCAGATACCTCGACTGTCTTCTCGTTTTTTGCCTATTTTGGCTACAAAATTAAGTACGATTTGCGTGCTACGACGTAGCACCTCTACGGTATGAAGCTACGAAAGCAACGCTACGCTTCACTTAAAACTTATAAATTCATCTCTTTAGCACACTCGAAAAATTGAGCGCCAACTAAGAAAGAGTGTCTCTTAGTCGACAAAAAAATTATACAATAGTTATGATATTAGTTTTATCAACCAAAGCTGATAGTAACAACAGCAAGTTCTTGAATGATTCAATCTAGTTGATGTATCTAACGTCTTGTTAGGCTCCTTTGGATTCAAGACGCCTATGCATAGCAAACATAAATGATAATCTTATTAGACGCGACTAATTTTTTTTCAGTGCGCTCGTACTACGTCCGAGTAGTTCATATAAATAAATATTAATCTTATTTATTTTTATTTTGTATAATAAAATATTTTCCTTTGAAAAGCGAGCATTGAAAACGACTGTGCACGTGACTGACGTGACTGTCCCAGTTCCATCCACGAGGTATCAGGTCAAGACCGCGCTAGCAGGAAAATATTTCTGCTAATAAAGGGAAAATTAGTTGCTTGTTTCTGTTAAGAAAATTCCATCATTTTGCCGAGCATGTTTTTCTGATGTGATTTGTTGTTGGATATTAACGTTGTAATACTCGTATAAAGGTTACGTCACAATATATCGAATAACGAGTAGTCATGTGAGTTCTTAATTAGTGTTATTTTCTATTGAATCACATGGTTTGGCTTAACTTCGACGATGTAGGAGGAAGTTATAGGTAAGTATAAATGGCTATGATTTTAAAAAGCTGTATCGATTGTTGTGTTACGAGTAGATTCATTAAACCTATTGTAATGTAATATGAAGCGTTAGCGTAAAATCGACACTTACGTTATTAACTTTGCTAGACAATTAGTTAAATTAAAACGTTATTGATCTTCATACTATTACACTACTTCCTTTACGAAATACGAATAATTGCGAGGGTTGGCGCGTGTTAGCTGATAATCTTGTTCACGCTGAAATGATGCAGATGATATAGAGTAATTGATGACGTATTTGGATGAAATTTGAAATGGACAGTCTTTATTATGGATAAACACATAAGATACTTTTTTACCCTGAACATTGTATAGTTCTCGATCGATAATAACTGTCCGACTCGCACTTGACCGGTTTTTCTTATACTTCCTTTGTTTGTATTGGTCAATTCTTGCACGTCTATTTTGAACCATTTTCCGTTATCGTAAAGGGCTGATTTAAAAATTTGGAACACATTGTGTTATCTTTATGACAATGCAACATTGTGGTATCCAAGAGTTGATCTGAGGATGGAGTCGGAAGGTGGTGACAGGATCTCCGTTTCTTAGGTTTTGATAAGTACTGACCTTAAAAAAAAAGCTTCTCCCAATATATTTCTTGGCAGAAGCCTGCTTGAACAGGATGGAATCGTCTCCTGAATAACTGCATTCGCTTCATCTTCGGTCTACGAAAGTACGACCACATCTCCGTTTTTCGTCGTCGTCTCAACTGGCTCACCATACGCGAACGCAGATCCGTCAGAATTCTGTGTAGTCTTGTTCCATTTTGTTTGACCCGGCTTCTCCAGACTTCGTTAAATCCAAATTAAATTGCCAAACGGCTCGTCCTGGTCGTGAACTTCGTTTCTCGCGTAGCCTTAAGCTGACTATCCCTTTCATCGCACCTAGTTCATCTCGAAGTCCTTCGCCCTTCAAGCAATATAAGCCAAACCGAAAACAAATTCTCTTTAAAACGTTTGCTCCGCAAGCACTATCTTAACGGTCTCCAATAGCAAGGCTCTGCGTAATGTTACGGTCTACAGGTACGACTATATTATAGATGTATGTATATGTATACAAATATCATGTAAGTGTCTTTATTTAGATGTATTTGTATGTTATTCTTATGTATTCGTATGTGTATTTGTTCTTGTAAAATATGAACGTTGTTTACATACATGACGTTACATTCGTATTAATGTAACATTTCATCTTTAGCACCAACCTCTAATTGTCTCTGGTTGGCTGGTAGAGAATGCCTCAAGGCATTCAATCCGCCATTTGTACTTGACAAGAGCGAAAAAGGTATATTGAGGCAACTGTCAACCTGAATAGCGGCATGAGCCTTATTTTTAACACTATAGCTATTGTATAAAACAATTTTTGTACGCTTAAATTATTTCTGTTGATTCTTAACGGTCACCGTCGTTGGCAGGTCTGCTCAGCGGTCTCCTGGGGCGGTGTTTCTTCAAGCGCTGCTACGACCTATTCGGAGAGTTGATGGATGTACTGGCGCTGCTAAACGGAGCCATCAACTTTGTGCTCTACTGCTCCATGTCTCGCCAGTTCCGGACAACCTTCGGGCAGATCGTGCGCGCCCGCTTTGCGCCCACGCAGCGCGCTGCTTCCCAAACAGAGTTACAAACCACCTTTGTTTGAATATAGTTAAATAGACGAAAAAATTGTGTAAAACGTAACAACGAAGAGAGTATTCAGTTGAAAAACGAAATGGTTACGATTTTTATAAGCTCTCGCCATACTTTTCGCATAATTAGGTACCTAAGTATAGATGAATTACCGAGAGCGTGGAATTGCATATGTAGTGGTAACATGTCTTTACAGGCATTCTATATTTAAATTTCCTCTACTTCTAATACCATCAGCATACAAAGAGTTTTGTTATATATTAAATAAGTAAGTACAAAAATAATGTCAGTGTCAAATTCTAAATACTTTTTACAATGCACTAAAAAAAATTCTCTCTCGACTATTTATAAAATTATGATTGAGAGTAAGAGTGACAAATTCAAAGCAACGAAAAAATTCCGTCAGCTGTAGATGACTTTGATCAAGAAGTCATCAGGAGAACTATATATAATTTTCATCCTTAAAGATGAAAATTTAAATAAATGATAGTGACTAAAAGCAAAAAAGGACATACTTATTACACTTGTTTAAGGCAATCTCATTAAATTAAGAAGAAAAATTAAATGGTTTTCTTTTTCACGCTAACGGTACAACCACTACATATGCAATTCCACGCTCTCGGTAATTCATCTATATGTCAGTTGCGTTTTATTTTTCATAAGCTCTCGTTATACTTTTCGCATGATTAGGTACCTAAGTATGGCGGTTGCCTTTTATTTTTCATAACAGTCGTAATAATTCTAGCCCTCACAGAAATATTTAGCTAGGGGCTAAATTAGATGTTATCTAAGCAATACACTAGATTTTACCAGAAAGCGATACGGAAACCTAGGATGATAATGATGTGAAAAAAAAGAAAAAACCTTTACTGCGTACGTTTCTGTAACCGTTGTATTGTTAGATTATATATATTTATTAATGAATGTATCTATTTATATACCCTGATGTAGTAGTAGCTTATTTGTATAATTATATTGTAAGTTTTTTTGTTTTGTTTTCTGTTAGTCTTTTTTTCGATTATTTGGTCAGCCCTAGTGGCATTCTCTTCCGGAAAGCCATCAGGGCATTTGAACTTGTTTTTGTGTGCAATAAAAATAAAATAAATAAATATAAACTATATGTGAAATTTTAGTGACAGTACGACTGTATAGATTTTTCCTACCATTATTAGCAGAATTAGGAATTGCTATTATGTATCATATTCATAACTAATGCGCTGTTACAAAGTTATTATAATTTAAAGCAAATTAACAAATGAAAAACCGGTCAAGTGCGAGTCTGGCTCGCGCACCGAGGGTTCCGTGTTTAATATAATATAGTTGGAAAACGAAAAAGAAAATACTAATTTTGTTATGACCTTTATTTTCTATGCAATAAGGTCCATTTTGACTAGCCTACATTTTATTACAGATTTTTAAAGTTTTTGATAATATTTCCAAAATTGTCTAAATCTGTCTGTCTTTAAATCAAGAATATTTCCGATTTGTTGGTTCATAAAGTTCGGAGATAAGAACGGTCATTTTTTTATACATTTTTGGCTATAAATAAAAAAACACGTCATGAAAAACTATAAAAAAATAGTTTTGAAATGTTCAGATTGAGCCCTTTAATATAACACCCCGTTTGATATAATCAAATCATTTTCATTTTTCAATTCCCCATTCTATTCCCCTTTTCAAATATTTAGAAAAATAATTTCATATTATTTTTACTAAAATAGATGTGGGCAAGCAAGTTATACAACTATGCCAAATTTCAAGTTGATAGGTTCTATAGTTTCAGAGAAAAACTGCTGTGACATACAAACAGACAGACAAACAGACACCGAAGTCTCACCATAAAACCCTAAAAACCGCAATTAATGAAACAGCAACAGACCATAAAAAGCCGTCCTCTTTAAAAATTATTTCAATTGTTTGCTTTTTGATGCTTTACTTATTCATGTTTTTGTGCATACATAATATAGAGATTAAATAGGTATGTGTTGCATCCAATGTAATTATAGAAATAATAATATGATCGGGTGTAAAATGTAAATAAATAGGTATATTACTTGCTGAATAATTTGCCGATCGATTTGTGTAATATTTTAATAGTATCAAGCATTTATAAATTAAGTAGTTTCTTTAGCAAACCTTCTAATGCGCTAACCCTATAATTGATATCTATTATCAAAAGTAAATATTATGTAGGTACTTATTGGGTAGGTAACAGCTAAGTCAAGAGTTTTTTTATCCTATCCATGACAAAGTACGCGTAAGTCTTTTTTCTATTCAGTAGTGTTACAACTGTTACATTTATACTCAACTTACAGGAAAATTCTAGATACGCATAGAAATTACACTGCTTGGATTTAATGAAACAGAAACTAACCCGTATTTACACATTACAAAACAATATCGTTCCTGACCGTAGGTACTCTATATCTGTACAAAAAGTCACATCTTGTGTTACTCTTGCTCGAAGTCATAATATATAAATACGACTTCTTGCCTTAACTATTGACGTTTCAGCAATCTTAAATACATTTATGTCATGGAATATTATCTATTAACGTGAAGCTACTGGACCGAATTATTACCTAAAATGTTACGTTGTTACACTGAGTAAATCTGTTACAGTACTCTCCTTGACATGACACATGATGACATGACACTCAGCACACTGGTCCCGTCTCTCGACATCACATGTTTGTAATTGTGAATAGCGTAGACAGAGTAACCTAAACGGGACACGAAACATAAAACAACGAGTAAAAGAGACGCTTTTATAGGGTCTATATCGTCTGCCATAATTATTTTTGGTCATAATGTGTTTTAGGTCATAGGTAATTATCGCAAATGATAACGTATTTTTTTAAGAAATGTTTTCAGGATTTTTAAAAATCTAACCTTACCTAACCTAGCCTTGTCTACACGTTAGGTATTTAAGAAATTCTGAAAAGTTTACGGTTCAAGCAATATCAAAATTATGACTATCAATAATTAGGTCAAAAGTGACATTATGACCAAAAAAATTATGGGCAACAACGGGCTTCCGGCTTTTATACGGGAAGACGAATAAATAAAAAAGACGGCATTAATTTTACTTTCTATTTCACTCCGCGTATACGTTTTTTCAAGGATGATTTTGTTTATTTCCAGAACTGGTGCCAAACAATGGAGTGAATTGATGTACTTAGTTTGTGGTCATGTATGTTTTCGTAGGTTTTGTAGACATCTGAATTTAGGCCGCAAAAGCCACAGTGCTCGAAAAGATGAAACAAAACCTTTCACTGGTAATAATTCTCATAAACTTTGTTTGCTGAAGGTGATAATGTGATTTGATTGGGTTGTCTGTATTGCTATCTCAAAGGGTATACGCGAGCTGCTTAAATAGGTTACTCTGTCTACGGTGAATAGGGTTTCGTTTTGCTCTTTGTTACCGGAATAGCCTAATTTTGGCCTTCAGGGCCTTTTCTACCTTGTGAGAAAAGGTTCTTCGTAGCTTACCCGTTTATGAAACGGTGGTTTATTTCCTCATAGAATACGAAAAGGTTTCTGCAAGGAATAAACATTTTTTTGTAACCCTGTTATAGTGAATTTTATTTTCTGAAAACCGGAATAGTATACCCACCCCTAACATTTATCTATGGTACTAAAAAAGTAAAAATAAAAATTGTATTTAATAATAGGATTAACAGCGAAATATTTCTTCCTTGTAGAAAACCAAACTTTATAACGGTGTTCAAAAGGAAAATAATATCCCTCCCTATTAAGATTGTTTTTTTAAATTGATATCCGGTCGTGAATTTTAGTACTCTACAGGACATTTTATTCTACTATGTTTTAATCTATGATCCTTTTATGGCATACTTGACAGAAAGAGCGATTCTTACGTCAACAATATGGTTAAGATATACATTTAGGAGCAAAATGGGCTACAATTGGAATTTATAGCCCTTGACCATACACAAATAAATGACAATCGGAACTGACATACCTCAAGCATCGTACTATGGTGTGTGTGTCAATTTCGATCCGAATTATTAATCTTTGAGTGTATAATAATAATAGTACAAGTACAGCAATGGCTCTTCGTAACAAAACAGCGTTTAGGTAGTCAGCCGCGTAGGTAAACGTTGGGAAACGTACTGCCTTTCTATTCCGCAACCCAACCCATATAAAAGTCACTCATAGTGATGCAAGCCGATGTACTCGTAACTTTGAGGAAAGTAAAGTGCCGATTGCGCTGGTTCTGGATACCTAGTCAAGAATCATAACGCTAAGCTAGCGCTTTTCGAAAATCGCTTCAACAAAGCCCATCAATTTCAAGTCTAGCAGAAACAATATCAGCGCGTCTATCTTGGCTAAGCCTACTGGTAGTGGTAACTAGTAGTCAATGTTTCTACTACAATCGAAGACCTAAATGCTAGGGTGAGTTATCTATTGTATGTATTCTCAGTACTTGATTGATGAAATGATTACAAGTAGGTATAATCGTCAATAAATCTTACAGCTGCCGTCCCTGAGTTGAAGCATTGCTAACATTTTTGTCGTAGACCCTTTGAGATTGGAGGAGGGTCGACACGAGAATTTGCATTTCGCGGACAATGTATGTGGTTTATGAACTCATTTGTTAGGCAGATTCGCTGTGGTTAGCCGTTCATTGTTGGCAAATTATGTAAATAGAAAGATAACGTAGACTTATGTTACGAACATGTTGTGAATTTAATTGTTATAATATAGGTGTATTTGGAATAGTAAACGGTGTAAAAATATTAATAAATTTTTAAATAAACTGTGGAAATTTGATGTGTATATTTGGTTTTTATTTCGTAAAACGTTTAATTCTTCTTCTTCTTCGTCTCCTTCGTTTTCGTTTTATTATTTTTTTTACTATAGGGGCGTTTTCGCTAAAACGTGTACCCCAATTAACCTGAAAGCTCGGTCTATATTATTTCGGTTCAAGTTTAGCTGGCATTGACTTAACGAAAACAATATTTTGGTTTTAAACAAAGCCATTGTATGGCGCGATACACAACAGGGAGTGTTATTGGTAAACAATATAATAAACAATCTAGTTGCTGCAGGATAACAAGGGTAGAGAGAGTAGTTATGATTTATATAGTTTTGACTCTTAGGGCTGATTTTTCAATCCCCAGATAAAGCTATCCGGAAAGTAAATTTTAGCTTGAAGGTGTTTTTTTTAAATTGGTTAGTTTCTGTCTAGCTAATAGTAGCTGGACAGAAACTAACCAATTTAAAAAAAACAGCAAAAGTCAGTTTTTTTCTTTTTCACGGAGAGTTTCTGTTCAGTTTTTATGTTGACGATGGACTAATTTCATAAATAAATGTAACAATAGACTACATAATTAAAATAGTTATTAGCGTTATTAAAAAAACTTTGTTTAACTCTTATTTTAATAAATGTATAATTACTATAATTTTCTAAAATACTGTTTACTAAAATACATAATGGCTCCTATTTTGTTTTGAGTAGTATATTATGTTCTAACCTGAACCTTTTAATTTTGAAGTAGTTCTGTCAATATATTTTACTATTCAATTTATTTGAGTTTGAGTTCGAAAACAATGAACAATTTGAGTTTAACTCTTTGTTTCATCTACAAGATCACGTATTGAGTATGAATTCTGAAAAAACAACGCTACCTACTGTGAAAACATCATACTTGACGAGCTAAAAGCGGAACAAGGTAGGTACAGTTATATTCTTTGCGTAAATATATAAACGTCGCACTTCCTTTAGATAATTGGCGGTCACCTCAAGAGGCTCTCGGTGCCCACGAAGATGTCCTATTTATTTAACCGAGGAGGACGTCGTCAATCCCATTTGTAGGAAAGTATGTTTTTTTTCACTACGAAAATACATGTAGGTACTTACCTATCACGCAAAAATGTATATATTGTGGTACTTATGTTATGATAGGCGGCACCATACTTAGTTATTGTAATGTCAAGAGTGTATGTGAAGAGTAAGAGTTGTACAGGTATAATAAGAACTGTATTTCACGCTCTTACGGTGAAGGAAAAACATCGTGAGGTAACCTGCACATTCGAACAGCTGAGTGTGTAAGTGGGCAATTGCACAAAAGATCCTAAAGGGTCTAAGTGTATCCGAAAGGGCCCATCTGTAAGATAGGATAAGATAAGATAAGACAAAGTCAAATAGTGAATTAAAAAATTGACGAATCGTGCCATCGGAGAACGGTTAAAAAACGAAAAGTATTCGGCCAAGAAATTTTATGTTTGCTATAGCTTACCTTGTATTGTCTCCATCAAATTTACACATTGGTGGCCCAATAGTTAGAAACGCTCACAGTTTTCTCATACATAACTTATCAAAATTACCAATTTTTACAAGCAATCCAAATATACTTGACAAATTTTATTATTAGTTACACTTATCGACCAATTCAAAATTAAGTACCAACAATTGCTCACACAAGCTACCTATTATAAATCTACAACGGGACTTAATCGCGTGATAAAATTATATATACTTCCACGTTTCGATCGTGTTATTGATCGTTGTCGTGGTCGTGGTCGTGGAAACGTCGAGGTATAGTTATACATTTCGGCTGTTTAGCTCTCAAAGTTTGTATGGAACAGCTGTTTTTTATTTTCGCGATTTGGATGTTGGTCCCATAATAAAAGTTGATGAGTATGACCTACAGAGTTAGTCCCTGAAGTTTGTCCAACCTTCTGCCGAACACCCTGTATAATGTTTTACGCGACTAATTCCCGTTTTAGATTTATAGCAGGAAGTACCAACGCTTAATCTCTGTTAAAAAGAAACCCTTAGGAATATAAAAAGAACATCACTTTAAATCTGACTTAATTGTAACTAGCATTAAAATTGGTCGAGTAGGTACAATTTGATTCGTGGCCAAATTCGAAAAATCATATTTGTAGGTATTCAGTTACCCTATGGCGAGGGTAGTCTAGTTGTCCTTTTCAAAGAGGTTATTTTACAGAACTTTGTACGCTCTTTTTTTTTAAGGAGACCTATTCTTTTTTTTTTAACCCGAACGTTCTAATATTTTTTCCTAAAACAACCCTATTACTCAAAAACGCACCATCACTAATAAAGTAAGCTTAAGATTGCCTTGGCCTTAAGGTATCTCTCATTATGACTGGGTACTAGGTAGGTACTAATAATTTCATCGATCATAAATGCTATCTCACTTTACCGTATTGTTTAAAATACTAACTCATTTCTTTTTGAATAATTTCACTGAACTGAACTGCAAATACCCAATACTAGAAATTCAAGTGCATCTGAAGTTGCTTTCAAGCAATATTAGCTTTGCTAGGTAGGAACTTGTCTGTTTATTCGCTATCTAAAATCACTTCAAGTTATGTTATCGTCTATTATTTCAGTGGAGCACCGAATATTATGATGAAGCTTTCGGTTCAAAATGTGTAGTTTCCGTGCAAAGTCTAAATACAAATCCCTTAAGTTATTTTAAAACCACTTTCATTGTTTACCCTATTGTACCTATATAGGTACCAATCATGACTACATCATTATAAATCTGTATCTACTTTTATCGTTTTATTACATTGTATAAAACAAAGTAGCTTTCCGCGTCTGTCAGTCTTTTTGTTTTTCTGTATATCCGCTAACTCCTAAACCACGTAACGGATTTTGATAAGTACGGTTTTCGAATCAATTCGATAGCTTTTCACGGAAGGTTTTTTATCGATAATAAATTTTGGTTACAGAAAACTCACATAAACTGAAGTGAAGCGAGGACAGGTCGGTTGTAAAATCTCACACAAAGCGAGGTAGTACCAAACTAAGCTCTCGGTTTGTATGTACTATGTACTTAGTAGAAAACAATAAACATACATACTGAGAAAAACAGAAAATGTCCAAGACTCATGGTACTCGCATTTAGTTGTCTCCTGCGACCGCAATATTAATCATCATCATCATCATCACCATAATCATCATCATCATCATCATCATCATCATCATCATCATCATCATCGTCATCATCATCGTCATCGTCGTCGTCGTCGTCGTAGTCGTCGTCGTCGTCGTCGTTATTGTCATCACCATCACCATCATCATCACCACCACCACCTCCACCACCACCACCACCACCACCACCACCACCACCACCACCACCACCAATTTCTATATATGTGAATATCGTGAAAATTTTACAAAATCTAAAGAATATTTAGAAACTTTCTAAAATTTATATTTTAGAAATTCAAATTATTTTAGAATGAATGTACCTCCGTACATACGTATAACGATTATATCTTATTAAATTAACCTAAATTCTTAAACTAACCAAACCTTACCAGAAAAGATCCAGAGGACAGCTTTTCTCTCTGTTTTACCTATCGAGTCAGTAAGCGTGTACTGTTGTTTGAATAGCCGCAAATGTCGTTTGACGGAAATGCCCCGCTGACGGATTTGGCCACCCTGACCTTCATAACCTTAATTTATTTGATGAATTGACGAAATGTCAATGAAAATTATTATAAGTCTGAATGGATTGAATTTGCAAAATTTGTTTTCGGATTTATCAATTCGGCTAAGAGGTTATAAATGAAATGAACCGAAAACTCATTGAATCTGAGTAAAAGGATCAACAGTTGAAAACAAGTCTTGTCCGTCGTTTACCGAGCAGTAAAAGGGTGTAATGTGTATTACTGACCTTTATATCGGATCGAAAACACCTTTTTGTAGCCTATTCGTGAGGTCGGCTCCAAAATGTCCTCTAGGTTGGATAGCTCCAATAATAATCAAGGCGAAGATATTATATGCAGAAGTTGTGGCTGTCGGAACTTTCTTGAGATCAAGAAATTATATCGAACCTGTTAGATGATTGGATTGCGTTTCGCGATGACTTAACTGCACTTAACCAGGTGGTAGTGCCCAGGTGGGTTAATATATGAGCAGAAATAGAGTACATACCGAACTGCATGGCTTTTACGATGTATCCAATAACGCATATTTCGCGGTGGTATATCTACGCGTAACTGATCACGATAGTAATATTAAAGTTAACTTAATCGCAGCTCGCACAAAGGTATCGCCTATCAAACGACTATCCATCCCTCGCTTGAAGCTTTGTGGAGCGGTGTTACTTGCAAAGCTTTTGGCCGAAGTTTCACGAATTTTATCCATACCTGCATCGCAGATGCACACTTGGACTGATTCCACCATCATTTTGGCTTGGCTTGGCTTGGGTGAAAGGTGGGCTAATCGATGGAAAACTTTTGTTGCCAATAGGGTCGAATTTTGACTGTTTTAAATAACGACCAATGGTCGTATGTTGGATCCAGTCAGAATCCAGCAGACTGCGCGTCCAGAGGTCTGTCTCCACAAGAGTTAATCCAACATGAACTCTGGTTTCATGGTCCTAGATTTTTAAATGAATCCACCTATGTTTCACCAAATGTAAATTTATCCACTGATTTAGAAGCTAAATTTTCAGGTGTGGACTAAGTATTCGTCTTTAACTAAGATGATTAGGGTTGTAGCGTTTTGCCTTCGATATAATTAAGATTCGATTAAGGTCAAGGTGTTATGATCCTTTAAAGAAGTGTTATCCTTCTTACTTGCCGGCTTCTGAACTAGATGATGCGCTGAAACTAGGAATCATGGCTTGTCAATCGTCGGCATTTTTAAGGGATATCGAGCAGCTTAAAAGAAACAAATCCGTAAATCGCAAAAGCAATTTATGCTCTTTAAGTCCGTTTTTAGACAGCGATGAAATCTTGCGAGTTCGTGGACGCATACAAATTTCCTAATAGTTGAAGCATTGATGACAGCGTAGGATCGTCACTATGGTCAGTCCCTTACATAGATGGCAGTTAATACAAAAAAATATGCAACAGTTTTAGTTTGTAAACTTTGCTGATTCTTAATGACGTTCTTCATCTTGTTTTTTTGGGGAAAATAATGGGTTTTCAGCCGCCATACCTATATAGATATAAGGCGACCACTGTTCGGCAGGCAGACCGACATATTTGGAGTCAGGGAGTCGCCCTCTATCCTGTCAGCCTAGCATGGTCTATTTCCGAGATCGTTCCCAGTTTTGTTTTGACTTCCTAGTCTAGTCGCTGACATGTCGCTGACGCATGGACAGAGTAAAGTTGCAGGTGCCGTTAACCATGTGCCTCAATAAACTCCATTAGGCCCCGTTCTCACGAGCGCTTTTTCAACGCGCGTTAAAAAAACGTTGAAATGACACAAATTGATAACCATGTGTTTATTCACACGAATGCGGTTTTAAAGCGCGGCGCTTTTTTATCGAACACTGTTCGATTTTCGACGTTGGGCGTTGGACGTTAAATTGAATTGAGCTTACGGAACTCCGTGTTTGTGTTCTAACGCGACGCTTTTTAAGCGCTCGTGAGAACGGGGCCTAGCACTTTCAAAGTTAGGTCAGGTACTAGTTCAAGTGAGATTGACATTAAATAGCTTAACAAGGTCACTATTAAATTGTACGTCTGAGGTATTGCGGTGTTATGTTCTTGAGGAGACAATCGTCGGCAATCATTCAATCCGTGTAGCAGGAAAAATTGCGCAGTGGTAGATATCACGACCGGGGGCCCTATAGCTACCTAATGCAAACGCTACTAGCGTAGTAGCGTACTACTTTTCTTTTCCATCGCTCAAAATGTATGGGTTGGCGGTTTATCGTAACGCACGAGAATTATCATCCCATATGAGTCCCATACATTTTGAGCGATAGAAAAAAAACACCTTAATAGTTTTTGCATCTTGGCTAGGGCCCCTGGTTATTTGATGCTTAGTTTCAGAATAACGGCATTGATTGTTTTAAATCATGCGCTGACGAAAACACGAATTGTTAGAAAATCAATACCAATAGAAGTTAGTCTGACAACAATTCTGTTCGACGTTGGTTCAGCCGGGCGAACCAGTGAGGCTAGACAAGTTACTAACGCTAACGTAAACTAGTTTCAAAAACTTACAAAATGGATGGGATTGAAGTAAGCGTTCGACGCGACCATCATCAGGCAGCTTACATCAATCCTAATCCTATACCTACATTTTTGATAAAGATAACGAATGCCGAATGTATCTTGTATAGAGCCTCAGAGTCGTAGATACGATCGCTGCGTGATCCTAGCCGTGTAAGGGTCAAAGAGGCTACAAGTTAGGCTAGTTTGATCGAGTAAACACAGATTAAACATAAGCCTTTACGTAACAATAACAGAAACTTTGAACTATCTAAATTGAGTTTTATCTGAGTAACAGCAGATTATTAGAATTGATGACCGTGTTATGAGTAACCCCTGTAATACACTTAAATTTATTCGTTGATCTATGCTATCGCGTATTAATCTATTTTATTAGGTTAGGTTAGGTAGGTAGGTTTCTCTGGGTTGACAGGATGTAAAGTATACTTTGTTATGTCAGTTGATTATTTACAACGTTATATTTGTGCAGATATTAGCAAAGTATTAGCAGATGTCTGATAAGTCTGAGGGTCTTTGAAGTTTCTGCACAGATTTGGCTCATGTCAGGTTTCTTTCAGCGAATTGTTTGCGGCAGAATAATATATAGACATCCACATAGTTATCTCTCAATAATACCTAATGTGCTTAATTGTGCGAAAGTGGTTACAGAATTATCAATAAGTTTTTAGAGTTGTAGGTAATTCTGTAGCTCTGCCTACCCCACTCTGGGATTATAGGCCTGAAGGTACGAGTATGTATGTATACAAAGTGACTCATAAGTCGTGAACATACTTGTCACCGGGGTGTTTTACCCACAAATATAAACAACTTTCACTATGGGACCAACTCTGAAATCACGAAAAAATAATCAGCTGTTTCATACATTTTGGTCGCGGACGTAGGTATTGAACTTTTCTATGAAACAGGTGGTTTTTTTATTCGAGATTTCGGAGTTAGTCCCATAGTGAAAGTTGTTCATATTTGTGGGTAGAACACCCTAGCGATAAGTTTGTTCACGACTTATGTGTCACCTTGTATACACTCGCTCAGAACAGGGAAACATCGAGAGGTAAGAATAAATGTAATTAGGTACACAAGAGAATAATAATAAAATAAAAAGTAAATGTTTTTAAAATTACATTCTTAGGGTTGAGGGATGAGGCTATTATGGTATATTTTTCCAATAATGATTCAACCGTATCATATTTGGAGGAGCCCAAACTTGGTATGATTTGAAAATGATTTTCATTTTAATTTACAACAAGTGACTGAAATATAATGATGTGATATATTTTTAGAATCGGCTTACCAGCCCTTTCATTAAATACCACACACGAAAGCTATCAAAACAATTTTTTTTAATACAAAAAAAAGATGACGTCTTAACTCATTTTTTGTTTTTTTTTTCCTGTGCTTCGGGTGAAATTGATTAATCGTTCCGATTTTCATGCTTATTACACCATTGCAGCTTTTTACTGAATTTTGGGGTGTATCGCTAGCACTCAGCAATAATCTAATTACCGCGACAGATGTCAATTTACCGGTATTAATTAGTTAAGCTAGGGCAGCGAGTTAACTGGCATGAGTAATAATAATGGCCTCTTCAATGCACATATTAGTTATGCGCACGTTGACTGCACCAAACCAATCAATTATTCAATCAATCAGATAATGCATTTAGCATGAAAAAGTATTGGTTTACAGAATATGTTTAAATTGACTTGCTGTCTGGGCTTTTTTTTCATAGAAATCTTTTGAAATATATTTTACGACCTATTCTCATACCTACCAAATATATACTTATACAGAAAATTTCATAAAAATCGGAGGAGTTTTGTTACAAACACTGTGACACGAGAATTTTATATACCTATTAGATATCCTTTATTTGACATTTCACAGCCAGCGTGAAAAATATCCATTATTATGTATTTGCTTATTTATTACAATTTTGAAAATTTCTAATAATATTTCGTGCAACCAGAACGTTACTTTTCTATGTATAAGCAATCAACAAAAATGGATAACAATAATCAGAAATATAAATATTTTTTTAAAAGAAAATCCAAAAGCAATTGTAAGAAATTGATGATTGAATTCTATAATGAAAGATTATAACATTTTCTTACTTTTACTACTACTCAACTAGCAAAAACACATCTTATACAGGCTAATATGACCAAATAATGTGTTCTTATAAAAGTCATATTATCCATATCCATATATATATATAAAAGGCTAAACTGACTGACTGATGTATCAACGCACAGCCGAAACTACTGTACCTAGAAACTTGAAATTTGGTACAGGGGTTCCTTTCATGATGTAAGTGAGCACTAAGAAAGGATTTTCCGAAAATCGACCCCCAAAGGGAAAAAATGCGGGGAGTAGCGGGAAACTAATTCTACGCGTACGAAGTCGCGGGCGTCCTCTAGTCGTCTATAAGACTGCATTTGGGCACAAATTATAAGAGCTTAAACCTTATACTTACCATATTGGTTTATTGAAAGCTAATAACAGTAATAACCCTTAAATACTTCTTATTGTTGTTAGTATCAAGTATACTAAACTTATAATTAAGTACATAGTAAAAGTTGTTTATAAGAGCACTTTTCTAATTTGGCCGTGTAATGCAAATCGAATAGCTGTCAGCCAGTCGGTGACATCGGTTATTTAATACACGGCTAAATTACGAACAATGGCAAGTGTCTCAACAATCCCGGTTCGTGACTGTACCTACACCATTCAGAAATATTTCTCCATACCTCGGCTGTCTTTTGAAGTATTTAATTTTGTCCTATTCTTTGGTAAATAAGGTTCACGCGAATGATTTGCCTGACCTTCACACACATTTCCTTCAAGAAAAAGGTAACGTAGTTCATATTTTATTGTAGTCAATCACACGTGTTTGTAAACGCCCACCTGTGTGACCTTTATATCTTTTTATGTTAAAGTGTCAAGTGTGGGCGGGGGGAAAGGGATCCAATTACGTGAAAATTAATCAATTCAGGGCCTCTATTCAACACGGTGAAACCATATTGCTTTTGACGTGTTATGGTATTGTTTTCAACTCGACCGCCATTACTGGAGTACCAGAGTTATTGAGAACTGTCTACTTCACTGCGAATCGATACTTAGTTATTAATTAGTTATAAACTTGGCTGCCGTTACTAGGCCTTTATGAAACTCGGTAATACCATATTGTCTTTGATGTTTTTTATTTATTTATTTATTATTTAATTAACCAACAACAAAAATAACAAAAAAAAAAAGCGCTGCAAAACTTTTTTTAGGACAGTTTGACCGCAGGAAGACTTTAAAAGAACTCAGCCACCAGTTCTGTCAAGTAAATGAGAGTTGACAAAACGTTGATAATACAACAACAAGTCAAAGACAATATGGTTTTTACCCAATGGAATAGAGGCCCAGGCTTCCTGCGTAGAGTTCTATAGTGGCTCTACAATTAAAGTTTTTCAGTGTACTAAATTCGATAAGGACCCTTATTCTACGTTATCGTTACCAGTATTGCTATTGTATTGTAAAAGTTACGATACTTCTTATGAATTGTTCACACAATGTACCTACTTGTTTGAAACATGTGTAATTTCTAAGCAACAAATATATCTCTACATTATTTTGATATTCGGCAATGTATCGCAACGCGGTGCATTACATTATATTGAAATAACGTAGAGATATATTTGATCCTTAGACGTTTTGATGTTTTTTATAATTCCGTACCTCAAAAGGAAAAAAACGGAACCCTTATAGGATCACTTTGTTGTCCGTCTGTCCGTCTGTATGTATATCAAGACCCTTTATCTCGGGAACGCGTGGAGGTATAGAGTTGAAATTTAAACTATATACTCAAGTCTACAGTCCCTTGAAGCTGTGAAAAACATCAAAATTCTAAGTTAACGTAAAAAAAGATACGGCCGTTTATGCCAATAAAAACGTATATTTCGACACTCTCAACGGAATCAAAATTTATAGGGTATTTTCCGTTGACCTAAAACTATGAAATTTGGCAAGTAATATCGTCTCATACTACAAGTATAGGAAAAATCTGAAACCCAACCTTTTTTATTAAATCACAAAAAAATCAGGGTCTTTATGCAAGGAACGGCGGCTGGGCAAATTTTGAATTGAGAACCGTATCATTTGCGGAACCCTCTCGGTAGGCGAGTCCGACTCGCCTTGTCCGGTTTTTTTATTTGAAAAAGGAAGCAGGCGTGCTAGCGAGTCTCCCGATGGTAAGTGGATCATCGCGACCCATTAACACCCGCCACACCAGAGGAACTGCAAGTGCGCTGCCGGCTTTTGAGAAAAGAATCGGCCCCTGGGGTTCTTTTTCAATTTGTTGGCGCTACAGTACCAGTAGCAGTAGCAGTAGCGAGATGGGTTATAAAGTGAAATAAAGCCCTAAAATGAAGCATATGTTACTAATTATAAGACTGAAATTATTTCCAATGGACGTAACGTTTTTGTCAATTTAATACTTGATCTTATTTGTAACAAGTTATGACTTATTTTAGGGTGTGTCCCTACTCACCCCTTAATTCCTACTCACCCCTTTTTACGGTATAGTCGACGACTCAGCATCAAAAGTATAATATGAACTTTTATATCTTATCGCTTACAGTCACGTAAGCAATGTCAAACGAGATTGTCAAAAGTGATCAGTTACTTTTGACGCTGACTGAACTTACGCACGAATAAGACAATATGAAAATCAAATCTTCAAACCGAACGAAATAGCTATTTTTAAAGTTACGACTACATTATATGGACGGTTCTCTATTATAAAGGTTGCCTGCAAGAGATCGCTGTAGTGATAAGACCGCGTGTTGTCTACCAGTGGGCTTAGCATGCGAGGCGAGGAGAATACGTCAAACCTCCGCCTCTATTCCCGACGGTAAAAAATATCGTAGTTGACCCGTTATGGTATTGTTATGACGTCAGACGCCATTACTGTCAAGTAAATAAGAGCTATCAAAACGGTGACAATACGATAACTGCGGGCCGATTACGGTCATGTTTATCGACGTAGATAAGCGTGGATAAAGCATCTGTCACTTTCTGACCAGTATATGAGTGCGAGAGTGACGGAAACTTTATCCACCGCGATAAAGGCGACCATAATACGGGCCCTGATCAAAAACGATATTGTTTTTACCGTGTTGAATGGAGGCCCTCGTCAAACGCGATTTAGTGTCATATATGTCTATTCCATATTCTAACGTAAGGGTAAACATTTAAGGTTTTAAATAAAAGTTTATTTTGTGTGAATTGAGTCCTTTTATTACTAAGCATCTTAAAGTGTGACGTTATGTCATATTTTCTTATTTTCATATGAATGACGTAAAATATGTCAGTAAATCTCGCGTAGCATACTAAGCCCCCAGGTATCATAATATAACATGGTGTGCAATTAAGAGTAGGTATTGCATTGTACGACAAAGCAAGACCAAACAATTTACGCTACATGTACCATTTACCGTGTAGCAGATCGCGCCAGTTAACTAATTGTCTGGTTCGACGTAGGCGAGAGGTGTTAATTATACTCCGTCGGTTGGAAATTAAGCACATTGGCATTTGCTCAATAGCAATATTGAGCTAAATGTCAAAGACCCGAACAACGTGATAATGTACTCAACTGCATATTATATTAACCTACTTTATTTTATATGCAGCGGATAGCCTAAAACGGGACTTAAATACCTACACATTAACATCTTCGAGGTAAATTAAGCAATTTTTCTAGTCCCAAACTAAGGTCTAGGCTTTTACTACGGGTATTACACAACGATATATATATATATATATATATCGTTGTGTAATACCCGTAGTAAAAGCTTATATATATATATATATACTTTAAACACAGTTAATTTTTGCCTATTCTTCTAAATTCCACTAGTGCCTCGTGACGTGTTCGTTTTATCAGTTGTTTTGGGTCCTATTTCCTTAGGGACAAATGAATGCTATGTAATATATTATTCCTATCGCAAGTCAACTTGTCATCAAGTGGGAGATTTATTGGCAGCCAATATTAGAGTGCTTAGCAAGCGTTCGTCATGTTTCATGTATAATGTACATCTACACATGTATCTACTCGATCAATCCATTAGCGATTGGCAGTTACATAGGTTTGTGTTAATTGATTGATTTAGTTAATCGGTTTTATTGATAATTGATAACATATAATTTTTACTATAATAGTCCCGAGTTAGGATAATAATGGAGCCCAAGCGCGATGGAAATGGATAAAAGCGGTTATTCAAAAGTATTTCTTACTCTTAGGTGCTCTTAGTAACGGGTGTTATTCGCGATCCATAACATCATTTGTCCTAACCGTCATTTGTCCTAATTTATAGTTTGTAGGTAGTACTAAACTGGTTTTCAGCTGAGTCAGACAACTTTTTAAGCTTTCCAAAAATACCTGCGGTTAGGTTAGGTTACAGTTGTGTTATAACAACACTAAAAAGTTTTAAACATCAGGCGGAAATGGCTTTCAGGACAAACGATGAATTAGGACAAATGACGATTATTTTTCATAAACACTCAAACTATATAATTTCGCTTTGTATAATTTTTATAGTGCATAATATCAGTTTGTATAATACTCTTATTACCTAATAATCACTTGGTAAAATAATATTTTTTAAATAGGTAATCATTCATTTGATAAAATTTTGTTTTGTCTATTCATAAATCCACACTAAATCGGAATTAAACTATTTCACATAAATTGACGAATTTTAAAAGGAATTTATGGGGCAGATATTGGAAATTAGTGGGCTCTCGCCAGAACTCTCGCTCGAGGGACCCATCCTACACTAGCATGCGAGACCTTCGATTCGCGAGCTTCGCTCGCTACGCTCCAGCCTCGGCATGCTCGCTCCGCGGGCCCTCCGCGCGAGCTTCTGGCTCCGTGTTTTACAAAAACACTCTAGGGGTAGGGCAGAAAAGATCGCGTGGATATAGGGTGCCCTGAAGTCGGTTCTGAAATAGTTTTCGACCTAACTTGCCTAATAGTAGAATACCTACGTCTTATTCGTCAAATAAAAATTAAATGTCGGTTTATAATAAATCAAATAAAAAGTATTATACTGTGTCGAAAAAATTACCTTAAAAACAAAATATATCATTAGAATACAAAAATATTTTCGGTAATAGAAGGGAACACTCTTATTTACGCACTTAATTAGACTACATGATCGTTACTGCCGCACTCAGAGACGTCAATTAAATTTAAAGCTTGTTTAGTGACGCTTTGTCTTATTATATTGCTATAGCAAAGAATGTGACAGCAGCAACTTTAATCAAGCATTAAACTTAATTGAAGTTTCTGAGTGCGGCAGTTAGACACCTATACGACGTATATAGACTATTTTTTTAAAATGCAAAACGTAAATTAGGGAAAACTAATTTCGATCGAATGATCAGTATACCTACTCATTTAGATTAAATATACGTTATACTAAACGATAGTTAGGCAACTTAATAGTTAGGTATAAGAATAACAAAAATGGTGCAAAACGTCTATTAGACTAAACGCGGTTCGATCAATAAATCATTATACTAAACAAAAAATATGAAAAGTGATATTAGACAAATGGTTAAACATTCCAAACGATATTAGGCAAACTGAAAATAGCTGATAAGTTTTTATATTAACCAAGGGAATACCACATTACTTACCTAGGGTGGTAAAACAAAAATTGACTCAGATCGCAGGTACTCGTACTTGACTCCCGAGCAAACGGAGAGGACGATAAAAATATGAACTGAGTCTTTCTTTATTACCGCCCGTGGTGTGTCCACAATTTTACGTCGTCACCTGACCAGGAATTTGTAAATGCTGCTTCTTACTGCCCAGAAGCGGTACTTTGAACATCGATTCTTCTCGATATAGTCTCGAATGAGGAGTGACAGAGATGGAGCTAACGTAACTTCGAACTTCGAGTTTCAAAGTATGACATGTAACTTGGCACTACCTTTATATTACAAACTAGAGGACGCCCGCGACTTCGTACGCGTAGAATTAGTTTCCCGCTACTCCCCCCATTTTTTCCCGTTGGGGGTCGATTTTCGGAAAATCCTTTCTTAGTGCTCACTTACATCATGAAAGGAACCCCTGTACCAAATTTCAAGTTTCTAGGTACAGTAGTTTCGGCTGTGCGTTGATACATTAGTCAGTCAGTTTAGCCTTTTCTATATATAGACTAGAGGACGCCCGCGACTTCGTACGCGTAGAATTAGTTACCCGCTACTCCCCCCATTTCTTCCCGTTGGGGGTCGATTTTCGGAAAATCCTTTCTTAGTGCTCACTTACCTCATAAAAGGAACCCATGTACCAAATTTCAAGTTTCTAGGTACAGTAGTTTCGGCTGTGCGTTGATATGTCAGTCAGTCAGTTTTGCCTTTTATATATATAGATAGATAGATACCTACTCCTCAACTCGGAATATCGACTAGTCAACTAACCCGCGCAGAGGAAGAAGTTTAAATATTAAAACTAAGAAAGCACACATTACCTATCTATTTAAAAGTAACGACCCGTATCTTTTGCGCAGCGATCTTTATACCAACAGAGTTTTGTGCACCTCACATTAAATGTAAAATAAGTTGGTTAAAAAATATATGGTAGTAAAACTAAGTAAGTACCGTAAAACGGTTACCCCGTTTTAGTCGTCGAGTATACCGTAAAACGGGGTGAGTAGGAATTAAGGGGTGAGTAGGGACACACCCTAAAATAAGTCATAACTTGTTACAAATAAGATCAAGTATTAAATTGACAAAAACGTTACGTCTATTGGAAGTAATTTCAGTCTTATAATTAGTAACATATGCTTCATTTTAGGTTGTGTCCCTACGCACCCCTTAATTCCTACTCACCCCGTTTTACGGTACCACCGAGGAAATTGAATGTTTAGCGGATTGATAACATACATTACTTTTTCTTGTTTTCCTTTTTTCACATATCACGTCGGAAAATGTATACACGGCTAATTACACGTATTTTATCCAACTGCTAACTATTAAAGTTGCTTGATGGTACAAGACACGTTTAAGTAACGAAAGGTTACTTGTTTGCTCTGAACCTGAATTACCGTGTCCTCTTAAACACTTTTCAGACAGCAGCTTTATAATATTGAGAAAACCAATATTTATGAGCTCACACATTTTAAACATACATTTATAAATTAATTAATGAAAATCAAACGCTTAATTAAAATATTTTATTGCCCCTGAAAATAATGCTATTCAAACGCAAACCACATCGGGTAGCTGCTTAATATTTACGTAATGTAAACATTTAGCTTGAAACTGTTTATAAAGATAAACATGACTAAGCTAATTTAACTAGGATCCTCCAAGCGTCGGAACATTAATGCAAAAAACGACGCATTTAGCGTCAAGTGCCCCTGTAAAATATTGTAGGAGTTATTGGTACTTCAGATCAGGTTCAATACACGTTTGATTGGTATAACATAAGATAACTTTGTCCATTTTTCTGAAAAAATACCGGTGAGTCGCGAGTACGCCGACCGACATGGAGAGTTAATATTTGTCAGTTTCGCGCGAGCTTGCGGGCGAACGGCGGTGCCGGATACACCCGCGGTCTGCCAGCCGTGTACCAAATACAAGAATCTGTAACAAACACCAGAATCAGATGCTTTATTCACTGGTATACCTGTACACTTGGAAGACGTTCGTGTAGTGTGTGACGTAAATTTAACAGTTTACGAGCGCGTCGGTGCGCGCCGCCGGCAAACCAAAACAAAGTTTTTGTGATAAATATTTTAGTTCTATGTAAGTATGTAGCAGTATACTGCATGATTTTAAGATTAAGATAAGTTTATACAGAAGAGCGAAAAACCGTTATTTTATTTTTATTTATTTAGTTAATTACACCTAGCTTTTTCAATTATTGTATTCAAGTACTTTAATTTGATTTTTGCAAGTAATAGAAACATGAAAGATATCTTAAATGAAAGCACATTAAAACGAATTTTAAACTAAAACCATCACGATTAAGTAGACTTGTTTGGTTCCTGAGATACAGGTGACAAAAGTGTTTATACCTACTAGGAATCATCTAAGACGAGTAACTTTAAATAGAAAGTTCGAGTTTAGAGATGCGAGGCGAGGTACCCTACACTGAGCATGGTCCGACATGCTCTTGCTCTTGTCCGGTGTTTTTTAAAACAAATCGTATTTTTGTGATAACTTAGGTACCTATTTTAATACACTAAATATTTATTATTCTCCATTTTCTTTATTTTCATAATCATATTGTTGACGTTATGTCAACTCTTCAATTCACAGTAACGAGCTATAATGACGTTAACAGTACGAATTTATGTTGCGGACTAGGTAATATTTACACAAGTTTAGCAACTGAATCTTCTGGCTGAGGCTTGATGTAGCTATATTATTTCAAGTAAGTAATACGAATATTACAGAGCGTGTAAAAAGTACCTAAGGGTTTTTGGAAAAATCGAGTTTTACGGGCCGTGCTCAGAACTATTAATTTAGAGACAACTAACTCAATATTAACTGTTTGAAAAATCGTCACTAAGGCCCGCTTGCTCGTAAACGTTAACCCTAGATTAGCAGGTTAATTCGTTAACATTGACAGTTCCCATATGAATCTGACATTCGCTTTAACCTGGGGTTAACCTTGGGTTAAATTTACGAGTAAGGCCCGGTTTTATAAAGGCCCGTTAGTAAATATGTCAGATCAAATTTTAGTAACTTCATACAAGTTTTGACATTCCTGACCGAAATTTGATCTAACGGATCTTTATAAAACACAACCTAAGGGGGCCTAAGGAACGAAGTCGTCATTAACTGACTCTTAGTGTGGGCGTTAGAATTTGAAACAAAACATTAAGCTATCAAGTAAAATATGTTTGTGAAAAAAACAACGGCGGGTGGATTTAGAGTTGGGCCATTTTGGAAGTTAGTATTTAGGCTGGGTTTATACAAATAAAAACTAGTGCTTCCGGCGTTTTTGGAACAAAAATTTGATAGGTTCAGTAGTCGCTGAGAAAAACTGCTGTAGGTATGACGCACAGACACATAGCCACCGAAGTCTCATTATGTGTTCCTTTTATACCAAAAAAAGGGTTAAAGATTGTTTGGCCATTGTTTTGTTACAAAATGTAAGTTAGTAAGCATTAAGACTACAGCTTGCTTAATATTTACAACAAAAAAAACGGTAAGTACGGCCGGGTTAATGTTGGACATTGGAATTGCATTTGTTAATTTATATGACTATGACTATCACTACGTCGAATATAGTGTCCTGTCCTTTTTTGAAGTCGATTGAAAATTGCTGTAATGCTAATTTTTAACTATAAAATTAATAATTAGAAGAGGGGATAGATTTCGAATCACTATTCGGTTCGTAAATACCGAGATTCGAGCGCACTTGTTTTTGATGCGTAGACGTAAACAACGGACCCATCGGGAACATTAATGAAAATTTCCTCGTTCTAAATCAATCCGAGGCGCCATTCATCAGTTTGCCCTTGAGAAATTTCAATAGGTATCTTTAGGTACATGTTCAGCAAAATAAAGTAAGCCAGTAATTAAAACTAGGGAAATTAATTAGGTAATTATTAAGTTGGCGTTATTCACAGGAGAGGTATAATTTGCCAAAATAAAAAAATCAAGTACCTACTTTTATTCAAAGGCGGAGGAAACGGAAAAATAAAGTGGGCTTTGAATTAACAATTCCTTCACTTTTCCTACAGTGCCGTCTTAGATTTTCTTTTTATTGACACAGAAGCTCTCACTTGATTGAAATTAAGTGTCTTTGAAGCACGTGCAATCTTTTCACTGTTTTCTTATTAAAGGTCCTTTTTAATGTGTTGTGTTTGGTTAATACCGTTGTTTACCTTTATAATACTTACACCATCTTTGTTCTTGGTATGGTTCACCATGGCTCTGTTATTTTCGGTAAAGTGATATGTTGATATATCAAACTAAATTTTTATGAACATAGTGATAAAAAATACATTTACGAATGAAGCAATTTATTATTTACTTTAAATTATTACTGACACGTGACCTGGCTTTTCCTTACCGTTGCATCCAACAAGACCCGTATCTATGCTAAATCTTTCATGGTACACTCGATCCAATTGTGGAATGAATGAGCTTCTACCGTGCTTGAGGCAATCTAGTTAGCTAAATCAACAAGATGAGTCTGAGTGTTGATCCTCGGCTCTGTTGTTGGTTGTATTGCTGTTTACGTATGCGGTTGTATATATTAGTAAACGTATTTAATTATCTATGTATGATTTTATGAATGCATTTTTTTTGTTTCTCGGAGTAATGTAGGACCTAAGTATTTGTTTTTTTTTGGTGCTTTGTTAAATTGTCTATCCTCGTGCATTGTCCTTGCTTATTCGACTCCAAGGTTAACTGGAAGACGACCACATCGCTTTTACCCTACATTTCTAAATGTCTGTTGTTGTTAAGGCTTAACGCATTCACTGCCAGGGGGCGTGGCCTAGGAACAAACTTATATGACAGTGAACGCATATATGCGTCGGTGGCAGTGAATGCGTTAAGCATGTATGAGATGCGAGAGATATGTGCAACTAAAGATAAGTATATAATGTTGTATGCTCATTAGAGCGGAATGTGGCAGAATATTGGATTGTTTTAAATTGTAAAACCTATCATACGTGTCATAACCCATCCTACCTACTAATATTATAAATGCGAAACTTTATAATATTAGTAGCGTGCGTGCGTGCGTGCGTGCGTGCGTGCGTGCGTGCGTGCGTGCGTGCTTGCGTGCGTTTGTGCGTGTGTGTGTGTGTGTGTGTTAGTTTGTTTTTTTTTTGCAATGCCTGGACGGAATTGGATGAAATTTGGAATGGAGATAGCTTATACCCCTGGATTAACACATAGGCTTTTCATCCCGGAAAATTTAAAACTTCCTGAGGGAATATCTATAGTCAAAATCTAAGCGGTCGAAGTCGCGGGCAGAAGCTAGTATTTCACAATTCTTTATTCAGTAAGGATTATTGTCATTCATGTTCAGTTCATAGGTACTGCAATAAAAACAAATCGTTAAAATAATAATGTTAATAATTACATAATAAATAGTAAGCCTTCTGCCTATGTTCAGCAAATAAACTATTTCATTTCATTTCATATTAGTTGTAGTTCTATTTCGTTACTGTATCTTTTCTATGATGTACCCCTGTGTTGATGTGTTTGTCGAATAAACGTTTTTCTATTCTATTCTATTCTATTCTATTCATGCACTTTTCCGCTCCTCCCCAAGTCGCGTTGCAATAACTAAGTATTGATTCGCAGAGAGCGAAGTAGACAGTTCTTAATAACTCTGGTACTCCAGTAATGGCGCGGAGGTAAAACCGATACGATAACATGTCAAATGCAATTAGATTTTACCGCGTAGAAAAGAGCCTGACTACCCCAAGAACGAACCTACCTTCTATCGAGTCAATAACCTTAATGTATCCGCATCGAGAAAATGTGTATTCCAGAAATCCAGATAGCAGTAGATTCACTCCAAATAATTTACATTAACTTACTAAATAAATATTTTTGTATAATGGGCAAATTGGGTGTGGCACCAACAGAATGGAAACCTATATCATTAAAAAGGAATTAAGGCCGCAAATACTTAGCTCACCGGAGAACAAAAATATGGGCACTTGAAATCAAGATTATATTGATGATATAGTACAAAGAAACTTTAGCTAATATAATATGGTGACGGTTTGTGTTCGTTTTTCTATAGAAATTGACTAAAAAAGTTATTTAGAAATAATCGTAACAACACGTTACTCGAAAGATTACAAAGTATCTCAGTAGATTGCTCTGACGGGATGTTTTATAATGAGAGATTACAAATTATTATCATCACATAACCTTAGATTAAGCATCCTAACGGAAAAAAGTTACACGATATAATGATTTTAAGAAAATACTTTAGTTTATTATTATTCATCCAAAGTTTCTGTGGACTTTATATCTCGTTTTCAAGTGCCCATATTTATGTTCTCCGGTAAGCTAGGTATTTGCGGCCACACCCAATTTCCATACATAAGTGCCCATGATCCTTTGAATTTTGGCCCCGCGTGTGTACTATATTTTGACGTCCATCCCACTAGTCCCAGTGAGTTGTCCCATTATGACAAGTGGCACGAATATGTTGTCTCAAAAGTCCCAGGTAGGTTTAGGTTACGTTAGGTTTGCAGCAGGCCTGAAGGGCCAGACCACCCAGAAAAAGGAGCTCCGCCATAGTGGAGCTCCGCCATAGTGGAGCTATTTCTGGAATGAGCTAAAGAAAAAAGAGACTATATGTGGTGACGGTAGTGGGACTTTTAGGACTAAAATATAATATAGGAGAAAGAAAGAAAGAAATGAAAAAGAAAAATACATTCATTCACTACATACACAAGACACACGGAAAAATAGTGAAAACAGAAAACAGAAATAAACAAGTAGCGGATGTGTCTTCACGGCAGTGAATCGGACACTGGCTCAGCAATAATGCTGAGGTGTTAAACACCTGCAGCGCTGATTTCCAGCCGCTCCGAGTGTGACAGACGGACGGTACGCTAAACGAAAAGTGTAATATAAATATTAGTGCCACTTGTCCCATGGGACTACTGGGTTAAATTCGTCTCAGTTGTCTCATAATGGAACAACTCAATGGGAATAGTGGGATAGACGGATTTTTTTATAGCAAGTTGACATTGACGTTGACTTTAGTATCGTCATCGTAGCTACTCTATGTTCTATCGTACTACTGTAAAGGGGCAGTAAACTTCATTAATGCAGATAAAAAACAGGGATAGTAAAGGCAATTCAAGCACGTGACGTATGGTTGAAATGTTCATGCTCGAGCTACTGGAGAAGTGTTTTTATGTAACTTACTTATATGTACTCGTATACCACAACCACTCCATACAGTTTTTGACGCGCTAGTACTCTATTTATTTGATAGGGAAAAAAAAAACCCTTAAGACTACAAACTTTACTTTAGTCAGCCTTTAAGGCATGCTCTAATGGACTCATAATGAAGTCACTTAGACTAGGCAGGTACCTACGTAAAAGATGACAAGTATTTATTTTCATTATTCGCTCATTTTTTAGTCACGTAAAAATAAGCGTAAAGGTATCTGTTTCGTCTACTATAACTCCAGGAAGCAAAGGACATATTATAAGTTTCCAGTAATAAATCTTAGAGCGGGCTGTAAAGGATTGAATGAGAGCGCAGCGCTGGCATACATGGCCTTTTGTAAAAGCTTTTCAAAAATGAATTCCCTCGGTAGTCTGAAGTCTCATTTAATGTATTATTTAGATAAAATCTGAAATGCCATATCTCTAGAGAGATGTACTGCCACCAAAAGTTATACCTATTATAATATGTATGTTGGTAAAAAAATAACTGAGTAAGCAGCAAAAATATATTTCTTTTCAGATTTCTCAGTAGACGGAGATTTCACTGTCAGGGACACTTGTCACAACACGTAAAGCTGTGAGGCTGTGACGGGCTTTTCCTCGGATACCTCTTACAGCCCGCGGTGATTTAAGCTGACTTGCGACGGATTAAATTTATCTCATGCGCAGGTAGTTATTTTCGCACGTATAGCAACACACTGTGTTATGAAATTGTGATTACATGGCAGACATTCTCCTATCTAATCGTTTAGATAGAGTTTGGTAAAATAACATACAAGTTGGGTACAATTAATGTTTAAGCAATATTTGTAGTGTCAGAATATTAAGTCAGCTTTAACTTTAAAATGAGACAGGCATTTGAAAAAACCTCCAACACAGACGAACACAAAAGTGCTCTTAAAAGTGTTCAGTTTTTCTTTTCAAGGTACGGAACCCTAAATACTCATTTTTCTTATATCTTCTACAGTTAAATTCACCCTATTCTTTCATCTTAAGGGTTGGTTCAGACTGAAATCGAGCGATGGATTGTACGTGTGTGGCATTATCGCATCTAAATTTCAATAGAAATATGAATCATCACGATATCGTTTCAGATCGATCGTAACGACGGATCGTTCAGTATATGGCGGCCTTTACAGCGTAGTAGTTATATTTACTTGACATCGTAGCCGTATCCGAATATTACCTCTATTGTAGCATGTCATACTGAACTGAACAAGACCTGTCATAACATAAACAATATGATTACGATAAATAACCAAGAAGAACTCTGTGTTTTGGCAGAAGAATATATGTATTTAGTTGTACAAGCAAGATCTGTGAATAAATGTATAATTATTATTATTCATATATTTATCTCATTTTCTGTAAGTTGGGATTTTTACAATAAATATTAAAAAATAAACATTATAAAAAAAACCTAACATACGAGTGCCGCCGGCAGCGGCGGGGCAGGGCTCAAGCTGCCGGTGGTTAGGGCTGCCGAGAGAGGAACCTCCTCACAATGCGTGCCGTCTCTTGAGGTCTATTATTATTAGACTCTTCGCTATATTATTATTATTATTATTATTAAAAATATATATGACATGAAAATGTAGTGATGTTTTGATAGATTTCATTGATTAATTAGATAAGAGAGGTTTTCGTCTCCGTCGCACCCAGCATATAATACGATGATGATGATGAATATATATTATATATAAACCTGTTTAATTTTATAATTAGAGTTAATTGTCATCCTCTATCTAATGACAATTACATTCAGGTAAACTAACGTTTCACATCACAAAAGAAACACTTCGTTGAAAAAGTCCTCTATTTCTGAAACCTGCAATACCAAGTAACTAAGTAATTCAAAGAAAAAATAACTGGCCTGCCTAAATGTGAATTGGAACAAAGTGAAAGTAAAAATAAGCTTTTCTTTGAAATTACTATTTTTAGCGTGGTTGTTTCTAAATTATCATTGTACGTACCTAATAAGTAGGTACTTAATAATTTTTCCTGTGAACAAACTGTTACATCAAATATGAAACTCAATAAGGCGTAATAAGTTCCAAATGTTTCCGAAATATTGTTAAGAATATCAAGTAGCCAGACCAAGGCAAAACAAAACCTTTGTCTTTCTAAGACAGGATAAAAGCGTTGCAATACGAGATTGTTTTTATTATAGGCGCTTTGTATAATGAGAGCACAATGCTGGACCGCGGTGTTACTATCTAACGGGCGTTTATCGACAGGTTTATTTTATCATGGCTATAATATATCAGCCAACAATGGGCTTAATCTTGTGTGGATACTTTTGAGAGCAATGTGGAATAATTTATAATTTCTGGTGACTGCCCGAAACACCTTGCTTGACCGCTGGAATAGCCAATGACTTGTGTTCGTCACCATGGTTACGGACATGTATTATCGCTTAACTTGATAATTATCGTCATGAGGCTCTATTCTACTAGGTAAAACCATATTGCGAGTCTTCCGTTAACCTTCGGGGAGGGAAGATGGCCGATTGAAAGGTGTCCGGCTTTGTTTTTTTGATTTATTATATTTACTCTACTCACTTGACACTGGCGAAATTACTGCGAAATGCGCCATTATTAAAAAAAGAAGAAGAACCATATTGCTCGGTCGTCATTACTGTCCGAATATAATAGAGCCCTGCGTCGATATTATCTAACGCACTCGCAATCGCAATTGGCTTCAAAGTGGAACAATTGTTTTCATTTTGTAGGCAGACAAGCCTTCGATTTTCAAAATGAAAACGATTGCTATTGCGAGTGCGTTAGGCAATAGCCCCTCAGAACGAAATAAGTTGTGGTGTTAGTTTCAAACTTTCGTGGTTTTTAAAGGTAATCCTTAATTTTATCAAATTTCACTTCATCGATTGTACAGGGTGTCCCAAAAGTACCACGCCACAGTGACACCGGAGGTAGGTCAGCTCAAGAGGAACCTAACCAGCCTAACATGACCTCAGTAAAAAGACTTTATTTTTTTCAAATTGCTAGACCAATTGCAAATTAAAATTAAATTGGTCTAGCAATTTGAAAAAAATAAAGTCATTTTACTGAGGTCACGTTAGGCTGGTTAGGTTCCTCTTGAGCTGACCTACCTCCGGTGTCACTGTGGCGTGGTACTTTTGGGACACCCTGTATAATTTCTTATAATATAATTTGTATAAATCGAACGCTATTTTCTGCTGAAACCGTGATGTTTACGTAGGTAAGGTTAGGTTAGACTTGTGACTACCGAAATAAATAAACGGTTTATCCTTGAATCGCTGACAAACTTTTAATCAAAAATGTTTTGGTCGCAGTTAAACCTGCCACTTCTCGCTGCGCTCGTCGCATACCTAACTGTTCCGTGCATGTCAATTCTCTATGAAAAATTCGGACAAATGAAACTATCGGGGAAACAAAACTTCAAACTTGCGATAGATTGCCGTAAACTCAACACACGTTATAAGTGTGTGCGTCGAATTAATGCGATTTTTAGTAGTTCTGTCACTTAAAATACTTGTGAAATGAATCATTGCGATGATTGGTTTTCTAGGAATCAACAAAAATTTAATTGAATTGTCGATGAAACAACATTGCGAACTAAAAATATGAAAACCAGTATATACGATGAAAAGTTTGTGGACAAAACAAGGGGATACGCAAATTAACTCATGCGGCGAGAAATGCATTTCTATGAACTGAAAATTCTGCATAATGATGCGTTTGTTGAAAAGTGTTTCTATAAAATAATAGGTTTTTGTAAATAAATTGGAAATTATACTTTTTAAGACCTATGAATTTTATTTAATATTCCGAAGTAGAAATACTTAATAAAAAAACTTAATAATTTTTAATAAATAGGTACTAGGTAGTCCTGTATGACGCTTGAAGCTGCACGTAATTAACTTCGCAGGCACGATCCAGGCGCGTGTAATATAATTTAAGTGAACTCCTCTGTCACGGTCCTGGTCCTCCGAGCACGATTTTTTTACCTTCTTTTGAGTAGATAACGTATATGTCTATCGTCATCGAAAAAACGTGTAAAGCAATTTTATTGGTAGGTACTTACTAATATTTGAAAGCAAATTGACATTGACGTTAATTTTTGTATCGTCATCGATTAGTAAAGGTTAAGTAGCCGTAAAATAGTGTATGAAAACGTGAGTCTGTTTCAGGGGTTCATACTACGGATAGGAACACAAAACACGTTTTCGAATTTTAAAGGCGATGTTATCTATATACCTACAGGGTGTTTGGCAGTCGGATAAAGGGGTTTTAAGGGATGATATTTAGGGTCATTCTGAACATTTTTGACACCATTTACATTTATGCAAAGTTGCACGGTTTTTACAGATAGGTATTGTATTTTTTTCGATTTTTAATCAGTCAAGCATTAGCAGGCGTTACTTATTATGAATTAATTTTGAAGAACCAAGGTATTGCGAAGGCAAGATAGGTACTAAAAATGTATTCAATACGGACTGTATAAGGTGTTTAATAATTGTTTTTATGGAGAACATAGCGTCTTTTCAAGAAATAAAAAAAATACAATAACTCAAAAACCGTGGGACTTTGCATAATCTCATCTTATCATCTCTTAAAACCCCTACAACCGACTGCCAAACACCCTGTAGAGAGTGGCATTCACTTAAAAACGGCTTCTTGTCAATCGGTCGACCAAGCGAGCCGGGCTCATAGAACCGAGCTCACTCGACGGTTAAGCTACCTAATTGAAAATGCTCCCCCTTAAATGTTGTGTGTACGCTCTGACGGGACAATTAAAATCGCAGGTTTTGCCAAAACTTACCAAGATCCTGGCAGCAAGAAGAAAATATACAGCAGTTATATAGCTCCGTCTGTCAGTGAAAATCGTATCGTACCTATCTGCTTCATGGGGTTCAACGACCAACCCACCCACGTGAGCGTTGGGGGATACCGTAGATCAGAAGAGACGCTAATATTTCAGGGATAACAATGCATTTAATATCAAAACCTACGCATCAAAGCTTGGCTTTGTGTTCGATACTGAATACTTAATTTTATAATTTGAATATTTAATAAGTAGGGAAGGTAATAAAATGTTATTAAATAAATCCTGACAAAATCTGTTTCATGATAAAAGAAAGTTTTAATTAAATTATTTTACCTTTAGCTTCTGAGAAACTCGCTAAGTGTCTAGTAGTCTTTTTTATTAAGTTAATATCTAACTAGTCTTTTTTTAATAGTCGAATATTGGAATTTCCATTTATTTTGCTGATATAGCTTTCAATAATGAACGGGTACCCTAATTATAAGAGGTCCTTACGTAGACTGGATAGAGATATCCCAAGTCTGTGATTTTATGATATAGGACGAGAGGGCCTGCAGAAAAAATAGAGCGGGGCGGCAGTGGAAATAAGCCAAACAAAAGAATGCTTTATCTTATATATATGTACTCAATCCTTATGGTAGGTACTGAGTAAGTTATGGCAATGCTTTTGTCACAATACTTTTGATTTTCTCTCAAACACAGCCCAGGAAACGTCAGTTTACTTAGTTTAATTAAACATACAACAGTAGAAATTAATTACTGTGCAAATAACCCATTTAACAATTCTTTCAATTTCATAAACATCTTGATATTTTCACAATATAACGTTGGATTTACTTACAGTGTCTACAACTACCAACCTTTGTTACGAGTTTGTAGCCGTAGATAAAGAGTATGGTAAGATGACTCACGTGACAAGGATAGTCAAATAGATTGGTTTCGTACTTTATTGTACTGTATTAATGGCAACTTTTTTTTCAAAGCTCTGGTTCTTAACTAGAAGGCGAAAGATTTGCATACTTAACGCATCCCCTCCGTTCGCCGCTTTCGCCTCGTTTGCTCGTGACACCCGACGCGGAGCCTTTAGCTATCTTATTAACCCTAAGAGACGAGTATTTTCTTAACCAACATACTGCCTTTTACCGTAACACCACATAAGAGCGTATTTTATCAAAGGCTTCTTGCGGTTTAGTAAAGATGCATAACGCTTAATTAGCGATTTTCTAAAAACGACAATTTTAATAGGATTGACGTCTACTGATGTCAAGTCACTTCGAACGCTTATGTCAACTCCAAACATTTCAAGTCAATAGAAAACAGAATAGAACGCAGGAAGCGTTTGCATCTTGGTAAGGCCTACTTGAAAAATATTAAAAAAACCGCTTGCAAAAACATAAAGAAAACATTCTTGTAAAATGGTACTCGACGGCGACTCACAATATTTCCAACCAAAAGCCAACTTCAATTGGACTGACCTACCATTTTACAAGAAGTTATTATTGGCGTTTTTGCAAGCGGTTTAAAAAAAAATACATTTTAGTGAGCATAATAAGATGCTATGTAGTCCGACTTTTTAGTTGATATGAATCTTTAAGACATTTCAAGCTCGCCGCAAGCAACGCCACGGGAAAGTCATAGTCATGTTTAAACAATTAAATGTTCTTCGTTGTAGTCGCTCAACTATCTTAATCGAGATATCTTATCGCCACCCTTGAAATAGGTACCTACCGTTGAGGAGTTCCGGTGACCATGTGTGTTCTTCATCATCAGTTCCACTTTACCAAATGATACTTGAAGAAATAATCAAACTAAGGCTACGTTACCTCCATAGAACTCTAAGTATAGAACTTAAAATAACTATCAATTGGTATAGACCAACCCATATGTAGTGTTAGATATATATGTCTCTATATGTATAGGTATATTTTCTAGACTTTACCTTTATATTATAAAAATAGGATATTTTGTCTTTATTTAAATTTCATTAAACGACAATTAAACCACTTCAAGATACTATTTAACCCTACCTGCCTTCATCTATAAAACTTGTTAAAAATCAAATTATCATCCATTACCTGCCTTCAACTTAGTAACGAGTCTAGGCTAGTGTGCTAATTGAATTACTCTAATCACGGTCACGGATGACCAATTTTAACCATCCTACTACCTACGTGCAAAACTCGCCGAATTATCGCCATATTTCCGACCATAGCGCATAGATAGGGAAAGCGATAAATTTTGTACAGAGACACTTCGATGCATGTTTTACGCCCATCAAAACACCCCACCCCTTCCCTCAACACTTGTGAAGACTCACCGTGCTCCAATCACCATCTGGAGCAAATTCCCACCCCACCGGAGCAACCCACCACCATTTTTAGATTTTAGCTTAGTTTGGGACATTTGTCATCAGGGCCGGATTTGGAGATGTTCAGGCCCTCGGGCAACGGCCCCTAATTATTTTCCGAATAATATAAAACTTTATAAAATATCCGCCGCTTATATCTTTTTAATAGAATGACATACAAAAAAACATATGAGCTAAAACTGTGGAAAATTTTGTCTTATTTATACTTCTGGTGTACACTTTTGTCGTAGAAGCAAATGTTGAGGGAATATTTAAAAATTAAGAAATTTTGGCACCTTTGATTAAAGGTCGCGCCGTCAAGGTCGAAAACTTGGATTTTTCTTAGGACCCCATTCCTTAACAACATAGAAAAAAAAGCTAAGCTCCACCTTTTCTTAAACAATAGCCATTTCCCATCCCTACAAACTGGGCCTATAAAAGTAGATGATCATTTTTGTACCTTGTCGCTTATCCTTTCACTGGCTAGACAATTTCGGTCTTTATATAAAGTAAGCGAGTTTCTTAGCCATAAGGTGAAACGAACGTTATTTAGTTGAATCTTTGAGTCTTCCACAATTACATTGTTACGATACAGTTTATGGACCGTGGATATTATTCCACGGGAAAACTAGCCAGCGTAGGTATACAGAAAGTGCAGTACAGAATATATGAGTATGACTTTCCCACGGCGTTGCTTGCGGCGAGCTTGAAATGTTCTAAAGTTTCTTATTAACTGAGAAGTGGGACTACATAACAGCATGATTATGATCACTAAAAAGTATAAAATAAAAGTCGGCGTCGGCGACTTCAGTTAGACTGACCCTATTACCTACTATTTTAAAGAAGTTGTTTTTTGCTTTTTGAAGGCGGCTTTTTTTTTACATTTATTTTATGTAACTTAGTGTAGGTACCTATTCTATCCATGGTTGACCACGAGTTGATGCAGACAAACTCCTATCGCTCCCTCGGAGACTGACAAAGACGCGCAGACACACTCGCGTGCTGGGGCCCGCGGTGTACAACCGCTTGCCCGAGACGATTATAATTATAACGGCGCCTAGTAACGCAGTATTTAAAATTAGATTAAAAAAATGGTTGATCGAGCGAGCAGTTTACAGTCTTGACGAATTTATGACCTTGAAATGACGTAATGTATCTATTTTGTAAATGAATTTATACAATATTGTAATTTAATGTAAACTTAATCTGACGTGTAATTTGACATTATCAATAAAGAAGTATCTGAGTAGTATCTGAGTATCTGAGCTCAAATTACCACAATCTATGGAAAATGTCTTAATGTAATGAAATAAATGATTTTGATTTAGTTTGAACATAAAACCCCCTATACACCGTGCCCGGGACGTACCCGAAGGATTTTAACCATCGATTCTAGACACTATTTGGAGTATATAATGTGGTATAACATGTAGTCCATTAACGCATAATTTCCGAGATTTTTATTATTTAAAAAACAATTCCATAGTTAATTTAATTTGAACCTTAACCTAAAGCTAAATATTTACTAAGAAAGATTCATGTTGTAAGTAGCAATATCATCAACGTACAACATAAATTAATTTAATCAATTTCTTAGTAAATAATACTCCAAATAGGGTCTAGAATCAATGGTTAAAATCCTTCGGGGACGTCCCGGGCACGGTGTATAATGGTGACCCCTTTTTTAGTGCTTACATTATCTTTAATATCTCTTAAACTGCCGAACCGATTTTCCATGAAAGCTAGCTACGAACTATCCCAATTGAACTATCTTTCTCGTCCAAACAGTCTATCTGTTTGAAAGCTACCATGCCGCAGACAGAAGCGCTAATCCACACACATACGTACATACACAGATACACACGATAAAAAGTGATATTCTACCTACTTATGACGTTAGCTGCATCATTACGATAGGCAATTCAGATTCTTATGAAATCGTCGGCATAACTCGCATAACAGCCAATATCTGGTGCCAGCCAATTCAATAGTCAATAATCGGGTGAATCTAGGGAACTCCTATTACCAATTGAGTACGCTCTAGTGCTCAGGGTTCAGTGTTCAAGATAGTTACAATGAGTGCCGTTTATTTGGCATATTTTTTATCGCGGAAACATATTTGGCGTAAGAAATGTAGGATAATACTAGCTTTTGTCCACGACTCCCTCCACGTAGAAGTCGTTTTTCGGGATAAAAACTATCCTGTCCTATTCCAGGACGTAACCGATAATGTGTGCCAAGTTTCATCCTGATCCGTTCAGTGGTTGAAGCGTGATTGAGTAATAAACATCCAAATATTCAAACATCCAAACTTTCTCATTTATAGTATTCAGTAAGATAAGAAGTAAGATACTGCCCTTAAAAACCCTAAAATGTCTGCCGCGTCCCATCAAATCTTTTCACTCAGAAGCAAGATCCATAGGGAAATTAGAAAAAAACTTTTTACGTTGAAATTTAAAGAAAATTTTATATCAGGGAAATCCTGAATACTATTAAACATAACATAATGCTTTTATGACATTGAGAGATCTGATGAATAAAATGAAAAATAAGAAACGAATTAATGCCAAGAACATCATCTCCGTTTCTTATTAGCATAGAATACCTAATACAATTCTGATTTATGGGCAAATTAGAAAGTCTATTTTTCTAGGTAAAGCTACAAATTCACTAAGAAATAAACGGATTTGCATATTAGTTAGTTATAATATAAATAACGAAGACTTTGGTTACCTAATATAGAATTATAGAAAAATCAATTGTACAACCTTTAACATAAAACGAAAATAATTTTACATTCTTAAAGAAACATTCTTTACATTCGTATTTAATTACCTACTTGTTAAGGATTTAAGTTTGAAAATTCCCAATTAGTTGCAGCTTCCAATCTCTTCTGTACTTTAAATCATACAATATATTAATTAATAACTACGGCAACATGATTTATAAATAAGTAACTAAAGGGCGAAATTGCTTCGTTGCATTCGATAAGAGATGCATATGCACGTATTGCGCTTCGGCAAGTCTCGGCTAATATTATGCATGAGTCACATCAGATGGCTTATAAGATAAATTCTCAATGAGCAAGCTTAATCCCCTTATTCATAAACATGCAATAAATATTGGGGAACAATCTCGAACAAATTTACCTAGTCTCAAAAATGCTTTGTCACTGTTGGTTATATTCAAATGTCACAAGGACAAAGACATAGTATATTTTTACAAACTTTATCCATTGTGCGTTTATGAAAAAAAGGTCATTTTAATGGTCACTTGTCGCTAAATCATAGACAATCCTAAAGAAACCAATTGTCATTATCATTTTGTAACAATAAAGATATTTCTAGATGCCTGAGTATATAGACATATGACGACAAGATATTCTATAAATAAGATTCTGGATAGTCCTAATAATGAGTTAAGAGAGAGTAATACAGTCGTAAACATTTTCTGATTCTGGCGGGGATTCTTTTCCCCTAACAAGCCTCCTTCTGCCACCCCTTTAGCTTGCCCATACCACGAAACTCGTCTCTAAAGCACTCTCGACCCAACCATAGGATTGATCTAGGGCCCATTCTATTCCTATAAAAATTCTAGTTCTACCATCTCTCGGGCTACCCCATTGTGATATCCGAGGCTTTTTACAAGTTCTCTCTCTCGCTCTCCTATACCATCTTCTTAGTAATTTGGGATGGACTCACATGTTCACGTTCTGTGTAGTTTCCTTTGTCCCTGTTAACTCCGTTACTCACGATTTTCTTCTGTATGTAGTCACGACCCCAGTTGCTTCTCCTTGCTGTCAATCCAAACCTTTTACCGCTGTATCTTTTACAAGGCAAAGTTGCCAACACAAAAGCTCGTGTTTGTCGAAACACGTTCCAACATTCTTTAATGAACTTCAAAACGTCGAGCAAGCTCGTACGTGGAAACTGATCGTTAAATAATTTAAAAAGGTTATTTAACGTCTGTTTTTAGGGAGCCTTTTGTTCCCCATAATTTTTTTGGTCATAATGTCATTGTTGACATAATTATTGATAGCCATAACTTTTAATGTCACTGAAACTGTAAACTTTTCAGAATTTCTAATTTATCTAACGTGTGGACAAGGCTAGGTTAGGTTAGGTTTAATTTATAAAAAATCAGAAAAAGAAACAGTTTCTTAAGAAAAATACGTTATGACTTGCAATGATTATGACCTAAAACACATTATGACTAAACATAATTATGGCAGACAATATAGACCCCTGTTTTTAATTAGATTCAATAAATTGTTATATGTATAACTTCTTCATAATGCGAATTTAAACAAGCGTAGCACCTAAAAATAAACGTCTGAACTTAATTAAATGCTATTGTTTCAGGACTCGCTTCAAACTGATATTGTGCACTTCGCCATTTTGAGGGGCGATTCAGTCATCTTGGACAGAACAGTAATGTTTTTTGAAAATAATTTTAAATCTCTACTTCAGAAGTATGGACGCGGGGGCCACCCAGAATATTACTTCGACGCTTTCAAGCCTCCTGCAGGAGATGTCCATGTCGACAGACGAGAATACCAACCGCAGCCTAGACTTGTCCCAGATTCTTTCTACGTTTAGAATACAAACAAAGAATGCGAGTAGCCATGAAAACATTGATTTTGGAACATTAATGAAAATATTGGATGGATTGAGGAGCAAATTGAACCTGACGAAGTCTGCGGAATCATCGTGCAACTACTGCTCCGGCGGCTTCCGGGACGTCATCCTGAAATACAACAACTTTCATGGATATTTTAGCCTCCTCGTAAGTTACGACAAAACATGATATCAAATTCAACATTACAGCAAAATTGACAGATATTTATACTTTTTCGATTTAGTACATCTTCCAGATTAATTAGCTAGCGACTCCATCGCTAGGTCCTTACTAGTAGCCTCGGTAGCCTAGAGCTTAGCTTGGTCAATTTGTGTGACATTGTCCCTTGATATTTATATTAATTTATATTTACTGACAAGTAAAATTAGCTGCCAAAAACAGATAGTACACAGTTTTAACTCGACTTAATAAAGTAAAAAATCGGACAAGTGCGATTCGGACTCGCCCACCGAGGGTTCCGCACATGACACTGTTAATTTAATTCAAAATTTGGACCGTCGTTCCTTGCATAAAGACCCTGTTTTTTTGGGATTAAATAAAAAATATACAGTTTTCACATTTTTCTCTAAAATTGTAGTAAAAGACGGTGTTAATTGCCAAATTTCATAGTTCGAAGTCAACGGGAAATACCCTTATACATTTTGATTCCCTCGAGAGTATCGAAATAAATACACGTTTTTTGCGGCATAAACAGCCGTATCTTTTTTTCCGTTAATGTAGAAGTTTGATTTTTCCACAGCTTCAAGGGACTGTAGACCGGAGTATATGGTTTTAATGTTAACTCGATACCTCTACGCGTTCTCGAGATAAGGGTCTTGACAGACAGACAGACGGACAACAAAGTGATCCTATAAGGGTTCTGTTTTTTCCTTTTGAGGTACCGAACCCTAAAAAGGTAAAAAATCTAGTTCCGGGTAAAAGCTTTAGTTATTTATTAAGTTAAAATATTGTCCCTCACCTCTCTTGAATTTTTTCATACTATTTAAGCATCTAGTTAGGTACTGTTAATTGTAGCATACTATCGCCATACATTATCTTTAATAATACCCGATGGTTATAAACATATAAAATGTGGAAGCTGTTTACTGTTACGGGTAAATTCGCGCCAGAAATTGTGATTACAAAACCGCGCAATGAATAAAATTGTCGTTATTAATATGGTGCTTCTTTACGTATTACAACGATACCTACCGTCTATTTCAACCGTCATTATTTCATTACATAATGCCCCTAATAGCCTTATGTCATAAAAGATTTTGAGCATTCAGTGAATTTATTGTGAAGCGACTCTTGAATCGCGTAGCTGTAAAAAAACCCATACAAATTTAGTTCCGGGCGTTAACGCATTTTGTATGGCAATTTTTAGCTCATTATTATTTTCTCAATTAATGGCTTTCACTCATGTTAAGGTGTATTTCGCCTATTGAGTTATTTATAGACACATGAACACAGCCATGGATATCATTATATCAAACGGGAGGACAGTTATTCGGTATTTTCCCTTGTGTACTTGGCAGAAGCACATTATGGGCTTCCATAATGTTCATGCGCAATATATTTTGATTGTCAAAGCAACGGGTCGACCGTCTCCACGTAAGCTCAATTCTTTGATATAATAATATGGCTACCGTCCAGTGGGCCCCGTGAAGGACATGATAATGAATTATATATTTTTTCAATATGTATTAAAACAGCATAAAAAATCTAGTCACACACACAATCTAGCACACAACTATTATTTATTGTAAATATAATATAAATATATTTTTATTTTTAATTAAGCGATGTGCACGCGGAACAACGAGCGCTTCGCTTTTTGCATAGCAACAAACTCTTCCGGAAAATAAAAGAACAAGGGGTCTTGTATTTAAATAAGCCCATTATGATCACCCTACGTTCATCTAAATAGATTCGTTAGTTACCTTGTGACCCTTAGGGTGAAAACAAGAATCCCCGCAAAGTGGAGCTAAGTCGACTTCTTAATGCTTAGTTGTTTGAAAAACATTAAGACGAACAAAGAGAACACTTACTAAAGAACTTATGCTGTAGGTTTTTTCGGTCTTCTTTTTCTGTGCACGGATGTTTAAATTTCTGATTGATTATTTAATCGACTGTACTACCATTGAAAATTAATTTCGCTATTTTGTTTTTGTTTTCTTGCAATAGGTGCAATTTCATTTTCATTTCATTTCATTATAGAACCTAAAAAAGACAATCACAGAATTTTTGCAATCACGCAAAGTAATTTGTAGCACAGCTTAATACTGTCCAAACATAATGATTTCGATTCGAAGCGAATGGCAAATAGTCCCGAGGGCGGGCTCGGGTGCAGGACACTCGGTGTCAAGTTCCGCAGTAATTTGGGGGCTGATGACTCATTCATGTTGACCGTTGAGGCTCCGCTTTTCTGCAAATCATCCACACTGTGCCAAAAGCCGTGACAATATAAATTGAATATTCATTCCATTACGGTTGAGGTGAGCTCTAAGCTTTAACAGCCTACAATTAGGGATTCATATTGGACCTTCATTAATAACGTTTAAAGGAGAGGCTTTTAGGTAAAGTGGAAAGCTATTAGAACTAGGCGAGTGTGGAAGATGTCTTTAACTTAAATTGTTTTCACACACACATACACTCACGCCTTCATTCCCAGAGTGCGGTAGGGAGAGCTACAGAATTACCAACAACTCTGAAAACTTGTTGTTAATTCTGTTACCACATTTTGTTTTCAGGTATGTGTTTTTGGAAGTTTAGCAAATGCTCTGAATGTGGCGGTGCTGACGCGGCGCGACCTCGCTGCAGCGCCCATCAACCGGCTGCTGAAGTGGCTCGCGGTCGCTGACGTCTTCGTGATGTTTGAATACGTGCCCTTCGCCGTCTACCGGTACCTGGTGAGTGGCCGACCCTGGCTCATGCCAGAATTATTCTCACTTCATGTGAGAAGGATAATTTTAATGTACATCTAGATAACAATAGCCCTAGCGCTTACTTTTATGAAACCAAATCCGTTTGCCGCAGCTACAAACCAGTTTGAGTCACACAGAGAGGAATTTCGTTTTCGCCATTCTTGTTAAAAAAGTTCGCCGCGTAACTCAAAGCGTGCACAGCTATGATTTGGGAGCGATATTTTTTTTTATTAAATATTCGTTATGCGTTTTGCTTTACATTTGTTACGCAAAGACCTTTAATAATAATAATTTTAACCTATTTTACTGTACAAAAACAAGTGCAAAATGGCTTAATGCCTAATGGCGTAATTTACCGAATAAAGTAATCTGCTTGGCTTGAGGGTATACTTTAATGCAATACAGTAATATACTTTTATATTCTTTTTCTTACAAATGCGTCCTGAAAAGTTCGAAGTCTGTACTTTGTGTAAGTACAAGTAATTTATATTCCTCGCAGGATTCCCATTTGTATATAGGGAGAGATACATGTGTTCTTGACATCGTCTTACGCTAGTATACAACTTTGTAAGGGTAGACAAGTCCCAAGTTCAATTGTGATTGGCTTTCTCCATACAATTCAGTTTGTTTGTAATGAACAAAAGTGGTTAAATTTGAGTTTCAGCACCACGTTTTCTGTTAAACGGAATATAATTCCGAGTATCTTTAAGGTTATCTAATCGCTGGTTGTAATCAATGTTGGCTCGTGATGAGCTTTCGTAATGTAATCGATGATTCAGGTTATGTTATTAGATTTCGCTTTGAGCGTTGTTTTTACCCAACTGCTCAAAAAAGAGGTAATTGTTTTCGGGTGTTTAAGCAGAAACAATTTGGACCAACACGGACGTGTTTTTTTTTAATAGAAGCCTTGGTTAAGCGGGATGGCTCCTTTGATTTTTTTAAATCGCTTGGGCTCTTTAAGAGATAGGGGTATCTACTCTGAAAGTAGGAGTTGCTATCATCTCGGGGTTTTATATTTATTCAATAGTCATTTCGGGGTCCGTTCATTAACTAAACAATTTGACAATCGTATCATTTTACCAACTTTAATTTCGCTAAAACGTGTTTGTGCTTAAGTCATTACATATTACTTAGGTTACAAGGGCTTATTAAATAAATGAATTTAGGATAGACTTTTGACTACATAAAATTGTAAAATAATGCGGCGGGAAGTATTTCTTAGCGAAATGAAAGTTTGTTAAATGTTGATTTGGTAAAACATTAGTGAACTAGTTGATTCATTGTTACCAGGTGCTGCCGGGGCAGCGCGAGATGCCGTATAGGTGGGCGGCCTACCTGCTGTTCCACATGCACTTCGCTCAGATCTTCCACACGGCTGCCATCTGTCTCACGCTGTCTCTCGCTGTGTGGAGGTACTTGGCTATAAAGTAAGTTACCTAAGGAATTTGAAATATGAGTACCACTATAAATAAGACTCTGTCAAAACAAAAATGGGAAAATCTTTTGTTGCTGACGGTACTTATTTTTGCAATGTCATTATCTGCTTATCAAGACTAAACTAACGAGTCCCAACTCAGTGAGTCTACGTAAATTATAGCGGAGATTCTGTCACCACCTTCCGACTCTAAATGAGATCAGCTCTTAGATACCATAATTTAGTATCGTCATCGAGTTTACACAATTTGGCCCTAATTTCACCGCATTCCATTAACAGGATCTTCGAAATAGACTTGCTTGAAGCAGACAAATTAAATACACAAATACGAACCGAGCAAGATAAATAAAAACTAAATACTAACCGTTCATCATTGCAGCCAAAAGAAGAGTTCGCCTAAATGGCAATGTTGTCATTGGTTGGACATCTGTCCCTCAAGGTTCGCCTGAATGGCAATGTTGTCGATCGTTGGTTGGACATCTGTCCCTCAAGGTTCGCCTGAATGGCAATGTTGTCGATCGTTGGTTGGACATCTGTCCCTCAATGTTCGCCTGAATGGCAATGTTGTCGATCGTTGGTTGGACATCTGTCCCTCAAGGTTCGCCTGAATGGCAATGTTGTCGATCGTTGGTTGGAAATCTGACCCTCAAGGTTCGCCTGAATGGCAATGATCGTCGATCGTTGAAGGACCATGTACCTATATTAATTATTTTTTTAAATTACTGAGTTAGATGTCACTAATACTTAGATTATTTTGTGTACCCATATATTTTAACAGTTATTTTCGCTTTTTGAATTTTTGTACCTTTACATTTGTATAATTAAATATTACAACAGTATTTATACTATAATGTAATGAATGGTTCCCAGGTACTCGGACAAAAGCAACATCCTGTGCACAGAGAGGCGGTGCAGCACGGCCATTCTGACCAGCTTCCTCCTGCCTCCTATTCTCTGCATCCCAACTTATATGGTAAGTAGGTATAGAAGAAGAAGAAGAAATACATTTATTCACTACACAAAAGACACACAAATAGACATAACTTAAAAAAAAAAAACAATGTGACAGGTACAGCACGGAGTGTGTGTCCTCGCGGTAGTGAACGGCACTGTCTCAGCATTATGCTGAGGTGTCAGAAACCTACAGCGCTGATTTTCAGCCAGTACCGCCTCGGTGACTCACGGAGCGTTGTGCAAACATACTATCTATTATACCTATTATACCATAATTATGAAGCAAAAACAGTTGAACTCAGGACTAGCTGTAGGTACATTTTAAAACCTGTAGCAATAACGTATTAGGGCCGTTTTCAAATACATTGTACATAGTTAAGGACAGTTAAGTAAGGCCTCAATTAAAATCCTTATTTTTTTTCTATACTTACTTAAATATTCAATGGTTTTTAAAATGGCAATTGGCGTATAGGAAAATTTTACAGTACAATTTAGTTGTCCTTTACGCCAATTGTCATTTTAGGTTCGATTATGGTTAACTTTCGTTACGAAATGGAAAAAAAAATAGGATTTTATTTGAGGCTTTCACTGTTATTTTTTTTTAAATGACCCATTAAAGATTGGTTTGAATTTATTATATCGCTGCGATTTTTGAGTTCGATTGTACCAATCTCCGATCCTATTTTCGTAATTGCTTTTACGGACCATTCCGCAAAACAGTGAAATTAAAAAGCGAACTTGGTTGACGTGTAGAATTTGAAAATTTGATCAATTGTTTTGGTGACTTTAGCCGCAAAAATTAATTAATTTAACCTATTTAATTCAGAAACCATTTCGAGAAAGAAAAACTTAGCGTTTAATTTGACCTTTAAAATACTCAAGTAAAAAAAAACTGTTAAATTAAATATGAGACCAACGTACTGTACTTAAAGCCAGTTAAGTAGATAAAATAGTGCCTACATTCGTGTACAAGTAGTTCGCGGGAGTCAAATATCACTTCCCAAACAAATTTTAGCAACTGTATTTTTAGCAACTCAATCTTTGGTATATATTTGTTTAACATAATTTACCGTGGTAATTATATCACTTTGCAGAATATTAATTGAACTACTTTCATCAAGAAGTTTAATTGGTTGCCAAATGTTTTACTTAAGGAAATAATGTATTAGTCTGAAAAGTTTTTCCAAATGAACGACTAGCATAATTTTTTGTCCATAATCTTATAATCCGTGAAACTTAACCTTTTAAGACTATTCGCATAACCAGGATGGTTAGGTATGACGACGAGTGTAGCAGCGTGATGTAGTGTTAGCTTGAAATTGTGTTCACGTCCCCTATAATATAATACTTGCTTTACATGTCCGAGAGGTATAGTAAAAAATAATAATATCTTAGTACGTGGTATAAAATGTCTATGTATGTAAACAAAAATAGTTTCTGAGAAAAAGTGAGTATATACAGACAGAAAGTCAGACAGACAGGCAGACAGACTGGCGAAGCTATAAGGTTCCTACTTTGACTTCGGAACTCTAAAAATTAAATTAGTAGGACTTTTGGAAACGAAATATTTAAAAATTATATTATATTAAAAATATTCAAGCGCAGATCAATCATTTATACTCACAATTGTTTAATGCAATGAAGAGCCTGAAACACGGAAAGGCGTCCGGGGTAGATGATCTTACAGTGGAGCAGATTAAACATCTAGGACCGGTGGCAAAATCATGGCTTTTGACACTTTTTAACGACTGCCTGGTGACGCTCAACATACCAAAGGCCTGGCGGAAAGCAAAGGTGGTCGCGCTACTAAAGCCTGGAAAATGTCCTGATGACGCCAAAAGCTACCGTCCTATCTCCCTACTGTGTCACACATACAAACTATTCGAGCGTCTACTACTCAATCGGTTGACACCCGCAGTGGATCCCAAACTTATCGCCGAACAGGCAGGATTTCGTCCCGGGAAGTCGTGTACAAGCCAGACACTTAAGTTGACGCAGCACATTGAGGATGGTTTTGAGCTTGGCATGGTCACCGGCGTGGTGTTTGTCGACCTATCTGCCGCTTACGACACAGTCAACATCAGGACCCTGCTGGTAAAAGTTGGAGACGTCACAAGAGACGAGGGTTTCGTTCGAATTCTCGGTGAGCTGCTCCGTAACCGCCGCTTCCAAGTCCATCTCAACTCGGGTAGTAGCCGCTGGCGACGCCAAAAAAATGGTCTCCCGCAGGGCAGCGTGCTGGCCCCGACTCTCTTCAACATATACACGAACGACCAGCCTCGCCCACCAGGGACACAGGGCTTTCTCTACGCAGACGACTTGGCCCTGGCGGCACGGTACCGCTCATTTGAGGAAACGGAGGAAACCCTGTCTAAGGCACTGGAGTGCCTCCGCAAATACTACAAAGTCAACTGCCTCCGGCCAAATCCAGGAAAAACACAGACCTGTGCGTTCCACCTTCGCAACCATCAAGTGCACAGGGCTCTACACGTCAAGTGGGACGGTGAGGCGATCGAACATTGTCCGTACCCCCGCTACCTAGGCATCACACTGGACAGGGCTCTGACTTACAGGACACACTGCGCCAACACCCGAATGAAGGTCAGCGCGCGCAACAACCTGCTGCGTAAACTAACATCTACAAATTGGGGGGCTTCGGCGCACACTGGGCGTACCACTGGTCTGGCACTGTGCTTCTCTGCCGGCGAGTACGCCTGCCCAGTTTGGCACCGATCTACGCACGCCCACCTGGTGACCGCCGCGCTTAATGACACCTGCCGCACCATCACCGGATGCCTCAAGCCGACCCAGCTTAATAGGCTCTACCCCCTTGCGGGTGTCGCCCCCCCAGATATCCGAAGAGAGGTGGCATGCGCGGTCGAGAAGAAAAAACAGGAAAACGACCCGCGCCACCCACTGTACAACCATTGCCCGCCGCCTGCCCGTTTGAGAAGCCGCAAGAGCTTCATGCGAAACACCAGCCCCCTGCTGGGCGACCCTTCCAAAGAGCGTTGCTCGCTGTGGAAAACCCGATGCCCTCCACCTGACGTCTATGTGCAGGCTTCTGAAGACCTACCACCCGGCCAAAAAGGACCGTGGCCCATTTGGAAGGCACTAAACAGGCTCAGGTCCCAGGTTGGACGCTGCAAGCAAAACATGGCCAGATGGGGACTGCTCCGCGGCCGCTCAACGCAATGCATCTGCGACTCAGCACCGCAAACTATGGCGCACCTTCTATCGTGTCCCGCGTGCCCGCATTCCTGCTCGGAGCATGACCTGAGAGACGCGACGGCCAGGGCCGTTAATACCGCTGCTTATTGGGCATCATGTATCTGAGGAACCTCGACTCGAGAAGAAGAAGAAGACTCACAATTTATTACACCGATGAGAGCACAGAACTTAAATGAAATTAATGGGGATCAATCTCAATTGGGATAAACCTGTTTTTAACAATGTACCTATGAAAATTTGAAGACCATTTCAAATTTATCTCCGCAGTTGGATTTTAAAAAAGGTTACAGTTAATTATTTAAATTTAAAAACTGTTTATTAATAAATATAATGTTTTGCGACTGTTTCTTTACATTATGTTTGCCTGTTATGACTTTGAAATCAGATCACAGGATAATAAAAAATCGACATTCCAAATAGTCGTTACAAGTAGGCGAGGTTACATTTATTTAACAAATTATTTTAAATATACTTAACATTTTTAATCATTTAGAAAAGGCAATTCTTTCAAATAAAAATTAAAAAGCGACCGGTTTTTTTTGGTGTATCCCAATTGCGCTATGATATTCACCTTGCTATTTCTTTTCAGGTTTTTGACATTCACACAACACTAGTCTTTGATTCGACGGGACCCATGATATTATACCACGTCGACGCAGACCAGGAAGGAGCCCTCTATCAAATCAATTTCTGGGTTCACGCTGTGGTCATCAAACTACTCCCGTGTTGCATTCTAACCGTCATCAGCTTATGGCTAATTCGGGAAGTCTACAGGGCCAACCAGCATCAGAGGAAAGTAAGAGTATATTCGGCATGTCCGACCAGCACCAAGATGATGAAGAGACAGTATAAAGCCGACAAAAGGACAGACAGGACTACCAAAATGCTTGTGGCGGTTTTGCTTCTGTTTTTGGTGACAGAACTTCCCCAAGGTATTTTGGGTCTGCTGAGTGGTGTGCTGGGGAGGTGTTTCTTCAAGGGCTGCTACGACTTGTTCGGCGAGTTGATGGATGCCCTCGCGCTGCTGAACGGGGCTATTAACTTCGTGCTGTACTGTTCGATGTCTCGTCAGTTCCGCATGGCGTTTGGGCAGCTCGTATTTCGCGCGCATCTACACCGCTGGCCGCCGCCAACCGCTTCTCATTCGGATGGACAAAATACGTAAGTGTACTTTAAAAAGCTGTTTTAGGAACTCGTTTTTGTAACTTGTCCTTATTAAATTTCGGAGAAAATGAACTTTATTTATAGTATCTGTTATTGAGAATGTCATGGTAGAATATGGAATCAAACTAGTTAACAAACCGCACGTTAAATCCAACAGTGAAATTATGCAAAAAAGGAATTATTCAAAAGTCAATTATTTTTAACCGCTATAATGTCACTATTCAAATAGTTTTTTCGTAATGTAGTGTCTCTGTTGGATTTAACTTGCGAACGTTTAGGTAATTCAACATAATATAACTTCATAATATTTTATTTTACACAGTAGGTGAATATTGTAAGGAGCAGACAGATCTATGTGACATACAGTTTTTGCAGCTTCATTTACAGTTTCGTAATTTATAATTGGCTCGGAAAGTTAGGAACAATAGTCCCTAGAACTCAGGCTTCTAAATTAGTAATTGGTTTGTTGGTTGTTTCTAAATTTAAAGGGTTTCACAAGAGCCAGACAGGGTTGTTATTTCGATGAATTTCGACGCCAAATAGTATTAATGTCAAAGTGATTTGTCTGCTTTGTACGAGTTAATAACTTAAATGTTATAACAATAATTAAAAATATATAAATTTGATCTTGCCACCGTAAAATCGGGTTCTTCTTTAAAAAAAACAATACCACGTCTGTACTTTTGTACCTTATTTATTGGTGAAAACCTTATTCGAAGTCAACTGTTTGGTGATCGATTGTTGTTTAATATATTTGAAGAGGCTCCATTATTTTCTGTATTAGTATACCATTTAACAATCATGTATTTTTTGCAGAGCCAAGACTTCGGTTCCGTGAGGCAAGATCGTACAAGAGAAACGCGCAAGTGTTTTACAACAATTCCTGTGAATCACATTAGATTATAAGAATTTCTAGTCATTTTATCGTCACTAAGTATAGTTAACGTCAGTGGTAAATCAAGTATAAGAGCTTCTAAATAATGCATGTTTCATCGGTAAGAGTTAAAACGAAGTACCTACTAACCTTCATATAATTTTATAAACATAATATCGTCGCTTAGCTAACAACACCGTTCAAGTCGAAAATTAGTGGTTTTACATTAAAAAAATATTGGATATAGCTACTCATAGTGCATCGATCTTTCAATCTCATTCTAGACGTTTTGGCCAATAACAGACCAGAATTCAAAAAATAGTGACAGCGCGTAAATACCCATATACTTACCTAAGCGCGCAAAAATACACAGGAATTTTCGCTCTACCGTAAAAAATTACTTGAACGGTGTTTTAAGATAAACGAAAATATATAAAACACTAGCGTTATTAAAGTGAACTAATAATGTGTTTTTGTAAATTTCAATATCATAAAAGGTTTTCCTTTTCCCCGAACTTAGCGCGTAATCAATATGAATGTTCTTTCCAGAGTCTTATTTTTGTCTAGACGTGTAGGTAATAAAAAGTAGATGTATGTTTATTTAAAAACTATGTTTTAAAACAAGTTGAGTCGTAAACTTTCTGTGCTAAAGAGATTTCGATTTAAGAAGGTTCGCCCTGCCGTTTAAACTTACGTCGTGAGGTTGTAATAAATTAAAAAGCGGGGCGAAACATCGTGTATTAAAAAACTAGATGAACCACGTTATTAAAATATCAGAAAAGATTAAGTATTTCTATAAACTTGATAAAGCTTACCCGGAAGATCATTGGGATATTTTATTATAAGGTGATAAAAGAATTGTTTATGTTTAATAATAAATCCCAAAAAAAACACATGGTATCGGAAACCGTGGTACCTATGTCTCTGCTCTCCAGTATTTGATTATGGAACCTTACATTGCTATAAGAAGCGAAAGAGATTTGTCAGGATCGTAGCAGGTGGAAAGAAGTGGTCTCTGCCTACCCCTCTGGGAAACCGGCGTGATTTATTGTATGTATGTATGTACATTGCTATTTAGGCAAATGCTAGAGAGAAATCATTTGTAGAGTTTGCGTTAGTACCGGTGATAGGTAGTTCAGATTATATCCAGAGTTATTTAGTGCGCTGAATGCAATTTGGCAGATCCTTTTATTAATCGACACCCTTTTTTAAAATTATTTTAGTACATAATTATAATAAAAAATACATTAAAATTATGAGGCCACCTATGTTCAATTCTGTAGTGTTCCGCTAGCTGGATCTCAATAACCATAACGCCTTTGTATCTTTGGATATATTAAACTTGATCATATTTGCTTGAGATTGGCAAACGTGAAAACATGATTAGAAATAAAATCCTCGTTAGTATTATTTTTCAAACATGACACCTTTTTTGCATGTTTTTGTTTAAATCATCGAAACACTATAATCTTTCATGATGATTTTCGATTCAATAGTTGATTAATGTATATGTAATTTATTAATCCTGGCAAACCATTTTTTCAGTAAATGTTGTGGTTTTAAAGTAAACAGCAAAGAATTTTTGACGCTGCCATCAAGGCGCGCGCGCGAACTATTTCCATTTCAGATCCTTCGCGCGGAAGCACATAAAGCCATCCCTTTTCATTCTTGTGGAGGCGTGGCACCATAGGTGGCCTCTTAACTTGAACAGCCGAAACCATGCAAGTTTATGTGCCACTGTGTTTACTCGTGATATACCAATGATATAAATTTACATACCTACTTAAATATGGGTGACATTTAAATGCGCATCAAAAAAACCTGGAGCCATCCCCTTTTACGTATGGAAGGTAGAAGGTACGGATCCGTAAACAATGGTCAACTGCAAGCCGGGCTGGCCTGCTTAGCCAGTTTTTATTACTTTGTTATTCTTTAAGTTTGGCATCATAATAATACCAACTTTGACAATAGAACGGAAACAAATAGGTACGTTTCTTATATGTGGTGCACGGGACTCTTTTCTTTTTGTTTGGAAATCCGTCGCTATAACACATATTCAAATCAACCGGCTATCTATTAAAGTAAGTCAAAGTCAGGACGGACGGACATCGGAGGCTTAGTAATTGGGCTCCGTTTGTCAACCTTTGGGTACAGAACGGTAAAAAAGTAGTACGCAATCGGCGGCCTGATGGTGGTGGCAGAGAGTGGCGACCAACACGGGCACTCACTCAGCATCATCGGCGGCAATCTGTAGGTACTTACATACTCGTACATAGAAATCGCCCCATGACATGCGTTATACATCTAAGTACCATGCCATGCCATGCAGGCCATGGTCAAACCGTTAGAATTTGTTAAGTTATATTTAAGTAGCAATTTTTCGCTTGTCAAATTAGTAAACAATAGTGTTATTTATTCGTCTACGTAACCGCTAAACTCTATAGCGAAATCTACAGCGTACAGTCAAGGAAATTGATTCGTATACCACTTTGGACTATGTCAAAGTGACACCGTCAACAAAATCATAAAAAGTCTCTTACGTTTTGATTGATTACTTCACTTTGACATAGTCCAAAGTGGTCTACGAATCATTTTCCTTGACTGTACCTACGTACCCACACTACCGAGACGCCGAATTCGACCGTGTAAGTAATAGAAAAGTTGATTTTGACTAGTCGTTGTCAAAAATAGAAACCTAGAAAATGCATGCATTAACTGAAATAAACAAGATGAAAATTTATTTAAAATGTGTACTATTTTATGAAATCCACATGTCTAACCCTAATAAAGTTGCTATCAATTCTGGTTCACCGAGCTCACGGAAGGACCATCATGCTTCACCTCTGTAGCTACGAGTTGCCTGAGCGAGTTCAAGGGGGGAGTTTGATTGAAATTACTAAAAGTACCAACTTTAGTTTTACTTATTTGAAAAATCAGAGGTCGGAACTCACAGTTTAGATAAAATCTGTTTTAATAAGGTAGTAATATAAGCTTTGAAATAATTACATTCATAACGTGTAAAATCTCATAAACAGTTTCTCTTGTACGCAGGGCCATCATAAAATAGTTGTACTTCCATCAAATACTGTATATATATTAACATTAAGCATAGATAAATGTATTTACGTTTTTACGAAGCTATAATAAAAAGGTTTACAAAATATTATTTCATAAATAAAGCTTTGATGAAAAATGTTGTCTTTTTCTTTCCGGCAATTAGAATCTCCTGAGCACTCCGCCGCCCGTCGAATTGTTTATTATTCCAAGTCTGTTTGATGATGATTTGAGCTCGTCATTTTCAAAGGGAAACGTCAAGGTTAGTTTCTCATTTAAAACAAATGGACTTACGATTGGACAATAAAATTGCTACAGTAGTTCGTGGTCCGATCCTGCGTTGTAATAGGAGCACGAATACCTATTGCTGTCTTACACGTTTTCTATGTTATTAAGCATATAGTAATCAAAAGTAGCAACATAATGACTATGTCCCTTTGTTTTAGATTGTCCTCTGATATTTAATTGTTTGTTTGTAGTATAAATCAAACAATGCAATTTTACAAGTATTTATTGCATAGACGACGCTAACGACGTAAAAACACAAACAATACCTACAGTGAATACTGTGAAAACAACTTTGAAAATTTTAACAAACTACTTTATTAATGTTACAAACATTTTGAGTAATTAAATTCTGGTTCGTCGGTTCAGTATTATGAAGCATTTAGCTTCCGGCGCTTTCAAACCCAACGTTGGAAAAGCTTATTAATATTCACCTACTCATATGCTTTCGTTGGTGCACCAGCATTGTTTTTACTAGGCGTTAACAATAATATCAGAAAATACAAGCAAATACTGTCATCATTACCGAATGTGTCGAGTTTCAAACATCGTTAAATCCACTTTTTTTTCGAGCCCTGTCAGTTCTATCGCGAATAAAAAAAAGTCGCTTCCCGCCATCTGTCCCTCTGTATGTATGCTTAGATCTTTCAAACTACGCAACGGATTTTAATGCAGTTTTCATCAAAGTGATTTAAGTAAATTCTGGTTTATGTACGGGTGTAACAGAAAACTCACAAACCGAAGCGAATCGAGGACAGGTCGATAGTTTTTTATAAAACAGAAACAGTTACGAGTACGAGTATATCCTCATTAATTCTGCATAAAAAGGGTCTATATCATCTGCCATAGTTATTGTTAGTCATAATGTATTTAGTTCGTAATTATGACAAGTCATAACGTATTTTTTTAGAAACGGTTTCTTTTTCAGTATTTTTATAAATCCAACGTAACTTTAACCTAGCCATGTCTACACATTTATTAGATATTTAAGACTTTCTGGATGGTTTACGGTTCCAGTGAAATATAAATTATGACTATCAATAAATTATGTCAACAATGACATTGTGTGTTTTGAGTATGAATGTGGATGGTTATACGAGTAGGGGTAGACCAAAGAATCGATGGATGGACTGCGTGAATGATGATATGGCTAGAAAGGGAGTGACTACCGAGATGACGACTAATATAAAGTATGGAAGAAAAATACATGTTGCACCAACCCCAAATAAGCTGGGATAAGGGCAGATGAATTACGAATGACATTGTGACCAAAAATAAATACTTACGTGAAGCAACGGGCTCCCTAAAATACCCTTCTTAGTGTCCCAGATTAAAGTTAACACTATGGAGCTTTTTTATGCCCCGAATTCTGGTACAGTCACCAGCAATAATATATTATTCAACATTGGGCGCAAAAATATCTGACATGCTCTTATACCTCTAGTAATAAAGACGTGTCAGATATTTTTGCGACCAATGTTGGATAATATATTATTGCTGGTGACTGTACATAAAATCTGTCCTATTATACCTAGATGACCTAGTTCAAAAATGTTACTGACACACAAAACGTAAATCACAGTATTCCGGCACAATAATCTCACTACTTTTATTTTTGTTCCCGTATGCAGTGCTTTCGTAATATCGTAGAAATAGGAAACGTGACCGGAATTCAAACGAGTTGTTATACCTAACGATCTCCCTTCATCTCGCTTTAAGTGGGAGATGAGCCTCCTTGTCGAGACTGATCGCAGATAATAATGGGTAGATAACATACGAGTATCATAGCAAGAGAGAGTTGATAAGACGGCGGGCGGGCGCTATGCTCTTCACCTAATACCTATAATATAATAACCAGTGATCGTTATCAACGTCCACTTTTCGTAGCAAAGGGTATGGTTGGCAGAAAAAACAAATACATTTGAATATTCACTTTTGTCCTTAGCTATAAAATAAATACCTACTTACCTTCTTAGGATTACACCTCTAGATATAACTCTTTACGGTTCAAAACCTTTTCCGCCCTAATATATTTGTAAAAGGATATACGTGAAATGTCATTAATTTATGTCATAAAAATACAACCATAGTTGAAATTCTAATTACATTACGCGTAGTGTTTATTTTAATCAAAATAATTCATTGCACATCGTATTTAGAGTTGATATTCAAGTTTTTCAAGTGGAGTCCTAATAAAGTGCACGTATGATCACAGTATTTACATTCACAGTATGGATTTGACACAATACCCGGATTTTATATCGACGGACGAAGGTACGCTATGCACTATTTGCAATCTCCATATTAAAAGCAAAATACACAATATAAATAAGTACCTAAAGTCAAAATCTCATCTAAATAAAATAAGTTACTACAAAGCTTAAAAAAGAACCCTGTCTTTGAAGTCAAAGACAGTAAGTTATTTTGTAAATTATGAGATTCGACATTTCATTCCTCTTTATTTAGTTTGTACCGGCATATGAAAACTGATTCACACCAAAAAACAGTTCAACAAAGACTTGACTGAATTTAGGATTCATTCTAATATACCGTGGTTAAAACTTGACAACCCAAAATTTCGGAATTTTAAATGGAAAACCTTTTAAACAATAAATACGGAAATAGCGTCAATTTACCAAGTGAATCCAATATAAGGCTGAAATATCTTTCAAAAATTTAATATTGTTTTAAATACTTGTGTATTTGTTTTTTTGTCAACCATACTTTGATACGAAAAGTGGACGTTGATAACGATCACTGATAATAACCTACTATAGTTATCAAATTGCCCATTTGTCACGTAGCAATGTAATAATGACCAGGCAATATGATAAATAATGAAGTTTAGATATTAATTAATAATTTTGCCCGATAGAGCTAGACATTATTAATAATGCCCGGGCATTATCAATAGTGCCCGTATTAATCACTTGGTCCATAACATTATACACCACAAAGTGACGAAAATATGTACACAGACCTTATTACTATGGCAATAAGGTCTATGGTAACATATTTTTGCAACTTTGTGCGGATATTTATTTTGACCCTTGACTGTACCATTGTTGTATTTAAAAACTTTTAAATCATCTATCGCTTTTTCCTTGGGAACTCTCAAAATTTAATTCAGGATACTATCTACTATCTGAGTGCCTAATTTTATCCAAATCTGTTCAGCAAATCAAGATACAGGAAAAAACATCAAACATCCTTCTATCTTAGGGCGGATTCGACCAAACTCGAATAAGGTCTTATACCTAGATTAAACGCCGAATTTGTATGGACTAATCTCGGATTAAGTCTTATTCCAGTTTGGTCGAATCGGCCCTTATTATTTTATTACGTTTAGATTTAATTTTAAATTATAATTATAATTGTATTACTTATATTATACCTACTTAGGGCGGATTCGACCAAACTGCAATAAGGTCTAGAAATATAATTATTAAGGTCTATAAATCTATAAGTAAAAAAAATCCGGTCAAGTGCGAGTCGGACTCGCGCACCGAGGGTTCCGTATTTAAGATAATAATATGCTTGGTTACCGCAAAAGAAAATACTCATTTTGTTATAAACGTTATTTTCTATGCAATAAGGTCAATTTTGATTAGCCTAAATTTTAAAACAGATATTGAAAGTTTTTTTGTTATTTGTACAAAACTGTAATTGGTCTCTCATTTCACAATCTCACTCTCACACCTCTCTAACTCTTTTAGGTTCCCCATTTTTCGACGAAGCCATTAATCCATCATAAATTGTAAAATTACCCATGACAAATCATCCGTGAACATGAAACTTTTTTTACAGGCGTTTTTCAGGCTGCTACCTTTTGCAGGAAGGCGGGGAAAGCGCGCTGAAAAACGCCTGTAAAAAAGGTCACCAGTTAACTGCGAATAGTTCCCGTTTGTACCTTGCGCGATAACGGCCTCCAAAAATAAAACCAATTCGTTGTTTCCGGCTGTCCTATATTCGCGCGTATCTATGTATGTCTGTATGTAATTTCCAATATTCAAGTTAAATTTAAATTGTTATATAAATATCAATAAGTACATTACTCTTACAATGTTCTATAGATTATAGAGCTTGTTTTCGCTATTCAGTTGTTTTTTTTTATTGCAGTCGGATTTTTTATTTAGGTAGACGAGCCCGTGCCTCTCAGACGGTCCTACTTTCATGAAACCTGAGGGCTTATTGTCTCCCGCACTCGCAATAACGATCGTTTTCATTTAGAAAATCGAAGCCTTGTGTGCTGCATTCACAATGAAAACAATTGCTCGACTTTGAAGCCGGTTGCAATTGTGAGTGCGTTAGACAATAAGCCCTCAGGTTTCTGCATTCACATCTCAAAAAGTTGTTTTCCGTCGTAGTTGATTATCCCCCTGTGTAGTCACAAGTGTAACCTAACCTGATAGGCGCAGCAAGCTATTTCGATATCCCGGATATAAAACAAAAGTAATACAAAATGTTTTTTACGAAATGAAAATATAGGAAATGATACATTTGACCAAAACTATTTTGGCCAAACGGCAGGCTGCCCACTTTTGTGGTTTACCCTTGAATCACCGAAACTCATTTCACAGAATGTTTTATATTGCAGAATTTTCCGTTCACTACACGTGATAATTTATAATTATTTGGTGGTCACAGGTCTAACCTAATTTAAGCTATGAAACCCATGCTGAAGATAAAACAATAAGGTTTCTGCAGAAATTAGGTTTTGATGAACACAAATTCGATTAAATTATACATTCGATCTAATGAGTTTCGATGTTTCAAGGGGATTCCTTATTTTGTACTTATACAATGTGCGACATCGCATGTTTAAAATATCAAGACAACGCGCAACCTATCCTAAGATAATTTCGTTAAGAGTTTATTGCTTAGGTACCTTAAAGAATAAATACGAGAAGCGATATTAAATCAGTATTGCCTTTTCATGGCTCGCAGCCAAAAAGTCTATTTTGCTTGGAATTCTGCAATACAATTTTGACGGTACCTTTTGTCTCTCACGAGCTCCTACTTGAGTGATCATTCATAATAATATTTCTTTCATTTGGCACCTTTATACTTATTTCCCTTACAACACAATTGGCGTCGTCGTTATCTCGAAATGTAGCAATCGAAATTGATTTCTTCATTTCTGCGCTGCGATCCAATATTATTTTTAATTGTAAGAACGATGTCAAATCTGTTAAAACGCGACTGCTCAAGAAAATGACCTGTAAGTATGATAGGTAAAAATGCTATAGATAAGCTATCTCCATTCCAAATTTCATCCAATTCCGACCAGCCGTTGAAGCGTGAAAGAGTAACAAACATCCATACATACATCCATACATACATACAAACTTTCGCGTTTATAATATTAGTAAGGATGGCGGATTTAAAAGTAAAATGGGTATATAAACGTTACGTATATAAATGATAATATGCAGTCGAGGTTTTAAAGCTTACTTTTTGTTAATCAGGTATGTGGTACCTACTTTAATAACTGTAACAAATGGTAATTAGTATTAAATTGCGAAATAATAATCTTGTTAAGCTTTTGGCACGCGCGGATAACACCGCGTTACGAGATAATTACCCATATAATTAAGCTCACCCTCCTGATTTTTATTTTATGACATAATATGTAGGTACAGTGCAAAATAGCTTTATTCGACTGCAGTTCCCGGTATAGGCAGAAAAAAAACAAAAATCCATAAATGCAGGATTCATTTTTTTTTGCAGGGTTATCGTCCGGAGCCAAATTTGTATGGATTTTTTTTGACAGCTGCGCGATTTTAGCGGCGCTTCACAATCCTCTCAGCGTTCAACTAATTTACTCTCTCATTTACTACCAAACTTCAAAGGTCCAAAGAGTGGCTATACTCTGAAAACCGAAGCTTGAAGTTACTTTAAACCTTGTTCCTCAGTCATGTAAACCTGTAAAGTGAGACGGGTAAATCTTCTCAAGTTTAGAGTTGGGCGCTGCGAACACTTCTCACCTTGCTAAGTAACGTTACTCAACATCACAATTAAGCCATAATTTTAATGGCGCGGGCCGCGCCTCGGTCTACGTACTAACGTACCCGAAATATTGCCAAATGGCCAATAAATACGACTAAATTGCGTATTTATTCGGCAAAGTTATGGGCCATGAGCCATGATAAAACACTGCGAACGAGCTTTATTACTGAATCAATACGATACGCAAACTGGCTTCATAGTGTTGGTAGACCTAAGCAAACTTTTTGTTTAACAACAGAAAAAAATGCGCGCGTGTCTATGTTTCATGATCTAAGTGCCCGTGCCGCCCATGTTCGGTTTATGAAAATGATATTACAGCTTTCACATCATTCCGCGGCCTACTGCCCCCGCGTTTTATATGCCACTCAAAACATTTGATCCCTTGCATTTCAAGTTTACTAGATCTTCAGTACGATTGAAATTGGAAATACTCGGTTTCACTTACGTCATTTTAGTTCTAAAGGAGCCTCATATTTTATAGAAACTGTCCACCAAATTGATACTCTAAGTGTATGGAAATATGCAGTGTATTTCTATTTCAGGTTAATTTCAGGGCCTCTCTTTAACACGATAAAATCATGTTGCTTTTGACGTGTTATCGTATCGTCAACGTTACAATAGCTTTTTCACCTCAGCAGCTCAAACAAGCAGGTTTTGCTGCTTAAAAACAGTGAGCAAAATTCAATTTAATGCCGTGAGCCGTGCTGGGTCTACTCACAACATTCGAAAAAATTGAACTTCACTTTGTTCTGTCGCTTTCACTTCGATACGAAAAAAGCGAGAGATAGAAACAAGTTGATTATAAGTTCGATTTTCAAATTCCATACCTAGTAGGCCCTAAAAGAAACAAACAATAAAACGTTCGGATACACTTATAAAGGTAAAATTGTAAAAATCTGTTAAAAACTTAAAAGTTTTAAATGTGATTATTATATTTTTATAATCGAATTATATTTTTTATAATGAAATAAACAGAATATTTCATAAAAAAATACGCAGTTAATCATGTACCCATCTACATGATTTATCGTTTTAACAATCTTTAATTTTGTTACATAAACCGCGGGTGCAGTATCAGAACGCATCTTTAAAAAATAGCGGGATTATTTTTATTGCTTTTGTTTATAGTTCTGTTACGCTATCTACTTTCGATACACGTTGAATATTATAAAAGTACTTAATAATAAATAAATATGAGTAAGTCCAGTGACGAAGTCTGCTATTTAACACCGGAAGCATTAAAGCAGAGCGTGTAAAAAATGCAGAATTAAGTTTCCTGCCTGAAAAGTCTCGCGAAAAATATCTAAAAGCGTAAGTTTGTATGATATTTTTAAGCAATGGAGACTTGCAAAGGGTGCAAACACTGTACTGTTAGCGTACTTACTTCATTAAATTATCACAATCACAAACGGAACAACCGTCTACAATGTGGAGTATTTACGCAATGTTGAAAACCATAATAAAGACAAAAGTTGACGTGCACAAACTTATTGCATTTTTGGAGAGAATGTGTCGGTAGGGCACGAATTGCCATCTAAGGTTAAAAAGTTTTTTATGAAGCTCCGGACTACAATTTTCTCGCTATAAACGTGTAGGTATTTATCCGTCATAAGTATAAAAATATATGTCTGTGCACACTAACCATTTGATTATGTTCTCGCTGCTGAGGTGAAAAGTTGTATGTGTCACACGAGACCAAAGTTATTTACATCTCGTGTCTTTGAATCCCTCGCTACGCTCAGGATTCTAACCTAGAATCACTCGCTACGCTCGTGATTCTATTTATAGAATCCTTCGCTTACTCGGGATTCAAAAACAACACTCGCAGCAAAAACCAACTTTGCTCTCTTGTTGCACAAATAACTATTATTTACTTGATTTTATACCACGTTAAAGGCAATATGGTTTTACCATCTCTGTAGAATAGACGTTCAGTTTTTTTTATCTCGTTAGGATAAGTTACAGGGTGGTGTAGTTTTACGACTCGGTTAGCCTAGTTGTAAGTGACCCTGCCTACGAAGCTATAGTGGTTCCGGGTTTGATTTCCGGTAACGGTAAATGTGTGTGTGATGAGCAAATGCGAGTACTAGTTCCTGAATCTTGGATGTTTTTTATGTTGTCTAGTAGCCATAGTTCAAGCCGATACGTTAAACTCTTTGTTTACATTTTCTAAAGAGCCTTAATGGAATATTTTCAGGTGATTACTAAATGTTGAGTAGGTAATTTAATTTTTAGGACTACACATGTTTGAAAGTTTACATATTTTTTACAACTATTTACTTTTACCTTTATTATTTGTGTATACCTAATAAATTTTACCAAGTTCCTTCACAACGACACATTTCATGACTATCTAGTACTAGTAATTAGTTCCATACTACATTTGCAAGTATTGCACCTTATCCTGTAGAACTTTTTTACTGATTAAGAAAGAACATATAAGGGGTACTGTTATCGACAATATTCTCAACGGACCTTCCAACCTAGAACTTTAATAAAGATGTCATCAAATCGGATTTTATAAAACGAAAATCGATAAATAATTCCAGTCGGTGTTTCTAAATTGAAATAAATGTAAATTGGCTCGTGAGGAGCGCACCAAGTCTGTGCGTGGGGAGAATACCGCCTGGCCGCCACGTGCTCCCGACATCACCTGTTGCTCTATTATATAACATACTATACCAATCCATTCAGGGCTGAGATTCTAGGAGGTAACCATATCGTCTTTGACCAGCACCTCTATTCCTAGGCAGTAAAATCCAAATCGTATTTGACCTGTTATGGTATAGTTTTTAACTCGGCCGCCATTACTGTCAAGTAAACAAGAGCTATCAAAACGTTGACAATACTCGGGTTATTTAAAAATTTGTTAAATTCACATTCACAAGAGTGTTTTTGTAGGCTGTAGGTGAAAATAATATTTCACATTCTTTAATAATTAATTACCCCTTTATTTTAGGTAACTCACGGTCAATACAGGGTAAACATTAATTTAATTTAATTGCACTCCTATTAATAGGCTGGACAGACAAAATTTGCATTAGAGATAGCTTACCCAATTAACACGTAGGCTACCTTTATCACAAAAAAATAACGTTTCTCGTGGCATGTGTATCTCGTGGTATATTTAATGTAAGTAGTAAATTAAAAATTCTTGGAAGGTTTCATAAATCTCTAGATGAGATTAATCCCGGTTGTTTGCGCGGGTCATGTTTAGGGAATGCAATTCAACCGGTTATTAGACATTTTTGTATGAACATAACCGGTTAAAACCGGTTATAATGCATTCCCTAATCGTGTTCTCTATGGAATACGTTCGAGGAATGAGGGGGATACCTTCCACAGAAATGAAACATATTTTGTAAGCAATAGTGACAACAAGAATAGGTACCGCATACCTCAACTCTAGGTTTTGCATATTAATTATGTAGGGTAAAATGTTTCATTTTCAAATTTTGTTTTGTTGTTTCAAGACCTCCGTCCTCGGTTTTAAGCCAACTGCTTCCAGCATGTACCTAATCAAATTTATGTTTCTCTTAGAATGTTTTCAAATTAAATTGTAAACATTAGAACAAAGTCGGCTCTGCTCATTCTTCAATTCATCTGCGTATATATAGGATACGTCAGAAAAAAATGGCACGACGAGTTTCACTAAAAAAGATATTAACTTTTTAGCTTTCATCATGACCCCCCATTCTATTTAAAGACCTTTGCGTCGAGAACATTTAATCGTTTCTATTATACACGCTCCATTGTACCGTGAAATCATTTCTACCTGTGTAATATTTCAGAGATTTGTACTTTCTTATGAATTTCATAAAGCGTTTTTAAAGTATTGACAGAACAGAACCCTCGCGTTAGGTTAAAACCTATTTTCATGTGAATTCACACGTGTCTGCTCTACTAAGACTATAAAATAATCATAAAACGGTTCCCTAAATTCAGCACCTACCTAGACCTTAGGATCTTGGAGTAATTTAAAATAATCTTTTTCAATTTTAGGGTTCCGTACCAAATACTTAAAAACGGCACCCTTAAAAGATGTCTTCGTTTTTCGTCAAGGCCCTTTTTCCTGAAAATTTGGAATATTTGTAGTATTTAGTGGTCCATTTATGGCTATATATCATTAAAAGTTTTGGCAACAAAATAAACTAAGGGTGAATTGCAAAAATATTGTACATAGTTAAGGAATTAATTGAGATAACTTTAACTTTCTTCTATTGTTTTTCCTTTGTGTAACGAAAATTATCCATATGATTATATGAGTAATCTTCGTTACACAATGGAAAAAGTTAAGGGCCTAACAACCCTTTTTTAAATGTACAATATTAAAAAAAAAAAAAAAAAAATCAAAGATTTCATAGCTTTTTAGATTTCAAAGATGTTTTCAAAGATGTTTTCAAAGAAAAAAGAACATCCTTTTTCTCGAAAATCTAAAAAAGAGCGTGGACTAGGTAAAATTAATTAATTAATTAATTGTATAATTAGGTACCTAATTATACAATAATATTTTTTTCGCAGGAAAAATCAGAAATGCTCTAACGCTTTTAGTTACTGTTTATAAACAGATAAATATTAACACAGTATAAACATTTTTATATTTTAAGGGTAGTAGATATGTACTGTATGGTGTGGACTTTATAAGATTCCCAATAGTTTACTCAAATAAGACACGTCTATCCCACTTGTCCCATTGAGTAGTCCCATTATGGGACAACTGAGACGATTTCGTCCCAGTAGTCCCATGGGACAAGTGGCACTAATATTTTTGTCTCAAAAGTCCCAGGTAGGTTTAGGTTATGTTAGTTTTGCCATAGCGGAGCTCCGTCGACACTATACAACTGATTTCTGGAATGAGGAAGAATGCAGAAACATGACAGAGCTAAAGAAAAAAGAGACTATAAGTATATGGTGATGACGGTAATGGGACTTTTGGGACTAAAATAAAATATCTATGGGACTAAAACAATAATCGTTTCAGTTGTCCCATAATGGAACAACTCAATGGGACTAGTGGAGGGATAGACGGAATAAGACGTAGGTGCGGAACCCTATTGGTATTCGAGTAGAGTCCGACTCGCGCTTAACCGGTTTTTATATCCATTTTCAGCTCCGGTGAACGCGATGTTTGGGAATATTCTTCAAGACACCCCATACGCCGAGTCAATCGAATGGAAATCATATATCCGGTCCATTATTATTCCTCGTCCTTTGACATATTTTAAACTTATAAAATAATTTGTTCAAAGTGACCAAGATTAAAACAATACGATACCAATACGGGTAAAAGGTAAAATCAACCTATTTTCCACTATGTTTTAACTTTTACAACATATGGCTATAATTTTAGTAACGTTATGGTAGTTCTTATTAACTTGAAAGTAAAAACAATATACACCTATCTATACATATAAAAATTAATGCCTTTTTCCCTTGGTCACGTCATAACTGGAGAATGGCTCGACCATTTTTTTTTTGTTGCGTTTTTAATTATCAGGAAAAAGTTTTTATGAAAAAAAAGTACACCAGGGCGGCACCGCGAACGGAGAGTTAGTGATTTAATATAAGTTGGAGTAGACTTCCTAAATATCATAATTGTTTAAAATTATTGTTATTTTAACTAGATATATACGTTGTTAAATTCGTCGTGATCGTCAAGTCACTCAATAATACAGGTAAAGTAAGACTAAATACGTCAGTGTGGCGGCAAATTATGTACATCAATGAAACTTTGTCTACTTATAACTTTATCTTGACACTAGAAATGAGGATCTGCCGAGACCTACCAAAAGTGAATTGACATTTTCCTTGTATTTTTTGTGCTGAACCGAATGAGACAATGTCATTCACTTCACTCGCCTAGTAAAATTCCCCCCCTGCCCATACCCCCCAATGGGGGTAGGACCCCTAAATTTTGGTAGGACTCGGCAGATCCTCATTTCTAGTGCCAAGATAAAGTTATAAACAAAGTTGCATTGACGTACATAATTTGACGCCAAATTTCTTATCGTCCTATTTAGTCTTACTTTTACTTTACCTAATTAAATTAAATTACACTAAATACACGACTGCCCCAAAAAAGGAGTGTAATTTAATAACCTTAAGTGCTAGCCGGCACATGTAGTTTCCCTTTCGCTTTCGCAGAAATGTTTATATAATCATTTCTTTTAACATCCTTTTCTATACTTATTTTCCTCCTTTACCTTCTGAATGGTTCAGTTTAATGGCTGCTGGTTCCCAGAATTTAGGCGAGTTGTAACCTTTGTCTTGTCTTTCCCCGCACAATCCTTATGCCACACTCGTCAAGGACCTCTCTCCAAGAGTCTCGGGCTAAAACGGACCTCGATCGGGCCCTGGCGAGACGGGACGAGAGCAAACGAGACGAAGAGCAAGCGAGACAAGACGATAGCAGTATGTATACACTGAGTGTCCCTCGGCATCCCTAATAGCGTTTGTCCTAACGCATCGTCTGTCCGAAATATTGTTTGTCATATACAGTCAGTTAACTTTTAAGTTTTCCAAAAATACCTGTGGATAGGTTAGACCATTTCTGTCTGTCTGTATGTCACAGCGGTTTTTCTCAACCAGTACAAAAGCCATCAACTTGAAATTTAACATGGTTGTAGATTTTTCTGGTCCGCATTGATAAACAATATGAAAAGTGAAAGTGACTACATTCTAATATAATATAAGGGGTGAACCAGATTCAGATTCCAATTTCAATCAGAATTCCATAACAATTTTCAATTTTGTCTGACAAAATAAATAAAATGTTTTTCTGTGTTTTTGCAAAAATATGTTTGGCAAAACGTATCGTTTCCCAACCGTTTCATTTGCCAACCCGCTTTTTTTCTGTAACTGCAAATACGAGTATTTCAGGATTTTTATAAAAACTAACCTAACCTAATCTATAGGGTTCTACACGATGGTAGGTACTGAAATAAATACAAAAAAACAAAAATAAAACACAAAGACAATCCTACTGATATCATGTTTATGTGTAAGTTTGTTACTCCTTTTCCTTTTGTTTGTTTATCACGAGTACGTTGGAATGGAGATAGCTTATAGGGTAGAAGTACCTGTTTTGGCCATCTTAAGACCGTTTTTGGCCACTCCAAATTTTAACAAATATCTTAATGCTTAAGAAATTCTTATCTTAATATTAATCTTCAGTGTTAACTATTTACGAATATTATTTTTAATTTTACAGTATTTTTCATACTCATTTCAACTTTAAGTGGCCAAAAAGGGCACAGTGGCCCCAAACGGTACTTCTACCCTACCATGGATAAACCCATAGGCTATTTTCATCCTGTTTTTCTTTTAATTTCCAAGGGGATAACGATAATCAAAATTTACGCAGACGAAGACGCGGGCAGAAGCTATGTTAAATAAAAAAGAATAAAAGTAAAATTCATCAAATTTTAAAATCATAATGCCTATTACAGAAATTATAATTAATAGTATAAAACAGTACTCAAGGTTTATATTAAAATTATAAAATATCACTAATCTTACAAAATGCCCAAGTAGCATGTATTTTAGATTATCAGAAAATTCTAGGGCTTAATTTAAAAACATTGTAACATGCATAGCTTTGTAGCTGACTGCCTTTTTTTAAATTTGTCGTATTTTTAGCATTGAATATATTGCCTATAAATTTGCGCATATTACAGTCAATATAATAGGGTTGCGTAGTCAAAAAGGAACTGTCATAATTTCGCCATGTCCGTCTGTTTGTCTGGCCCTCTGTCCGCGGTTTAACTCATATACTGCTGGTACTGCAAAGCTTTAATTTAGAATAGTTATACATTTAAATTACGCCGACAAAGTTGTAAAATAAAATCTTGAAGAAACCTTTTTTTTTTCGGGTAAAGCAGTTTCCCATACAAGTAAAGGATCTGAAGGTTGTTTTTTACCTTTCGGCAAAGGTATCAATGGATGGGTGTATTGATGGGAATATTGAATTAACACGAAAATATTAGAAGACTTGCTGTCGGGCTTTTGAAAGCTAACTATTGGTTAGACTCGTTATTTCGGGCTCCGGCTGATTGTCATATATGCGTCAATATGTCGCGGACGGCATGGCGGCCGTTAGCGCAGTGCAAACGGACCGGTGCCAATCAATATTTAATGACGTCATTTATTGGAAATATTCCGGTAACAAGCCCGTTTCGTCTGGCTTCGGGTTTTACAATAGGAATAGCGCAATCGCGTCCGCGTTGCGTTTGCTTACGTGTGTGTAACGATGAACAAATAGGTAACAAACGCAAATGAGACAGTCTCACACAGGCACCCTGACGCGTGTGCGTCAATTTGGTTCTGTATCATGAATATGCTGGTAAACCACCGACACCCAATACCGATAGACCGAAACATTTAAGTAATTTACCTTTAACTTTAAACCTTCAAAAACCACATCGCACTCGCATGTTATGTTGGAAAATGTATCTTGATATGAGTTAGATAGAGTTGAAATTTGTAGCAGTTGCATTTGCGACTTAAGATTTGAGGAAGTAAGGAGTGGATATTGTCTCGTGAGCATCCATCATGCAAAGTGAACCGACGCATTGCTTCCGACGGCGCTGTTAGCCACATGATCGATGTTCGGCTGGAGCGTGGTCCTTATTTGCGTTAAGTCGGTCTAACATGTTAGATTGACGTCATTCGGTTCGGCGATTACACGCGGTTTATACTACAACTACATAATAATTTAGTCATGTCTGGCTTTCCGTAATGTCACAGTCGTTTTACGCGAAGAGTATTGGGACGATGGAGATCAATTTCGTAAACCTCTTTACTCATCAGCCTACTTACTTAGTATTGTGAACAATGTTTATATACCTACTTACACAAAAGAAATGAAAAAAATAAGATTTTTTTAAAAGGTACTCCTCCATACGAATAAATAATAAAGACTGGCTGATCGATCAACGCACAGGCGAAACCGATGGACTTAGGGACTAATTTTGGAGGGAATGTTTCTTGGATATCCTTTGGAGGCCTTTGCCCAGCAGTGAGACATTATTCCAGTTTAGTGAAATGTGACCTAAGCGATATATGGAACTCGATTTTTTAATGTCGCGAAGCTACAAGTGACAAATTACAAGCGAAACTCTCTTTCCAGCAAAAGGAGTTTATTACTTAACATTAACGTATTTTTTGACTTTCCTGTCAAAATGGTAGCATTAAAGTGTTATAATATAATATATCGTTACTACTTTAGACAAAACTCGTATCTGATATTTTGAGATAGGTATATGAGTTTGAACTTAATTATCTTCAAAATTAAGTTCAAAATCGTACGTCACAAAATATGAGATAGGTACGAGGTTTTTTCAAATCAATGACGATATATATTTGGAATGGGCTAATTTGCTTTTCTCAAACATATAATTTCATAAAAAAAACAACGTCAAATACTAGGAGTGTATAAACATTAAAAGTAACCTGCAGTGCTCAGTCACCCGCGCTGTGTCGGGTGCGAGCGCCCGCCCGCCTGCGCCTCACCGTGCTAGCCTCTCTTCTTTTAACTGTAAATGCTTTTCTTTCATACGTAACTGAACACGTGAGGGCATTTCAAAAGTGCTCTATAGTGCAATTCTGGGTTAAATGGAAAACTGTATTTGAATTCTGAACGTTTCCCTATGCCACAATTAAGTAATATCTGACCATTTTTCATTTCTACGGCGTCATTTATATCCAATGGTACCTCGGCCTGTGGTGAGCAGGCTCGAGATTGGCGCAAACGCATCATCCACCCCAATCGTGATCCCTCTTAGCGGGGAAGACCATCATGGTGGTCAGTGCTGGAGCAGTACGTGCACCGCATGTGTTTGGGCTGATACACGGTGATCGACACTTATCCTTTTTTGACGTCTTCATGTGCTCCTGCGCTTTACTTTTTGTTGCTAAACACTTTTGGCTTAGCGAAACAAGCATCGTCTTTATATCTGAATGTTGAAGCTTCACTAATCCGCTGTTCAATAAAAAAAATCTCCTTTTTTGACCCAACTCCGTTAATGCATCAAGTTTACCGTAGCGCAGCTTGCAAAATTTTAATCCACAACTTTTACAACTCAGGTGGTTCTCCGGGGCAGGGCCTTGTTCGCAGTGTGGACAAAGCGGTGCGGACAACTGGGAATAGTCGCTTTGACCTGAGTCGGTGCAGATCCGGTGCTACGCGGTTATGTCTGCGACAACCTTTACGCAGATCCAACGAGTTTGAATACTGGCTTCATTGCTCTAATTGAGTGACTTCCAGCCCCTAAACGTTTCAGGTTTCGAGTAATCTGTAGGGCTGTTTCTTAAAATAATTGACAACAGAAACTTTTTAAAGTTGTTCTGAAAAAAATCATGTGTATAGAGGTTTGTCTCAAAAGCATACTTTGTTTTTTTTGTGCATTATTTACTGATAAAATAAACACATTTCTGCTAATGCCTAAAGAGCTTAAACGTCACATGATCATTCATTTCTACGTCTCAGCTAGTGCTACGTAACGGGATCCCTTTCAAACGCATAAAATATTTTTGCAAAATGCATCTTTACGCATAGATTCTCTTAGCATAGCATCCTTTTAGGCTGAAATTGCAGAACTTAAGACTGCACCGAGCAGAGGTCGAGCGTCAAGTCCGCCAGTCCAAGATGCGCCTAGACCGCCCTGACTGAGGTTATTCTCTAAAAACCATCGAGAGAGTAAGCTCATGCGAGCTTCGTAATTAAGAATGTACGTCCTAAAATGTTGTTTTGTACGCTCTGACAACTTGAACTTTCCGTTTAAACGTTGGTCCGGCAAGTTGAAAGACAAGCTCAGTGCGTCTCAATCGTTACAGGCTGTAGTGAAAAGGAGATCCGAGCGACGAACAAGTCGCGGAGCAAGACAAGAGATTGCAGAGAATAACATGGCAGGTGGTGTTCTCGCGGGGATCCTATCATAAAATTACCCACGGTTTTACGGGAGGCGATAAATCGATCAAGCTAGGTTTCATTTGTGGGAAAATTAGTTATCTGTATTTTCACTCAAGCAGAGCTCGCTCGGTTGCCCAGATACTGTAATTTAACAGGATAAACTAACTTAATAACTAGATTGCACAAGAAACTAATACCGCTGCTTTTTATTACAGAATAAATTAAACTTATACAACAGAGATTACGAATTTCTACGCTGGATTTCGTCGACATTTATAAATAGAAGTAATTACGTTTTGCTTTACTTGTTATGATATCATCTAAACACGCAGAGATAGCTCTACATCAAAGTGGTTTGGAACATATTAATAAATATCTACATTTAATCACTAAGTAGATTGCTTCCGTGGTGAATTATTTTATTTAGTTTTTCTTCTTAATAACAAATACCAATGTGATGTAGAAATTAAACAAATATGTAATAAGCATTAACAACTATTAAATAAATGTTACGGTTGCGCTACTACATGAGCTTTTTTATTTAGGGTTCCGTAGTCAAACTAAGAACCCTTATAGTTTCGCCATGTCCGTCCATACGTCCCTCCGTCCGTCTGTCCGCAGTCTAGCTCAGAGACTCTTAGTACTGGAAAGCAGTAATTTGGCATGAATATACATATTAGTCACGCCAAATAAGTGGTAAAATAAAATCTTGAAAAAAAATTTTTTTTTACTCTACTTCCCCTTCTGGTAACGTGGGGATGTAATTTGTTTTCTCGTCTACCTAGTGTGGGATGTCTTTGGATAGGTCTTTCAAAATTATTGCGGGTTTGTGAAAACAATTTTTCGAAATATTAAGTTTTAAAGCGCGAATTTTTGTTAGAGTCTAGTGTCCCCCCCCCCTACAGCCAAAACTACAAATACCTACTTAAAATCTGAAAAATATTTTAAATGAAAACACATATAATGAATTTAATAGGAAAACAATCACGACTAAGTAGACTTCATTGGTTCTTGAGTTACAAACGGTTTAAATGTTTATACCTACCGACAACTTATTTGCGGTGTGTTGGTAAACTGACCAATGTCGATGTATGGTGATAACAGTTTTCCAACGGCAAAGTTAGGTTTGTCGTGAGGTCTGCGTCGGAACCCTACACCGAGCATGGTCCAAAATGCTCTTGCCCGGTTTTTAAAACTAGCACGTCCGCCGGCTCGAGTGACGTGAGGCTTTCAGATATGAAAACACTGAACAGAAGCTGAAAAGGGTTTTTCTTGTAAAGAAGACTTAAATAGGAGGATTCGGAAACCGTCAAGAAGGGAAGATGGCGGATTGAAAAATGATCGGCTGTTACTTTTGATACATTTTATTTACTGATTACACTCTCACTCACTAGACATTGGCGAAATCACAACAGAACCGATGTTATATCTCTTTCTTTAGCTTATGTTTTATTAATTCCCTAAACCCTTTCGTTTGAGACTGCCTCATCTTTTTACATTACCTGAGGGCTTATTGTCTAACGCACTCGCAATCACGATCGTTTTCATTTTGAAAATCGAAGGCTCGTCTGCATACAAAATGAAAACAATTGCTCCACTTTGAAGCCGGTTGCGATTGCGAGTGTGTTAGACAATAAGCCCTCCGATGCTTGGAGTTTTACCTACCTATCTTATTCTTAACTAAATGTCGCAATCACAAACACGTACTTAGAACTTTAGTGAAAAGGATATGTACCGGAATTTACAGCGAACAAGTCTGGACATAAGTACATGGAACCTTACAGTCCTGCTGGCAGCCGTTTCCTCGCAAGAAAATTCGCAATCCCAGAACTCCCAGACTGCGAACGAAAATTCCTTCTTTTTAAGCTCAATCAATGAAAAACCCGCGACCTAGTCCTTTTTTTATTTGTACCTGCCATTCCGGACCTCTACTAAGAAATTGTTTTGATTGTACCTTGGTTTACCTTCTTCTTTTACTACTCGCGACACTAAACGGAACTAAAGGGAATTAACTTTGCTCAGTTTTAAAGATTTTACACAATTTCCCAACGAATATTGATAAGCCAAAAGCAACCACACACAGAACACAGCACAGAAGAGCACAGGAGAGCTCAAAACCACATTTTATAGACTGGTCAAAAATTCAAAGTCATTCTTACGAAATTGTACAATAAAATTCTAAAAAAATTTACCTAGCTTACTTATTCTAAATTTAAATCTTACTAATATTACAAATGCGAAAGTTTGTGTGAGTGAGTGTGTGTGTGTGTGCGTGTGTTTGTTTGTTACGTCTTCACGCTGCAACGGCTGGACGGATTTGGATGAAGTTTGGAATGGAGATAGCTTATACCCTGGATTAACACATAGGCTACTTTTCATCCCGGAAAATTTAAACGTTCCCGAGGGAATAACTTTAATCGAAATCTAAGCGGACGAAGACGCGTTCAGAAGCTATTATCCACTAATCCTTCTAATGCGAGTATCCTACTAATCCAATATTATAAACCCCTAAGGGGTAAAAGGAGGGTGTAGAATTTTGTATGAGTTTCGTCATTTTTGAAGTTAAAAACGTGAAAATTGTTAAGTATATACAAATACAAAAAAAAAATAGCTTTCAGCGATTTTGGAAAAACTACCCCTAAGAGATAACAGGGGGATGATATGACCCGGGGTACTCGGAATTCAGTTGGTTAGGATAAAGTATTTTTTTTGACCATCCAGAATCCAAAAATAACTTAAAATAGGTTAAGTTATTTTTCGACCGAAATTTTGGTACGACCGATAATACCGAAAATTAAACATGTAAAAAATTTAATACACTAAGGGTTGATTTTTCAATCCCCAGATAAAGCTATCCGGAAGGTAAATTTTAGCTCTGTCCTTTTCTTTCATATGACTTCAGAAAAGGATAGTAATACATTTAACTGACGGATAGTTTTATCTGGGGATTGAAAGATCAGCCCTAACTATTATTTTTTACCTATTCAACTACTAAAAACTAAACCGCGTTTCTTCTCGGGGCAAAGGATTTTATTTTTCGAAACGGTTTGACTGCTTTTTGACATTCATAGATGCAATTTTATTATGCTCAAATAGAACAATAAAGAACTTCGTCCTTTAAATTCTGTGATCAAGTAGGTTTTTAATAAAAACACTTTGATACTTTATTGTTAAAAAGAAAAACCTATTTTAATTAGTTATTTGGTAGGTACTGTTATTCTTTCTTAGTCTTTTTATTAATTAGGTACTGTTATTATTATGAACGTTTATTAAGACCGGTAGGTACCTACGTAAATGCCTGATATGATATTAATTAGTTAAAGCCCAGTAAGGTAGATTAACCAAAATCCGGTTAAATACGCCCGAGGGTTCTATATCATCCATCACTCAGTTGGTATTGAACGCTAATTGAATAAGTAAAGAATATGATAGATATTGAAATTTTGAAACATCGACTTTTATTTTTGGAATTAGGTACAGAAACTTTTGTACATATTAACTGGTATTAGTTATTTATAATTATAACTGGAGGTACAGGTATTAGGCATTAAACCTAATTTGACACCTAAATAAACCGCCGTTTGGAAAAATACAGACTGTACAAACATAGATGTAATATATTTCTAGGTTAATAATTATATTATAGAAGAAGCAGAGAATCCAATACAATGACATATTTTTATGTAGGTAACCTAAACGGTTAAAAGATGAATCCCTTTGAAATAAGGCCGAGGTCGTACGGACGGACACGGTTATCTTAGCAATAGGGTCCTATTGCCACCCTTCACATCCGGAATCCTTAAAATCAGTAATCACGTTATCGGTTTGCCTTCTCCATGGTATATAAATAATGTGTATTGTTTATGAGAACAATAAACAATTATTGTCACAAGAATTGCTTTAGTGGTTGTCGTTTGATCTCATTCGCAGAAAGGTCACTCTTAAAGCGAGGTTAAACTCCAAACGCGGGTCAAACGCTTTGTTAAACACGAATTTAACTTTTGTGTCCTTTTGGGCACCAAATTTAGCAAACAAATAAGAGAACTTCTGTCGAGTAATTACTTAAAACTTTACAACTTGTATTGAAAACTGAATCATAAGAATATTATTCAATTTAACTTGCTTGCCAATTTTAGACGACTTTTTACAAATCAGCCGTAATTAAAGATCACTTCGTTAAGACTAAAAACTTCAACAAGAATAAAAAGAGAACTTTTTATTCAAGTAAGTATTTCAAATTAAAATTTTACTACTCTAAGGGCCTGTTTCACAATCGACCAGTAAATGTATCTGCCATTTAAAGTTGTTTCTCTCCTTGTCTATTTTCAAGTGACAGAAAGAGAAAAGGCTAAATTTATTTGTCAAATATGCTTTACTTGTCGATTGTGAAACAGGCGGTTAAAGACTTCATAAACGCATAGTAAACCTATTTTTCTCAAAAACGTCCGGAAATGTTAACATTACTATCTACATATATTCCGAGTCCGGAAAAGCTTGTTTTTTTTTAAAACAAATCTTGCGTTTTTCCTTGTCATAAACAAAAAGGCGGTAAAGATTGATGGTTTTTCACGTGGAGTTTCTGTTTCTACCATTATTTATTAACGAAACACGATAAAATTTGACCCAGTAAATGAGATGACTTGGCACTTTTTCGCGCATCTCGGACATCACTTGGCACTACTTTTGCCCCAATTAAAACGTCTGGCAATGTTATATTCAAATTAAATGCATAATTAGCTATAATACTACACCAAACACAGAGCTCTATAAATTGCACACCTTCAATTGATTTTACAACCCCTTTGTTGCCCATCCACTCCCCCACCCACCGCTGAACATATGGATTAATAAATAATGATAGTATGGCACCCTAACGAGAGGGATTTCGTTGCTTTATAAATTGCAAACATATTTCCGTAGCCAGCTCTTAGACCAATACATATATGTGAGCAATATATAAATATTAATTTGTAATCGCATTGGTTCTCGAAAACGGCGGCACGAACAATTTTGAGGAAAATTGGGGAGTCAGTGTTTTTCGAACCAAAAATCGATCTGTTAAGTAGTCATTTCCGGGAAAATTCGTTTTCAACCCGAGCGACGTTCAGTACACAAAATTTTCCTATGCCAAATAAAGCGTAGGCATCTATTTTCCAACAAGTGCGTGGAGTCGATTCAATATCTCGGCGATCGCTACATTTGTCAAACTCTACTAAATCACACTGCAGAATTTGTAGATAAACGTCATTAAAATAGTAAGTTACGTCATGCAATTTACCTTTAAAAAAATCACCAAAACACCACCTTTTTGGTTGCTCATTTTTTGTATGTAGGTTTACGAAGTACCCGTATGTTAAGTGACAGGAAAGACTAATTTGATTAACTTTTTATTATCTTGGCATAATATTGATAAGAAGCTTTATCCCGCGACTCCGTCTGCAAAAGTCGTCGTCGTGTATCGTAAATCGTAATTGCCTTGTGATATCCGTACCTTCCTACCACTACCATTGCAAGTCGATCGGTTGTGGCTCATTTCAAGTCGAACACCATAAAATTTCCAATTAATTAATTCCGAAAATAAGGAATTTTATAATTCCGATTTTTTATAACACCGGAAAAATATAAGAACGAATTATCGAAATCTCGAAATTGATATTACCGAGTATTAAAATCACGAATCAAATATTGACCATCACGAATTTATTTTTCTCCGAAATGTATAATTCCGATTTTCGTAATCCCGAATGTTCATAATCCATACACGGACCTAAAAAATACGGACGTAACGTTGCACTGAAGAGGTGTGAAGCATGCAAGGCCGCATAGGTAAGACAACGCGCCGAGTCACAGCACGAGTGACAGTTTACGTGTGTGCGTATGCACGCACACAGACAGCCATTTTGCGTCTGTATTTTTTTTAGGTCCGTGTGTCAGTAATATGAAAATTCTGTATTTTGAAAAAAACGGTAATATGATAGGTACCGGTCATAAGCTAAATTTAAACATAACATTTTACGGAAGCGGAAGATCGAAAATTTGTAATTAAGTATAACAATTCGGAATTATGATATTGATAATATGATAATGGGAAAAATTTGGAAATACTTAAAAAAAAATCGGTGTTTTGTCTAGTCGGAAATATGATAATCGAGATAGTATTTTCCGAGATTTTAGTAAGACGGATTATATTAGATAATTCGGAAATTAAACAATCGTGATGTGATGCTGATGCTTCGTGAAACTCAAATTTGGAATGGCGATGATTCGGAGTTTTCTAAATTGGAATTTTCAAATTCAGGATGAAATATTTCGAGATTATATTATGTATAGTGTATCCTCGGTTGAGGCATGGAATCGCAAAGACGGAACAAACAAGCAATCAAACAACACACTTTCCCACTAACAATATGATATGGTAATTCACGATCATCCTTACAACATGAATTAACATACAGTATAAGCAATTTAAATTAGAAGTAAAAAGAAGTAAACTCAACCGGCGACGATTAAACAATTTGCTATACTTATATAATCGTTCTGATATTACAAGGAGACGGATTTACCTAGAAACCATCAGGACAGGAGAAAAATATATTGTTTTAGACCATGTTATCTGACAAGTTTGACCATTTTATCTGATAGCATCAGTTTATATCGGGTAGTTAACCTTGCTAGCTGCGGAGTTTTATAAAACTATCCCTTGGCAAAATATTTGAATGCATTTTAACTTAATATGCATTAAAACGTGAAGAAGACAGTCTAATTGCAGTCGTTTTCCCCTCCGCAATGAGGTAAACATCGACAAAGATGATCCGCTCGCGGCATTTCGCGCCACGCCTGCCACGAGCAAAGTGCGGCAACTCTCTTAAACGATTTAGTCGTGCGTGTTCTTGCGGATTATTTATCCGGTGAGCTTGAGCCGTTTTGCATGGGCATAGGTATAAGATATAGTAAGGTACCTACCGAATTTGGCCGGTTATTCGCAAACGACTTTGTCACCGGGATGTTTAGAGAGAGATGCTGCAGAGTTTCTGTGATCACGTGTGCTTTTTAGGGTTCCGTCTTCCGTAGTCAAACTAGAAACCCTTATAGTTTCGCCATATCCCTCCGTCTGTCCACAGCTTGGCTAAGAGACTTAGTTCTAGAAAACTGTTATTTCGCATTAATATACTTATTAGTAACGCTGACAGTGCTAAAAAAAAATAATTAAAAAAAAATCATCGTTAATGTTATTCAAATAAGAGAGAAAAAAAATATGACGTACTTAAAACACGTCCATCCTGAAATGCGAGACAATATATTTAGCGCAACCACGCTCTCAGTTTATAAATGAATTGCTATTGTTCGCCGGCATAACATGTTCTAACTAATACCCCTAATAAACTGGAAAATACTGCGACAGACGAGACATGACGGAGAGGGCAAAGCTGCGGGGTCATCAGACCGTTAAATAACCGACCGAATCGAAAAGTTTAAAAAGGTTGCCATTTTATTCTGAAAGTAAAAGAGCATGCTTGTTCTTATTTTACCAATAGAAACAAGCATGTTCTAAAGGAAATGGAAACCTATGGCATATCTGAAGTTTTGTTCCCTGCTTCATTTGTCCGAAAATTCGTTAGAAAAGAAAAGTTAACTTAGTTAAGTTAGTTTTTTTTATAGTATTAAGGAGTTTTATGAGTGATTTATAATTTTATTTTTAATTTAGTGTTTTTAATTTTCTTTTAATTATTTATTTTATTTTATTTATTTTTATTATAATTATGACTTGTGACACTGAAAGTGACACCGGTGACTGAAAAGCTGTGTGGAATCGGTATGGGCATGTGATGCGGAGGAATGAGGAAAACATCGTCAGGAAGTTTTGAATATGAATGTACTCTGAGTAGAAACGATAGATGGACTCTGAGAAAGATGATATGGCTAGAAAGGGAGTGACTACCGAGATGACGACTAATGTCTAACTATGGAAGAAAAATACATGTTGCGCCGACCCCAAATAAGTTGGGATAAGGGTAGGAGAATGATGATGATATAATAATTATTATGTTCACTAAATGTATAAATAATAATTTATCATAAGTCAGACAACAAGCAATCATAACACAATAGTCAAAAATAAAAAAACGTTACTTAATATTAAAATATATATATATATATATATATATATATTCGTCAACTTCACAAAACCTTAAGTATTTACACAACTATCTTCCAGTAATCTGCGAAAACGGCTTGAGAGAGAGTTAGCGCGAGCCAGAGCTCGACTGGTTACTGACAAAAGCCTGTGACAACGACTGCGAACGTAATTGTTCGGGGCAACCATGCGGAGCAAGTCGTTGTGCGAGTCAGGAGCGTCGACGGTGCCACGGAGTATTTTGCAAACTTTTTTAAGCTGGTCACGGGCTCTCTTACGTTAAGGCAATTATACCCAAGAGATCCCTGGAGGAAGTTGGTTGGGTTATAATATTAATATTATTATTATTATTATTATTATTATTTTGGCTGTATTACTTTCCTGAAGGGGCAGTTTGGCTGAGATGCAGTCTAAATCAGAGGCTTCAAATAATATTGTGAGTGAATTATGTGCCGAAGTAGCGTTATTACTAAATGCTGTTTCGGAAAGTAGGTCACCGCATACCTCTATTGTGAGTGCATGTCACGGGCTGCAAAATGCACCCGTAGACAAGATTGAGTCCGTGAAATTGGATGCGTTACCGGCCGGTGCTGTACACAGCGCCGCTCCGCGCCCCCGCCGCCCGCTCTTCTGTCCCGGCTGAGGTGACACCATGCGTGCAATCGACGACCTCAAATCGCGCGTACGCTGCTGCTGCCAGGCGACCAATTGCTAGGCAACCAGCACAGCTTCCAATTCAAGGGAAGCAGAACCCCATTCAACCCGTTCGCATGCCCCCGGCGTGTCCCAAGCAGGACAAAGATGGTTTTACCAGGGTAGAGAGGAAGAAGAAGCCTGCCCCGAGGAACCTGTGCGGCACCGCACCGACCGGACCGAACCACTTGCTTTGGCCTGCTACGCCCACGACGCAGTTGTACCTATGTGTCCCGATTGCATTTCTCTACAAAGGCGAAGGAGCTCGTAGAGTATGTACTGGTTAAGACCGGAGTTACCCTTAGGGTCGAGTGGTTGGAGCCCCGCCACAAGGTTAATTTTAAGTAATTTGTGGTGAGAGTATCGACCAAAGATCTGACGACCTTATTAAAGGAGGAATTCTGGCCGAAGGGTGTCATATTTCGGCGAATCCGTGGCCGCCGGATAGCTGACACTGCGAAAGTGTATTAGTCATGTTGTTTTAACTTAGTTTTGTATTTGGCATACTTTTCTCGTATGTTTTTTTCTTACATTAGTATTTTTCGTAAAAGTAAAAAACATATTTTTACTTTGACTTTTTTACTTTGATTTATAAAAAGAAAGAAATAGACTGAAACTTAACTTTGTACTAATGGTATCATTCGATGTCGTTAGCCGGCCTCAGATGTTTCCACCTAATCCGTTGTCGGCCAAAGTATGTCCGGGCGTCGTCGTCGTCCGAACTCGGCCGATTGAATCAAACGTATATAAAGGAACGAGAGCGCCTACACTGCTACCGGTACACGGTATACGGTATACTGAGATTAATCGTTTATGTGAGGCCGAATACCGTATACTGTGTACCGGAAGCAGTGTAGTCGCTCTCGTTCCTTTACGCGACGCCTACCGTTAGTGATTGATTCTCGGTCTCACATAAACGATTAATCTCAGTATACCCTCACGTAACCGCCGGTCATGTTTTATTGGTTTCGCTTGATAAGTAAGTATTTTTCGCTTAAATAAAATAAACGTTGATTAAAATTGTTCTGCTTTGAGTGACACTGGCATAATAACTTGAAATTAAATGTAGTGTCATCTTCATGGCATTTGAGTTTAGTAATAACATTGGTGAAATCAACTTTCTTTAGTTTATGGGTCTGCTAAAACCTCATCACCGATTTTTAGGGTTCCGTACCAAAATGGTAAAAAGGAACCCTTATGGTGAGATTTCGTTGTCTTTCTGTCTGTCTGTCTGTCTGTCCGTTTGTCTGTATGTCACAGCAGGTTTTCTCAGCACTATAAATGCTACGAAACTGGAAATTTGGCATAGTTGTACAACTTGCTTGCCCGCATCTGATTTTGGTAAAAAAAATATGAAATTGATTTCATAAATGATTTAAAAGGGTTCTAGAATGGGGGGTTAAAAATTAAATTGGTTTGATTATAGCAAATGGGGTGAATTGGGGTGTCATATGAAAGAACTCAATCCGCACATTTCAAAACAATTTTATTTTTTTATTTTCTGATATGTAATTTTTGATTTATAGCTAAAAATGTACAAAAAATGACCGTTCCCCCCCCCTTATCTCAGAAGTTTATTAAAGAAAAATCTGAAAAAATCCTGGCATATAGCTAATTATTTATATTTTAAGGAAAAAATAAAATGAAGTGATAATTATTTACAATTTTTGAGAAATAACAAAAAAACTTTTAAAATAGGTTTTAAAATTTAGACTAGCCAAAATAGACCTTATTGCATAGAAAGTAAAGTTCATAACAAAATGAGTATTTTCTTTTGCGGGTACCAAGCGTATTATCTTAAATACGGAACCCTCGGTGCGCGAGTCCGAATCGCCCTCGACCGATTTTTTTTATTATTAGGTTTAGAAGAAACTAACGTCACATTAGTTAATACCATATACCATTAAGCATTCTGCATCTGTTTAAAAAACGACTGACTGTTGAGTTTCTTGCGGCGTTTCTTCTCAGCAGTGGTGGTGGCGCTGGTAGATTTTTGACGTGTAAGAGTGCCCGTGCGGCCTACGTACTGAATAAACATCTTTTTTTTTATCATTCTTTATAAGAATCGGTCGCAAATAACACTTCATTAACATTGCCGCGTTAAACACTTGTTGATATACGGAGTCGGCTAAAATAGTGTAAAAATAACACAGCGATGTGCGTATAGGACGAAATCTTCAACGAACTATCAGTGTTAACTCAAAATTTACACTTTAGATAAACAAAAAGTAATAACTTTTCCTAGCTCCGCTGCGCACTTCGGTTTTTCATTTAATGTAATTATATTTTCGTATTAACAAAATTGTTCGGGCGAACAATGATTGAGCTTCAGTGTTTACAGTGGAAGGCAAGGGTTTAAGGGCCTTTTCCTGAAAAGTACTTGGTATAATTAATTTACGCCCTCCAGGAATTTCGGCACCCGATTTAGCGCCGGGTGTTCGAAAACACAACCCCGGAACGGAACCGTTGTTGTTTCTTTACACAACCCGGACCAAGAACACGTTTTCGGGTCTATATTACAGGGTAAACTGGGAGATGGGCCTTAAAAATGCTGTGTTAACTAGCGTTTCCGGTAATCGTTGTACTTACAAGGTCTGCGCGGGTCAATGTTTCGTATTGGACGATTTACACGTTTATGATATGACCCAATTTTTGTCATTAAAATTATTGATTTAGAAAGGAGATAAAACTCTCACCCTTATTCAAAAACCCACTATCAATATTTTTTAGTTAAAGTATTCTTTGTCACATTCTGTCAAATTCTAATGAAAGATAGGCCAAACCATATTTTAAGCACACTTTATATGTGCATTAATGAATAAGACGGTCAGTATTTAAACTTACGTCAGAGAGACAATGTTGGGTTGTTCCCAACCTTAAATACAAATACCACCAAAACCCTAATCAATTTCATACTATTGAAAAATACAGTCATTTAAGATTTATAATAAGTTTGTAATAAATGGGAATAAAAGCAGCTTAAAACCATATTGCCTTGCCTTTGACGTAATATCGTAACATGTCAAAGGCAGTATTGGCTTACCCCTTAGAAGAAGTATACCCTAGACCAGATGGCTTATTGTCTAACACACTCGCGATCGCAACCGGCTTCAAAGAGGAGCAATTGTTTTCATTTTGTATGCAGACAAGCTTTCGATTTTCAAAATGAAAACGATCGTGATTGTGAGTACGTTAGACAATAAGCCCTCTGACAAGGGCGTGCTACCGTAAGGGATGGATGTACTCTACATACAATACATGGGGTTACCAGAGAGGTAAAAAATTACCCATAAGTCACATGCATATTTTTTTATTTCACAAATTTTATAGAACTTGTCAAAAGAAAACAAACTGCGTTTAAATTACTGTTCTTTCGTGGAAATCAGAATAACATGATTTGAACATTGACGGTGAAGGTTACTCGCGAAGTCTTGTAAACGCTCCATAATTAATACCGCATAACTTGTGACGTTACTGGTTATACGATGTCGAGCGAAATGTATGAACGTAATTGCAAAATCACTCAATCACACTTTTTTTTTTATTTAAACTCCGCTCACATGATTACTCACTTGAAACCATGTTGGGAATGAGAATATCTCTAAATATATTGTTGTATTCTGCGAAAGCAATGATTACCAAAATGTTAAGAGTACATACGAGGGTACTTAGTTGGCTTCCAATTCTATCGCCCAGTAGATCTCAACCAGGCACTACGCACAGTATTATCTTTTGGAAAACTGGAACAAATATTTTACCCGTTAAATGAGGTAAAAAATATTTTTTGTCTGGCAAACCCAAATCACTTCACATCACATTTCAGGGGATCTCAACGTTTCCGCCAGCAAGAAATATAATATTAAGTTATTATTTCGCTAGAACCGTGATACTAATAATAAATTTGAGAAATAATTGAAATCAAAATCACACAAATGAGTGACTGGAAAGCAATTGCGACGGGAGCACGAATTGTGAAGCGAAGCGAGTGAAGTGACGTCTCACATCAATCAAGAGGCCCTCAACTTGTTGACAAGGGTGTATCGAGTCAATGATACCAGTGCAATAAATTAATTATGCATACAAAACAGTATTCTCGTTTTAAATTAATGCAACAAAGAGTTTACGTCAAAATAAAGTTTGCCATCAACAAATTAAATTCTTTAATCTTGATTATAACATATAGTTTTTTATAGAAAGTTTATTTCTTATAAAATGTGGAAAGTATAAATGTTTTGAATTCTGTGAATGTTTTTCGGTCACGGCAACACCTTTAAAGCCGCCAGCCGTTCTTTAAAGACGTTAAACTACTTACGTAATTTGGGTGGTTAATCCTGCAATAATCTAATTGTTTTGACCAAATTTTAGAGTTGTTTTAATGATCTTGTATTTAAATATACGTAGTGAAGATTAGTTACTGTATTTCCCGCGATTAAAACACGGGGCCCGCTATGTAGCTGGGGTATTTTATATTATTTCATTTACTTAGCGGTCCCCCAACGTGTCGACACTTGTATCAAAAATTATACCCTACCTATAATTAAAAAAATGAGAGTTAACGATTTATACGCGACTAGAGGACGCCCGCGACTTCGTACGCGTAGAATTAGTTTCCCGCTACTCCCCCCATTTTTTCCCGTTGGGGGTCGATTTTCGGAAAATCCTTTCTTAGTGCTCACTTACATCATGAAAGGAACCTCTGTACCAAATTTCAAGTTTCTAGGTACAGTAGTTTCGGCTGTGCGTTGATACATCAGTCAGTCAGTTTAGCCTTTTATACAGGGTGTTACAAAAATACCCGTAAAGCCGAAAGGGGGTTAAATGGTGCCTTATAACAAGTCCATTTACAATATTTGAGAACCGTACTATCACCGTATGACTTACCGGCAAAAAAAAAAAAATCATTATTTTTTTCATTGATGTGCCAACCCTATTTCAGTAAAATTAAAGAGTAAACCACGCAGAATGTTTATGTAAATTTTTACCTAATTCGTGAAACGATCAAGAGACATACTAACAAAATGTACAGAATACGATTAGATAGATATTACAAGTCGAGTTTTGGAGTCGTAATATTCTGAGTTAGAAAACATCATAATTTTGGAAAAAAACACGAATCAATCAGTAGAGTAAGTATCGATAAGAAGATTTGAAATTGACAACATAACCTTTTTTTCCGTCTTGACGTTTTTTGAGGCCAGTACTTAAGCATAATGACATCATAGTAAACCACGCAGAATGTTTATGTAAATTTTTACCTAATTCGTGAAAGTTTGTGGATGAAAACCAGAAACACCATTAAAGTTGACAATAAATTATTAAATTGGTAGGTTGGCCTCTCTGTTAAATAATCTATGCTAACTCCGGTTCCCTGACATGACAGCTTACTAGGGTTGACAATATTTTTGGCTTTTATAATTTATTCGATTTTTTACGGGGTATTTTGTAACACGTTGTATATATAGATGACGGTTGCATCAATATATTAATACCTACTTATAATTAGAATATTATCGTGATTGTTATATTCATTCAAACATTTCTACTCAAATTTCAATAGGTTCTGTCTAGTTCTCTTCATGACAGCTATCTATTATTTTCAGATGTGTTTCTATTTTAAATATCGGGCCATAGAGGCGAAGTGGAGGTCTTCAACCTTTACAGTACGGTTATGAAGTTTTTTACTTTATAAAAAGTGCTTTTTTAAATAATTTTTTTGTTTGTTTCATTAAACTGAGTCCAACATTTCTGAATTATCAAAATTCCCAGTTGTAAATGTGCGGTCATGCTGACTCTTGCTCGACTACATCGACCGTGATGAAGAGACATCCAGACAGACGAACGCTTAGTGATTTTATGAGAGTTACGTTATTTGAGAAGGAACGTGAATGCATTATTCTTGATTATCAAAAGCGTCCCAATCCACTTTTGACGTTTCAAGGCGGAGGAAAACCATCCCCTGAAATTTGATTAATAGCCCTGCTCTGGCTGCACAAAAGTACCGCTTCACAGGCGCTTCACAGATGTCATAATCTTTCACCGTGAAATTGAAATTAGGTATTATCTCACTAATATTATAAATGCGAAAGCTTGTGTGAATGTTACTCCTTCAGGCTGCAACGGCTGGACAGATTTGGAAGAAATTTGAAATGGAGATAGCCTATACCCTGGATTAACACAGGCTACTTATCATCTCGGAAAATTTAAAAGTTCCCGAGGGAATAACGATAGTCGCATTAGAGCTAACAACAAACTTTTACATGGATAATATTAGTAGGAAGTAGGATATTGGACGATGCGATCAGCGTAGTTGCATAACATCATTAATGTTCGTGTATGAAACTTTGTCTACAAGTTCTGAGATTAATTTACCGAGGTTTCTAACGGCCAAACCCTATATTCATTCCGAGGACAGATAAGGCTTACTTCGGGTTAAAATTTGACACTTGCCCATACAAAATGTGTCAAAATTTAATCCGAAGCAAGCCTATCTATCCGCGGTAATAGGGTTCGGCCATAAGAGGTACATTCGAGCAACTTCCGTCCGGTACAGCGAGATAGCGGGTAGCGAGCGCCCCGTGTTTATGAGCTTTATAACCCCCGACGCAAAAAGAAGGGTGTTATAAATTTGACCGCTATGTGTGTCTGTCTGTGTTTGTGTTTGTGCCATCGTAGCTCTTAAACGGGTGAACCGATTTAGATAGCGGTTTTTTTTATCTGAAAGAAAGTTTTCTAGCGGTGGTTCTTAGTTTCATGAAAATCAGGCAGGGTTTTTATCTATCTAATAGTTATTATTCCCACTAAAGCCGCAGTAGAACTACGTCCCCTCACTGTAAAAACCGACTAACTGCATGAAGTATATTTCCAGAAAAACGCATTTAAAGGTTTACGTATGATTCATATTTCTAGGTAAACCTAATACTATCTGAAATACGTATGTGTTTTACAGATACGTTATTCGTTACTAAAAAAGTAGTAAAGTAAGTATAGATTAGATTAAGAGATTAAGATTACATAGATTATTATATTAAGAGTAGGCTTTTGCTGAACACACATTTTTTTCGTAACTTTAAAAGTAACAGGCTTAGACTGGTATGATTCAAACATAAACATTTTAACCATAGGCAATGTAACTAAAGACTGTTTTTGTTTGTTGTTTTTAGCTTTAGCTGTACCGAATTTAATATTTCGGATTTTAGTGCCCTTAATACACAAATATGTTACTAGGTAGTTGTTTTTTTCCCTGATCTAACCTAACAGACTGTCTAGCTTCTTTGAGATGTAGCGTTATACTTGGTAACGTTTACCCTGCTCAAGACTCTAGCCCATTCGTTTACAAAATATAACGGTCAGTATAATTACATTAAAACAGCAAAATGGGCTGAACCATAGGTAGTTGAACGCAGGCGCTGATTAGTCGGTCAAGTTAGAAACGGGAAATGCATGCAAGTAACATTTTAGTATTTTAAAGGCACTTTAATTCCAAAATACCAAATTCTGTACAGACAGAACCAACTGACTCGTGATTTTGATATATCTTAACGTGTAAGCAAAGATAAGCGGTTTTGTCTGAATCCTCTTCTGTCGCCGAAAGGAAGAACGTTTAAAAAAACCGGGCAAGAGCATGCCGGACCATGCTCAGTGTAGGGTTCCGAAGCCGTTACTACAAACACAATAGACCTCGCCACAAACTTGACTTTGCCGTTGGAAAACTGTTATCCACATACATAGGTCGCGGTGGTAGTTTACCAACACCGCAAATGAGTTTTCGGAAGGTATAAACATTTAAACCGTTTGTAACTCAAGAACCAATGAAGTCTACTTAGTCGTGATAGTTTTCCTATTAAATTCATTATAATTATGTGTTTTCATTTAAGATATTTTTCAGATTTTTATTATTTGTAGTTTTGGTTGTTATTTAAAACATTTATTCCATAGTGTCACAATGACAGATAAGGAAACGGCTTTTTTCAAGCCCACTTTAGCTATTGTGTATATAATAATAGGTTGAAGGGGTGAAATCACGCTACCCTGGGGAATGTGAATATTATAATATCTGTATTTAGAAAATATTTGCGACGGCAAAAACGTTATAATGTCTATTTCAAAGTGTTCAACATTATTTTTTATTACTGAGATAACAGATAATTGACAGCCTTTCAATTTAATTTTTACGAGTTATTTCATTACCAAGACAAAATACCCATTTGAAAACACTAGTTCTTTTTGTTTTTCACTAAACGACTTTTTAAATTTGATCCCTATTGACTCCCATTGATCTGTTTATTTATTAGGGTTCCGATGTTAAACTAGGAACCCTTATAGTTTTGTCATGTTTGTTGGTCTGTCTGTCTGTATGTAACACTCACTTTTTCTCAGAAACTATCAAAGTTATAAAACTGAAATATTTATAAAGCGCACTAAGTTCAAAAAATATAAAAGTGTACCTCTACCGCCCGTACATGTAAAGCAATGCCATTTTTTTTTCAATTAACTATGTCGCCTGACGTAATGGTTGGATAGCTATCAAAAAACCATAAGTGCATTTTATTTAATTTTTATAAGATTAGGGGGAATGTTTAGGATATTTTGAACTACTTAGTGCCATTTTCGCTAGAACTACGTGTCCCCACATCCTATAGCCAAAACTACACATCATAAAAATTTAGGAAATATCTTCATCTAGCTACCCGCCAGCAGCTTCGCCCTGTTGCGAATTTTCGACTTTCCCGGTGAATTGTTTTTTCTGTCATACATACGTTGTCCTGACGTTGAGTTTCAGCTGAAGCTGTCGAATAGCGAATTGTCATGAAAATGTGGTCTAATTTAGTTCAGATGATAATCGGCAGAGGTATTCAAGACACGCCGAAACTGCTTACAAAGTCATTTTCTACCGAAATTCATATTTTGTAACTTGTAATTAAGTTCGTGCGTAAGATAAAAAGGTGTGGGTGGCCCGAATGTACAAAGCCGACACAAATTACGTCTCCATTGAGTTGATTTACAGCAATTAAGTTGTTAATATCCATTCGAAAATAATCTCAAAAAATATATATTAAGTAATCCGTATTCTTGCAAAAAAAACACAAGCTAATCATAAGGCCTGCACATAATCAGCATTAAGACCACCTATACATACCTACTTCAAATCGAATCAGGATCTTGTCATGGCAACACTAGTTTAACTTAAAACTCTACGTTACAAGAATTTTTTGATGATAAAGACAAAATGATTTTAAATATTTATGTGACCTACTGTTATAGGTAAACGTTCAAGTTTAATTTAATTTTAGTAGCTGCTAAAATTTACATTTAACTTTATTTGGATAGATTTTAGCTTTTTTAATGTGTAATTGAATTTAAGTAACGTAAATTAATATGCGCTGTCCAGCAGGTTTTCATACCCGTGTAAAGCAATGGATAAATATGAAAATGAACTTTGATATAATTACTTTCTGGCCGAATAATCGGAGCGTTTCGCTTCACACCTGGGGTGTTGGCTGTGTTCTGCGACGACCGAGACGTAGATCAGTCTCGACCGTCTGCCAGCCCCGGCGACACGCGCCGCGCAACCTCCCAAACTCTCCTGTATCACCGGCCGGTATCACGACTGCAGCAAGCCAATGTGAACTAAACAAACTTTGAGAAGTGCCTTGTGATTGATTGGTGATAAACTTGGAATTTTTATGTGAAGTTTCAGTTTGCGTTTGAGGGTAAGTTATACTTCTTTAGTTTTACTTGTGTTTTAAGACTCTCCGCCGTATTCAGAGACGTTTTAATCACAATTAACTCGTTCCTTGTGTATGAAAAATCGTCACTCCGGAACTTAATCATTATCAACTGACTCTGAGTGCGGCCGTTGTACTTTAAGAATGCCTGAGTCGGACGTAATAGCCTGCATTTTTTAATAAGTTTTCCTTGAATGAAGAATGTCAGTAGGTACGCCAAATCGCTTGAAACTTTGTAAGAGTAAAGCTTATAAATAAACAAACATACTACTTTTTGTTTCATTCAAATAGACCCAGTAGTTTTGATTCTACGAACGTATGAAATTACGGTCAAAAATATTAAAGGGTGCGGGCGCCATCTTACTGGAGTGACGTCATGGTTTCGTTGCGGTACGGCCCCTTATATGATTGAGTAAGTTTACAGGGCTATATTTTTTTAACCGTTATAAGTAACCAGTTGAAATTTTCACAGATTACGTGTTATTATAAACTCTATTGTTTAAAATTACAAAATGACCAATAAATCAAATCCCAAGAGGGGTCCCCATACAAGAAACATGACAAATAACCAGTTTTTTTAGCATTTTTATACGGATTATATTTTTATAATGGCTTATTATTTTGATGCTATTTTAAGCTTAAATTGCAGTCGAACTTTCATAGTTTACGACTAAATAACAATCTCAAGTAAAACTGCTAAAAATATTTGACCAAACTGATTTTATCAACACGATGTTTTAAGCGGTCACTCATCCTGTTTTAGAATACGCTTGTAAGTAGGTAGTTGCTTAACTTTGGAAGCCGAAGTACGGGTTGTATTTTTGTTAGCTTTTTATTTCGGTGTCACACAATAATCTAAACTCCATACTTACGACCAAACAGTAATCTGTAGTAAAACAACAAACAACAAAATCTTACACGATGTTTAAGCGGTGTTTACTTAACTTTGGTGATAGCCCTTTCTTTACAAATGTCGTATCTAATGTAGAATTCATATCGCTAGGTACCGTATAAAATAATGCACTATAAAACATGAGTTTTTGATTGACCTAGGTAGTAGGTAGTTCTGATATTTTGTGTACTTATTCATTTCATCGATTTCAAATTTCGCGGGCGGGCGCTGCCAAGTGGCTCACTCGCCATAAGTTAGGTACCTAGACCGCCTCTCTCTCTCTCTCTCTCTCTCGCTAGTTGTTGGTATTAGCGGCCGCTGTAGCAAGTAGGTAGTTTTTGAACTGTTTTTGAGCATTATTACTGTTATTTCGTGTATGCAAGATAGCTTAGATAGCGTGCGTGTGCGTGCGTGCGTGCGTGCGTGCGTGCGTGCGTGCGTGCGTGCGTGTGTGTGTGTGTGTGTGACGTGTGTCCGTCTATCCGCAGCCTAGCTCACAGACTCTTAGTACTAGAAACGTGTAATTTGGCATGAATATACATATTAGTCACGCCAACATAGTTAAATAAAAGTAAAATCATGAAAATATTTTTTTTTTTACGTAACGTGGGGAAGTTTTTTTTTCTCGTCTACCCCATAGTGTGGGGTGTCGTTGTATAGGTCTTTCCAAAATATTGCGGATTTGTGAAAACAATATTTCAATTAAGGTATCCGTTTATGAAAAGCTTTAAAGCGCAAATTTTTGTTAGAGTCAAGTGTCGTCGTCCCCTCCACACTACAGCCAAAACTACAAATAAAAAATATGAAAAATATCTTCAAAGGAAAACTATCACGACTAAGTAGACTTCATTGGCTCTTGAGTTAAACGGTTTAAATGTTTATACCTGCCGAAAACTTATTTGCGGTGTTGGTAAACTGACCGCGACCTATATCGAGGTATGGGGATAACAGTTTTCCAACGGCAAAGTTAAGTTTGTCGCGAGGTCTAATTTGTTTGTAGTAACGGCTTCGGAACCCTACACTGAGCATGGTTCGACAGGCTCTTGCCCGGTTTTTTGCATTAATGTTTTGGTATTTTTATGTAGAATACGGTGAACCCTAAATTAAAAGTGCTTGATTATTATTCTATTTTTATTTAACCAACTTATTCGACAAACATTACAAACAGAAAAGCCGGTCAGCAACGGACAGTTAGTTTAGTTAAACAGGTTAAACTGTATGTAAAACAAAACAATAGATAACCATAACTATCATAGTCACATCAAAACGAATTCGTAAAAAATTACGACTTCCAAAGTTAAGCAACTACGAGCGTAGTCTAAAACAGGATGGGTGACCGCTTAAAACATCGTGTTGATAAAATCAGCTTTGTCACCTATTTGTAGCAGTTTTACTTGAGATTTCTATTTAGTCGTAAAGTATGAAAATTAGACTAGAACTTAAGCTTAAAATCGCATCAAAATAAGAAGCCATTATTGAAATACAATCCATATAAAAAAGCAAAAAAAAATGGTTTTTTTCATGGTTTTTGTACGGGGACCCCTCTTGGGATTTGATTTATTGTTCATTTTAAAAATTTAATCGATAGAATCTATAATAACACGTATTCTGTGAAAATTTCAACTGTCTATTTATTACGGTTAAAAAGATAGAAGCCCTGTAAACTCACTCATTCATATAAGGGCGCGTACCGCAGCCAAACGATGACGTCATCATCCGTGAGCGCTAGCCGCCGGGTTTCGAGCGCCGCATACGAAGTTTAAAATTCAATATCTCGGAAACTATTAGACGTATCGAAATGATTTTTTTACAGCATTTTTTTGTTTTTAATGAAGAATACGATAAGCCAAAAATCTAAACTGGTTGACATTCTCTATTGCGTAGTTAATTATCGTTGTGTTATGTTTCGATTTTTCGTAAAATGAACTTTTTTTTCAATCGTAACTATAATTAGTGGGAAAAACAACATAACAAAAAAATATATATGACAATTGACAGCAACACAATTCACTTTAAATACGATCATAAATAAAAAATCCATGTATATTCCCTAACGTGAATGTGAGCCCTGAGGCTCTACTTTGAAATTCGTTATTCGAACTTCGTCTATTGCTATCCCTTTTGCTCCCGATGCGTCACTAATTCGCAAGAAAGTGACGGGGCGATCCGAAGTTCGAATTGCTGATTTCAAAGTAGAGCCCCTGAAATATTGTTTATACGCCCTGTACCCCTACCATGAGTTACAATTACCGTAATCGCTAGCGAGTCGAATGCTCTGTCTCTCGCACTCTATAAATAAGAATACTGTGAGGGACAGAGCAATTGACTCGCTAGCGAGTTCGGTAATTGTGACTCATGGTAAGGGTACTGTACCCTTACCATGAGTTACAATTACCGTACTCGCTAGCGAGTCAAATGCTATGTCCCTCGCAGTCCTCGCAATATTCTTATAAAGTGCGAGGGACAGAGCATTCGACTCGCTAGCAAGTACGGTAATTGTAACTCATGGTAAGGATACTGACGGAACACCTTTAACGTGCTGGTATAAAGCGAGTTGATTAAGATACCTATCTGCCTGTATCTCGGCACTAATAGTTTGCTACTCGCGATAACACAACGCTTTGAGTCGGGCGGGATTACTCGCGCCGGTCACGTGTGATGAAGTTCCTTGTTGTGAACTTAAGTTAGAGCTTGTGCAGTATAGCGGGTGACTTCAAATTGGTAATACAAAACACTTGATTGTTGCTCAGTTAATATAAAAAGAATAGTGTATTACATTAACTCAGTTGTTTAAATTTATCTTCTTTGATTAGCGTTAATTTTCTAATAAAACTAATATTTAAAGTCCTAAAGTGTGGTTAACCTACATTTGATACCTAATTGTCATACTTGAAGCTCGATGTTGTCAATCTACATTAAACATAGAGGTAGGGTATCCGCATTAAACCAAAATAATTGGTATAAATTTAAACTTAGAAAAAAATTACTTTGAATTCAATTAGCAGCATGAGACTTAGTAGAGGGGTTTAGTTTAGGGAAGATGTGTGTAAAACATTGATTTTGTATAACCAATTTGAAGTCACCCGGTAGATCCACTCGGTAGCAGCCGTGTTAGATGACCGTCACAATATTAAGTTAGCCCTTAGTGCATCCCATATATGCAACTAATTGGATAAAAGGCTTTAGGCGTTCTCATCGACAATGAAGTATAGGTAAGTAAAATTGCCTCTAAAGCTTATAAAAGGCCAGGGTTTATTTTTTGGCAAGGCAAAGATTTAAAAAACTCTAAACACCTTAATTTTACTATAAAATGCCTAGCTACGTTTGTTCGCATCTAGAATATGCTTCCACTGTTTGGAGTCCTTATTACGCAATACGCTGTAAAACCATAGAAAGTATTCAGAAAAAAAACAAACGAATGCATCTTAAATTTAAAACATTTACAGGTAGCCGTGTTGAAAGTGTGCAAGCGTAGGGAAATCAAAGATTTCTCGTTGTATAAATTACTGCAGGGAAATCAAAGATTACTGCAGTACATTATTGATTCTCCTAATATTCTTAGCAAATTATATTTCCACTGTCCGAGCTTTAGAACTCATTCCACCAATTTGTTCGCTATTCCACCTTACCGCACAAATTATGCAAGAAGCACATCAATGTAGGTATAGCTAGAGCGTGTACAAATTATAACAATAAATATATAGAGAGACGTCACGGACGGTAACACACCTGTACACGGCCGCGTTAGTTCGCCTATTAAAAAAGCTTACATTGACGATCTCATTGTAAACGGTTCGTTACTGTGTGCCATTGCAGTGAATATAGGTGTGTGAGTTTTTGCAGCCTGCTGTGTAGCGCCCCTGTGTTTAATTAAACCTGAGGGGCTATTGTCTAACGCACTCGCAATCGCAACCGGCTTCAAAGTGGAGCAATTGTTTTCATTTTGTATGCAGACAAGCCTTCGATTTTCAAAATGAAAACAATCGTGATTGCGAGTGCGTTAGACAATAAGCCCTCAGTTTTTGTCGTGGATTCACGGTATTAATATTTTCCGTGTGTAGGTAGGTACACTTTCAATCAAAGAGTCTGAGATCGGTTTTAATTTATTTATTGTCATTGGAACATGAATGATAGTTTTAACTCCATGACTTATAGTTAGCTCCAAAGTTAAAAACAACAAACACTATAAGGACTTATTTTATCGCAAACATATAAACAGCTTGGACTATCACTCTCTCTGCGCCATCTAGCGTTAAACGTCGATACCTACCATATACTTTGTTAGTAAAAAATTGGTTTGGTGAATATGGGTAAATGCACTATTTGCAATAGGACCTTTATGAAAAAGGACACCGGCACATGTACCGTATGCCCCTGTCAGTACCACAAGGCCTGCGTCGCTATACCTGCTCGCACAATATATTACTGAGCAGCGGGAGTTTCGCGAGGAGATACGAGCTTCCTTGCTCGGTATGGTTGAGCGGATCGACGGGCTTGAGCGTCGGCTGGAAGCGGTTGAAGGGAGGGAGACGGAGGCGGTTACCCAAGGCAGACAAGTGGAAGAAGTGCAGATGACTGTCGCTAACCTGCAGCTGGATATAAATAACAGGGACCTAGACACGCGGTTCTAGATATAGGTCATGTCCCTGAGGCGAAGGGTGAAAATGTGATCGATGCAGTCACTGTCTTAGCTGCTAAATTGGGTGTTACTCTGGACCCTCGGGACGTCGTGTTAGCTGAGCGGGTTGGTGCGAGTGGGTCAAGCAGCACTGGCACCGCGGAGGGCCGCCCACGCCGCGTCGTCGTGCGACTGGCTCGTCAGCAGCTGCGGGACCATTTGTTGCGCGCGGCGCGCGTACGCCGCAGTTTCAACTCGGCTGTTGTCAGCCTCGCCGGCCCGCCGCGCCGCGTGTACATAAACAAGCGTCTTACACGGGCCAACCGCTTGCTGTTTCATCGTGTCCGGGAAGTGTGCCGGAAACAGCAATGGAGGTTCTCGTGGACCACCAGGGGCAGAGTCTACGCCCGGCAGGCTGATGGGAAGCAGAGTTTCTGCATTCGCTCTGACGCAGATCTTAAGCGTGTTTTTGGGGCAGGCAGTGTTTGAGACATTGTTTGTTTCCGCTGAGGCATATATAATGCTTTTCTCAAACAATGCGAGGAAATGATACAAATATATGATTATAAATATTTTTAAAAAGCTTTTGACAAATTCAAAGTGTATGTTTTTTTGAAAACTACGAGTATATTCCGCAGCCACCGCAGGCCCCCGCCGCCGCGCAACATTGCATCCACCTACAAGTTGATTGTACGGGATTTTTTTCATGGTTCTTTCGATTTTATATGCAAAAGAGAGTAATTTTAAATAAAATATTGCATGCTCGAAAATGTTAACCTTTCGAATTCTAGCTATATGCGCTCGCGCCGCTGCAAGGATAGAACTGCCAACCGCCACGCGCCGCGATGCATTTACACGTAGGGTTCGGAACGAAGATTGGAACGGCGCGTGGCGTTTCCCACGGTCCGAACTCTACGTGTAAAGGCCGCTGAAGTTGTGTACCTAATTATAAAATATGTAATGTAAAATTAAAATGTAATGACCTTACAATAAAAAAAATACATTTATGGTATCTTCTACAAATTAATAGTACATTACTACAGAGGCCGGGACAAAAGGGGTTGCCGGCCGAAGACATAGACAAAGCGAGGCCGGATAGATCTGAGGCGGGCAACCCCATATTTCCCGCCGAGGTATGTATACATAGTGCTTTTCTCAAACATATAATTTCATTAAAAAAAATACAAAAATTACAACGTCAAATACTAGGAGTGCATAAACATTAAAAGTAACCTACAGTGCTCAGTCATCCGCGTTGTGTCGGGTGCGCCCGCCCGCCCTCCTGCGCCGCACCGTGCTAACCTCCTAATTACCTCTGCGCTCCTGGTACTTTATTTAAACTTGCAAACGCTTTGGTTGGATGCACGGCTTAGTTAGTATATTAAAAAAAAAACAGCTACTTAGCCTGTTCATAAACACAGCTGCCATGTACACATTAAAATTAAAAAAAAAAAACCTTTATTGATTTTTTAATACGCATAGTGGCAGAATGTCATGATGCCTGTGCCACAAATTTATGTGGAATGGAAATTAAAAAAGAGGACTTTGCCGGCCTAGGCCTGCACGATTTGTTTGAAATTCCAGTATCGACCTCTTGTCCTAGCCGCACCTGAAACGTCATACTTCGCAGCCGTATTATAAGGAACATAACATCAACATTCCATAGCATGTTTGAGAAATAGTACATTGCTGCAGAGGCCGGGAAGTAGGGGGTTGCCGGCCGAGTTCATATAGACGGTTATTTACGGATAGTTACGAGGCTGGCAACCCCTTTTCACGGCGAGGTATGTATAGTACTTTTCTCAATTCTAATAATAGATAAAATTTGTTATTTTCAAGATTTGTCCAAGTCAAAATTTGGATGCAGTTTTTCCTATTAAGCTGTAATTTACATTTAGGAACTACCAAAGCCTAATAAGTGACCGTACGTTTTCACTTATTGTTTTTTGTTCCAAAATACTCCCTGTTCTTTCTAACAAACTTGCACACCTCCAAAATGTACAGACTCGGAACTGTAAGAAGCTTATCCGATACATTAGCTGACAAGGGATTTCAAACAAAAACTAAAACATGACTTCGTTTGCATGGGGACTTTGTTACTGACCTGTGTATTTAGGTAATGTTATTGTTGTTAACTGATATCTTTTGGAACAAAGTTGCCAATTACCTCTTGTTTGCCGCGGGTTTCGGGTCCATTAATGTAGGTACAAATATAGAACTAAGCGACGCCCATTATCAGGCAAACGCTTTAAAAGGTCTTTGTGAAATGAAATCTAAAAGGTCTTACTTAGCTAATGCCTCACTTCATTAGCATGTTAAAAAGCTTAAACACTTGAAGTAATTTCATAAAAGAAAGAAATAAAAGTATGTTTATTTCCACACACAAATTAAAATAATTAGTCATTAAACTAAAGATACCTACGTGATGTAACTTTTGTTAATTATGTATTTCCTTACCCTGTCACTCTGTTTGCCTTTTGCTATTATGTTGCATCTTTTGGAAACTATTTTCTATCGCTATTTTCTGTAGATCAAGTTGTATTATGGAAATTTGTAAATGCATTATTCATGTTTCTGTCTGGACTTTCACAACTTAAAAGAGCATGAAATATTTGAATTGACATAGTGTGTTTTGTAATACTTAATACTGAAGTTTTAAATCGTTAATTAAATCTTTATTCATTAAGATGACTAAGTCATCATGACTTAGATGCAAAATCCAAAAATGCGTCTTGCATGAAATAAACAGCTGAAATTTAATTTGTTTCATATTATACAGGGTGAAAGAACCAACGCCACATGGTGGGCAACTACCTTAAATATTGGAAATAGCAAGTTCTACGCAAAGGAGACTTATTTTTATTTTTGAGAACAAAAAATACTGCATTATTGAATTTTTGTAACATTACATTTATATATATGTCCGTACACTACATTTAAGTATTTATATCGTGGTACCTACAGTATAAGCCTAGATGTAGTTTGAAACTAGGTCAATTTATGTAAGGTGGTCTTCTGATATTTTTAGGGTTCCGTACCAAAATGATAAATAAGGAACCCTTATGGTGAGACTCCGGTGTCTGTCTGACTGACTGTCTGTATGTCACAGCAGTTTTTGTCTGAAACTATAGAAGCTATCAACTTAAAATTTGGCATAGTTGTTAACTTGCTGGCCTACATCTATTTTTAGTAAAAACAATATGATTTGGAAAGGGGTCTAGAATGGGGGGTTGAAAAATGAAAGTAATTTGATTATGGCAAACGGGATATGTAATAGAAAGTGCTCAAAATGCACATTTCAAAACCTTTTTTTTATAATTTTCGCTACATTTTGATTTATAGCCAAAAATCTACAAAAAATGAACGTTCCCCCTCCTTGTCTCCAAAGTTTATGGACCAAAAAATCAAAAAATATCCTGATTTAACGATAACAATTTATATATTACGCGAAAAATAAAATGAAGTTGTCAAATTTTACAGTTTTGGAAATATTATCAAGAATCTGTATTAAAATTTAGGCTAGTCAAAATGTTTATGCATAAAAATAATGCAATATGCAATATGCATAGAAAATAAAGTTCACAAAAAAATGAGTATTTCCTTTTTAGTTTTCCAACTATATTATCTTAAATACGGAACCCTCGGTGCGCGAGCCTGACTAGCACTTGACCGGTTTTGTTTTATTCATATCTATTTAGGTACCAATTTTATGCCCAAAAATATGTCTATCTGTCTTCCGGGTCTTATCTGTCATAATCTTAGTCACGTATGTTAGTATAAAAGCCAAAATATGTACAATCGTGGTGACATCTGCGCCTCTATTCCCGACGGTAAAAACGATATCGTAGTTGACCTGTTATGGTATTGTTATGACGTCAGACGCCTTTACTGTCAAGTAAATAAGGGCTATCAAAACGGTGACAATACGATAACAGATCAAAAACGATATTGTTTTTACCGTGTTGAATATGTAGAGGCCCAGGTTTTAGATCGTCTGTTACTGCCTCTTCAGTTCCGAGGCTGCAACCTGCAACCTTATATTTATGTTGGTATAATTATCGCATGAATTTAGCACGTCAATATTTGCATAACTAGTTCAAACTTCTGCTAAACTGACTGAATAGACACGTGTTAGATAGGTAACTTTTGTGAAACATTTTATGTTAGTCGTGCCGTTTCATAAATGGGTTTGTTGATACATTTATAACGGTTTAACAGTAATTTAAATTCGTTGTCGTTGCTGGCTGACCTGAAGATGCCTGAAGTAAGAGTTTTCATATCAACAAATCGTTAAACATTTTTATCGTCTTGGCACAGGCAGATATTTATGAATTTTATAAATTATTGCTGTACTTAATACCTATCGCAACAACAATAAAAACGTTAATGTTAGTTATGTTCAGTGACCATAGTGACAGGAGGAAAATAAAATGGTGAGTTACGTAATAAGTAGGCATTTACGTCGGTTGCTGATGAACATAAGGCGTAGTCTGTGAGATAACGCTTTTGGCGGCAAAATAAACCGATGCGAGAGTGGCATATCCTGCCACAAGGCGGACAATGGGTCCAATTTGGACCACCGTTATCTGTAATTTTAAATATATGTAAACCTATATTAATAAACGTCAAACTGTAATTTTATTAGACTAAAATCGAGTTTGACGTATATTATAAAAAATTGGTTTAAGAACACTTAAAATTAGAGAACACAGTCCGAATTGGACCTAATATAAATTTACTGCGGGAGATGCCGAGCCGTCTTAATTTCGTCTTTGTCTCTTGTGTTGTCTTCAAGCCTGGCTTCAAATGCAAAAAAATACTGTGCAAAAGTATTTACTTAAAATGCCACACCGCAACGATTTCCAACGTAAAAAATGTAGCATAAATATTTTCAACTATCACATTTCATCTATTAACTAATCATTATCGTGATCGACGACCTAGTGGCCGTGGCCGGCATCGCTTGGACGAGGCTCGCCGCAGACAGAGGCGCATGGCACAAGATGGAGGAGGCCTATGTCCACAAATGGACAATCCAATAGATTAAGGAATGATATTTTAATGTTGCATAAATTATATTTAAAAAAATGTTAAATCAATTGAATTTATTGGATTAAATGGCTTTATTATATTATTATTATCGTGATCAGCCTATACCTACTCGTCCAATGCTGCCAGGGCCTCTCCCAATGTACGCCATAGAGTACACTCCGCGGCCATTCTGAGGCTCTACTTTGAAATCCGTAATTCGAACTTCGTCTATTGCTATCTCTTTTGCTCTCGACGCGTCACTAATTCGCAAGAAAGTGACAGGGCGATCCGAAGTTCGAATTACTGATTTCAAAGTAGAGCACCTGATGCCTTGAGAGATCATCAGTATCATCACTCCACCTAGTCTGAAAGCGACTGCGTTTTCTGATCTGCGATCGATTAACTAGGGACAGATTAATTGTATCCCAATCCAAACTAACTACGTTAAATCTATTTATCTATATAAAACGCGAACGTTGTGGCCACTACATATAGGTGTGTCTAGATATTACGAACATACTTACTAACACGTGCGTACGACATGGATCGATAGTAAGTACTTAAATACTAAATTCATCCGACGTTCTACCCTTTTGTACAAAGGTATGAAAAAGCTTTAAGCGGTTAATAAACTAGGAAAATGTGAGAAAGGATATTAGAAAAGAGCATTCAAAGGGTTTATCCTTCTAGAGTAGGTAATCAGGTATTTTCCGGCTCATAATTAGTTCCGGCTCATAATTAGTAATTACTCCAACTTTCAGCCTTACACATTTTTTTAACTCGTTTTTCTTTTGTTTTTTTTTTTGCTAACAAAACAAAATCACAGCTACGTAGATTGAGTGGGAGTATACATTTCAATTTTATTAATATGTTTATATCTATAAAAAAATGAAATAAATATCAAGCACTATGCAGGTATGTTGGCAAGAGCTATCAAAAATAATTTGACTTTATTTTTCCACTAAATCTACATGCCTTCTTATACTTGTTATAACGATACGCCTTTGTAGGGTTTATTTATTCATTTATTTACTTATGGTTTATTGGAAAAAATTGTAGAATGAAAATGGTGTGATTAGCAAATGGGGTGGCATATGAAACGGCTCAATCTACATATTTCAAAACTAATATTTTTTTTATTATTTGTGATGTAATTTTTAATATATACTTAGACAAAATTTTACAAAAAATGACCGTCCCCCCATTATCTCCGAAGTCAATTATTCATAAAATCGGAAAAAATCCGGACGTATACCTAGATAATGTACAGTTTTTGAGAAATAACCAAGAAACTTTGCAAATCTGTATTAAAATTTAGGCTAGTCAAAATGGACCTTATTGCAAAGTTAATAAAGTTCATAACAAAATGAGTAGTTTCTTTTGCGGTTACCAAGCATATTATTTTAAATACGGAAGCCTCGATGCGCGAGTCTGACTCGCACTTGACCGGTTTTTTGGATATGTTGTACAGGTTTAGGTCCTTCTTTAATAATCCAAGGTTTCTTTCTACTTTGGGGTGTTGCCGCGGGCTCTGTTGTCCATAAAAGAACGAAAAGATTGACGTTTTCTCAGTTATTATTAGTTGCAGTAACCAGCTGTTAAATATCTTATTGAGCTACGTTGCGAATTATTTGTCAAGCCTTGTGCATAAAATATGTTTAACCTTGCCAGGTTGCCTTTAATTCAAAATGCTGCAAACTTTAATTCCAAAAGATCTTACCACTAAGTACCTACCTACTGAAATGGTTGGGAATAGATACAAATCTTACCATTTTTGATTTCCAACCATTGCGTTAAGTAATTGATGGTAAGATCGTAACTAATGGAAGTGTGTAAAGTCTTGAGTTGGTGGCAATGGCAAAGATAACGTTATTTTGAAACTGCCTTTGCAAATAGTTGGTGTCGCAGCTCTTTAATGCTGAGAGGGTTCCAATTCAACGTAATGTCTTCTTTTTACTTTATATTTTCCTACTGTTTTCTCTGTGTGCGTTGAATAAATATTTTCTATTATATTTTATAACATACATACATACATACCTTCACGCCTTCATTCCCAGAGAGGGGTAGGCAGCATTATCAACAACTCTAAAAAAATGTTGATAATTCTGTAATATACGTACCTAATTGTAATTGGTATTAAAATATTTTTAACGGTTTCTTATACAAATTTGGATGTCAAGTGTACACTAAACGCCAAGACTGATATCCGGAATGACCGTAACCATGGTAGGTAATAACAATGCTATAATAATTATTATAGAACTGTTATTACCATGGCAACGCTCATTATATTATTGTTTTCCCGCTTCGGTTACGCTATAGGTATTCTGATACCGTTAACGATATCAATATTAGCGGTTTACAGTACGCGAGATCTAAGCGGACATACAGAGAGACATACGGCGGGAAGCGACTTTGTTTTAAACTATGTAAAGATGAGTTAACGGAACCAGCAAATTCAGTAACTTGAAGATGGCGCAAACACAAGTAAGCCCGCATTTCACCAAACTGGAATAAGGTCTTATCTGTACCTAGATTAAACGCCGAATTTGTATAGACTAATCTCGGAGTAATTCTTAATCCAAGTTTGGTGAAATGCGGCCTAAGGGTTATCGAATTATACAAGGGTATGTTAAAAATGATAATACAGTCATACCTATTTAGCTTCGAAAAGGTTGTAATATAAAACACGTTAGGAAGTACAGACCGTCAACAAATATACGCTGGCATAGTAGGGCGCTCTTCATTTCTGCCTAATTATGTCAACTTACATAACGTTGTTTACTTACGCAGCTGAACAAGCCGTTAATCATTTTCTGTATTTTTCGTACCTCGGCCTATTTCTAGAGTTCAGTGGGCAGGAAAATTATATCAAGAACCTATAGTGATATGTGACAGGTCACATTTGTTGCAAGGGACAGAACGGATAGCTAATTTGCCGGATACCAACATTGCCGATTGGCGCATCATAACGAGTGAGCTCGCGGAGGTGGCGCTCGAACGATCGGGCGGGCTCCCGTCAATCTGGGTCTTTTCGTTCATGCTCGAAGTTTGCAAGTGTTCATTTACTTGTTGAACTGATTACAAACACGATCACTTGAGGTTATTGACGTGCTGTTGTAGTATGAGTTTTTTTTTTAAATACTTTTGACCTACGTAACATCCACACTAAGATACGGAATAATACTCTGGGGAAATTCCACTGACCGAGAATTAGTGTTCAAGGCTCAGAAAAAGTTTATCAGACCTGTTTGTATTTAAGTTAAAACCACCGGAATCATGTAAGCCGTAATTTATAAAATTAAGAATATTAACTGTGCCCTGTTTATTCATATACGAAACAGTTATGTACCTATGTTAAATGCAATTTGCACCTATTCCCTGCTTTTAAAAGTTTTCGTCAGAAACATAAAATTAACTTTAGGCCATTAAAAACGGCCTTACTTTCAAAGAGTGTAAGTATTTGGAATGGCGCCAAAAATGTATAATAAGTTACCCGAGCATATTCGAAAAAAAACTGACATATCAGAATTCAAAAAACTATTACCTAGATTGTTTAACAGACGGTTCGTCGTCTCCGTATTAGAGTAAGTATTTAAATTGTAATGTATGCAAACACTTTTTCGGAGACTGTACTGTTAGCGTACTTCATATAATTATTACAAACGAAGCATCTACAATGTGGAGTATGGCGTTTCAGTTATATTCATTGTGGGTTATCATATATTCGAAATCATTGTGGCTTTCTGTTTCAATAAATAAGGAGAGCAGCAAGGAATAATTGCACCAATTTCAATCAAACTGCTTCGGTGCGCGAACGAAGTTTATATAAATTGCGTTATAAGTAGTTTTTCATTTTCATTACACAGTTTATTGCGTTGACGACAACATGGCTGGGTCAATTTCCCTAGCAATAAATTAAGGTGGCGGGGCTGAAACCATGGGTGAACTAAGTTTAAATATTAAACTGTTATTTTTTTCTGAAAACTTCACGCATTTCCAGTTGTTACTGGATAGAACTGGACTGCATTCAAAATCTAAGTGTGTATAATAAGTTCAAGAGTTAGAGTGGAACATCCTATCCTATTTTCGTTCACATACCTACATACATGCATAAAAATATAGACACTGTTAAACTCATTGCCCTTCCTCTGCCTTTGCGTTAGGTGATCAAAAGTAAACGTGAATCAATAACAATTTAATTATATTTTAATTGACTTTTGTCACTCTGAAACCTAAAAAATAAATTACGTTACAAATTGCGGCTTTAAAATTAGCTTCATTTTATGTGTTTAGATTCGGGTGCGTCAGTAACGAAATGCCGCCAAATTGCTATATTTATGGTCTATAAAGAGGATGCCTCACTCTATTCGCTTTTTTAATGTTCTTGTTCGAGTAATGGCGCGATATGGCTGACGTCACTCGAGTTATATTAAGAACTTGTGAGCGTTTTAATCAAGAAGGGCCAATCAGCACAGCTTGTCAAAATATTATTGCCTCTTATATAAACTTAAATGATGGAAGCCTGCCGTTCGAGCAAAATATTTCTGGCCAAATTTATAATTTTACAAAAGTACCTATCGTTTCCCAAAAATCTATTTTTATTATAATTGTTTTGTTTCAAAATTAGAAAACCGTTTAAAACGTATTGGTTCGGTAAGGTTAGACTTGTGACTAGGTACACAGAAATTATACATTCGGCCAAAAATGTTTTGGACAAACAACGGCAGAGAGCAGAGTTTCTGCAATATATGAGTGTTTCCGAATAACGTTATCTAGAAAATGAAAATGAATCTTTATGTCGTTTTCTTATGATAGTCTACGAAAAAGGAGAAATATGACATGTTGAGAAGTATCACCGCAAAACATCATTGTGTTATCTTCGAACCAAATTATAATATTTTATTGCCACGACTAAGTTTTACATTCAATTTCGTTACTGATGAATTTCCGAGACGAAAAATAGCCATAGCTTTCTGGAATAGAGACTTACCTTTCCATACTCGATCGAGTCGATAATCTTACAGCAGCGCGTCTATAGCAGGTACCGGCTAGTACAATTGCGAGAATTCCCGAGAAATCTCGTGGGCGGCTCATCTCTATCATAATCTATATATATCATAACGATCGTCTAATGCATCTCGCCTAGGGCGACTTTCTGTCGATCAAAGATTTATTGGAGCGAAGCGAACGAAGTGAACTAAAAAGTTCAAGATGGCGGCTACTTTTTCTCAATCTGTCAACGAATTCGTTGTTGGAGACCACACAGATTCTTAGATTTCGATTTTGGAAGCAATAAGTTGGATAATTAAAAAGTTCAAGATGGTGGCTACTTTTTTTGATTCTGTCAGCGGATTCGTTGTCGGATATCCCCAGATATCGATTTCGGAAGTAATCCGTCGAGAAACTAAATAGTTCAAGATGGCGGCTACTTTTTCTTAATCTGTTAACGGATTCCTTCCTCACCTACGTTTTGAGTACAGGAAAATTAACCACAAGTCCACAAGCTCGTGTACAGAAATGGTATACATCGTCAATACTGCACCGACCAGGCGACAAATTTCACCACGTTTGTTAGTTAGTACGGTCGGCCCTATAAGTAGCTACACGCTTTAGTGCTTTGTCACTTTAACGTCATGTTTAAACTGCTACGCAGATTGTAGATTGTGCGGCGAAGAGGCGGAGACAATGAAACACATACTGTGTGAATGTGATGCCCTCGCCGGGGTAAGAATGAAAATCCTTGACTGTGGCTACCCAGAACCAAACGATTTCAAGGCACTGCCATTGCACTCCACTATCCGCTTAGAAGGGGAGGAGGCAGCATTGGACTAAGCGCTAAAAAAGAGGGGTAGCTACACAAAAGATTCCATACCATATGGTCGAAGTGTAGGTATACGTAAGGACGCCATCAAAAAAGATAAGATAAAATATACTACTGCAGTTACCTATGTGTTTTTAAAGCGAAAAGTACAAAAGTGTTATATAACACTTATGTATTATTTCTCGACCATAGTGGGGCTCTATTCTACTCGGCAAAACCTAGTTGCTTTTGACATGTTATCGTATTGTCAACGTCATGATAGAATAAGAGCTATCAGAACGTTGACAGTAATGGTGACCAAGTTCAAACCAGAACGATAACATTTCAAAAGCGATTAGGTTTTACCGATGAAATAGAGCCCCTGTCTATCTACTAAATCTCTTATCAATATCATCAATACCTACATATTTGTATTGCGCCTAGTATTTACTTTTTTAAAACGTTCGCTTTATTCATCTGATACTTGTTCGTATTTGTAAAAACATTTTGTCTCAATTATTTAGTGGAAAATAAGATGTTAACTTGAACGTCACGATTCTGGCGTGCTGTTGCAGGCTAGTACGTATCTAACTAAGATTACGACTCATCTTTTGTCTCGGATTGGTCGCAGTCGGAGACACGACCTTTTGTTCGAAGCATTGACTTCGGAACCGTGACAATTATATTATTGTGAGCCATCCTACTTATTCATGGAAATTTATGACAGGAAATCAATTAAATACCCAACGGATTCTGGTCAAGCGACTCATCGTTTAAAATTAATTTTAATATTATTATTTCATCTTTGCAGACTATTCTCTCGCCGCAAATGAAAGGCCCATAGACAAAAACCATTTAAAATAACACAATATCCAATAGGACGTGACATATAAAACTCTAACAATGGCGAACAAAACGCTGTCTATTATGGAGATATTTCAAGAGGTTTACGCAGCGTCAGGCAATTCTTCTGACCCTATAAACGAGACGCAGATTATCGGTATTCTGAGGAAACATGCGAATGCGGGGAATGAGGACCTGGAGTCCCTATGGTTGAAGGTGATGAGGGACGCGAAGAGCCGACAGAACCTCGCGCTGAGGCCGGACAACTGCGGCTACTGCGAGGGCGAGTTCAGGGATGTCATCCAGGCCTACAACGGCATTCATGGATATGTGAGCATACTGGTAAGTATTAACAAGCTTCCGTACATCCATATACTCAGCTTACTGACAACTTTTTTCATCATTTTTCTTTAGTCACGGAATGGATCTTCGTCCGCCATCGATTCTGGTCAATAATTATTTATTGCATAGTAACTTCGTCTTTGGATTGCGCTGCCGCTTCGTGTGCAAGCTCAAAGCAAATTTTCTTTCAAACTTTTTCTTCGCAAGCACTATCATAACAGTCTCCAAGCAAGACTCTGCATAATGTTACAGGCTACAGGTACGACTATATTACATATGTAAGTGTATGTTTGTATATAAATGTTATATGTTTGTATTTAGATGTATTTGAAATTATTTTTATGTATTTATATGTTTATTTGCTCTTATATAAATATGTTGTTTATTTAAACGAAGTGCACTTTGTTCAAAGCTGCATAGGTACTATTAAGTTCGGTAGGAATTCAGTTTAATCTGTCCGACTGATTTTAGTGCCCTATTTGAGAGTCGTGCAAAGCTCATGAACTATTTTGACATATTTTTATGATTGTTCTCAACCTGGCAGCTTGTTTATAAGTATTTTTTCGACTTTCTTCCCACAGTAGTTACCACGTGTGATCTGTTCTGACCTGGTCTAAAATAAAAACTGCTTCATAAGCAATCCCGAGCTCTCGAAAATTTATCTATAGGTTGAACTCTATCTACGACAATGTTTTATTTTAAAATGTTAGCATTTGGCTCGTGACCAAACACAAACCTATTCTATGAATCGCCGATATCACTTCCTCCAAATTATTATTTGTTTTGTTATTGCTGAATTGATTATATGAATTCAATATGAAATAGCTCCAGCGGAAAATATAAAAAAGGAGTAATGAACATTTAGAAAAAAATAGTTCGGAAATTTAAGGTTTAAATGTAATGAAAGATTAAAATAATTGAAGAGCAAAATTTAGGGCTATTATTAAATTTCCTTCATTGTGTCACGTTCCGTTTACTTCGGGATTACGACAAGTGGAACGCGCCGAACCACATTGAGATAATGCCGTGTGATCGAGGTTACGAATATAATGAATACATTATGCGAAATATGACTTAAAGATACAAAATGATTTTATGTTTTTTTTATGGAATGAAAAGGCATACGACACAATACCACACACACACACACACACACACAAATAAATAGAAACACACATACACGTTAAATATATAACACACATTTAACATTCTTTGCAAACAATTACTCCATCCAACAACGTGAACGATCGACTGTCATTATTTTTTGTCGTTTCAATTTGTAATTTATTATTTTAATGAACGTTACAAGAAGCTATGGGAATTATTAAACTGTGTTCTCAATGAAATAAAGTACAAGTTTGAACAGCAAGAGGGAGATCGTATCTTCGAGACCTCGATAATTTAATTAGAATATGAAATGGAGTTTCCATTAGATGCCAGTACAACCTTACACTAAATCAATACGTTCAATACATTGAATATATTTGTATGGATATTTATATAATACTGACTACTAAAGGAAACAATCGTGTTATGAATTAGTTTCAAAAAACAGTCAATCTTGAACGAAGTTTGCGAAAGTTTGAACCCACTTTAACCTCACGAAGATTATTTGTGTTGGTGATTTTAAAAACTTCATCATAGTCATATGCTTTATGGGCTTATGTTGTACAAAAGATATACAGGGTGTCCCAGAATTGACACGTAACCCTGACACTGGAGATAGCCCACCCCTAGACCTACCAAACCAGCCTAACATGACCTCAGTAAAAGTTGCACGGATTTCGAGATATTGCCAATAATGATAATTAGTTTCGTATGAAAATTATTACCAAAACAAAAAATAATTAGAAACAATAAAAAATTAAAAATAAAATTATTAGGCTGGTTTGGTAGGTCTAGGGGTGGGCTATCTCCGATGTCAGGGTTACGTGTCAATTATGGGACACCCTGTATTTTCCAACACATACCCAGTAAGGTATTTTCAATAAAATTTTATTAAATCCTTATTAACTACAAACAGTTACTAATTAATTGTCTCTCTCAAAGAATTCTTGTAAATAATTAAAGAAATCTGTAACTCATTTAATAATTGACTCCTTACCTGTATGTTTAATTGAGAGTGGTTAATATCTTATTATAAATCTTTATCGCCATGCCCGCGTTCACAAATTTTGTGACTAGCACAGGAGCCATCCGGTTTATTCCTCTTCCTCATATTAAGCCGAACATGATAATTTCTTTCCCACTGAAACAGGTCTTTATGATTTCATACAAATTTACAAATTTCATAGATAGGCAATAACATATACCAAGGTTAGAATATTTTAGGCGGCTAAAATGTAACCTGCAACTGCGCCTAGCGTTTATTTTTGCTATCCTAATGCATTTTTTGTAACACAAAGAGGTCGTCTTGCGTCGGTTTCATTTAAAATTGATTATGCCAGGCTGCCTATCGTTCATTGTATTCATGTTTCACCAATAATCAATGTGGAAACCATTTAATAACCGTCCAGGGTGGCTTGCACAACTATGCACGCGATTGGTTTGTTGCTCGGAAATCCTCTCTACCAAGTCTATAATGAAAGTGATGCACTGAGCGACAAACGAAAAAATACGATAGGGGCTACCTTATACGCCCACTCCTCGCTCTCCATTAAATAAAAAGGCCTCCATTTGCATTTTTATTTAGTAAACATTTTGTCACTGTTAACAATTTCGAATTATTCAATAATCCAAAACAGCTTTGTAGAAATAAGATTATCAGGTCAATTTTCCCATTTTTGTGCCAATGAATTTCCATTCAGTGAAATATTGACACGTGACGTGTGTGTGAGAAAATACATTGTTAACATTTACTTATTGAGTTTTGTCAGAGCACAAACCGCTGGAAATTTGGAGGGAGTATTCCTTGGGTAACCTAGGCGAGGGGTGCACTAAAGGATTTTCCAAAAATCTACCCCCAACGGGTAGAAATAGGGAGAGTAGCGGGAAATTAATTGTACGCATACGAAGTCGCGGGCGTGCTCTAGTAATATAATATTCACCTTATCTAATTACGAAACCACTTAACATACATTTAATATAACAACGAAAAACATACCACTGATATAATGTTCTTCGGTTCTTGCTGTTATGGTCACATTTCTAACCTAATAAGAGTAACTTAAAATAGGCTATAGGGACCCTTAAGTAAGTCAAAATTCATTTCGGTTATATTAAGTGAAATAATAACGGGTGTGAGGTGTGTGTTTGCGTGTACGTGTATTTGTGCATGTGTGCGTGTGGTGTGTGCGGGTGCAAGAAATCGATTACCAAAATTTGGAAAGAGAGAATGGTTTAATTTGATGTTTATGCGGTAAGTAAAATGTTCTGTTTCAGAGTAGTCAGTATATTATATCATATGATCATAATTTCTTGTATTGTGTGTGTTAAAAAAATATGTCTTATTAATCTCAAAAGTTAAAATAAGAGTCCTGTGGACACATGATTATTTTGACTCTCAAGCGCCTAATAGCGCGAAATAAATCATACATGTAACATGCAAACGGGTATAATTAAACTAATTTCTCTGTAATAAAATTATTCTCGAACGTTTCACAGGCTTTTATCATCCATATTAATTTCACCGATAGCAATTCTGCTGCTACGGTGTACTTAGTTTGCAAACATAAAAACATATAGATAATAATTTATCAAATCTCCCTCAAATTAATTAACTATTGAAAGGTAGACAACATCTACAAGGATAGTTATTTATTATCTAATCGATGTTATTCTATCCGAGTTATAAATGGCGTGGGTAATGGCATTTTTTACGTAACGAAAATTTGACCGACTGACTGAGTTGTTTACATTGCTCCATTGGCGTAGAATCTGTTTTTATTTTTGTTCTTGCAGTTAAGGTACCCAATGGTCCGAAAGCTTGACAAGGTAATTTTTGTTTAAGTCGCAATACTAGGTATGTTTATTTATTACATTTTACAAAAAATAACTCGTCATGTGCCTACATAAGTTAGTTTTTTGTATAAACATAGTATTGCGTTTTCCGATATCTCGATAAGAAATTATTAACCAAATATTCATTGAAATCTAAATCCATTTAAATTTTTCCAATCCATTTATCTAGAAAAATACTAGTTCAAACACAGAGCTAGCGAAATTATTTATTTAATACTTAACCATTATATTTTACACATAGGTTGTACCTTAATTGTTGGTGTGATGATGTCAGAATGATCGCCTTGTTTAGCTTAATTTAATTCAGGTAGTTAATCAACTGAGACGTGTTAATTTACATAAGACAGTATGTTTAGCAGATTCCATCTGAAATGCATCCGAGATATTTGATATCTATATATTCTATCGAGGTCCGTAGACGGGGTAGGTAATTGTTTCCGGCATTGATGCATATCAGGGCCGAAATTCTAGGCGGTATTTATAAACTATATCGTCTCTGATCTGCAAGGATAGGAAAAACGCCCGTCATTTTGAAAATATAACCCTGTTCCGTACAGCAGAGACTTCCTTGATATTAATTAAAAATATTTTAGGTATTTTATAGATTTATTATACAATAATTTATATGTATTTAGCGACAATTTTATTAATGAATGACGCCGGAATGGTAATGGGAAAACACAAACACACACAAACAGTAAACCAATGTCAACGATTAAATATACGGGTCCCAATGACGTCCGTAAACTGTGAACGAACTTTTTCGACTTATAAATAGGTCCTAAATTCACGTCGTTATGGAATAACTGGCAGAGAATTAAAAAAAAGAAGGCATTCTTTTTGATTGGCGGAAGTTTTTTTTTCCCATAACCATTACGGTTTTATTCATTAATAATATTGTCGCTGAATACATATAAATAGTGGTATAATAAATGTAAAATACCTAATAATATTTTTAATTAACATCATAAGGAAGTCTCTGCTGTACGGAACAGGGTTATGTTTTCAAAATGACGGGCGTTTTTCCTATCCTTGCAGTGATCTGTTACCGTACTATCAACGTTTTGATAGCTCTTATTTACTTGACAGTAATAGCGGCCGAATTAAAAACAATACCATAACAGGTCAAAGAGGATATAGTTTTTACCGCCTAGAATAGAGGCCCTGACGAGACGCGGCGTATACATCGGCGTAGTGCGCATCTGCCTTGCATGTCCAAAAAGGAGACAGGCAAAGCGCATCGCATTGACCTGACCAGCCCCTAAGATATAAGGACATTCAGAAAAGGCATATAAGGAATATTGGAACTATCTTGTTGCAAACCAATCCGTTGCAATTGATGCAAACCAAGGTCGATAAAAAACGCTGTATAACTGCTGTGATGCACAGACAGACAAACGAGGAGATTCAAAAAATAGCACACCTTTGACTTTTTCTTTAGATTTGGGAAAAAAATTGCACGTTGGTTGGGATCATTATTCTGAACTAGAAAAAATAGTATCCCAATATGTCCCCAAAAATATGTATGGAATTGTTCCGTTTTGTTATCAAAATCCAATATGTTTCTTGGTAACAAAACGGACAATTCCATACATATTTTTGGGGACATATTGGGATGGAATTTTTTCTAGTTCAGAATAATGATCCCAACCGATGATAATGATACCATGTAACCCTTTAACTTGCCGCCCAACTGCAGTGTTCCAGTACAGAGGTGAAATGACTAGCATTGAGGCATTCCATTTAAGTCCTCAAGGTTGGCAACGCATTTGCGGTCTGGGGTGTTATTCTTTCAAAAATGTTCTTCTTCTTCACTCGTTCGTTCGTCCGACCGCGGTTTTGAGAGAATCACACCCCTGGAGATTGTCATCGTAGAGTGTTTGTTTCATATAGGCTTCAGAGCCTGCTTGCGCTCCGCTGGCCTGCGTGGTCATTTGCCTCCACCATGCCATAAAGAAAACGTGTAGTATATTATATTAATTAACCGACTTCAAAAAAAAAGGAGGTTCTCAGTTTGACCTGTATGTACGTATGTATGTTTGTTCGCGATTATCTCGCGTTTGGCTGAACCGATTTTGATGCGGTTTTCAGAAAAGTATTTGTTGCACTTAGGATTTTTTTTAGTAATTTAACCGACTTAAAAAAGGAGGTTGAGAACCTAATCAACATAATCCTCCTTCTGACGCAGTCGGGTAATAATAATTGGTGGTTGTTTCAGGTGTGCACCGTCGGCGTGATAGCGAACTGCCTGAACGTTGCAGTGCTCACGCGCAAGGACATGGCGGCGGCGCCCATCAACCGTCTGCTGAAGTGGCTCGCAGTGGCCGACATCTTCGTCATGCTCGAGTACGTGCCGTTCTCCGTCTACAGATATCTGGTAAATACTAGTTTTTGTGGCCGTTTTCTCGTGGTCCTCCTATATTTGCCCTACTGACTTTCTACGGAGCTCCTGTTTCCGGGTGGTTTGCCCTTCGGGCATCTAAAGATGCCAAACAAACCTCACCTACCTAATTTAACAACCACAATTAGTATTTGGTGATCAAATCTAGGTGCACTTTTTGTGCAATAGGACAAATACAATAAATAAAATGCAATAGGTCAAGCTTGTATCCGTTACACCATAAAATGGCCATTGGCAAGCTAGGTATCTTCAATTAAATTGGATTATAACATACTGATAGATAGATCACTTGTACAATATTCAGCGACAATTGGTAACCGATTCTCCTCCGTATATTGCCCATGTAATTGAAACTTTCGGGTACCTCATCCCTTACACTTGACAGTTTAAGGAAAGAGACGTAAGCCAACAACTTCCATAATGCATCGATTGTGATCTTACCGCAGAATAACGGTGTGTCAGTACAAGGCCCTAGACGAGATGCATTCGGCGTTCGTTATCGTTATCCAAAATGTACAGGATTGACGTAAGCTGTCAGACGGTCGCGTCGAGCGCTTACGTCAATTCCATACATTTTGTCAGTTTTCGAAAACCGTTTACGATAGCCTTAAGCAACCTGCTTAGCCTCACTGTCCAGGCATACGTTACAGGCTCCCTTTCATGGCGAGCGAGTATTGTGCAGATCCGCGGAGGGGAACATGATAGGGAAGTGTACCAAAATATCAAAAGAAGAATTTATCGGAGAAGGCTTTTACAATCTGCGCTAAGTTTACGCTACCTACTTTAATGCATCGCCAAACGGATCGCCGTTCAAACTACTCCAAAGTTATTCTTCATCATAAGTAGCTATATTACATCGTAAACACAATACATAATTACTAATTACAAATGATATACCCGCGTGATAACAATAAGCGTTTTAGTTTAAGTAGTCCCGTCAAAGCGAATAAAACACATTTCAGCGCGTGTATTCAATTTGGCAGCATGGCTTCTCGAACGTATAAGGCAGCCTAATTGAGAATGCACGCGCTAATATGTGTTTTGCTCGCTCTGACGGGACTACTTAAACTCGCCGTTTGGACTTCACTCCTGTATTCGCTCACCTTTGCTTTTGAGAGAATCACTACCCTGACTACCGGTAGGTTGAGCCCTGCCGCGCTGTCGGCGGCACCCGTAGGTTTTTTATAATGTTTCGTTTTTGCATTAGCGTTGTTATTTTATATTAATTTTACATGAATATTCATTGTAAAACACCTAATTTACAATACCTAATAATAATAATAATAAACATAAATAGCCCGTTAATAAACGATTTTATTATTATTTGTAAAAACATACAAATAATAATAAAATCGTTTATTAACAGGCTATTAGACCCAGAAGTTACAGACACACAGTTTGAAATATAAAATAGATTGAGTTAAATAAAATTATGTACATTATGTAATACAAGAACGCCAGGCAGGGGGCAGCGGAGCGGGCTGTGGCATACAAAATGTAATTTCACCCGGTCGTCGCGTCATCCCAAACATTAGTTCAGAGAACGCGTACTGCGTCGGCAATAGCCACTCCAGCGTATTAACAGAGGTCAGTGGTTTTAATGCATAGTAGTTATACCTATACACTATTACAAATGCTGCATATGCAAATTTAGTTGCTTCTATATCAATAATCGTCATCGGAGTCATTTTCGGGGTTTTCTTTACAATAAAACCAAATCCAGCGGGGAATTTCGGTTCCAAGGTGGATGTCACCTTCATGTCAAAAGTCCTCATGGAGTTATTTTCAGGGTTTTCAAGTACAATGAAGAGAGCGAGCATAGGATTTTGGATCCAAGATGGCGGACGAGATCAGGGTTTTCGAAGAAAAAAATGGAATGGTGGTGATTAAGTACTAATTTGAAATTTAAACCACTCTAAACACCGTTTATCAGGTCAAATGTAACTAATGGGCACTACACTAGACTAACAGTCCGTCTAACGACTTGGCCTGTCAGTTCATCGTAGAAGAACAGAGTCGTATATCTCGTAACTTTCTTATTCCAACAGAGGGCTGCGTCCCTGCTGGTTTTGTCAATCCGACTCTTACTGCCGCACTCAGACACGTCAATTTAATTTAATGCTCGATTAAAGTTGCTGCTGTCACTTTCGTTGCTACAGCAAAAGAATAAGAGAACACGTCTCTGAACAAGCATTAAATTCGATTGACGTCTCTGAGTGCGGCAGTTAGTCTGGAGCGCCTAAAAGACAGACAGACCAAAGAAACACAACTTATAAGTTATAAAATTCATCCTCATGAGTTATAAAATTGGTCGTTTTTTCTGGTGTTTTCAGAATCTTTCAGGTCAATGTAGGGCTATGCCTAAACCAGGGTTCAATAAAAAATCCTGCAATAGCTTAAAACTGAAAAAATATCAAAAAGAAGACCAAAGCCGAGACGGTCCGGCATTAGGACACATACTTTACACACCAATCATTGTTTAGGGTTCTCTAATTCAACCACGGAACTAAAACAAATAGCCATGTAATAAACTCTACCTTTAACTAATCTTCGATGTTTTTCTTGGATTTATGACCCCCTCAATCTATCAATACTTACATAATTATAAAAAAACTATGGACATAATTATAAAGGAAAAATTATGGAGACAGGGGAAAATTCATCGTACGCGTACAAAGTCGCGGACGTCCTCTAGTAAATAACAAAAGAGAATAATTCATATTGATGTTAAAACCAGGTCTTGACCTCTTTACTTCCCCCTTAGGGGATAGGTTTCCCAAATTTTAATAGCTAAGTATTCTATGTTACCTCATTCAATGTCATAAATAATGTAAAAATATTTTTTTACCTAAAATTGTAAAGGAGCAATATAATAACATACAAACTTTCGCATTTCTAGATAGTGAGCTCATTTCCTAGTAGACAACACTGGCTAACAACATACAATTGCCGTCCCCTTTTCCAGTAAAACTCCGTTGGCTAACGGCAGTTGGCAATGTTCGCATCGTGTTCCCATACTGCTGATACAGAGAACTTATTCAGGTGCGATGCCAAGTAATGTCTAACCGTCGACTGGGGTTACACTCACGGTGCATGCGTACCCTTACCATGAGTTACAGTGACTGTATTCACTAGAGAGTCGAATGCTCTGTTCCTCCACACTATTACAATACTATGTGGGACAGTGGTAACCTGGTAACGCATGGTAAAGGTACCGATGTCGGCCGCTGGATCAAAACAAAGGCTCTAGGTAAGATGCAATCGGCGTTCGTCATCGTTGTCCAAAATGTATAGGGTTGACGTAAGCTGTCAGATGGTCGCGGCGAGCGCCTACGTCAACTCTAGACATTTTCGGATATCGTTTACGTTTACTTTAAGCAACTTGTCTAGCCTCACAGATAAAGAATTTTACTGGTTCCAAATATCGATGATGCATGACGCGGTTGGCCTAATTAAAATTGACGCTGTCTATTCGATCGAATATTTGTGGGATCAACACAAATTATTTTGTTACTGATTATTGGATGTCTTCTATGTAAAATTTACTGCAAAGACATGTGTCCAATTTGTAGACAACTGTCCCTATTTAAGTATTTATTTATCTACATCACTATTTGAGTATTTGTTTATCGTTATCTAGTCATTCATAGAGGGGTCGGGACACGTGCGCGACGCTTCGTCAAAGTTCAATAAAACCTAAAACCTACGTTGTTTTAATAGTTCAGTAAATCTTTATGAATTAAGGGTACCTTGTAAAAGATCGGCTATCCGCCGTTTTTATTAGACATGTTCTACAGGTAGAGTGGAGAATCTAGAGTTGTTTACAATGGCAAAGTTAAACGTATTTTCTGAACGTATTTTCGTATTTTCTTTTTGCCATTGCAAATAGTAACGAAGCTCGTTAAGTTTTAGTATTAGGATAACCCCCATCACTACAACCATTCGCAATTTTGTGCAATTAGTCCTAGCTGCCCTTAGTTTGATCTCAGTAAATATTAAGTATATAGGAATAATTCAAAAACCAAATTGTAGCGCATTTTAGTCTTGTTAATTGCTTAAAAAAACACTTTGCAATAACACCCAAAGTTCTGGATAATATATTTAATAAACACTGAAAAAACGACAATATTTTCGTTTTTATTTGGACATAGACATGGACAAGGTGGAACATTTAAATTTTATTAATAAGGCCTCTACTGGTAGAACATATCAGTAAATGGCGGATACCCGACCTGCACGGTAAACGTATTATTACTGAACTCGCCTGTGATGTTGGCGAGAAAACCAATACCGACAGCATTGTGCAAGGGTTGTCACAAAATGGAGCATACAAAATATTACATTTTTACAAATATGGTTTGAGTGTACGGGATACCATATAATTTCATAACATTTATTTTGTAACCTTTGGTGTGGTTTTGCTTTAAAATTTATATCGACTTTTGATTCATAGATGGCGGGCATGAGTTCTTTGAACAAGTCGTATGGAAATAATTTCCTAGGTTTTCTTACAGCGTAAAACCAATATTTAACCAGCCGATTAGCAATTTTGATTTTGGCTTCAATAATACCAACGTTATCTCAAAAGTATAAAAATAAATAAATAATGCTTTTTACTTATTTTTATTTATTATAAACTTCGGAGATAAGGTGGGGGGGGTCATTTTTTGTACAGTGCGATCACAGTATAATAAAGAGTACTAACGTACAGTATGGTCACTCTCTGCCTCCCGTTGAAAGTGCCGCCCACCCGCTCTCGGTTACCTCACAGTTACCGGCTGGCAAGGACGCGACGACGCGGTGCGCAGAGCGGAGGCCACGTAAAATATTTAAATATCAAACAAATATTTAAAAAAAATATTTTCCTTAGACTACTTATCCCTTTATTTAGTATAAGAGGCTATTCGCAAAGATTCAATTTTCCGTTGGCTATACAACTCATAATACTTTCTGTTATTAAAACTGATTCATTTTTCTTTCTTTCTAGTTACTATTATAATAAGGGAATGTTAAAGTCAAACCAACAGGTTTATTTAGGCCTTTCATTTTTTAAGCAACGGGAAAATGAGAAAGCCTTATAATAAACGGATTCGTCTTTTTCTCACACATCCTTACGTACTCACAAACTTTCACGTTTATAATATTAGTAGGATAATTAGGTAAATAATGCTACTAATTCAAAATAAGATAGTTTAATAAGCACCCTTATAACTAGTGGCTCTGTGAGCTGTACACCTCGCGTTAAGTTTATAAAACGGAGAACATCCGGACATACAAAAGCAAATTGCTCGAGTCAAAACATAGACCTTCGCTAACGCTTCGGGCAATAATAATCTCAGAAAATAGAGTTAAAAATGTTTTTGTTTATAATTAATTACAAGCACACAAAATAATTCGACGCCGCTATTACAAGGTCATCTCATCTCATATTGCGTTCCCGATTCGCGAACGCACTAAAGTGGCGGCAACCCTAGCATGTCTTATCTCACTCACACAAGCATGGTACGCGTTCACCTACACGAGCTTAGACTGTGTGCGTAGGAACGCATTTGTTTCATACATTTGATCGCCATTGTCCGAGGTGTGGTGCGATAGCACTTAGAACATGCTTCGGGTTTGTACTTGTCTATCACTCGCTCTCATACGCTCTTATTAAGAGCGAGTGAGAGAGAAGTACAAACCCGAAGCAACTTCTAAGTGCTCACATACTGTAAATTTTTGGCTATAAATCAAAAAGTACAACACAGAAAATTAAAAAAATAATTGTGTTTTGAAATGTGCAAATTAAGCCCTTTCATATGATACCCCATTTATTATAATCAAACCAATTTTATTTTTCAACTCCCCATTCTAGACCCCTTTTCAATTATTAATAAAATTAATTTCATTTTTTTTATTCACAAAAAACAGATACCGGCAAGCAAGTGGTACAACTATGCCAACTTTCAAGTTGATAGCATTTGTAGTTGCTGAGAAAACCTGCTGTGTCATACAGACAGACAGACAGACAACGAAGTCTCGCCATAAGGGTTCCTTTTTACCATTTTGGTACGGAACCCTAAAAAAAACCAAAGGTAACAAAAGATTGCCTCAATATTTTTTTTACATAAACTTATTTTTTGAAACAGCAACCGAAACACTTCAATGTACCTAGCATTGGACCTAGATAAGATCAAATTCAAATTCCGACTCTAGAATACAAATAATTATCTATGGGATTGAACTTTTTCGTATTTTTTTAAAGCTTGGAAATAAGAGGGAAGTTTAAAGTATGCTACTAATTAATTTTTTTTTTTTACTAAAAACCCTTTTCCATTTGATTCCTCATTTTCTATATTAACACCTTATATTATTATATTTCAACCTCCTATTTAAAACCCCATTAAAAACTCAAGATAGTCGCGGGTAGGCTAGTTATAGGTACAACTTTGCTAAATAACATCCGTAGTTGCTGAGAAAAAGATGCTGTGACATGGAGACAGGCACCAAAGTGCGCCATAACGTTTTTTTTACCATTTTGGTACGTACCTACTTAACCCTAAAAATGCTGAGTTAAATGCTAAATTATATCTATTTTGAATGGTACTTCTTCCTTAATTTGCCTTTCGATCGGTCGTATCGATCCGCTTGGCTCCAGGGTTTTATATTTATAACTCTAGCTTGTAATTAATTAATACACGTAGGGTTGATTTTTCACTCCCCAGATAAAGCTATTCGGAAGGTAAATGTTAGCTCTGTCATTTTCTTTCATATGACTTCAGAAAAGGATATTAATACATGTAACTGACGGATAGTTTTATCTGGGCATTAAGAAATCAGCCCGTAATGTTATTAAATATTTATTAACACTCACTGCTTATTGACAGAGTCCCGATAACAGAGAGAGCAATAGGCTGCGTTTAGTTACCACTGTTACGACCGCACCCTATTTACGTAAAAGAGGTGAAACCAGTTTAAAATCAACAATTCTAATGCTTGCCAACGTTAACGATATTAAATACGTACTTCTAATCAAACCAATTTCATGTTTCAGGTACTTCCTGAGACATTGGACTTTTCATACTCATGGGCGATGTACCTGCTGTTCCACATGCATTTCGCCCAGATAATGCACACGGCTTCAATATGCCTCACCTTATCCCTAGCGATATGGCGATATATAGCTATCAAGTAAGTTTTATTCAATACGTTCACATATTTTTAAGTTTAGTATAGGGTTTCGAGATTCATTATTACCCTTTTATCAAAGGACTGGGAATTTAATTAAATGTTTCCAAATCACTGTGTAAAAAAAGTTGTTTGAAAATTTTACCGAGAAATATTATTTGCTTCAGGCACTCGGACCAAAGCCACGTCCTGTGCACAGAGTGGCGATGTAGTATTGCTATTCTTGCCAGCTTTGCGATTCCACCAGTTCTCTGCGCTCCTACATTTTTGGTAAGTGCGATGAACCCTGCCAATTTCCATACAACAATAATTAACATAGAATACGTAAAAGATCCATTGTTTGTCTTTGACAGGTATTCGATATTCATACAAAAAACGTGACCGATGCACGTGGCGACCGAGGCATCGCGTACCACATAGACTCGGAATTTAAAGGGACGCTTTACAAAACAAATTTTTGGGTGCACGGAGTCCTCATAAAGTTACTGCCATGTGTCATATTGACCATTATCAGTATATGGTTGATACGGGCCCTATACAGCGCGAATCGCCACCAGAAGAAGTTAAGGAATAATAGTGGTTGCCCTGCGGCTGAAAAAATGGTCAAAAGGCAGCTTAAAGCTGACAAGAGGACAGATCGGACAACAAGGATGTTACTGGCGGTGTTGCTGTTATTTCTGGTGACGGAGTTACCTCAGGGGATTCTGGGGTTAATGAGCGGGTTGCTGGGCTGGTGCTTTTTCAAGCGATGCTATGACCTGTTCGGGGAGCTGATGGACTTCTTGGCGCTGCTGAACGGCGCGATCAACTTCGTGCTGTACTGCTCGATGTCACGGCAGTTCCGGCAGACCTTCCGGCACCTGGTGCTGCAGCCGCCCCTAGCTCGCTGGCTGCCGCCCGCCGCCTCACACTCCGACTCACACGTTCAAAACACGTATGTAGTCCGCATACACAATCATAACAAATCACGTTACTAAAACATACTATGTACCTCGTTTTGGTTGCTCTTGCTTGAGTAAATTGTTTGGATCATTCTTAAGAGGATTGTGAAGCGACGCTTAAATCGCGTAGTTGTAAAATATTTTCCATACAAATTTTTCTCCGGGCGATAACGTTTCTCACACTCTAAATCAGGTCCGATTTTCACGATTTTTGAATATGTTGTAGTGATTATGAAAAAAAATCGGTCAAGTGCGAGTAAGACTCGCGCACCGAGGGTTCCGTAATTAAGATATGGTTGGAAAACGCAAAAGAAAATACTCATTTTGATATGAACTTTATTATCTATGCAATAAGGTCCATTTTACTAGCCTAAATTTTAATACAGATTTTTAAACCTTTTGATAATTTTTCAAAACTCTTAAGTTTGACAACTTCATTTTATTTTTCACGTAAAATATAAATATTTTTTCAGAAATAAGATTATTGATATTTATAACAATTTAAAATATAACTTGAATATTGGAAAAGGTAGGTATTGCAGGCGGGGACAAGCTAGTCCATATGTTACATTTTATTAAGAAATAGGATTTGTAATTCATTGCTTGTCCCCGCCTGCAATACCTTTTCCAATATTCAAGTTAAATTTAAATTGTTATAAATATCAATAAGTACATTGCTCTTACAATTTTCTATAAATTAAAGAGCTTGTTTTTCGCTTTTGTTGTTTTTTAATGCAGTCGGGTTTTTTTGTTTTTTTTGATTTGGTTTCGTACTAAGAAATATATTCTTGGAAAGGAAAACGTACTTACAGACAGTTTTTCATAATATCTACGACATATTCAAAAATCGGACTAGGTTTAAGGGGAGAAAAACGTTGTTATCGCTTTTTGTATGGAAAATTTCAGCCTCACAATCCTCTTAAAATCTAAAGGTACGCTTACGCGGGCAACTGTTAACGGCAATTTATAGCCGGCAACAATACTGCCCTCCTAAGCCAAAAGGCAGTATCTCAGATAAAACCCCTGTAGCAATATCAAACTTATTACTAAGATTTGAGAATTAAAACTGCTTTGATAATTAAATTTGGGATACTGCTTATTGGCTTAGGAGGCCAGAATAGCTGCCTTACTCTAATTTTGTGTAGAATGAGATGTTTGTACTGGTTCACGGGCAATTATTCCTCAAACGATTGTCCATGTAAGTGCACCTTTAGATTAGTTTAGATAGGTAATCGAAAGTTTATACAATACTTCAATGACGATATAAACTAATCGAATTTGCCTGATTAAGACGAATGGCTTTTAGCCGCACGATGTTCAAAATCAAAAATTCTAAAAAATTTAAATTCTTTGTTTAACTAAAACACGTAAAGTATGATGTAGCAACCTGTCACTAATACGCTGGTAAACATATTAGCTTAATTGTGCAAAATGTGGTTACACAATATCAACAAGGAGTTGTAGGTAATTCTGTAGCTCTGCCTACCCCTCTCTGGGAACGAAGGCGTGAGTTGCTATGTACTTTAATGAAAAATCAATTAGTCAGCGAGAATAAGTCTAAATTGATGTTTCTTTTTATTAGTTTAATAAAAGCTCACTTCACTTTAAATTTTCTACCATCATTTTGCACTTGTTTGATCTTGTTTTCCTAAGGTCGCTGCCGTCTGCCTCTCGATCGTTTTCCTTTTTCTCTTATCCTGACCTACGTAAGGTCTGCGCAATTCAGGGGAAACGATTCGTTTTATTCTTGAAAGATTTTAGTCTCGAAACATCGGAATCTCGGACAGATTTTTCCGATATTACAATCCCGGGATTGAAGATTCTAATATCGAAAATATCGGAATTGGTTATTCATTAATTATAACGACATTTACGACATGAATTGATTAAAAGTGTATTATAACATTATTACAAGCAAAAACAAAATAAAACAATTAACAACAAGTCAACAATAATATATAACATAAAGAAACAAAAGAAAAACCATTCATGTACCACCACCAGACCATACCATGCAGGTATGTGTGTACGCGCGCCTAAATAACGAATACCTCAAACGGCAACTAAGTACCTACTTGAACTGCGTGCGCGCTCGCTGTTTTTTTTTTCAACGTAAAATACTACGACATACAAGTTCTACTCATAATGCAATGCAATACACAAACGAGCATCCCGTAGTAATTTATAAAAGCAAAAAAAAATTACTTTATCCTGTGCCATCTGTCGTTGATTACACTTAAGAATATTTTATCGAGTTTCAAGTTTCTATGCATTGCCCCCCGCGCCGCGCAAGACACCGTTGTAAGCCCGAAGGCGTGACGGCGTATTGTGTATAAGAGTATTATTACTTAGCTAAGGTAAAAGCTCCTATTATGGACAGTGCTCCAGTTATGGTCCATCCCATAAATATAAGCTTCCGAGAGCTAAATTATTCGGGATTACCACTATTAGAATGAAATGATCGGTATTGCAATGCTTTCATTAAAAAATTGTAAATGTTCATCACTGGAGCATTGTCCGTAATAGATGCTTTTACCTTACTACTCAATTAAATTGTAAAGGTAATGGTTTTGGAGTTTTTCAAAGGCGTATCCTCAATCACAATGTTGACATGGTTTGTCGTTACAGGGGCAAGTCCTCGCTGCCGTGAGGGCGTCGCGCCGCGCCGGGGACGCCGCCACTAGTGCAAGAACACTTCCTGTGAGTTCCCATTACGACGCTAATTGTTAATGACTGACATAAAATTTACGGAAGAAATTAAAGATATGTGTATAAAATTACTAAGCGCCGATTCGACCAAACTGGAATAAGACTTAATCCGAGATTAGTCCATACAAATTCGGCGTTTAATCTAGGTCAGCGGTCGGCAACAGGCGGCCCGCGGGCCCTTTACTTGCGGCCCGCGAGTCTTCCTGGCAATTTTTTTGTAAGGGTCTTTGTATTCAGGATTTTTTGTAATAATTTCTCACAAAAGTTGAAATCCTTAGCATGCGTAATTGCGACTGTAGATATCGCCAACCACGAAGATATTCGTATTCGGGCAGGACGAGAGATTTATTTGTAAGTATTTTTTAATAAGGCGCTTTTTGCACAAAAATGTATATTAGAATTCGTCCTTATTGACTACTGACAAAGTGGTAACTTTTGTCAGTAAAGTCATAAATTATTAACATGTGCGGCCTGCGTCAATTTCGTTAGCTACTATGTGGCCCTTGGCTGCTAAAAGGTTGCCGACCCCTGATCTAGGTATAAGACCTTGTTCCAGTTTGGTCGAATCCGCCCTGAGTGCAGTGATCTCTACAAGACTAGCTTTACTGACATTTGAACTTTACGAATTATAATATTGTTCTAGATGTTGTTACCTATATTTGTAATAAAAAACCGGTATACTGTATATTGTTTTATGCAAGGATTCCCGGAGCGACATTAAAATTGCCTTATAGGGCAAAATATCCACTTACAAGATATAAGTACTTTTTCTATTTTATTATGATAGATTTTTGTGTAAATAGGTGAAATCAAATAGGACTAGAATTTAGTAGTTTAAATGAAATGTAGCTAAAGACAAAAGATTAAATTTTAAATGATAGTGCATATTTTGTGATTCAATTATTAAATCACCTCGATAAGACCAGTGTATCCTTAACCTTTAAACCGTCGTTGTCTGAATTATTATTATTAGACACCAAAATGGCCTGTTGTTTTTGTCGATGTTTTTTAATAAAGATATGAGCTTCATATGTTTTTGTAAGATTTTATATGCTTTCACAGTACTAAGCATGGCTATCCACTTCATATGTTTATGTACATAGGTTTATGTAACTTAAAGTCGAAATACCACTTCAATATATAATATCCTATCTACAATTAAAACGTCACGATCAAAAAGAGGTATTCTGTGTCCTTGTGTTTGTAATGTAAATAGCTCTTGGTTTCACTTGGAATATAAATAATTATTTAAAGTAATTAATGACGAGCTTGGCAGTAAAACAAGCAATAAGTAAGGGTAAATAAAATATAGTTAATAATTGTACAATTGTATGTGATGCGTTTTAATTGTTAGTATCCCAATATCGCCATAGATACCGACTTATATACACACAACATTATAGGTAGGTACAGCCGACGTCAAAGATATGTTTAGAGAGGACAAGTCTCCTGCTCTTCCGCTATTTTTCCCCAAGTTATACCTACTTACTTGTCTACTTCAGTTGCCGTTTTTAAACTGCAAACTCTTACTTTTAATCATTTCATCATCAGAAAGGCACAAATGTAAGCTCAAAATGTCTACAAGGTTTATACAGAAAATTTTGGGAATAGAAAAAGTATGCAAAAGTAAAGCCCATAGTGAACGCTGAAATAGGGGTCGACAAAATGGCCAATTTACAGGCCGCCAGCAGCGGCGTCTGAAACCGCGAACCACACAACTTATACAGCTTACTTACTTACTTACTTACTTACTTATTCTTGTACAACAAAGAGTATACATACATACATACAAACATACATAAATACATACTTATACTTGAGTTTGGGTAATGTGAAAAAGTCATCAAGTCGGGAGGTCTGCGTGGAGGATGGTCCAGGTAGTTCGACTGTATCACCGTCGATACTCGTCGACCACTTTCGCACGCCTAATTCATCCCGTAAAATATTTTGTATCTGACCTAATCCAATACACTCACAACATCGATGTTTTCTTGCGTGACTTGGTGTGACAGCCGATTTTGGTCGACCTTCACGCACGTTGTCCGTGAGGGCTACACGGCCACGTACAAATTATTAATACCATCTGTATATTTTCGTCTTTGAAGGTGCTTCATTACTTAAAGCAGCAATCATCCGACCCCGCATTGTTTTTGTGTTGATCCACATTTAAAGTCGTAATAAATTACAGCTCTTAAATTTTCACGGGACCAATCCATTCTGTTTTCTTCAAAAAAAGGTTGAACCCGAACCATTATTTTTTTCTATGTAGTCAGTGTGTCAACTATTGGATTCCCGAAACTTCCTGTGCAACCTTCGTATATTTCGTAAACTAATTTTAAGCTTTAAATTATTATTTTAATTACCTGAGTTAATTTTTATGCATTGTTAAAGGTGCGTTCAATATTTAAATGACTTGATTTTATTATGAGATTGGGAGGTAGAGGTTTCAATCAATTTTATATCATGTAACATTTATTAAATTAATACAATTAAACGTTAAAACTAACCTTATTTAAATTAAAATAAAACTAAGCTACTCAAATATTAAAGATGTAAATAATACTATTATACATATTATTCTCAACCCATCGAGTCAGAAATAATCGTAAGTGCTCGTTTTATTACCTAAGTATAAACATTTATGATGTTTAGGTATGCGGTGACACCTCAATTACTCGAACTAGTTCGATATTGTACCCACATTTACTTTTAATGTTACCAAATACATAATATTGTAGTAAAAGTTTACTGAAATGATGAACAGTAAGTAATAAACTTTTACAATGGCTTGCTGTGTTTTAATTTAACTACCTAGTTTTAAATTTAACTCCTCATGAGCCCTGACGCAAAAAGGGGCGTGATATTATAATACCTATATAATATAAGTTTAACGGGCGTGTCTGTGTGTCGGGCTGTGTCATCGTAGCTCCCAAATTAGCCCGATTTGGACGCAGTTTGAAAGATAGCTGTATCATAAAATTCAGTTGGGCGGTTTAAGAGATAGCTGTGTCATGTCATCCCTTATTTCAACCCCTTACAGCCCTTGTTTCGCATTAAAAAGTAGCCTATGTCCTTTCTCAGACTCTAGACTATCTCTGCATTAAATTTCATTTAAATCGGTTCAGTACTTTAAGCGTGATTGCGTAACAGACGGACAGAGTTACTTTCGCATTTATAATATTAAGTAAGGATTAACATATACTTTTATAGGACATGTAAAAAATAGAAAATTTACAATATTTGGTGGCTTAACCCATTTTTCTTATGACTAAATTAGTATATAATATATTTAGCTAGCGACAATGTGTCCTTAATTAAATGTGTCATCATTCAGCACTCATTTTAACGGCTATCGTCTTCAGGAGACTGTTTGGATTGCCACGTATTCTGGTCAATAGCGAAGCCATCTTTTTCCGCAACACAGCAGTAAAACTGTCCACTCGGGCTTCGGCAAACATGGCGGAGGCACTGCAGAACCGCGGCAGCCCCAACAGTGCCCTGAAGGCTCGCAGAGAGCCAAGCGAGCAGCGTTGCGAACAGCCCGCTCACAGGGCACCCGAGTACAGTGAAGTACAGTATGCTCTAAAGAGCGTTATTTTGACTGCGGGTGTACAGCGAGTGAATCTGCGGGCCAGCATGTTCGCCCGCACCGTCAGCGCCCTGCTTTCCCGTCCAACATCCACGTCAAACTTCTGGTTATCAGCGAGGTAGGTAGTAGCCTAGGTATTTGAATTGGCTGACTCTGTCAAATTGAGCTCTATTTAAAAAACCGAGAGTGTCACATCCGGAGTCCCCGGGGCTTTGAACATCATGTAGGGTAAAGTCATCAGTGGTCAGCCAGAGACCTGTAGTCAGCCTCTGCCTATACTTTGTATGAGTGGGAAGAGTACGAAATTGATAAAGTAAAAAATATTCAACACATACTAGCAAAACATGTGATGTGGTAAAACACTTAACTCGACTTGGCCATCAACTGGTTTAAAGAGTTGTTTTTAGTAAGTTTACATACTGTAGTGCAAACCCTACAGTGAACTAGAAATAATAAAAACCGGTAAGATGTGAGTCAGGCGGAACGAAACCCTCGGTGCGCAATCCAACTTGCACTTGGCCGGCTTTTTTTTACTTTCGTGCAACATAATTGTACGATTTAGGGTTTAGTGCCTTTTTATGAGGTTGTTCGCGACGTCATAATCAACGGCTGTAAATTACAGGCGTCGGGTTACGGCGCTATGCAAATTGCAAAATAAAAATACTTTTACTAGCGAACTCTACAGCTAAGTACACCCATACACCCGTAGACCCGTTTGATATGTACTGTATCAATTTACCTTTCAGGTTTGTTGGGGATCCGCTTTAGACGTCTTTGAAGACGTTTAGGGCACTTGATCTGGAAGGAAATAAACGACGCAAGAAATTCCCAAAAACCGTTCAAGCGCGAGTCGGGCTAGGTATTAGATATTATATTCTTATTTAAATTCGAATTTAAATCGAATCAGCGAGAGCCCAGCTCACACTCGACTATTTTTTTAGTATTTTTTGTTTTTCTTTAGGGTTTGTATACTACAATCATACCGACGCCTGTATGTTTTACCGTTTTTACAATACAACAAAAATAAAAATACGTCGAAAAAAACCTTTCATGTTTGGGTCCCCCTTTCCTTTTTCCCTTTCATTTTTTTTTAGTAAATCCGCTGTAATAAAAAAACAACCAGCTGTCTATAACGGTTTAAAAGATACAGCTCTTTAAAGTTAGGACGGACGAACAGACGGAAAGCGTAGGCATAGAAATAGGGTGCGGAACCCTAAAATGGAACTGATTTAGTGCAAAGGGTGTTTGTAAATCAACAACGCAACGCAATAACTGTACCATTGTCTTCGTCTGTTTGATTTCAAGCGATGTAAGTAGTTTTCCTTTTTAAGTTTCTAGCATTTTAATTGTTTCTTTCTGGAAAACAAGTCTAATAAAAAGCAAACTTTAGTAACTAAGCAGCCCGCTGGCGGCTTCGCTCCCGCTGCAAACTTCCGACCTTCGCGTCAAAGGTGGGAAGTTTGCAGCGGGGGCGAAGATTAACTCGTTAATGCATTAATCGCTAATTAACGAAATTACTATTTCGAGTAACGGATTAATTTTTAAGTTAACTTCAAAAATGGTTAGTTGGAGGACGAAGATTCTGACAACGATGCAGTGGTCTCCCAGAAGATGCCTATTCATCATTAATTATCAGCCCGTATCAGTCTACCGCTGGACAAAAGGCCTCTCTCAAGCACGCCACTGCTCCCGATCTTCAGCTTCTCTCATCCAACCTACACCGGCCCATCGGCGCATATCATCGCTTCATCTTGCCTCAGGGCATCCCACACGACGTTTGCCCAGACGTGGTCTCCACTCAAGAACGACAGCTCCAACGGTCGTCGGTTCTGCGGCAAAAATAACCGGCCCACCGCCACTTCAGCTTGCTAATTCGGCGGGCTTAGCGGTTATTGCTATTTATATACATTAAATGAAAAAGATAAAAACCCCTGATTAGGTTTTGTTAACTCTTGTTACTACAAAAAAAAAACTCATGCGGTAAGAAATACCTTTCGATGAAATGAAAATTCTGCGTAATGATTTTGTTGAAAGTTGTTTCGATAAAATAATAGGTACTCTTTTCACAGACTAATATCAACCTTACAACAACATTGGTAAACTACAGTCTGTGTTCTGACCTAAAACAACAATTATTTGAATTAATATTTTGAATGCTATTTAGCGCCGTAATGATCTGATGTTATTAGTCGGCCATCATGACGGCGATGCACGAGTGATGACGAAGCACGACCTCATTCTTGATTACCATCGCCTGTGGGAAATAACATGTGTTACATTGCGCTTAATGGATTTTCATGGTATAGCATAATAATACTTACTTAAGCAAGATAATTTCTAACGTATGGACAATTTTACGGTAAAATATTTTTAGATAATGAGACTATGGATTTAATAGAAACGATGTTTATTTTACACGTTTCATACGTTTATTTTAATCCTAGGAAGAAAATTAGGCTCTTCGCATCTTCGTTTTTCCATAGAAATGCTATCCTCACCGAGCTTGTAAATATGAGAAAAAATATTTATGCTCGTAATTATTTTTCATAACAGAAAACTGTATTCTGGTACTTTTATAGTAGATTGTTCAACAAGAGACTAAAACAAGTCATAATGACACGAGATGTTTAGCCAGGGTGAGCGGAGCGAGTTCGAGTGTCATTATGGTTGTTTAGTCTCACGTTAAACACTCTACTTTTCACTTTGATTGCGAGGAAAAAAAACGGCGGTTCTAAAATTACAAAATTTATTATTACATAGTTTCTTACAACTTTTTCCCGCGGTTGTTTTTTTTTGTAAAGTGACGCGTTAAATGCTTATATATTTAGTCAACAGATTCAAACTTGAAAACTATTTTAAAATGAATTGGACCATAAATAGTAACAAGAATTCATCCTTAATATAATTAAATAGATCCATAATCGTAATAATTAATAGTGTTTCACAAAAAAAAAAAACTGCTCAGTTGTCATTTTGAGGTTATTTCCACGCCCTAAAAATTGTCTACACAATCACTGAAAAAGGCGATAATCCTCCATTCACAAACACCGGGATTGGCTGTTTATGGGTTTCCAAAGTAAATTTAAAAAAATACTTTGGGGCGAAGCGGGCGCCTTGAGAGCATTAGGGCCATAGTATAAATAGAGTAGTGCTTCGAATTATTCAAGAGAACGCCAATAAATTCTTGAATGTTCGCTTAACACTGGTAAATCTGGTAATGTAATAAGGTAACTAAACCAGGGCATTAAAAGGATCAGGTAGACCAATTTTTAGAGCATTACTTAATGTATAAATAAGTTTATTTTTGTACATTGATGTTATATTGACAACAGGAACTTTTTTAAAAGGTGTTCAGAAAAAACATGTTTATGAAGCTGTGTATCAAAAGCATACTGTTTTTTTTATTATTATTATTTACTGAGAAAAAAAATTAACTACTAAATTTTTTCAGAACTCCTTTTAAAAAAGTCCCTGTTGACAATTGCGGGAACTCGATTACCTACTGTTATCATTTTGTGGCCTCTTACAAAAGTTAAGATTTTTACGTCACAATATCCACGGAGCATTAAATGTATGTTTATGATTATGTGTATTTAAAGTTATATTTTGGTATTTTAACGCAAAAAAACTACAAATATAATAAAATAAATATAAATTGTTAAACCCATATGAAAAAATCTTACGAAAACAAACCTCTATAAGCATGAATTTTTCAGTACACCTTTTAAAAAAGTGCGTGTTGTCTATTGCTGTTTTAACTATATCGTATCATTTATGAGTGCTATTAAAAGGCACATATAAAGTGACTGAGAACAGCAAAAAAACCTATGGCTTTTTGATGTTTTTAACAGGGACCTTTAACGGTAATATGACTATTACCGGTTTAAAATAAGATATTACCGGTTTTTAGCCCTAATTGTATTGCAATTTGTTAATACCGATTAATTTTTTACCGATTTTAATTAACAATTGTTATATCATATCTCTTATTGAAGCATATTTGAAATCAAATGTTACCGATAATATCTGTCAGTATAGTTTTTTCGTGGAATTTTATTATTACAGGTAGATATTGAATAAGAACCATTACTGAAATTTGTACAAATAATATTTATTGCGTCGAAGTAACTATTCATACTTGTGCACTAAATAAAATCTTGGAGATAGGTCTTATTCTTTTCCTTATTTTCAGGAAGGACCGGTGAGCTGGAAGGAATGTGATATGATTGAGACGCATGGTAGTCATAGAAACTCCTGAATAGTTAGGTAATAGTAGGCCTTTCGATGTTGGTTGGCGGTTCTGTAGTGAGTTATTTATCAATGATACAAGTAAAGTCAGTAACAATAAGGCGTGTTTTACATGTTAAATAAAACATATGACGTAGACGTAGGTACATACCTTCCCATATTAGTCACGAGTAGATTGAAGAGTATTGACATGGTGCTGAAGAAAGTTTTGGCTATCAAATGATTTTTTTCTACATTTATGTACGTAAAATAAATGCTTTTTGTTCAACATCGTATTTAGTACCATTTTTTTTTAAATAAAAATGTATTGATTGTTATCTTTCGCCACCCCTCCGCTCAGCGCCGCTCAAGTGGAAACACACACCAATACCACATTACTCACATTTTAGAAAAATTAACTCGTTCATTTTTAGGGTTCCGTGGTCAAATAGGAACCCTTATAGTTTCGCCATGTCCGTGCATCCGTCCGTCCGTCCGTCCGAAGCTTAGCACAGAGATTCTTAGTGTTAGAAAGCTGTTGTTTGGCCGACAAAAAGGTCAAATAAAACCAGGATAGGTCTTTCAAAAGCCCCCTTTTTGCTCAAACTGTTCAAACTTGTGTATGAAAAACCGTCACACACGTACTCATTAAATATTGCAGAAGTTTGAATGCTGTCTTACTTTAACTCCTGTTCTAGAGCAAGAAGCACAATTTTGCCGCCTTTAGTAAGACAGCTGTCAAATTCTGCAATTTTTATAGGTAGCCTACGCCGCGCCACATTCACCGCCAGCCCCGGCTACGAGCGCTACGCTGTAGCCGTAGCAGCATTTTTCCGCTATGTAGCGAAAATGTGCTATGATGACTGCGTTCAATACAGCTTTGTGATTGGTCTTTTTTGACCGACCTTTTGTTTATGAGACGATTTGAACCACACTGTGCGTTCGTGAGCACTGTGAGACCTCATAGTGACGTTTGTGAATGTGTAAATGTGTTAACGAACGACTTATTCATCATCAACTGACTCTGGGTGCGGCCGTTAGTGGCTCAATAACACACCGCAACCCTAACCCGTATTGTGTAGAATTTATACCGTATATGTGTTCGTTGTTTATGTGTATTTCGCACTTTTAAAGATCGTGTGTAATTTAAAAACCCTCAAATAAAATACTTATTAAATTTTATTTATATCCTTTTTATTACATAAAATTAAAAAAAATGCAGAATGATATTCATTACCAGTTGACCTTTAGGCAAAATAGAAAATAGCTGTGGGAGGGCCTCAATTCAACAAGGTCAAAAAATATTGCTATTGACGTGTTATCATATCGTGAACGTGACACTAGTTCTTATTTACTTGATAGTAATAGCAGCCAAGGTAAAAACAATACGTCAAGAGCAATAATAGTTTACCCAGTAGAATAGTGGCCCTGCTGTGCTAATAAGACTGTTCATTCATATTCTAATTGCCGGCGGATAATACTTAATTATATTTCGAAGGTCTTTCCGCCCGCATTACCTCGCAAAGTTTCTTGACTCAAGGATTAAACAGGAATGAGAGAAGTCCCACAGACCGTCGAGAAAAGCGTGGTATTTGCCTTATAAATGCGACTCAAGTTTCACAAACTAATTACCTCGATTTGATTATTTTAAGTCCACAGGTTGAACTTACATTTTTAATTGTAAAAGAAGTATAGTTTTGATTAATATTTGCAGAGTATGTTGACGATTTTATAAATTGATATTTTATTCATCGATTTGATCCTTTCGACGTTCAATATGGGTTATATTATTATTTACTTATCGGCCACAACAAACAATAAATCTCTTTATTTGTGTGGGTTGTCTGTTTTAGTTTTACTGTTTGACTACGCAAAGCCCGGGTTACCCCAAGCTCTTAGGATTTTTTGGAAATAATTCGATATTAGGCTTTATGTTTTGTAAACGGTCATAGAGTACAAATTTAATGTACAGGTAACAGCATAAATAAGTGATCATTTATGTACCTTGTCACTTTAACGTCGTGTTTGAAATGTTATACAAAATTTTGAAATGATTGAACGCGACAAGGTACATAAATGATCACTTATTTATGCTGTTGACTGTACTTCATTTTTGATTCCATCAAATTATTATACCCGTAATTGCTTAAAAAAAGTTATACCCTAAAATGGGGCGGATTTTTTCAGGAAAAGTGCTGTAACTAGTTCAATAAAAAAAAAAAATATCTTGAGCAGAAAGTGGCAAATTCTTTTCATGGCTAATATTATTTTCAATTAAGTATTCTGTTTATTTTCTCGGGTAGATTCAGTTCAATATACTATATAGGAACATTATCATAGCAAATCAGAACTGATATGAATTATTTTATTTGAGTAATGCTAGTTATTTTTTATGATGCAGTGATAAAAATAAGTAGATTTTAAATTATTTGAAAGAATATTAACTCATCTATACATTTTCAAAGGAAATAATACTTACAGCATTTACGCTCTTTTTTTACATAGTTTTAAAATAAGTTCATATTCTTTTTTTACTGTCGCGTCCATAAATGTAGTTAGTTGAATGAGGAATATAGTTAATATAGTTATGAACTTATTTAAATTAAAATAAAACTAAGCTACTCAAATATCAAAGATGTGTATAATAATAATCACCACTATAAAAAGAACACCCCCTCTAGCAAGTCCGCTCGCGGCATGGTCCCTATGGCACTGGCTGCATTACCTCTCTGTGTATCAACTACTTAATATATTTATTAACCAAGGTTATGAACTTGTCAATCTAACTTTTAATATAATAAAATTACTATTATAGATATATTGTTGTCTCCATAGAAAGAAATCATATCTTTCCTAGGGTAGATTGTTTGATTTTATAGTATCACAATCACGTCTCAAACAATACGTTAACAGGTCAAATACGATTTGGATTTTACCGCCCAGTTTCCGCTAAATACTGAGAAATGCCGAACCCTAAACTCGTAAGTTGTTGTAGCCATGATCGTACAAACAAAGTAACATCTCGGGAATACGTAATCTTGCGGTTCCTGGAACACGTAGGAACACAATGCCAGGTCCTCAGTAATGATTCACCCTCGTCAGAGCTTACAAGAAGCTAGAATGTCTGAAAACTTTGTTGTATTGTAATTGGCAACAATGTTCAAGGATTGTTTATAGCTGATAGGAAATTAAATAAGTTATAAACTATTTATATTACTTTTATTTTAATGGCTTTAAATTATTTGCCAAACAACCTTTAAAAAAAACATCTGAGGTATAATGTTTTTAAATATAATCCTCCTATTAACTTGACTGTGAAGCCGCCAAGGCGGCCATGTCGTAAGAAATACCATAACTACACGTTATAATAACAATATACTTTACGAATAAAAAAAAGTGGATAAGAGGCGCAAAAGTCGAGCTGAATCATAACGTCATATTTATAGGTGTTTTGTGTATCGTTAAGTTGTACACTGATATGCAAAACAAGTTGGCAAGTAGGTACCGTAAGTAGCAAACCGCAAAGTAAACCATTATAATTTAACCAAACACGTGTCAGTTGAGGTAAAGTGAACTGAGCAAGTGGTGATCAATAAAATTATTCTCATACACACACTTGTGCTGGATAATAATAAGCCCTCGCGAGAAGGTTCCGCACCTCAGGTGTATATTTATTGCGACATTTTAAATCTACTCCCAGGTGCGGGAATTTAATGAATTTATTATATTGGCAAGAGATGTCCAATTGAAAAATATAGCTTTTCGTTCGTAAATATTACGCTGAAGTTATTGTCGAGAAATTGACCGGAGAGGAATATAAACTAGTTCCAACTTAGTTTGTCCGGCGATCCGTCTCGAGAATGCTCCATCACAATCAATGTCCGTGAACTACGTCTTAAAGTTTATAACATTGTTTTTGTTGGAAGTGAATTTCCTTCAGTACCCTTACCGTGAGTTACAAACCGTACTCGCTAGAGAGTCGAATGCTCTGTCCGTCGCACTTTTTATAAGAATACCGTGAGGGACAAAGTGTTCGACTCGCTAGCGAGTACGGTAATTGTCACCATGGTAAAGGTACTGAAGAGCACTCGTGGGGCCATCCTCCGTCGTCGACGTAGAGACGTGACTTAACTGCCGAACCAGTTATCAGCCAGAAATCTGTATGTCAGTACCTTTGTGTCTTCCGATCCGAAATCCAATCATAATGCTTTCCCGAATCCCGTTAAGATACCCACGTACAATTGTAAAAAAAAGGTGAGCCGATATCGCTAGGTTCTCGATTTTTTAATGTCGCGAAGCTACAAGTCACAAATTACAAAAAAATTGATGATTCGATATAGGAAGTTCCTACCTGTCAAGAAAATTTGCCCCAAAGAATCCTATGTCTGATTATTACTATATGCGTGTCCTCTATTATTCCTAATGCTTCCTTACTTTCCACGTGCGCTGGCAACATCCCTGGTTAGTACACATTTCGTCGATAACTTGATAAATGAGTTGTCTAAGAGAATCGATACTCTTATTTCAGCCACCATAACTTCATAAGTAACAAATATGTGATTAAAAATAATGTTAAAAATAGATTTATCGATATCGAATAAACCGCCCCGAGCTGAGCGGCGGCGCTCCCGGCGGCCTCGCATATTAATCAGTTCCCCAAGGATCAAGCGTCTGTGGAACAACAACACAACCCTAAAATACCCTGCGATTTTCCACCATTCTGACGTTAATACATTTATTCATTACCATGGTGTTAGACTAAAAAGACGTGAATATCTAATAAATCATAAATACAATTTTTATATGCTGGCTTCCTTTTTTTTTTTTTTTCTCTTTATTAAAGAGCTTGATCATAACATGATCATGTCGCTCCATTGTTACAGCAAACAGATACAAAATCAAGTTAAAAAAAAAAACCTCTTAAGGCCTATTGCTTATCGCTAATTTAGCCAGCTTCAATAGCGCCCGGGCCTCATCCGACAAGGGGAAGGCTAAGGCGCTATTACAGCCACCCATAACATAAAACAAGTCTGTAGTGATGCGAAGTTGGCTTCTAAATGACTCGTTTCGGACACACTCCATTAAAATATGGTACACATCTTCAGGTACATCACACTCTGAGCAATTTGGGGAAGGTATTTTTCGCATCATATGACCAAATTTATTTAATGGAATGTGTCCGGAGCGCAGTCTCATGGCTGTTACAATATCCTGTCGGTTTAACGGACAGTCAATCCATGGATTGGTAGGTGGTTGTGGCTGGATCGTTTTATACCAAATACCTTTTTGTTTGGATCTTTCGTCAAAGTACTCTTTCCACATCTGGCAAGTGCGTTGTTTAACTAATTTAATGCAATCCGAGTAGAAAGGAAAAGTACAACACAGAATACCGTCATAGCACGCCTGTTTAGCCAAACTGTCTGCTTTTTCATTGCCGGCTATTCCAATGTGGGATGGGATCCACTGAAGGATTAGTGTTTTACCTTCATTTGTTAATTTCCAAATAAGTTCTAGAATGCTATAGGCAATCGGGAGACCTCGAATATTCGAGGTACACCGAGCCAAGTGTTGTAGTGCACTTTTGGAATCTGACAATATGATAAACTTATTGAAATCAACTGAAGTTATATAAGACAATGCCTCAGCATAGTTGTCATGTATCTTTGAGAACTGACGTCTTTAAATTTAGTGTATTGTAATTGCGTTTTGCTAGTGATATCTGTTTTATATTAAATTTAATAATGTCAGAAAGATTGATTCTACTGACCCAATAAGGTAATGAAAACATTTCTAAGATTTTACTAGAATGTATAGGAGTGTCCTTAAACAAGTCGTGAGATGTCAGCAAGAGTGGTTTGTTTCTTCTCTGCAGATAATTTGTATGACGGAGACCATCCATCTCTTCTAACAGTTTTATAGTTATGTTCTCGTCAAATGATCTTGATTTTAAATAAAACTTACCGGCTAAAAAGTTACGACGAATGTGTAATGGGTGAATGCAAAGTTCGCTTTCCATCACGTGGATAGGAGTAGATTTAATAAATCCACCTATCACACGAAGACACTGATTTTGTATTTTTTCTAATTTATATAGATGAGCGCGGCAACTTGTATCATATAAAAAACACGAGTAATCAATTCGGCTACGTACAATTGCAATGTATAGGCGACGTAAAAATTTGGGGTGTACTCCCCACCCTGGACCCACTAAAACCTTAAAAATGTTGATATATTTCTGAATTTTTTGTGTTATTTCATTTATGTGTTTTCCCCATCTTAGAGAGCGATCCAGCCACAACCCCAAATATTTTACATTTTCGACTAATTCTAAGTTTCTACCGTTTAAATTTAAATTTAAACTATTTCTATTTACGCCTTTTTTAAACACACATACCTTGGTTTTGTTGATAGATATTTCCAAACCAAGATCACACAAACTATCATAAAAAATATCAAGTGAATTTTGTAAGATTAATTCAGCCTCGCGGATATTTCGGTTTGACACGTACAAAACATAATCATCAGCGTACTGCGACACAAATACATCCCGAAGCTGTTGTTGGATATTAATGGTTGCTACATTAAATAGAAGTGGAGACAAGGGGTCACCTTGAGCCAGGCCGCGACCTGTTATACGACACATTACAAAATCGTCAACACAAATTTTGAGATGTCTTTCTCCTAAAAAACACCAAAGGTACATACATAGTCTTGTACCACTGCCTAAACGATCAAGAGTGGTTAGTAGTCTAGTGATATCGATGTTATTGTATGCGTTGTCTATGTCTACAAAACATCCTACCGTTACCATGTTCTTTGCAAATCCGCATTGTATCCTACTGACCAGTCGGCTAAGATTGTCGAGACATGACCTAGATTTTCTAAAGCCCACTGTCTCTTCTGCGAACATAGAACTCTTTTCTAAGTACCATTCCAATCTTTTGTTTAAAATAGCATGAAAGATCTTACATATAACCGATATTAGAGAAATTGGCCGCAATGCTGAGTCCGACATAGGGTCTCTGCCCGGTTTAGGTATAGGAACGATACTTATATCCCTCCATTGCGAGGGCACAAAGTTTAAACAGTAAAATGTATTATAAAGATTTAACAATGTCGTCTTAGCATTAGAAGGTAGATACTTTATCATAGAAAACGAAATACCATCACAGCCAGGTGCAGTATCTTTAGATTTTATGCACGACTGCAGCTCCTCAATACTAATTTGCTCGTCCAGGATATTATTGTGAGACGTAAATATTGGCTTAGGTGGTGATACGTAATCGGGAGTTAGTTCACACAGGAGGCGGTTTGCACCATCTTTAGTAACGTGAGACCTGGGGGACCTGTATCCTTTTAACCACTTCATACGGGACCACATATCACTGGCAGAAGAAACCTCGCTCATGGAATTACAAAATTTATGCCAACTTTCAGTTCTCCGGTTTCGGATTAATCTCTGTGCAAGTCTAGTCTTTTCTTGAAGGTAATCAAGGTTCCGCGGAGTTGCGTTACGTCTGAAGTTGCCCAATGCTAAACGACGTTCAGCAACAGCTTTAGAAAGAGCTGGGGTCCAGTATGGTTTTGGCACGAATGCCGTATTGGGATTGTTACTAAATTTATAAAATGGGATGTTATCATTGGCAGCTTTATTAATAATTTTCAAAAAGCAGTTATAGGCCTCCTGAGGGTCCATAGGTAAAACTAAATGAGAAAATACTTCCTCCAAATCTGATTTATACGAATCCCATCGTGCTTTCTTAAAATTCCTTTTTTTAATTGGTTTTATATTTAATTTTAATTGTGTGGAGATTTTAATAATGAGGTGGTCACTTCCCAGTGTTTCATTAAACACAGACCAAGCCAAAGAGAGGGAAATGTCGGACGATACCACTGAAACGTCAGGAGAAGATTTTTGTAATACACCATTTACAAGCCGAATTCTAGTATGGGAACCATCATTTAAAGTAACAAAATGGTTATCCAATAAAGCATCAAAAATTTGGTTACCCCGTGCGTCAGTCTTGTATGACCAGTTAGTGTGGTGACCATTCAAATCACCAATGATTAATGTTTTTGCGGATAAATAAGAAAACAAAAAATCCCAATCATTCTGAGTTGTATGGACTTGTGAGGGACAATAGACAGAAATAATATTTTGAATCTCATCGCAATTAAATAATTGAACGTGAATTAATTCAATCCCCGAGTTGGGATGTTGTAATCGACACTGTTGGGCCTTTATAGATTTGTAAGTAAGAATAGCAACACCTCCATATCCATCACTCCTGTCCTGTCGAAATATAGTGTAGTTGGGTATATTAAATTCACTATCAGGTTGTAGCCAGGTCTCACTCAAGGCCGCTATGTGGACTTTCTCCTGTATGAGTAATTGTTCAAATACTAAAAGTTTAGGTCTTAAACTTTGTGCGTTCCATTGCACGATGTTAAATTTACATTTTTCTACGTTATTAGCCAACGAACACATTAAATATTGATTTTAACAAAGGTACATCACAAATATGTTTAGTAAGCCATGACCTACACCATTCCAAAACTATTTGTACCACATTTTTAATCTTTTCGGTCATCACGAGATTTTTTAAAAATATAGTTTCTTTTAACTTACGTAGTAAATCACTAAATGTTGAATCCTCATGTTTTTCGGGGGTATTCTTACATGGCGCTGACTGTTCTTCCGTATCCGTGTTCAGGTTGTTGTCATCCCAAAAGTGCTCGTAGACAAATTTGCGAGGCGGATGTTCTTGCTTATGAGTTTTGCTTGCTTGTTTGTTAGTTCGCACCGAACTTTCCTTGTGTACTACTGCAGTTGTAGTTAGAATGTTTGCGTATGACTTTTCAGGGTTGTTAGTCGATGGTAGTACTGTGGGCTCTTTTGGAACAGGAGCCTTTGTAGACAGCTGCGGGAAACTTTTTTCTTCAAACGTCGTAAAAACACTTGGAACGAACATATCAAGGGCCTGTCTATAAGTACAGTTAAATTCGGCCATGATATTTCTGACTTTTTTTTCTTTTAGGTACATAGGGCAGCTCTTGTCTAGCGCCATATGGCGTCCGCCACAATTGCGACACGTAAAAGATGTTACTTCACAGTTGGCGTGGCTGCCGCTGCATTTCGGACATACTATTTTCTTTGGACATAGTTTGTGGGTGTGTCCAAATCTCCAACAGTTGGAACATTGTGATACCGGGAATACGTAGGGCTCCACTTTTATACGTAAATCGTGTACAAAAACATATGGCGGTAACGACGACCCCTTAAAGCATATTCTTACAGTCTCGCTTTCGGTCCAGCCTGGCTCTTCAAAATTTCTACGACTTAACCGCTTCAATGATATTATTTCAATGTCGCTTTTTATATTATCCAAAATATGGTTCTCATCTAAGCCTAAGTCAATATCTTTTATAATACCGTAAGATAGCCCGACTTCGTATTTTTTTTGGCACCTCCATCCCAAATCGGTCGAAAACTCTTCAACAGCAAGTAACCGTGCAGCACTAATTTCATCCTCAAACCGTATTAGTACCTTATATGGATTAACATACTTCACTCTGGTGATCTCATTTATATGGTGATTTTTAAATAATTTGGCTAGTGAAAATTGTTTAGGAAGCTTGTCTTTAGAGGTTACGCAGATTTCAACATATTGGCGGCTTTTTGTTTTTTTCTTCACCACCGTAAAATCTGAATCGCTGGACTCCATCTCCAAATTTCTTTTGCTTGTTCTGGTCTTCTCGTTATTTGTTATTTCATCGTCTTCGTTTATGTCTTCTAATGAATTTTGTTCGCTAGATAAATCATCAAAAAACCTTGTTGGTTCCAAGTCTCCATTCTGAATTGAACTCTCAGCCATAAGTAGTACGACTCATAATCACCGCGTCCTTAATTAGCCTGTAGGCGGTATGCAGCGCTCCGATAGTCGACCGATTTACTGATAAGAAACGCTTTGTGCAGGTAAACAACTAGTGTGACTCACAATAGACGCGTCTTACTCGTACGATGTACTCGGCAAAACTGATGCTGGCTTCCTTAATAGCGTTCTTAGGGTTCTGTGGTTTTTTTTTTTTTTCGAAAATTTCTCCAAGAGCTATTTATGTTGGACCAGTTCATGCTTTAATTATCAACCTTTTGAACGCCACAGACGGCTCTGGCCGACAACTGAAAGTCGTGCCACTGATGCCACGACGGCTACAGCCGTCACAAGTTGAAGATTAAATAAAAGAGACTTTGTTTCGTCAAGGTGTAATTTGCACTGCATAGCAAACATGTTTGGCGTGTGAATGACACATTTTGTATTCGACGTAAGGCGTTCAAAAGGTTAAGCATGAACTGATAAGTACTATAAGAAATATTAAAAATTCTCCATTCAAAAAACGTTCGAAATTATGAAAATATGGTATTTCGACTATTCGGCAGTCGGCTGTTAGGCTTCTTACACGTCTAAGACCGCCTGTTGTATACCTATAGTTAAACTGTACCGTTCCGTGTTTTGTTTTTTTTTTTTTGTGTTCAATAAAGAGTATTTGTATTGTATTAGTACGTTACGGACGTACGTTACTAGGTAGTAAGAAATTGATTAAATTAATTTATGATGTACGTTGATGACATTACTACTTACAACATGAATCTTTCTTAGTAAATAAAGCTTTAGGTTAAGGTGACAGAGTTCAAATTAAATTAACTATGAAATAGCCCTCCGGCTCATGGACCTTGAAAAAATACGGACGGAACGCGTTGCAATAAAAAGTATCAAGTATACAAGGTCTGTTATTTCGTTCCGTCATAGACGATCTACCGTCTCACAAATGCACAGTCTGAGGCTCTACTTTGAAATCAGTAATTCGAACTTCGGATCGCCCCGTCACTTTCTTGCGAATTAGTGACGCGTCGAGAGCAAAAGGGATAGCAATAGACGAAGTTCGAATTACGGATTTCAAAGTAGAGCCTCTGTTATCCCGCCGCCATTAGGCGTCGAGCCACAGCACGAGTGATATTTAACTTTACGCCGAAGAAAATGCCGCATTGTGTTGTAAAAACGTGTAAAAACTACATTAGTAAATATGAAACCTGTATCACTTACCACGTGTGTAAGTTATGATTATTCTTGTTATTTTTCATAAATATTTGTTTATTTACTTTGATGCAAATTACAAACAAGTATGACAATCAGTGTTGCCAGTTTTTACAAGGATTTTTTCCCCTAACAGTGGGGAAATCTGTAACGCTGTTATTGGTATTGTAATGGTACGGAACCCTGCTTATGCGACTCAGACTTGATTTTGACCGGTTTTTTTTACTTTTAACAAAGTCAAAAACAATCTAAGAAAATTGCATTTGCTGTGTTTATAGACGATCACGACTATTGTGACTACGTCGCGACTGTATCGCTACTGGGCTACTGCATCGCGACTAAATCGCTACACCGGCGCTGCAAGTAGTCGCCGTGAGTAACGCTCTAAGATGTTATTTACATTTAGATTGTAACTAGATCTAATACGAAACTGTTGGCCGTCCGTAATTCAATAAGCTTGATCAAATAAATTTGATGTCAACATGGTAACAAGCCCACCGTCGACGGCAGACAAACAATCCTTTGATCAGCAACCCACGCGGAATATTAACGATGTACAATTTGTACACATTTAGAATATTAGCTGAACTCGTGCATGTTACTTCAAACAAATTTAAGTGGAAATGTTTAAAATTAGTTTCTTATAATTCTATCGAATAAAAATGTAAAATCAAGCAGTATTTTTTTTGGTGTATCCCAATTGCTTGTACAAAATTTACGACAAAGGAACTTCGTGTAATTAAAACATAAAGCCATATAGGTACCATAGATGAGTTAAAAAATCTTTTAGCCCGATTCTAGGATTATTACACATCGGTTGCTGTCGCACACGCAAGCTCTAGGCTTCACAGAATACCAGTATTGTAGCACTAATAAGTGTCGCGACACAATGCTGAGTGAAAACCCATGGATGTCACACTACCGCACCCTAAATGTTAAGATTAAATAATAATTAAATTATGAGTTTCACTTGGTGCTGCGTGTGAGATTGATTAAATACTTTTCTTTTTTTTTTTCATTTTAGGTTTAAAAATAAAACTAAGTGGAAGTAAAACTTTTTGAAAATAGCTTTGTGATTGGTTACTGAATAGAGAATTAATGTTTCTTTATGCGTCTCCTTGCTTACCGTTTCTACTGTACAAGTAAGTTAACATGTTTATATAAATAAATACCAGGAGACAATGTCATTCCATTTAACCTAGTCTCAAACTAAGCTCTAGGCTTGTACTATGGGTACTAGACCACGATATAAATACTTATATAGAGAAATATATTACACTTGAAAACAGAAAACATCCATGACTCGGAAACAAATGGTCACGCTCATCTCATCACGTCACCACACAAATATCAGCCGTTACCGGGATTTGATCCCAGGACCGCTAGTGTCAGTACCAACTAACTAGGGAATAACAATAATCGAAATCGACGCGGACGAAGTCGCCTGAGTAAGAGACTTGGTGTTAATCCAGGGAGCTGTATCCAATACAAATGTCATCCAGTCGTTGCAGCGTGAAGGAGTAACAAACAAACACACACGCATTTACAATATCAAAGTAGGTTTAGAAATCCAATAAAGTCCTGCTGCTGTCCGATAAAGTGATAAATTTTGTAAGTTTGTGAGTTTTTGAAATATTTTCAGCGCTTTACATTTATAGATCGACTTTCAGTCAGGCTCGATGACTCTTCAATCCGCGCGCAATTTACAAATCAGTATATTTAGCCTTTCCAGTTTCTGAGCTGAGCAACAAAGCAATTAAATTAATTAACTAAACGTGTTTACCTTGTAAGCCGTATTAATATCGTCGCAATTGACTTAAATTAGACTGTCATTTCGTAATGTTCAAATGTTCTAATGTCTTGTACATAAATGGTGTTTTTCATGGTTCTCCTCGGTCGATGTCTCGGTTAATTCGACCGTCTGGAAAACGTGACATTTATACAAAGAAAGGTTATTTGTAAAGTTGAACGAAACGGAGCGTTAAGAGAAAGCTTTTAATAAACAGAGCAAGCTCTTGATTATCATCACAGAAATATAGTTCTGTGATTATCATCACCCGAATTCCAGTTTATTAAGTACTTTCATTCCATACTTGCAGAGGTAATGTGTGCACTTTTTATGTAAGTAATTTTTGCATGCATAACTAATTTTTCTTTCTTTTCTTACTTTCATTGAAATAGAGTTAAAAGTGACAGGCCTTATTATGTGAATGTACATTGAGATTATGTACCTACTAAAAAATATGATATGGTCTGCTTGCCCAATTTTTGACTTTTTTGCCTGTTTTTTTGGATTGTTACATTACAGCATCACACAAAACCTACCGAACCAATTTTGATAAGAGTTTTCGTATTAAAGATTGTTTGATCATTGATCATAGGTACATACTTAAAAACTGGTACCAGTATACTTAATCTCACAATTTCCTACTTAGTATCACTTATGTGTGACGAAAGATAAAATGCCGACAAATTTAATCAGCGACTAGACTACTTAAATACCATATTTTAGGTGTTATTACTCAAAGATTCCGTTTCGCCGAGGCGCTCCGGAATTGAAAGCCGCAGGTGTGGCAGGGAATTGCCTAGTAGTGGTAATTGTCATCTAAATAAATAGGCTGCTTAATGTTCCGTTGTGACAACTCTATTGATCGAGTACAGTTTATCTTTAGTTTCAAATCTTTGAACGAGCAGTCAGTCACCACTGAATACATTACAACAGACAAGGTACTCAAAACTAATAGCTTACAGATATCGTTACACGCCCATGTGGGCTTTGATTACTTACCTCGTAATCAAGCACAATTATGAGGTTACGGAGGAAAGAAAACAACAGTATTTTCACGCCCCCGTCAAATCTTGTTAGTTTATAAAATAATCTTGTAAATTTTTATGTGAAATCATAGGTGTTATTCTTTTAAAAACTGCTTCCTGTCGAACGGTCGGTCAACCATACGAGCAAGTATTAAGCTACCTAATTGAGAATGCGCGCCCTAAAATGTTGTTTGTACGCTCTGCGGGACAACTTAAACTCGCCGGATAATGAAACGTCCGTCGAGTTGAAAAGTGAGCCACTTTTTTTAAACCACGAATTTGTAAAGTACCTAAAGCAGAAAATTCCGATAAAAAATGCGGTTACGTTTGTCTCCCCTTAAACCTATTAACAAAATAAAAAAAAAACGGAAGCGTACAGACGTAGTTTTTCATAATAACTACCTACAACACATAAAAAATCGTAGAAATCGGACTTGATTTAGGGGATGAGAAACGTCACCGCCCGGAGCTAAATTTATATGGCCTTTCAAAATCCTCTAGCTGCACGTCCACCGGGTCGGCATCGGAGCGTACGGACCGGACGGATTTATTGTTATGTATTGATTTCTTTGAATACAGTGCACGCTGCACGTTGTACCATAGAAATCGATACAAAGCAAAAAAACCGATACCGATCCTAGTAGACGTGCAGCATAAGAGAGTAAAAGAGGTGATAGAAGTGCGAGTAAGTACGCCGTACTTGTGGCTGGGCGACCTTACTCGCACGTGTGTCACCCTAAGTACGCGAACTTCTAAAAGTAAACACGGGCGGAAAAGTTCTTCGAGCTTTAAGTCGGTACGCGTACTTACTAGCCCGTCTATCTGGGACTTAACATGGCAAAACATACGTTGCGTTGCGTTTAGTGGCGGTAATTGCATTTTTAAGGGTTTTTTACTTATTTATAATATTTCCATATCGCGGCCTGTGGCCTGCAACACTGTTCGTCTAGCGCTGCCTCGCGGTCCCCCTGACTTAGTATGTCAAGGCACGATCGTAAGTTATAAAGTTCGAACGAAGTAGTTCAAACCACCGTAGTCGCCGCGTCCCATTTCGGTTGCTCAGCTAATTTAGTATTGCACCTGCGTATTATGTGTTAAATAAGCGATGCTTTCATTGGTTATGACGGGTCAGATACACCTCGTTGTAATAATGAAATGAATATCAGAAAACAATGTTGCACATTTCGACCTAGTCGAATCTCTTAGTTTTCGAATCGTCCTTATTATTTGAAAACGTGTTCTGAATCTATTCTATTATCCTATATCCTTATCCTCCTCTATGTGGAATCAGCTCTCGGCGTTTGTATTTCCGAACCAATACGACTTGGAGGGCTTTAGAAAACGAGCCTACTCTTTTCTGAAAGGCCGGCAGCGCACCTGCGATTCCTGTATAGTGCTGCGGGTGTTAGGGTCGCGGTGATCACTGATCACTTACCATCAGGTGACTCGCTTGTTCGTCTGCCTCCTTTTTAATACTAATAAAAAATCTACTTACGTTATCGGTTGTGCTGTGAACACTAGAAATTTTACGGATCCCAAGCCCGCCATGTCTGACGAGAAGGGATGCCTGGCCCCAAGAATGCTTGCTAAGTTTTATATTAAGGATGATTTCTTATGAGTTATTTGTTATTTTCATAAGGAGACGGAGCGGTGAAAATAAGTGCTATTGAGTTTATGTTTGAAATTCGGACACGTTACACATTTCCTCGATGACGTTACCACAAAATAGATAGGTACGTTACGTTAATGTTACTTACAGTGCTACCGTTTTCTTAATAGCGATCGGCAATCTCACACGAGTGACAAATAAACTGTCAGTGGGAATACTGTACTTGATAGAATGAAAAAGTTCGTGCTCGAGATGACTTGAGGTTCTGATACATTTGATGGCTATGTACTATCAGACCATTGGAACCTTGACCCACCATAGAACTGTGTCACAGAGACGTTATGATTCAAGTCATAAGAAGTGTCAAACAAATTGTTTTATAATGTCACTGTGACACCGTTCTATGGTGGGTCAGGGTTCCATTGGGCTAATTGTATGTACATAGGTCCTATAGACATAAATAATAATAAGTAATAAAATATATATTTGGTCCCAATAGTGGTTGGTCTAGTTATTTACTTATTTATTACTATAAATTAGAAGTTTGTTTAAACGTGACAGCCTCTAGGAAACCCTGTATGACACATCGCCAGGCTTTCGCCCCGATGGATAAATAGCGCATGTTAGAAACAATTTCACATAGTTATATTATAAGTTATGAGATAAGTAGATGACAAAGGTTTAACACAATGACATAGATAAAAACAACAATACTCACGTGTATGTATAGATAAATAAATACTAAAATACAATAACAAGTAACATCTGTAGGTGCTAGGTGATGATATGATTATGATTTTAGTTTCTGCATAGTATAAATTTCTATCTCCATGAATCGGATGATAATTACATCATTTATTTAAAATTGGTGTAATGGTTCTACAGTCTGCGCGCGAGTTGAATGCCGAGCATAGGAATGTGCAAGTACGGGACGGCACTATACAGTGTAGTGTACACTGCAGGCGGGAGAGGAGATGCATGGCGCCCTTCACCTCAGGCCCCGACTGCATTCAACTCGCGTACGGACTGTAGAGTTAAATTCTATCACCCGAGTTTTTCTTATTTACCTATACACATGCTACTCTTATAAATATATCCTATTTATCTAACAAATGCATTTCTATACATATTTTCATAGATTGTAAAACATAATACTCTCCTTTTGACTTCACGCAGTCGTGTAACTTGTGGCATTCCGAAGGAAAAAGCTACGCTAACAAATGTTCAATCATTGTATGATTTGCGACTGACGTTAACTGATGGCGACGATTTGAGAGATCACAACGGGTAGCAAATGACGTCTATCGATAGCGACATTCATCCTAGGTGTGTGTACTGTGTAGACGCCGTGTATTTATATTACAGGGTACTTCTGGCATTGATTTTGTACCTGTATATATATATATATATATATATATATATATATATATATACAGGTACAAAATCAAATATATAAATGAGCTTTTATCGCTATTTGCTATTAGTTCGGTAACTATAATAGTTTCTATTAAGTAATATATGGCGAATGGGTTGGCTGGAAAATTTCAGTCCAGTATATAATTAATTAATAATTTAAAAATTAACTTGATTTTAAAAAAACGCAATTGCTTGTTTAATAGACAAATAACATACCATTCGAAAATATGAAGCCTATATAATATGCAAACGTTAGGGTGACAATTTTTTCCAGTCAAACAATTGGGATACACCAAAAAAAAAAACTGCTTGATTTTACATTTTTGTTCGAAAGAATAGCCTTTTATACCAAACTAATTTGAAGCATTTCATGATTAAATGTATTATTGATATTTAAAATAATTTATTAAATTAAAGTAACCTTACCTACTTGTAACGACAAGATGACGTAGATGTTTATAAAAAACGGGTATACTTCGTCTAAGATTTAGAAAGACGATGTTTTATTATCTGTGATCTGTTTTCAAAGTCATAATAGACGAACGTCATTCAAACATAATGTAAACAAACAATCGCAATATGGTATAATTTATTATTTAGGAGTATATAAGCATTCAACCATTGCTTATTACCTAGACCTCAGTTAATACAACACTTCCTACATGACCTTGTTTCTAGTCTAGATTTACTTAACACAATAACATTAAATTTGTTGAAAAGGCGGATTCCATACTTCCAATAACGAGTTTCTACAATAAATGTTGATGCCGTCTTTTTGAACCTCTTGTAAAACCTCACCACACAAATTATTAACATTTATCACACATGACTCAAAAGAGAAATGGTCTCATTAATATATTAATTTCATCATAAGAATTACCACAGAACAGAAAAAACAGTAGAAGTGGGAAGTGGGCGTGTCACGTGTGGCATAGTTATGCGGAGCTCCGCATAACCTAGCTCAGTTTGCCGCTGTCACTTGTACGTGACCGTTGTGCGAATAATATTTTTAGAAAAGGAAATAAACCAAAAAGCATGCCTTACTGTGCTATTTTGGAGTGTAAAAACGATAGCCGCACCAAAAACGTCTCCCATGGTGGCGTGTCGTATCATAGGTAATTATTATTTTATTTACTTTTAATATATTTCTCATTTTATGTTTTCCGCAAAACATTATGATTTGTGTACCAACCAAAAATGAACTTTATGTCAAAAGGGTAAGGTCGATTTGTAACCTTGATAGAATAAGGTGATAAATCTCGAATGTTCCACGCTACTCGGACCGAACGCGCTGCGCGAGTAGAGAGAGGGTGTTGTCGATAATGTTATCGATTATTCATATTCATATCATAGTATAAATAGAGAAGTAGCTCGTCTTCAAACAAAGGTACATCGCGCGGCTTGCACGTGTGCGTTACGCCGACCGTACGGCTGTGGGCGGAGCGAACCTCCCACACGAAACTACAAGCAGAGGTGCGGGAATGGTGATTAGACGGGGCCGCGGCGTCATTGCGTTCGGTCACGTTTGGTTGTAGGTAGTGCGCATTAAATTAAAACATCGAGCGACTATGTCTTCGTCGAAAACTAGAAAATATTGTTCAGTTTACGGGTGTTTAAATAATGGTATAAGAAATCCGGAGCTTTCGTTTTTGCACATACCTTTTGAGTCGGAAAGGTACCTAAATACCTATTTAGAGCTTGTGTTGTGAAGAATGCTGTTTATTTTTTGATATTTACCTATAGCTTATAGCCCACTTGCAGCATTTGTTAAATCTATTTTATTGTCAGCGTGACATTTTCTTTCGTTTCAAAACGCCTAAACTGTGCCCTAAACCTAGCTTAAGTAGGTACTTACAACTATCCAGATTTAATAAAAGCTGCAAGTGATTAATGTAAATACCTACTCAATTAATGAGGTATTTCGTACCGGCTTGCCTATACCTATACTTATAGAATAGATACCTACTTAGGTGAAATAAATACGTATTAAGTAGGTAATTTAAGTTATTGAGTGTGACGTGTCAGTTAACATGTGACGACGTGGATGGCCTAGGTAGTTGGTAGTGACCTAGTGACTAAGTACTGCTTACGAAGCTAGCGGTCCTGGGTTCGATTCCCGGTCAGGGCAATTCGTGTGATGAGTGCGAGTAGGTATTTGTTTCTGAGTCTTAGGTGTTTTATATGTACATTATATAGTAATATTAAGTAAGTATGTATTTTTCACTACATAAGTAATTATGTATCGTTGCCTAGTACCCAAAGCCTAAACCTAGTTTAGGGCTACGTAGGTCAATTTGTGTGAGATTTTCCGGTGATGTTATTATTTAGATATTTATTAAATTTTCGGTACATTAATATTATTATTGTTCACATCACATCGTATTTTTTCTTTATCCATGTTGAGTAGCTATAGACGGGAGCTACTCCATGTTTTCGTACTTTATTTATTTAAAATTAAATACCTATACTCTATTTAAACCCCGACAAAAAAGAGGGATCTTACAAGTTAAACGTGCATATCCGTGTGCTTATGTGTGTATATACTTAGGTACCTAACAATATTTATACTTACCTACTTTAGATTTGTGTAATTTATGAAAACTACTATGATTATAATTATAAATCATAGATCAAATTAGGTTTGGTCAAGTAGGTGACCAAATTTGAAAAACATGTTCGGACAACCCTGACGCCCGAGCGGAAATAGGTATCAGAATCTCCTAAAGGGCCGGAGTCGAGCTACTTGTCTATTTATACTATGTTCATATCATAAAATTCATAAGACTTCTAAGAAGAAAAAAATAATTCTAATTATTTTATCGACATAACAACTGCAATGAGCTACGTGCATCACTAAGTTGCGACAAAGAAGGTGTCTGTCTCTGTCGCACAAAAACAAACGTTATCGTTCCGCTACTCAACACTAGATGGCAGCACTTTGTAAGCTAACTTGTGGTTTTACATCTGTTTGTCATAAGTCGTAAAAATGCGTTCTATAATTTAAACTATGCTGCATGGAATTAAAGTTTACGTTACGTTAACGGATTATGGTGCATATTCTTTTATGATTTAAAATCCTTCGACCAATCATTTTCAAGATTTCTTAGTGGTTGTTTTTATGATAGTGTGAGTTTTGGCGACAACCGGTCTCATAGTTAGCGAAGCTCATGCCACTTCCCCTGTTTTTTCTATTCCGTGAGAATTACACTCAATTTGTAAACAAATAAATTTGACATGACAACAGCTGTCTTCAAACGTAGGTGTCAGCTAGATATCTAAGTGCAGTGTTCACCAACAATTAAACGGTCGGTTAGCGGTTTAACGGTTGTCAAATGTATTGACTAACAGCTGATTAAGACTTAACCGTCTGTTAAATTGGTTGGTGAACTCGGCCCTAAATTGTACTTATAAAATGAAAATATTGGAGAGGTTTTATATGTTTTATGTAAAACCACAAAAGTGCTTGAAACAGCGCAATTGGGAAAGCCATTTAGGGGTCAAATTAAGGTAATTTCTTAATTTTAATATAATTAATTCATTGTGACATATTTTTTAAATCTAACTACTGAGATCAATTCGAAAAGCCTATTCCTCGAAATGGTTTTGAAATTTTCATACATTGTTAAAAATGGGTGTATCCCAATTGGGTAGGCAGGTATAAACAGGTAACTCGGTACTAATAATTTGCACCAAACCTAACGTTTGCATATTCTATAGTCTTCATACTTTCGATTAGTAAGTATGTAGGTAATTTGTCTATTAAACAAGAATTTGCAATTTATACAAAAAGTGCATTTTTAATATGATATAAGTAGTGGACTGAAATTTTTCAGCCTACCTATTCGCCACATATTAACTATTTAGCATATTAAATTTGATATAAAACACTTTTCATCGAATAAACAGCCCGGTGCAAATCGTCTCCTATTCGGATCTTAGACCATTCCCCGTCATTTGAAATTTCGACCATATCTAATTGGCCGTTGCTACAGTTACGGTTTATGTTAGTATGTACTCCCAGCTTTTGTAGGAGATTCTCTTAAAACAACACGTTAATGAACTCGTCGCACCAAATATTAACCGGCAAGTTGAAATGATCCCGTCAGAGTGTAAAAAGCACATTTAACGGCTTGCATTCTCAGCTTACCCGCTTTACTCGTCGAGTGAGCGAGCTCGTATGACTTGGCTCACTGGATCGACCGTTACACAGAGTAGTTTATAAGAGAATAACACCTCTTTATAGCATTCGACTTGTTATCGCTATCACGTGTGACCATTGGGGAAATAGGCAATCTGCCAAACTCTCTTGAAAAATGCCTTGAATGTGTTAAAAAAACAACGTTTTATTGAATTTAAATATTTAACAATAAAAGTAAGAGAGAAGAATTATTAAAATAAAAATTCTCGAAATAGTATTATACTGTGATTTTACTGTTCATAATTATATAAAGTAAAAACAGCCAGGATTAAAAGGAAAACACTCGTGAAACACCTTAGAACAAGTGCTGCCAAATTTTAGGTTAAAAACTTTTTGTTTTATGAGTTTCATAAAAAAAATTGGTTCTCCAGGTTAGGCCATTGGTTAGGTGAATATTCTCAAATCTGCCTAATTCTGTTGCTTCCGTAATTCGCAGAAATGTGCCACATATGGCCAATTCACACTTGCACTCACCATTGCACTTACAGTAGGGTAGAAGTATCCTTTGTGGCCACTGTACCCTTTTTGGCCACTTTAGGTTGAAAACAGTATCAAATATACTTTAAAATTAAAAATAATATTCATAAATAGTTAAGACTGAAGATTAATAATGTAAAGATAAAATATACAAACATTTGCATATTTTCATAATTCTTTAGATACTTATTAGTTAAAATTTAGAGTGGCCAAACCCGGTGTAAAGATGTCTAAAACCGGTAATTTCATAGAAAAACGAACATTGCCGATTGCAATAAACTGGTAGTACAGTCGGACTTATAAGTAGCTGCACACTTTTGTACTTTGTCGCTTTACCGCCTTCGACCGATAAGTGCAACAGTTCAAACATGACGTTAAAGTGGCTAGAGTGTGCAGCTACTTATAATGTAGTGTAGATCGTAAGTACTTAACAAGCTTAAACTAAATGTAGTGTTTTTTTAAAAGATCTTGGACTATTTCATGCATTGGACTATTTCCTATTGATGACGATTTGTATAGTGTCATCATTTCCTGTTATTTGTTATCATTTCATGTTATTTGTTTTTATGCACCCGTCTGCGCTCAGAGTTGCAATGTACCTAGTCTCAAGAAAGAGAAGCGCATTGTTATCGGCGATTCATGGCCCATAAAAAGGACAGTTAGTATCACTGCCATAAATTCCCAGTTGCAACATTTACAAGTTTCAAATTTTCAACAAGGGCCTGGAACTTCGTAATTGAAATACCTACTTTTCTTGTAGGCAGGGTGTTTTAATATGTCTACCTACTTTTTGGTATTTTTTTACTATAAAGGATCTCTTATTACAAACGTGGAACTAAGTATACAAGACAGGGACAAAAGCGATGAAAAATATACACGAATACCCCGCTTTGTATTTGGAGAAGTATTAATGACCAGAAACCCGATACGGTTGGTTTTTGTGGGCAACAGTATATTTTGGTCGCAATATTGTTTATTTTCCTATACGAGTAAGTACCGTTATTTTATGAAGTAGCCGTAGTTCCAAGTGTGTTTAGATTTGCATAGGTAAATATTAATTTAAATGCCTGAACGCATTTGATGTCGTATTGCATTTTTTTAAATAGGTAGGTACCATGGCTTATTGTGAAACGTTCCCGCGCTCAATAGTAATAAGCTAATAAGATCTGCTACAGGCTATTTAACTTTTAACCTTTAAGGAAGAGTATCAAAGTCGTCTAGCGTGGCTGCTGGAAACACTCTGCTGAAACAAGTCCCATCAACGAAGTTGCCTGGGACGCCCACGTAGACGAAGTATGTTCCAAACTCGGACGGGCGTGCTTTGCAGTAAGAAGACTGACAAACGCCGCGTCACGCAGCTTGGTGCGCGCGTGCTACTTTGCAACCGTCCACAGCATCCTCGCGTGCGTTGCAGAGGTGTGGGCCCGCGCTGCTTACCGATTCCCAGCGCGCGTTGCTAATGCAAAAGCGAGCGGTACGAGACATTGTGGGCGTCCCCAGTGACACTTCTTGTCGGGACTATCTCAGAGACCTAGGCATCCTGACCCTGCCTATAGCGAACTTATATACCAGCTAACCGTGTTCGCATACTTACACTAATATGGACCGATACAAACGCCAAGGTGCCAATGCGAATTATGCCCTACTCAGCCTCAAGCACCAACATCGGCTCGTTCGCACAGATCGTCTCACATGCATTTTGATTACATGACCTTGATCGTACGGTCCGCTTCACGACCAACCCATTCACGATAGACTGCTCGCATGCGGCTGCATTTTGTGAGACGTTCCTCTTCCATGGTAGATACCCTATATCCCCCTTGAAAGGGGGGCCAGAGGCAGAAAACAAAAAAAAATGGGTTGGTAGGCGAGCCTCGACATAGTTACATAGCTATCGATATAACGTCAGTTTTACGCACATCTTCCCTAATCTAAAGCCCTCTCCTAAGTGTCATATGCTGCTAATTTAATTAAAAGCATTTCTTTTTCTAAATTTTACTTTATCCCATTTATTTTTGCTTTACGCGGTTACCCTACCATTATGTTTAAATTAGATTGATCTAGGGTGAGGACTTTTGGTAGCATACCGTGGTTCTAGAAACCATGGATTCGCTATTTCCTTAGTATTATAACACATACCACTTTGATTTTGGCAAAATAATATTTGTTTGTTTTTTACGCTTTCAAAGTGGAGATATCCTCCAGACCAAAATTCATTTAAACTGGTTTAGCGATTTAATTAATTAATTGGTCAAAATCAACTTCATGGATTCTAGAACCACGGTTTGCCACCAAAAGTCTTCTTCTTTTTCTTTTTTTAATAATGGCAACCCACCGCGGTATTTTGCAGTAATTTCGCCAGTGTCAAGTGAGTAGAGTAAATCAGTAATTATAATAAATCAAAAGTACAAAGCCGGACGTCTTTCAATCGGTCATCTTCCCTCCCCGAAGGTTAACGGAAGACCCCACCAAAAGTCCTAACCCTATGATAGCATCGAGTGACAGGTATAACAGTTAAGTATTAAATGTAGGGTAACCACACTTAAGGACTTTAATTACTTATTAGTTTTATTAGAAAATTGACGATAATTAAACAAGGCTTATTTTAACAACTGAGTTAATGTACTTAATAAACGGGTCGCTAGTAGTTAAGAAACCGTGGGTTAATGTAACGTCTCTTTCATAATAATTTAAATTAATAATCAGTTAGTTATTCAGTATTTATATGTATTTGCCTTCGTTAAAGTATACTCCCTAGGGCCTCCTTTCTAGGCGGTAAAAATCATATCGTATTTGACAATGGTATTGCTTTAACTCGGCCGCCATTACTGTCAAGTAAACTACAGAGTTGTTAACTATCTAATAATTTATAAGACTGACGACGCGTTTAGCCTGGTTTGTCGTGACCCTGCTTAGTTTGAAAAAATTTGTTTTTTATTTAAAAGAAAAGGTTTATTTACATAGGATAGCAAAACAAGAAACAGTGCTAAAGAACAGGTAAGTAAGTACCTTATTACTTATTACCGGCACCAGGGAGGTGCATTAGCCAGTAACCAAAGCCAAAAGGCGGTATCTCAAAAACAGTGTGTGAAGCAAAAACGATTCTCTTAATTTAGTAATAAGGTTGTGCACGGCTATTATCGCCTTAATTAACAGTAGGAACTAGGAAAAGCCCAGTGCATTTGAGCAGAATTTCTCGTAGTTTGTAGCGCCCTCAGGTGTCCTCAGGAGTATTCTAACTTCTGATGTATCTAGAATGTATAAAACTTATGAACATTTCTCTTAGAAGTTCACAGCACTGTTTAAATAATGGTTTGCATCAATAGCAGAAATTGAACGTAAATGTTAATATTTGTAGGTACGTACAGTTATGCGTTTTCAGGTTTTCATCATAAAAGTTTCAATGATTAATTGTTCACGATTAAAGTGCATCGCAAGTTCATACCTTTGTAACGCGTACCTATGGATATGAACTGGAATATGTCTGTTGTAATGTAATGGAAAAGTCACATCAACAAAAGTGTTTTGGTACCTTTTGAGGTACGGACCCCTAAAAATGACGCGGATACGTTAGTTTATTAACCACCTGTTTCACAATCGACAAATATGCTTTACTTGTCGATTGTGAAATTTGACGGATAAATTTAGCCCTTTCTCTTTGTTACAAGAAAATAGAAAAGGAGAGAGCCAACTTTTGTCGATTGTGAAACAGGCCCTTGGTGTGACTAATAGATATAACACTCAGAGATTATATCGCCTACGCGTTTCTATTTTCAAGATGCTAAGACCAGGGAAATATTTCCTTGATATTTTCTACTTATTTTTCATTCGTTTTTGTATGTTGCTGCTATAATTAAATTATTATAGCAGCAACATACATATTTTTTTTAATTGGTAATGCGCCTGCATTGGCCCGGATTGCCAGAGGAGATGTAGCTGCCTAAGACCGACGAAATTTTTTCGCTTTAGTATAGTTTGAATTTCATAACAGACGTTTCTGTTGAAATTAAAACATGTACAGTAGCATCACTTATTTGGTGAAGATATAGATACTTACCCCCTTACTAATAAACGTTGAGTAACGGTGGCATTGCTATACAGTGTTTTGTCCTTCTCTGTCAAATCCAAATGTCACAATGACAGATAAGGACAAAACATTGTATAGCTATACCACTGTTTCTCAACGTTAGTAAGGGGCTAAAATAAAAGTTTTGTGCGCTCCAATATGTTCATTGCCTCCTCAAGTCCTTAAGGACTCGTTCCTCGGTCAGGAAGTTAATCTTGACCCCATTGTTTTGTTCTTTAATTTACTATTATTTTATTTTTATTGAATGAGTTGCAAAAGTGACCTATCTAGAGTCTATTTTAGGGTGGAAGGACCTTGTGCAGGGTCCGTCCTGATCGCTTTTCCAGTACCGCGCAGTGTTCGCATTGTTGTGTTCCGGTGTGGGGATAAGACAGCCGGTTAAATTACTGGCATAGAGGCATTCCATCTTAGTCCTCAGGGTTTGGCAACGCATTTGCAGTCTTAGAATTGCAATCTTAACATTGTAGTCTTCGAATGCAAATGTCTACGGGTCATGCCATTAAAAAAAGTTTTACTGATGTGTAAAATGGCATGTTTGTGACCAAATAATAATACATTTACTAAATGAATTACATACCGCAGATATGCGCACTTTCCCGCCCCATACTGCAAGGCTGCCACATTTATCACGTCGTTGTAGGGCTTTGGTAATTAATAAATGGACCGTGCTCGCGTCGACACTTGATCCTGACGTTTGACGTCATATCATAACGCACCATAATAAAGGATTTCGAGGGCAATACCTTTTTTACCTCCATCAAACCAGACAATATCATAATCCTATTAGAGGAGCCAAAAAAAATTGAAATTCGTGCAACATCATAATATATTTCACTTATGCCCTCCCCGGGACAAGTGCGTTTGCGCCTACCTATCAAATGAGACGGAACCTTGCCATTTTTTAACAGACCAAGCAGTTTAGTACTGCTACCTATTAGTGGTCGGGCTACGATAAAAAAAACACAAATCGACGTACAGGATAGCCATTGGGTACACGGGTACTTTAGATTAAAATAATCATCTTGAGCGGTAATTCTTTAAAATATTCCCAGTGATGAAGTCAACATTTTTTTGTACATGACTTGTTTTTTTTTTCACAAATCTTATTCACAAATCATATTCGATATCAAATGAAAGGGCTTCGTGAGCAGATTCTAAAATATACTAAATCAATACCTTTCGAGCATCTGTTTTCTAAAAATCCAAGAAATAAAAGTGCTGTCAAATGCATGCAGTACAGAAAGGACCAAGCAAAAAATCCGATACACCCAAGGTAACCACTCGTTTCTTAGCACAGTGCGTGTTTTTATATTTCTTTTATTTTCTTCTAAAATGTCTATGGTTAGATTGGTTAGAAATAGTACATTATTGCCTAGGCGCGGAAAGTAATGGATTTCCTGACGAGGTGGTTAGCAGGCCAAGCAATAGCGGGGCCTGCTAAAATACGAGTCAGGAAATCCTCGTTTCAGCCAAAGCATTTATAATGTTTCTAATTTGTACCAAGCAATAAAAAGAAAGAAAATCACCAGAATGTTTTGCCTAAGTTTCGTACAAATCTTTCGCTTACAAAAACGCTACATTTTTCCTTATGCCGAACAAGTCACGTAACATTTTCATCTTTTTCATCATTTGTCAACGCGGAAATATGAATCATAAATATTTTTTCTTGCTAATAACGACAGAGACAACTAACATAAGCAAAGTGAATAATTGAATGTTAAATTAAGATTTTTTGCACAAGGCAAGGCTCTTACTCGTGTACCGAGAGTTGCATTGTTTGTGTATACGACAGAAACCGTTTCCTACGAATTTTAACTTTTCTATAAAGAAGATTGAAGACATACTTACTGACTTGACTCTTGAATAAATTATTATTACCTACTTCTAATGACGTATGTGATAGTATTTATTCACTATTTTTAGTTTAAAATATAGATACGCGTTCCCTCTTTTTGCTTTTCTTATTTTCCTCAATCACCCAAAGTTTAGCTGGAAGAGATCCCTTAAAGGGATAAGTTCGACCTTGTACTTTCTATTTTATTCTGTAAATATCGTATTTGAATTTCTGTGCTATACAATATACCACACGTAGGTACATACGTACACTTTTGCGTTTCCTGCTAAACTGTTTTAAACACATCAATTTGATGTCGCGTTCCCTTAAATTGCAAGTTTAGGAACAAACCGGACGGGCATGGCAAAACTAAACCCAAAGAGAAACTACAGATCCCTAAAAACTTTTTTTGTAGCCAACAATAATTTGGTTTGTCAAACAATTTTACTTTTAGGCCAGGGCATAAATAAGAATGATGGATGTTGGATTTTAGCGGGCAACTTTTAACAAACTAACGAGAAAAGTTTTTAAATAAATGCATGAGGAATGGGAAGACGTTAGGGATAACGAGTCACTTCTCTGTAGACAAAGGTTTCCGAAATAATGGAAACCGGAACTATATATTTAAAAAGGCCCTTTGGTTACAACTTAATTCATGTGTGCCTTTGCACTGCGAAACACATAGATATTGTGCTTAAAAATAACTGAACATGACTCAATGGTTTAAGGCTAGGCTAATGTTTTAAGCACCCGATGTTCTTATATATTTAACTAGCTTTCCACCCGCGACTTCGTCTGCGGAGAGTCAGAACTTCTGTTAAAAGTACAGTTAAAGTTCACATCACCATAAAAGGCTTTTAAAAAAAAAGTCTACAGCGTGAATTTTAAGTAAGCGGTCCACATAAACAACTTTAATGTTATGGCGCTAACCTTTAAAACAACAAAATTGACATACAAAATAAATTCACTGCCTCTCTTTCACCATTACGTTTTTTTATACAATTCTAGATAAATTTGCCATATATTCTATACAAACAATTAACCCACTTAGCAGAAGATTTTCGAAAAACACCGAAGCTGAACATTTTCTGTAGGTATGTAATAGTAGTCTAATACCCATTTCCATATTTTGCAGGTATGTAACTTTGAATATTACATAATTTCGATACAAACTTTACAGTCAGTAGTCTTAGATCCCAAGTTTTTCCCTTTAGTTATTGTTTATTGATAATGGATTTGCTCTTAACTAACTATAAACACTGAAGATTGCAATGTTTTAGATGCTAAGTATAATTCATGTACCTGGACAAAAAAAAACAAACTCCTATTCAAACTTTCACCCGCTTTCACACTGTTAAGGGATTGTTTTAAAAAATGGTTATTATTTAATTTATATTGGTGTTGATACCGAGTTTCATGTATCTAACTTCAGTCATAATTTTAATTTGTAGGTAGGTAGGTTTTTTTAAAGATAGGTAAACATTAGGTTATCTTAATACCCCACATTTCTCACTTCAAAAATGACCAAATTTCTACCAAACTTCTACCCCCCTTTTAACCACCTTTGGGATAGTTTTTTCTAAATCGCCGAAAATAACTTTTTTTTGTTTATAAAAACAGTAGCGTAAATATACATTTCCACATTTTTTCCTTCAAAAATTATCATAATCCCTTACAAAGTTCTACCGCCAATTTACCCGTAAGTTTTTCAAAAATCGCCGAAAGTAATATTTTTAATTTATAACTACAGTAGCTGTTACAACATTGTCCACGTTTCTCACTTCAAAAATATACCATATAATTTTCTACCCCCCGACCTCCTCAGAGGATTTTTTTCCTGAATCGAGCATTTCTACCAAGTTTCAAGTTAATCAGAACATAGGTAAAAAAAAAGTGTTCGTTCCTATAGAACCCCCTTTCATCCCCCAAGGGTTTGAATTTTAGTTATCACGTGACTCATTGTTTTCATTGCAGAGCAAGCATTTCTATCAAGTTTAAAGTAAATTTAAGCATACCAAATATTTTTTCCTAAACAAACTTTGCAACCCTCTTTTATCCCTAGGGGTTGAATTTTAGTAATCGCTGAAATACGTGTCTCATTATTTGCATTGAAGAGCATTTCTACCAAGTTTCAAGGAAATTTGAGCATACCAAATATTTTTTCCTAAACAAATTTTGCAACCCTCTTTCATCCCTCTAGGGGTTAAATTTTAGTAATCGCTGAAATACGTATCTCATTATTTGCGTTAAGAGCGTTTCTACCAAGTTTTAAGTAAATTTGTCCATAAAAGTATTTTTTTCCATTCAAATTTTTCAATCCCCTTTCATGCCTCTTTGGGTTTTTAGACTCATTATTTTCATTTCAGAGCATTTCTATTTCTACCAAATTTCAAGTAAATTCGAGCATACCACATATTTTTTCCTAAACAAACTTTGCAACCCCCTTTTATCCCTCTAGGGGTTGAAATACGCGTTTCATTATTTGCATTGGAGAGTATTTCTACTAAGTTTCAAGTAAATTTGATCATAAAAATATTTTATCTTTACACACTTCGCAACCCCCTTTCATCCCTCTAAGGATTGAATTTTAGTAGTCGCTCAAATATATGTCTCATTATTTGCATTGAAGAGAATTTATACCAAGTTTCAAGTAAATTTGACCACAAAAGTATTTTTTCCATTCAAATTTTTCAATCCCCTTTCATGCCTCTTTGGGTTTTTAGACTCATTATTTTCATTTCAGAGCATTTCTACCAAGTTTAAAGTAAATTTGAGCATACCAAATATTTTTTCCTAAACAAACTTTGCAAACGCCTTTTATTCCTCTAGGGGTTGAAATTTAGTAATCGCTGAAATGCGTCTCTTTATTTGCATTGAAAAGCATTTCTACCGAGTTTCAAGTAAATTTGACCATAAAAGTATTTTTTCCCATACAAACATTGCAACCCCCTTTCATCCCTCTAGGGGTTGAATTTTAGTAATCGCTGAAATACGTGTCTCATTATTTGCATTGAAGAGCATTCCTACCAAGTTTCAAGTAAATTTGATCATAAAAATATTTTATCTGTAAACAATTTGCAACCTCCTTTCATCCCTCTAGGGGTTGAATTTTAGTATTTAAGAGTTGCATTTAAGAGTATTCCTACCAAGTTTCAAGTAAATTTGATCATAAAAATATTTTATCTATACACACTTTGTAACCCCCTTTCATCCCTCTAGGGTTAGAATTTTAGTAATCGCTGAAATAGGTGTCTCATTATTTGCACTGAAGAGCATTTCTACCGAGTTTCAAGTAAATTTGACCATAAAAGTATATTTTCCCATACAAACTTTGCAACCCCCTTTCATCCCTCTAGGGGTTGAATTTTAGTAATCGCTGAAATACGTGTCTCATTATTTGCATTGAAGAGCTTTTCTACCAAGTTTCAAGTAAATTTGACCATAAAAGTATTTTTTCCCATACAAACTTTGCAACCCCCTTTCATCCCTCTAGGGGTTGAATTTTAGTAATCGCTGAAATACGTGTCTCATTATTTGCATTGAAGAGCATTTCTATAAAGTTTCAAGTAAATAAGACCATAAAAATGTTTTTTCCCATACAAACTTTGCAACCCCCTTTCATAACTTTAGGGGTTGAATTTCGAAAAATCCCTTCTTAAACGACGCCTCCATTACAAAACCAACTTCCCCTCAATATTCCAACTTTTTATCTTTATCGGTTTGGGCTGGGCGTTGATATGTCACCCGGGACATTGCCTTTTATATATATAGATTAGCGACTCGCCCTGGGTTCGCATCGGCTTATCTGAGTTCTCTGTAGAACCCGTCTATTAACCAGAGTTACTTAATTATTCGTCTTACATAAAAACCCTTCCGTGAAAGATTATCAACTTGATGGTGAAAAAACTGAAAACCGCATGAAAATCCTGACAGAGGGACAGACGGCGGGAAGCGACTGTTTTATACAATGTAAAGATGGTGACTGTACGTATCCTTATAAATATTGGATTTATATGTGAACCAACCATTTCTATGTAACTATGATAAGTACTTTGTGGTGAGGAAAAGAACGAATTGGCTAATACTAGGAAATATTTTTGAGTAAGTAGGTACTTACCTACCTACTTCATTCGATTTTTGGGTGCCGTTTAATTTGTTGCATAAAAACGCTTAGCATGATTACATTTAGCTACGTTCGAAAAGCATAATAATCGGTAAGTAGCATTAAAACAAATTGTATAATTTTATCAGGCATACCATCTAATAACAACACTCATTTAACATTTTCTTGTTTTAGGGATTTTAAGTCAATTTCTTCTTACTAGGTACGTTAGGTTAGAACTGTGACCACATTAGTAGTAATCAAAGACGTTAGAAATGTCTACTTTTAACCTATTAACATTATGTTTGATGAAATTATGCATTTCCATGTTATGCATAATAATGATTATATCATTGTATTATTATAGAGATCGAAATAAATTATGCAATTTATGTTGTGCAAAATGAAAATTAATACATTATATACGTACGTATATACATATAATTATGTGGTGAGATAGATACGTCGTGCATTGAAAAAATTATTGCACTTAATGGAATGTATAGCGACATCTAACGCGTACAAGTCTCTCTCCTAACCTTTGTCGTCTGTCATTTTGAGACCTTCGAAACCATTCGCTATTAAACGTTAAGTCACAAGATGTGGAAGTTCTACTTGAAAGCGACAGATGTCGCTATAGTACGTCCCGTAACAATACCCCACGTTCCCACGTTGGGCGCCACTGCGTCGCTAGATAAAAAGTAAGGTAAATGAAAAACCAACTCGCAATAACTCGTGTTAGCTTGATCTGGGACTTAAGAGAAAAGGTAATAATTAATCTATATCTTTATCTATTAGGCCAGTCTATATCAACACAAAAGAAGGCAAACATCGCAAAACGAGAACCATGGAAGTAGCACAGGATTTTCAGGGTTGCAAACTTGGGTGTTAACTACTCTCAAGGGACCTAACAACATACAAAAAAATCGTAGTTACATGCGCGTTTGCGATGTTTGATGTCGTTATTAACTGGCCTATATACTATTATAATGTTGTTTATTTTTAATATAATAAAGAGAGGGAGGAAGAGATATCTGGAACCATTTCAAAAAATATTTTCCTATTGTTCTTGACGTAAGGCGTTCAAACGGTTAAACAGAAAATATGTCTATAGCAGCTTTGCGCACGGGACTTCGTCTGAGTCAGTACTTTCTTTTTAAAGTATCTAGACAAAGGTATATTCTTCCAAAAAAATCCAAAGGTAAAATTTTCAATTTATATATCTAATTACCAAATTCTTGTACGAACGTCCACCTGTTAATTGACCCACTTTAGGAGTGGATTTTCGAAAAACACCGAAGCTGGTGATTTATTTTTACAATTAGTAGTCTCGAACGCCTCCCCCCCCTTTTTTCCTCCTTAAGGTGCTTTTCCACCGGCGGCGCGAGACGAGACGAGGCGGCGCGAGAATTTTTATTTGTATTAAAACACCCATTTCCACCGCGCGCGCAGGTGTGAGGTTGCGCGATTCTTAATACAAATTTCAATTCTCGTCCCGCCTCGTCTCGCCTCGCGCCGCCGGTGGAAAAGCACCTTTAGAGGTATATTTAGAAAAGTGCATTTATAATTTACCTCTCAAACCTCTACCTTCACCTTTTAACCTGGAATTCATGGGTTTAAAATGAAATAAATTTTGGAAATAATTAATAGGTTTATTTTTAATTTATGGCAAATTATAACAAAGATGGTGAAATACCACTCAGTGTAAAATGGGCAAGTAATGTTAACTCCCTGTGGCACTCCCTAGGCCTATATTCTAGGCGGTAAAACCATATAGTATTTGACCTGTTATGATATTGTTTTCAACCCAGCCGCCAGTACTGTCAAGTAAATAAGACCTATCAAAACGTTGACAATACGGTAACAGGTCAAAGACGACATGGTTTTTACCGTCCAGAATTTCCGCCCTGGACATTAATATATACCTAACTATTGTTAACATTATACTTAAAATACAGACACGTAGCACCAAGGTTTATAGAAATACTAAATACATGTATAAATATTTTTCACATAAAAGGTTAAAAATATTTTATCTAAGTCAGTTTACTAAAAGTTTGTGCATCGATTATTCAGATCTTATTCAAATAAAGTGTTTATGCCCATACAAGTGTATAAATATTGTGTTTTCACGACTACTAGGTACTACACAAAACATGAAAGATTTAAAAATATTATTACTCGAAATTACAAACAATAAACAATAATACCGTATAGGCATTTTGTAAGAACTTGTCCGTGTCCGATTTAGACTTAATTTTATCTTAGTCGTCATAACTTCCATTTTACACTGAAGGGAACCTCTACACCTTTTTATACCTATAACTAAACAATAAAAAGCTATTACACATTTTAATTTAGTCAACAGCGAAATGTATATCTAGTTTATACACTGGTCGTTTCGGTAAATAATAAAAAACAGAACTGCTTAAACAATCCAACATTTGTTAGGTCTACCATACCATAAAACGCCCAAGAGTCAAAACACGTAAAATTTCGTTGATTCTTATTTTAAGTATGTTAAAAAAATCAAGAATTTCATTTCATTCAAACATTTAGGGTTTATTTTTTTAACGATATTTATAACAGGTTTTTTTCCAGTAACACGCAAATGTATCAACAAACATTTAACACGTCTAACCACATTAGATCATTATCAAAACGGCTCCTTTTCTATCTATCTCTATCTTTTCTATCCTACTGCTGGCGCAATACCGGCCTAATATTGGTCCTTACCAACGAATCCTTATAGCTTTATTTCAGATGATCAAGCGAGCTAAGTTGCCTTTTTCAACGCCTACAACGGACCCGACGGACTGTTGGTCGGTCTGAAAGTGAGCTGCAAATAAGTATAGGTAAAACTCTAGAGAGATGCGATCCTCGTATCAGAACAAGTGATTCAAAGCAAAATACAGGGTACTAGTACACTGGCACTGACCGATGCGATATTTCCACCAATGCCGTGCCAGGCGGCTAGGAAAAAAACCACGAATAGGATTACTTTGTCGTCCTAGTTTAGAATAGCGCAGTTGTCCTTTCGCACCGCTTAGCAGCCTCGGACGACTCTGATAGAACTGCAGCTCAAGATATTAAAAATCAAAATATTAAAAAAATATAAAAATATTCTGCAAGTTTGGATTAGACGTGACATTAACATTGCCAGAAATCAAGAAAATATTTTAAAACGAATTAAGTAATTTAATTATATCTCAAACATGTGCAAATATTTCAGTGGACGATATTTTAGTAACATCCATGCGGAATCCTCTAATTATTAATAACATTTTGTAAGGATCAACATCTAACACTAGGACATTATTTAAACCCGCTCTTACTGAAACATAAACTCCAGTAACTTACATAATCAGACGATCGACTGTTATCATTCAAAAGTTTTGTATCATTCAAAATTTGTTCATGAATATACGAACTTTATAACGATCTGAAAAGTTTAGAAACTCGATGAACTTCTCATCGCCGTTAGTTTATTTCACAGGAACTTATATGAACTAGGCATACTCGTATGGAACATCATTAGGTGTTTAACGTGTAACTAAGGTGATTGTTGTAGTACCTGTCTACCGTGAAGCCCCGGCCGTTGCGAGCCACGCGTGTTAGGGCGTTTCCTAAGGTAATCCTAGCATCCGTGTTCTAGCTGTTGTCGGCTGGCCGCGCCCTCACTTCACCAATACCTTAATAAAGCACTTCACTAAACTTCCAACTATCAATATATAAGGCCAAATTTCCGCAGAATTAGCACCGTTATTCGTTAAATTTCTCCAGTCTCCATAACATCAATGAACGGGGCCTTTAATCTATTTAGGCAAAACCCTGTTTGTTTCGATATCGTGATCTCATTGTTGACGTTATGACAGGTCGTACTGTCAAGGGAATAAAAAAGAAAGCATGTTTTAAGGGATACGTTCGCCTTTATACAGACCTCGTGTGTTTGTGTTTATTTTTTTAGTTTGTGCATATAAGAATTTACATACATAGATACATACAGATCGTCAACTATAGCGTCAAAGAAAGATACGGAACCAAAGTAGAATAAAGGCCCTGATCATACTGTTTCCTCTACTTAACCGCTTATAAATATTTTTCCTGTTAAAACGTAATATTGATTGACCAATGCATAAAGTCCTCCAAACGACAACATACCTATCATTACAATTACGTGTACAGCTTACCTAATATGCAACTCTCACAACAGCGAATTGCTGAATTGACATAAAACTATAAAATTATTAATATACATTTAATATCATTTAAAAATAAATTGCTCTAATTTTTTTTATTAAATTAAACGACCATTTTAATATCATCTTTGGTATAATTAATTAAAGTCACCACCCTAACTTTTGCTAGTGCCAATGTTTGATTTTAGAGCTCCTTCTCAAACAAAAAATATTAAAGCTCCACGCCCGGCAATGCAATATTGTTCGGCACATGCAAAAGTCAGAACAGTTACGCTATAAGGGTAAATTGATTTAAAATAATCCTTTAATTGACTGCAGAGATTTTCTAGTACAGTTAGACTAGCAAAATGAAATAAGTAAACAGAGAAACAGTTTATGAACTGTAATCATACAGTAGCGCATTGCAGCCGAGAAGCGGGCACACCTGTTCTAAGAGGAGACCTGTGGGTTATAATCTCAGTGGCTATATTTGCTACTCTCACAGGCCACAAACAAGTTGGTGTAGTAAGTCAGTGCCACCTGCCCCCAGGCTCGGTATACCATCGGTGCACTTAGCGCTACTGGTTTGTGAGAAAAGTCGCCTCCGAACAAACTTAAACCTATGTAATTTATTTTAATTTTGAACATTTAACATTAAATAATTTGTACAAATTTCAAGGTCTCCAGCGATTAACTTTATGTAATTTTGACATTACAACATTGTATAAAGTAACATTTCACAAGTATAACAAATGCAAGTGTCAGATTTATACTTCAATATCATATTACGTTGATTTATTCATTATTTTAGTGTCGACCTAATTCCGACATGATTAATTTATTGTTTTCTGTTCATTTTCGCTTATTCACCTAGTTAGATCACTTAACTGAACTATCAATAAAATTTCATTTTAATATTACACATTTCAAGTTAAAATTATATTGCAACTATTGTTTCACCTCAATCGCGTCAACAAAACATTACGAGTAAAAACAATCTAGATTAATGAAACCATGAAGAGATTACAAGATGAAAATGCATTGAGGAACCACAAAATGATTAACGTGTATAAAACATAAATCTTCGCGTCTAGGAAAAACATGATTTATGTCAAATATTTCTAAAATTAACAATGTACAAATATTGTAAAAGTTATATAAACTATTTACCCGTAGGTTTCATTCCATTCGCCTTACTTCTGTCGCACACTAACTAATAAGCCTCTTTAAAAGCACCACCATTGGAAACCCATTGTTCCAAGACATAACACCTTACATTGGCAAAAATGCTAACAAAGCCCGGGTCAAAAGGAGTAACAATTTTGTAATTTACGAATATCAACGTCAGTAAGCTAACTTCAATTGAACTTTTAAATCGAAACAGTAATCAGTAGCATGAACAAAGCGAACTAGGCAAGTCAGGCAAGGAGCACGGCGCGGCGGACTCGCGCACTGCGAACAGTCTACTTGTACTCCCCCACGAACCGCTTGCAGGCGAGCACGAGGTTGATGAACGAGGGCCGCTGCTTGGGGTCCAGCTTCCAGCAGACCTTCATGAGGTGCTCGTATATCTCCCAGGGACAGTCTTTTGGATTCGGGAAGCTGCGACAAGACAATGATAATAAATAAAGCAATCCTCGCCCGCTTTCATGACAGGGCACCATCAAACATGATCCCCGACTTCCCGAAAGATCACCACGATACTTTAATGCAACCAGCTGTTTTCCGTGACCATTATGAGATCGTCGGTCTACCTTGTGATAGGCACTCTAAAGCTACTTCACTCCAACGGTCATCGGTTCTATAAGAAAACCCGGTTACACGACGTACGGAACTACTATGTTTTAGAGTAGCAATACCATATTAAGCATCAGACAGTATTATGCCAAGCGGTAATGTACTTTACAAAATAACTGTTTATTTATTTATTTATTTGCAACTAATACATACGTAGATTTATTTAAAGTCATATAAAATCAGTTGATGAAGCCTGGCGAGCCTTGAGAGAGTCAGTCCAGTAGTGACCGACTTTCAACAAACAGTGATGATGAAGGTTCGATGGCACAAGTTGATGACTGCCGTTTGGCAGCAGGTTAAACGGTAAGATCGTGGTAGCAAGTCGGACGCACGAGGTCATGTCATAACTTTTTTACTAGAGTTTATCTATTAACTACATAGTTAATAGATAAAATCCCCTGACATAATGGCTACTACCTCCAGAGCTGATATCTCTTAAACTGTCCAACCGATTTCCATGAAACACTTATTACTGTAAGTTTTGAAACAAAGTTATATGCAAGTCAGAGATGCAAATATTTGCCACTCACTCTTACACATAGTTGCGTCTCAGAACTTACAGTAACAAGTGTAAATCCGGCCTTACAAATAGCTGCGTCCTTACTTACGTTAGTAAAACTCAAGAGTGGCCGGCCTAAAAATAGTCCAGAACTAAATCCCACTAATATTATAAATGTGAAAGTTTGTATTTGCGTGCGTGTGTGTTAGTTTGTTACTTCTTCACGCCGCAACGGCTGGACGGATTTGGATAAAATTTGGAATAAACATAGCTTATACCCCGGAACACATAGGCTACTTTTCATCCCGGAAATATTAAAATTTCCCAAGGGAATAACGGTATTCGAAATCGCGGGCAGAAACTAACAGATTAAAAATGAAATGTCGTGTTACCAAGAAGCCCGCTCCTGCGGGCGGTCGGCGTCGAACTTGGGCACCTCGAGGTCGGCGCGCGTGAAGATCTCCCACGCGGTCACGCCGTACGACCACACGTCGCTCTTCGTCGAGAAGTGGTACGGCTTCACCGCCGACTCCGGCGCGTACCTGCCGCGTGACACCACACATCGTTCAAATGGGTGGATCAACTTTTTGTTGCTGTTATTCTGTCCCGTAAGCCAGGAGACAACAGTGATAGAGTTTCTTAGAAAAATGGTTATAATATAGACTACTAATACGCTTGAAAGAAAACCCATAAAAGAATGGGCTTGTAATTGCCAAAAAATCTGATGTTTGCTGGATTTATATACTTTAAAATCGTGGTTTTAAAGTATATAAATCCAGCAAACATGAACCAGGAGACGTCACCATGGCAACGAGGTGCAAAGAAAAGTTGATTGACCCAAATACACTCAGCAGAAAATACAATCACCCGCCAGTCTTTTATTCATACAGATGTTAACAAGTATACCAACTTAAATCAAACCATAAAGTCAAGTCAACTCTTTTTGTTTTCCAGCTAAATAATCTAGGCACAAAATGTCGTACCAATAATAATCTTAAAAGATGCAGTGCTTTTTAAAATGACACTCAAAAGTCACTTGAAAAACGGTTTCCCTATGGAATCTCTTATCGTCATTTGTCCTAATGCATCGTTTGTCGTTTGTTTTTGTATACTGACCAGTTGACGGGCAGCAGCCTGAGCGTTTTGAGCCGGTACTCGTTCTCCTCGCGCGGCAGCATGCGCGCGAGCCCGAAGTCGGATATCTTCACGTGGTACTTGTTCACCACGAGGATGTTGCGCGTCGCCAGGTCGCGGTGCACGATGCCCTTGCAGGACACGTGGTCCATGCCCTGGGATACATCGTATTACCAGTTAAGTTGTTTTTTGTTCAAAACATTCTAAGATTACGGACCGTCTGATTCCTTTGCTGAGCTTTGAGCTGATGGCGCATTCAAAAACCTAATGTTAAGTCTATACTAATTCAAAGAGGTAAAATTGTGTGCTGTTTATTGTTCGTATGTTGAGGTAATCCGCGAATTGACTTAAACGGTTTTATAAAATATTTTAGTAATAGGCTGATTATCCCTGACTAATATTGAGCAGGTTACTCGTAAAAAATATAAAGGTCATACACAGATTTAGGTTACCGTCTCTCCTGTGGACATACCCGAAGTTAATGTTTTAAGGGCCGAATCCACATCAGCATAAACGGCGTCAGGTCTACTTAAGTTCTATCTTATAAAAACATAACTTACATGCACACAAGCCTTTAACAATTGACCACAGGAGAGACCACTTTTGTTTTTTCGAGTGTGTATGACCCATAACCATACGTCCGTATTTATCACACCTCGGTATGTCCCTATGCATACTCAGCTTAAAGCGAGACGACAAATCAGGACAATATATTTTGTACATCCACTTTTTCACCTTTTTGCATTGTAATAAGGTCCAAAAGTGGATACATCTCTTTGTAGTCGACTGTACTTAGACCGTATGTATGGGGGCAGGAAATGCCTAAAGGTAGCCCAGGTTCTGCCCCCCCGGGGTTGCTTGCATGCTCGGCTCACCGAGGCGATGTCGAGGCAGTACTTGAGCAGGTGCGCGGTGCGCAGCTTGTCCCCCTGGAAGCGCAGGTAGTAGTTGAGCGAGCCCTCCTCCAGGTACTCCATCACGATGAGCACGTCGCTGCCGCCCCACGAGTAGCCCAGGATCTCCACGATGTTCACGTGCACCAGCGACTGGGGAACCACAGACACGGTTTCAATGTATGGTTTTTTTCGGAGGTTAGGAGGCAGGCAGGGGTTATTTTTTTTGCAGCTTTTTGCCTTGTATCTAAAACTGTCTAATCTACACGATGGTTTTTAAACGGTGATCAGTTGCCAATTTTTGTAATTCAGTAGGTAATGTCGATCACGTTAAAGTCGAAGTTACAAGGAATCAAAGTTTTTTATTTTATTATTTTTCATTTTGAAAATTACTTCATCGAAATTAATTGTCACCCTACTAATTGTTTAGTCTACACTTTGCACGCACAACATGAAGGTTAAAGAAATTAAGTTCATTGACATTCATTACTTTACTAAATTGACACTAGCAAAATATTCTACGAGACAGATGGTGCTATTTATTTTAATCAAGAAAAGAAGAAAATATTTTTCTGCTATAACTATATAAACTTCAATGTAATTTGGTAGTTTTTTGAAAGGTGGCCATAACAAGCCTATTAAAACCTACCATTAACGACTGCGTTCAATAAGAATAGCTGATTGGGCAATTTTAGCTGTTGTTTAAACGTAGCACTCATAATGTACAATTGTTTTTTTCTTAATTAGTAAATAATAATCAAAAAACGTATGCTTTTGAGACAAAGGACACCGTACGGAAAGCATGGGAAAAAAACGCCAGTGAATTTTGATAAAAAAATATATATATGTTACGTGACTTGATCAATATATAAAAATATTTATGACTAGATTTTGAGATTTTTTTTAGTAAAAAATTTTGTAGATATTGCTTCCATAGAAAAATGTATGAAGGAAAAAAAGTTGCCTGTTTTTAATGAACTGTACATAGCATATGTTTTGAATTTGAATAATTATGTTAACAATAAAACAAGTCATAATATATTCAAAATGCACAATTTTTACCCATTAATTCAAAAAATAAACACGATAAACCGAGTATTTTTCGTAAAAAAACATTTCTAATCTAAAAACTGAATAATAGGTGGATGTGATACAAAACTTGTATAAATAAAGAAGATGCACAATTTCTTTAGTTATTTTGATTATTGCATAAAACGGAAATATTACGATTAAATAAAAAAAAATGCAGTTCCATTTTACTTATTTTTATGAAACGCTACAACTTAAAAACCCACTTTTTATATCAGTTTATTTGATGAAGTTGATTTATTTAATGGTTTCTTCTAAAACATATCTTTTTCGTTCAAAACGGGCCGCTTTTTTGCGTTCATATGTTTTTCTTTAGAACCAATATCTACGAGAAAATATTCTCAAAAAGTAGTCATACGATTTCATCGCCCTCCAAGTACTTTATATACTGATCAAGACTCTTAACATATTTTTTTATTAAAATACATCGATGTTTCTTTTCCATAATTTCCGCTCCATGTCCTTTCTATAAGAATATTTTTTAGCAGAACACCTTTTCAAAAAAATCCTGTTGTCAATTGCTACCAAGTATCAACGCCACTCTCAGCTGAGGAGTTCCCCGGTTACCTTCATGATCTCGAGCTCGTTCTTGAAGTCCTCGTAGAGCGAGCAGCCGCGCTCGGTCGCGTCGCGCGCCAGCTTCTTCACCGCCACCTCCTTGCGGTCCGACTCCTGGTTGTCGCACTCCATGATGCCCTTGAACACGTGCCCGTAGTTACCCTGCAACACAACCCACGGTTCAAGCCCAGGGCCACACATAATACTAGCTTCAAGATTCCAATAACAAATAGCGCATCATAGTCGCTTCCCGCCGCCGTATGTACAGTCGCGAACTTTAATTTGGTACCCACCTTAAGTCCAAAGTCAATCTGACATTCTACAACAATAAGGTTAAGTTTCCTAAAAGTTACAAATGACTTGACATCTCTAATGACATTGACGACTTCAAGCATATTTTTCTTGAAATGGGTCACAAATTAACGTTCGTGATAGATAGCTTAGATCTTTCAAACTACGCAACGGATTTTAATGTAATGCGGTTTTCAACAATAGATAGAGTGGTTTTTGTCTATAATAAATTCTGGATTATGTACTGTCAAAGATTTAAATTTGTGACCCACCTTAGGTCCAAAGTCAATCTGACATTCTACAATAATGAGGTTGAGTTTCCTATAAGTTACAAATGACTTGACATTTTCAATGACATTGACGACTTCAAGTATATTTTTTTGTAATGGGTGACCGAACGGTGTTATAGATAACTCACTTAAACCGAAGCGACGCGAGGGCGGATCACTAGTGTTGTTATGCACAAAGAGCGGAGGCGACGCGTTGCGGAATGGAATTCTTCTAAATCAATACTATTCATATTAATATTAGCATTCGGGGGACCGCGCGTTGCTCGGGTCGTAGATGACAATTTGTCTGATCGATTTTTCAATCCCGTAAATCGTTTAGAGCCGTTTTCAAGAACGAGTTTACAAATATTACCCCTGTAGTAGTATAGAACTATCCAGTTTATGATAGGATAAATAAATGTGACAGTAACTTTGTCTGGCTGTTTGTTACCCTTTCACGGCTAATTAATTTCGATGAAGTTATGTATGAACATAGCTCGAACCCCGGAGGACGAACTTTTTCTCCCAGAAAATTGGACAGTTCCCGAGGGAAGAGCGAGCGAGAGAACTACACGGACCGAGTCGCGGGAAACGGCTTGTCAAACGTGAGGTGTCGATGTGGGCAAGGGGAGGCGAAAGTATTTTTTATTATGATAGTTCGGAGCGGAACAAGTGTTATGGAAGTAGTAGTGTGGGGCGGTACTGACGCTGCCGATCTTCCGGTTGAGCGTGACGAGGTAGGTCTTGCCCTGGCTGACGATGGACTCCATGAGGCGCGGCGCGGCGCCGGGCGGCGCGTCGTCGAGCGCGGGCGCCAGCGAGCGCGCCGACGCGCCGCCGCGCAGCCCCGCCGGCAGGCCCAGGCTGCCCAGCGAGCTGAACTGCACACACACACACGGGGGTCATTCACGAGACATCATATCGTTTGTCCTAAACTCATATCCCATGGCACGGTTGAGCTAAGTAACGTTTAGCTTAACATACATCTGCCATAATTACTGTTTTGTCATAACGTTTATTTGGCCTAAACATCATTAAACATAATTTTACATACAATATTCGACCAAACAATGGTAGGAGAACCGCAATAGGGCTAATGTGCGTTAGGACAAACAATCATTATTATAACTAACGATATTAGGGAATTCAAATATAGGACAAAAAACATTATGGATCCCAATATAGACCCAAAACACACATACAGCCTTTTCTGCTCAACAACTACAGGTGCCATATGTAACGGCACATGTATGTATGTAAGTATGTAAACACTTAATTGTAAAAAAGAAAAAAGAAAAACAACACAATACAGATAAAAAAAACAATGTAGACAGACGAATTTATCCCTTTAACCCGTCGTATGTCGACAGTAAAAAAAATACCAAGTTCTAGTCTCTTTGGATCATGATATAGGCCAAAAAAAGTAAAAAAATCCTAAAATATATAAAAATTTTGAGCACAGATCTATGACAAGACATACAAGGTATTAAGGGGTTGTGCTTCGAGTAGGCAATAGTATAATAACGATTAAACTAACCAATAAAACCTATAAAAACTAAATACATTCAAATATCTACACAAATAGATACATAAATATATATCTTTACATACATACTAAAACTTACATAAAGTAATAGGGTTGGCATATAATTAGATCTTGGAAACTTGTGCTTGTCATTAGAACACTCGGTTTCGTTCCTAAACTCGGCAATTGTATCTCATAAGTTTGTATTTGTTTTATGGAGAGTTAAACCAATATCTTGAAGACATAACGAGTTGTGCGCAAACGAAGTTACAAGAGTAAAATAATTGAATATATTCATGAATCTGTGTTCTCTCTTTTGAAGCAAACACTTACCGAATTGTTGTACTGATCGGACATGGTTCCGTTCATGGAAGGCACGCCGCTGCTATCCACTGATATCAACGACTTGTTGCTCCCCGCGTCACTCTCGCTCGGAATAAACCTGTCACCTGCAAATATACCACCAATTTTTGAATATTTAGGACTACACTATTATTATTTCGCTCCTACTACCGGAACTATTTGTTAGTTAACGATTAGTCCTCAGGTTTGGCCACTCATTTGGATCTGTGCATTTGCTTTCTTTCACTATGTCATAAAGAATAATAGTAAAAAACATTCAACAAAGAACACTACTTACTAGAGACAGTTTCTGCGTGATCCATGTTGTCGAGGGAAATCTTTGGTTCTTCGTATTGGTGCATAGGCATGTATTCTGAAAACAACGATTGGGTCACTAGAGAACAAAACATACTTACTAAAAGTTCTCAATGCAAAGGAAGTTATATGTGGCGTTATCTGTGAAAAGACTGAAAAGGGACCTTATTGTCGATGGCGCTTACGCCGCATTGCGTCGTCAACGTTGTATTTCATATCGCAGTATCGTTAATAATGGTGGAAGCGCCATCGACAATAAGGTCCCTTTTCATAGATAACGCCAAATATAGTCTCGTTACGCTATGGTCCAAAAGTACAACTCTTAGATTTAATCGATACGATCTAAGGTAAGTTAAGGTGGGGTGAGTGCGTCTACGGGACAAATACGTCAAACCTACAATAACAATATTATTTGACACACTTACCCCACCTGAACTGAAGCGTATATTTTTGAAACAATAGAACTACCACCTGTTGCTTACCTGTGTTATTTTAATTGTAATTTGTCTGTGTAATGTTTAAGTTTGGTGTTCAACAAAGTGTATTGTATTGTGTTGTGTATACCTGCGTGCAGCATGTGGTTCATGTCGCGCATGATGCCCTGCGGGCGCGGCGGGTCGGGCTGCCAGCACGGCCGCAGCAGCGCCCACACCTCGCCGGGGCAGCGCGCCGGCCGCAGCAGCCGCTCGCCGATCTCGTAACTCTGCACGACACACCCACGTGTACACGGCTACTTACCCGAAAGGACCCCGTAGGGTGACTGCCGGAGCAGAGGCAGACCGAAACGGAGATAATGGTCGACATGGCCGCGTTTTAAAATTGTGAACCAACGCTTAAATCGCGTAGCTGTTAATTTAGCTCCGGGCGATAACGTTTCTCACCCCCTAAATCAAGCCCGATTTCCTAGATTTTTGAATAGGTATGTTGTAGTTGTTATAAAAAAATAGGTTTGTACGTTCCCGTTTTTTTGTTTCTTTTTCTAGGAAAGGAAATCGTACTGGAATAGGTTTAAGGGAAGAGAAACGTTATCGCATTTTGTATGGAAATGTTCAGTTTCACAATCCTCTTGAATCGTTAGGCGGGAACATGTAATTAATTGGAACGATGGACGAGAGGAGAGGTTTTTGCCCTTAGATATTAAACAAGGCTAATTCAAATATCAATCAAAAACACCTTTATAAAAAACGTCATTAAACGGTATAAATCAGACCGCACTATGAAATGAGCGCGTGTGACAACAGCCGGCGATTGGGATTACACTTTGGAATGTAACGTAACACAAACTTTAAATGAAATATTTCTACACCAATTAATTTACTCAATCATCCTTTAACGCTATTATAATTCGACTATAATAAGGCGGGCCTTCCATGGTCTGCGGGACCCAGGAGGGAAACGCGTTCGACTAAACTGCCAGTGAAACCTCATCATGCAAGCGACAGGTCACTACATGACACTCTCCTCCCGTGAGTTCGCCCGCCTTATGACGGCCAGGAGCCTGTTTTATAAAACTACAAGTTACAATGTACAGGTTACAAGTTTCCATTTGACACAACCTCGACCAATGACGACCAGCCATTTGAGCAGTGTTGCCTGTTTATACCTGTAAAATTGTAACTTGTAGCTTTATAAAATGTGCCCCTGCTGTAACACTCGCTCTGACGGCACTAATAACAGGCACATTTGACAGGATTGACTTTATATCTGCCTAGAGTGTAGTAATAGATGGAAAGACTAGCAGTTTGCTGGTAATCTAAATTTACAACATTCAATATTTACAATCACATTTTATGTCAATTTACTTGTGTCTAACATAATTGTAACCCGGTATAAATTAGATAAATGAATCTTACCCGTGCAGTAAGAACTGGATTGGTGTCAGCCGGCGACTGTCCGTAGGAGAAGACTTCCCACAGCGTCGTCGCGAACGCCCAGATGTCCCCGACCACAGACCGATTAGCCAGACTCATGTCCGAGAAGAACTCCACCGGGATCCAGTGAACACTGGGTAAAAATAATTAACCCTTAATTTGACAATAATAAAATAGTCATGATTTCAAACCCTTTTTTGATTTTGAATCAGCGTAAAAAAATAACAAAAAAACCAATAGTGCACTTTATGGAATGTTCACTATGATGAACACCGAGTGAAAATCTATACAGTATGTAAACTTACTAAAACCATTTGTTTGAATCCGGGCATGTCTAGGCGATAAATAAGGTCTTCGTATATAAATTATTGAAATTCTAACGTTTTTTAGAATTTATAATTGTAATACAAAAAATATCATTTTAGTTATTCATGATTCAATAACATCCTGTATTATTTGTTTACAATTGTAACATTTGTCATCTGGTTGTCAGGTCAAGGCCAAGTTCAACATTTTCAATGTCAGTTAAAGTAAGGCTATGTGCACACTTCCGATTAAATACGACGTAGATTAGACCAAATGTGGCCGTTATTTGAACCAAGCGACGATGGTTGTTTCAAGTGAACGCTACGCATCAAAGCTGGATTTTGCCGGGCACGTCGCTTAATTATGTTCGAAGCTTGTACAATCCGCAGCCTCATTTCTTCCTCCGTTCTCGACACTTTTTTTAAATACTAACTGTTTCACCCATCCCCAGAAGAAATAGTCTAGAGGTGTGGGGTTCAGCAAACGTACCATATCATACAACTTCCCGCTTTTCTAGTGCTGAAGCCAAGATTTTCTGTAAAATGGTTGTAGATCCTTTTTTCCGTTCTGACGTCAATACGAGGACGAGGCCCACCACTACTACTACTACTATCCGGTACTAACCGGAACCGCTCCTTCATTGTCACGCAGTCTGGTAATCGCCCTTATAATTGACAATAAAGTGACACCAGTGAAATTTGAATGACATAAATCTGTCACGACGTAAACATTACACATAGGGTGATACTTTTAGGGTTAACCGACTTTGAAAAAGGTAAGTGTTTATAATTTTTAAACAATGATAAAATTAAAAATATTCGACCCGTACTAGCAAAACATGTGTTAAAACACTTAACTCGACTTGGCTATCAACTGGTTTAAAGAGATGGTTTTAGTTAGTTTACATACTGTATACAGTGGTGGCCACGTAATTAGGAACGCTTGCATTTTTACCATAAAATTGCCTACAATAAATAAATATGACAACCAATTCAATTTTGACAACCAATCAAAAAGTTCCTAAACAATTTTATTTTTGTTACACTTATCGTTAACTAATATACTATTTTGTATATGTATGTCAAATTTATCGCTGTTGAAAACGAATATTAGCCAACATTCGATTCTAGCCCTGGGGTAGAACAAGTGGAATAATGAAGCGAAAATGCGAATGACAATAGAAAAGGTGTCGACCAATGCGTCAAAAGACAATCTTGCTCTACCCAGATGCGAGCTGGCTTTGTCGATACGTGCGTACTCGGAGCACTTACTCGTGCGGCGTGTAGCGGTGCAGCGACGGCCCGCCCAGCTTGACTTGCAGGCGGTCTTTGTCGCGCGCCGACAGCAGCAGGCGCGAGCAGCGCAGGTAGCCGTGCACGACGCCAGCCTCGCTCAGGTCCCACAGCGCGCGCGCCAGTGTCGCTGCTACTTTCTTCAGCGCGAGAACCGATACGCTCTCACCGTGCTCCCTGTACAACCCGACCATATTTTCAGATCATATCATTCGCTATCAAAATCAATCAATCAACGTCAAGACTAGTCATCGAAAGGGGAGTCGAATAGTGTGACCAATTTCTAAATCCATGTTTCACCAAGAGATATCACAATTAGAAAGAGACTTAGACTTAGTATTAATAATTTTTTCGAGAAATTGCTCGGCAATTCACGCTAGTAGTCCTTCGAAAACCGAAAGGTTGGCAAAAAAAATGACTTGCATAAATGCGACCCAATTTTTCGAAATATTTGTTTGCGTGATGGTTTCGAGGCATTTAAAATTAAAATAATAATAATATCATAGACAGCTTGAGAAGAAAGTAAAATTAATATCACACTAACAAACTGTGTCGTAAAATGAACGATAGGCGACTTTTGTAAGCACTTGACAGATTTTTTGAAACTTCAGTATCGTCAAGTGGCAACCACCACATAAAGGAACAGCTTATTTTGGTAAAAATTTGATCATGTTAACGAGCTCGTTCTATCGCCAAATCATAAATCTTATCTTACGTGAACGGATTGCATCACTTTCAGTTTAATGATGTATCATTATTATACTTAATCTGACTTTTAATTAATTGTGTGCAGTAGAATTACTATAGTCAAAAGTAATTTTACTGCACACAATTAATTAAAAGTCAGACCTTAGTAAGTTCTTTTTCTCAGTTACTTACAGTTGGCTATAGAGATAGTATCTTTTTTGCACCTTATTTCAATGGAATAAGGTGGTAGGGTATCCATATCTTTATAGGCAACAATACAAATTTCTCCAAACTAAAAAGTTACGTGCTTAAATTGTACGGTTTTCCGTAGAAAAAGTTCACAATCGGACCATACCAATATACCAAAACAAAAGAGAAAAAAATAAAATTTGAATCACATTTAGGTTAAAATAGCATCTGGAACCTGGATAAAAAGCAATAACGAAAATAAAACAGACATTTTTAACTATAATTTAGTTCCAAACTTTATTTCATCTTTTATTGTTTTTTTTACAGCTTTGTTACCTGAGGTAGTCGTCGAAGGGTCCGTAAGGCAGGTACTCGAGCACCATGGCGGTGGGCGAGCTGAGCGTGATCCCGTAGAGGCGCACGATCGACCCGGACTGCACGCACCCCCATTTACTCGCCAGCTCTATGAAGTCCTATAAAAAAAAACAAATGCGACTGTTAAGGTTGACGAACCCATAACCGCTCGGCAGCGGATCCATACTGTAGCGCACACTTATCGGCATCGGAACGGCAACGCCTCACTTCGACACAAGCTAGCAGTCGTCGACTGAAAAATGTATCGCACTAAAACAGACAAAACTCACTTTTCCGTGTCTCACTTTCAGCTGATCCAGTGTCGAGCGGTTATGTCTGCGCCAACCTCTGGACGAGTTTGTGTTTGTGAATTGATACGAATTTAATTATTCATTTTCATAAAGTAAAAAATTGATTGCAAAAATTTGCACGATCGTATAGGCTCGGCCGGAAACGGATATACGTTAGCATTTAAAATCTTCATTAAAAAACCCTGTAAAGCTCAGCAAAAAAGAGTTTGCTATGGTGACAGGCGGTAATACAATATTCTCAAGTGGCAACCACATTAAGTGGCAGTTTTTAGGTAAAAGTTTTTTTATACGATAATTTAACAACTAAAATCACCCTATTTCTTCAAAACTTGTTTTGAAAAGCTACAAGTAAAAATTTTAATTGTATCCAATTAGTACGTACGAAATAAAGAGTTTCCTCAAAATATACAAATACACAAAATATTACTTTTTTTGCATCCAAGTTAATAAACTTAATTATAAAATTCTAGTACACAGCGTGGACAATAAGATCTATGGTACCTTCAAATGGTCAGTAGCTTTCTCTCTCTGCAGTGTTTTAAATGCGACAACGAGTTTCTTGGTTTCGTCGAGTCGCCAGAGCGCTTTGAACGTTGCCGTCAGTCCTTCGGAGCCGATTTTTTCAGAACCTTTAACATTAAATAAAGTTACCACCTAAGCTCAACTATTTATAAATATTATCGGACATAGATATGAAGAAATGGGAATTATAGTGAAAGGAAGATAAGATGTCAGTCCTGTAAATTTTTAATCGCAGTACAATTTATATCCTATTCTTGTGTTCAAGATTATATTTTGAACTGTTTTGAGTGATGTTTGAATTGACTTCTCATCTTCGTTTCACTATGGAGAATCCTTGGTCAGGTTAGGAATTTTTTACCTGTGTAAAGTAATATGTCTTTGCTCGGCAAACACCGCGGGCTCTTGTTATCTTTCAGTATTTCCTGCAGCTCCGCCTGGTCGATCCTCACTCCTTTCTTCTGCGACTCGCCGCAGAGTAGCAGCTGGGATTTGTCTGTTTATATACACGTATTTTTTTTTTAAATATCTCAATAAAAGATCTCTAACAGTATTATAATCAGAAAATGTTTTACTATGTATGTTGTTGACAATAACTGTCCAATAAATGTTTAGTTTTTTTTAGCCTTTGTTAGTGCCCCACTGCAGGGCATAGGCCTACCCTCTTTTTCGCCATTCTTTCCTACTGATTGCATGCTCCCACCAGTTGTTGGGAGCTTAAGTTTGAAAATTAAAGAACCATTTAAGGCCCCCTCTACACACACATTGTATGTTAATGGTAATGTTAATGGTAAACGTAAACTTACCATACTCAGATGGTGGTATGCACTCGTTTAAAAATATTCTTCCATCCGGGTTCTGGTGGTAGTCAACTATCCTTTCAATACTTTGGAATTCCTGTTCATTAAATATGTAACAATGTCCTCTATATTCTATACGGTACGTTTCTGTCGTGCTGCGGAAAATGAAAACCAAATATTCACAAAAGCGAAGTTTCTTTTTGACATTGTGAAACGTCCTACCAACGCCTAAATTCCCGCTGAATTATTATTTTCGGCGGTAACATTTCTGCTCTTGTAAACCTTTATTTAATAAGACTTATTTCGTCCATTTCCAAAAACCTTAATACGTTTACACAATATTTCATTTAAAAAAAAGAAACCCTACGAACAGCTGGTTATAGAAAGAAAGAACAGATTAACGAACTAGAAACATTACCGCATTTTTAATAAAAATATTTTAAGCTTCACGATCCTCTTACGAGGTAACATTTCTTACCTATTTTTTGTACAAACGTCTAAGTAATAAAGATTGTAGTCGTCCTGACACTGTCTTAAAATATAACAACCATGCTTTTTTGATCTTTTCTCCTCTAGTTTCCGGTAGGAAAACGCACCACTGTAACGAAAACATAATAATTTATGATTGCCTCTCTCAATAACAAAAGTTAAAAATTAGAAACTATCTTACCCAACAGGACCATGGCATTTTATCCTTTGTAATTCTTTTAATGATGGAGTTTCATCGTCTTTAGATAAATTAAAAATCCATTTCACCATCAACCTAGTAAAGAAGGAACAAGTTGTAGTGAGAAGGAATGTACAAGTAATAGAAAAGAAGTAATTAAAAAACATACAAAAAACGTCAGTCTGTTACTTATAGTCACACCGGGTTACTTTGAATACTCGGGTAACATGAAGCGGCCTTTGAAATAGCTTTCGCAAAAAAAAAAACATTTTTGTACCTATTCGTGAGTTCATTTTATCTCATTCCCCCTTTAACCTTTTCGCCGATAGCAAATACTTAAATGATAAATATCATTATTAAAACCAATGAATGTCACTCGAGTATGCAAAATAAGCCGCGGTGACTGTATGTATGCGTTTTAAATAAAGATCGGACAATTTGGCGTCATCATTCGTAATAATATGGACATGACTCCAAAGAGTTTAATTATTATAATTAAATTTAGTTACTAGTTTTTTTCTCTGAACTTTTATTGTGATCCTTTGCAGGACAGTAATAAATAAACAATACAAAGATGTGAGGAGTGGCCATTAATATCTACTTGAGATTCCTCCAATAACATCCGTGGATTGCGAAAGGTGCTTATCACCTCGTACGTTTATTTTAGCCATGTAAACTAACCACTTTTTTTTGCTTTAACAAAACTACACAATAACAAGTCTTTGTATTATTTATTTATTACTGTCTTGCAAAATTAATCAAAAATAAAAAAAATCAAAATCAAAATTATTTTTCAGGTAAGTAATCAATTAATGTAATTTAATTTGTTTAATTAAAATCTTTGGAGTCATGTCCAGATTATTGCGAGTAATGACGCCCACTTGTCCGATCTCTGGTTTTAAATTACCTGTAGTATCCATCACAAACAGAGATAAACGACGACAACTGCTCCTCCGACTTAAATTTAAAAAATAACGGCGTCCCTCGTCTTGAAACTTCTAAGGAGTTCTCTCCATTCCGCGTCAAATAAATTAATTCTTCTATTGTACATATATGGGTCCACTGGAATTCAAAATTTCATTGAGTTTACACAAGTTTGCTGAATAAAGTAACAATCTGATACTTAAAAAACGTATTAAACAAAAATAATGTTTGCTTTAATATAACAACACTTGAATAAACATTATATATCAAGATATTTAAAGAAAGAAAGATAACAGATTGACCTCATTAAACGGTTGGATACATTTGTAAATCACATTGAAACGCCGCCGTTTAAGTTTTAATTTAATTAATCAGTAAAACGTCCATCGGAATGATATACAAAAGATGGAAATCTAAGCGTTTCAGCTCTATAGAGGTAAAAAGTCTGATATGCAAATAAACATATCCCTCGCTCGGCACAGCCGTATAAACGATTATCGAATTAGTTTATTATCAGCGATTGATTTTTCCAGCACGTCGCTCACTGCGTATCTTTCGTTGTTGCCTAGCCCCGGATCTGAGGGGGAGGCAAGCCGGGCTCCTGCTGTCGTCGTTAGTACACTTTATCTCACCTGTCTCGTAACATTGTTGTACAGCCTAATCCCGGGCTGGTGGGGGTGAAAGGGGGTGACGACGATCCGCACGGGCACTACATCGCTCCCGTTCTGCCAAAGAACGTTCTCGAACTCTTCCGCCAAGTAATTTGGCGCCAAGCTGTATAGGTGTTGTAGGTACAGCTTCTTTACATGACTGGAACAATATATAAAACAAATTAGTTTGCGAAACAGCCTTACTGTTAATCATCAGGTCTATAAGTTGGAAGGCAAGCAGGTAGCGGCGCGGAGGCGGTGACGTAGCTATATGTATAATTTAATTTGGGTGAAACAAACTATACGATTAAAAATAGTTGATAAATAGTCAAAAGCTTGATTCCGCGAGCAACTAGTATGACGCTCTAAAGTTCCATACAACCGCGTCATATAATTCTTCAAATGATCCAATCATTCAAAAGTTACAAATGAAAACATCGTTTGTCTTAATAAAACTTGACAAAGTAAAATGATACCAAATGATTATTTGACCGAATGAATAAAATGCGAAATGCAAAAGAGCTAAAGACTCGTTTGAAATGAAACTATTGCGATAAAAAAAACTGTTGGAGGCAAAAAAAAAAGGGTGGCCTCTTGCGCAATGCGGCCTCCAAGCCGCTACAACTTTAGCACGTTTTCAAATTTGAACTATAATTTGTACCTATGTATAACTAACAGATTAAAATTCAAACTCGTTAGCAACTTCCGTATACACCTTTAAGCTTAACTGATGCTTAAGTTCATAAGATTAAGGCAATTGCAAAACGAGGATGAAACCTGTTGACATGTATCAATATCAGCCTTGATACAAAGTCATGGACCTTATATCGTTGACTTAAGTTATATTGAGTGTGAAAGGAAATACCACTATATTTAGCCCCGACGTATCGGAAAGCCACTGATACCGTGATACCCTTTCGAGACGCGATTGCAATATAACGCTCGTCCGCTTATGCTGCACTTAGCGTCAATAAACAACCATTGTAGAGTTCATGCAAAGGTCATGCTCGAAATATAATCAATTACAGAAAACACAGAATAGGCAAAACAAAACCCTTGTTATGCAAGTATATTTAGGGAATGAGCGGAAGGCAAATGAATTAAACAAAAACAAAAAACTTAATATGACGGCAATAGGGCCTTCCCTCTTTACATACGTACATATAGCTATCGATGACGATTATTCACGATGTATGTTTTTACGATTATTATGCTTCGATCTGTGAGTCTACTTATACGGAAAACCAATTAAAAGTAAACCACTTTTAACGCAAATACAGATTACTTCATTTTCATCCAAAACCGTATAGTTAGTAAGTATAGGTATAGTAGTAGTATAGTTAGTAAGTATACCTATACTCAGGATTCCGAATCAAAATAATTTTAAGTATATAGGTACCTTGAAGTAACTGCTGTAAAATAAGCCATGCCTCTGCTACAAAACAGAATAAATACTAACCTAACCTACCACCTTTGATATATTATTATTGACTTTTATTAAAAATCGATGGCAATACCAAATTAAAATTGGTGTTTATCGATAACATCGAAGTTGGTCCGCCTCATATAGCCTAAGTAGTCAATCTGATCCCAATATCGTCGTAAGGATGTTCTTCATAGTGTTTCGTCGGTCAGCCTATCTAATGCAGCTCACTGATCGCACTGTGAAACCCTTCTCATCCTTTACTCAACACTAGCATTGTTTCGCAATCGAGCTAGCTAGCTAAATTATATTATTATCTATTATATTTTTATATATAAAAGGCAAAACTGACTGACTGACATATCAACGCACAGCCGAAACTACTGTACCTAGAAACTTGAAATTTGGTACATGGGTTCCTTTCATGATGTAAGTGAGCACTAAGAAAGGATTTTCCGAAAATCGACCCCCAACGGGAAGAAATGGGGGGAGTAGCGGGAAACTAATTCTACGCGTACGAAGTCGCGGGCGTCCTCTAGTATTATTATATTATGCTACAGCATAAAACAAATATTATTTATATAAAATAATTAACTCTCTTTATTTAGTAGCATAAAATATTCAGTAATAGTTTATTTAAAGTACTTACTTGAAAAAATTAAAAGTGCCCGTTTTCTTTGCAAGGGTTTTTATTAAATATGGTCATATTTCCTTGATATTGTTAAACTTGGAAACACACGATTGGAAATAAAATCCACGATTTTAAATATGACACTTTTTTCGCATGTTTTTGGTTGAAACTTTGAAACTCTACGATTTTTAAAGATGATTTTTGATTCAATCGTTAAGTACTTATAACTTCTTTATCCTGGTAAACCATTTATTTAATAAATGTTTTGGTTTTGAAGAAAACAGCAAATATTTAAATTAGACTCTGCAATCAAGGCGTGCGCAAACTATCTCCATCTCAGGTTGTTCGCGTGAAAGCACATAAAGCGATCCCTTTTGATTCTTGAGTGGGCTTGGCAGCATATGATCTCTTAAATGGTTATTGAGCAGTTGTAGTTAGTTACCAGCTTCGGGCTTACCTTGCACTATTACCCACGGCGACTAGACTCGGCAATGTATTGTGGGCTTGCTTCTTGGGGAAGGGCCCGTGCTTCCTTACTATGACTATAGGTATATACTTTTTGTAATTTTTTATTATTTCATTCTGTGTCTTTTTGGTTTCTAAAACTGCTCGAGTCCTGAAAATTAAAAAATATGTTAATAATTAGACAAGTAAAATAAGTAAGTATATAAATGCATTAAGTCCACCTTTAAAAATATTATCGTTACGATCAGTGGACAGGTGGCAAGTCAATTCATTTTTAAGGTTTTGGCACAGGACTTAAGTGGCTGATACACACAATATAATATTCGGAACTCACTAGCCACGACAACCATTCATTCATAGCTCCTATAAACAGCTTAAACACAGACTACCTACCAGGATACCCGTGTATCCGGGTACCTATTCGGAACGGGCATTAAACGCCCAGACACCACCACGAGCCCTCGTAGGTACTTATAGATATTAACACATACACGTACATCATATTTATGATACTGATGCAATTAACTATAGGGTAAGGATTTTGGTGGCATATCGTGATTTTAGAATCCACCGAGTCGTTATTTCCTAATTCTTATTACCACCTTGATTTTGCGCTGCAATATCGTCATATTTTAGCGACTCCATGGATTTTAGAACAACGGTAAGCCAACAAAAGTCCTAACTCTAGAGTCTAGAGTTTTATATACGGGATCAGTGTCTGTCTAGAGTCTAGACAGACACTGATCCCGTATATAAAACTTACTATCAGAGACGTGTATTAATACTGATCTTGAATGAAAATCCCGATTGAAGCCGGTCAATGTATAGTGATAGAACACTGGCAGTTAAATTTTACGAAGCCCTCGCTGTCCGTCTATCTAATAGCGGGCTATATCACATGAACCGTAATAGGTAGACAGTCGAAATTATCAGTGCATATTTTTACTTCCCCAAATGGGCAGATAATACAAAATAAATTAAATTAAAAATACAAGAATACAGTACGGAACCCTCCGTGTGCCTGTCCGACCCACACTTGGTCGGTTTTTCAATACGGCCCTTAAAGTTTGCCGAATGGAGAAGATAACAACAAAATAGAAAGTTAACGTGCTTGTTTCTATGTACAAATTTGGTTGTCGAGTATAATAAGGGCTTTAAAGAATAGGTAGAGTCATTCAGAACATTTTTGACCACATTTACCTACTATTATTTTGACTGGTCTTGCGGTATTCATTATCAACTTCGAATAGGGTCAATACTCTATGTACACTTGAGGAAATTGCTCATAAGGTAGGTAATACTCTATGTACACTTGAGGAAATTGCTCATAAGGTAGGTACTTAAACTTGATTGCTGTGATCTACGCTAATACATTTCCTTAAATTATTTTTCATTATTCTGCATTACCTAGCTTGAAAAAAATTACGCAAACACGGGACGCTAGACAGCAAAAATATCCCCACCCACCAACAGAAATGAAACATGTCTCATTGATTTAGTGTCATTAGGTAGAAATGGAAAATCGTCCACGTGAAGGCCATTCTGAAGTTGGGTCAAAAGTAATAGTACCTATCCAAAGTGAATTTATTCAAAATGTAATTGTGCTGAAAGTATTTATAACAAATTTATTTTCGTTGTAAATTAATTAAGTCCGAATGGAATTTTGTCCATTATACTTACATTATGAGCAAAATGAAATACGCACAAGTGAATATAGTCTAATATGAATTAAGACCATATAAATATAGTATAAATTGTACCTATAAGGTCGCCGTCAATAGAACTTGCGAACTATGTAAACAAATTAGTACTGTTTGACACATAACCTCAAATATTCACCAAGCGTGTTTTTATTAAAAATAACTTATAATGAATAGTTATTTGATCTTAAACTTAATATGAAAATAATGATTTAGAGTATAAATCGTTGCAAAGACCTCACTTTATCTTTAAAAGTACGTGATTATCGAGTAATCATGGTGAATTGGTTCGTTTGGTTTTGTTTACATAGTTCTCAAGTTCTATTGACGGCGACCTTACATACCTATTTACATTTTTTTTCGACCAATATCATTTTGGACAATTTTATCATGGGACATGATTCCATTTTAGACGTTATTCAGGATGGACAATTTTCCTTTTTGTTGTATTTCAAATGGTAATTTTTCTGAACTGACGTATAATTTCAAGTGGACGATTTTCCATTTGTACCTAATGACACTAAATCGTCTCGTATAGATCTTGGCAACATGATGAATTTTAACTATGAGGACGATCGCCCTGTATAGATCGATGTATATGGATTTATTGGAAAATCATAATCGTATTGTATGGAATTTGTTTAAAAATAAAGACATTCTTGCTTTGCTTGCTTGAAAGGTTTTTTTCATTATAAATACCCCTTCGACTTTGCGTTTTTTGGGTCCTAATGAACATATTGACGTATGTCCCGTGACTTTTGGGAGGTGGGAACGCGGTCCATTAAATCCCCCATCATCCTTTCAAATAAGTGTCATTCATATTCGTCGAATAGGTAAATATATATTTTGTGATGCCGATCTTGATTACAAGCTAAATCGTTAAAACTAAATCCATCGGAGGTCAACTAGTTTAATATGATAAATATAAACAAGACTTACTCCTACATGATAAGTTAACAGTTAAATGACTGTTGTCAGATCGTGCGAGTTGAGATTCATTGCTACTTCCGCCAATTGCTAAACTACATTGAATTGACGCGTGATTCGCTGCGATGAAAGTACCTTCTGATGTGCAGGTAAACAGTTTATTTACAGACATTTCGATAAAATGCTTCCTAAACAAATTACTGGTGAACAATAAAGATTGACCTGTAATGCGGGTGATTAAGATGCCCCATTGTTTCCTTGTAAAGCAATTAAAATTTATAGTCCATTATTATATGGCTGTAAAGTCGCCGAACAGGACACGCGGCTACTTGCTACCAAATACTTACCTAACATACCTTTTATTACCCAATTTAACATAATTCTTGCATACAAATTAACTAATATCCGATTACGCAATCTCTAATGTTTAGCTAATTATCATTAATTATTCGTTACTAAATATGCTTATTATAAGGTGATCGTTAAAAATAAATTTATGGTTAAATCAATTCAATTTTTTCTTAATACCGATTGGTCTTTAATGTTTACGCCTTGTAGGGTTCCGTAGTCAAGTACCTAAGTAAAAAATAAATTCTTAAACCATCTCAGTAGTATCCCATTTTACTTCCTAATGTTAAACTGACTTTACGGGAGCAACAAAACTATGTATTTTCGCTTCAGGCGGATTTTGCGCTTGAGCTAAAGGGTCCCAAGGAGAAAGGCCTCGAAGGTCCTACTAGAGCCAGGCCCGTAAAAGCGAACACCGAGTTTAGGCTTCCGAAGCCGTTACTACACAAAAACTATCTGAAAAAACAACAAGTACGAACTAATTCTCTATTTGAAGTTATTTGGTAGTTTTAATCGCCCGTATCTCAGGAACCAATCAAATTTACTCAGTGGTGACAGTTTTCCTTTAAAATTCGTTATAGGTGGCGTTATCTACGAAAAGGGACCTAATTGTAGTTGGCGCTTCCGCCATTATTAACGATGCTCCGATATAAATACAACGTCGCGTGACGCAGTGCGGCGTAAGCGCCATTGACAATAAGGTCCCTTTTCATAGATAACGCCACATATTATGTGCTTTAATTTAAGTTATTTTTCAGATTTTTACTATTTGTAGTTTTGGCTGTGAATCTTAACAAAAATTAGCACTTTAAATCTTAACACATATTTCACAAACGGATTCCTTAATCGAAAAATTGTTTCCGCAAACCCGCAATATTTTTGAAAGACCTATCTTACGACACCCAACACCATGGGGTAGACAAGAAAAAAACATCCCCACGTTACGTGTAGGGGGAAATGTACTCTAAAAAAAATTTTCAAGAGTTTATTTTAGCACTGGCAGCGTGACCAATATGTTTATTTTATGCCAAATAGCAGCTTTCTAGAACTAAGAGTCTCTGAGCTAAGCTGCGGACGGACGGACAAACGGACATGGCGAAACTATAACATTTCCTAGTTTGACTACGGAACCCTAATAATAATATGCCAAGGTCACAGGCACCGATCCCTGCACACTGACAAGAGAATAGCTCCACCGTGTAGTTATCGAGAGGACTTCGTAATATTCGAGATAAATGAATTTGCGTATAGAAAAATAAACTGAACTTTTCCATGCATATCCTTATTATATTTCGATGTGCATATCTATCTACTCACGTAGATAAATATAGGAATAAGCATTTGCTATTGTGGAATAAAAACTAACAAACGTGAATGCTAAGGCTAGCACAACTTGCGGCTGATATGATGATGATGAACAAGTAATTAAAAGAGGCTCATGAAAACACTTAACTACGGAACCCTATAATTAAAAAGTCCCGCGTCACGCATGTTTGTTTTGTTTCATCCCAACGTTAGTGTTTGCGTAGTTAACGACAAAGTAAAAGTACCTGCACATACCTTCTCACACATTACTTCTACTTGTTTGCTAATGAGATTAAACAATTACATCTGGGTTGTGTTATATTTGCACAATGGAAATATTTTGCTATCTATAATGAAAACTTATTTTTGCTTTGAAAACACTAGAAAGGCGAAATGATCCTAAAGTGTAATCACTGATTGTGAATGCCACTGGGTCTATCTACTTCCCAAATAAAAAAACAAACAATTTTACACAAATTGACCTAATCCCAAACTATACTCTTGGCTACTATAGGTACTAGACAGGTTGTATAGAGGAGGGACATTCAGTTTTAAATTAGACGATCTCTGCCTGCGTCCTCAAATGAAATCTAATTGTGCGATGATTAGTTAACATGATTAATAGTACATTACTTAACAAGGGCTGTAAAAGAAAGAAAGCCCGAAATCGCAGGTATTTGAGACCCGAGCCGTAGGCGAGGGTTGTAAATATGCGATAGAGGGCTTTCTTTTTTACTGCCCGTGATGAGTACACAATTTTACGTCTTCACCTGGCCACAATGCGAGTTTTACCGTGCGCGCAGCGTGCGATAAAACTCACATTATGGCCAGGTGTTACGTAAAATATATTTTAACATTTTTAACCTCATGAACTCGTAAAAATCAGCAACTCATCTCACGCTGAGATGTGAAGACATAAATATGGTAAATTTCAAACTTCTTTTGATGTTCAAATTTTTCCTACTTAATAATGTAAGTAAATGTTCTTATAATAATCTTGTTTCCATTAAAGTAAATTTGTTTGTATGCATGCAGTATATGCAAAAAGTGACAAATCCCCAGTTCTTGACCAATTAGGAAATTAGTTTTTAATAATACGGTTTTGTAGTTTAACAACATTACAGAAACATATGGTATTATAAATGGTGTTATACGCTTTAGAACCATTAGAACATTATAATTTTCACATCAATATTTATCAATACAGGGTTTAAGCAACAGCTTAGAGTATATTAATTTTGACTTAATAAGTGCTTTTCTCAATAAGGAGTTAAAATTCATCCAAGCTTTTCTCTCAATCACATAAAAATATTTGTGAATTTGTGACGAATAATTAATGATTGCTTGACTTCATAGCAAGTAGTGATGTCCCTCTGGTCTCCCACAATGTAATCACATTACCAGTTAAATATTCCATCTACATATATGCATGTATTTATATCAAAAGTCAAAACCAACCTTCTTAGCACATAATTTTACAGTTTTTGCGTGTTTGATGACTGACCACTTATTTACATTATATACAATTACTTCTGGTGACTAAGTAAACACAATATAATCTCTTATCTAGTTATTAGCATCATTGTGATATGTTTTAACATTTAATAATTGTATCATGTAAAAACATTTTATGCACTTTGTGGGAGCTTTTTCCGTAATTTAACTTGAGAGTTTGCCGAGGAAACATTTGGTGCCCTGTCTATTGTAGATTTTTAGAATAGTCTTGAAGCTTAAGAGTGGTTTTTTGTTGTACAAATGGATACACAATTTTTAGCATATAATATGACATGTTCAATAACCTTTAAAGGTGGTCACTTTTATCTGTTCAATTACTTACTAGTAGGTCAATAGTTATTAAGTTATGTACTATAACCCCTTAAATGGTATACTCATTTGTATAACAAACAACCAATTTCAAGAATGTACTTTAGTGTTAGGAAACACAACAACAGTAGCGTGGGCACCAATGGACGGTCTATGATTGCTTGGTGCAATATTAATCTTTTCGTTCCTTTACTGTCAAGTAGAGTAGAATCTTTACTTTAAAACTCTAACAAACACAGTTTTCTGCATTTGAGTTAATCACATTTTTTTTTAATGATTTCTTAATGAAAATAAATAAATAAATAAATAAATAAATACACACTTATTATTTTAAACTTACTATGTTGCAATAAATGACAATTTACAAGGAGTTTGTGAAAAAAAATAATGTTACAATAATTAAAGATACATGCACAAAGATAAATAAAAATAAAACTATTAATTTGGGGTAAAATTAAGCAAGTTTGGAATTTAATAATCAATTAACCTCATACGTCCCCATACAGGACCAACAACCCGCTGGTTGGGTCCATTTCATATGAAAATCAGAGCACTTAACATTCAATGTGTTAATGCCCCCTTTATACAAATAATGAATACCACAAGTAGTGTAGAAGAACGACTTACATGTCAGTAATTCCAAGACCTAATAGGTCAGGCTTATGATCTGGATACTTGACTTCAGGAACCTTGTTTTCATAGACATCATTCCGTGCTTGTTGAAAGTAATAATCATATGTTGTCTCATCCACTGTTATAAGAAGTCCAATTCTTGGAACCTGTATTCAACATTAAAGGCTAGTCATCCCTAAAAACACATTTCTTAGCATGGAACAGCTTTAAATTAATATCAAATTGTTTGTACCCTATTTTATCACCAATTAATACAAATAAATAAGTTACAAACCTTATAACGAATCCTCAGTTCATAGTCTCTTGAGCTTGATAAGACCCGGGTGTTATCTTTCAGAAAGTAATTCCTTCCTTTAATTCTTAACGCAAACAAAGTGCGAGTCAATGGAGGGATCTTGTACTTTTTACATAATAATATGCACAGTTCCTCGGCGGTAAATGTGTTCGAGCAAGATATTATATTAGGCTTAGGATCAATAACTACAGACACTTTAACAGTCTCGCCTCCTTCCATCGTTTACAAATGCACAAACAACATAAAAAACAAGGGGACGCCAACAGGCTAACACTAAGATTAAATTTTATAAAATCGGGGTTCCACCGGCCCCACTAGTGACTTCTTCATTTTGTAATTGATAAATCCATCAGTTTACACTAAATGTGTGTAAATATGGAATGTCCAATAATTTAATGTTTATTTTTATATCGAACTAAGGTCACCGTCAGCACTACGCTGTATTTTTTTTTATTTTTTGTTGTCAGTTGTCAATACGAATAGTGACGTCCATTCAATTTATAAAACCGGTATTAAATTATAGGTCTACCAGGATCTCAAAAAAAAGGGAAATTCAAATTTAGGGTTTGCAACTCCGGGGTAATATGGTTTAAAGGTCTTGATACTAGAATACTAGATTTTCCACTAGTCCCATAAAAGTATGTTGTGGTAGACTCAGTCGGCGTAGAAGTCTTTATTGCTTTGGAAATTATTTCATTTTCCAGGATGCAACTTAAATATCACGCTGTGTAATTAACTACCTATCTATGCCGTGTAGATGGATCAAACCGTAGAGGGACGGAACAAACCAATATTCATAATATTATTTAAAAACGGTTAGTTACCTACTTAACCCTTAAAACCAACTTCGGACTTGCATTTCTTCTTGTTTAAGTATTAAGGTTAAATTAAATAATAAGTAGTAGTAGTTTGTGCATTATGTATGTTTATTAGGTTTTAGTTGAAAATGACTTCAAAAACTCAAGAAATGACGTATCCGGTTCAAATTAATGAATTCAAGTTTGATTTTTCTATTATATTAAATTAACTCTTAATTCATGGTCAATCGTTGATTTACGCGGTTTTGTTACCTAAGCTACTATATACACTTCAATGTAAACCAAATTCGTATTCCGCGGATTTGTGAGATATTTCTTTTCTATTTCTCATGAAAACTTCATGAAGACCGTGCCACGGAGGCGGTGGCAATAAATAATCCTGGAATTAAATGGCACCTCATTAAGGTTTCTAAATAGACTTTTACGTTCCTGACATCAAAGCCAAATGTTATAAGTAACGTTACTGCAAATGTACAAAGGAACTTAAAGTATCAATATTATTTGGTTTCATTTACTAGTCTATTAAAAACACGACACTAAACCAAATATTGTGTTTGATTTACATCTTCTTGCTTATAATTTTTACAGTACACATGTGGCCCGTTTCACGAAGCTACAAGTTACAAATTACAAGCGGAACTCTCTTTCTAGCAAAAGGAGTTAGAAAGAGACTTCCGCTTGTAATTTGTAACTTGTAGCTTCGTGAAACGGGCCTATGGTTAACGATATTTTTCGCCCGATATCGAAGGGCTTTATGGTGCTTTAAGGGCATTTTCCTGATAACTAACACTACCTATATTTGAGTAAAAACAACAAACCATAACAACCTCTGACAAGCGGTGAAATTTGAATTGACAGGCGAACGGTAACATTATCATATGAAAATCGATTATTTTTTATACTTTCAAATGTTTCATGGGATTCTGCTAGACCTATAATAGCGATAACTCACTATGTGCCATGGTACATAAGTGGACCCGACGGCAAAGCGGACTGCGACGCAGAATCGTGAATGGGCCTTTTTAGTTGTCTATGAATGAAGACGGTTCAGCGGGTTCTCCACCAATCGCTGACTAGACTTTTTATTTTCTCTTCTCCGGCGCCCGCCGCCATTGCGCCTCGCTCTTTGTTCCAATAATTCAAAGTTTAAAGGAATTATATTCAATATCAGTTCTCATTACACAATACAACAGCGTAAGTTTTTCTGTTATATTGTAAGAAAAAAAACCTCTAATTTTAGGTCTATATTACAGCCGTTTTATTTACACGTGCGACGCCGGGTTTTAATTGTATGTTTTGTTGTATTTAGTGAAAACGGCGTCGTTACAATAATTTTAGTTGAAAATGGAACTTTGATTTTGTTAGTCGAGCTTTTTACTGGATCTTGCTTTTCTAGCTTGGACGCATTTGAATACCTACATACCTACGGTACCTCATTTCAACAAACATTCGTGTACTATTTGAATCTCGTTTGATTCCGTTCTTCGGTTTATATCTCCGAAACGGTTTCACAACTACCTGTATTGCCTACCGAATTACACCTACCTTAGAGAACACGTTCAAATAAGTAGGTAGGTAGTTCGCCTTTGGAACTTCATAAAAACTTATGATGCTCGTTTTGTTTTCAGGTCATGGATGATGAATGGGATGACGCTCCTGAGGTCGTAAGTATTATGATTTAAGAATTACTAAAAAAAAAAATTTGTTGATTTTGATCTTAGTCACATGTCTCCTACAAACGTCCCAAGCTTATCTAAATTCAAGTACCACCTCTTATATCGTTTTATCTTAGTCTTCAATTTGCAAAAGCTTTGTTAAAAATTGACCTAATCTCATTTCAGGTGGCAGTGCCTCCAGCACGCGGCAACTCTAACCATTATGACTCCAATGTTGATGAGGGGCATAGCCTGTCCAGGGGAAGAGGATTTCAGTCTTTTGAGAATGATGGGGATGGTAAGAAATTTCCAATTTTGTTGCCAGTTATGTATGAATCATAGTCTATCAATAGTGTTGTATTAAGTATTTGGATCATTGCGTGGAGATGAGATTACCCATCTCTACCAGAAACCTATCAATAGACATACTACATCTAGATAAAATGTTATGAAGTCAATCATCAATCATCATAAACTCACGCCTTCATTCCCAGAGTGGGGTAGGCAGAGCCACAGACTCACCAACAACTCCAAAAACTTGTTGATAATTCTGTGACCACATTTTGCACAACCAGGCTAAGATGTTATCCAGTGTATTAGTGACAGGTTGCAAACCCATCGCCTAACAGCACTACACATCCTTTAGTCCCTTAGTCATCTCTTACGACATCCACGGGAAGACATGGAGTGGCAACATTCTAAACCCGGCACCACACGGCATATGAATGGTTATGAAGTTTTGTTGTAAATTTAAATGACTACATATTTTAATTCATGGGAAAAAGTTCTATCATGTCAAGCAATGTGTTGAAAATTGGCCACAAATTTGAAGAAAAATGTTACAAGTTGTTAAGGCTTCATTAATCATTATCATCAAAATAATTCATTATGTAATGTAAAGTTTTGATTAGCAAAAAGAAATGTATTAGAAATGATTTGAATAGTAAATTGTCTAACCAATATTGAAATAGCAAAACCACACCATGTGCAATGCATGTTTGTTTGGTTTAAACATAATGGATATTTATTACAGATTTTAATAAACCCGACACTCACAATGGCTATGGCGACCGTCGTGGGCGTGGCGGAAGAGGCGGGCGAGGGGGCCGCGGAGGCCGGGGCGGCAGCGGCGGCTGGGAGTCTCGAGGAGACAATGACACAAATGGTAAGTCAGATAAAAAAATTAGATCCTATTGCATTAGCAACGTGAGTCGTTCAGGCGATTTACCGCAGCAGCACATCAAACCACAACAAAGTACCTAACTAACTGCTACATAGTTTTTATTTATTATTATTATTATTATTATTATTTTATTTTAGACAGGCAGTTGACACTGATATGCCTAAATCTTTGTTCACTACACTGAATATCACACTAATTTAGAATGTTTGTCAAAAGTATTTTTGAACTGGTTAATACTTTTAGAGTTCACAACATTTGAGGGTAATTTGTTCCACATTTAAAGTACTGATTTAATGATGCTACAGTTTTATTTTGTTTATAGATCAAAGAAACTATCTTGAATTTTAATTTGCGTAGAGCATCATATCTGCTTTACGCGAATTTAAATTTAAGGTATTGATGTTACCAATGAGCCCTGATGTGGGCAATTTACTTAATAAATTATTTTATTTCTTTTAAATATCTTGGTATATAAGGCCTCTTGACAAATTGCGTTAAATAACACTTAGAACTCTTTCAACTAGGTATCATATTATTGTTTACTTTCAGAGAAGGGTAACCTAATAAGTACGTGGCCCTTACATCACAGTTTCCAGTTAAAATAAGAGTTAAAGCTTTTAAGATTCCATAACAATTAATCATTAAATAAGTAGTCCTACACCTAAAAAAAACCTTTCATTTGTTACTTTTCAATTCACTTCAATGTTGAACTATACATTAATACTGCAGTGGTCTGCAGGGTTACATATAACTAAGCTTTATATTATGTTATATACCTATCTCTGTATGTAACCCTTGCAAAGCAATGAATAATGCTAACAAAATAAAATTATTTAAAAATTTCTGATATTGACAAGCACCACTTTTTACGAAGGTACCACAAAACTGCAACTTAACTTTGTTTTGTAATTTTTATTATTTGTTGTGAATTTCTTCCTGTAAGAACCGAAACAACTCCAAACGCTTAAATCAAGGCTTTTGTGATTGCAGCAAGGTCATTCCATACCCAATTACCTTACCTTGCACTTAAAACAAACCTCTTGTTGACTTGAGTGCAGGGTCACTTAGCTCGGGCCGCGGGAGCGGGCGTATTGCCGTTACATTGCGCGCTCTGTGAGAAGGCCTATCGGAGAATGCGTGTATTACGAGCAATGTAACGGCGATACGCCTGCTCCCGCGCACGACCCGCCCTCTGTGTGAATTGCGCTTAAGTGGGTGACATTACTTCAACTGCTTAAGAAATGTAAAAAAAGTTTGTTGATAAGTGGAAACGTCCTCGTGTGTACTAGGGACCTCTTTCTTTCTGCACTGATGAAAACAAACTAATTTGCCATTTTTACTCCATAACTACTACAGTTCGAGCGTGGTCATATTATTTATTTATGGACATATTGTGGTCATGTTTATTTTGATGTAGAAATCTCTATTAAATATTGCCTTTTCCGACGAAATGCACTTGGTAAATTTGAAGCTTTCATTTCAATGCAAATGTACAGACAAAGTGAACAATCCATCCTTTCCCATCGTGATAACTCGGAACACGACTACGTTCGAATGATGCCGACGTGTCTATGATTTATTGTATTCTTGAGTGACATGTTTGTATTAAATCATTAGAGTAATTTAGTCAGTGTCAAATGTCGTATGAAGTATCACACTGTCGTACGATGTCAAAACCACCACAATCAAATTTTATAGAGAATAGGCGTAGGTAAACAAAAATAGAATTAAGTAGTTACCGAGGATATTTTATTTGGGCACAGATTTAGTGAGAGCCCTGATAAAAACCGCAACCTCCAGTTTGGATGTCAGAGCGACTTTCGTTAAGTTGCGAATTTGATTAAAGGCTTCGGCACACCAAACGCGTGGCAGCAGCAACTCCCTGACGCCACGCGACGCTACGCGCTGCTGCTGCCACGCGTTTGGTTTGCCGGAGCCTTAAATCGTGGCTGTTTTTAATGAATTTCTAAGGATCGGGACTAAAACTAAAAATAACTGAAAACAAACTTAAATATTAACAAAAAAAATGCTCTGATATTAAACACTCGATTATTAATCTCGCGATGCGACCTTCCCCTCGTTATCTTGATGTTTACTGAGTCTGACCTGACAGCCGACTGAAGTAGCGTGACAAACACAAACATTTCCGAGAAAATAAGGTGGGGAAGGATTATTCACCACATCTCACAGTGGCCCCGCGTTCATATAACAACGGTCGAAAATACAAATATTGGAATAAAAGTTACATGTTCTAAAATCAAAAAAATACAATCCTTCGGAACCCTTTTTTTCGGCATTTATATTCTTTGCGGCATTATTCCATAGCTCAAACACAAACATTCGTGAGAATAAACAATGAATTTCTTGGCCTAAGGGCCTGTTTAACAATCAACAAGTAGATTTATGTGCCAGTTAAAGTTAGCTCTCTCCTTGTCTATGTTCAAGTGTAAGAAAAGGAAAGGGCTAAATTTATGTGTCAGATATGCTTTACTTGACGATTGTGAAACAGGCCCTAAAACTAATAAACAAAACAATGAATTTGAAGGTCTATACTTTTCTATAAAACTACGACGACGTAGAACGGGTACTACCAACGCCCTTGGTAACAGAACGTTATAGGATCGCCACTAATACTTTTTCATCTGTGTTTCGTAAATTGCAATAGATTATTTTTCAGGTTAGGCTATAAAGAGATCGTGTCCCGTAACAGGGTCGATATTGACTCTCACAATTATTTTTACTCGTAAAATGTTATGTCATAATAATCATCGGAATTTATAACGTATTTTTTTCAGTAACTGTTACTTTTTCGGGATTTTTATAAATTAAACCTAATGGTCTAAGAGTTGGCTACGGAAATAGATATGCAATTTATAGAGCAACGAAATCCCTCTCGTTAGGGTGCCATACTATCATTATTTACTAACACGAAACACGATATATTTTGACACAGTAAATGAGATGTCTTGGCACTTTTTCGCGCATCTTGGACATCACTTAGCACTACTTTTCCCCCAATTAAAACGCCTGGCAATGTTATATTCGAATGAAATACATAATTAGCTATAATATTACACAAAACACAGAGCTCTATAAATTGCACACCTTCAATTGATTTTACAACCCCTTTGTTGCCCATCCACTCCCACACCCACCGCTGAACAGCTGCCAGGCGCCCGGATTAGTAAATAATGATAGTAAGGCACCCTAAGGAGAGTGATTTCATTGCTCTATAAATTGCATACCTATTTCCGTAGCCAGCTTCCGTCCATAACAAACCTAGAATTGTCTACACGTTTACGGTTTAAGTACGTTTCCAGCGATAGTAAAAATGATTACCTAATAACAATTTTATATGAAAACAAAATGACTATGAACAAAAAAGAGATGTGAAAAAATGCCTAAAAATTTCCAAATGTTGTGTAACAATACGGATAGGGCATTTTGAAATTTCAATTGGTCGCATAATAAGGTGAGTCTGGGTAAGTGCGCCTACGGGGCCACACGGGGAATGTTAAAATCGCTTATTACGATTACTATTTACTAGGAGACGATTACAATGACGGCGACCGCGGCGATAGAGGCGAGCGCGGGCGCGGCCGGGGGCGCGGGGGCCGCGGCGGGCGCGGGCGGGGCGGCGGCGGCGACCGCGGCGAGCGCGACGGCGCCGAGCGCGAGGCCGGCGACCAGCCCGAGCTCGACGAGAACGGCGAACCAAAGAAACCCCCAGTAACCTATGTGCCGCCTGAACCCACCGAGAATGAGGACGAAATCTTCGGAAGCGGCATCAGCTCAGGAATCAACTTTGACAAGTTCGATTGTATTGCAGTTAAAGTGAGTTTTTTAACAGCTTACGTTTCGTTTTGTAAATAGATAGCGTGAAAATCTGACCAGTCAGGCTTATCAAGCGGACATTGTGTTCGTAAGAGACTGGCAATTTGATAAGTAAATAAATACTAAGTGAATAATTTGTGATGGTTGATTTCCTTTTTAGGTAAGTGGTGAAAATGCCCCTCAGCCTATTGATAGTTTTGAGACCGCGAACTTCAGAAAATATGTGTTAGATAACATACTCAAGTCGGGTTATAAGAAACCCACGCCCATTCAGAAACATGCTATTCCTATCATCATGGGCGGCAGGGATTTGATGGGCTGCGCCCAAACTGGATCAGGCAAAACGGTAAATTTTGATTTCATAATGCTGTATACAATTTATTTGGATGGATTCCTATTTTTTTAATGTAACATGTTTTTTTACAGGCTGCCTTTTTATTGCCAATAATCAACACGCTTCTTCAGGATACTCGTGAGTTAATTGTTGTGGGTGGCTGTGCTCAACCCCAGGTAAACTTTGCAAACACATTACTAACACATTAAGCGGTATGGTACAGTAAGCTCTAGCTTTGTTTCTTTCTGGTCTTTCAGGTTGTGATAGTGTCTCCCACTCGTGAGTTGACACTTCAAATCTTCAATGAGGCCAGAAAGTTCGCACACGGTTCCATTCTTAAAATAGCCGTCGCTTATGGAGGGGTAGCAGTAAGACATCAAGGAGACAATATTGGCGTAAGTTCGACCGACACTCTTTACATTTATCATAGAGTGAACAGGAAGTAAATGATGGCTGATTTTATGCATTTATTTACAGAGAGGTTGCCATATTCTTGTCGCAACGCCTGGACGTTTGCACGACTTTGTTGATCGCAATCGCCTGTCGTTTGACAGCATTCGATTCGTCGTACTGGATGAAGCGGACAGAATGCTCGACATGGGCTTCATGCCGAGCGTCGAAAAGATGATGGAGCATTCCAGTATGGTTGGAGTGGTAAGGAATTGATATTTGCAAATAATAAAAGACCAGCCTTAAGCTTCAGGGAGCTGTGCAGGCGCAGCGTTAAATTTTGCTCCATACTATTAGTTTCGTTCCACTCGGGTCTCACTAAATGAAATATATGAACATAATTATCACCATTTGCAGGACCAACGCCAAACCCTCATGTTCTCTGCCACATTCCCTGAGGATATCCAACACTTGGCTGGTCGCTTCCTGAACAACTACTTGTTCGTTGCGGTCGGTATTATTGGCGGCGCTAGCGCGGACGTCGAACAAATATTCGTCCAGGTCACGAAGTATGAAAAGCAGGGCGCACTCAAGAAACTGGTCGAGGAAAATGGTGAGAACTTAGTGATCTTGACTGTGAAAAAATTTACAAAAGGAACATGCGATTATTTTCAATTTCCTATCTTTTTTTAAGATGGCAAACGCATTCTTGTTTTTGTGGAAACGAAGCGAAATGCAGACTTTATAGCCGCGGTGCTATCGGAACAACAAATGATGACTTCTTCTATCCATGGAGATCGCATGCAGCGCGAAAGAGAACAGGCGCTGCAAAGTTTCAAGAGTGGACAACACTGCATCTTAGTGGCGACTGCTGTTGCCGCTCGCGGTCTTGGTACGCCTCATATTTTACAGTAAAAATGGTATAAAAGCGATAGAACCTATTAATTTATCTAATTTTATTTCCAGATATTAAAAACGTTGATATAGTCGTCAATTATGATCTGCCGAAGAGTATTGATGAGTACGTTCATAGGATCGGAAGAACAGGGCGCGTTGGGAACAGAGGGAAGGCTGTGTCATTCTTTGATTCAGATCAAGTAAATGTTTTTTGTTATTATATTCTATTTGACGTGAACATGGAGTAGAACAACATTACATGGGTATTATTCCTGCCGTTTTGTTTGGATCACTAAATGTACACTAATTTCGTTCTCTCTTATATTTAAGGATACAGGCTTAGTTGCTGACTTAGCGAAGATTCTCCGACAAGCGGATCAAACTATCCCTGATTTCCTGCAAGGAGGAGGCACCGCCACGTACCAAGGCAACAAATACGGTGGCAGTGACGTCAGAGTAAGATACGCCTTGCACATTAAACAATTATTTTACAGGAATAGGTTTACAGAGGTTAGAAGTGTTATAACTATTACGTTATTCAACACATTTCATGCATTATGTGGGTGTATTCAATTTGGCATTAGGGTAATTTGGTTAACCCTTAATGCATGATGCATCCTATGTAACAAATCTCGAAAATGTTAACCTATAATCAGCACACTTACGTGGCATAGAACTTAGACATCGGTTACACGCTCAGTATTTCATCAGTCTGGCGTCAGTTCAATCATGATCGAGGGGGACGCAGCTATTATGTTAATATAGCTGCGTCCCTTTCGAGCACGGACTGAACTGACGCCAAACTGATCGTGTAACCCTTGTCTTATATAATGAGCGACAAAAAAAATAATTATACATTTAATTTAAGGGTAGGTATAATATGGACACAAGAAAAAAAAAACCTCAAAAACCCAATCTACCTTGTTTGAAAGTGTCTCATTGCAATTGTGTCCCTTAATTATGTCATTGATATAACTTATTTCAGTAACAGACAAAATACGAGTAAACGTTATAGATCGAAATGTTAATGGATGGCGGGTACTACATAGTTGCTTTTTGTTTTTATAGAACTTCAACAATGCGAGTGCTGCCGTGTCCCAGGGCCAGGAGCCTGACGAGGACTGGTAGGTGGTTGCAGCACATGTTACAAAGAGCCGTAAGATGGGACACCCAGTGATTTTGATTTGTTGGTGCTGGTGAGTCTGTGAATGTTCGAAGTTGTGCTACAGTGATTAGTTGACTACTAAACGTGTGTGTGAGCGTGCCCTCTATAAGAGCAGGTTGAAATCGCGCTTTTAATTGATAAGAAGCTATAGTTAAAAGACAATATTACCATCTTAACCATTATTTAAAGACTGCCCCTTATTGACAAGTATTTTTAACATAATTTTAAGATCCGGCATCAGTAGAACGAACCGCTATTTGTCATCAGGCATCACTTTTGTTGTACTTCATAGTTTTAAGGTGTGTTTTTTTTATAGTGTTTAAGAAGAATTATATCATAGGTTTTTGTTTTCTTTCGTAATTTTCATTGTCAAGACAAATAGGTTATTTTTATTAAAGCACCGCCATTCTGTGATGTTATGATTAAAGTTGCTCAGTTAAAATTTTAATAATAGTTGCATTATTATAACATAGGTTTATATAGTTTTTGTAAAGTTTATACTTTTCTTTGACTTAGGCTCTGTTAGCGTTTGACCGTTAATCCTGTCACGAAAAAAGAAAGTTAAGAAATTATTTGAAGGTTTTCTCGATAGTTAATATTATTTTGTCATCTTCGCATGGAATTTTTCGTTACACACATATGGCGAGTCAAACGTTCCTGAGACTTATCCATTTGCTTGTTGACTCTGATTTATGCCTTTATAGGGTTTAATTCCTAGAAATTATCCTTCTGGAATCTCATCATGTACAAAGCCTGTAATAGTTGGTGTCAAATAAACTAAGTAATTTGTAGTCATTCAATTGCCAGCATTCTTTCACAGCAATATCTAAATGTTAGAGTGTCTTGTATAATCTGTGATGATTAAAAAATAAGCATAGTTTGTAAAAAACTTTTGTCATTGGCCATGGGCAGAAAACGGTTCAAATAGTTATAGTTAGTTTAGTTACGGGAATTATTACGAATTTAAGTAACTTTCACTTATTTGATTGACTTCCAAAATTCCAAATACATATAATATTAAGGAATAACCTTATTCTTTTGGTTCAAAGCCGCTTCAATTCTAGTTCATAACATAACAAACGAGTGATTAAAAATCCAAAAAATGTTAAGAATAATGTTATTCTTTAGTCTTTAAATATTAAATTTGTACTCTTTGTTAAGTACGTCGTACTTTTTTGTATTAGTGAGAGATCTAATAAATGATCGCTTACAAGTATTTGTTTTTATTTATTTCGTAAATGAATACATAACTAAGGTCCGCAGGTCCGCATGCACGAAAGGGAGAAATCTATACTTTGTAAGCGTACTGTCCGTCCTGTAATATGAAAGTGTAATAGGTTAGGGTGGTATTCCACTTGTCCAAGATCTTTGTCAAACGTGTATTTGCGTCTGTTTGCTTAAAAAAAATTTGAGACGCAATGCACATTGGACAAAGATCTTGGACAAGTGGAATACCACTCTTAGGTATTGTATCCGCAGCACGCTAAGGACGAGTCGTAGTGTAAAAATTCACTACGACTTGTCCTTAGCGCGGTGCGAATACTATAAACGGTTGCATATTTTCCCAAAATATATTGAAGTACAATTTAAACGGCTCATGCATGAAAGTACTAATTTCCCTTTCGGGGCAGTGGTCCAACTGACAAATAATTTACATAACCTAACATAACCTAAACCTACCTCATATTTATAATACTAATTTTCGCTCAGGTTCACTTTGTCCATATTCCCATGTCGTAAACATTCTCATCTCGGCCACATTCCCAACTCGTCCACATACAGATCCCAAATTGTCCACTTCCTATCTCGTCCATATTCCCAACTCGTCCTCATTCCCAACTTGTCCTCATTCCCAACTCGTCCTCATTCCCAACTCGTCCTCATTCCCAACTCGTCCTCATTCCCAACTCGTCCTCATTCCCAACTCATTCTTATTCCCAACTCGTCCGCATTCCTAACTACCTAGTCTGCAACCTAACGTAGGACTGTATGGCTGTTCGATATAAATTCGATCACTCGGTTCTTCACTAGTTATTGGGAATGTGAATGAAATGGGAATGTGGACGAGATAAGAATGTGGACGAGATGGTAATGTGGGTGAGGTGAGATGGGAATGTGAACGCAATGGGAATGAGAACGAAATGGGAATGTGGACGAGATGAGAAAACGGCAAAGTGAATCTGAGCGCTAATTTTGGTCAGTTGGACAAAGCAGTTGGACCACTGCCCCGTCACTCTAATTTCACCATAAATACGATGCTAACCACTTAACAGACGATTAGAGCGTTAACAGCTGTCAAAATGTATGAACTAACAGGAGATTGATTGATTGAACTTCCAATAGCCTAAGCAACGAAACAAAATCAAAGAAAAAAACTCTTGTATAAGCGAATTTTGGCATAGTTGTAGGGAATGGTGTTTTAAACCACATACTAAAAGTAGGTACTGATGGGTGGGGGTGGAGCTAACTATAGCAAAAAATGTTCTATGGCATTAATAGTCTGCATAAAATTCTCTACAAAAAAGATGTTTAACATTTTTTCTCTGGGATCAATATTTAATGAGATATGGAGGGAAGAATGATTTCCTAAAGGCCATTTTCGGGTTCCCATTGTAAGTCGGCCCTTACATCAAATGGGCTCGGGTTTTTTCCTAATGATGACAGAGCAATCTAGGTTGTTTAGCTATGATTATAAAGTCGCCGTTAATAGAACTTGCAAAACATGTAAACAAAACCAAACGAACCAATTTACCATGATTAGGTACTCGATAATCACGTACTTTTAAAGATCAAGTGAGGTCTTTGCAATGATTTATACACTAGATCATTATTTTCATATTAAGTTTAAGATGAAATAACTACCTATTCATTTTACCATATTTAATATAATATAATACAATTAAAAGTTAAAACTAAACTTATTTAAATTAAAATAAAAACTAAGCTACTCAAATATTAAAGACGTAAATAATAATCACCACTATAAAAAGAACACCCCCTCTAGCAGGTCCGCTCGCGGCATGGTCCCTATGACACTGGCTGCGTTACCTCTCTGGATAGCTAGCCCAATCCTTTGGGAGAGGTAAGCACCAGCTCTAGGATCTCCGGAGGTGTCTATGAGCCGGGATGACAGGGCCTTAATAAAGCTTTTCATATCAGCTGACCAAGGTCCCATGGTCTCCACTGCAAGCGCCACAAATTCATAATTATTTAATAATGATGAATATTTGCGGCGCTTGTTGGTTTGGGCCTGATCAGCTGCTGCACCGGCCCGATTACGGGTTGACTGGACGTGGGACAGGGCGAATGTGTCAACACACGTCGCGTCCCACACCAGTGCCCTACCCAGTTTCCACGGCACCAATGTAGCTCCGTCTGGTCGCTTGCCATCGTCTCTATGTAAACCTGCTGGTTCCAGGACAGCTGGTACAGAGGCAGTGGCAAGCGAACGACGGATCAGATCATTAATTGTGCCATGCCGGTACAAACGGCCGGCACTTCTAAAGCATGAAAGGCCATGTCGTCCCAGCTCACTCACTTCCTTCCCGCACGTGCAAGTATGAGGTTCACAGATTCTAGCTCCAACCCGCAAACTTATTGCTATGCGCAAGCAGCTTGGGTCCAAGACTGTGCCTATATTGCGGGAAGGAAGAGCGTGGAGCCAGTGACCTGATTCGCCTGCAGAGACAGCGAGAAGACGGGCGCGATCTGAATCGTCCGGACTATTTTGTACCTATTCATTGTACGTTATTTTTAATAGAACACGCTTGGTGAATATTTGAGGTTATGTGACGACTTTAGAACTGCGTTTTGCACGTTTTGGTAATGTGCATTTTAAACATTGTAACCATATGCAGATGATGATCTGCATTTAGTGTGTTTGTTTCCTATAGGACAAGGGTCGAGATTTTAATTTAAAAAAAAACAAATTTTTAAATGATGCGGTTTAATCATAATAAAATGATAAGAAATACATGGATGATTATATCATTACATTTTAGGTAGTCAAATAAAATATAATTATAACCATTACGGTTTCATAACATAAAAACGATAAAAACACATATAAATAACCTACTATTAAGTAAGACTCAATTATTAATATTAAGTAAGTACTTAATTTAATACATTGCCCGTAACTGGAGTGCACTGGATAGCGCTGGAGCGCTGCCGAAGTTTCTTAGTACGTCGGAGTAACCCGCTAGCACCTATTTGCCGCGTATCATCATCACTATCCCTCGTCTCGAAGTAAAGCGTTTAAATGTAAACCTAAGGTGCTGCCTATTTGCCTAATACGGTACCTTCCTACATATTACGACAGCGACATTCAAAGAGTAAAGTAAATTTTTTGCAGCTTTCAAAAGTGGCATGCAGCACAGTCGCTAATTAATCGCAGACCTACCTACCTGACTAACTCATAAACGCAGATTTACTACCATTGGTAAAATAACTGAGCCTACGTCCTAACTTCAGTTAACTTGCCAGGGAGTTATAAAAACAAGAGCAATTTCAATGTTTACACGAATGCCAAAAATGGAAGTGTAATATTAACAGGGTACGTATATATTTTTATAAATCGTTTCTTTGACACGAATTTCCTATTCTCATTTTTTCCCGCGTTAAAACATGTTAGTGGAAAACCATGACGCCTGTGAAAACTTAATTCAGGTAAAAATGCGAATGGAAATTCTGCCACTAAGGAATAACGATTTTAGGAAACTGAATCACAAATCTTTTAATTAAATGTAGGGCACTTGTGATTTCACGTATGACATTACAATAAAGGCATACCAGTAAATGAAATTACTACCACTCCTCCGTAACAAGGCGAACGTTTTTACGCAACGTCAGGCTTACATTTGGATTCTATTACGAGGAGGCAAAGCAACGTAGAGAAGCGTTACTACGTTTGTGTCGGTGGCAATGGACATTATACAACATAATTGTTGACATTGACGGAGTCATTAGAGTGATGGAACCAGTAATGGACAAGGCACCAATAATGGACACTTGATTCTTACTCTACAGAAGATAAGGTTTATTCATTTGTTTTGCACGAGTGAAGTGTCCATTACTGGTGCCTGTCAGCTAAAAGTGTCCATCATTGGTACCGTCACCCTAGCACTTAATTATAAATAATATAAAACCTTTACCAAGCGGTAGGTATGCTTACCTACATCTAAATGTACTTATTATTGACTTAATAACTTCAAAATGTAAAATGCCCTGACATGAAAACTTAGCATTGCACTATTAGGACTTTGATCAATATCCTACGTATGTAAGTATTCCTTATTAGGCTGGGGTCAATAAAATATCATAAGACACTGGTGGATTCACTGATGTCAAATTACAGGCTTATTGGCAAGAAATATGTAGTTACCTACTCGTAAGTAAAAGTAAGCTATTTCAAAACTTACATTTTTAATAACACACTTTATAGTCAAATGTACTAACGCGGATAATAAACTCGCTATCAAAAGAAGAGTCAAATGAGCCCAAACTCGACGGAGCTACTATGCGCCATTGAGGAGTTCCTGTGACCACCTTCCGTCTCCATCATCATACCAGATCGATGGTTTTTTTTGTATTTCAATTATTCAAGTCAATCCGACAATTACATCTAATAGTAGGTTGTAAGTTATAATAATTGACCTCCAAGCTTTGATTAGATTGTTAGTTACTAAGTTACAAGTGAAGTTAATTATAAACCGTGTTAAAAGGCACTAAGAATCATATGACGATTATGAATATATTTGATCCGCATACTACATAAAACTTTTATGTATATGTATAAAAAACTTACACGGTGAATCGTTAGGTAAAATTTAACAAAATTCGTAACGCTAATAAGTATTTAGGTACTTTTCCATGTCGATATGTAAAATATAATATTGCTACCTTCTACATACGTATCTCTAATACCTAGTGTGTTCATAAGTTTCGAGACAAACTTTTACTTTAAAAATAAAACATAATAATAGTGGCAGCAGTCTATTTTTTTTTTAAATTTTGAATTTGAAATATTTGTGTTCTATTTGTATGTTTTTATTATATATTTCAATTAATTTTCTTGTGATGGCAGGAGCAGAAGAATTACTTGCGACTGTCATTTCGCTACATATGGCCGGAAAAAAAGCAATGGAAATTTTCCGTGTCTTAAAATGTTTTGGGATTAGCCGCAACTTTATATATTACACCATTTAACGTTACAAGGAGACTGATTCTCTGAAAGATCTCCAAAGGAGTGGTCGCCCGCGGTCTGTAAAGACGATTGCAAACATCAAAATAATCAGAGAGCGACTTCGACGAAATTCATGTCGCACCCAGAAAAAAATCGCTCCAGACTAACATTTCGCGTGTTGCGGTAAACAAAATATTGAAATAAGTACAATCTCAAGGTAAAGGCTTACAATCGTAAGAAAGTTCACTTCCTTAATGATCGCCTTCGTAAATTGCGACCCGATGAAAAAATCTTCACGTTAGAAGAAAAGTTCAACCGACAAAACAATAAAGTTTATGCCAAACGCAGCAAAGATGTTTCAGCTCGAGCACGAAACGTATCGCGATCCAATCATCCAGCGAGTGTGATGCTATGGTGGGGCATTTCGTATGAAGGTGTCGCTCCGCTCCATTTTTTCCAACGAAGCGTCAAGGAGCTCGTTTAAAGAATAGAGGCTGTCATTTTGAGTAATAATTGCTTGTAGTTATTGGTTAATGTATACTTATTATTATGAGAAATTTTTAAAAATATGCTTTACCCAAAAAAAAATCTTCTATTAACATTTTATTTCGTCTCAAAAGTTATGAACAAACGAGGTTTATGCAATAATATGCAGTGTACTTATATCTAATGAAGTTATATATAGTTGAGCACTTTAATGGAACAATAACTGCGTGAATCAACTCTTAAGGCAGAGACTACTTTTCGACATGTCACTTCATATTTTAATAAAAAAAAACACATCACTGTTTACTATGTGGCCTAAACATTTATTTAATCAGACAGGTCAATATCTTATATAGAAAATACAAACGCGACGAATTAAGAACCTCCTATTTAATATTTTTGTTTAAAGTAGTTTATAAAATTAAATTAAAAATATTACCATTTAAAGCATACTTTAAAAGTTGGGGTGTGATTCGCGATCCTTAATATCGTTTGTCCTAAGGTCATATCCCATAGCACGACTGCCCTAAGTAATGTTTGGCATAAGATACATTTGTCATAGTGAGTTTTGTCCTAACGTTATTTTGTCCTAAACATCTTTAACCATAATTTTACATTACCTAAGCGTCTAAATACCTAAAGTCATAAATAATGCACGTTTATTATAATAAATAAATAAATAGTCATAGCAGAAAAGGGGTACCCGCTTCGTCAACTTGCTGACAGGTTCTCCTCTCCTTTAAAACTACCACCCAACCCCCCTCTCAACTCCCTTCCCCCTCAACCCCTTAGTAGGTCAGTTTAGGTTAGGTCAATGATATTATGAACTCTATTAGGGCTATTGAATATTATGTTTTCGTATATGTATATCAGCGTTAGGGCAAACAATATTCGACAAAACAATGTTAGCATTGTTGCGTTAGGACAAACAATCATTATGACTAACGATATTAGGGAATTCAAATATAGGACAAAAAACATTATGGATCCCAATATAGACCCTAAAAGTTGATTGACCCACCTAGCTACTACCTATCGCATCGTAATCCGAGTCCAAATCATTAAGTTATCATATCACAGATGGATCCATTTGCGCGGCGCATTGTTCACAGAGATCCTTGTAACGACTGATAGGGCGGCGTCGCGTTCCATCTGTAGTATTGCACGAACCTAAAACCAAGTATCATTTGTTTATTGTTACAAGTTCACAAGTCATAGCTGTTATTACTGTACGATATTAAATCCTGCTAATATGATAAATGCGAAAGTTTGTGTGTGTTAGTTTGTTGCAACGGCTGGACGGATTGGTTTTTTTTTCATAATTCATAATTATTTATTGATCTCTTTACAAATGACACACAATGGCTTACAAAAAAAAGATAGTTTGTACAGATTAGAGAGATTTTACGCTTAGATTCAAATTCCAAGATACAGCGGTTCCTACACTAGGCACAGCCTGTGTCGTAGGTAACCAATTGCTTTTTTGGGTACCAAATTTCACCCAAATCCGTCTAGCCGTTGCAGCGTGGAGATAGCTAGCTTATACACTGGATTAACACATAGGCTACTTTTTATCCCGCAAAATTTCAAAGTTCCTGAGGGAATAACGATAATCGAAATACACGCGGATGAAGTCCTGGGCAGAACCTAGTAAATAATATGTATATTTCCGACTCCTTACACATATTTGTTATGCTCTGTTCTATGAGTAGTACCAACTGGACAATTATTATTAACAAGTTCTATTACACGTAATAGTGTGCTGATTATAGGTAATCTTTTTAGAGTTTTGTTACGTAGGATGCATCATACATCATGCATTTCAGGCTTAAGAACAGAAAGGGATAAACATGTCTTCAAGGAGACGGACAGGTAGGATTGAACGGAAATTAAATAAAATATCGTACAGGGTTGATGTGTCGCAAACTTGGCCCATTTTTAGGAGATTCTAGATAAGATAAACAAACTTACCCTAACAAAACGATACACGCTGCATTAATCCCAGCACTTAATATATAGAAGGCGCCAGGGAACACGTCAATAGTGTACTCGTAGAGAGAATTGAACAGCAGAGGAGCGAATATAGGGCAGAGCGCTTCCATCGTGCACAGGAGAGCGAATACCTTCGCGATGTCTTCAAGAGGCAAGGCTTTGGTCAAGTAGGACCTTATCACCGGCGCTGATAGTACCCTGAGGAAGGATATCAGTGAAGCTGGAACAGTAACAAAACATACAATTAGATAGATTAATAATACAAAATAAAACAAAAAGTTTTTATAACTCTCCAGTGATGTCCATGACCTTAATTAAATTTATATGGGACCGCCGCAATGCAGGCATTACAAAAAAAACGTGTCAAGTGCGAGCCATTATCACGCACCGAGGCCTGGCGATCCATATTAGTAGGTATAGGTTGTATAGAAGTATAGATAAATTATGTATATAATAAATTATAATTACTTCGATGATTTAAGACAATTCTTTTCACGAAAGCCGAAAAGTACTGTTGTTTTAAAAAAAACCTGACATTACTTACCAAAATACATGTGCCATGATGTAACCGCAAATGATTTTATCAAGCAATCCACCACCGACGACATAAAGGATATAATTGCTAAGGCGACGTCACTCACGCCTAGAAGTTTTTGGAAAAAGGCAATTCCCAAGAACGCTCCGAGGAAGGAAATCATGGTGCTGGCGCCCGAGTACAGAGAATACTCCTTCATCGCCCAATGAAGCTTTTTCCTTGTGTATAGGTAGTCCAAACTTGTTGTACCATATAATATAAAAATTGTAAGCGTATTCGCAAATGTCAATAAAAATATCTGCGCCCGGCCATTGTTCGGTCGCCGTTTAAAACATTCAGTCACCATTTCCTTTACCAGGAGGAAATCTAGTACTGAACATAGTCCGCCCTGGAATGAGATATTTTTGTGGATTAGGATAATATTATTTAAACTTTATTGCACAATCAAAACACAAAGTACAGTGCGATAGCTCTTAGACGATGCTTCTGGTTTGTACTTGTCTCGCACTCGCTCTCATACGCTATTATTATGAGCGAGTAAGAGAGACGTACAAACCCGAAGCACCTAAGTGCTCAAAGACTGTAAGTGCAAATGTCTGGACTTAATGCCTTAAGGCATTTTCGATCCGCCAGCCAATAATCTAAACAGAGACAAGTAGACTTGGTACTGAATTTGATAATGCGTCTGATATTTAAGTACCTACATACACGGTGGGAACGAGTAACCCACTAAATTTTAACCCTCGATTCAAGAGCCTATATGGAGTATACCACAGTATAACATGAAGTCCAATAAAGCATAATTTCCGAGATTTTTATTATTTAAAAACCATTCCATAGATAATTTAATTTGAACTTTGTCCTAAAGCATTATTTACTAAGAAATTGATAAAATTAATTTATGTTATACGTTGATGATAATTTTTTTACAGCACCTTTAAAAAAGTTCCTGATGTCAATTGACTGAATTGAGCCAAAGTACACAAAAAAGGATGTCCATTTATTATAAAAAGTTTCATTTAAATAGTAGGTAAACATGATTTTATTCAGAACATCTTTCAAAAAGTTCCTGTCGTCAATTGCAAAACTATGCTGGCAGGTACTCGTAGCATCTAAAGTTCCAAAAACATGTCCAACTGACTGTATGTTAGAATAATAAGAACTGGGGACGCTACCATATTTTCGCAGCTGACTCTACACTAAAAATGACATCGTGTTGTGAATTTTAAACGTATAAAATGACTCCCAATGCATCCGATGTTTCGTAATGTGCAGGCTATCAGTTTTGCGGGTTAGCTTCGAGGTCATCGCCTCACGCTGCTAAAAATATCGTTGGGGCAAGTGATTCAATTTAAATTCAGTCCTCGGAAAAAGGCACAACTGTTATAATAAAACTTTAATGGCATTTGGAACTTTATGCTAATTTTTATTTTATTTAGATTTTAACATATTCCCTGCCACCAACGATAGCGATTGTTTCAATTGTTTGCCGTATGGACACTGCGCGCTTTTAAGAGGCCACACTATGCTAAAGTCGGTAGTGATCGCAATAGCCATAACGCCTTGTTTATTCTTGGGATATATTAAACTGGATGATTTTCCCTTGAAACTGTTAAATGTGAAAACGCGATTAGAAACAAAAACCCCGGTCTGTTTTAAAAATGCATGCAATGCTTTTCTGCGTGTTTTTGGTTGAATTTTCAAAACCCAACGATCCTTAACGGTGATTTTAATAATAGGTATACCATATTTTTTTACATATTGTGGTTTTATGGTAAAAAGCAATTATTTGGATTTGACGCTGCTATCAAGACGAGCGCAAACTCTCCATCTGCCGTTCTTTGCGCCGCCATCCATTTTTTGGGTTCCGAAGTCAAACAAGGAACCCTTATAGATTCGCCAAGTCCGTCTGTCCGTCTGTCCCCGTCCGTCCACTAGGATCCATTGATAGGATCCATTAAAGGGGTAGTGGATTATTTGTACATTCAAATCCATTAATGGAGTAGAGTGGGCTTTAATGTACACTTAAATCCACTTGGAGTCGTTTACACTTTTTAATACGCTGAGATCCACCAATGGACTCTGTTGCACTCTTCATTTACACTTCGATCCATCATATAAAAAAAGTTCAATTGAATCCATTCATGGACCTTTGTAGACTTCATAATATAATTAAATCCATTGATGGATCCCAGAGTATTAAAAAGTGTAAACGACTCCAAACGGATTTAAGTGTACATTAAAGTCCACTGTACTCCATTAATGGATTTGAATGTACATAAAGTCCACTTGACCCTTTTATGGATCCTATCAATGGATCCTACATCCTAGTGGACGGAGGGGTCTGTCCGCGGTCTAGCTCACTCTCGGTGAAAGCTGTAATTTGGCAAAGTTATACATTTAAACTACGCAAACAAAATTGTAATATTTTTTTTAGGTAACCTATAAAGCAAAGGTATTTTTTTTTCATTATACGTATTATAGCTCTTGAAAAATTGTGATGTACAGTCAACAGCATAAATTCATTTATGTACCTTGTAACTTTAACGTCGTCTTTGAAATGTTATATAAAATTGTGAAACGATTGAAAGCGACAAGGTAGGTACATAAATGATCACTTATTTATGCTGTTGACTGTACATGTTATTACTGAACTAGAAAAGTGTAATTCTCGCTAGAGTGGCGCGTCCCCCATCCGTGCATCCCACCTATGACCAAAACTAAAAGTGATTAAAATATGAAAAATATCTTAAATTAATAGCACGAATTTAAAACTATCACAACTATGTAGACTTGATATTTCAAAACCTTGACTTGACCTACTAAAATCATCTAAGACAAAACTAAATACCTTTAAATAGGTACTTAGAAACTTGTTCATACAAAGGAATGATTCTGATTCTGGGAACGAAGGCGTGAGTTTATGTGTGTATGTATGTATGTATTTATACATCCCATTTGCTACGTATACGAGTATAGTAGTGGTATATTTATATTGTGTTTGTAGTTACGGCTTCGGAAACCTACACTGAGCATGGTCCGACATGCTCTTGCCCGGTTTTATTCTTGTGTGGGCGTGGCGTCATACATAAGTGGCTTCTTAATCTACAACACAGGGAGCGACGGCTGCATTGCTGCGACACTAGATTGTTACAAACTAAATTCACTGTATGGTCGGCAAAGTGTGCCGAAGACGTTTTTAGACTTTTCAATATGGGAACCTCCGCTCTCCGCTCTCTGTGCGTTTGCGGCTTTATTAACGTAGGAGGGCGGAATTGAACAATTTGCACAAGACCACTAAGTACGTACATGATATGATATTGTACCAATAAAAGCGTAATACTGTGACTCACTTATCGACAAAACAAACTGAGTCACTCATACTTGAGTCTGCTACGATTAGTCTATTTATAGGTACTTCAATAAATGTATTATTAAAGTGTTTATATTGAATATTTTAAAGTAGCTACTGCAATTCCTTATTGTACCTTATATGTTTTGATCACAAAAGTGTGGCTGGTATTGATGCTTGAAGCAGTTAAAGTAAATAAATAAAAACCGGTCAAGAGCGAGTCGGACTCGCGAAAAACTAAACAACATTATAGCAACACACATTTCAGAACTATTTTGATTTAAATTTTTTTTTAAAAACAAAATTGTTTTGAAATGTGTGTTGCTATAATCAAACCACTTTCGTTTTTCAACCCTCCATTCTAGACCCCTTTTTGATAATTTATAAAATCAATTTCATTTTTTTTTACTAAATTCAGATGCAGGCAAGCAATTTGTACAATTATGCCAAATTTCAAGTTGATAGCATTTGTAGTTGCTGCGAAAACCTGCTGTGACATACAGACAGACAGACAACGAAGTCTCACCATAACGGTTCCTTTTTTACCATTTTGGTACAGAACCCTAAAAAGACTCATAAAGTGTAATTTCTTTAAGCTATGGAAGATTAAGAAGGGTTTGAAAAGTTGTTTGTTTGGCAAGACTGGATTAGATACCAAATGGCTTGAGTCCAAAACATTGATTTAGAATCCTGCAAAAGTCAAGAGACCCTAGAATTATATAAAAATGTTTTTTTTACCAGTCCTTTCTCAGTCAAAAAATAAGCAAATAATAATCTTAATAAGTATGCATGTTTGTATTGATAGACTTGAAGTCCCAAAAATCGTTATCCTGACCCACGATAGAACCATGTCACAGTGATATTTAATTTGACAATATTTCATGATTTGATTGATAATATCACTGTCACACAGTACTATGGTGAGTCAGGGTTGCATTTTAATTTTTTTTTAAACTGTTGATCACTTTTAAAATCATAAAAAAGTAAGTCCTACATAATAACAAAGCAGCAATCTCACCTGAATTGCCCCGGTCAATGATTCATTCAGATAAACATTAGTGAACGAGTATGCTATAACATACAACGCTGTCGCTATGAGAAGTAAGTACACATTCCCCACGGAGCTGAGAAGGTATGAGCTCAGTACAGAGCCGATGATACTGCCTGCTGAAAATGTTGCTTCCAGCAATGTCATTCTGAAAGAAATATATGCCTAAAATGGCAGGAAACCTTACTAGGTAACTCTAATAGAAAAAAATAGTAAATGGACCTTATAATAAGTTACATTTAAGTCGCCGTCAATAGAACATGTGAACGATGTAAACAAATTAGTACTGTTCGACACATAACCTCAAATCACCAAGCGTGTTTTTATTAAAAATAATGTATAAAAAATAATTATTTCATCTTAAACTTAATATGAAAATAATGATCTAGTGTATAAATCATTGCAAAGACCTCACTTGATCTTTAGAAGTACGTGATTATCGAGTAATCATTGTGAATTGGTTCATTTGGTTTTGTTTACATCTTTTGCAAGTTCTATTGAGGGCGACTTTAGTGCTTGAATTCTATTTAGATCTTAAATTTACCAATTCCATAAGAATTGTTTCATGTTATAGGGAGACTGAACCAGTAATGGACAAGGACCAATGATGGACACTTGATTCTTATTTTACAGAAGATAAGGGTTATATATTTGTTTTGCAACAATCAATTTAGAACCGTATGAAATTTGAATTAAGAGTGAAAAATTTAATCTCTGAAGATCTAATCATTATAGATTATAAAGGTTTGAAGAGGTACTTACCTAAATGTTCTGTTCTTAGTTGTGGTGATGTCACTGACATAGCAATAGGCACCAGTTATCAACACCGTGAACCCCCCACCAAGGGAGAACGGCAGAACCACCAGGATAAACCACCAGGGCCCGTAGTCATCCAGCATACTGTACACCACAGTCAACATTGATGTAATAGTAAGACCTGAAAATATTTTACCACCGGTTGAGCTTTGTAAGTTATGTGATTAATATAATATTGTTTATGTAAATACCTATGCCATACAATTAAAAATAATAATAATAAAAGCAATAACTATTTGCAAACACGTTAGCTCAGTAACACTGCCTACGAAGCTAGTGGTCCTGGGCTCAAATCCCAGTAAGGATAGTTGTATGATGGACATGAGTATTCGTTCCTGAATCGTATAAGTACCATGCAATATAGAAAAAGTAAGTTTATCGTTGTCTAGTACCTATAGCACAAGCCAAGAGCTTAGTTTGGGCCTAGGTCAATTTGATTGACTGTCCCCCGGTTTTTATTTATTTATTAAACAGATAAAAACCTACAAAACGAATGGGGCCTTCTTTTGTAACGCCACCAAATCAGTCCATTCGTTTGAAATGCCACAGACAGATACACACATTAAATTCATAGTACTCCTACTCTGTTAGTTAGGGGTCAAGAGGGATGTTATAGACCATTCATTTCTCATTCTTTTCTTTTGGGGGTTAATGAGACATTGTGGTTGACTTACCAAATAGTGGCCAGACTACTAAAGGCTTCCGGCCATGTGTATCTGACCAGACACCAAGAAATAAGGATAGAGCTGCAGGCACAAGTGCCTCTATGACCGTCCTCACCATTCCAATAAATGTTGCATATTTCTGCACATCGTCTTCCAACTTATGCGTCGCATTTGTCCGGTCCGGCAAGAGGAATCCCTGACATACATCCCTGCTATGATTCAATGTATGAACACAAGTGCGATACAAGAGAATATTATTTATAGCAGTTCCTGAAATAAAAAATCATTCAACTTAAAACTATTATATTGAATATACCTACGCCATAATTTAATTGACACAACAAACGGAGATTACCAGAGAGAGCTATGCCCATTAGCGTGAAAAATAAGGGAACTTCCATGGTTATCCTAAACGGTCTACTGGGTAACTCGCTAATAGTAATAGTACGAGTGATCGTCTCATTTTCATCGCCGCTGTTTCTTTCGTCGTGTTCTTCGTTAAGCGACATTTTCAAAAGGTTTTAACGTAGTGTTATATTCTCTTTGGGTTTTAAAAACCTTTAGAATAATATCTTAAATCAAGTCATTCAAATTGACATAAGTTAAATTAAGTAAACAAACTATATAGATAACATACATACATAACTAGATACAAGATAAAACACATTATATCATGATTTTGACATGAGATGAACACTGACAGAGCACAGATAATATTATAACAGTTTTGGAATAATCGTAGGTCAGTAGGTCCGCTTCTAACTAAAGTCTGCACCAAACTGAACCCTATAAGGCCGGCGCATACATTCGTTTTCCGTATACGGTTTCCGAATACGTTTTCCGCATTCGGACATCCGCGGCCGGCAGCATACATACGTTTTCCGTATACGTTTTTCGGGAACCGTATACGGAAAACGAATGTATGCGCCTGCCTTATAGGGTTTAGTTTGGTGCAGATATAATATTTTGATTTCGATTTTATGTTCAAACCGTTTTGGTAGCAAAATAGAAAAACAAACGCACATCTGTATATAATCTTAATCTAGCTAAATAATTACTGAAAAACGACATTAATTATACATGAAATATAAAACAATAACTGAAAATTAAAACTAAAATTAAATAAGACTAAATCTAAGACTAAAGATATATTCAAAATAAACTAAATCATTAAACTAGTTGAGCGAGGAAACTGCCAGAGGCCTATTTTATAAAGCTACAAATTACAATTTACAGGTCAATTGGTTAATAAATTGTTAATATTTAAATAAAGTATTCTATTATTTACAGGCTTACAGGGGCTCTACTTTGAAATCAGTAATTCGAACTTCGGATCGCCCCGTCACTTTCTTGCGAATTAGTGACGCGTCGAGAGTAAAAGGGATAGCAATAGACGAAGTTCGAATTACGGATTTCAAAGTAGAGCCTCTGCTTTATACTACGCAACGCCCCGATTCGAAGGGACCAACTTGTACCCAGATTTTTGAGTTTTTATAAGCGGCTTTCACGCCAGAGGCTCTACTTTGAAATCCGTAATACGAACTTCGTCTATTGCTATCCCTTTTGCTCCCGACGCGTCATTAATTCGCAAGAGAGTGACGGGGCGATCCGAAGATCGAATTACTGATTTCAAAGTAGAGCCCCAGACCACACCACGTGTAAATATATAGAAAACGTTCAATTCTCAGGAACTTACTCGTGCTCATTACACAAATATATATCGGGAAACAAACTCAGGACCGCATTTATGAGGCAATAGATGTAATATTGGACAATAAATTCTAATAATAATATTCTCGTAAGTCTACGTCCTTGCGATTAATAAACTTTCGGTAAAAACCGGTTGGCTTTACTCACCGATGCGTAAACTCTACCTAGTCTATGCTATCTATATTCTGAAAAAGTTAAAAAGGCGAGCGTTTCGGACAAAAAATTCTAACGCTTTTACTACTTTGCTCAATAGACTTATCTGTAATTGATATAAGTAAATCTTCAAGTTCATATTTAACAAAGGTATGTAAACCTCAAGCATGTAGATAAATCAAGAGTGTTGACTACAAATGCCGATTCAAATGTCAAATCAAGTCTTGAGAATTTTGATGAGTCGTCCTCGATGCCTGTCATCATAACCACATCCGCCGTTGAGAAGCTTTACTGTTATTTTACCACGACTGCTATTATAATAATTGGTAAATAGTATACAGTAGTCCGGCGAACCAACTTAAGCACGTTCTTGGTTTAAGACTCTTCTATGGTGAACGATTGAATGAATACGCGACGGCCTATTTTTAGATCAACTTTCTTTCGTTCGGTGTATTCGTGAGCTGTAGCTTAAGTCGGGAGTGTTTTGGTTTCAGAGCTAAGATTTTGGGGTGACAATGGCAGTGAACGTGTATTCCACTAACGTAACGTCGGAGAACCTGTCGCGCCATGACATGCTGGCGTGGGTGAACGACTGCCTGCAGTCCAGCTTTGCGAAGATCGAGGAGCTGTGCACGGGCGCCGCCTACTGCCAGTTCATGGACATGCTGTTCCCCGGCAGCGTGCCCATGAAACGCATCAAATTCAAAACAAACTTAGAACATGAGTACATACAAAACTTTAAAATTTTACAAGCAGGTTTCAAGAAAATGCAAGTTGACAAGGTAAATGTTCACAGTTATTGTAGTGAATAAAGGCTCGTAGTATTGTTAGGCGATGGGCTTCCAACCTGTCACTAATATACACTGGTAAACATCTATCAACAAAATTTAGTTGCAGATTTCAGATTAGTTGATTTGTAACTTGTAAACTGTCTCAAGATGTGCCTTGTATGGTGGGGGATGTTTAAATTTTAAATGTTGAATGATATGTCGAGTATGATCCCTTCGGTTTGAAAGTTGATGAATTATACATGTTTATTTATCATTCTAGAAGTGATAATATATTACTGTGTTTACACTGGTATATTTATATTATTAGCAGGGACTGGAGTTGCTTAATGTTATAGATGTTTTTGATCAGATATTTGATAGACCACTTGTTAAGCCTGTTGTTGACTTACTTCAATGCAAGGCTAATCAAACCACCGCAAGCTGCGAGGCAGCTGGGCAAAGTTTGCTGATTGTGAAAGGTTAGAGGCAACAGGGTAACACCCGGTTAATACTTAGTGCTAACAATACCCTGATGGCCTTGGTAACCGCAATAGAAGAAGTTCACTAGTTCAAAAAGGTTTCTGTTAATGTTATGGTAACACAATCATAGGAAAACCATAATGATTGGGTATCCAAATGATAGGGTTTCACTATCAATAGCCTAAATTAAGGGATTTCTGGTCCCCGAGGATGATGTGTGTCCCATAATTATATTTAGTCCTTGTGCATTTTTAAGTCATAATTATCTGTTACTTTTTCAGGGTTGTTATAAAGCGGACCTAAGCTTACCTAACTTTATGTACATTTAAGATATTTAAAAAATCCTTAAAGTTTATGGTTTAAACCATATAAAAAATATGACTTAATAATTAATTGCCCAAGTATGTATGTTATATCCTATTCACCCTAAGACACAGAAACAGTTTTTATTCAATTGGAGGCATCATATTTCCTTTTACTTTAGTTCAAAAGTATTAAAACTAGGATACATTTTTACTAATAATATAATATTGCATCATGATATTATTTTTAGTTTCAAAACATAATGTTACTTGCTCTGTCTTAATTAAATGGAAAAACAATTTAAAAATAAAATTACTGACATGATCTTGGTTTTTGGTATATGTTTATAATATTATTAATTTGTTATCAATTCTTGAAAACTTTCCAATATCATTAGATTTAATTTAATATTTATACTCATTTAATTGGACCAAAATAACCAAGTCTAAATATTAGTATGTTGCCACGGGATTGTATGTTTGGTGTAGATATTTTTTTTAGATTATTTAGATAATTTAGATTGTTCTGAGATACCATGAAAAAAATAGTTGCAATTACCATGAAATAAATGAGTTTATAGGAAACTTGGAAACTTAATGATCCCATTAGTCTGGTTCATCTTTGTGACTCAGGTGCAATGGTAGCTGCTCAATTGCATACCCATTTTTAAAACAAAAAGGATGGTAGAAGCATTATGGATTATTTTGTTAAAACAAACACTTTTTGTAGGTAATACCTGTGGACAAGCTGATAAAGGGGAGGTTTCAAGACAATTTTGAGTTCTTACAGTGGTTTAAAAAGTTTTTCGATGCTAATTATGACGGGCGCGAATATGACGCGTTTGAGATCCGCGGCGGATTCATGATCGGGTCCGGAGCGTGCGAGTCGGGCGTGCCGCTGTGCGCCGGCGCGCTGGCGCCGCCCGCCGCGCCGCGCCGCCGCCCGCAGCCCGCCCTGCACTCGGGCAGTATGCATTAGCCAACTATTACATGCACCACACTCCTAACCAGAGACCCACACTCAGAAAAGTTACTACCATTCACTGTATTTCCCTCTTACTACTACTCATTCTACTTTAACTTTCTTAGTGTGGCGTCTTACTGCGTACCACTCCCGGCTTTCGGCCGCCACCGTAGAACGTGTCGATTCATTTTTTTTTACTTTTCACTTTTTTTCTTTTGTAGATAGTACCCATTGACAAACTGGTGAAGGGTCGCTTCCAGGATAACTTTGAGTTTTTGCAATGGTTCAAGAAATTCTTTGATGCCAACTACGGAGGCACGGAATATGACGCGCTGGCGCAGCGCGAGGGCCTGCCGATGGGGCACGGGGGCGCTTCGGCGCCGCGCGGCGCCGCCAAGAAGCCGGCGGCGGCCGCGCCCGTCGCCCGGGTGCCGGCTAGACCCCAAACCAGTACTGTTTCATTTTTCTTTGTTATTATGCTTTAGTTGTGCTTGGTGACAACAAAATCATAAGTATTTAATATGAATAAATACATAATTCCCAAGTATATTATATGAACCATTGCATTTATTATCAATAAAATAATATAATTGATGTATTATATTTCATTAATTTTAAAGGGTACTTATGTAGCAATCCTTTTCTTTCATTATCCTTTTCTTCACTTCATTCTTATTCCATTTTGTTACTTATTTATTTAAGTGCAGTTGTGTAAATATTCACAGCATATTTTCCTTTTAAACCTACTAACTACCTACTTATATTCAGTAACTGTAAATACTAATAATAATGTATTAATGTTTAACTAAATCTTATAATATTATTTTTGAATAAGTAGGTATTTATTTTTTACTAATAATGTAACATACAATGCATGAGTGAATAAAACATATTTTATGTGATTGTATCAAATGGCCAAGTATTTTTAGTATCTTACCTCAAAAACAAATATAATAGATAGAAGTTATTATTACATATGCATGATAAAGGCAGTTAATAAACATTAATCCTGGGGTGCATATTTAATACCTAAGTATGATTACAATATATGTTATACATGGATAACTGATAAAATATTTTTCCTCCAGTTGGCAAGGCAAACAGCGCTGTGAGATCGCCTCCAGTCAACCTGTCCAGATTAAATCAAAGCGCAAAGGGTGACTCCAAAGCACTAGACGAACTGAATCTTCAGGTAATAATATTTTAAACCTTTTTTTCATTAGTTTCTAATCCTGCTATAGGAAACAGTTCATTATCATTTTGTTGTTTAACCTCAGGGCTCGCTGTTGTTGGTAAATTCAATTGCAACTTTTCCCTATTCTTAGCCAGTCTCTTGATCTCCTCAGGATTGTTACAGGTCGACACACGTAAAAAGAGCTGCTAGTAGAGGGGATATGTTTGCGCATGTTGTCTAGTGACAAAACAATCATAGATAAGAGTGTACCTAATCGGTTCATAAGTTCTGTCACTGAGATTTATTACAATTTAAAAAATAAATAAAGAGTTTCATAAACCTGTAGTACATCAATCAAAACCTTATTAATACAGTATGTAAACTTACTAAAACCATTTGTTTGAATCCGGGCATGTCTAGGCGATAAATAAGGTCTTCGTATATAAATTATTGAAATTCTAACGTTTTTTAGAATTTATAATTGTAATACAAAAAATATCATTTTAGTTATTCATGATTCAATAACATCCTGTATTATTTGTTTACAATTGTAACATTTGTCATCTGGTTGTCAGGTCAAGGCCAAGTTCAACATTTTCAATGTCAGTTAAAGTAAGGCTATGTGCACACTTCCGATTAAATACGACGTAGATTAGACCAAATGTGGCCGTTATTTGAACCAAGCGACGATGGTTGTTTCAAGTGAACGCTACGCATCAAAGCTGGATTTTGCCGGGCACGTCGCTTAATTATGTTCGAAGCTTGTACAATCCGCAGCCTCATTTCTTCCTCCGTTCTCGACACTTTTTTTAAATACTAACTGTTTCACCCATCCCCAGAAGAAATAGTCTAGAGGTGTGGGGTTCAGCAAACGTACCATATCATACAACTTCCCGCTTTTCTAGTGCTGAAGCCAAGATTTTCTGTAAAATGGTTGTAGATCCTTTTTTCCGTTCTGACGTCAATACGAGGACGAGGCCCACCACTACTACTACTACTATCCGGTACTAACCGGAACCGCTCCTTCATTGTCACGCAGTCTGGTAATCGCCCTTATAATTGACAATAAAGTGACACCAGTGAAATTTGAATGACATAAATCTGTCACGACGTAAACATTACACATAGGGTGATACTTTTAGGGTTAACCGACTTTGAAAAAGGTAAGTGTTTATAATTTTTAAACAATGATAAAATTAAAAATATTCGACCCGTACTAGCAAAACATGTGTTAAAACACTTAACTCGACTTGGCTATCAACTGGTTTAAAGAGATGGTTTTAGTTAGTTTACATACTGTATAATAAAAAGAAGCGTAATTTGTATTCTCTACTATTGCAATAATTTGATGAACGAGCTTTAAGCATTCCATTCCAACGACTACAACTTTTGTAAGAGTTCTCGTATTGAGTCGAAATTTGCGTGACATATTGACCAGACTTTTATCTTTAAATTCTGATACAAAGGTATTCCAAGCAACTAAAGATCCGCTTATACACCAGTCAACCTTCAGGTCTCATTAAATCGACCTTATGATTTCACATCAATTTGCAAGAAAACGAAAACACCAAATTTCAACCTTTTTTCGCCCCCCCGTCGCGCCCCCAATTTGGCCCGTAATTTGTTCACTGCGCACATAGGTCGCTCAGGGTTTTTTTTACGTGTGTCCGTGTTTTACGCGTGTTGCACCACGAAGTGCTCACTTCCAAACTTTCGCGTCTAAATGATGATGAGAGAAAGGGATGGAGCTAACGTAACTTTGACCTTCGATTTTCAAAGTAGGGTACCTGTCTCAATCATCTCAACGAATCCAAAGGGGTGGTCGAGTGCGTGACCTAAGCGATTCCTTCAGAAACTAGTCTGATCCTGCTCCCTCTGTGTTGCCTAGCGACAGTACATCTGTCTCTTTTACACGTTCGAAGTGAGAAAAAGAGAGACGTACTGTCGCGGCAACAAAAGTTGCTCGTGCGCGCATAGCTTAACTGTTAACGTCAACAAGTATTAAGGCATCTAACGTGTCGGTCGGTAACAATGCCATAAGTCCCCAATACGATGTCCCATGGGTCATCATACGTTAACCCAATTATAGGCAGGGACCGGAACCGCTTACCCTTTAAAGGGTTTTCGTTAGGGTATATAATTGACTGGTTTTTACAAACCCTAACGATGCAATAAGCATATCTTCGACTTACCTCAATGAAAAGCTATCCCATACGATACAATTAATTCGACTAAGCGCTTGCCAATTCCTTAAAACCCTCGTTAGGCTTTCCCTATGAAGTGTTTATTGAACCGCTTCAAGCTATTTTAATCTCTACGCGCAGTCCATACAAAATATTTTTGCATAGGCTAGGCTTGAAACCAACCAATCACACGAATCTGCGAAACAGAGTCAACGGAGAGGGAGAATGGATAGGGTAACAATTACGTAATGCTAAGTGCTTAAATCGAAACCCTTACGAAACTGGTAACCTCAATGGTTGTAGTTAACTAGTTCAAAGCAGTTTCCATATCATTAGGGTAAGGGGATCTATCGATAGGGAGAGCATATGATGCAGTACTCGATCGATAGACTTAATCAAATAAAGGGGTTTTCCGGTCCCCGATTTTAGGACGCCTTAATCTTTATAACTTGTATCAATTAATTATTTTAAATATTTGTCCAGGTAAATGAACTAAAAGCTACAGTTGACGGCCTTGAGAAAGAAAGAGACTTCTACTTCGGGAAACTTAGGGATATAGAGGTGATCTGTCAAGAAATGGAAGAACAGCAGAACGGCCCAATCGTCCAAAAAATTCTGGATATCCTATATGCAACTGAGGTGAGAATTTATACTTTAAATGTCTCGTTGACAGGAGCTCGAACATGGTGTTACACATTAAAGTTTGCGTAATCGATTTATTTTAATCCATAGTAACAGTATAAATGTGAAAGGAACTTTGTCGGTCAGTTTGTTATGCTTTCACCGCTTAACTGCTGAACAAATTTCGATGAAATTTGGTATGGAGATAGCTTGAGTCTCGGACATACGATATTTTTGATCCCGCAAAACTGAGTTCCCGAAGGGTTAGCGATAAACTAGGAAAATACGAGGAAGGAGACATTTCAATGTATACCGGGCAAAGCTAGTTAATAATAATGTACTCATTAGTCTGCATATGCAATGTTTATTCGTTCAGTAGATGATAATATACAATAATAGGTGCGTAATGAAGTTAATTAGCAAGTGAATCACGAGTGATTTATTGTTCATTTGTCCTCATTCCTTTTATGCTACCATGAGTTAATGTAAGATATTAAAATTTTGATGATCGCTACAAATTTTCGTTCGTTTTACTCGGATCTATGACGCCAAATACTAAGGATAAACCCAACAGCATGTAGCGCAGGTGGTGTTGGCAGTTCAAGTTAACTCAGCTTGTGATATTAATGTACTAAGGTTTACGAAATGGCATTACAGGACGGATTCGCGCCTCCCGAGGAAATAGACGGCGACAACCCGCATCCGCCCGAGGAGGACGAGTATTGAATAGTTCGCTCCACAGCAACACCTATGTGTATCATAGTGCTCTTTGTATATTGTAAACTCGAAATTATATCGCTTAACATACATCCACAGTTCGAGTGCTTAGTATATCACAGCCAACGAGTCGTGACCTAGTGCCGCAGCCTTCAGAGGTCACTTGATTTGGGGCTTTCTACATTTGCGAAATCAGACCCACAGCCTATGTTATAGTGCAATACTACAAACAACTTACGGCTTATAATATACAGCACCAAGTTACAATTCTACAGTTTGGAAACATTTGCCTTTAGAACTGTTCCACGGCTACACTGCGAAACTGTGTTTAACCGTGTAGTTGGTATGCGTTATTTGATCAGTTTTGTCATTTTAGACTGGTATAATTCGTAACTTGTATCTGTATAAATCTCTCCAATTGTTGTGGGTGGATTTTCGATTCCTTTGGAGAAGACACCAATTGAGCTTCTGTGGCCTAAATTATAATTGATTAATTTATGAGAAATCTAATATACAATAGCAACTAACTTTCTATTTCACTGGACTCAATAATTATTACTTCGATTGAATATCTAATTCTCGGCTATAATTGCGGCTGTGTTATAACTAAGTACATTCCTTTATGTGTTGGGAGCATGGTTTCTTGACTGATTTTCTGTCTACTCTTGTGTAAGTTCTTTCGATGGTATAAATCTTCTTGTATTGTTTTTGGTCGGAGCGTGAAGTTGTAACGCGACAGTGTGGTGACTGACCGGAGCGCGCCGGCCGTCCTCGGGCTCGGCACGCCGGCCGCCGGTACCGCGTATATGCATTTAATAGGTTGTTAATTATTAGATGTTTACTGTTATAAACTTGTTCAATTCTGTTGAAATTACCGATTTACCTTAATTGTATTCATGGTAAATATTTGCATTTGATGGTTTTAATACTATGTGATTTAAAATAAGATCTGATGACTTGTTTACGAACAACTGAGTCTTAAAAGTTGGGGCGCAGCCGTCCCGCGGGGCGGTCGCGCGCGAGCTTGTTGGACTTCTCGACGGTCACCAAGAACGATGTACAATTTATAAGTTTGGCATGTAACTACACTGTTCTAGAGCAGAGGGCTGTGGAAATGTGAAGTGGAAAATCGTTCATGTTTGTTTGTACACACCTGTATTATTAATAATATAAAGTAGATCAGCTAAAGGAGATTATTTTTGCTCGGATATTAATGTGGACATATATATAGTTGGTCTCGTGCAATGTAAGGCATAAACTTGTATTATAATTGCTTAGCTAGCACAACTTGGTTTGTGTGCCACTCAGAGCGTCCCGCCGGCGTCACTGCCGGCGCGACTCGCCGGGCGCCAGCCAACTGCGGGTTGCTCTGGCTGATGTATTATACATAGAAAAACAATACTCGAACATGATTTGCCGTTTGCTTCCTCATAGACTTTCGTACCGAAACGATTTACCCCTGTAATAGTATGCTTGCATTATAGCTAAATCAAACAAACGTTAAATAATATTCTTTTTATAGATGAGAGGTGCACGCGAAATAAAACTGTCCTAAAGTTATTGTGTAGATAGTTTAAGATTGACAAGATTCAGCACGCGTTTTCTCGTGGTCCAACTAAATTTGTCCTATTGCGCTAAAGTGCACCTAGATTTGATCACCAAATACTAATGGTGGTTGTAAAAGTAGGTAGGTTAGGTTCGTTAGGTTTCTTCAGATGCTCGAAGGGCAATCCACCCAGAAACAGGAGCCCCGCCCTGGGGCGAGGTTCCGCCAAAAGTTAGTAGGACAAATTAATATAGTAGGACCACGAGGAAACGGCCGATTCAGCTTATCTGAATCTGATTACCCTTTTACAGATCATATATCACATTATGGGCCTTTTTATTCAGTCCTAATTAAGTACTGACCACTCTTCTTCCTAATAGACTGACTCTTTGTTGTTACACTCTGCATCGATTCATAATGCACAGTTCCAGTTCTGGCGTTACACAAAAACAAAAAAGGGCTTTGTTTTGCTTTCCGAGTTAAATGTAGGTATAAGGTTTTGATTAATTTGGTGTTTAAAGAATTTTTATTGAATTTATTTAAAGCATTGTGCTGCACTCTTGAGACTCCAGTAAGATAACGCATTTAAATGGGACTTTAGTCTGTTAAGAAGATAGCATTATGTAAAAATTTAAACGTATTATTATCTTATACAATCGTAAGTAAGGAGAGCCGAAAATCTATAAAAAAAAACATGACGGGAAGCAAAGCGTGAAATAGTAATTAAGTTTAATTTGATTATTTTTTCTAAATTGACTTCCGCCCGCCTTTTATAAATGAATGTCAGAACGTGTGTACGACTTGCAACGTTATTGGAATTAACTTTCATCATGTCATGCACAAGCGAAAGCGATAATCGTAGTTATCGAAAAATGTCTTATTATTATATTTTATATTGTTTTGTGAAAAACGTATTAACTTGGAAACTATTTAAAATAACTGATTTCAAAGTATTGCATGAAAAGAAATTTAGTTTCTTCTAATTTAATAAAATAATTTGTAGCACCCTGATTAACTTTTAGTGAGGAATCATTTTTAACGAAGTGTTAACACGAAAATTATTAATTATTACAGCGACTTGTTGGCGGAAATAGCGTTCACAATTAATAACCAGATTAATATAATTTATCACTTATGCATATTCAATTTAGATTGCCTTAACATCGTATTTTATTGCCTCTGGTTTCAGATTGTAAATGTCTTATCAAATAAACAATTAAATCTTTATTATAATAGCATTTTATTTTCCTCTGGACCGGTGTAATAGGTTGCCCTACTAAATGCGAGCGATATTTATGAAGTGTTCCACCAATCGCATCTTAAATTCGTTTATTTCGTTAATCTATTTAATCACACATACCATCATATCCAAAATACTAAACAACTAAATTGGTGTTTGGCAAGGAAAAAAATCCGAACCACAGATATAAATACACATGATAACGTAAACACCTCATTCTGTATGAGAAAACCAACCGTGTCACTTTGCTACCAACTGGGACACACCAAGAGAAGAGAATTTTCCGTTTTCCGCGTAAAATCGATTCAAAATCGTCGCTTTTTTGGGCTATTGCAGTTTATTATCACGCAACGAGGAATTTTATTAATTTTCACGGCCGACCGGCTGCAACAGCAGGCGCGCGGAACGTCAGTAGCGACGGCCAACCCCGACGCTTTATCGAGGTTTAAGCCCGGATTCGGACACGCGAAGTAGATGCATTTGCGTTATCTATTTGTAGGTATTTATATCTGTGATCAGAACCCTGAGAAACCTTATACCTAAGATTGCTTTTTACGTTTGTCTGTCCAGACTCTAGACAGGCTCTACTTTGAAATCCGTAATTCGAACTTCGTCTATTGCTATCCCTTTTGCTCTCGACGCGTCACTAATTCGCAAGAAAGTGACGGAGCGATCCGAAGTTCGAATTACTGATCTTTCTCAGAGATTAGTTGTGATATCAAACTGTCAGGTGATTCTCTTCAGTGGCGTAGCTAGCATGAGTGGCACCCGGTGCGGATATTGTAGGTGTCACCCCAAAACTCAATTACATTATTTTATTGGTGGCGGTTATACAATCTGCCACAGTTTTATGAATTGTTATAGATGGCAATGGCACTCACTACTGATGTCCACGATCGGGTCGGGTGTCACCCCTAAGCGGGTGACACCCGATGCGGGCCGCCCCTGCCGCCACCCCCTAGCTACGCCACTGATTCTCTTGCTCGTCTGCCTCCTTTTTCACATAAAAACAACATTTGGAACACCCAGAGGGCGTCGGCCCTCGTCGAGAACCAGTCACCCGACGGAGTACCAGCAGATCGCAGTTACTGTGGAAAGGAGAAGGTTAGGTAACTTGGGAAGAAACACGAACGCACCAATATGTTCACGTATACCAGTCTCCAAAAACCTACACAGGCCTTATTACTATGGCAATGCAGTAATGTTTACTTATTTGGTGGTAAGACCTTTTGCAGGGTCCGCCCGGGTCGCTACTAGGGAATGCAAATAACCGGTTTTAACCGGTTAAATTGCATTCCCTAATCGCTACCACCATCTTGTTCTATCGCCAAGTACCTAACAGTGTTCACATTGTGTTCCGGTGTGGGGATAAGATAACCTATGAAATTACTAACATAGAATAGAGGCATTTCATCTTAGTCCTCAAGGTTGGTAACGCATTTGCGGTCTTAAGATTGTAGTCCTGAGAATGCAAATTTCTATGGGTCACAGATCCCACTTAACCGGTGCCATAAAAAACCAGCCAAGTGCGAGATGAACTCGCGTGGAGAGAATATTTATTTTACAATAATAACAAAAATATATTTGAGATCCTCATAATTGCTCCCTTTCATTTGATATGTGATAATTATGTGACACAGTAAAGTTTGCAAAACTTTTTTGAATTTCCTAATTTGTCCCCCGAAAATGACACTTATTTAAAAAAACAACAATAATTGTACGATTGTCACCTCTATTAACATAATACAAACAGTGCAAACCGGAGGAAACCGTCTAGTTGGGCCCTTTAAAGTTCCCAAAAAAACCACGACCACATTGAACGGTGAGAACGAAAGTGACCTAATACGAAAATAAGTCTTTGGGAAATCAAAATGTGTTTACGTGTTAAGAAGTTTCTCCTTAATTATATCATAACTTCCCGAAATAAAGAGGTAAAGAAAAGAAAACAACAACTTTGTGTTTCTTACGCATTCCTTAACCAATTTTATTTGTTTTTAATGTAGTAAATGTGTAATGTACTAAAAAGTCTGGCTGTCCAAAAGGGGAACGCGGCCAGCATTTTAGGGACCATGCCACGAGCGGGTGAACTGCAAGGGTTATTTTATTTACTTATAGTTAGTATTTTAAGATGTTTCGATTTTTTTAATGTGTTATATGAAATAAAAAACTACCAATGTACTAAAGTTAATACCTGCCCAAAAAACCTTCCAAAAATAAGTCACTGTAAGATTAGAATTGACATACCTACCTAAATACCAATGGTCTATTTTGAATTAGGTCACTTTAAGACTAAAAAGTCATTGGTTTAGGCACAGCTTAAAATGTAAAAATGACTCAACTAGTTTTAAGTCATACCGAACAGCATAAATTTAAAAGATAGAATGACTCAATGAAGTACATCGGTCACTATAAGATTTAAATCCATTCATAGAGATAACCTTATTACACGTGATGTAACGACGCTCTAAGTTTTAGATCACTCCTTTTTTTAATTATGTGCACACACTTCTGACGCAATACTAAATTCGTCATTATTGCAATGGCAAGAGGGTCGGGGCGCGCGGAAATGAAAGAGACACAAAGTCTACGTTTATCCCTTTCCAGCCCAAATTCATCAGTTTTTAATTGAGTAAGCAAAATAACATGCTTCTTTAAGTCATTTTACGTATTTAACTCATTAACTCAATTTAAATAAGTCACTTTCGTTCTCACCGTGCGACATGACTTAGGTAGGTACATACTTTTTGCTAATACGACTGTACTATACGGGCAATGCATAAAAAAGATCGCCCGACTTTCATCCAATCCATCCCGGCGGTATTAAGTTAAGGGTCCGAACTTCACGCATCCGTGTATAGTATGAATCTTCCCAGGTGAATTTTTCGCTTCGAGCCCTAATCTTTCAAACAATGGCCATTGTCTCTATTATCGCAAAGCCGCTAGCTACCGAGTTAGCACGTGCCACTACAACATTCATATAGAAAAACAAACGGTATCGTCATAGTATTAAGGTTCAAATTTAATGTCACTGATATTCTGGATATTACGTTTTGGTAGTGTAGGACGTTAGACCGCCCCGAGGCAATACGGCACTCATATTATTTTGATACTTGGTGTTAAAAATGAGACGTGTCACCACGTAAATAATTATGTTTACGTGGTGACACGAAATAATTATATTTATCAGGCTTTAGTCGGTTACTAATATCGTCATCGTGTGCATCGTGTCATTTTTATAAGTACTCTGCACCGCTCTTCTCATAAACCTATTGTATTTATGCAAAACAATAGTGGTCAGATCGCAAATCCTTATCAGTGTTTTTATTGTCACCATGCGTCGGCACCACGTCAGGGGTGCTAATTTCACAGTATCGTTATTTTAAAGATAAGAAGAAATGACAATGCTTGCAGCTGCATCTTTTTAAATTATTAATTTACTAATAAAATAATATAATAAATCACCACGTTTTAGTTTTAACACCAAGTATCAAAATAATATGAGCGCCGTATTGCCTCGGGGCGGTCCATCGTCCTACACTACCAAAACGTAATATCTAGAATATCAGTGACATTAAATTTGAACCTTAATACTATGACGATACCGTTTGTTTTTCAATATGAATGTTGTAGTGGCACGTGCTAACTCGGTAGCTAGCGGCTTTGCGATAATAGAGACAATGGCCATTGTTTGAAAGATTAGGGCTCGAAGCGAAAAATTCACCTGGGAAGATTCATACTATAATACCCGCGTTTAAGTCGGTGTTCAGGTCCGGACACGGATACTCATTCATTAAGAACGGGTAATTGAGATCGAGCATAAACTCGGGCACCCAGATACCCGACGTTCGGGACGGGATATCAACACGTGTAACATGGAAACCGATACCTGACCAGTCTACACGAAACCCGGACAGGCCCGCGAGCCCTAGTTTACCACCTGACGCAAGACCCTGGCGAACGGACGTTTAAATTAAACTAGTATCGGTGTCCTTTTCTGTCGAGTGTAGTTTTGTTTGCATTTGTCTGTACTCACTCGGTTGCTTTTTGACGAGTTAAAGGAAAAACATGTTTATCACGAAATAGAAATAAACATAATCATTTGTCACCATGTCATGCTTTTATTACATTAAAACCATATGGAAGTATATTATGTAACTTACACACAAAAATATGAACACAAGTGGACCATAATTCAGTAATCCTGTTACACCATTCTTATATTCTTATACTAATATAAATGCACATAATCAATAATTACGGTCCGCATATACTTACCACAATATACAATGACATCATGATGTAAAACTATAACAACAAAATAAATCGTTAAAGATAAATAAATTAAACGCAAATGTTTCAACTGTGAACTGCGAATACATACCTAGCATATTCGATCTCCAAATTTTAAATCACTAGGTGCCTATAAATAATCTAGATACAGACTTTTTTTATTATCCCGACTGTCCTAATCCTAAGTGTACCAACCAAATGATTAAACTATACATAATGATATGCGCCTGTAATAATATTAATTTTGCCATTCTTAAAATTTGAGTTTGGATTTTTCTTTCAATTTAATTTATTGAAATGTAATTTTGAGTCAGTCAAACGAAGTTAAAAGTAGGTTCGTATACTGGCCATTTAGTGAAGACACTCTCCTTTGCCTCATCGGGCTTGAGACATTTAATAGCTTGACAAAAATATTTGACGACGCGGTTAGCCTAGTCCCCCAGTGACCTTGCATAACTTATTTAACGGTCCCGGGTTCGATTCACGGTAAAACAAAAAAAAAATTGTGATGTGCATTTGTGTTTTAGAGTCCAGGTTGTTTCTTAAGTGTTTAGGTAGGTATGTCTTGGTCTTTATAAGTTGGTTTATAGTTGTCATAAACATTTATACGCCCCTAATGCTACATACATAAGTGTAGTCTATGGGTTATTTTGGGAATAGGTCAAGTCGTGTGAGATTGTCTCCTGATATGACATGTCTATTTATTTTGGGTAAAAATTGGATCATGTGGCCAATTTCACTTTGAACTGGGCCATAATATCCGAAAAAAAACAAGCTTTATATAGCTTATTATGCTTACTAGTCTTCACGGCGGTACTATTGTACAGATCACCTAATTTAAAACAGAACGCCCCTCCAGTGAAATAATAACATGCATCCACAATATCCACATGTAGCGTAAACACATTGGGACGCTCACTTTAAGATTAAGACATCTCTCTCTGTATATTACACGCACACTGTAAATACATGATTCAAAATAATGCAACCAAAAAACAATAGAATAAGTAATACAATTTGCGCAATGCGTTGTTAAATAGACAGGAAAAAAATAGTCAAAATTAGTTTAAAAATTATGTAGGTTACTTTAAATTTTTACGTGCCGTAACATAAATTATCACTATCTTAACATAAAGAAACATTACCATTGCTACCATTTACAATATTAAAGGTCAACCACGATGGTCGTCTTAAGGCTCATTGCTTCATAAAATAGTACAGAAAAGTTTGAAACATAAATCACTAGAGAAATCTAGATAACAAAGTTAGTTGGTTATTAATTAGTGAAATTGACTACACAATCTCAACTAGAGACAAATTAAATATTTTTTTAAGAAAATTAATAGTTTTCTTCCGTATTCTCGGTTAAGTGAGACTGCACCGAGCGTACGCCGCCGGATGTACAGTGGCGCCCTCATTACTATTATTGTGTTTTCTAATAAACTAAAACATTTTCCTGAAATCGGACGGTGCTTTTTTGTACTACAAATGCAAACACAACGTATAGGACATATCACATAGTTTTAAACAATTGGTCTTCGATTTATCAACTTAACGGAAAAAAGTGGCCACCTTTTTCCGTTAAGCTGACTATCAAAGTGTAATTGTTATCAAAGTTTGTTACGTATCCCATAAATTGTGTTTTTACTTGCGCTACAAAAAAGCATCGTCCGACTGCAAGGAAATTCTTCAGTTATTTAGAAAACAAATAACAATAATGAGGGCGCCACTGGACGGTCGGTGTTTGCTCGGTGCAGTCAATGAGGGCGCCACTGGACGGTCGGCGTTTGCTCGGTATAGTCCTAAGTTTAAAATGCGAGCAACCAAACTAGGACTGATTATGATGGACCGGCCAAGAGGCCCTATTTTAAAAATCGAAGTTCGAAGTTACGTTATCTCCATCCCTGTCACTCGTCATTCGAGATTAAATTAATGGAAAGAGATAAAGCTAACGTTAATTCGAACTTCGATTTTCAAATTAGGGCCTCAGGTTGACGGAAACAACGGTAACGGAACTAACAGTTGTCGTTTCAGATTGTACTTATGCGAGCGAATTTAATTTTGGTGTATCCTAGCAGGCTGGAAAACATTCACCGTCGACAAGAGGAAGTCTAGAAGCAGCAATGACCTTCTCCTTTATCTCCGATGTTTTTGTTTCGGTTCCTTTCTGTTCATGTCCACAAATACATTTTTTGTTTTTTTTAAGGAAATCTTTGGCGTGCGAGATTTCCTTACACGAGATATTCCTGTTAGCTCAAATTGATCTGAATTAAACGAGGACGAGAGATCGATAAATCTTGATCTTAATACTTTACAAGCTATGTCAATCTTAGGACTTACAGCATTGTTTTGACCTTTATTAACTTTAGCTTGACGTCGAGTTTTATGGTTTTCTTCTTGAGATAGCATTTTTGAATCGTCTGCTTGTTGATTACTGTCGTTTTGTTTTTTAATTCGTTGACTCTTTGCACGTTCTGATTGAATTTGCGTTTTAGGAACCTCCTTCTCGGTTTTAGTTTTAACTTTTTTGCTATGCTGTTCATCACGACGTACCGGTTTACTCGTGACACTGACATTCTTTTCAGGACGCGTTTTTTCTGCAGACTCTGCCACAGTTGATAAATTTATCTGCCTCCTTGTTTTTAACGCTATGGCTGGGCTCGTCTTTATCGTTTTGTCAATTTTGTCAAGCTTAGAAGTTTTATTATTTGATTTCTTTAATAACGTTTTATCTGGTTTTGTCAGAATTTGCTTGTTTGTTTGTTTTTTTAATGTTTTAATAAGTGTAGGGTCTGTTTTATGAATAACTAAAGGACTCAATTTACGCGTGTTGGAAGGTTTTCTAAAGGAAGCATTTGGTCGAACTTCAATATTACTTTCCTTTGGAGTGGTTGTATCTTGTGTACCTGTAAATGAAACACATAAAATATTAATTAAATGCATTATCACTTAATCTTTCTTTATTTAAAATGAAATCTGTGATCATACCTTGCACATTTTTTATTTTAATCACTTTAGGTGTTCCAGCACTTTCATAATCGCTTTCCACATCAGTGTTCCAGAAGGCGTCAATGCGGCTGTTGCTTAGCCCTGGGTTTTGAGTAGTATCTGTAATAATAATATTTATTTATTCTGTAAAAAATAATAAGTTCCTACAAAACTAAGTTTCCTATACATGTTATATAATACACAAAAAAAAATTCATCCCTAGTAAGCTATCATCTCAGTCATGCAACTTCTATGCTATGACTGAGATGACAGCTTACTAGGGATGGCATTATTTTTATAATTTCTTATTTTTGAGTATTTTTGTAAGACATTGTACCTATAACTCCAACTTTTACACATAATTATGCAAAACGAACTTACAAGCCTTAGCAGCAGTTTCCTTTTCGGAGACTTCTGGTGTGATTGCCAATTTTGAAATAACCACATTGCATTTTTTAAGAGTAATGTTTTGACCTTTTGTTATTTCAGTGGTTTTATTATTGTTTTTTTCATTGATTTTACTCGATTTCTTATTTGGTTTTTCCCCTATTTTATTTTTTTTATCATCCTGAGGGACTTTAAATATTTCATCATCAGTGTAAGTGTCACTTACTCTGTCATCATTGCATGTTGTTATAACTGACGTAATATCCCATTTATCACCGTCGTTTTCTGTGGTTTTGTTTTCACTAATCTTGGAAGATTTCACCATATTTGTATTATTGACTTGACTTGGTGGAACTATTTTATGAATCAAATCTAAAAGATTATTGTCATCTTGGTTTATGTCGCGGCTGAGCAGTGACTGACTCGTGACTAATTTTCTTGTCCTATGTTTTTCTCTGGACAAAGCGCTGTAGATATTGCTCTGAGGACTATCAGTAGCTAAACTCTCGGAACTCATATTTTTCCTTTCAGTAACATCAAGTGTCTGTGTGAATAATTTTCTCTTTATAAAGCTTGGCCTCATGGACAGATCACTGTTGGTCAGCCGTGTTGTTTCTGACACCTCTAGTTCTGCTTCTTTATCTTGGCAGGATTCAACAGACGGTACACACAGGATATTCTTTTCTTGCTCATTCACAGCAAAATTTGCAAATGGCTCAGCTGATTTTGAAATAATTTCCTCACAGGGTTTTGTATATACAAATTTTCTTACAGGAAACTGTGGTTTAGCAAACTCAAATTCCTTCTTTGCAATATTATTATTATTAGTCTGTTTATTTTGTTTATCTTTTTTGGTATCAGACTTTTTGCATTTTTTATTTGCAGAAGTTGGTACATTACCCAATTTTTCAATCTTCCTCTTTTGTCTTGAGCCATTCTTAATTGGCTCTGGTTGAGGTTTTGTGCCAATATCGAGAAATATATCATCATTTTCATCACTATCATCACCATTACATGTTACCTTATTGCCATAATTACTGACATTTTGTACCTTTCTACCTTTTTCATAGTCTTGAAATGGTATATGAGAGTTGTTGAATCTTTGTAAAGGAAATTGAAACCCACTTTGAAATCTTTCTTTTTGTGAAGTTAATGTTGTGTTCTGTAAACTTTTGGTAGAGCACATAGAACCATTTAGAGCATTTCTTTGTATAGATGATACATTTCCATAGCCAATGTGTGACCTTTGAGAAGCTAACACGTTATTGGCCCCATTTAGTGTGTGTCTTTGAGAAACTGAAACATTAGCACATTTTTTTTGAGATGTTATCATGTTCATATTATTTTGTGTGCCTTTTTGGTTGATGTTTGTAGGATGGTACAAGTCTGTACCTCTGTTATAAGGGTTTCGTATGTCTGGCCCTCCACATGCTCCTACATTATTTTCCATAGTGTCTTTTCTATTTACCTTATTTCTAGAAATAAGGTCAGAGCTGGTTATGCTTCGAGGGACATTTTCTTTATAGTTTCTGTTGTATGTATGACCTGTTCTGTAACCTGTTCTAATGGATGCACAGTCATCACTGCTGAGAGAGGAGTTACTCCCCTGTTCTCCAGAGTCATCTCCAGAGCAACTCCTCATCGTTTTGTAATAACGCTTAATTTTTTCTCTTCTTTTAGCTTTTTTGCTTAAAAATAAGTTGTGTTTTGTCTTTTTGTTAATTGCAAGCCTAATGCTTCTCCACTCATTATCATTGAAATTGGCATTTCTAATTAACCGAATAATATCCACACTTGTTGATGAATCTGCAAATAATATAACATTATGGTTATACAAGTTTGTTCCACTTACAATGTTTTTTTTAACTTTAATTTTATCATACCTATACTTCTCATTGAAACAGGTGATCCTCCCCTTCCATTGTATGTTGACCTTTGGGAGGAGCCTCCTTGGTAATATGATTGATAGAAGTTTCTGGGCTGAAAGTCACTTCTGATAGATGCAGTAGGTGAGGTGTCCCTTCTGTAATAAAGGCTCCTCTGACTGGCTAATGACTCTGCATAGTTATGTTTTTCAAAATTCCGTGGCATATTCATTGTGGAAGACATCATGTTGGTTCGGAAACTTGAGCTCATGTTTATATTTTTGTTTACATTTGGGCCCTTTGCATGTACTATCTGCAACCAATTGTAAAAGTTTACATACAGGGTGTCAGGCAGAAGGTTCGACAAACTTCCGGGACTAACTCTGTAGGTCATACTCATCAACTTTTATTATGGGACCAACATCCAAATCGCGAAAAAAAAAACAGCTGCTCCATACATTTCGGCTGTTTAGCTCTCAGTTTGTATGGAACAACTGTTTTTATTTTTACAATTTGGATGTTGGTCCCATACAAAGGTGATGTGTATGACCTACAGAGTTAGCCCCTGAAGTTTGTCCAACCTTCTGCCTAACACCCTGTAGAGTAGAATTCAAGTATTAAAGCAAGAGGGACAAAATTAGAGCAATATAGACTTAACATGCATGTTAACATTATGCTGCTACTGCTTTAAAGTTTTCTTTTTAGGTGGCTAATCTATAAAAGAAGAAACTGACTGAGTGACTGAATGACATATCAACGCACAGCCCAAGCATGTAGGTTCCTTATGAGGTCTAGGGGTGCAACAAGAAAGGATTTTTGAAAATTCGTCCCCTAATGGGTTAAAGTAGTGGGAGAAGTGTACGAAGTCACAAACATCCTCTAGTAATTTTATAAAATAATCATTTCTACTTTTTGGTATCAGACTGTATGGCTACACAAGTTGTTTTTTTTACTAGTAAATCAGTGTGTCTCTATTGTTACAGACTAGATAGAAAGGGAGACCTGAGCAACAAACAAGTCGCCAACGACTTGTGCTGGCTCTCCTTGTTTCTGGAATATCAAGCACTATTTATCGAACATATAAAAAAATCATAAAATATGTATCTTATTAACAAAATGCATTGGGATTTTTGTAATTAAGTATACCAGATATATAAATATGTAGTCTGATTCAACACTATAAATTAACATGTGCAATGATTAGAGCTCCCACTGAAAATAAACTTGCTTGATATGGGCTGAGAAATTAATAAGCTGCTTGACTCTTTATTTATTATGAATTATGCATTAATTGAATAACAAATTGTTCTTATGTTTTAGTATATGGTTTTATAGACTAACATGGTTCAAGACAAACCTATATTGAGAGAAGCACTCACTTACACTCATTAGCTAAAATAATGTTTAATTAACAAAAAAACAATTTATCAACTGTTCACTGGCTAAAAGCAGTGGTTGTCATACGAGCATATGAGAGTGAATGAAAGAGGGGTAAAATATAAACACAAAGGTATTTTTAAGTTTAAGTTATTGGCAAGCAGTTAAGCATGCCAATTCCAAAGAAAATATACACATAATATTATTATTTATCTTGTTGGTGCTCAATACAATGTTGTACTAGCTTTAATTTAACATTAAATGAGTGGGCAGAAAGGCTGTTTATATTATAGTATAGCTGTACTAACCATGTCGTGGCTCTGGAACTTAAAAACTTTGTTAGTGCTATCCATTACCAAAGCATTTGCACTACACAATACTATATCACTGTCCTGCGTAGCTTTCAACACTTACAAAGTGTCTGCAGCATTCACAATATCGTGTTCACTTAATAGAGTATATAAATTCCTTAATTTAAATGTAAAAACGTAAAACTGAATTAATTCCTCCTTAAGTAGATCCATGTTCCATAGAAATTATTTATCCGTAAATAACGAATTTTTATATTTGAAGTTTGTTTGGCATTTAGGGCGTCTACTATCTATAAATCGGAGAAGTCAAATAGAGATGTGAACATCTGGGGCACTACTTTGAAATTCGACGCTCGCAACGAAGCCCGCAACGCAGATCGATCGAACGACGAAGGTGAAGGCTACTATGAAGTAACTTCGAATTGTTCACTTACGTTTCGGAGCCATAGATCACCTTCGATCCTAGAGGAATTGAGCAACTTGAAGGGAAAGAACGAATGAATAAAAAGTATGGTTTACACTCATAGCGTTTAAAAACCGGTAATCAGATTTTTGTCCTAAATCGCCGATTAACAATTTATATCTTACTTGTACAATAACAAACAAAGTACCAAGGATAGCTTAATAAAATAAAATCTCCAAATAACGCTTGTTTTTTAATATTTAAAAATATTCTGACGTATCATTAAGTGTAAAAAATAATCTATCTGTCATATCCATGTGTCAAGCAACGAAATTTTGTTTTGTAAGTTTTCTTTTTATAGGTAGGTATTTAAACTTAATTTCCAATAACATCCCAATATTATATTATAAAACAGTTAAACTTGAGTCAAGACTTGGTGGTTTTTAAATTTGTATTGTATCTATTGTTTAGTTAACTGATATATTTGTTGGTTCTCTTGCTTACTTACTTTAGTACTAGTTTACCGAAAGATTTGAATGAAAACATTGTACTTATGGATTGCAGCAACCATCATCTTCTTCCCCTGTTACCCACGAGCGATTTGAAATGCTGATCATGCTCGTGGTTTTGTCAGGAGCGTGCAAGGAGGAGTACGCTCCCGCACTCTGTGGGAGCAAATTACTGTTACGTTAAACAGTCTCGGTGGTGCGGTCCAGTCGCCAATGCAACGGCAGAAAGTAAAATATCATGACATGGTATTATTTTTTATTTTCCTGTGCCGATGCAGGTGCATTCTCAATAAAATAAAAACAATACAACATTGTCTCATTTCCAGGGTGATGATGCGATCCCAATCGCCAAAAGAGGTCATCGGGTAAAACTTGCCCTATAAGAATGGATGAGAAAGTGTCAGTTTCACTCTTGGACTATGACCAATCATCCATACCCTAGGAACATTACAGCTCCTGTCATTTCAGCACCAATCATGTAAGCATACCTTCTTATGACTTGGCAGAAGTGTATGGGGCTAGCCCTTGTGCTTCTGTTTAGTCCACCAGAATAAATACTCTTAAACCATACAATTGTCCATGTGTTTGATATCCATGGATTTGTTTTTAGGGTTCCGTACCCAAAGAGTAAAAACGGGACCCTATTTCTAACACTCCGCTGTCCATCTGTCCATCTCTCTGTCGGTATCTCATAAACAATTATATTTAGACAGTTGAAATTTTCACAGATGATGTATTTATTTTGCGGCTATTGTTATAAATATTTAAGGGAGGCTCCTGTACAACAAACATGATAAGTTCATGGTAATTGTCTAAAACTTGATGTTGTTGAAACACATCTTGTTAAATTAAAAAATGGCATCTGAGTAAAATGTTATGTTAATGAAAGTATTGTTAACAAAGAAAAACAATGATTACAAATATTATTATTCTAATGTGGTAGCATAAAATTTCATTTAGTTACAGTATGTATTAGTATAAACTACTTGTAGAAATCGAAAGTGCCCATTATCTTTGCAAGGGGGTTTATATATAATTTTAGGTATTTCATGGATTAACTGACTGTTATTATGTGCTGTGTTTATTTCTAGGTAAATATATTGATCCCATTACATTTTTTATAATATTGTAATTATCTGTTCACATAAGGCACCAGTCGGTGGTGATCTTGGCTGCTCAAACAGGCCAGGCTGGATATGGAAGATTCCAAAATCACCAAGTTAACCATTTGCGCAGAACTAACAAAATCAAGACAAGCGGTGCTCATTGACTCCAACACAAGGAAAATAAAATTAAAATCGAAAAATAATAAAAGTTATTTTATTACACATAACACAAAATTGAATTACCCTCCTACATGGTACTGCTCATTTTTCAGTACTTGCTGAAAATTATTACAACTTCCTATTAGAATAGAATAGAATAGAAAACATTTATTTCGCTTAATTATAAATTATTACAGTGTGTAAAAAGTAGTGCTGCGAAAATGGTATCCACTCAGCTATATGTCGTACGACCTATCGGAGGTGCGACACGCTGGTTTTCTGTGGACCCACGGACTAAGACTACTGATTAAGTCTAGCATTACCTACTTGCAATCATGAGAGGTGCAGTGGTTACCTTCCACAAAAACAAAATTACAAATCCACCCTCTCTCTCTTGGCAATATAACAAAAAGTATACATGAATGGTCCTTTAATACAAATATAGAAGAAAAAGTACGACATAAAAATATGAAAAAAAACTATAACAAATTGTATGAGGACTATTCCAATATTTTGTCTATAGTTAAGCCTAAAAAAGTACCTCACCGCCTGTTTCACAATCGACAAGTAAAGCATATTTGACAGATAAAATTAGCCCTCTCTTTCTGACACTTGAAAATAGACCAGGAGAGAACCAACTTTAAATGGCAGATAAATTTACTGGTCGATTGTGAAACAGGCCCTTAGTATAACATTATCCATTCCATACTTTCCATACTAATATTATAAATGTGAAAGTGTGTCTGTCTGACTGTCTGTCTGTTACCTCTTCACGCTTAAACCGCTGAACCGATTTAGATGAAATTTGGTATGGATCTCCATCAGCTTGAGTCCCGGGGAAGGACATAGGCTAGTTTTTATCCCGGAAAATTAGACAGATCCCGAGGGAGCAGCGATAAATGACTTCTACGCGGACGGAGTCGCGGGCAAAAGCTAGTGTATATATATATTTCATAACTAGCATTGTTTTTTGGGAGCATTATGATGGCCATGATTAGATTTCTCATCAATAAGTCAATAAATAACTGACTATCTCGTGCCTACACTGAACACCAATCAGGAATCAATCAATGAATCAGTGGAGATTGAAACAATTGAAATAATTTCTCTACATCCCTATCCAGGGTTAGGCTTATAAGGACTATATTGCAAAACGACTATGAAAACAAAAGACTTGGTTTCATAAGATCTTGGTTTGAGAAACCATGTCTCTCTTTGTTAAGTTCTTACTCAGCAAATATACCTAGCCACAGTTATAACCTCAGTGATATTTATATAAATTTTGATAGTATATTATCTAAATATCTCGGTATATACTTTGATGATCGACTAACATTAACTACGACCATGTAATATCCAGGTGTATAGAAGTTTTAATATTAATCCCTAGTGCGAAGTATACTTGAATATGGAGCGTTTATTTGGTCCCACCATTACAAGGTTCATAGTGAACGCATAAAGCGAGTGCAAATAACTTTTATTAATGTTCTGTGCTATCTTCGACTTGGACGCAAATTCAGCTCATATGCTAGCCGACTAGAGCATTTTCAACTGCCGATATTAGCAGCACGTCGTAAATGCAGTGAGCTAATGTACCTGCATATACTCCACTCACATATCGACTGTTCTTCCTTGCTAGCTTTACTTAACTTTACCACACGCTACAAAGCGTGAAACTTGACGAACAAAGTATTCCACCTACAAATACTTAAAAATAATAATACATCTTTTTACAATCCTATTATTAGAATGTGCCTAACTTAAAATGAAATCACAGCCAAGCATTTTTCTTTGGATATATTTAACTGTTAAGCTTCTCACTTTCAAAAGAATTGTACAAACATTATTTATAAAGAACAATAACCAATTTTTGATTTGTATAACCTGATAGTAATTAAAACTTAAATATGAGTACTAATAAAATTAATGCCTTCTAACATTATTTAACTAACATGAATGTTTGTCTTACTGTGCACACATAGTTTAGAGTAATAGTCTAGACCTTAAAACTCTGTTTTTAGCATTATGTAACAAAGACTGTAACTTGTTTTGTGAGCTTTAAATAAATAAATAAATAAAATAAAACAACCTTGACGCTATGCCTAATTAGGCATTACTTACAACATAGACATTTTGCATCCTAGGGCATTGTACAAAAAAGGTGTTTAGTTGGTTGTTATCCAACTTGCTTACAGTTGTTTTGCAATCTAGTCCTTACAAGCCTAACCCCCTCATCCAACAAAAGTATGGTTGATAAAAACACCAACAAGTACTCCGAAAATTGAAGTTCATCATTCATGTTGTCTTAGTGAATCATAAGCAGCAGTTTTAAAATAAAGTAAGTATAATTTTTGTCAAAGGATAAACATTTGAAAAATTCGCTTAATATGGTCAGATGTCTCGGACGACATACTATTAATTATCTATTAATTAAAACTAAGATTTATCTATTTCGCACCCCCCGTGCAATGCCTCTGCGGTGGAGGAGACACAGACGTCGGGGCTGCATGTTGCTCTAGCTCGTGACGTCGTCAGCTACAGCTCGCATGCAGATATTGTACAGCATACTGCATTCAATGATGATCCTGCAGATCGTGCCAGCCATCTCGGGGGTAGTGCAGAATGCGTTCAGCCAAAAGGCATCTCCACTGCCCTGTGACAAATAAAATATATAATTATAAATTCTGATTATGCTGTGACTTTGGACACATTGGTGTTTTAGTGGTGGTCCCACAAACTCTTACGCTGCAACTCAAAACATTATTATGAATAATGAAAAATAATCATTTTGACTTAACTAGGTACAATGTATAGAAAAGTCATACAAACATAATGTCTTTTAGGATGACATTATGATGAGTGTGAATGATAATGAGAAAAATATAATAGCCATAGTATGTACTTACCCAGTTTTAATAATGCTGTGCTTGTTTGGGGGAACCTCACATGGGGCAGAAAAAGGGCCTTGTAACATCACACAGGCAACAAGTCATCACCTCTTCACCCAGCATCATCTCTTCTAACCCTGCCCTGGTAATCTACAATACCATAAAATTTAAGGCAACTCCAATCTGTAATAAATCAAATGAAATAGTTTTATCTCTCTTGATTGATCTGCATATTTGAACAAAAAAAAGGTAGACAAACATGCATACATTACATCACGCCTGTTTCCCAGAGGAGTAGACATTATAACAACATAACAACACCAAAAGTAAACATATTTTCTTAAAAATAAGCATCGCTAAAACACTTTAAATACGTACCTAAGGGTTTTTTTGATTGAATAGGTAGGGTTGATGCCTCGGCTATTAAGCTTGGCTAGTAATAGCCTCTAACACCACTCGATTTAATCTGAAAGTGTTGACAAATTCCCCAAAAAGCTTCGAGTGTCACCCGCCGCCAAACTCGTCATGTACGCGCATCACTTTGCGGAGTACTTCGTTGAGCAAAAAACGTGACATCGTTCAATCTAAAATATAAACTTAACTCGATTTAATAAAAAAAGCTTAGGAAATAATATTTTACAGTAATAAAACCAAAAATCACTCACACTCACGCAATGAAAACAATGGATCGAAGGTCAAACGATAACACTTTAGTTAACGTGAGATTTGACGTTTCTCCCCGAAGAACTTTGTGTCAAAATCCGAAACCGCCGCCGAAGTTCGATTTTCATAGTAGGTCAATAGAAGCAACAAACGTCAAACGACGAACTTCGAATCCGAAGACGGGCCCCGAAGGTGTTCATAGTAGCAAACGGTGAAATCGAAGAACGGAACTTCGAACTTCGAATTTCAAAGTAGTGCCCCTGACACCTACCGGTATTTGCGTATGGCGGCATTAATGTTTGTCTCTGGTTTATAAATTAAAATCTGGTATGGATAAAAGTAAATTACGTCCTTTCTATCATCATCATCAGCCATGGTCCGTCCACTGTTGAACGTAGGCCTCCTTCATGTTTCGCCACAATTTTCTATCCTGGGCTTCCCCCATCCAGCCCCTGCCTGCAGTCCTTCGGATATCATCAGTCCAACGAGTTGCAGGGCGCCCTACGCTACGCTTGCCTAAACGCGGTCTCCACTCTACTTTGAAATCCGTAATTCGAACTTCGTCTATTGCTATCCCTTTTGCTCTCGACGCGTCACTAATTGGCAAGAAAGTGACGGGGCGATCTGAAGTTCGAATTACGGATTTCAAAGTAGCGCCACAGAGGCACTACTTTGAAATTCGAAGTTCGAAGTTACGTTAGCTCCATCCCTGTCACTCGTCATTCGACCCTAAATCGAGAGAAAGAGATGGAGCTAGAGTAACTTCGAACTTCGAATTTCAAAGTAGTGCCTCGGATACAGGTTATTAATCTGTGGTCATGTCGCATTCATTCACAATATTCACATTCACATTTTTATTCATGCATGAGATTGATATCAGTTTACGTACATAACCATAAAATGTTTCAAATGAAGTAGTAATAAAAAGTGAGATTGCAGCGTGTCAACGGCTTAGGTTTACACAAAATTAAATGTACAGATGCTATTTAATTCTTAAACACTAACCGCACGATGGCAAATACGCGACTTTTCGTTGGAAATCTGCCAAACACAATTAAGGAAAAGGACTTGCGCTCCGTATTTAGCCATTATGGAGAAGTATCCAAATTGGAAATCAAATCCAAGTCTGATACCGAAAATGATCCCAAGAAATTTGCATTCATCACGCTATCCGGCGACGATTGTAACGTGGAATCTTGTAAGTTCCAATGTTTTAAATGTATTTTAGTCCCTATTGATGATTACGTTTCTTGCATGTGATTAAGTTATGATTGTTTATTTTGTAGGTCTCGAGTTTTTTGGTAGTAAGAGTTTCCAGGGCAACAAAATCTATGTGTCCATAGCCCGGGAAAGCTTTCTAGAGCGTCTGCAGAGGGAACGAGAACTAGCTGAGACAAAAACTGCTGAAAAGGTAACATACCGCTCCCTTCCACTTCATATTTCATTTACGGGGCTTCTAAACGGGCCATATTTTCACTGCAATATGTGGCCGGCAACTATTGGTGTCCCTCTCTTACTCATATGTTAGAGAAAGACACCAATAGTTGCCGGCCACATATTGCAGTGAAAATATGGCCTGTTTAGAAGCCCCTTTAAGTATGACTGACCTGAAGTATTTCGGTGGAGGCTCTCAATTTATCTGTTTATATTTTCAGGGTTCCATAGTTAACTTGGAACCCTAAATGTTTCACCATGTCTATCTGACTGTCCGCGGTTACACTCGTGAGACTCTTGTGGCACTACAAAGCTGTATCCTGGCATAGTTATGCATTTGAATTATGCTGAAAAAGATGTAAAAAAGGCAAATCATATTATAATGTTTAACTAATCTTGATCGTAATAATTATGTTATGTTATATTACATATTTAAACTTTAACTAGCTGGAGCAATGTTAAACTTTTCTGATATTTGATTTTGTTTGGACCACATTCTATTAAACTACACTTGAAGGCATATTAAGAAAGTAACTTCAGTTGATACAGAAGGTACTGTTGATTGTTGCGAAGCAAAGATAGCGAATTCAATATGGCTGCCTGGCCGCATTAGGTATTTGTATTAATGTCACATTATAAATGTTGCCATTATTGCACTGGTTCATATGCTGTCATCTCTTTACATTTAATAATATTGTAGCATCTCTAAATAGTCTACAGTTTCGTTTTTGAGGGTTTAATGTTGGAATGCATAGTATTTACATTACCTGATGGATATACAGTGTATCCTGTATTTAGAGGAAGATCAACCTTTATACAGGATTATTGGTAATTGAACGTATTCACATTGATAGGGGTGACTATTTGCAATAATTTTAACCCCCATTTGCATTATCGAAAAGTGAACCATTTTTGAATTATCAGTCCAAATTTAAAAATATGAGACGAAAAACGATATTATTTTTAAGTCTTTTTTCCACTAAAATGCTTTAAAAACAAAAAATCCTCATGAAACTTGGCTTGCAGATTATTTTAAAAACATAACTGTTTGAAAAAAAAGATCACAAAGGAAGCAGGCGGAAATTCGTTTTCGAACTAAACTTAAGGTTGTTCTTTAAAATTTCCATAAAATTAATTAATAACAGTGCCCAATGTAAATAAAACAAAAAATACAAATTTGAAATAAAATTTAGAACCAGTAACAAGTAGTAATAACAATTATCAATTAATAACGACGCGCTGGCCTAGTTGGTAGTGACTCTGCCTACGAAGCTAGCGGTCCTGGGTTCAAATCCCGGTAAGGGCAGATATTTGTGTGATGAGCGCGAATATTTGTTTCTGAGTCATGGATGTTTTCTATGTATTTAAGTATATATTTATCTATATAAGTATGTTTATCGTTGTCTAGTACCCATAGTACAAGCCTAGAGCTTAGTTTGGGACTAGGTCAATTGGTGTGACATTGTCCCCTGATATATATTTTTTTTTTTATTTATTATAAGTAACAACACAACAACATCAGGGGTCTAGTAAAAGTCTTGAGTTTTTGAGATAATCGCAACCTACATATTCCGCATCTTGATTTAGTTATCCTAATCTCTTTTTCACAATTAGAGCATTAAACTTATTTTATTTATGAATTACTTTTGCTGATTAGTTGTGTTGATGATTTACTTTTGTTTATTAGTTGGGCCACAGTGTTACCATTTCATTTTTTGTCACCACTGTGCTTCAAAGTTCATCCTAGTCTTTTGTCAAGTCCAAACTGCAACTTTAACATTGATTGTAAAGAAAACTGCAAAAGTTTGTTAAAGTTGGTTATGCACATCTTATAGCCCAACTAAATAGCAATAGTTATCAATAAATAAAATAAGTCAAATCTTTAGATTGTGGAAATGGCATTAAAATAATCAAACCAGATGGGACTTTTACTGGACCCATGTTAGGCTGTTTAGAAAGAGCAAAGGCTCATCTCGTCTACTCTATATACTGATTGATCTTGGACCTCTAAATACAGGATACCCTGTATAGATCTAAATGTCTGGTCCTTAGGATTCCTTAGTCATTGCTCGTGCGTGAATCATAGAAAAACGAAGTGCCGATTCCTGGTACTACACACATAAAAAATGGGTGTCATTCGCGATCCATAATATCGTTTGACCTAATCGTCATTTGTCCTAATTTATCGTTTGTCCTAAACTGGTTTTCAGCTGAGTCAGACAACTTTTTAAGCTTTCCAAAAATACCTGCGGTTAGGTTAGATTAGGGTTGTGTTATAACAACACTGAAAAGTTTTAAACTTAGGCGGAAATGGCTTTTAGGACAAACGATGAATTGGGTCAAATGACCATTAGGACAAACGATATTATGGATTCCGATATAGACCCATAAAAAATATTTAAGCATATAATCTGTTAAAAATATAAGTAGAGAATCTAATCATACGATAAATAATAATAATCCAAAATAACCTGACTTTGTTCACAACTTTAAAAAATATTTTTTAAAGCCAAAGTTGCTCATAGGAAAGCTCAATGACTAATAGGTAGTAGGTTCATTGAGTTTGGACTCATTTGACTTGACTTTATTCTGAGGGACCCTAAGTAGAGTAGTGTTATTTAACACATTCACTATCCCCATACAAAACGATGTGACGACGCACAGTGGTGCACGTTGTATGGAGCCGCGGAATTAATTGTTTTTTTTAGGTTAATGGATAAAAAACACATTTTAAATATATTTATAAGTATAATCAAATCATTCCTGCTAATATTTAAAAAAATACCTACATTGATTGAACTTAAATAAAATGTACAAGAAATATACTCAAGTCAAACCATAACTAATGTAACATTAATGATTAAACATATTATATTTATCACAGAGATTAATAAAAAGGTAAATAAATAATAAAAAATGGCTTTTTAATAAAATCTCAAAACTTTAAAAAAAACTCGGAAAAATAAGCTCATTAACTTAATGGGGTAGTATTAAAAAGATTGCAAATTATTGCAGCTAGAACCAATTAAATAATGATCTACATTAAATAATGTGTAAATATTGTTATATTAGAGCTTGAGGGTCGTTGTAGCTAAAAAGTTATAACCAATGAATGTAATATTTAGGCGAGAAATACTATCAACTTCTTACAGCCCTAAAATAACACATAATTGAAGAAAAACCATAAATATTTTATCATTTACAATAGCAGGAATAATGTTTCTTGTATATAAATAAAACATGTTAAACAAAATCAATAACTTGAGAGCAATACATCCTTTGCAAATGCGAGGTATTTTAACGGTTATTTCATGCGAGTTCATTTGTACGAGTTTGGCGGCCTAATTTCTTTATAAAAATAATATTTATACGCAATATTTTATTAGATCATAGGTATTTGAAATGTTATATAAACATATCAGATAAAAAATGTGACTATTGCTGACCATCCCAAAATGAATTAATTCCGCCGTTGCCCCACTGTGCGACGTCACAAGTCCAACTTGTGCATTCAGTATGGGGATGCGGGCGATGCGGCCCCATACTGGAAGCACGGACTCCTGAAAAAATCTTCATGGCCCCACATTGGGGGCACCCGGACAGGGAATGTGTTAAGTTATGTCAAATGTATGTTGTATACTTGCATTTGCAGAATGTCACAGATGAATTCAAATGGGATTCTGTTATAAATTTGGGTGATAAACTTAATCCCAAAAAGAGGAAATCGGAAACCTACCAATCAAGCAGTCTGTATACATGTGAAAATGAACCCAACTTAAACGTTACAAAAATTAATCTAAAAAGACCTAGTAATTTCCAAAGTGACGAAGAACAAACCATAGCAGATTTAAAGAGACAAGAAGCAAACAAAAAAAGATTGGAATCTATGAGGAAGAAAAGGCATGAGTTTCAAAATAATAAGAAAATCATTCAAATTGGATTGGATGGTATAGTAAGTATAGAATTTATCTTCGATAAACATAAAATTATGCATACAATGGTAAGGACAAATCTATAGTTGAATTATACTTTTACAGGATAAGGTGCTCAACAAAATATTAAAGTTCTCAGACAATGAGGGAGACATAGAGAAACCAATGAAGGCTAAAATTCAAAAGTCAAAGAAGTCAAAAATACTTTTTGATAGTGATAATGATGATGTTTGTAGTGACTTTGACATTAATTTTGAGATAAAAAAACAATTTGAAGGCAAAAAAGGTCAAAAGGTAATTTAAGACTACTACAGGAATTTTAGTAACACTTTTTTAGTGGATCCATGCCAAGTTCTCACAAGTTTCTGTGCAATCAACACAATCCTTACTAATAATATAAATTTCAAAGCGTGTCTGTTTGTTTGCTCCGGCTTCACGGTCCATCGCCCCAACCGATTGACACTATACGCTATAAAGAACTTCTACGCGACTGGAGTCGTGGGCAAATGCTAGTTTAATATAAAACGAATTCTAATATACTTAAAAGAATTAAACTTTGTATTTTTCCATATTATAAGTGTTATCCCCTAATTGCCAATCCACTTTGACTTCATCCTCATAGAACTCGTTTGTCGCTTTTCCCTTGGGAAGACCGTGTCCACCCCATTAAAATAACTGGACTGTGAGAGCCCTGAACTTTCCCGGGGCGCTCCTAAATGTCAGTGCCCGCGCTAATGGGGCCTGCTGGTGAGGGTCTAGTTGAATGCGCCAGCAGAGCCTGCGCCTGCGCCACTCGCCAACGGCGTGGAGGGGGAATCGCTGTGTTTTTTTGTGCCGAATTTCAACAAAATCCGTTTTGCATGCATATTAGTGGGATAAATATATGATTTTTAAAATTAAGCTTCTCTTACTTGGTTCGAATTTTTAAAGGTTTTAGATTTGCAATCAAGATACAAATCTGACAAACGCTTTGTCTTAGATGAAAGGTTCATTGAAGAAGAAGAAGAAAAAGATACTGAAGGTTATCCAGCGGAACAAGTAGACATGACCCAGGGGGATGAAAAATCAAAACAGATCAAAATTTTGGAGGATGTTCTTGGTGTAGCTATTAAATCGCATGTAAATCAACCAGAGAAAGATAGAAAAACAAAGTAAGTAAGCTTATAAATTTGTGTCGAAATAAGAATATTACTAGTACATTAAGTTCAACCTTTTCAACAGAAAATGACAAGCATGCGGGTGCCAAACCCGCACATATCAATCAAGCAATACAATCTTGTAAAATATGTCCTACGTTGAGACTTGTTCGAAAGTTAAAACTATCACAAACAATTTTTTGTATAGGTATCGGGGCGAGAGTTACAAAAGCCCGGAAAAATACTCATAAAAAAACCCTGTTCCGTTCCGTACAGTAGAGACTTCCTTATATTGTATTTATTTATATTAGCTCTGCAATATGTGTCAAATATTTAATTATTACCTAATTATCATTGAATATATATATACATATATATAAAATTCTAAACTGATTGTTGATATATCAACGCACAGCCCAAACCGCTGCTGGACCTTGAGAGACTTGAAAAACCTATACCCTAGGGGTGCACTAAGAAGGTGTTTTTGGAATGAAGATTTCGAAATTGATATCAAATTTGGAATTGAAAATGGCGGTATTGATGTTTTTTTAAATCGTCATGAGTGTCATTTTCTTAGATTTTGGGGACTCAGATTTTAAAAATAATATCAAATTTGGAATACTATAAAATGTTTATTTAGGGACAAAAAATATTCAAGTTAATACAATATTAATAATGAAATACAAAACTAAAATTACAATTATAAACTTAATTATATTGGAATTCAATATGGTGGCCATAATGTTTTATGAAAAGGTTGTCATGGGTATTGACCGCATACTCATCCGTTTAAACCAATACTCGGCCCGCAATTGCCTGCATCCCTGCCTAGGCAATAATGTACTATTGAACGACTCATATCGCGTTGGGGCAAAAAAATATATTTATAAAACCATTTATCTTGAAAGAAAATTGATCAGGATTACATCAAAACTTTTGAGTCGACTAGCTGTTATGTTGATCTTGCTATCAGTACATCATCTCTCGTGCCAATACCTATAGTTATATCTTACTTAGAAAATAGTAAAATTTTGCACATGTCCAAATTAAAATTCACGTTTATTTGACAATATACACTGACACAGACAGAAATTATTTAAAGAATAATAAGACTTAACAGATGACATCAGAAACCAAATTGAGACATACATAAGATCCAGTGTAATTTTTCAGACCAAATATGGGAATGATTCGATTTGATCCCATGAACCCAGAACATGCCAAATTTGTAGTTCCAATTGAAGAAGTAAAGCAGGAAACCAAAAAGGCTAAGAAGTCAAAGACTAAACAGTTGGCTGAACCAGCCAAACCAGCTCAAGAAGGGCCAAAAGTGGAAGTTTCAAAAGAGCAATTTTATAAAAGTGAAATTACAAGGGAAGCTTTTGAACAGCCAGCTACAGGTTTTTCTTTAAGAAGCCTTTTCACCAAGGAGGATGAAAGCACAAAAGGTTTGTATCAACGAATTTGTATTGTCAAAATTTTAAAGCGGATTGGCTTATGCCTAATGCCATGCCATTTATGATTTTAGAACAGCCCAACCAGCAAGACCCGGATGAGAACTATATATCATTGCAACCGCAAAAGCAGCAAAGAGTAAAAAATCCATTAGACCCAGGAGAAAAGAATCCGTTTGTGTATGATTCTTCAGAATCTGAGGCAGAAGACGACAGTAAAGACTTGAAACGGGATGCTGAAATAACAAATCGTTTTCCAGAAGCTTCTGAAGTTAAGGCAGTATGGAAGGAAAATTTATTCTTTTCTCAAGATGACATTCGGTTACAAGGTAATATTTCTATGCATCATTGCCCGCCCGCTACTCTGTGACATTGGCGCCCAGCGTGGGGCACATCACACGACCATGGGATGTAGATTCATTTCCTCTATCATCGTACTATAACTACTTGATTATTAACAACGAAGTTTATAAAAGACTACACGTAAAGCATCCACGACGACCTATTGATTCGATGTTGAACATGAATCTATTGTTATTTACAATAACCGTTGCAGCATGGAGGTTTGCCATAGTTTGGTTCATTCTTTCATTCCCATCGTTGTGTAAACATTTTTTTACAGTCTTGGTATTTAGTACTTGAGACTTATTGTTTGGTTATTTGGTTACAGATGGCTTGGCTTTCTTTAATAATATCGCTGCTCGTGGAGTTCCAAAAGAACGAAGAGAATTGAAATCTGTAATGATGAAGCGAATTCATAATTCTGAAAGAAAAAATCAAATGTTCAAACGAAAAATTGGAGGGCGCAAAAAGTCTATGAAAAAAACCTACAGAAGTAAAAGTTAATTTAGGTCTAATTTCATGAATAAATTTGTGTAAATATGAATAAATTGATATGGTTTTATTTGTTGTAAATGTAAATACTGTGTTTAATGATATGTAAAATAAAATGCGTTCAAACCATATTGCAGGTTGACAGCAGTGTCGGGGTTTCCAATGTCTATGTGTTGTTATGCTCCTTCGCGGTACAGTCACCAGCAATAATATATTATCGAACATTGGGCGCAAAAGTATCTGACACGTCTTTATTACTAGAGGTATAAGAGCGTGTCATATTTTTGCACCCAATGTTGGATAATATATTATTGCTGGTGACTGTACTACGACGCGACGCTAAGCAAGGGCCCTATTCTTGACGGTAAAAACCATATCGTCTTTGACCTGTTATGGTATTGTTTTTAACTCCGCTGCCGCCATTACTGTCAAGTGAATAAGACCTATCAAAACTGTGACAATACGATAAAAGTTCAAAGACTAAAGGTTTTACCGCCTAGAATTAGAATCTCGGCTAGAGGCGTAATTCCGTGGACACCATTAAATTATCCTACTAATATTATAAATGCGAATGTTATAAGAATGTTAGTTTGTTACTCCTTCACGCTGCAACGGCTGGACGGGGTTGGATGAAATTTGGAATGGAGATAGCTTAATAAATATACACTGGATTAACACATAGACTACTTTTTATCCCAGAAAATTTAAAAGTCCCCGAAGGAATAGCGATAATCGAAATCATGTCATTCCACGCGAAACGGTGTTATAGTAACTATTCCCGAATAGGTTCAATAATCTTAGAATTATCGCTGGTAAAACGTAAAACTGAGTTGCTCTTGATTAACTGGAGAAGTATACAAATAATAATATTTATTCTCGTTTGGTCGAATCCGCCCTAAATTGATACATTAAAAAACTTCGGGTTTGTATAGACAGGCCACAGGATAGTTCTGTGAGGCAGGCCCTATCATACGCTTTTACTTTTACCCCTGTACCCCCGGCTTGTTTCCGATAAAGTTGATTTTAAGCTTAAGGCGTCTTAAACTATGCTGGGGGCCTTGGGCACATAAGAATTTGTGGACCTTTGAAAGTAAATAAAACGACTTATACTATATTTTATTCTACTATGATCTTCTACTTATTATGGATAATAAATGGTCGGTCTTTAGGAGCCCCCTGAGGATGGGGCATGGGCCCCGTGTGCCCTTATAGTAAAGACGGTATTGCCTGATTGTTATTTATGCATATGTATGTTATAGAATTTGAAATAGTTGAATAGTTATATAAATTAACTATAATAGCATTTGAGTTTATTAGTGAATGATTATAGGAAATTACTTTGGAGGAAGTGTATTTATACTTTCAACGTGCCCGGTACCCGTGGTTTTATTTTTCTATACAAACCTTGTCCTGATAATTCCGAAGGGAAACAGGGATTATTTTTTATATATATACCTATAACTCCTATAAGGGGATACCACCAAATCAAATTCAAATCGGTTCGGTAGCTTCTGACTTTCGGAGAAAGACAGACAGACAAAACATCTAAAATCAATCAAACCGTGTTCTGTGGTTGACTGTTAAGCCCGCAAAGTATTTTTCTCAAATATCTTGAATGTACAGAATTTTTCATTCTGCAGTTTTATTATATGTATAGATTCAAAAATTAAAGATGACTACCCTAACACGGTTATCACCGCGTTGCGCTCCGGTGTGTGAGCGGGATATCGCTATAAACGTGCGTAGCGCTATCTAGCTCACACACCAGAGCGGCGTGCGGATCCGCATCCAATGTGAAGACCGCCTAGCACTCAATTGGACAGTAGGTAGGTATTTTGACGACGCGTTGGCCTAGTTTGTAGTGACCCTGCCCTGCCTACGAAGCTAGCGGTCCTGGGTTCAAATCCCGGTAAGGACAGATATTTAATTTTGTGTGATGAGCGCGAATATTTGTTCCCGAGTCATGGATGTTTTCTATGTATTTAAGTATATATTTCTCTATATAAGTATTTATATCGTTGTCTAGTGCCCATAATACAAGCCTAGAGCTTAGTTTGGGACTAGGTCAATTTGTGTGACATTGATACCTGATATTTTATTTACAAGTAGGCCTAGTTTGTTTACTGCATGGGTAGCACAAGTTGTATTTTCTCGCTTGTCGCTCAGTGCGTCTCTATCATTACAAACTAGATAGAAAGGGAGATCAGAGCGACAAACAAGTCGCGGACAACATATGCTAGCCCTCCTGCTTTAGTTATTTACATAGGCGATGTTAGTTCTTCAGCTAGCTACAAGGGTTAGGGTGAAATCACAGAATAACGCTTTATGTCTTAAATTTGTAGTTACTTTTACTAAAGTCAAAAAAATTCACTAGTAGTATTCAATCATTTTAATAGCAATAGGATTTTAACGTTTCTTCCACGTAGGCTTCTTCCTGGCACCTGGCTGGCCTGGCTTCTTACGCTCACGGCGCCGATGGTCGCGTGTCAGCAGCCCTGCGACCTGCATCTTTTCCAGCATCTCTTTGTCCACAAAGCTGCGCAACCCCCATGCAATACCCCATCTAATAGCCCCAGACTGCCCTGACGGTCCCCCGCCTTCAACATTGCATTCTATATCTACACGGCCTTGCAATCCAGTGAACACTAATGGGAACATGACTTGTTCTCTTGGTTGTATATCCTCAAAGTAAGTCAAATCCTTCCCATTTATTGTTATTTTCCCACTGCCAGGAGATTTGATGGTAACATCCCCTCTTGCTTTTTTCCTTAAACATTCATAAACAGTAATAAAGGCTCTTCCTTCATTATCATAAGAAGGTTTTGGAATCTCCAATGAAAATTTTTGTGAGACTAGAGGTTTACGATACTTCTCAATAAACTCTTTATGTCTATATGAGTAAGGTAAAGATATAAGCCTTTCCATTGCTACTACAAAATTGTCATACTCGAGGTCTGAAAGCCCTTCCACAAGTACTTGTTCCAGTTGATCTTTACTCAGCCACGCACTACTAAACGTTTTTAAGTCAGCATTTGGGTCAGGTGTAGCTTGTTTCCGAATCACTCTGTCTTCAAACTTATATGAATCTTGTATGTTCTCAACTGTGTCATAAAGAAGCTTGTAGTAACTTGGTTTGCCTGTGTAAAACAGGAAGTGGTGGGGCCTGCCTGCTTCATCAAACTCTGCTGCTTTCCGACTAGGGAACACTTCTTCTGGAGGCTTCATAAGAGGGCGGGCGGCAGGGTCATAGATGCCGCTAGGAAACAAGTACTCGATAGCCCTGTCCACATCTTTCTGTGTAAAAGTCTCGGGGTCTTCACCCATCATGTTAGCGAGGTGTCTCTTACCTATTTTGAACTCGAATTCTTGCTTTTTCATAAACTCGTCATGTTGCTGTGCCCGCTCTAAATAGGACTTCATGGCTTTACTGATCTTTTTCTTCTTATTTAATGTCTCCCAGTTAGTTAAATTATTTATAATAGATTCTGGGCTCTGTGGAACGCTGCTGCTGCTGCTTCTGCTGGCATTATGCACAACTACAAGCTGGTTGCTAAAGTACTTGGCTTTTGTTGTAACACATAGATGTTTAATGCTATAGTTAATTATACGCGACATTTTCACGTTTTTATGTGTTAAATAGGTCAGAGGTATTTACATCATATATATTTTCCTTTAAAAAGCAATAACACGAGAGGTTATGTATTGAGCGAACACAGATTAATTAAAATAAGGGCCTGTTTCACAATCAATCGACAAGTAAATTTATGTGCCAGTTAAAGTTAGCTCTCTCCTTGTCTACGTTCAAGTGTAAGAAAAGGAAAGGGCTAAATTTATGTGTCAGAAGGTTTAGAATGAAGCGCATATCACCATTAGGTTTTGGGGTTAAGAATATGTATGATAGGTATTGGTATACGCGGTACCTGACGATTGTGAAACAGGCCCTAAGCCTAATAAAATAAAGGTATATGTTGGGCGCACTACATTCACGCGCAATTCGCGCCGCGATTTCTTCTTGGCTCAACATTCGCAGTGTTCACAGTATAGATCGCGCGCTCGATTACGTAATTAGGTCTACATTTATTTATTTATTTCTTTCTTTATTGATACAAAATCCACAGCACAAAAATATCAATTTTAAAAAAGTATTATGGTAATAGACGCAAATTAAAAAGAAATGGAGGAAACGAAGAAGGTGGATGACGAGCATTCATCGTAAAAGAACAATGTTTGTAATATTTTCTCCAGTATTGGTGGTATTGGGCTAATGTTTTATAAAAGTTGCTAAAAAGTGGTTACCTAATAAGGCGCGAACCCGCTAAGAATATGCGAATCGGCTCCACATTCACACTTTCACGCGTTCTCGTATTGCATTCGCGCGTGAATGTAGTGCCTATTATATGTCGAAGTAGCGAATGTCAAATTAGTCTGACAGTTCTGACAATTCGAGGGCGGTGTGTCAAAGTCTCTTTCTTTCTTTATGTAGAAGTATGAGATGCCAAATCTTCGAATCTTTGCTGACTTTGCTGAAGCCGAAGCTCGTATATTAGAGTCTGTCTAATGAATGATGAACCGGGCTTTTAAATAAATGACTGGCAGGTCTGGCAACACTATTAAAATGACGTTTTGACATTGACAAACAAGTTGTTGTTGGTTCGAGTCTGTCAAATTAAAGTTTTCTTCTCGAAATTTACGGCCTAAACATGCGTAAAACTATCAAAAGTGGTGTGCGACAGATCCTTTGTACCATTATAAACAAATATAAAGAAAAACAAGAGAAGAGGGAAGCATTGTTGAAACAAAAAATAGAGTGTTTACATACGGTGACCGAATTCATAGGTTATAACAAGGTTAGTATGGCATGTTAATTTTGATACTTATTATTTCTATATCTTGAATCCTAAGTTTCATAGAATATATACCTTTTCTGTTCTACCTATCTTTTGAAATTGGTATTTCTTTTCCACTAAGAAATTAAACGATGTATTCTTTTCAGATAAGCTGGACGTGGATGGTGAAAAACAAATGGTTTTGAAAAATCTTTAGCAGTTGAAAGAGTTGGAGCAAAACGATTTACTATGCCAGAGTCAAACGAAGTATTTAGAAGAATAAAATTATCATCAATGACCGGTAAATACTAAAACTAATAAAATCATTGTCTTTCCCTATACATAGGTGTATTGTCTGTACCTATACCATGTTGAATCTCTTAACAATCGCAATTTTATTAAATTAATTAAATAGACAGATGATTAATATAACTGACACTCAAAACTTGTTTCAGTAAAACACTAAGGAGGTGTTTATATACATTTAGTTAAAAGATATCATAAACATATTAATATGTACCTACGTACACTTCATGAGCTCTTGGAAAAGATGTTCGCGTTATACCTGTCTTCCTTGTTCTTAAACCGTTTGCGATTTGAACCTCTCCGATGCAATTTGATTTCACCTAAACCCAAATGTTCTTAGAGCTGTCGGACTGTAAAATGGGGCTGTACTGCGTGTCACAATATATTTATAAATGGTGTTCTGTTTAATTCATTCCTTCTTTCTTCTTACAGATATCAGTGTTTCGACATTGAAGAGAATGAAGGCAAAGTAAACCATGGTGTCTTCAGTAATCCAGGAAAGAAGCGAACTCACAAGGCCACAGTATCCAATTCAGATAGTTTTGACATCCATGCCATCGGAAATAAAGTGAACGAATTTTATATTGTAAAGAAGCAAGTGCCTACACTCAGATGCCTATTAGCAGAGTTGAGAGAAAGCATCGGTTTTACCCTAATAATAAATAAAATATTTTTATTTAATGACTTGTTATTGGTGATTTTATTTACTAAAAGAGCTCACAAATGAGAAAGCATGCTGATGCAAGCATTATTATGGTGGTCTGCATTTTTTTTCATAGATAGTTTCAAAGCATCAAATACTTTGTGATACCCAAAGTTGCTAAATAGTTCGGTATACGTTTGGCGACTTTGGGTGTCACTATCTACTTATTTATTTAATGCTGACTATACGGGTCAATCAACTTTTCTTTGTAGTTCGGTGCCAGGGTGACGTTTCCTGGGTCACTCATTAAAACTATGATTTCAAAGGATATAAGTCCACTACCATTCTTTTATAGCTTTTCTCCTGAGTGTGATAGAAGTATAAATTATAAAAAAAAATCTAAGAAACTATCACTGTTGTCTCCTGGCTTACGGGACACTAAAAACAACAAAAAAGTTGATCCACCCATACGTATTAAATAGTAAGACTCTCGGGCTTCTACTAATAAACTGTACTTAAATATGATACCGTGTGTGCTCTTAATATGGATAAACGGACACTTGAGTGCGGTATTAGTAGATTTGAGTACCTATAGTTTATTAATACGGGCCTTAGTATTGTGAAAAAGTAAACCAAAATAAACAAAATAAGAAAAGTATCAAAATCGTTTATTCCTACATTGATCGGTAATACCATATGAAGATTTTTTGAATTTGCCGCTTTTTCTCAGGTTCATCTTTCATTAGACAGACTCTATATACACTAGGAAAGGCCGGGTCACACCAGTATACTTATACGCGTTTTTGCACTTTGTCACAGTATGAATAGTAGTCATAATATATAAGAATATTAAAAGTATATCTTCGTCTTCAAACTATGCTACTATACATAATTATGCTAATATGGAGCGGCTCGCATGTGTGCGTGCCCGGCCGTACGCACCGCGAGCCAACACAAAACAACTCAACACACAGGACACCAAGCCGTTTAAATTTTACTCCGGTACTTTGAATGCGTGCGTATTAAGTATCGGGTGACGCGCGTTGACGCAATGATAGGGCCTTCACAAGCGCGCTTATCGGTTGCTTATCGGTACACGTTACTACTACAACCAGGGACCCAATTCTTGTGAGTTCGAGATGATTTTTCATGCGAGATATGTCAAAAAAATGTACGCAGTTGACAGTGCGTATCGCATAAAAAATCATCTCGAAGTTACGAGAATAAGGGTCCAGCGGCCCTACTTTCAAAATGGAAGTTACGTTAGCTCCGTCCACAGACTAATAAGAGATACAACGTATGCTCCATCTTTCTCTCTCGATTTAGTCTGGAATGACAAGTGACAGGGATGGAGCTAACGTAACTTCAAACTAGACCCTCAGGCACAACTTCGTGAAATAGAATGTCTATATGTGGAATCAAGAGGGGTTACCTATTTCAATAAGTAAAACGTTTATGGTGATAGTAAAATATATTGCCACTTCTCTTGTAACACATAAATATACATATAATTCATATAATACTGTCAATATTTATAGTAAGTACAATACAAAAGGTATTTCACGCAGATGCTGCATACGAGCACAAGGATATTTTGGATAAAAATTTTGGTATGAAAATCGTGATTACCATCGGCACTCGTTTCTCAAGCAAAATAAAAATGGACGTAATACCAAACCTAGATTAACTATTAATTCAAAGGGATTCAAATGATATTCCGGTTAAAATTGTAATCGTCTGCTTTCGACCTTAAATAAAAAATATAGCTCCTGGCGCTAAGCCGATGAAGAGTTCACTAAAAATTACCCTACCATTCAATTATACGAAATCAGATATTTTTGATGTTTTGCTAAGAAATCAGAGGCCCTACTTTGAAAATCGAAGTTCGAAGTTACGTTAGCTCCATCTCTGTCTTTTGTCATTCGAGACTATATCGAGAGAAAGGGATGGAGCTAACATAACTTCGAACTTCGATTTTCAAAGTAGGGCCTCAGAGATCAGACTATAATGGATTTAAGCGATTGCTCATTTTCGGATTCACGGCCCATAGAGAATAATGTACTTGATTTTTAGTCGTTTGGAAATGAGATGAGTAACATAAAAATACTACAAATTATTAATAAAACTTGTGGAGGAAACAACAGTAAATGCAAAAAAAATATCGATTTACCGAGTTGCCTGAGAGAAGCCAGCGGGCCTATTATGGTTGTGTTTATCAATGTGGATAAAGCATCTGTCACATTCTGACCAGTGACCAGTATATAAGTGCGACAGTGACAGATGCTTTACCCACCGCGATAAACGCGCTCATAATACGGGCCCAGGGTTATCATGGGACTTGTAACATTGGGATCAATGCAATTGCAGTTCGCCTTAGGCATCAGGTATTGAAAAAACCCGAAAACCTGAATACGTCCGAGTGTCCGCTCACTTAACTAGCTATAACGATTATAAAAATACTTTTAAATAAACGAAGTCAGTTTTTTAATAAAGTAAGATTAAATTCAAGGATTTCATATTAGACTTCTCAAATTTCATTAACAAGTTGAATGTTGTACCCATAGATGGACAGTTTGATCACGGCGTAGTCTACTTATGAGAAGGCGCCACGCCACAGTTTTAATAGACTTATTTTGGCTTCAACAACAACATGGAGCCAGTAATCGATTTCATTATTTATCGGGATAATACGTATGGTTTTATAGATTCATAATTCACAATATACAAAATCAAACGTGATTTGACTTAATAACTAAGTGATGTTAACACTAGTGTCACAAACTCCTTGTGCTTAACTAAAAAACTTATTGGTTTAAATTTAAATTACATAATTATACGCTAGTAGTTCTGTCGATAAAGGTGAAGCAAGCGTATCGTAATTAATTGTTCGATCACGTTGAAAAATATTGGGCGATACATAAATGCGCGATAGCTTATAAAATACAAGTTACAATTAATGTGATCATAAAAAACTATCACATGAACAATAATTCCAAAAGCAAGCATGTATTGTGTTGCATTATATTTATATAGATCCTCTCACCGTCTCCGCCGCAGTCTTCACTTTAATCCTGGAGTGTACCTGTGTTTACTCGGTTACTTAGCTACTGCGTGCGGAAATTCGACTTATAATATGTGTTATCAAACATGTAATTTGTAAAAACCAATCAAATAATACGTTAAGTATCCAATCCTTTTCTAAAATTCTCATTTTATGTACGTAAGAACGCGAACATATGTGTACCAAAACATCACTTTCAATAACCATAAGATCAGATTACAATGAGAATCAGCACATTGTGCAAGTATACGCCAGTATTCCTCCAAGCAAACAAAACATATATTAAAAAACGAGTAAGCTACAGATAGATTTTGAAAAAGTACCTATTGTCATACACGAAGTCACATTTAAACAGGTATAGAACGTCTTGCACTCGTGTTGATGACATTACGTCGACGTCGTTTACGTTTACGAGTGCGGAACTAACTTCCGGTCCACATTCACGGGCAGTCCAAATGAACCTGGGTCCAGCCGTAGTCATTTCAGTTCATTGACTATGATTGGACCAAGTCCATTTGTTGTAATTTGGACCGACCACAAATGTGGAGATTTAGGTCGGATTTAGTACTTATTTGTAGTATCTACATAAAAGTTACGTTTTAAACCCGAATAGATACAGACATAAGAATCAGTTAAAGCATTGAAGCACATATTGGTGTTACAATTTAGAGGATTACAAACATTAAGAACTATCAAACATTTCTGTTTTAGTCGGTTGACTAACTCGGTTACATCTAATATTAATAAATTATTATTTGGAATGTCATTTAAACTATGGTTAACATGCATTGAAATCGCTATGTAAATGCTACTTTAGTTTTAAAAGAATATTAGATTTTTAATTTTACAGTCGATCTGATTTAACTCATAAATAAGTTTGAAGGACCATTTACAAGTGAGGAAGTGTATTTCTGCTAATGATTCATCCTTGATGTTGAGTTGAGACTAGGTATAACAAGGAATGTCCACTCCGGCCGCGGGCGAGGCGCGGGCCGGGGCGCGCCGGCGCGCTACGTCGGCTCGTCCGACGACATCAGCGCCTCCGACTGCTCGTCCAGCTCCGGGATGTTCCTTATCACCCTGTTGGCAACACTTATTCGTTAACATCATTATCTACCATCGGTGTTTTAAGATAAGTTTGCTTGCTCACTGGATATTTATTTCGTAAGGTACACCAACAACAATAGAAGATTGTTCAACAAGATACTAAAACAAGCCATAATGACACGAGATGTTTAGCCATGCGAGCGAGCCAGTGAGCGAGAGTGGCTATAGTTCGAGTGTCATTATGGTTGTTTAGTCTCGCGTTAAACACTCTGAATTTCACTTTGAATGCGAGGAAAAGAAAAACGACGTTTCATTATTTAGCAAATATGGTAACAACGTTTCTGACTAATTTGTTTCGCGGTTGTTAGACTTGTTAGTTTTTCGTAAAGTGACACTTTACAAAGTGACACAAATGCTTGCATATTTAGCCAACGGATATAAACTTGAAAACTATTTGGACCATGCCTAATAAAATAAAACTATCCTTAATATATTTAAATAGATTCATATTTGTAATCATTAATCGTGTTTCACGAAATTAAATCGATATTTTTAAATATTATTGAGCAGTAGTTTTTTTGAGGTTATTTCCACAGCCTAAAAATGGTCCATACACAATCACTGAAAATGGCGATAATCCTTCATTCACAAACACCTGTTTAGGGGTATCCAAAGTAAATAAAAAAAAAAAAATCTCTAGAGATTAATAAGGAGTTTTAGCCCGATGTGCAGAGACTGAAGTAACATTTTAAGAGCACGAGTAGTGAAAACATATTAATACAATTACAAGAAATTATTAATATATTACATATTAATTAATTACAGAAAGCCACGTCTTTTCACCAGGCCAGCAACGATTACAGTAGGAAATCATTACAAACTAGGAACTGTCGATACAACGACGTTTTTTTGTCGTCGAAGAAATAAGAAATGCATCGCTATTTGCATGACGTCGACTAAAGGTGCTTTTCTACAGGCAACAAGGTGAGGCGAAACGAGAATTTAAAGGACACCGGTCCGAAAGTATAAAAAATAACATCGGTGAATTTTGATTATCAAAACAAATTTATATACACATATACAAATTTGTTTAGATTAAAATATAATAATACTTCGAGGGCATATAAATTCTATGAATAGATGTTAATAAAATTGTATCCTAGAGCCAGGAGCCGGCGGCGCCGGGCGCGTCGGTCGCGGCGAGCGCCCAGCCCAGGCCGGCCAGCAGGCCCGCGGCCGCCCCCCCGCATCTCATCGTGTCCTAGAGTAAGGGACCAGGCGGCCAGGACTCACGAGAAGCCGTCGCTCCGGAAGCGCTCGAGCCAGGAGCCGGCGGCGCCGGGCGCGTCGGTCGCGGCGAGCGCCCAGCCCAGGCCGGCCAGCAGGCCCGCGGCCGCCCCCCCGCATCTCATCGTGTCCTAGAGTAAGGGACCAGGCGGCCAGGACTCACGAGAAGCCGTCGCTCCGGAAGCGCTCGAGCCAGGAGCCGGCGGCGCCGGGCGCGTCGGTCGCGGCGAGCGCCCAGCCCAGGCCGGCCAGCAGGCCCGCGGCCGCCCCCCCGCATCTCATCGTGTCCTAGAGTAAGGGACCAGGCGGCCAGGACTCACGAGAAGCCGTCGCTCCGGAAGCGCTCGAGCCAGGAGCCGGCGGCGCCGGGCGCGTCGGTCGCGGCGAGCGCCCAGCCCAGGCCGGCCAGCAGGCCCGCGGCCGCCCCCCCGCATCTCATCGTGTCCTAGAGTAAGGGACCAGGCGGCCAGGACTCACGAGAAGCCGTCGCTCCGGAAGCGCTCGAGCCAGGAGCCGGCGGCGCCGGGCGCGTCGGTCGCGGCGAGCGCCCAGCCCAGGCCGGCCAGCAGGCCCGCGGCCGCCCCCCCGCATCTCATCGTGTCCTAGAGTAAGGGACCAGGCGGCCAGGACTCACGAGAAGCCGTCGCTCCGGAAGCGCTCGAGCCAGGAGCCGGCGGCGCCGGGCGCGTCGGTCGCGGCGAGCGCCCAGCCCAGGCCGGCCAGCAGGCCCGCGGCCGCCCCCCCGCATCTCATCGTGTCCTAGAGTAAGGGACCAGGCGGCCAGGACTCACGAGAAGCCGTCGCTCCGGAAGCGCTCGAGCCAGGAGCCGGCGGCGCCGGGCGCGTCGGTCGCGGCGAGCGCCCAGCCCAGGCCGGCCAGCAGGCCCGCGGCCGCCCCCCCGCATCTCATCGTGTCCTAGAGTAAGGGACCAGGCGGCCAGGACTCACGAGAAGCCGTCGCTCCGGAAGCGCTCGAGCCAGGAGCCGGCGGCGCCGGGCGCGTCGGTCGCGGCGAGCGCCCAGCCCAGGCCGGCCAGCAGGCCCGCGGCCGCCCCCCCGCATCTCATCGTGTCCTAGAGTAAGGGACCAGGCGGCCAGGACTCACGAGAAGCCGTCGCTCCGGAAGCGCTCGAGCCAGGAGCCGGCGGCGCCGGGCGCGTCGGTCGCGGCGAGCGCCCAGCCCAGGCCGGCCAGCAGGCCCGCGGCCGCCCCCCCGCATCTCATCGTGTCCTAGAGTAAGGGACCAGGCGGCCAGGACTCACGAGAAGCCGTCGCTCCGGAAGCGCTCGAGCCAGGAGCCGGCGGCGCCGGGCGCGTCGGTCGCGGCGAGCGCCCAGCCCAGGCCGGCCAGCAGGCCCGCGGCCGCCCCCCCGCATCTCATCGTGTCCTAGAGTAAGGGACCAGGCGGCCAGGACTCACGAGAAGCCGTCGCTCCGGAAGCGCTCGAGCCAGGAGCCGGCGGCGCCGGGCGCGTCGGTCGCGGCGAGCGCCCAGCCCAGGCCGGCCAGCAGGCCCGCGGCCGCCCCCCCGCATCTCATCGTGTCCTAGAGTAAGGGACCAGGCGGCCAGGACTCACGAGAAGCCGTCGCTCCGGAAGCGCTCGAGCCAGGAGCCGGCGGCGCCGGGCGCGTCGGTCGCGGCGAGCGCCCAGCCCAGGCCGGCCAGCAGGCCCGCGGCCGCCCCCCCGCATCTCATCGTGTCCTAGAGTAAGGGACCAGGCGGCCAGGACTCACGAGAAGCCGTCGCTCCGGAAGCGCTCGAGCCAGGAGCCGGCGGCGCCGGGCGCGTCGGTCGCGGCGAGCGCCCAGCCCAGGCCGGCCAGCAGGCCCGCGGCCGCCCCCCCGCATCTCATCGTGTCCTAGAGTAAGGGACCAGGCGGCCAGGACTCACGAGAAGCCGTCGCTCCGGAAGCGCTCGAGCCAGGAGCCGGCGGCGCCGGGCGCGTCGGTCGCGGCGAGCGCCCAGCCCAGGCCGGCCAGCAGGCCCGCGGCCGCCCCCCCGCATCTCATCGTGTCCTAGAGTAAGGGACCAGGCGGCCAGGACTCACGAGAAGCCGTCGCTCCGGAAGCGCTCGAGCCAGGAGCCGGCGGCGCCGGGCGCGTCGGTCGCGGCGAGCGCCCAGCCCAGGCCGGCCAGCAGGCCCGCGGCCGCCCCCCCGCATCTCATCGTGTCCTAGAGTAAGGGACCAGGCGGCCAGGACTCACGAGAAGCCGTCGCTCCGGAAGCGCTCGAGCCAGGAGCCGGCGGCGCCGGGCGCGTCGGTCGCGGCGAGCGCCCAGCCCAGGCCGGCCAGCAGGCCCGCGGCCGCCCCCCCGCATCTCATCGTGTCCTAGAGTAAGGGACCAGGCGGCCAGGACTCACGAGAAGCCGTCGCTCCGGAAGCGCTCGAGCCAGGAGCCGGCGGCGCCGGGCGCGTCGGTCGCGGCGAGCGCCCAGCCCAGGCCGGCCAGCAGGCCCGCGGCCGCCCCCCCGCATCTCATCGTGTCCTAGAGTAAGGGACCAGGCGGCCAGGACTCACGAGAAGCCGTCGCTCCGGAAGCGCTCGAGCCAGGAGCCGGCGGCGCCGGGCGCGTCGGTCGCGGCGAGCGCCCAGCCCAGGCCGGCCAGCAGGCCCGCGGCCGCGCGCCAGGCGCCGCCCGCCTCCAGCACGTCCCAGCCCGCCGCCAGCGGCGCCGCCGCGCCGAGCGCGCACGTCGCCGCGTACGGGGACGTCAGCGACCGGCCCCTGCAATGCAACAAAGGTACAACACGTTGTAAACCAAAATCTTCAAACGTCTTCTTTCTCCTAAACTTCAAGTGCCATAATACGCATGCAGAGCTAGCGGTTACCAGAGCCACAGCGACTCGAGCAGCAGCGGGCCGAGCGCGGCGTCCAGCAGCAGCCAGGAGCAGGCGCGCGGCGCCGGCAGCGTGGCGCGCTCCACGCCGCCGGCCGCCAGCGCGCCGCCGAGCGCCCAGCCGAACACGCCGCACGCGCACCCCACCAGACCTAAGGGGTAAACGTACAGGCACTCAGGGAAGGACACAACGACCAAAGAGGAAATAAAAAAAAATACATTTTTAAAAACATTGTTCGTTACCGATTCACTTCTAACACTGATGATAATCGCTATTACAAGAATATTAGTACCCCAAGCCAGAATACTATACGACATAACACTATAATAATAACCTAAGCGAGCTGTCTCAACATTGATAAGTGGCCTGATTTGCCTAACAGTAAGTAGGCTGCCAAACCCTAAGAAAAGTCAACCATTTCCAAACACTTGTCACTTAGAAATATACTAACTCATTTAGTTTCCTTAGCATTGAGTAGCTTATTGTTACTAGTAAACCATTAAGTACCTACTTTACCTAAATCAAAATCAAATCAAGTTTATTTATTTCATTACATTTCCACATTTTTCATGGATAGATTACATAGATTTAGCGTGACGTTTATCCTACTGTAATCAACGGATTTTCGGTTTACCTTGAAAATTAATGATGTATCATCAGAAAATAGCGCAATATCACGAAGTTTTTCTACCGTGGGTGATAACTGATAAGTCATTTATATAAACCAAAAATAAGAAAGAGCCTAATATAGAGCCCTGAGGCACACCTATTTTAACTGCTTCTCTAATAGACTGTGTTTGATATTACAACAACTGTTTGTCTTCTATCACTAAGATATGAAAACATAAGCCTGAGTGAATTATGTATTTGACATACCATAATGTTCTCATTTTAATATAAGAGTCGTATGATTCACGCAATCAAAAGCCTTGAAAAGGTCGCAAAAAATCCTATGCATCACAAGATTACTCCAAAATATTAAATATATTTAATTAGTACAGATTCTGCATCAGTTGTGGATCAATCCTCAATTCTCAATTCTTTATTGCTTCCATAAGTTATACATAATATACAGGTGTTAGATATCTTATAACTACTTAGGTATAAGGTATGAGATCTTTATGGACCCTGGTAGGGCACAGCAACTTACAAACTATTGAGGGGGCTTGTTTATTGACAATACAACAATTCCTTTTTTATTTAAAATTTTAACGGCTCATCCTCTGGTGAAGCGGAACAGTTTAACTCGCGTGGAGAGGTTTCCGTACAAACTTTTTTTTTTTGGTAGAATTCTTGTAGGTTTTCCTATAATGTACAAGCAATGAACTACATTTTGTACTTTTTTCAAAGTTTGAGTACTGTACTGACCGACGAGCAGCGGCTCGTTGATGCCGGGCCCGCGGCGCAGCTCCCGGCGCAGCAGCAGCAGGTGCACGGCGTAGCTCAGCGCGGCGCCCAGCGCGGCCAGCGCGCTGCTCCAGTCGCCGCGCGTCTCCGTCACACCCAGCATCACCTGTGCCCAATATAAAACTCGACAAGCCGGATTTACATTTCTCTTCATTTGTCGTGTCATGTTAGTGAGGGCTACCGTTCACAATTATACGTCGTTGTTACGTTTTGCGACTATATTTTAAATCAATATGATCAGAAGTGCACACTTATCTGATGCGACAACACAAGCCGAGACATCACAAGTGCATCATTATATCATCTCACCATACAAATGTATAAAAACTGTGCGTATAAAAAAAGTTCAAGATGGCGGCTACTTTTTCTCATTCTGCCAACAGATTAATTGTCGGAGACCATACACATCCCCAGATATCGATTTTGGAAGCAATCGGTTGAATAACTAAAAAGTTCAAGATGGCGGCTACTTTTTCTCATGCTGCCAACAAAATCATTGTCAGAGACCACACAGATCCCCAGATTTCGATTTTGGAAGGAATACTTTTGTGGCATCTTTCTAAAGAACGAACGTAAAATGCGAAGGAGCCCATTCGTCTCGACGGGACACTCGCGACTGACAGCACCGCCAAATCCTCTTAGCGGTCTCGTAGAGGCATGCGTCTGTGTGAGAGCGTCGTTTGAAGCATTTGTTCGTAGCTTCTTTACTGGTTTATTTATATACTCTGGTTTAAGGGCCTGTTTCACAATCGACCAGTAAATTTATCTGCCATTTAAAGTTGTTTCTCTCCTTGTCTATTTTCAAGAAAGAGAAAGGCTAAATTTATCTGTCAAATATGCTTTACTTGTCGATTGTGAAACAGGCGGTAAATCTATCTATCTGACAGATACTATTATCAGGAGATTGAAAAATCTGTCGTCAGTCACAAGTACGAGCTGGGCGTCTATTATGTGCATAGGTACATACATACACATACATACAATCACGCTTTCTTTCCCAGGTAGAGCTACAGAATTACCAACAACTCTAAAACCTTCCTATCTATTATATTTTGATCCTTATTGCGATCAATGACGATTAAAGGAAAGGCCTGCGTAATATGATGTAGGGTTTCGAAAAGGGCGGCAATGAAATATATGAGCACGTACCAGGGCGGCGGCGGTGAGCAGCACGCCGGCCAGGCGCGCGAGCGAGAGCCGGTCGGGCGCGTGCCGCGCAGGCAATGATATATGAGCACGTACCAGGGCGGCGGCGGTGAGCAGCACGCCGGCCAGGCGCGCGAGCGAGAGCCGGTCGGGCGCGCGCCGCGCAGGCAATGATATATGAGCACGTACCAGGGCGGCGGCGGTGAGCAGCACGCCGGCCAGGCGCGCGAGCGAGAGCCGGTCGGGCGCGCGCCGCGCAGGCAATGATATATGAGCACGTACCAGGGCGGCGGCGGTGAGCAGCACGCCGGCCAGGCGCGCGAGCGAGAGCCGGTCGGGCGCGCGCCGCGCAGGCAATGATATATGAGCACGTACCAGGGCGGCGGCGGTGAGCAGCACGCCGGCCAGGCGCGCGAGCGAGAGCCGGTCGGGCGCGCGCCGCGCAGGCAATGATATATGAGCACGTACCAGGGCGGCGGCGGTGAGCAGCACGCCGGCCAGGCGCGCGAGCGAGAGCCGGTCGGGCGCGCGCCGCGCAGGCAATGATATATGAGCACGTACCAGGGCGGCGGCGGTGAGCAGCACGCCGGCCAGGCGCGCGAGCGAGAGCCGGTCGGGCGCGCGCCGCGCAGGCAATGATATATGAGCACGTACCAGGGCGGCGGCGGTGAGCAGCACGCCGGCCAGGCGCGCGAGCGAGAGCCGGTCGGGCGCGCGCCGCGCAGGCAATGATATATGAGCACGTACCAGGGCGGCGGCGGTGAGCAGCACGCCGGCCAGGCGCGCGAGCGAGAGCCGGTCGGGTGAGCGCGCCGCGCAGGCAATGATATATGAGCACGTACCAGGGCGGCGGCGGTGAGCAGCACGCCGGCCAGGCGCGCGAGCGAGAGCCGGTCGGGCGCGCGCCGCGCAGGCAATGATATATGAGCACGTACCAGGGCGGCGGCGGTGAGCAGCACGCCGGCCAGGCGCGCGAGCGAGAGCCGGTCGGGCGCGCGCCGCGCAGGCAATGATATATGAGCACGTACCAGGGCGGCGGCGGTGAGCAGCACGCCGGCCAGGCGCGCGAGCGAGAGCCGGTCGGGCGCGCGCCGCGCAGGCAATGATATATGAGCACGTACCAGGGCGGCGGCGGTGAGCAGCACGCCGGCCAGGCGCGCGAGCGAGAGCCGGTCGGGTGAGCGCGCCGCGCAGGCAATGATATATGAGCACGTACCAGGGCGGCGGCGGTGAGCAGCACGCCGGCCAGGCGCGCGAGCGAGAGCCGGTCGGGTGAGCGCGCCGCGCAGGCAATGATATATGAGCACGTACCAGGGCGGCGGCGGTGAGCAGCACGCCGGCCAGGCGCGCGAGCGAGAGCCGGTCGGGCGCGCGCCGCGCAGGCAATGATATATGAGCACGTACCAGGGCGGCGGCGGTGAGCAGCACGCCGGCCAGGCGCGCGAGCGAGAGCCGGTCGGGTGAGCGCGCCGCGCAGGCAATGATATATGAGCACGTACCAGGGCGGCGGCGGTGAGCAGCACGCCGGCCAGGCGCGCGAGCGAGAGCCGGTCGGGTGAGCGCGCCGCGCAGGCAATGATATATGAGCACGTACCATGGCGGCGGCGGTGAGCAGCACGCCAGCCAGGCGCGCGAGCGAGAGCCGGTCGGGTGAGCGCGCCGCGCAGGCAATGATATATGAGCACGTACCAGGGCGGCGGCGGTGAGCAGCACGCCGGCCAGGCGCGCGAGCGAGAGCCGGTCGGGTGAGCGCGCCGCGCAGGCAATGATATATGAGCACGTACCAGGGCGGCGGCGGTGAGCAGCACGCCGGCCAGGCGCGCGAGCGAGAGCCGGTCGGGCGCGCGCCGCGCAGGCAATGATATATGAGCACGTACCAGGGCGGCGGCGGTGAGCAGCACGCCGGCCAGGCGCGCGAGCGAGAGCCGGTCGGGTGAGCGCGCCGCGCAGGCAATGATATATGAGCACGTACCAGGGCGGCGGCGGTGAGCAGCACGCCGGCCAGGCGCGCGAGCGAGAGCCGGTCGGGTGAGCGCGCCGCGCAGGCAATGATATATGAGCACGTACCAGGGCGGCGGCGGTGAGCAGCACGCCGGCCAGGCGCGCGAGCGAGAGCCGGTCGGGTGAGCGCGCCGCGCAGGCAATGATATATGAGCACGTACCAGGGCGGCGGCGGTGAGCAGCACGCCGGCCAGGCGCGCGAGCGAGAGCCGGTCGGGTGAGCGCGCCGCGCAGGCAATGATATATGAGCACGTACCAGGGCGGCGGCGGTGAGCAGCACGCCGGCCAGGCGCGCGAGCGAGAGCCGGTCGGGTGAGCGCGCCGCGCCCAGCGCCAGCGCCAGCGCGCCCGCCGCCGACGCCAGCAGCGTGGCCGCGCCCGGCCGCGCGCCGCGCAGCGCAAGCCGGTACAGGTAGTTCGACACGAACCACTGCCACACACACACGATTATTACACCTATTTGTGACCCATGTCGATCCTTCTTGACATATTTTGTAAACAGTTTATTCAAAAGCTATTTGTTCATTTTAAAATAAAGAATTAAATTTTTTGGTAACCTTGAAGGTAGAACTTATTTACTTTAGCCGAATAGGTAGTTAACTAAAAGCATATACCGCTCGACTCAGTATACTATACTCTGATTATTCTAAGATGATGCCTGTGACAGCCGTATTTCGTAAATTCAATCACCTGCTATACTCACAAGCGATGTGTTTAAAACTAGGCGATAAATTATTTAAATTACTGGACGGCGTCGCTAGGTTTGTACCGATGTAGTATTATAAGGGTGCGTTTCCACCAGAGTTTAATGTGTTTTCATACATTTGACAATCGGAGCGAGGTGTCTCAAGATGTCAAATGTATGAAAGCACATTAATGCGCATCTCTGGTGGAAACGCACCCTAATCAGAGTATAACCGATCGACCAAAACGAATTGAACAGACCGATAAAGAGAATCATTAACATCTGTTGCCTGTCCTTCATCTATTCTTTAATGTTTTATTGTTTACTGTTTGTGTTGCTTTTGTCTTATGTTCAAATAATCTTAAATTCGCAGTGCTTTAGTTTTACTGTTATACTGTGTAATTTCATTAAATAAATAAATAAATAAATTATAGTTAAACTAGCTTTTGTGTGCCACCCCGTCCGCGTCGAAGTCTTTTATCGCTATTCCGTCGGGAACTCTCCAAATTTCCGCGATAGAAACCAGCCTATGTGCTATTCCAGACATAGTTCGTAGTTTAATGAGTTTAACGGTTGATGAGAATGGCGTGAGAGGTGAGACTGACCGGCGCGGTGAAGACGAGCGCCATGCGCAGGTGGCGGCGCGTGGCCTGCGCGGCGGCGCGGCGCTGCGCGAACTCGCTGGCGCGCACCGACGCTGCCCACGACAGCCGCGCCAGCAGCGCCTCGCCCGCCATCGCCGCAGACATCACGCGCACCTACCACACATAACATCTCAATAAAACTCGAACATAGGTATACAATAATGTCGGACAACTCCAACTGGCTTTTTTGCATTTGTGCAGAAAAGTGCTGACCGAAATTTTACAAGAGAGTAGCAAGCTAAACAAATATTGCATTTTATTTGCAAGGTTTTGATTGAAATAAATTGAATGTAGATTATTTTCAGAAACTCATCCCTATGATTTTTCTTACCAATGACTTTTTTTAATCTGAGAGAGACTCAAACCCATGGGGTATAAACAAACCCAAAAGCCAAATAAAATACTATAAAACTGCTTAAAATGTCCATTAGCAAAACATTCCTTTTGCAAAATGTCCCATTCTCGAAACGTCCCAAGCTTTTCGCAAAATGTTCGTTCTGTGAAAGTCCCTTTCGCGAAAAACCCCAATAGCATAAAAACTTTATTGTAAACGCAAGCTTACTTACGTAGCAGAACACCAAATATGTCATTTCAAGTTGAGTTGATGTTGACATCAAATATGTAATTTCCCAAAAAGCGTTATTATTTGTACTACTTTTGTTTTATTTCCGAAAAACAAAAACTTCATAATGTCGTTTAGGTTAGGTTAGGTTACTAGACTAGACTACAAAAAGACACAGATGCAACGTAACATACATTTTTATAAACGATACATACGGGCAAAATACTTTTTATAAAGATCAGGTGGAGATGCGTGCGAGGCGAATAAACGGCTGTAGAATATACCTTCTATAATACCTTCCTCCCTGAGGACTCCCACCACATTTTAGAGGGCCTGATCAATGTCAACGACATTTGTGGTTTCCACGGAAGCAAATCGATTCTCCAGATTTGACTTGAATGTTTCAGATCCCATTATAGTTTGGAGCATGTTTGGTCGGAGCCTAGACTTCATCAAACGGACACGTTCAAGCTTAAAGTTAATATTCAGAGAGCCTCGGACAAGTCGGTGATCACTTCCGGTATTGAACCTGTTGATCACTGAGACGTCTCTGAATACGTGCCTCTTGTCCGCTATGATGAAGTCAATCTCATTTTTCGTTAAAGTGTCGGGGCTCTGCCATTTCCACTTCCTCATCTATCATCAGCTTTCGTCAATACTATATATTATGTCGATTTTCGAAAATCGCTAACTTAGCATTATGCATCTTGAGTAGGCCATCTAGGGCACGTTTTATAAAGCTACAAGTAACAATTTTACAGGTTTAAACTGGCAACACTGCTCAAATGGCTGGTCGTCATTGGTCGAGGTTGTGTCAAATGGAAACTTATAACCTTAAACCTGTAACAGGCCACTGGACATACCTCGGCGACTTTGTTGAAGCGCACGGCGCGCGGCGCGGCGTCGTCGCTGTCTGTGGTCTCGCCGGCGCGCACCGGCACGAACGTCGAGTCGCCCTGCAACGCATCAAGCCTACTGTTTCTACTCAGTGTGTGTGAATAAAAATCCCACTTTAGTAAACGGTATAAGTGTATACCGTTTACTAAATAGAGGGCAACCGCAGAATTGTTAACCGCTGTCCCCAATGATATTTAAAGTTTTACAAGTCTAAATTAAAAATAAAAAACTAGACTGCGTAAAAAAAAACTGTGTAGGTAACTTATGTACAGTAACACCCCAGCCCAATGTCAAGACCTTTTAATCGTTATAAATCCTAAATGATCATTCAAAATGAAAAATGATAAAGGAAACCTAAAGATGATTTTTAAATACCAATTCAATGATACCCCACTTGTCATAGTTCGTCGACTTTATTTGTTTTATTTTTCACAATATGGCGTCTGGTTGCCGCCTTAAGTGACACTCACAAGATTAAACAATTCGATTGACACAAGAATCATCAAAATTGGCCAACGCATGTAGTTTCTAGAGCGTCACAAAGGAACAAACAAACATACATACATGTACATTTAGGCTGATAAACACATTACTCTCCTTTGCGTCGCGCAGTCGGGTAAGAAGAGGTAGATTGCCTTTAGATTGCTTATACTCATGTTGAAACTTTAGTAATAGACCGAGAGCTGGCCACTGCAACACAAAAAGGGTTGCAATTTACAGAGCAGTGAAACCCCTCTAATTAGGGTGCCATAATTATAATTCTTATTTTTTTGGAAGCCTGGTTGCTTTTCAACACAACGGTGGGATAATCACGTCATTACTTTGACGGAACCCTCAAAACCAACCGTTATAGATAGATGGTATTTTTTTATACACATGGGTTTCTTAATAAACCCCTTATACAGAAAAAACAACAGATTATAAAAACTGACCAAGTAAGACTCGAGCAGTACGAAACCATTGATGTGAGCCCACATCATCATTCTTTGGGTTATCAAATGGAAGGGCTTAATGAGCTGATTCTAAATAATTCATGACATTTCTGACACTTGTAAGTAAGTAAAAACTTTATTGTATTAAATCAAAACAAAAACACAAAAATGAAGATGTAAAAAAAATGTATGAATGCGAACATTTCCCTTTAAGGGAAACCAGTTAACCCTTGAGATTGAGAAAATTTGTCTTCTGTTTTTGGGCTTATAGATAGATTTTGAAAATATAACAGTATTTGTAAGTCACTAAATGGTTATGGTAACCAGCTTTTGAAAAAAAAACCCATACTTACTGTACTTACCAAACTGTTGTTTGAGTCAGTAAAAAAGTTGTCTTCATCTGCCTCTGCTGTAGGTTCAAGCAATTGCTGAAAGTATACATTATTTATAAAATAATATGACAGGCAAAAGCCTTTGAATCTAACAAAACAAAATTTTACATATTTGGATTAAGTGTTAGAAATAACTAAACAAAATAAACCACAATTATTAGACTACGAGCTGTTGCCCACGACTCTGTCTGTGCAGAAAAATAAAATATATGTTCATTAGGGATGATGTAGGATTCTGATGGTGAAAGATTTTTTCAAATCGGTCCAGTAGTTTCAGGGCCTATTCAATTAAAACAAACAAACAATCAAACCCTCCCTCTGTATAATATTATTGTAGATAAACATATTTTTAGAGTTGATGATGATGTTTTGTTGTTGTTGATGTTAATGTTATCATTATCAAAATACCATTTATATTAAATGTAGCAATGTTCAAATTTATAATCACTGTAGTAGGTAATTAATGTACACACATGTAGAGGTTCAGAGTTTAGGCACTTAAAGTAGGGTTGGCCACTTTCAAGTGAAGTCAAGCCACAGATTAAAATTGTGAAGCCATTTTTATACAAAATATAGTTATAGCTTGAGACTAATGTATAAGTATATTAGTAAAGATGAATAAATACATTAACTTACAGTATAATCAGCAGGCCGGCATGGGTCCCTTGTGGGAGGGGAGAAACACAGCACCACCAGGTAAACAAACAACAAGGAGCTGCGAATATAAGTCACCAGGAACGGTATATCTATCTTCTGCTCTACATATATGTACTGAAAATAAAAACAGAAAAATACTGCTTCTAAATCACATTTCAAGACAATACTTCTTTTTTTTATTTATGGTGGTTGCTTAGACATTGCTTAATGATTGATTAAACTATTGTTTTCAATTTTTTTTAATGAGAAAAGCAAATTACCTTAGTCAGCTCGGACGACACCACCCACAATACATCAACCAATAATAGGATGAACAACCCAAACACAAACTTCTTCTTGCTGTAGTGTTGTAAATCTTCACTGTCATTTTTGTTATTTTGCGTAACGCGAAAATAATTGTGGCATAGAATCAACATGAAGACGACTAATAAATTCAACATAAACAAGTTTGAAGCGAAGTTACTATGAATTGCTTATGTCCATAATACAGTTCCTTGTTTTGCCGAATTCTTATCAGGACTTATGTTGCGTATTTGTGATTAAGTCAATGGACAATATAACTGACTGTGAACAATACTGATTATGGTTATTACTATTACACTTATATCACACTTTAAAAATATTTGTAGACTAGAAATCGCAAAATTTGGAAAGAAGATAAGCTGTAACTGTCAATATCAATCATTAATAAAATTCAGAGAGAGGCGTTTTTCTAGACGATTGACACTTTGATTGTCAACTTGGTTATACATAGGGGCTCTACTTTGAAATCAGTAATTCGAACTTCGGATCGCGCCGTCACTTTCTTGCAAATTAGTGACGTGTCGAGAGCAAAAGGGATAGCAATAGACGAAGTTCGAATTACGGATTTCAAAGTAGAGCCTCAGCTTTAAACAAGCGTCCATTAAAATCATTGTATTATTTTATGAGAAAACACTGTATAAACAGAAGGAGCACGAACTATACAGAGATACTATTCAAGGGACTTAAAATAATTTTCGATATAAATTACATTGCATTTTTTTTATTACAACAGAGGACAAAAGCGGATTACTCACATCCCTGCGCCAGAGTCGACAGGATTGAGATCACGTTACACGTCCTTGTGGATTAAAAAGTTCACGGTTAGCTACAACGTGTTCTCAATCCAAAATAAATAATCAATGTTAATAAGCAGGGTCAAACTCGTCAGCAAAGGAACACATACATATCTGGCCTACTACTTTGAAAGAATGAGAAGCCCGCTTTAACGGTATGGGATGGGCTTTTCCATGGGATGGAATACAGTATATTTATAAATTCCATATGGGTTTTTCTTGGTCTTCGTCATTTTTTACAGAAAAAAACGAGTCTAGTACAGACTCATTTAGATCGTAGAGGGAGAATTACTCTATTTACGATTTAAATAAACTGAACCCGTACAATCTGTGGACAGGCTAACGTTGTGTCAAATGTAAATTGTCAAGAAAAATTTTTGAAGTGTTTCTTTTCCTTCTTATTGCCATTTTCGTCACACAGACTACTTAGTTAGAGATACTACGTCAACAACAGGTCAACAGCTGTTTGTTCTTTTTAAGTTTAAGAATATTAATTGTAGAGATTTTAAGTATTTTAATGTTTGTGTCCGGTCATGATAGTTGTTAGTGATAGAGTAGTCAAATATGAAACAAAGGTAAGGGAAGCATAGTTATTGGAACCTGTTTGGTGTTTACGTGTTATTCATACAAGTTGTTTATCAGGACGCGCCTCATGCACGGAGATGAGTTGGTTGGATATACCATGAATGCGAACAAGGACGACGGTGAAGTTACAACCGAAATTCCTCTTCATAAAATGAAGTCCCAAGATCATTTTATTGAAGCGCAGATCCAAGACGGAGATACATTACAAGCTATTGCGTTACGTTTCTATTGTTCTGTGAGTAGTTGTCAATGTGCCCTATTCTATGTGTTTATTACTTAATCAGTAACTTATTGAAATTATAGGGAATATACCCTTATATTTTCATTTGTGTCATAGATATTAGTAATGATTTACATTATTATATATATTTAATATAATATACTTCTGTGATGCATTTGTATTTGAAAAAACAAAGGTTACCTTGTTATGTGTGTAATTACGCTTAATATGACCTCTTATCATAATGATAAATTGACTATCTTCATTGTGTCATACATGTATTCTAAGACAAAACGCTTCCACCATTCTTGGATAAAACATATTATCCAAATTGCATAATATTTTTTAATTGTTCTGCCCTTATCAATTTATATTAATTTAATTAGAAAACACAAAGTTCAATCAATTGTAATAAACCTTTTATTTTATAGATCTCAGAACTAAAAAGGATTAACCAAATACATAAGGATAATGAGATATTCGCAAGGAGAACCATCAAAGTTCCAGTTACACCATACTCTGTGCTGACAGAATTGCAACCACTACCTCCTGACCCTGTTCCGTCAACATCTAAAAACACTCAAAGCTCACACAGCGTTTTAAAAAATAATCATTTTGATCTTGTACCAACAGCACCAAATGTTAATGCAGAAATAAATGGAAATAATGACTTCGCTATAGACTGCAATTCTATAGTATTAAATAGCACGCTAGCACCATCTGTTGTCCCTTATACAGACACGGAACCAATTGAGTCAGTTACAGAAGACACCCAATTATTACCAAATAAACAGAAAGAATCTGTTGAAGCTGTGGTTGTTAAAGAATTAACCTCACATGGTGCTGATTTTGGTCTAAAATGGTATCACTTAGTATGTTTTGTGCTGGTCTTGGGTTTTGTGATCCCACTAGTATATGTGTATATCAATGTTGTAGGTAAGAATGAACATCCGGAGGTAGTTCATGATGACTTGCCACCTATGCATGGCAGGTGACAATTGTATTCCAGGTTGATCTGATCAAAAACTAAGCTGCGGTATATTTTTGAATTTTATATATTCTTATATTGTAAGGGGACACATATGTGATTCTTAAAATAAATGTATATTAAGGTGCTAACTCCACTCGCGTGATTTTATTGCAGTAGTAACTCCTGTCTTTTGTTGTACACACACAGCCTAGTATATCAAATCAAATTGTTGCTCACACATGCTGCGTAATGTGATTTCTTAGCACTTGAAGTCGCGAATCTGTGAGGAGACAGGCAGGATGCTGGTCGACAGTAGTGACGGGTCGCCGCAATAATCTCGCTCACCGATTTAGCGCCTAAATAATATAATATTGTAACTTTTGTTTAATTTATCTAAAAACCCATGCCTGTTTTACTGGATTTACTGGGTTTTTAAGGTGTCTACCAATCATCATCTTTTTGTACTCATTTTGCTATGATGGTATATTACCTAGGTATGCAGGGTAATCGTTAAGTATGTCTAGGCGATTATTCCGTAACTATATTACAGATATCAAAAAAAAAAACTGATATCGAAAGTAGGTACGTTACCTAATCAGTAAAACGACATCAATAACCTTTTAAAAATCAAACGAGAGGTAGGTAACCAAAATTTTGACATTAAACACTCCCGTACATTTATTTATTTATTTATTTAATCTTTATTGCACAAAAATACAAATTAGAGTACAAAAAGTGAACTTAATGCCTAATGGCATTCTCTGTTGACCTTTGAGCAAATCAGAAATTTTTATTATGAGATTAGTAGAAAGGTTTTAGTTTCCTTATTTTAAAAGGTTATGTTAGCTTAGTACTGATGTATTAAAGGAAATTGATTATTAACCTAAAAAAGAAATGAAACTATCTTTTAAGTGAATAATATTTATGGTTAGGGCGCATAACGTCCCATTCGCAGAATGTCCCGTCTGCGAAATTACCCATTCGCAAAATGTCCCGTCTGGAAAAAGCTTGTTTAAGTAGAGTCTTCTCATGGAAAAGAACGTTTTGCGAACGGGTCATTTTGCGAAAAGGACGTTTTGCGAACGGGTCATTTCGCGAAAGGGACGTTTTGCGAACGGGACTTTATTTATGTGAAGGGACGTTTTGCGAACGGGACCTTTTGCAGAAGGGTCATTTTGCGTAAGGGACATTTATGAAAGGGACATTTCGCGAAAGGGACGAAGGGACATTCTGCGGTTAGGGCGCATAACGTCCCACTCGCAAAACGTCCCTCCAGCAAAATTACGTCCCATTCGCAAAACGTCTTCTCTGCAAATGGTCCCTTATGTAAAAAACCCCATTCGCAAAACGTCCCTTTCTTAAAAGGTCCCACCCCTTTCGCAAAACGTCCCGTCTGGGAAATGACCCATTCGCAAAATGTCCCGTCTGGAAAAAGCTTGTTTAAGTAGAGACTAGAAGTCTTCTCATGGAAAGGAACTTTTTTGCGAACGGGTCATTTTGCGAAAGGGACGTTTTGCGAACGGGTCATTTTGCGAAAGGGACGTTTTGCGAACGGGACTTTATTTATGTGAAGGGACGTTTTGCGAACGGGACCTTTTGCAGAAGGGTCATTTTGCGTAAGGGGCATTTAGGAAAGGGACAAAGGGACATTCTGCGAGTGGGACGTTATGCGCCCTAACCCATTCTGCGAGTCGGACGTTATGCGCCCTAACCGTTTTAAGGTTTTTTTTATCTGCAATAGTTGAGCATTTCTCTTTTTTTTTGCCACTACGAGTGACATCTCCAGAATTTAAAAATAAATGGCATGTGGGTAGAGAACATCAAACTATGCAATAATTAAATAATATTCTAATGTGTCCCAAAATATTTGTATGGAAAGTTCCTTTTGTGTTACCAAAAACGTATGAATATCGGTAGCACAAAAGGAACTTTCCATACAAATATTTTGGGACACATTAGAATATTGTTTAATTATTGCATAGTTTGATGTAAGTACTCTACCTACCTGCCAATTTTTTTTTAATTCTGGAGATGTCACTCATAGTGGCCAAAAAAAAGAGAAATGCTCAGTTACGGAATAATCGCCTGGAGACACTTAACGATTAGGTACATCGTGTATAACAGAATGACCCAAAACCAAAAATTGGAAAAGAAATATATTCTAGTTATTTTTAGGGTTCCGTGTAAAAAAAATAAAAACGGAACCCTTATAGAATCACTCGTGTGCGTCTGTCTGTCCGTCCATTCGTCTATCCACAGCCAATTTTCTCCGAAACTATTGGATCGATTAAGTTGAAATTTGGTACACATATGTAAATTGATGACCCAAACACAGATGTGCAAAGTAGGTAAATATATATTTTTTAAACACCTAAGGGTCATTTTCGGGTGACAAAATATTAGGATTTTTTTAAAAAGTCTTGCAAATATTAGGGGAAGATTGGCACCATTCGTACCTACACGTGGAAGATTTATACAGTCGCTACTACAACTAATCAGATCGAAGTATTTACACGACTTCGCGTGTGTGCGTAACCACCGGTGCCAGCCAGTTGTCAACAAAGTTAGGCGAGAAAGATGCCATTGCGAGCGACTAGGTAGGAGGTTGTGTGTTTTGGCGTGCTCGAAGTTCGAAGTAAATGCAGTACTGATGTTCCGGCGTGTTTTGTGGCTAAGAAAAGTGAAAATTACTAAAGGATTTTTATTAAACTGTTAGTAACCATGGTCTTGATTATGATAACGCTTCAATTTTCTTGCTAGGTTGTGATATTTTATTTTTAACCTTCGGGGTAGCTTCAGACACCATATCCATATCCATACATAAGTACCTATGTATGTATATATTTCATACTAACTTTGTGTAGGTTTTTTTTGGAGCGTTACATAATCATATAATCATGTATATTTATTTGTGATTAATAAATCACATTTTTGGTTATAGTTAACTGTGTTTTTTATTTCTACGAAGCTACCCCACACCGCCTGAACGTAGGAAAACGAACATGTATGAACGTACCCCGCTTATGGGGTGGATTTGTACATTTGCCACTTCACACTTAAACTCACTTTATTAATAAACTATAAGAGTTATTGACTTCAAACTTTTTTAAAACGTGGCTAAATGTATGTGTAATGTTTATACCTGATTGGGGAATTTATATTGATTAAGTAGTTTAAAAAAAAAATTGACTAAAAAGTGAACGAATGGTGCCAATCTTCCCCTACTGTGTCAAATATAAAATGAAAGGGCTCGTTATGAGGATATCAAATATATTTTTGTTATTATTGTAAAATAAATAGTTTTGATTTTATTCATGAAAGAAGACGAAAATTGACCAATCTCCGAAACTACTGAGCCTAAAATTTTGCAAATAATACAAAATATAGTTCATTGTTTGCAGATTACAGGAAAACCTATAAGAATTCCATCAAAAAATAAATTACGTATGCACGGAACCACTCTCCACGCGAGTTCAACTCGCACTTGGCCGGTTTTTATTCATTTATATAGGCTCTTCTTTATTTTAATCGCCAAAACAGGCAGACAAGCTCACAGGCCACCTGCTCCCTATTTAACCACCTTGACAATGACACGTGACAGGTGACAATTCGGTATACATTGCAAAGTTAATATGCAGATACATCGCTGGATTCGCTGGGTTTCATATAAACTGCGCCTGTCTTTGTCACGATGGTGAAATAGGGGGCTGATGGTAAGTAACTCACGACTCACGTTTTTTTATGGGTATCATTTAATCGATCAGCAAAATATTCCTATTTCGGTGAACAGAAGTATGTATTTGGTCATCCAAAATAGCTACTTAGTTGGTAAACATATATGGTTAGCAAACATTTATAAATCTGTCTGAAATTAATGATATACTGATCAGCTCTAAATTATTTTGGTCAGCAAATTAAGGAATGAGCTGCATTGAGAGACCCACGGTTAATCGAATTTTGGTAAGCAATCAGTAGGTAAGCAAAATATTTCATTTTGTCCATCAAAAAAAAGGCGGCAAATTTACTGCCATATGCCAAACCCAGCATCAAATTTACAAATTTAACAGAGTCGACGGAGCTCCACTAACGCGGAGCTCCTATTTCTGGGTTGTTCTGGCCCTCCGAGCCTGATATGAAAACGAACCTAACCTAACCTACCTCATATTTATGATACAAATTTTGTTTAATCTAGGGTGTAATTGTGATTTTTAAATTTGTGTGACAAAACTCAACTTGTAATTACTACTAGCCTCAAAAATACCAACGCTTGGGTGCTCGCAATAACGAACACTGCTGATTTTTCAAACTAAACGCTTTCCACTTAATCATTATTAATCATTATTTTAATATGCACACATTGCATAAAGACCCTGTTTTTAGGGTTCCGTACCAAAATGGTACAAAAGGAACCCTTATGGTGAGACTTCGTTGTCTGTCTGTCTGTCTGTATGTCACAGCAGGTTTTCTCAGCAACTACAAATGTTATCAACTTGAAATTTGGCATAGTTGTACAACTTGCTTGCCCGCATCTATTTGTAGTAAAAAAAATATGAAATTAATTTTATTAATAATTGAAAAGGGGTCTAGAATGGGGGGTTCAAAAATGAAAGTGGTTCGATTATAGCAAATGGGGTGTCATATGAAAGGTCTTAATCTGCACATTATAAAACTATTTTTTTGAAAAATTTCTGTGATGTACTTTTTGATTTATAGCTAAAAATGTACAAAAAATGGCCGTTCCCCCCCCCTTTATCTCCGAAGTTTATTAATCAAAAATTCTGAAAAAAATCCTGACGTATACATAATTACTTATATTTTCTGGGAAAAATAAAATAAAGTCTTCATTATTTACAGTTTTTGAGAAATAACAAAAAAACTAAGAAAATCTGTATTAAAATTTAGGCTAGTCAAAATCGACCTTATTGCCTGGGAAATAAAGCTTATAACAAAATGAGTATTTTCTTTTGCGGTTACCAAGCATATTATCTTCAATACGGAACCCTCGGTGCGCGAGTCAGACTCGCACTTGACCGGTTTTTTTTTTGTGATTTAACTAAGAATGTACAGATTTCATATTTTTTCCTATACATGTAGTAAAAGACGGTGTTACTTTCCAAATTTCATAGTTCTAGGTCAATGGGGAATACCCTATAGGTACATTTTGATTCCCTCGAGAGCGTCGAAATACACGTTTTTTATTGTAGGTATTTAAAGTTTGGTTAATTTCGGTTTGTTATAATAACATTTAAAAGGAATCGAAAAGGAGATGCACCTCTCTCCCGACGTGGACGTTCATCGACGCATACAGTACCTACATTGAATATACGTCCGCCAACCGACGCCAACCAGCCGCGGCCACGCGCTGTAAGCCGTAGCCGTGCTGATACCTCAGGGTGCCGCCGATCCGCTTCCATAAGGTACGTGCTTGCGTAGGATACGTGTTTGCGTATGGTTCACGCCTGTACGGTTACCACGAACCACTAATTTCGAAACTTCGAGTGTCGAGTCCCTGTTCCTCGTTATTCGAATTGAGAGAAACGGATGGACCTAACCCGTGGCGAGAACACGACTTCACGTAAATAGTCACCTGTGCAAGTTGGATTTTCTGCACGCGTAGCGGGCGGTAAATGCTACTCAAGGGTGTTACGGCCCACGGTCTCGTCGGGCACTACGGGTAACACTATCAACCAAACTACACTCACCGGAAAAATTAGCGGAACGAAAAAAAAGGTGTAATTTTGAACGTAACAATTTTACTTGATAGAAACAACAATATTTATTTTCCTTACACAAAACCATCTGTTCATTGAAAAGTCAGTCATTTCGTGTAAGGAAAATACATTTAATTTTTGTTGTTTTTAGGGTTCCGTAGCCAAATGGCAAAAAACGGAACCCTTATAGATTCGACATGTCTGTCCGTCCGTATGTCACAGCCACCTTTTTCCGTAACTATAAGAGCTATACTATGGAAACTTTGTAAGTAGATGTATTCGGTGAACCGCATTAAGATTTTCATACAAAAATAGAAAAAAAAACGATAAATTTTTGGGGTTCCCCATACTTAGAACAGAAACTCATTTTTTTTTCATCATACCCATACGTGTGGGGTATCTATGGATAGGTCTTCAAAAATGATATTGAGGTTTCTAATATATATTTTTTTCTAAACTGAATAGTTTCCGCGAGAGACGCTTCCAAAGTGGAAAAATGTTGGTCCCCCCCGTAACTTCTAAAATAAGGGAATGATATATGTAAAAATAATATATGATGTACATTACCATGCAAACTTCCACCGAAAATTGGTTTGAACGAGATCTAGTGAGTAGTTTTTTTTTAATACGTCATAAATCGTAAACCGCAATTTACCTTTCACGAAACCCTTCATGGGCGAGTCCGACTCGCACTTGGCCGCTTTTATAACGTAAAATTGTTAGGTTAAAAATGACACCTTTTTTCTTCGTTCCGCTAAATATGCCGGTGAGTATACTTCGAACGATTTTGTTTGGGAGCCCGAAGTTGACATTAAAGACTGGTTATTTATAAAGAAGTAACAAATAAAAGACTTAGTAAAATAAACTTCATTCTATTTACTTAAAAATATGTCGATGTAACAAATTCTCATCAAATTATTAACACAATCTTATTTAATTTTAGTTGTATTTAAATTATGATAAATGCATTCCTCTTAGATATTACATTGTAGTTAACTCTGTAAATACAAGAAAAGTGTCACGTGAGCCTGCAGCGATTAATATTGTACATGTGTTTAGGTGGTTCTGTTTAGTCGCGATCCTGGTTTTCTTGATACCGCAGAAACGGAGACTGCCATCAGAAGTTGCCACGCCCAAGGCTCGGATTGCTCTCGTGAACACTGTTAAACACAATAAGCACAAGTTTTTCAATATATCATTACAATTACTTTTTTTTTTAAAACCTCCATCTTGGGTAGTCTGGTAAAAATTAAAAAGGGCCGCACGTCTCATTGTTATTGATTGCATAAAAGGTGACATGCAGCTGTATGCGAAATAAATTTGAGAATGTGGGCCTTGTGGGCCCCATTGTAGGAGGTCGAACGTTAAATAGGAATCAGGAGGTTCGGGGTACAAGTGACCAATAGGGGTAGATTTTAATACTCATATAGGTAGATTACTGCTACAACGGGGAAGACTCCCGGGAAATATGATCAATTAAAAGCAAAGGAGTAAAAGTGCAGTTTTTGAATTCTCATAAAAATAATTATCGTCACTAAAAAAGTTAAAATAAGGTAAGGTAAGATTCACGTGCTGACCACAAAAGAAATATAGGGTCACGCCGTAGACCCTTTGATCTCGATCGCGAATATTGCGATCCGTGGTGAAAAACAATAATTAGTATAATCACCATGCAGATGGATTGGATATGAAGTTGATTGACGGATTAATTTAAAATATCTGAAATTTTTAAAATAAAGATCGCGGTCGAGATTGCGTGTCTACGGGCCGCCATAGGTGATGGATGATATAGAACATATTCACATGAAATAACCAGATTTGTTCAAAAGTTAGTATATGAGGCAGTAGTAAATGAGGCAGAAGACAGCACGAAGACAGATCTTCGTCCGAAGTTAGTACCGGTACTTTGTAGGCAGATTAGTGACTTTTTGTTAATGAATAAAACAACAAAATCACTAGTCTTCCAAACAATGCACGGCAGGCGTCGCCCGTTAGTTGTGGATACACACCTAAAACATTGTTATTAACCACATTTGTGTTAGCACAAATACAAATAGTTGGTAAGCAGATTACAAATGAAAATGACAAGTTTATTAATGTTTATGAGGCATTAGCTACAAATACTTAAAACTATTTACAAATTTACATAGATGGTTTCTACCAGAATCCTATTAAGTTACGTCCTGTGTGAGGTTAAGTACAGTTTACGTGGTACAAAAATATGTAATCATGACTTAGGCCCCTTCCTATAAAGTTGTTATTAAAATGTTTCAAATGTCTACATTAATACTTATTACGGTGTGATTATACAAATTGTCTACCATATTTCATGTCTGCGCAACTTTCATCACGCTTCCATGTCTTACAAATGAAGTCGGACTATTTTTAACCCTAATGAACCGCAAGATTTTTAATGACAGCAAGATAAAATTCAGTAGTCTTTTTTTTAAAGATCCCATTGAAGAAACAAATGGAAAACTAGGTTTACTATGAAAAGTCATTGCTCCGTTACCTGCGCTTAACGACATCGACGGCTCAGTCGAAGCCGATCAACAAACTTTACTACATCTTAGCCTTGTTTGGTGCCAACTCAGGGAACTCTTCAAACATTCTAGTGCCAAAACAATGGTGTGTTAGTAATGACATATGGCGTAAACATCACACTGAAGAAATTAGTAGGACTGACAAAAATACCATGCATGTAGTTTCGTTATAATAATTCAATCATGATAATCACGCAGGTAGTTAAAACAGCATAAAAAAAATATTATCGAGATAACAAACAGAACGAATCGTACGTTTTCCGACATTTTTGGCGTCCTATTATGAATGTTAGTAGTGGTGTGGAGCGTGCGTTACCTCTGCTGCAGCAGGTACTGCGCCATCTGGATGCGCTGCGGCGTGCCGGTGATGGTGATGATGCGGTCGCTGGAGCCGGGCAGCGGCTCCGCGATCTCGATGCCGGCGCCGGACTCCGTGCGGATCTTACGGATGCGCGACCCCGCCTTGCCGATTATCGCACCCGCCAGCTGCAACCGAACCGATCATCTTCACTAACTGTCGCAAGAGGGAATCTTCTAAAGACGAATTCCGTGAATAGGGTGACACTCACGTCTTTCGGAATGGTGACTTGTGTAGAAGTCTCCTGTTGGTTGCCGTCGTTGTTGAAGTTCGCGCCGCCGCCGCCGCCGCCGCGTCCCCCGGCGAAGTTGCCACCGAAGTTGCTCCCGCCGAAGTTGCTTCCGCCGAAGTTGCTCCCGCCGAAGTTGCTCCCTCCAAAGTTACCGCCGCCGCCGCCGCCGCTGCCGCCGAAGCCGCCCCCGCGGGGAGGGCCGTTGAAGTTTCCCCTCGGGCCGGGTCCTCCGGGGCCGGCGAAGTCGTTAAAGCCGCCTCGCGGCCCCGGGGGCCCGTTGCGGCCCATGGGCGGGCCCCCGCGCGGCGGCGGCGGGCCGCGGCCCCCGGGCGCGCCGGGCCCGCCGGGCCCCATGGGCGGCATGCCCCTGGGCGGGGGCCCGCCGCGCGGCGGCCCGCGGTTCGGGCCTCCGCGAGGCCCTCCTCCGCCTCCCTGGCCGTTGCCGAAGCCGCCGTATTCGTCAGCATAGAAATCGTCGTAATTGTGCGGATCGTAATTCTGAACTGCGCCTCTGATCGGAACCTGTAATGTGAAGGTAAATTTTAGCTGCGAGTTAAACTTAGAAAAGCGGTAAGTTCATAAATCGTCCGGAACGGGGTTACCTCTCGCACGAGGTCGAGCACCTCGCGCACGGCCGCGGCGACGGCGTCGGGCGCGCCCACGAGCTGCACCACGCGCTCCGTGCTCTGCGGCGCCGGGTTCGAGAATATCTTCAGCCGAGCGCCAGTTTTCTGTAGACATTATTCAATAAGCTCCGCCTCAGAATAATAACAATTTCTGCTTAAGAGCACATACATAAATAAAAAATATTTCGTTAAGTTTGCAGGTAGAATTGAACGACGAATAAAAAGCCGAGGCGAAAACGGATAACAATGACATTTCTGGAAAGTAATCAAGCCCCATTTTTTGAATGCGGCAAGTAAATAAAAATAAATTCTGATGAGCTTAGAACAACACTGTCAACAAAGATGCGCTATCGTTTTGAAACTTGTTTTGTAACCAATACCTAAGTAATTATTTTTTTCCAACCTAAATTACAATTAAACATTACTAAATTGGGAACCCACTAATTAAAAACATATTAACCGAAGAAGAAAGAATATATTTATAAATAAAACCACAAACACATTGTGTCGAACTAGCCCTAAACGAATTACGTAACAAAACCATCGGTCCGGTAACGAGGTGAGAACACGCAATCTTCCCTAGAGGATAGTGGTAGTGGCAAGTAGGTAAGAAGCGGTTACCAATTAGTCCGGTGAGACAAGGGTCGGTGCCAGGCCGGTGGTGACCGCCGCGGCGCGCGCAGGCGCCGGCCCATCGACCCGCGCACGTGCCCGACACGCACAAACAACACCCGACACGCCGAGCCCGCACTCAACCACCACATAATACCACATTTGTAGCCACTGACCAACTAAAATTAACACTCGACACATACATATATCGGAAACTTTTTAAATTTATTCGATCGAAAGTTGTCATTGTTTCGTTGCAGTCGGATATTCACTCGGTTAAGTTTCAAGATTTAATAAAACAATGGAACAATATTATAATGACGAATTGTAATAACAGATAAATGTGATTGTCGCGATACTAAAATAAGTAGTTTAAGTATGGTTTAGTACGGTAGCGGTCCGTGAGCGACCCTGCCCGAGGGTGCGCTGCGACTGAGCGAGCCGGGCGGCGGCGGCGTGCAACACCTGGCCCCCCGGCCCGCTCTGCGCCGTGCACTTGTGGGGCTCCGAGACTCCGCACGCGCCACGCCTACGCCACCGCAAGGTCGGAACTTTGCCATTCGTCAAACTTTAGCCGCCAATGACCTCTTAAATTTAGAAACCCTATCGAATTATGGTTAAATGTAAAATAGAATAATTCTGGTACATATTTTAACATGGTCAATAACTGATATTATTCATATTGTAGCATATTGGATTCGAGGTAATTTTGTTTGATGAATACGTCGATGTGCTTAGAAAATATTGATATTCAATTCATCGGCGTATTATTAATATTTGATTGATTAGCCATAAATGGATGAAATAAAATAAGTCGTAAAATATTATTTTATTATGGTGCGCGGTATGAACTGGCTATGGAATCTTAGTGGTATACCCTAGAAGGGCATTCGTCAATAAGCGATCGATACGTTTTGTACACGGATGGTTGAAGCCTTATAGCCTCGTGTTCGGATTCGGAAACGGAAGCGGCGGGCTCGCGTGCGCCGCCATGATCGCCGGTGTCACCGCCGGCCGCGGTCGGAAGGACCGGTAATTATAACTACGTACATGTCCATGTCCATACACACATATGCTGCAGTTCGGGTATTACCTCCGAGTGTGTTCATAAGTTTTGAGACAAACTTCTACTTTAAAAAATAAAACGTAATAACACAGTGGCAGCTGTCTAATTCTTTTTTCAATTTTGAATTTGGATGAATTGTGTTCTATATGTATGTTTTTATTATTTATTTCAATTAATTTCTTGTGATGGCGGGAGCAAAAGAATTACGTGCGACTGTCATTTCGCTACATATGTACACAAGTTCACTTCCTAATGATTCGTAAATTACGACGCGAACGTTGTTCGATTCTACTTCAGAGACACGCTAGGAAAAAAATACTCTTCACCGATGAAAACATCTACACATTCGATTCGAAGAAAGGTTCAACCGCCGAAACAATAAAGTTTATGCCAAAAGCAGCAAACATGTTCCAGCTCCAGCACGAAATGTAACGCGTTCCCATCATCCAGCGAGTGTGATGGTATGGTGGGGTGTTTCGTATGAAGGTGTCACTCCATTTTTGCCAACAAAGGCTTCAAGGAGCTCGTATAAAGAATACAGGCTGTCATTTTGAGTAATAATTGCTTTTAGTTATTGGTAAATGTCTATTTATTACTATCTGAAAATTTTAAAAATATTTTTAATAAAAAAAAGATATATGACCATTTTATTTCGTCTTAAAACTTATGAACACATGAGGTATATTGATTTACATACAGGCTACAAGAGAGATAAATTCCTGTTACGTTCTATATTCTTCTATTAACGATGGGTAAAAGAAGTCACTGGTTTTAATTATCTGGTAAAACATAAACCGAGCTCTATATTTAAAAGTTACTTCATTCCGTTCACACAAAACGAGTAGACTGTTTTGCTGCTATTTCCCCTCTTGTGTTGCCCCCTAGGATGTGGAGGAGGGTAACAAAAAAAAAACTATTTCCCCTGGCGTAACCCAAGCCTGCGTAAGCGCAGCCGCGTGCCACTTCCGACCGGCGCGGACACAGCCTCTACCCACGGCACACGTGTGTGATAGACTCCCTTGTGGTATCCCACGACCTCCCATAGTATACAATTTAATACACTAAATAGGGAGGGGTGAGTTACGTCCATAATAGGTTAAAATTGTCCCGCTAAGGAATTAAAAACATGTATTACATTTACCGGTGGTTAATAAATAAAAGCACTCGAATCAAGGAGCCCCATTCAGCACAAAGTGTTTTGCCCCATTGTGTTTCGCTAGACGAACATAAATGATCTTCTGTTATTCAAATCGTCTAAGGACTAATAGCAAATGGGCAAACAATTTCTACACCTGACTTGGAACTTTACAGATATAAGTCGTAGGCTCGGGCGTGTTCATGAAATAGTCTGATGGCACAAATCGTGTTACCGTTCCTAGTCACCTTATGGTGAGGATTAATGACTTTCCTGTAGCCAAATTTTGTTTATATTTTTTGGAATGTTTGGAATCGGGCAATACTAATAATTAGGCCCAGAAATTGTTTAGGCATGATAAGTAACTTGTTTCCTTTTGAGACTTATTTATCGATATCAAAAATGTGTAAACCACAGTAAGCAATAAAATACCACAATTCTAACACACCCTTACAAACAAAACGGGCGCTTACGATTTTATGAAGTAGTTATACCATATGGAAAAAAGATTTCATGCTACAAAATGAAATAAATGCACACAATACATAGTATGAACCAGATGAAAAATATCTAGGTCTACTAATCGACAGTTTAAGAATACGTATGTATAAATTGTAGCCGCGCAATCGTATCGTTTCGTTTCAACAAAGAGCGTGGAAAGCATCTGTGCTACACCTGCAAGAGTTCTACCTGGACGAAAGGTAATCAAGGGGCGTCGGGTACCGGAGCATATGTCGCGAGCGAGTTTGTAAGGTTTGTAAGACGTCGCTTTGTGCAAGAGGGTACGGGCGAGTGCCCCAGGTGCGCGGTTTTTGTGCGGCCTTCCGGCGGCTGCGGCCGCACCTGCCGCGCAGCTGCGCCCGCCCGCGCCCGCACGCGCCGATGCGCCAACGAGACTACGCAGCGAACATCGACAGCGTCACTCTCATGATAATTCTCCATAAACCAAAAACTGCATCAATATTATATTTATAGCTACAGCGATGGACAAGATGAATCATTAGTACACTTCAGAGGAGAAGTACATTTTCTCACACAATTGTTTTTTTTAATCTTCGGTCCATGCTGGTTGTGCTGGCTCACTTATATATAATCCTTGTACTACCTTAAATGAGCTATAATACATTTATAAAAAAAATTAAAATCATGCTTTTTATTAAATATGGTTTAATAATAGTGCGTTATTTAAAATAACTTACTTTAATTACGACAGAATGGAAACACTCTTTATTGATATTTTAATTATTATAAAATACAAGAGTTTTAGTCTCGTTAAAGCGTACGATTCATTTTGTCTATCACCTCAGGTTTCAGTTAAGTTTTAGTAGCTAGTTTAAGGTTTAAAAATGCGAGACGGGATCGACTGCGAGATCAAGATGCTTACAAAATGCTATAAACTTCGCACTTACTCAATTGTAATAAGGAAAAGATATAAGAGTAATAAAACAATTCATTACTATTATTACTTTTCACACAAATTCACTGAATACCTTTTTTGTTGCCAACGAAAAGTTTCAATTGTTGATTCTTTATTTCGTTTTGCACAGGTAAACTCCATTGATACGTCTGGTAGGTACTGAATTGTGCCATCAGACAAAGAAAAGGTATCTATGGAAATAGCTGATTGAAGCAAAAAAATCAGCGGTTGGCTTGGCCGTGAACCCTGTGTTGTGGTATTTGGTACCTCAATCGAATTCACGCTACACAAAACGCGTTGCGTTCAAGGTCAAGTTCAAGCCTGATATTCCAACAACATTGTTCAGATAAAGCAGATTTATTTAGTTTAAAGTGATCAAAATGCGGATATTGAAAAGTTACAGCATATCGACATAATATGTAGATGTTTTAACACATTTAACTATGTGAAGCGAGCCGAGCAGTTCGGCTGAGGTTTGGATGCGAGATCGTCTGGCCGACTCCGGCCTAGTTTATTATATAACTAATGGATTCTATTGGAATTATTACAAAAATAAGAAGCGGTAAATCATTACAAAAAACGTATGTACTAAAATTATCCGTACGATAAATAGATAAAACTCAGATATCCTCAATGGCAGCTGCATTCGCATCTGCCCTGTCCCGAGTACAACACGTGGCCCAAAAATATCTTCACTATAAAAAACATTCCTAAATAACTGTACCTTTCCCATCGGATGCCGATGTAAGCCGCCTGCATCTGCTCCAACAGTTGTAAAGGCGGGAGGGTTATTAACTACGAATACCGGCTTACCTCGCGTAGTTCTTTTATCTTAGAGCCTGCTTTGCCGATGACGCAGCCAGCTCGGCTTTGATGGATCAGTAGACGAACATCGAGGTCTTCGTCGAGATTCTGTTCTTCTTTATTAAGTCCAATCTAACAAGAAATCACATTTTAATTTTTATTCATGTATTATTTAATTTGTATACGGCGTTGTTTATTTTAACTTACATCGGCCAAATTAGGTAGGATATCTCTTACAATATCCAAAATCGTGTCCTGCTCCGGAGCCGTTATTGATAGCACCCTGTAACATGAACATCGTTAATGTTTTGCGACTGCGACGTATGCATTAACATCACAACACAATTATTGAATAACGCTTTATATCAACTGTCAGGGAGGTCTGTTTGCCGGGTGGGATCTGCACGGGAAGAATGATGGCAATGAAGTAGTGATGGCGATATAACGCGCGGGAATAGTCAGATCAATCGGAACAGTCCAGTGCGGAGAGAAATATCGTGATGGGATACAGTCCTAGGGAGCGGTCGGTAGCAACTAGCGTCGCAGGAGAACGCCGCGATCTCCTAAGAGTCAGGAGGCGTTCTGTGTAAGAGTGCATCGTCCTGCGGAGTGTCATGATAGGGACGGGTGGTCGAGACGGGATGAAGCACCTAGCGCCGGTGACGGCAGCACCAAACACGATCCGACACCTGACTGTTGACGAGCAGAGCGCGAGCGGCACCGCTCGGCTCGGGCAATGTAAGTTTGTTGAGAGTAGATGTTGACGTTATAGTTTACCGTTCGGGGCCGGGGCAATCTGGGACTGTTATAGAGGCTTTGTACTGCGTGGCGGGGCGGCGGGTGCGGGGCAGCGGCATCCGGCGGGGCGGGACCGGTAACCAAGACTCGCTGTAGCGGCGCACCCCGCGCCTGCACGCGCGCGGCCGGACCGGCGCGGGCAGGCGCGCGGTGCACCGGCTACGGGCCACCCGGCGTGGCGGGGACGCTAAACACCTGCAACTGGCTGCCGGGGGATTATTCTGTCTACAACCTATGGACGGACCGCTGGTGCGACGCCTGACCTTCTAGGACTATCGGCATTGCGTTCGGTCTTATTCCGTATTTTTTTTATTTGAAACTGATTATTACTCTACTTTAGACGGTTGATGTTAGCATTTAAAGCGAGATAAGAGAGGTCGAAATGCCAACATCACCGAAAGATTTAGGAGTCTCGGGCCAGATAGTTCACGATTGCATATAGAAATGCATAATCAAACCTGTTGTAAAAAATAAGTTGCATAATTCAAAATCTAATACAATTACTAAATGAATTTTACATACGAGTACTCAGTAAGATCTAAGGAGCTAGGTGAACATTATAATAATTAACTTTCATACCCAGTTTTCTACTACCTGTACGTAAATAAACAAAATAAAATAATGAAATGGAATTTATTCGTAAAATTACGAGAAACTATAATGATAAAACTAATTAGTAAACATAACTTGTTACCATTTGTACATAAACAAAATACACGCATGTTGTTGAAACTTTGCACCTAAGTTTTGACTTAGGTGAAAATGAATTGAGTTACGTTGTAATACTAACCTGAGATCTTAGCTTTTGAATATTGGTGCCTCCTTTACCAATGATGGAACCAGCCACCTGACGAAGATTATGCACTTCATAACATTGCTTAGGTATTCAGAAATAAAATTAAAATACTAAATAAGTGTAGTCAGATAAATTAAAAAAAACATTTATATGCTTTAAAATATGTACTTAGTAGATTTCTAGAGGGACGTATAAAAATTTGGACGTCACTATTTGGACCACCCTGTATAGCAACTGGAAGTTTCGGTTTTGCTTTTATATTGGTCTAGACTATCGAGTTTGGGAATCAACAAAACCATGTTCTTTTCACCCTTATTCTAAGAACTTTTTGATTTACCCTCGTATTTGCGAAGATTGCGAAAGTTAACCTGAAAGTTAGTTAATTGTAACATCTCGTTACACTTTCGAAAATTTTAATAGACCAGTGGAGTAATTTGAGCCGTTAATGATACTTACCCTGCTGGGAATGAGGAAGGTGACTTCGTCGTCGGACTGGCGGTGCCGCTTCATGGCGGGGCCCTCCTCGCCGTACGCATCTCGCTTCATCGTGATTCTGTATCAATACCGAATTTTCTTTTAGGTTACTAGTATTACAACTAAACATATACATAGACTGATTTAATTAATGACTGACAGACAGACAACGCATAGCTAAACTATAGCTTTATTCAATCTACCAAGTCGCACCTCGCTACTTTTTAGATTCTGAACCCAAAGGGTGCCAAAAAGACCCTAATACATACCGCAAAAACCACTCACTCACTCGCACTCTGAACAAATAATTAACAAAAATAAAAGAAACTTTGTTTTGAAAAGAGGTCGATTTTTTTTTAGCGAACCCTTCTAAACCCCATTTAATTTACTAGTGTTTTTTGCACGTGCTTCACTTGAAGACGTAAAATAAAAAAGCAGATTATGAACCTCGCATGAATTTTAACGCTCGGTGTCCAAGCCAGCACTCATTGTCAGTCCAATAATAAATTACTTTCTGCTTGATGCAAAAACCTACTAGGTATTACTTATGTATTATATAAGTTTTATAAAATGTGTAAATGAAACACAATATCGTAATTTTGTATGGTGCTTATCAATTAGCCGGTAAGTAATGAAAAATAATATTGATACTTGAAATTCCATAGTACTATTACATTACATACATATTTTTTTTTAAATATGACTATGACTTTCAAGCGCGGTTGCTTGCGGCGAGCTTAAAATGTCTTAAAGTATCATATCAATTAAGATGTGGAACTAAGTACATAACAGCTTATTATGACCACTAAAAAACAAAAAACCGCCATAAAAATGCAAAAAATAACTTTTAAAATGGTACCTAGGTATAGGTGAGTACAATTGAAGTCGGAGACTCACAATATTTTTATCCAAAACCCGACTTCAGTTGGACTGACCTATATACCTACAATTTTAAAAGAAGTTTTTTTTGCGTTTTTGAAGGCGGCTTTTTTTTATATATATTCTTCCGTATAGGAGTTACGTAAACTTACGTATGCAACAACAAAGTTTGTTAAATATGTTGCCCGAAATAGAATAGGGAATATGCATGTTTTTTTTTTACAGCTTCAATAAACGCTGATTCATGTAACAAACACGTAAGAAAAAACATTTTTTGAATAGCAAAAACGAAATCAAGATATAGGCCAACAAAGATTTGTTCCTATCTCTTTCTAGCAAAACAGAATTTTACGTGGAGTTTATATGGCCGAACTGCACAATGACTTCACCGGTGTGCACTTCGGATCTCTCTGTCTAATTAATAGTTCTAAATGCTTGTATCATCCGTATTTCTAGACCGATTTTAATATTAATTTCACTTTTGGTGACGACTTTTACGGAGTTTTCATGTTTTATTGACAAATGCGATTTAAAAAATCCATTCATATTCCCTATTATTTTAACTCAGCTCATTTTCAGGGCATCTATTGGTTTTGACCTAATTTATAAGTTGTACCTGCGATTGAAAATCCAAACTTAGTTATAAATACATTTTTGGTTTGTCTTATATAATCATATTAATCTTTCAGCGGTACTATAAAAAGTTTGAAACTAAATATAACTTCCAAAAGGAAGTTACGTTATAATGCCCTTTTTATCAATAGTTTCCAGAACAAATCAATTAAAACCACGATAGGAATTAATTAATTTTACACGAATAGAGAAATGAATTAAAAGCGTAGCATAAAATGTTTCAAATAAAGCACATAAATTGAAACTGATTTATGCCATTAACTTCTAAAGATCTTTGTGTATATTATGATGAGAGACAGGCTTTAGATGCTATTGAACAATTTCTGGCTAATGATAATTGTTAACAAATCGTTACCTACTTAAAATATTTTTGCTGGTCACATTAAAAAAAAAATCGTCATATTTTGCGTGTATTTATGAAGTTAAATTGCTGCGAACTCTAAACGTTTATATTATTATTGTGATTTCATGTTTATTAATTCTTTGTTTTTGAGTTATGTCTAAAATCAGTATACGTTTGATATGATTTTGTACATTCCGGAAATTTGATTTATCAAATTATCGCCAAGGATAACCCACGATAAACGCCAATTCACCACCGCCACCGGACCACAATTTTAATATACGTTTATTCATATTAAAGATAAAAATATGCTTGTAAAAACAGCCAGCAGCAATTGTAAACCAGCATGACATTATACTGACGAAGCAGGTGCTCAAACCTCGAGAGCTTTCATCCTGGCCCGCCGTCCGTCACCCTATTCACCTACGAGTACCTTATTATAATGAGAGGTGCCACGAAATGCGCCGGCCACAAAACATACAAAGAGTATTCTTCAGTTACATTGCAAGACCCGCAGTAGCTTTACCCGACTGCCAAAGGAGGGTAATGTTTTTGAAGGCTACATGTAATTAAAGCTATTTTTAGTCTCAATTCAAGATTGTAATATGCGAGAGGATTAACCTAATGGTGTTCTAAAGAGACACCAGCGGAGTGACGGGATGTAAGTGCGGCGGCCCGGCGCCCGGCTAGTATCGATCTCACACCCTTAATAACAGATTGATTACCGACCTACAGTCGAAACATTAAAATATAAAGCGTTATAAATTTGGAATGAATTTTAATAACAAAACGGAAAAGTACTTTAAATTTGGTTATGTTCGCTTAAACAAGATAAGATAAGTCTTAAACGTGTTGCAGGTTTTATATTGTTACAGGCATGGAAATAAAAAACTTTTTTTTATAGAAACGTATAAACCAACCTCAGTTGCCGATATTATTTTGTACTATAATGTTCAGTTGATAACGTTACAGCCGTTCACCGCAGATTAAACGAATTTTGTACATTTGTACTTTCAGCGTCTTGTAATCAATAGCTTTGATTTTAAAATGAAATAGTTTCAAATATACCTACAACTTGTTCTTCATTTCCGGGGATTGATGTCGTTTTAAATGCATTTCAATTTCGCTTTGACGTTCGAACTTCTACACTTTCGTTCGACGCAAACGTATACAAGTTAAAAATAAATCGTACCTACTACCTACTGACACTTATTGTAGTTTTGCCTTTAACCATTACACCTAGCTTTAGATTACAATCCGCAGAGGCAATTTCAGTGGCATCGTATGTTAATGTGTGTGCCGTCAGCAGGCAGAAGGCAGGGCAGCAGGTGACGAGGTCACTGACTTCCCCGCAGGTGCGAGACTCGCAATTCGCAAACCCGGCCGCCCCCAAGGGTTACCAACACCAATCTCAAACTTTTATTACAGTGACGTACGGGTGACTTTTATTACAGTTCGGTGGAAAACAATCAAAAGAGGTTTTTTTTTTGGAAAAATAAATATGAAAACTAACACTCGTGTAAGTTGTTTGTGGTCTTCCAAGGTTTTATAGTAATTGACGCTCTGTAGTTATAAATAAGCGCTGGTAGTTTTACAGACATATCACCCAGGTAAGGGACGATTAAGAGCGTGTTATAAGGAGAGCGCATAGGAGGCACGGCCGGAGTTGCCAGCGGCAGGTGTTCGTACACAAAGACGAAGATCCAAAAAAGGTATAAAAACCCGCCTAGCCTTGATCAAAATGTCTCTCTGCCAGCTGTCGCAAATATTTTTTGCTACGGCTGGCCTCATGCCGCTGCCCTATAGTAGATTTGCAATAGGGTTGTCATCATAAAAAGGTACAAAACATAATGCCATAGTTTTGATCGAAATCTCGAATTTATATAATTTCGAACGTAACTTGTTTTAATAAAGATGAATGTTACTATTGGATATTGCTCATATTACTTATGGTAGTTTAGCAATTAAACTATGAATTTAATACAGATAGTTCCTCCACACAAGCCAGATAATTCGATATTATATATTTTAAGTTTCCCCATAGAATAGGTTATTAAAATAGCTTTATGGAAAATTAATATTAGAACTAAGTATATACCTACACTACCTACTTACTTACTTTTTTACTTTAAGGGGAAAAAATAGTTTTTGTGTACTTAATTAACAAAAATCCCCCAATTTTTGTTAAAGTTTAGGTAAATCAACATTGACCTCGGGCATACGCACATAAATTTAAAATAAATTGCACTGCAACTCAATTGTATACCTAGCTTTCTATTTTAAAAACTGATCAAAAGAGAGTCTGGCTCAAGAACTGAGGGTTCCGCATCTACCTACGTCTTACGACGGGGAAATTACGCCGAAAATTGGGCCAGCCTTGCATCAATTAAAAACAGCATTTTATTTTCATTAATGTGATCGGGTTAGACAGATTGACTCGTATTGAGTCGTATCCAGAGGCTCTACTTTGAAATCCGTAATTCGAACTTCGTCTATTGCTATCCCTTTTGCTCTCGACGCGTCACTAATTCGAAAGAAAGTGACGGGGCGATCCGAAGTTCGAATTACTGATTTCAAAGTAGAGCCTCTGCAAAAAGTTCATTAACGCGTACACGATTTCTTTTTAAGAAAACATGTACATATACCTAGGTATATCAAATTTAATTCGTAGAAAAAAATATTAGCAGGCATGTTTTTAAAGAGTATTTGTAGAAGAGATAAAGAATTGCCAGTAGATCTTCGAAGATATGAAAATATCTTGAAATTTTCTCCCTATTAATATTAATATTCAATGTTATTTTTTCTACGATTTGAAATCATGTGTTTAATTTACTTTTAAATAAGTTATACATAAAAGCCTATAATAAAAGTAAAACTAAATAGTTTTTTTATACATTTTTGCCTTAACCACCGGTTTAAAAAAACTGTAAATAATAACTTGCGATACTCCAATTTGTTTGATACTGTATATAATTAATTACTTCATGATTTAAAATCGCTGCCGCTGTCATTATTGGATAATTGTATAATTTTCCATATGAAACGTTTTTACCATATTTAAATAGGTATGTAAAGAATTGGCAGTACATACATAGAGTAACTACAATTGTCCGGTTAACTATTTTGCCTTAAATTTAAGTTACCAAAAAGCCGTTTTTTTCGCATAGAAAATGTTTAATCTTTTATCATTTGGAGATCTAATATGCAAAAAATATAATATGCTAATGTGATATGATTCAAGAAAAAAACAGCTGTTTATATTTAATGAAAGCTATTATATTCAAAAAGCTACGTACCTACTATAATTAAGTGTGAAATATTCGAAACCTAATAAAGTCCTGTGTTCGAGTCTCTGAAATAATTACCCGAATATCTCAAAAACATCTATTGAAAAACAAACGATTATCCTATTTAACTTAGAGCTTTCAAATAAGATATCATTTAAAATATATTCAAATGAAACAAAAAAAGAAAATTTGGTGTTTGTTTTCTTTTTCGCTGCCAAAATATTTATTTAACGATTTTGCTTTCCTTGGACCAATTCAACAACGGATATTCCAAATTTTCGAAAAAAAAGGGATCTTGACAGACAGGCGGACAATAACTATATAGGTACCCATTTTTCGGTATTTGGCACGGAACCCTATGCGCGCGAGTTAGACTCGCACTTGACTGGTTTTTTTACTGCTGCCGTCATAAAATAAATGCAGGTGGAAAATTAAAGAATATTAACTATAAATTTGCCATTCTAATGAATGAAAAAAAATACAAGATTGTAAATATTGTTGTCTCAATATAGTAATTCCAACCTTTGGTAACGGAAACGAAATTAGTGTTCCAGCTACCCCCTTCCGGCAAGTAGACATGTCTAATTGTGCCGGTTGACTCGTATTCAAGCATACGCGAAGAGTATGCTTATACGATAACAATCAATTTATGTTTTTAACCCCGGGCACAAAACATCATCATTTACCTATACAAATTTTGAAATTAGGAATTAATTAGGAGTTAATGTATATTTAAGTTTTAATCGTGTTGACCTACATTAGTACATTACTGATTCAATAGTAAATGTACGCAGGGCCGGATTAACCACGTCGGGGCCCGTAGGCAATGCGATTCTGAGAAATTCACGTTTTGTAGCAAGAAAAAGTAAGCATATTAGTCTTATTGAGTATCTAAATTAAGTTATTTGTGTTGTTTTATACGTAATATTATGACGATCCTGAATGGAGAAACAAAATATTTTTTTATGATCATAAATAATGTTTGTTCTTATTTTTATTATTGTTTTTGACGACTATAATTTAATCAATTACTTATAATTGAGTCATAATCATAACATCCAATATGGTTGAAAATCATATAAAAGATAATTTTTATTTAGCGATTATTTTAACTATACCACATTCAAAGTAGCTACATTAAAAAAATGGATGTTGCTGACTTTGCTTCTATATGACTCAATTATAAGTCATTTATTAAATTATAGTCGTCAAAAACAATAATAAAAATAAGAACAAACATTATGATCATAAAAAAATATTTTGTTTCTCCATTCAGGATCGTCATAATATTACGTATAAATTAGCCGTTGCCGTGTAATTTATACTGTAACGTGCTGAGTAATTAAATCTGAAATATTTTGCAAGGTCTCACTCCAAGGTGCAAATGGTGCATATTAGCAACTATGGGATTAAAAAATAACGATTGTTATTCTCTAAGTGAGCTCTTAATCGAAACTAATATTAAGAGCTAGGTTCGTCAAAACGCAATATTTTACCTTCCAAGACAAGTTCAAGCACTTTTAGACTTTAGTCAATGGACATTTATAGTGACAAGGTTCAAACTGGCTCATCCTCTTTATAGGTACACTACTACATTGACTGCTGCTGGTGTGTTGAGACTGCTGATTTTAAAGGGTATAACACAAATACAAATATATATTATATTCTGCATCGTGCATCGAAGATTATGTCATAATTTCGAGACATCGCGCTGGTCTAGTTGGTAGTGACCCTGCCTACGAAGCCGTCCTGGGTTCAAATCCTGGTAAGGGCAGATATTTGTGTGATGAGCGCGAATATTTGTTCGTGAGTCATGGATGTTTTCTATGTATTTAAGTATATATTTCTCTATATCAGTATTTATATCGTTGTCTAGTACCCATAGTACAAGCCTAGAGCTTACTATGGGACTAGGTCAATTAGTGTGATAGTGTCCCCCTGATATTATTTATTTAAAAACAACAACAAATTATATTACATACAATTAAAAAAACACATTTTTTTCAGGAGAACCTATAAAATAAATAAACGTGCCTAAAGACTTTGTAAAAACAAAAAAGACGTCAAGCAACAAAAACAGTGATCAACAAATACATGCTTAAAGAATACTTACCTCTACCTATAACTTATCAAGAGGATGGCAATGCAAGGCTGACCAGACCTAGAACAAGGGACATGGGTTGAATTAGTTTAACCGTACTTGCAAATATGTATGCAATCTCTAAAAGGTCACGTGTGAAATATGTAGTTCTTTTTAGTAGACGTACATGCTTGTCTATGTCGTAATGAAGTTGGAAGTATCGCGTAGGGCATTGTGCTGCACCTGATGAGGTCGCGACTGAAGAGCGAGGCTCCCGGGTTTGGACTGCCATCGTTCGGTGCGAGCGCGGGCGTTAGTACTGCTCCGGCGAGACTCTGGGGCGCCGGCGACGCACATGCGCACTGGCGCCGCCGTCGATAACCCCCCCGCCCGCCTCTCATTGTGTCCCGGAAACGAAGACTTAACGACTCACACCACAAGACGACCCCCTTAATGTTCCATTTCTAACCAAAATAGCTAACTGCATGCCGTAGCTTAGCTTAGCTTAGCGCACCTCACGACAGCACAACATTGATGAGATCTCAAACAGCGAACGGTCCACCAGAAAGGGTAGCGACCTTTTAAAATAAGCTTTTGCCCGCAACTACGTTCGCTGAAAAGTCTATGGATGGACTAAATGTGTGCCAAATTTTATCCAAATCCGTTTAGCCGTTTAAGTGTGACCGAAACAAAACATTATAAGTATTATAATATTCATAGAAACTTTCACATTGTTTCAATTATTTTATTGCCATTCGATTGTTTTGCCCGTCTCGGGGTTGTATTAATAAACTTATTTTGGCTAACATTCTCGTCTTAAGAGACGTCAAAGAAGCTGTCAAATCATAGAAAACTATCTCTCTCTCAAAATAAAACGAGTACAGCCCTTAGATGATCAAATAAGAACATAATCGTAAAATATCACAAAACAATATTATATTGATTAAGTCAGCCTCTTTGATGTCCAGTTCGACAATATAATGATTAATGTACATCAAGAAAGTGTTATAATATTGAATAGGCAAACATTTTAGGCAGCGGAGCTTAAACCGCATGCGACCGAGTCATTAGCTGCCGATGACGCCGGCCCACTGCTAATGTCCACTCAACTTAAGTTATTGTTTATTTGTTAAAGTATTAATCGATTTCATTAGTAATCTTTTAAAATACAGACCAAACTTGCAACAATACAAGACCGGCCCTTGTTGGACTTTTTGTAAAGAGACTCAATAAGGAGCTATAATAATATGAAAAGTCTAATTGTAAGCGTAGATTAGGTACGGATATTTTCGGGAATTCAAGCGGGCTATGCTGTTCAGACAATATTTCCGTTGGCTGCACACAAAAATGCAGCGATACTGTTACTTTACTATACTGTTACGCGCTGTTTTGGACTCCACAACTGATTATAGTCTGTCATGCATGACTATATAATTTATTGTGCTCTTTGTCGGTGCTTCGTTGAAAATCTTAACTCTTCCGAATAACTCATATATTTTTATAGCCATGAACGCCTACAGGCACGATCTACATACCTATATCTAATAATGTAACTACGCTTTGTTGTATAGCTTTTCATTTGTCAATAACTAATAGCCCAGTGATGAGGCTACGAAGACAAACGTCACCTAGGCAACAAGATACCAACAAAATGCACGCTTACCTACTATAACTTATGACGCCATGCCGATATTTTTAATGATTGATTTCTTTTAACATATTTTTATAAGAATCAATACTTGCATATACAGGGTGGAAAAAACTAACGCCACATGGGCGGAAACTATCTTAAATATTAGAAAAAGCAAATTCTACGCAGAGACTACCTTTTATTTTTTTTAACAAATATAAAGTCGTGTTTTATGATACAGATCGAAAGGGTAATTGATAGTGATCATTTATGTCTAGAACACATACACCTCTAAATTAAATACAGACCGTAAATATTTAAGGTAGTTTCTGTCCATGTGGCGTTCTTTTTTCCACCTGTATAAGGCTGCGACTCCACTGAGGCGGAGATGAGCGGAGTGTAGTGGAGCTGTGCCAATAATAACCAATAGAATCTAAATTAACGTGCGCAAGGCTAGCTCGACGTGACCGCATGCGCCTTCTATTGGTTAATATTGGCACAGCTCCGCCTTAGTGGAGCCGCAGCCTAAAGGCTTGTTAAAACCGTTAGGTAAAGCACGCAAATAGCCCATACCAAATATGTCCAAGAAAGGGACACACATGTCTTCGATTACTTCAGAATCTATAGATACGTGCTGCTTAGAATTTTTATTTTTAATATGTTTGGTTATAATAAACGCAGGCAATGGCAACGGAAGCTGGAGAATGTTGGCTTGAAAATCAGCAGAACTAAAACCGAGTAGGTATTTGTTCTGCGACTTCGGCGGTCTCTCCAGTTCTGGGGCCATAGCGCTTGATGGCGCGATTCTCCCAGTCTGCTCAGACTTCCGGTATCTCGGTTCACTTGTGCAAAGCGATGGCGAAGTAGATCGGGTTGTTAAGCACAGAATTAACACTATGGATGGATGAAATGGCGACAGGTCACGGGAACTATCTGCGACTCCCACATTCCCCTTAAACTTAAGGGGAAGATATTTAAAACAATGGTTAGACCTGCTGTCTTGTATGGATCGGAATGTTGGACCACGAAAGGGATGAATGAAAGGCAATTGCATGCAGCTGAAATGAGAATGCTAAGAGAGTTGTGTGGTGTTAGGCGAATGGATAAAATAAGAAATGAGTATATAAGAGGAAGTCTGAAAGTGACACCGGTGACTGAAAAGTTGAGTGGAAATCGGTTGTCATGGTATGGGCATGTGTGATGCGGAGGAATGAGGAAAATACCGTCAGGAAAGTTTTGAGTATGAAAGTGGATGGCTAAGATACGAGTAGGGGAAGACCAAAGAAACGATGGATGGACTGTTTGAAAGATTTTATGGCTAGAAAGGGAGTGACTACCGAGATGACGAATAATAGAGAAGTATGGAAGAAAAATACACGATGCGCTGACCCCAAATAAGTTGGGATAAGGTTAGGAGAATGAAATGAGGAATGAAATGATGTTTGGTTATTCGGGCAGCTTGGGTTTTATTCTTTTGAGCGTGGCGAGAGCATACAGATACTCCCGCTATTCTTGACTCGAGGGGTGAGAACCGGGAACACATCCGTTAGACGTTTCGAAGAGGGGTAATAAAATTCATATTTCATATTGTCGTATTTTCTCGTGATTTACTTAGTGAACCAAACATCTACAAGGTCAACCAATTCAGATTATTTAACTAACGCAAGTAAATGAGGCAGGAAAGGGATACCTTACATATCGATTGAGTCGAGGATCGAGGACCGGAGGAGCAATTCTACAAACAAGGGCACATATACATAAAATAGACTACCAAGTCCTAAACTAAACATTAATTAATAAATCTTTTAAATCCACAAAGACAGAGGGCTCCTTTTTGGATTTTGCGTACATTTACGGGACACTACAGCAATAATTTACGTGGCAATTTTCTGCAATAACCTAATAAATTATTTAAGACAAAACAAGAAATAACGTGTGATGCATCAGGTGCAACCGCGGGAAATGCACAAGTGGCATAGAGGCCGCGTCGAATCACCTATGTGCCATTTTACAGCGAGGCATTAATATGGGATGCATCATGTACAACACAGTGGGAAATGCACAAGTTGCTTGGAGGTCGCGTAAAGTCACCTATGTGCCGTTTTACTTAAATCCTTGTCGGCTTCTTTATAATTATTTTAAATGGAACCCGCTACGACTTAAAACGAAGTCTGTAATTTGATCCTCGCGAACTGCTCAAATATTCAGAGCAGTGGGAATCCGGTCAGCCTATACCACCCGTCTTGGGAACCCCCACGGGGGGACACCAGGTAGGCTATTATTCAAGTACCATAAGAACACCTTTACTAGTCCCACGACTGCTATATACTTATCCAAGAGAAACGACAGGTGACTTCAAAGTCAAACTAATACACAACGATTACCTGGTAATAGCTCAGTTACTTTATTCTGACATGGCGAAGGCAAAATGGAGAGAACTTACGAAAATGAGTGTTTACTTTGGATTTACAAATATACCTCGTGTGTACATAATTTTTGAGACGAACTTTTACTTTAAATAATGAAACATAATAATAGTAGCAACTGTCTAATTCTTTTTTCAATTTTGAATTTGGAACGTTTGTGTTCTATTTGTATGTTTTATTATTTACCTATTTCAATTAATTTTCTTGTGATGGCGGGAGGAAAAGACTTACAGGAGTCTGTCATTTCGCTACATATAGCGGGAAAAAAACCAATGGATATTTTCCGTGTCCTGAAGTGTTTTGGGATTAGCCCCAACTTTATATATTACACCATAAAACGTTACAACGAGACTGATTCTCTGAAAAATCGCCGAAGGAGTGGTCGCCCGCGGTCTGTAAAGACGACTGCGAACATCAAAATAATCAGAGAGCGACTTCGCCGAAATTCATGTCGCACCCAGAAAAAAGTGCTCTGCAGACTAACATTTCGCGTGTTGCGGTAAACGCAATACTGAAATACAATCTCAAGATAAAGGCCTACAATCGTAGGAAAGTTCACAGACACGCTACGAAAAAAATACTCTTCACCGATGAAAACATCTACACATTCAAAGAAAAGTTCAACCGCCAAAACAATAAAGTTTATGCCAAAAGCAGCAAACATGTTCCAGCTCCAGCACGAAATGTAACGCATTCCCAACATCCAGCGAGTGTGATGGTATGGTGGGGTGTTACGTATGAAGGTCTCAAGGAGCTCGTATAAAGAATAGAGGCTGTCATTTTGAATAATAATTGCTTGTAGTTATTGGTTAATGTCTACTTATTATTACAAGAAAATTTAAAATAGTATATTACTTAACAAGGGCTGTAAAAGAAAGAAAGCCCGAAATCGCAGGTATTTGAGACCCGAGCCGTAGGCGAGGGTTGTAAATATGCGATAGAGGGCTTTCTTTTTTACTGCCCGTGATGAGTACACAATTTTACGTCTTCACCTGGCCACAATGCGAGTTTTACCGTGCGCGCAGCGTGCGATAAAACTCACATTACGGCCAGGTGTTACGTAAAATATATTTTAACTCAAAAAATAAAACTATGAACATTTTATTTCGTCTCAAAACTTATGAACACACGAGGTAATTCACGCCCATGTACCTACCTATGTCATACATAGAGGAAAAGCCCCAAAAATGGACCAGGTACATAATATGGACCACACAATTATCTCGCTAGGTGGCGTTGCTAACGAAGTGAAATTGGCCGCTTTCGACGCCATTAAGGCGCGGCTCCCCGCCAGTGGTTCGCCGCGAAGCTCAGTGCGCGTATGTGTCAGTTATCATTGATTGAAGTTTTTAGTCACATTTGATGAAAATTTTCGGTGAGTTTTGTAAGGTTATTACTTCTTTAATGACAACCGTTTATTCTTGTACCCCCGTGTCCTAGAAACGTTATTTTGTAAGTAAACTTTCTTGTTGTAGCGTGTGACGACAAGTATTACTAGTATTTTTTGGAAAATGTTTAACGACAAAATGTCACCTGTTCATATTATGGACCAATAGTGTAGTTTCAAATATGGAATAGTAGTCCATATTATGAACATGGTCGTAATATGGACTCTTGTCTTATTTCACTTGTTAATATTTGATTTGTTTAAGGTTATGGCGCCCACAAAAAGGCAAAAATGGGATAAAGATTAAAGATAAAGGAATGAAGAAAAGAGATGAAGAACCTAAAAAGACAAATGCGTCAAACAGGAGAAAACGAAAAACAAGGCTGCAACTAAAAAACTAAAAGAGATGCAAAAAGGAACTAAAAAGACAGCTCAAAAGATAAGGAAGACTACAAGAAAGCCCTCTAGTTCCGAAGATGATAATTTTTCAGTACACAAATGATGACACCGATGAAAGTGATAATGACAATGCTAAATGTTTATACTGTTACAGTCTCTTTTCAGATGACACTCGTGGAGAACAATGGATACAGTGTCCTTCTTGTGAGCGATGGGCACATGAAAATTGCTATAATTAGTAAGCATATATGGTGGAGACGTTTAAAATAGTACCTGTTACTTCCACATATAAGGCTGATTACAAGTTCAAAAAAAAATGAGATCATTATCTTACCTTAGATACTATGGTCCATATTGAGCACCCCTAGGCCATATTATAAACATAGTGGTCCATATAAAGTTACCTTTTTAGAAAGGGTTAATTTTGAGTTTTTTTAGAGAATTGAAATTTTTGTTAAAAAATTGTTTCTTTATGACATTTTTATTACAGTTATAAGATTACCAGATAATTTTTCGACTTATTCGTTTATAATACATTTCTTTAACTTTAAAATCCTGTGTTTTATTTAATAAATAGTATATGGTAGTCCATATTTGGGGCTTTTCCGTACAAACAGTCTCATTCCTCTTCCAACTCACATTTACGTCATTTTTCAGAGCATAAGGTATTTATTATTCATGGGATAAATATTCGGTTATCCTGCGTAATGGAGCCCGTGAGGCAGGTAGGGCGACGAGGAACACGCGTCTCGTATATTTCGCCTAAACGATCTTAACACGATATATTTGAAGTCTCCATAACGAGTTCCGTGCAGAGGTCGGTTGAATGGAGCCTTATATTATTGGTAGTTTTTTGCCGAAGCGATTTTTTTTACTTACAACTTTCACAAATTCATTTTATTTCATTGAGTTCATCCGAGTAATATTTGTATATTGCTATATAATCTTGTCTTGGGGGATGAAAAGTAGCTCGACCGTTAAGTTGATCATGATCATATGCAATTCTGCTGTCTTACATTTAAAAGTTCTCTAATTTTTGATAACGAAATCAGTATTTATAAACTTTACTTTAACAATCAATATTAAAATTACAATCTAAAGATGAAGTTAATAGTGAAAAAATCATTAACAATTTTTTGGTCTGTTACAATGGCGAAAGAACCCCGTTAAAAATATGTATATTTTTTTTATTGAAATAATGTGATAAATGTATACATATCTTTATACTCGATTGTACCCATCACGGCAGTTGTTCAGAAAAGCCTCTCCTAAGTTCCCTACTCCACTTTGTCTCTAAAACAACGATGAGGTCGCCCTTGCTGTTGTTTGTTAGTAGTGGGCTTCATCATCAGTTCCACTTCACCAAATGATACCTTCTGGATGCAAATGCTGGACTTGTTACTAAAAATCAGATACAGATTTGGTGACAATAGGATATCCTCGAAAGTATACACTAACAAACCAAAAAATAATTTTTAAAATCGATTCACAGTTGGCGGAGGCCGGAGGTAATCGAAAAAACATGGTGGAACACAGAACCTCCTTTTTTCAAATTGGTTAAAAGTAATTGCGATGTGGTTAACGACGTGGAATAATAAATTTACCCCCATGACTCTCGTCTCGATCGTAACCTAAAGGTAGCCGATACTACAACTGCCAACATTATATATTTTTAAACATGTAGCATGAAATTTCAAAAGAAGACCACAAGAAATTATTTTCAAGAAAGAAATTACGAGATTGTAATGGATCAATGTGATTTCATTGGGCCAAGAGACATAGATGTGTCAAAGAGAATAATTGTCGTGATTACACTCGATAACTACGTAACGCGAGTATTTCACGGCCGGGGGCGCACACTCGTCCGCTCGGATCCGCGCTGAAAGCTAACGAGGCGTAAACGCATTACAACCTTACTTACCGAGACGTTAACCGGCTAATCTTGGCTACATCTACGTCTGGCTCTACCCGTACTGACTAAGAGGAATATGATTGCTTTACAATATTCTGGGGTCCTAGTGAAAAATGGTACATACATGAACGGAGTATACTAGACTTAAACCCTTTTTCACTTGATCTTCAGAAGACTTATGCCCTTTTCCCTCTTTTTCACCAGGAATAGTAAGTATTAGTAATAATGCTTTGTTTTTTAATCATTCAATAAACCGAGAACGAATTTAGCTAACTCTTATTGTGTTATTAACTACTTTCATAGCGTCGCGAATTATGTAATTGTTTTTAGAATGTGCAGATATCGTTAAGTAGGTGGTTTTCTCACTTGACCTTCGAAATGTAGGTACAGTTTTATGACTTAGGTATGAGTTCGAGATACCTAGGGCAAATTTTTGACCCATAAAACTGGTCTTGGATGTTTTCTATGTGTTTAAGTTTTTATTTTTCTTTATAAGTATGTTTATTGTTGTTCTAGTTCCCATTGTACAAACCTGGAGCTTAGTTTGGGACTAGATTAAGTTGTGCAAGATTCTCCCCTGATTCGTCTTTGACCTTTTATCGCATTGTTTTTAACTCGGCCGCCATTACTGCAGAGTAAAGAAGAGCTATCAAAACGTTGACAATACGATAACAGGTCAAAGACGATATGGTTTTTACCGCCTAGAATCTTGGCCCTGACCACGCGAAGCGAGAAGGGTAATACCGTTTAAAATCTGTTTGGTAGGCACATGGTAACCACGGGGTTTCGAAATCGGCGGTACCTTATCGACTCCTTATGCCACTATGGCACCGACGCTCTTTAGTTTTTAACATTCTTTAATACTTATAATAGGCCGTTTACGAGATAAATTCTGTAAGACATTGAATTTTCCTGTTTATTAGCTCTTCTAAGGAAGTGGTGTTTAAATATTAAATGGGTTTAATTTGTGAAATTTGAAAACGATAAGTACTTTCGTATTTGAAGAAAGTATTTATGCAATTAGGCAAAGTGGGGAAGTTGGAGGCTCGAGTTGCCCCTTGTGGCCTTTCAGACAACGCGCAACGTTTATACACTACGTTTCCGTTGCGGCTACCGGTGCGTTAATATTTGATGCTCCTATCGATCATAGCTTCTTTGCAGCGCTGGTCTACGGCGGGCGGGCAGACCTCCCACCTACCGCCTGAAGTGTCACAACTACGACGAAGACGACAAAATGATCAAATTACATATTACGAAAGTAAAAGAGTTTCTGAATTAATTTTCCTATTAAACGTAATCCTCCGACACTCAAAGTTGAAGTGGCCGAAATCAATCGATGAAAACCAATCATCTAACTATATTTTAAAAGACTTTTTTTTCTTCTAAGTACCTATTGATAAGAATTTTCCCGTACATTCATCATCCTCTTAGAAGTCGGATAGTTTTTCTCCTTGAGCTCAGACAATCTGTGTACCAAATTCCGTCCAATCCGTTCAGCCGATCATGCATGATTCGAATAAAACATAAATATCGTCAAAATTAGTCTAAGGGTGCGGCTCCACTGAGGCGGAGACGAGCGGAGCGGAGCTGTGCCAATATTAACCAATAGAAGGCGCATAAGGTCACGTCGAGCGGCCCTTCCGCAAGTTAGTTTAGATTCTATTGGTTAATATTGGCACAGCTCCGCTCCACTCCGCACATCTCCGCCTCAGTGGAGCCGCTCCCTAACTGCCGCACTCAGAGACGTCAATTAAATTTAATGCTTGTTTAGTGGCCTGTTCTCTTATTCTATTGCTGTAGCAAAGAAAGTGACAGCAGCAACTTCAATCGAGCATTAAATTAAATTGACTTCTCTGAGTGCGGTAGTTAGGTACATTATAAAAGTATTTGTTAAGTAACTTGGGCTTAAATTGTATCTTGCGTCGATTCTATAGGTATAATACACAGAATTGAGACAGGATATACGTTTGTGTACATAATTAATAATTATATGAACAAACTGGTCATTAAGAGCTGTCTTACATAAGTCGTGGTCGCCATTTTTATTATAATGCTTTGTATCAGCAGGCATATTATGGTCGCGTTAACCGATGTGGATAAACGTGGATAAAACATCTGCAACTTTCTGACTATCTGCGCTTGCGTAAGTGATGGATGCTTTATCCACATCTACCGATCAACCGCCATGAATGATGATGAATGATGATCATCCACCGCGATAATACGGAGGCTGGTTTATATAAATGTGTGTAATGCAATATTTTATCACGACCTAGTTTAAATATAGCGTAAGGAAATAAAATATGTAACTAAAAAAAATAAGAAATTTATACGGGCGACATTCTAATAAATCGAAATAATCAAATCCCAACCAAAACGCCGATAAAAACAATTGGACAAATTCTCGACGCTACTGTGAAAAGTTCTGTGGTATAATAGTCACATCATTTTTTTTTTAAATGGATCGCGATGCAATTTATTTATCCACACAGCATAAATGAAAACTTTTAGTATTTATAAGTATTTTTCTCCGCCTACGCGACTTTCTATTTATACTATGCTATTAGTTTGGTCATGATAAGCAGACGATGACTGTACAAAATCTTGTCCCAAAAATGTATTTTTTGACTGAAACTTATTTCATCTCAACTGAATGGTTATCATTGGTTTCTAATTTAACTTCCTTCGAATTTATAGTAGAGCTGAGACAGTTCTTTTTTATAATTATAAGGTACTCTTCAATTTTATTTGACGACAATGAAAAAAACTTAATTGAGTCTTCAGCTAATAATGATCAATGCATCGTTGTAAATAATTTTATCTCTTACTAGCTACCACCAGGGCCAGAGTATCCATAAGGCAGGGTATGAGGGTAGGCAACTGCCTAGGGGGCCCACATCGGCTAGGGGCCCTGCATCAGGTAGTAGCCACGCGCAACGAAATGAAAATAATTTCAGGAAGTAAGAAAACTAAAAGGGGCCCCGACATGGTTAATCCGGCCCTGGCTGCCACGGAAACATTGAACGCAGAAACCCTGCTGGAAATAATTTCTTGATTGAATATTTCCGTGATAGCCGATAAGAGAAAGAGAATGTACAATGATGCATTTAACTTCTTAATGGGGTTGTCTTCATAAATTATGAAGTCCAAACGGTTGTTAGGAGGCAAAAATAGTCGTGAATATAAGCATTGGACGTTTCGTGAAGGTAATTGGAGAGGTCTGTGGGCGTGCCGCACGCTACAGCGGCTAAGGCGGGAGCCATCTTTGTATTTGCCTCTCTGGTAATTTCCCCGTCGGTCCTTGTATATTTAAGCAGTAGCATCGGCCGTGCCGCTCTCATGCATATGTCATGAGCAGTTGCTGCGCGACGGTTTGTTGACGGTCGAGCCGCGGGAACGACAACCACCGGCCCTGCGGCCCCCCACCGATAATTATTACGTTCTACTTTCGATTCCGGTGGCTATCGGCCCGCCCCCACGGCCCGCAGCCCGCCGGTGCTTGGGGATGAGGCGACAATTACATTCCCCGTTTTCTCCCATATAGCTCGCATGTAATGACCATGTGGTACCTATATTGCATGTACGTTCGAATTAAATGCGACACCGTAAAAGCAGTCATAAGTTTCCTGCACGCAAGCGAAGGAATAAATGTGCCTTTATTAAATATACCTATAGACAGGCAGCAATGATGGTTTATTCAATAAAAACAGTCAACCCCTCCCTATTTTATTAGAATCGATGGAGCAGAATGTAATCAAGTAATCAAGAATGACTAATTCGCTACACCTCCCATTTCGATGATCATCCCACCACGTGCACATTTTTTTTTCGGAATAAAAGATAGCCTATGTGCAAATTCCGGGTGAATAAGTAACAAACATACTAAATAATTAATTACACACTCACTCACAAACTTTCGCATTTATAATATTAGTGTAATGGTGAAATAAATGTCCTACGTTGAATACACACAATATGTAGTAAAAATTCATACCAATCAGTCAAGTAATGTGTATTACCCTCTAGGGAGAATAGGTACCTTGCTCCCTCCCGGCGGAGCCTCCTAGACTTCGGACGAAATAATCGCTTTGGCACATTATTTATAATTACATATTAAAGATAGATAGTTACTGCCGCACTCCTGAGTCAATTTAATTTAATGCTTGATTAAAGTTGCTGCTGTCTCTTTCTTTGCTACAGCAATAGAATAAGACAATACGTCACTAAACTAAACAAGCATTAAATTTAATGTAAGTTGTTGTGCGGCAGTAAACCTTTTAAAATATTAAATCAGAACGAGTTATTAAATATTATTAACAAGCCATTGCGCGCGACTAAGCTTCAATTAGATAAACTTGTTATCGATTGACGATTAGGCTAGGTACCTGCCAACCTACTTATTTTTAACTTATTATGAAATAGGACAGGACGCCCGCTTCTTCGTGCCTACGCATCTAATTAGTTTTCTGCTTCTCCTCCTATTTATTTCCGTTGGGGGTCGATTTTCCAAAAATCCTTTTTTAGGGTGCGGCTCCACTGAGGCGGAGATGAGCGGAGTGGAGCGGAGCTGTGCCAATATTAACCAATAGAATCTAAACTAACGTGCACATGCCGCGCTCGACGTGCCCGCATGCGTCTTCTATTGGTTAATATTGGCACAGCTCCGCTCGTCTCCGCCTCAGTGGAGCCGCACTCTTAGAGGGCGTTTTCGAGAGCATCCCTAGGGTACCCAAGGAATAATTCTTCCATATTTCAAGTTCCTAATCCTTCGGTTGAGCCTGTGCGTTGTCTGTTAGTCAGTCAGTCAGCCAGTCACGAAACAGTTTTACATGCTTAACAAATAAATATTTATTCAGATATTCACAAAACATTTTCATAAGACTTAACAGGAATAAATCTCAAACACGATTCCTATATATTTGTTTGTATCATTTATAGTAGTAATGATATGCTACAGTATAGCTACTACCTACACCAACGATTTTCAACCTTACTCGATGTGTAGCTATTGCTAGTCACAACAAAGTATAAAGCAAGGGTTGTTGTAGTTTTATTGTGGATCTGCGGGTTTCCTGATTTTTCGCTCATACCCAAAATTCCAGGTTACACTCTATGCCAGATTCAAATTAGGTATTGGGACTTGGGACTATTGGGTAAGAAAGAATAATAAATGATACCTTATTAACCCCCGACGCAAAAAGAGGGGTGTTTTAAGTTTGAGCACTTTTTGTGTGTCTATGTGTGTGTGTGTCTGTCTGTGGTAGCTCTTAAATGGGTGAACAAATTTATATGCGGTTTTTTTTACATTTGAAAGGAGGCTTTCTAGCGGTGGTTCTCAGCTAGGTTTTTGAAAATCGGTTGGGCCGTTTAAGAGATACCTACCTATCAGCTCTGAAAGAAGGGGTCACCGTTATATCGGGGGTTTTTAGTTATTTCGAATGTTAAGGTTTGGGGTTGCAGTATATTGAAAATGTGGTATTATAAGAATACTAATTGAAGTGGTTATGATTAAAAACCTTGAAAACACTGTGCCACATGATAATAAATCAAATCGGTACCTATTTCTTAGAGATTACAGAAATTCAATACAAATTAAAATACAGATGTTTTCCTTATTGGACTTGCAAGGACTACAATTATTTCTTTAGGTTCATGAAGTTTATCACAGGGGCACGAGTAAAACTATGATTAATATCTTCTAATCTCAATAAAGGATGGAAATGGAAGCAAGCAAGGCACACAAAAAGAGGCGGTTAATTATTTAAATTAGTGAACGCCATCTCGTGAGGTTTGTATCAATGAGGTATTTTGAAGTCTAACAAACAAGTGTTATACGTATCTAAATGAGCTGTCATAATTATATGCATCATACTCAGTGTTGTTAAAAGACTAGTCTTGAAGACTTTTGAACCTTAAAGACTTCCAAACCTTGAAGGTTCAAGCTTTGAAGACTCGAGCGTTAAAGGTTTGAGCTCAGAAACGGTTCAGAACCTTAACGACTCAAGCTTTTTATGAGCTCTTAAGAGCAAGTCTTTAAGACTCGGGGTTCATAGACAGCTCAAGCTTTAAAAACTCGGCTTATTGAAAGCTCAAGGCCCGGAACCTCGAAGGCCTGAGTTAAGCGTTAAGAGCTCAAACAATGAGCGTTATAGGAAGAAAGTATTATTGTACGGTCAAGTGCAAAAATACGTATCGATTTCATCCTCTCATAATTATGTATCGAGGCCTTATTTCGCTGACGTTAAGCTACTATGGGACATATTTTTGATTGGTTATGTGCACCTATATTTTTACACTTGACTGTACCTATATTTATTTTTAACCCTTAATTTGACCTCAGGATTATGCTGTTAAAATCTCTCGGGTTCCTCACGGGCATCCTGTATAATTATCAAATATGGCATAGATAACATAAATTAATCTACTTTGTTAAAAGCTTTTAAGACTTAAATGCTACAAACCTTATAGACTTAAACCTTCAAAGCTTAGGAGGCTTGAAAGCTTGAGGCTTTAAGACTCTGAGGTTTCTGTGCTCGTAAGCAACAACGCGAACTTATTAAGTTGAGGCTTATATGGTCGAGGCTTTAAGGTTCGAGGCTTCTAGACTCAGAAGTCGCGACTCAAGTCTTGTAGTTTACGCCTCGAAGCTTAAATTCACAACACTAATCATACTACATTGAACAAATTAAAGTCAATGTTGTTATTTTAATTTATAACAACTAAGATTTTGTTTTAAATTCATCCCCAAAATCGCGATTATTGTCTATCATGCTAATAATCGCAAGATTGCAAACTTTCATCACATGCCGCAGCATTACGATTGTGAGAGTAAGTTACATGTTAAAATGGGTCAGACACGATACACGCGAAAAATACCCTCAGGCTTAAGAGGCAATCTCAATTTTTTCAAGTCAGGTCAATCGGATACCAGATTAAAAAAAAAAAGTATGTGAGAAAAATGCCAATAATTCCTATGTTTATTTAAATAATAATGAGTCTTTGAAACAACCAAGTTTAGGATACCAGCAATGTCACAAAATGGAAAAAACACGCACCTAACCTAATAAACCCCAAGGAACAGCATAGGTGAAAGTTTTTTTTATTTTATTTTTTAAATAATTGCTTCATTTTTGAAATAGCTAGAGAAATCATATTATACAGATTTCCTGCCATATCATAGGAATCTTATTATGTTGTGTTCTAACAAAAAAAAGCAAGGTGATAGGCGAGTGTGCCTAATGGCAAAGTTTTGCAGACACAAGATTCTTGAGAAAAACCAGACAAGTGCGAGTCGAACTTGGACAATAGAAAACTAGAATCAGGTTAAAGAAGATAAATGCTTAGTTTTTATGAACTTTCCCATGCAATAAGATTCATTTTGATTTATCAAAATTTCTACACAAAATTTCAAAGCTTTTTGGTAATTTCTCTATGATTTTATTTTGATAAATTTATATTATTTTTCCTGTATGACTTAAAGAATAATTCAGATTGTTTGGCACAGGTAAATAAACTTCAAAGAGAATGCCAGGGATACACAATGCTTGTTTTTCAAAAGCTAGGTCAGCAAGCTAGTTATGAAGTCACCTTCTTGCTATCCCGGCTTGGCACAAGCTAGAGCTGTTTATATAATGCTAGGATAACAAATAACAATGTCTTTGTAGAAAAATAATCAGTATTCAATTATACCAGTTAATTTTTGGACCTAAGATTCATTATCATTATCGTATCAACTCAAAATATATGCATTGCTGGGCATAAGCTTTCTTAAAGTTAGGGAGTGAGACTTTACATCATCTGACATAATGTTTTTACACTTTAATCTAACATTCATCACCTATCATGAGTTAACAATTGCCAGTACAAATACATTTACAATACTCAAGCATGATCCCTTGGGATGAATTTGCAAAAATTTGTCTTATTAAAGATGAATTTGCAAAAATTCCTAGGTCCAGTGGTTTCGGCTGTGTGTTGAATTGTTGATATATTATATATATACTGCCCTGCGAAGCCAAATAGCAGCATCACATATAATATTGCTGTACAACTTCATTACTAACAGGAGACAGCTGAATCTACTTTAGCAACCCAATCTGAGATAATGTTTATTGGCTTAGCAGGGCAGAATATATAGGTGCTCCTATCATTGGGTACCTCCTACAGCAGAAATGTTTGTAAATTATTCTATGAAGAAAACACTGATTTAGATCACATCATCATTTCGAAATGACTAACTAAAAATTTATTGCATTAATAGTATGATTTTTTATACATTTTTGCACTAGATGGTAATCTTTTCTATATAAATCTAATATTGATACAGAACAGTTATAACTATCATCCACTAGAAGTAGGACATAGTATGGTAAAACTCAAATTTTGGTTCAAATCAATGGTACTTTAGTTTCTTCAAATATTTAATTCCAATTTAACTTTGTGCATTGTTTCCTTCTTGTTTGGTGTATTTTTAAAACTTTTGTTAACTCTTTGAACGCCAAGAACCACTAAAGTGGTTGTGTACTGTCGTGCCTACCACGAATTGACCCATATAGTGGTCACAGATACAGTGCAAAATAGACCTGAGTATTTGTGACGTAAGGTTGACATTAGCTGTGGTTTTCAGCTGTTATTGGCATGTGGGGACGACGTTTGTATCAAGTCAAAGGCGTTCAAAAGGTTAAAATAATTAAAATCTGTAATTGGCCCATGATTTATAATTATGTCTGAAAGATGCCATTATTGTAATTTGTGGTGTAGATTTATCCTTTTAATAAAATAAACTCAGAAGTATGCCCATTTGTAATTCCTTTTTGCTGGTGTGAATATAGTAAATTCCAAGTACTCTCACTAATATGTTACTACAACCAGGTACTAAAATGTACAGCTATTTTCAAGTTTGACTGCCAGGCAATTTTTCATTTCTATAAATTAATAATGGTATTTTTTGGAAAAAACTAAATGAACGATTCATAGTTGTTGCTGATAAATCATTTGAATTTGAATAAATGTTATCCCACATTAAAAAATGAGAATCCCTAGAACACCATTAATTAAGTAAATTGTAATATTGAAAAAGTAGTCATATTAAATGGACGTTGTTAAGGGGAAAGGCTTTAATCCACTGTGACTTGCATTCGAGTAATTTGCAGTTTTAAGTTGACGGAGCATTTAAACAACATTTAAACAATTATAGATTGATTTTACACAAAATTATACTATGGAGAAAATGACCAAAAAATGATTTTCTTTATGTATTTAAAAAAATAATTTGCAGTGTTTCATTACTTTTAGAGATGTTAGGACTTAAGTGGATTGGATCCATTTTGAGAAAAATGGTTTTGGATGACACTGTGCTAGTTTCTTATCAGCAGTAACGAGTGGATGAGAACTTTTTTTTTATTTAAAATATTACCCCTGCTATTCATGTGGGTTGGTTCTTATGTGATTTTAAAATAACTAGCGGCAATATTTTTCTGGATCCTTTTTGCTGATTGATAGTCTAGAGACCCTAAGGACCATCATGGAATACTAACTCCACTTCCAATTGTTTTGTGGATTGAGTCCTTTTCCCTTATCTACGTCCAATTATCTCTCATTACTAGAGCATCCTAAAACCGTTTTTTCAGTGCTTGATCCTAATCATTGCAATAATAATAGTTCTAAAACGAGACCCCACGATTCGTTAAATTTACAACGTTGTAAAATCTGATGTTAAGTTAACCGGTAGTACATGCATATCAATCATCAATCTGAGCTTAATAAGCGCCTTGGCCAGCCGATAAATTAAATATGAAGCCGGTCGGAAAATTATCGATCGATGCACGAGAAACTTTCAACCACTGCAGGCGCGTAATAACAACTACTTTAGTGATTAATCAATAAGTTACTTACCCAAATAAAGACGATGTTTGTAGAACACTTGTCGGTGGAGAAAGTAATCCTTATGTGATGATTTGGAAACAATATTCGTTAATTAATAATTATAACGAGAAATTCAATCGACAAAAGAGTAAAAATGGCGGTAATGAATGGCAGATGTTTCTGATGTTTGGTAGAATTTGATAATGTTGCCGGTTTTCAGTTTTAAAATCTACTAAGTTGAGGCAACATACCTACCGGTGCGTTGTTGACTTTACATTTTTACAATAATGGGCGAATCTCCTCAAAAAAATATTCTCGACAAAAAAAAAACAGATTTTGTAAACCTCGCGGCAGAGATTCCATTTAAGGATAGTTTTATGTATATTTCAAATATATGTTGTGCCGTTATGAAGGCACCAAAAATAGTACATTATTTTTGAATATTTTTAAAAATTATTAAAAATTATTATTAAATTGGTGTTGCTGACGGTGACATTTTGTGAGAATAATGACGTTATTGCAGAAAATAATGACACAATGTTTCCGACAGTGAGTAATTATCTAATTATATAATAACGTACAGATTATTTTAGACATTCGTTTGTCATGATTTTATGATAGGAATGAGGATAAAAACCTGCATTTATGTAGAAATATGTTTATGATAATTAAATTTTATCCAGTCATTCATTTTTATATAAGTCGTAGTTGCTTGATTTTTTCAAAAGAGAAATCATAAATGTAAAAAAGCCAAGCCAAGTTCTCATGTGCCAACAAAAGTAGCGATAATCAATTTATTGCCACTATTTAGTGGCAACATTTGTATTTTCAGTCTTAACACTCTTAACTTGTCAGTTTTCTTAAATACCCAATAGATAACAATATGATATTGTCAACATACTGTATAGAAAACTGCCAAGTTACGGCTCAAAACGTAATTAGTGACAATAAATTAGTCTGACTGTTAACAATCTAGTCTGGCGCCCTACTTTGAAAATCGAAGTTCAAAGTTACGTTAGTTCTATCTCTGTCACTTGTCATTCAAGACTAACTGCCGCACTCAGAGACGTTAATTTAATTTAATGCTTGATTAAAGTTGCTGCTGTCATTTTCTTTGCTACAGCATTAGAATAAGACAACACGACACTAAACAAGCATTAAATTTAATTGACGTGTCTGAGTGCGGCAGTAAATCGAGAGTTTAAGCCCACTACGCATTATCCTTCCGGGTTGTCCCTCCGGGCATGATACACGACGCAAAACGATAGTGCGTAGGCTAGCTGTGGCCCGTTTCACGAAGCTACAAGTTACAAATTACAAGCGGAACCCTCTTTCTAGCGAAAGGAGTTAGAAAGAGACTTCCGCTTGTAATTTGTAACTTGTTGCTTCGTGAAACGGGGCTCTGGACGTCAATAATTATTATTATTACCGTGAAGGACTTGCACGACCGAATTTGTGTCCAGTGGCCCGTTTCACGAAGCTACAAGTTACAAATTACAAGCGGAACCCTCTTTCTAGCAGTACGATTTAGAAAGAGACTTCCGCTTGTAATTTCACGAAGCTACAAGTTACAAATTACAAGCGGAACTCTCTTTCTAGCAGTACGAGTTAGAAAGAGACTTCCGCTTGTAATTTGTAACTTGTAGCTTTATAAAACATGCCCCAGCAAGCCTACGCACTAGCGTTTTGCGTCGTGCATCGTGCGCGGTTGTCCTTCCAAGTTAGCTAGTGCGTAGGGGCCTTAAGGGCTAAAGGTAGTGTTTCATACGTAAAATTGTTGCCATATCAAGAATTTACAAAAAGTGCTATTTCAAAATTCTGCTATCAAGAAATTGAAATTTTTGTTGTTGGTTTAACAGATAAATAAATAATAATTAAATAAATAATAAATAAATAAATAAAAACTGACATGACTTTGTGTGCGTGACCTCAACTCTAGTGTACTTGCCTTTTTAATAGATTGCATACGACAAATTGTATAATTTAAAGCGAACTTTAACCGCTCTTCAGAGCGTCTTTGATTGTATTTGACGTTATAGGCAGTATGATCATGGAGTCATAACAGGCTATTGAAAATGTGTAAGAAAAAACGATTCTATCAACTCAACTGTCATCCGTAATCCGTCACTTTTTCCACTTGCATTGCATTCAAAATCAGTATCCATAAAATGTTTATTTTCGGTCAAGAGGCGCGGTTGACACACGTGATTTTTGGTGAAATTGAAATTTTTTTGCCTTTTAAAGGCATTTTGTTTGTTTAGGTTTCTTAATTTGTAGCTAGTTGTAATATTTAGTTGTATAATAGTTGTAGATTATTGGTTAATGTAGATAGTTTATTTTAAACTGTAACGGTGTTGCGGGTCGCTCATTGCTCCAATATGGAAGCTTTGAGCGGCCATGCTTCACAGGGGAATCCGGATAATTCCGGATTCATGGATGCAGATGATTCTCCACCCCAAACTGCAAATTCGACTCAGGACTCTATTTTAGATTCAAGCCAAAATTCACGCAAACGTCGTAATGTAGACATGCCATCTGATCCTAGCATCAGAAAAGTTTCGTCGGACCCACCTTCTTCCTCTATGCAGACAGTCTATACTGATCCTGACTTAGCCGAGGAAAATAGACGTTATACTCCGAACTGTCGTGCTCCGTTCATTGTCCATGTCTCCCGTGTGGAGCCGGATTTAGCCGCGGGGCTCTCTATTCGTCCAATTAAATTTGGACAATTTATTTCCAAATTGGACATTTCCAAAAACATCGTGAAGGATGGTATTAAGAGTGTTGGTCGCAATCGAATTTCTGTTGAATTTAAATCGGCGGAATCAGCAAACGCGTTTTTTGAATCCGACTTAGGAAAACAGAAGTATAAGGCGATTATCCCGACTTTCAATGTGACCCGCATGGGTCTTATTCGTGGCGTGCCAACAGAGTGGTCTATGGATCAGCTAGTAGAGTCCCTTTCGTTACCGGAAAATTGTGGGAAAGTCCTGAAGGCGCGTAGGTTAAACCGCAAGGTATTTGAAGAAGTAGGTTCACCAAAATGGGTCCCCACCCAGTCTGTCGTACTTTCATTTAGAGGACAAAACTTGCCGGCTCATGTATATAGTTATTACTGCTCAATTGTTGTTGAACCGTACCAACTGCCAACCATCCAGTGTAGATCTTGCTGCAGATACGGCCACATTGCTACGCAGTGTAGGTCTAAACCTCGATGCTACAAATGTGCTCAGGAGCATTCTGGTTCATCGTGTGTGGTCGAAACCAGTAAGGCCTGTTGTGTATTTTGCTCTGGCTCACATTGTGCCACGGACTCAAGCTGCCCCGAAAATGTAAGACAAAAAAAAATCAAATACTCTATGTCACAGGAAAATATTTCGTATGCGGAGGCTTCTTCTCGGTTCAGTTCGGGAAGACTGTATTCGGAAGTTGCGAGTTCCAGTCCATCTCATCTACAAACAGTCTCTCAGCCTACATCGACATCGCACGCTAGAGTAAGTTATAAAAAAACAGTGTTCACGAGTCCAAAGCCGAGAGTAACTTTGTCTCCCAGCTACGACATTCAAGCTCATAATGGCATTATTTCTTGCCCTCTGTCCACATCTCCCAATGGTTGCGCCCTTGGTCAGTATACCCAAGAACCTGTTACTCCTAATGATAATCTTCTGGATCTCATATTGTCCATGTTATTGAATATCCTGTCTAAATATAATGATTGTTTACCGCCCAACGTTGCCGAAAAATTGTCACAAATTTCAGTCTTATCTCACAATGGTAGTAAATCTTCTTCAGTGGAATGCCAATAGTATCAGGCGGAGAAAAGCAGATCTTATTCATTTAATTAATAGATACAGTCCAGCTGTTGTGGCCGTTTCGGAGACGTGGTTAGTTCCTGGGTCTCGTTTTCGAATCCAGGGATTTTCTTGTCTCCGGAATGACCGGTATGATGGTTATGGTGGTGCTGCTCTATTAATTAAACGTTGTTTTCTGTATTCTCAAATCCCCCTCCCTCCCTGCGGGGATGAAATTAATGCCGTTGCCGTTTCACTATTTGGTATTTCTTTCCTATCAGTGTATATAGCCCATCCTAGCTCTTCACTAATTTCTGTTTTACATAACTTATTTTCTGTCCTTCCTTCTCCGGTAATTATTTTAGGTGATTTCAACGCTCATCACCCGTCATGGGGCTCGTCAACGAGAGATTCTTTTGGTAGCTCTTTGCTTGACGCTTTTGATGACTTGAATATATGTCTGCTGAATGATGGCTCTCCTACTCGTAGAGTTTCTCCGACCCAGGACCCGAGAAGTGCAGTTGACCTTTCTTGTTGTTCTTCTAATCTTGCTTCATCTTTGTCTTGGAATATTCTGTCTCGTTCTTTTGGTAGCGATCATTTCCCTATTTTAATTTCCCTATCTAAATGTGTTACCCCTTTAAAATCTCTTAGCCCTCTACTAAAATACAAACTGCACAAAGTTGATTGGGACCGATTCCAGTCCTTAGTCGATGAAAGACTCTTACATGTCGATCCGGTTTTACCTGAAAATCTTCTTTCACTTTATTCTCTATTTCTTTCTTCACTTTTATCTTCAGCTGATGATTGTTTCCCCTTGAAAAACTCTGCAAAAAGTTTAGTTTCTTCTCCACCATGGTGGGACGCTGATTGTACGGCAATGGTCCGTGAGCGTAATGCCGCAGAAGATGCTTATTCTTTAAATATGACGATGGAAAACTTCTATTTTTTTATAAAGGTTAACGCTCGTACGAAACGGTTACTATCGAAGAAAAAAAAAGAAGGCTGGAAAAACTTCTGCGAGTCTCTTTCTCCAAGGTCTCCTAGTTCTATTGTTTGGCAAGGTTTAAGAAGATTTCGTGGGTCGCTCTCATGCAGCTCCTCCACGTCAAACGATCCGTCGCAGTGGTTGGATGGCTTTTGTGACAAGCTAGCCCCTCCATTTGTTCCTTATAAGGATAATATTCCGTTCCTATCGTTAACTTCTCCTACGACCTCGAATGCGATGGACCTTGATTTTTCAATTTTGGAGTTTGAGTGCGTGCTAACTGGCCTTAGGGATTCTGCCCCAGGTGAAGATGGCATTCCTTACTCTTTTATAAGAAATTTATCGTCTGGGGCTAAACAATTTTTTTTGAGTCTCTTAAACAATTTTTTTTCTACTGGAATAATTCCAGAATCTTGGAAGAGGCAACTTGTTTTACCCTTACTAAAGCCTGGAAAGAATTGTTCTGATCCATCTAGCTATAGACCTATAGCTCTGTCCTCAGTTCTCTGCAAGCTGCTAGAACATTTAATTAAAAACAGACTGGAATGGTTGATGGAAAGCAAAGGTATCTTGGCTTCATCCCAATATGGTTTTCGTAAGGGTAAAGGCACTATAGATAGTCTTGGCATTTTATGTACTGATATACGTTTGGCTTTTTCAAGAAATGAATTTTTGGTTGGTGTTTTTCTAGATATTTCTGCTGCATATGACAGTGTCCTTCTCCCTGTCCTTGTGCAGAAAATGATCCACCTGGGTATTCCTGTGAAAATGGTTAACTTTATAGGTAATCTTTTTATGGATAGGTCATTCGTAATTCGTTTACAAGGCTACTCTATCCCTCCCAGACACCTTTTCAAAGGGTTACCCCAAGGTTCTGTCCTAAGCCCCATTCTTTATAGCATTTATACCATAGGTTTGCAGGAATCAGTTGATTCTTTTTGCAGTATACTACAGTACGTTGATGATATTGCTCTATATGTACCATCCACTTCTGTGTCAGTAGCTTGTTCGCATCTCAATTCCGCTTTGAATTATTTATCCCTCTGGCTTGATGATCACGGGCTGTCTTTGTCTGCTGCCAAAAGTAGTGTAGTGGTGTTCTCTAGGAAGAGGTCCACCCCTGCAGTAGAAATAAAGATAGCTGGCCAGACTATCCCGGTTTTTGATAAAGTTAAATTTTTAGGTGTGTTTCTTGACTCAAAATTGAATGGCGTAGCTCATCTGTCTTACGTAGCTGATAAATGTGAAAAGGGTGTCAATGTTCTGCGCGCTCTCGCTGGTGTTTGGTGGGGATCTCATCCTTACACTTTGAAACTTGTTTATAATGCTATTGTTCGTAGTCATTTCGACTACGCGTCATTTCTACTGGAACCCTGCAATAAAAAGGCGTTGTCTCTACTTGACAAGATCCAAACTAAATGTTTACGTATAATTTGTGGGGCTATGAAATCCACTCCCATCAACGCTCTTCAAGTAGAGTGTGTGGATCCTCCCCTTTTCCTTCGAAGACAATACCTTTGTGATCGGTTTTTCTTTAAAATTTCGCAATATTCCTCTCATCCTTTGCTTTTAAAATTACAAAGTCTTTCCGATATTGTGTTCACTTCACGGTATTGGTCTCATAAAGTTATTCCTCCCATATTGAAAAGTTTCAATAAAGTTAAAGACTTGGCTTGCCCTTTATCGCAGTTCCCTTTGAACCCTTTATTTCTGATTGACTTTGAAGTTCTTGTGTTTAAACCACAAATTATTAATTTTGGTATTGGCAAAAACTCTGGTTCTGGCGATAGGTGCTTTAATAGACAGATAGCTCAGAGGTGGCAGGACTGGTTATGTCTGTTCTCTGATGCCTCGAAACTTTCCGAAGATGGTTGTGTTGGTGCTGCTGTCTGGATTCCAAAGTTTAGTATAATTTTGAACTACAAATTACCCCCCTTTTCATCGGTCTTCACTGGTGAGGCTATTGCTGTTTTAGAGGCCATATTATATGTAAAATCTCACTCTCTAAATAATTCAATAATTTTCTCCGACTCCCTCAGCTGCCTACAGGCTATCTCTTCAAATTTGTTTAGGCAGTCTTCAACGTCCCCTGTTATTTATAAAATCAAGGAAGCTCTTTATGCGTGTTTTAATAATAATATAAATGTAGTTTTGGCATGGATCCCAAGCCATTCTGGTATTGCTGGTAACGAAATGGCTGACTCGTGTGCAAAGGACGCTACTCAGTCTGGCTCCCTCGTACATTACAAAAATTATTCTTTTGACTTAGTTTCCATGGCTAAGCCCTCGCTATCAAAGTCCTGGAATGACATCTGGTCCTCTTCCAGTGTTCAGAAAGGTCGTCATTATGCGTCTATTCAACCAAACATCCCAATTAAGCCTTGGTTTTTCCGTTATCGTCATGCTGATAGATTTGTGACCACCACCCTTTGTCGCCTTCGCTTTGGTCATGCTTGTACCCCAGTCCACTTAGCTAAGATCAGGATCAAGGATAGCTCTCTTTGTGAGTGCGGTTTGGACGAAGGCTCTCCTGATCATATTTTCTTTTCTTGTCCTAAGCTTCCATGCTCACTTTACGACTTAATCCCTTTGGAATTTCCTCGTCCTGTAAATATGAAAAACTTTTTAACTCTTGTAAATAGTCCTCTCATTAAACATTTAGTTAGTTTCATTCATAAAAATAGAATTAAGTTGTAAACATGTAAATATTTGTTTTGTTGGTAAGTACCTATATGAAACCGAAACATTCATTATTTATTTATTCCCCTCTTCAAAATTTGTTTACTCTCTCCGTTAAAACGTGTGCCTTCCTTAACCTGACATTGGCGGAATCATAGTGGCAACACTAATGTCATATGCCACTAAACAAAGATCTATCTATCTATGTTTATTTTCTATTTTTACTCTTAATTTTGATATTGCTCTAAGAATTTTTGATATTTTAAGCCAAATATAGAATCTGATAATAGTACAACAAAAAATCTGATTGATTTAAAACATGAAATTTATAATGTTATTAAGGTGATCGTATGTATTGAATTATAGAAATAGTGAAATGAATAATAGTACTTATTGGTCGGAGCTTCATTGCTCAAAGGATGCTCTGACGGACACATATGGCTGGTTTATGCAGTTCCTCCTGGCTGTGCTTGCATTCACTTGCCTGATCGGTAAGGATTTCCGACACATACACTTTCTTTACAAGTCAACAGGTCAAGGTTCACGCACATACGACCGAGTATTGCGATGCAAATTGTGTGTCTATTAATATATTGCAACGTCAGAACTTTTAAACAGATTTGCTTCTTGACATTGTATGATTCCTTTTTAAATTTAGATAATATTAAACAAATTGTTTGATAACATTTGACGGGCATAGATAAAATATTTTTTGTCAGGGATAAATTACTACAATAATAAAGCTATGATTTGGGTTGGAAATGTTTACGTTTTGCAGAACTATTTACTAGTTTGATACATACCTTTATTACCCTATTTACTATTAGAAAAACAATAACATAATAAAAGTTTAAAAAAACAAAAAACCGCCTTCAAAGAGCAAAAAATAACTTCATTTAAAATGGTAGGTATGACTCAGTCCAACTGAAGTCGGCGTCCAACAATATTTTAACCAAAAGCACCAGTAGTCCCACTTTAATTAATAAGAATTAATAAGAAACTATAGAACATTGAAATTCAATCTCGCCGCAAGCAACGCCGTGGGAAAGTCATAGTCATATACTTAAACATACATATACTTCGTCATAGTCGCTCAACTACCTTAATCGAGATATCTTATCGCCACCCTTGAAATAAGTACCGTTAAGGAGTTCCGGTGGCCATCTGTGGTCTTCATCATCAGTTCCACTTCACCATATAGTACTTTTCATAAGCAAATGCACGAGTTACAGAGAAAAATAACAAAATCGCTATAAGCGTGCCTACAATATTCGAGGAGTTCCCTTGATTTCTCCAAGATCCCATCATCAGATCGTGACGTGCTGACAATGGGACCAACTAGAAAGTATACCCATTCGAACACCGAAAAAAAATTTCAAATCGGTCCAGTAGTCTTCGAGTAATCGGGGAACATACATAAAAAAAAAAAAAAAAAAAATCCGACGAATTGAGAACCTCCTCCTTTTTTTTGAAGTCGGTTAAAAATGAGTGATGTGTATAAAACAAAAATACAATTTGAAAGATTTAGATTTTTCAGGATTACTGTTTTGCTTTGTTTACATATTGTCAGCATCATACAGATGGCGAAAATCAATATCTTCAAAGATACTGCAACTTCCAAAATGACCCTTAATATTGAATCAGCCAATGTCATCAAATTGTTCAGGCTATCGCCTTGTACAAATAGACAGGAGCATGTGCAAGATTACTTTAATACACCTTTTTATATTTAACCATTATTAACTACAAAACACACAAATTTATTTTTTAAGGTAAAAGGTTTTGTGAGCCCCGCTATGCCAGAAGACCATGGCTGATTTGGTTCTATGACACTTCAAAGCAAGGCCTCGGAGCTTTAATCATACATGCAGCAAATGTCTGGCTTTCTCCATCACTGGAAGGCAACACTTGTACATGGTAAGAATTATTGTTCTGTTTTATCTGCACCTTAAACAAAAGAAGAAAGAAGTTAGAAGTTGAAAACAAACTTTACTGCACAGACACCTTTCTACTTTTTTTATATGATGATTAAATACTTCTGCCTATTATTTGTTAAATGCTTTAAGTAATTATTTTTTTATCAGGTACATAGTCAATTTCATGGTGGACTCAACAGTAGGTTTGCTTATTATTTGGGCAGGCATCAGGCTAGCGCAATATTGTGCCAGAACTTATGACATACCACTTATAAATTTTGGTGAATATGGTAAGTTTATTAGCATATTGTACTATTATACTAAGCTTATGTAAACACCTGTAATGTAACACTCAAGATTTGGTTAGAGCATTATTTTAACAGTTCTGCCACACTGACTCTAATGTGTTTAATGCTCGGTTCGCCTTACTCACTGATGTAATACTAAAATATGAAGTGTTTCGTCTTTATACTTGTTTATTGGATGTATCTATTCAATAAATTTAAAACAATAATGGCTTTGCCTAATAAATTCAGTTGCATGTTGAATTTTATACAACATTGTTACCTACGATATAAGGTTAAAAGATGTTTATTCAGTGAGTAGGCAGCACAGGCACTTTTACATGCCAAAAAACTAGCCAACAATGCTCTATAAAAGTTAACATGTGGCAAAACTAATATAATCAAATTCGTCACAAACTGCATGGTATAATCGAATTCGTCACAAGCCAAGTGAATGTACCTATACTAATTTCTTATAGTACTCAAAGAGATGCAATGGATATCCGTCCAATATGTGGTATCTGGGACTCTATTCTGCTTACGGCCAAACCCTATATTCAAACCGCGGACAGATAAGGCTTACTTCGGGTTAAAATTTGACATTTGTCCATACAAAATGTGTCCAATTTTAATCCGAAGTAAGCCTATCTATCCGCGGTTTGAATATAGGGTTTGGCCATTAGTGAAACAATATTATCTATGTGGAATCAGTACTCGCCATCTGTATTTCCGAACCAATACGGCTTGGGGTCTACAATTACGTTGACGATACGATAATATAATCAAAAGCAATATGGTTTTACCGAACAGAATACAGCTCCAGATACCACATAGTGGTCGTAATTATACACCGCGGCGGAATACCGGATAGTAGAATAGCATTTTATATCAAACACTTGGCCACGCTGGATATTCGGTAAAAGCCCAAACCACTTCGTCGCTTCACTAGTAAAAATATTGCTTATTATTGTAGTATAGAATATTAAAATCCAATCCGAGAAGAGCCTGGCCAAATTGGACTGACAAAGTTGACAACGTCGGCCTTCCAAAGATAACAGTAGTTGTTTCCGCAGGCAAGCCGCCCATGTGCGCGGCATGGCTGTGCCAGTGCGTGCTGTACGCGGCGCTCGCCACGTTCGCCAAGTCCGCGCTGGCGCTGGCGCTGCGGCTGCCGCGCGTGGCCGCCGCGCTCGCCACGCTGCCGCTGTCGCCCGTGTCCGACCCGCGCCTCGAGCTCGCCGTCGTCATGCTCGTCATACCCTTCTTTGTTAACGTGAGTCTATTAGACGTTAACGTGGGTCGATGGTCGCGCAAAACTAATAGCTGGACGGACCGAGGGGCGAATTCAGAAAACTGTTATGAGGTTCTTTTCTCCCTGGCCCTATTCCCTGGTTTCATGAGCGTTGCTACCAAAAATAAACACAGGTGCCGGTAGCATGGTTAGTAAAATAAGATCATGTTCTGTTCACACAAAAGCAAATCAATTAGTAATACAAATTTTGGACAAAAAAAAATCTTATTAGTCTTAGCTTATCACACAAACTAATAATGATTATACCCAATGTTTTTTTTTTATATAATAAGGTTTAATGAACGTTAGGTTTTAAACATATATCGTCTAGTAATAGTCGGTCTTCAGAGGAAAAAAAATTTAGTAAAAATAGGGCTATTAAGAATCGGACATAAAAATAGGTATAACGTAAATTCGGGATGCTAAAATTAGGGCTAATGAACGGTAAGGGAAAATAAAAATCGGGTTTTTGATTTTAGGGCTAATGAAGTTAGTGCTAGTGAAATCAGGGTTAAAAAAATCGGGCTACAATAGGAGAACGTCGCGTCCTACCTACTAAAAATGAATTTTTAATACTAAATTTCCGGATCACAATCCCAACATCCGAGATAACCAGACAACCCAGTCTGACCTTACTATTTGACCATACTATTTAAATATTCAGGAAAAAATCTGATTAATTTATTGATAGAGTAAGGAGTAAGGAATGTGCGAAAGTCAGAGAGAAATGTGGACTAAGAGAAGATGTAGTGACTAAGATTGAAAAGGGCATGCTTCGATATTTCGATCATTTGGAAAGGATGGATGAAAGAAGATTGACTAGAGAGATATACAGAGCGAAAGTGAGTGGATGGGTCGGAAGGGGCCGCCCTAGGCGTACTATTTCGAATCAAATCGGAGAAATACGGGAAAAGGGCCAAATCTTAAGTAGGTACCCGAAACCGACGTGCGTGCATGACTCGATGTATAAATGTGGAAGAAGCGAAAGAGATTTGTCAAGATCGTAGCAGGTGGAAAGAAGTGGTCTCTGCCTACCCCTCTGGGAAATAGGCGTGATTTAATGTACGAGGGGTGATCAATAAGTTCTTATAATCGGTATGAACCATCCTCATAATGATATTATTTTAATGTGGACTATACCATGGCACTAATAAACGTTAAACTAGAGAAAAAAAAATTTACATTATTCATTTGTTTTTCTGTGATAGGTAGACAAAAATCATCTATATAAACAATTTTACAAGACGGCAAAAATAAGAGTTAGTTTTGTAATTATTTGGAGCGGTGATGAGAAAGTCCTAATGCACTTATAAAAAAAATGTTATTATAAATGAAACCTTGTTTTATCATTATAATTTAAAGGATAAACAAGTTATGTTTGCAGTGGACTTTTTTATTTCCAGCTCGTCCACCAAAATGTAGGGTGGCTTTTTCGTCTTTTTCCGGGATTATTGAGGCCTACAAATAAATACTGTGATATTAGCTTTTAGCAATTATCAAAAACCCTAAAATAATTATATAACATTATTCTGCCATATAATTATGGAAAAAAAATATTAAAAAAAATTGATTAAAAAATTAACGAATTTTCGGCAGGAATTATGCTTCAGAGACATCTAATTCACAAGGGTGCTGCTCTCCGACCTAAGTTCAGAAATGATAACCGCTCCCCCTGTTATTTAGCCCTAACTTTTGACTACTACCTCTCATTAACCAATGTTCAAAAACAACTACATAAAAATCACAAGCTGATGATGACTTAGTGAAGGTACAAAATTTGACCTCTAAACGAAAATGTATTTTTATAGGGGTAAAATAAAACATTTAAATGACGTTAATAAATGTTTGGAAATATAAAAAGTGTGCATATTCCAATTAAAATATAATAATTTACATATCTCCTATTTTTTATACCGATTCTAAAAACTTATTGATCACCCCTCGTATGTGTGTACGTAAATATATTGTTTCAATAGGTTCCGCTCCGATTGCCAATCTTGATAACCTTGAAATTCCGCTCTCGGTTACTGAATCTTAACGCAGAAAATAAAATTTAATTTGTGCAAACATTTGTTATCGGTTGCCAGATATCACTAAACAAAGGAGGATGAGCAAATCAGCCTATTCGATAATAACGACAAGCAAATCAGCCTATTCGACAATAACGACAAGCGACATGTTATCGGATAGGTTATTTTAAGTTCTCATAAACTTGATTACGGCGGGTACTCCGAGCGTCCAGTGGCGTCCTTAATACTATTATTATGTTTTCTAATAAACTAAAGTATTATCTTGAAATTTTAGCATGTTTTTTTGTTATACAAATGAATACACAAATTATAATTATTTTAATGAGTTGGTAACTTAAAGGAAAAAGTGGCCACCTTTTTCCGTCAAGTTGACTACACAAAGGTTAAAGGTTAAACTTTGTCATATATGCTATTGTATACTTATTCATTTGTAAAACGAAAAAACACTCTTCGATTTCAAGATAATACTTTAGTTTATAAGTAATGAGGGCGCCAATGGACGCCCGTTGCAGTTTTAAAACTTCTTACAGCGATCTGACATTTCCCGGCGTTAGTTAAAAAGTTGTAGAATGTAAGATATCGCTTATTGCTATTGATTCCTAGGCTGGCCATACATTTCTGTTTCTGCACATCCTCCATTATATTAATTACTATTTACGTATAAAATATAACTTCGGTGTTGAAGTAGATCTATGACATGTTTAATAGTCATTGCCCTGATTTTTATAATGCCTTACTGATTTCTATAATGTTGTGCTTTCAGATTTTTATTTTCTGGGTGACAGACAACTTCCTAATGTATCATCCAAGAGGAGTGAGCTCAAAGTTAAAATCAAAGGTAAGTTTCTTCTAGCAAATGTAGTGGTTATATAATCAATAGCAAAAGCTTAGTTAAAAAAAACTTTAAAAATGTACCTATAATCTTTCCAACGCTATTGATTGGTCCATCCTTATAATAGCCAACGACGAGAAATCTGTAAGGGTTGACCAGTTGAAATAAACTCTGCTGTTTAGCTTTTACCCGCCAGTGTCAGCGAAAATTTTTGTATTTGATATGATGTTGCAAATATTAAAAAGCCGATTATTGTATGAAAAAAGTGGAGATGTAAACTTTTGTTCATTCAACTTGCGACCTTTTGATTCCGTTACCGGCTTTTGTAACTTTAAGCGTTCGCAAAACAGCCGGTGGCGTGGCGCGGCTTCGAGACAGTTACACTACAGAAAAACCGGTGTTCTTAACGCGACGTACTTAATACTATAATTTACACAAGTTCTCTAAGGCCCGGTTCCCACTATGCCGGACCGGCAATTTTGCCGAATGCCGGTAAGGCTAGTGGCTTATGACGCTGTTCACACGGCATAATGTGAACAGCTTTATATAAATTGTACAGCCACTACCATTACCGGCATCCGGCAAAATTTCCGGTCTGGCATAGTGGGAACCGGGCCTAACACAGTTTATTACCTTTTTTACATTACATACGCTGTAAATGTTGTATCCAAATACAGTGTTAAAATCTAGTCGCGCTGCATTTAGCGTGGCGTGATCGTGCCGACAGTAGTGATCTGTGTGACGGCCTGCATACAACTCCTTGTTAATTTACACGACAAGAACGCGTCACGTCGCTGTCTCGCCTCGCCGGCTGTTGGCAAAGACGAGTCTTGAAATGGATCCCTTTTCTACGGAGAATATAAAATCTAGCGAATAAAATACAAATGTAAAGAAAAAATACAAGATTTTTAGCAAGAAAACACAATAAACGTAAGCTTTTGTGAACTAGTGCGCTATGTCTTATGGGGATCTTCTCAACATACATCACTAACTAGATTTCTTAAAGGGTGCCTAGAGTTACCTACTTGACGAACGTATATATAGATTGTCCCACTATATAGATTGTCATAAAATGAGGGCAATAAATTGGTAACATTATCCAATTATTGGTCAGCTGACTAGCAGCTGGTGATTCCCACTTTAAAATAATTTACTGCCACCCGCCTCCAGGTACGTTTTTTATTCAATTAAACAGTAAGGCAACGTATACATTCGCACACAAAATACATTATTCAAAGACAAACATCAGTGAATAAAATAGATAGGTATACACGCATGCAATTTTAGATATCGATGTAAAAAACAATTTATTTTGTAATTTTCTCAACCTATTTAGCTTGTCCCCTCATGATTTATGTTGATTGCCGATTAACAAAGGTGATATTCCCAGGTGCGGTACCAGTCCATAAAGAAAGAGAAGTCGGGGTCGGAGGAGGACGAGCACTCGGCGGACGAGCGCCTGCTGGGCGCCAGCGTATGACCGCCGGCCAAGCCTCGCGCGCTGCGGGCCTAACTCGGGTAATCTCACTCCCCTTACACGGCCTCGTCGCGGCTTAAAAAGGTGCAGCAATGTCGAATCCGCATGCTAGTAATTTCGGTCGCAACGTAAATGGCCCTCCTAATTAACCACAGGAACTTTTTTAAAAGGTGTTTTGAAAAAAATCATTCTTATAGAGGTTTGTCTCAAAAGCATACAATTTTTTTTTAATTAACTTTCGTTTATTTAGAAAAAATATATTGAATATTCGTACTATGCAGTCCGTAGGGAAGAATGGCGAAAAAGAGGGGACGCCCTTGCCTTGCAGTGGGACACACAGGCTAAAAAAAGCATGTTTGCTACGCCCGCTTTGGACTAATGGTCGGAATTACTTCATTTTGTTTGTAACCGCTTTACGTAGCACTGGCTGTGACGTAGAAAAGACCATCTGGCATTTAAGCTCTTTAGCCATTAGCAGAAATTGGTTTATATATTTTCTCAGTAAATAATGAGAAAAAGAAATAGTACTTGTTCTTTTTATAAAAGTTCCTGTTGTCAAATAATGTGGTCTGTGTCGCAAGGTTTGATGACGGTTTCAGCGGACTTGCTACAGAACCTTGATCGTATAGTCCGCTTTACAGCCATTATTCGCGATAGAATTTATCGCATGCGACCGACCGTCGTAATGTAAAGAAGACTTTATTCTCACATAATGCTGCATACGATTAATCATATAGTTTATGTATAGGGGGTTTTAAGACTTCGCGCTTTGGCTGTCATGTACCTAGTAATTCAATTGAGACGTGTATTTCTCTCCAAAACTATAAAGGCTAATTTACATATAAAGAGCCGTCGGATGTAATAGTTTCCTTGTTTTTACAACCTCGAATGACAAACATATTGTATGAACCAAGGTCGAGCGTGGAAGCCGTAGATGACCGATAGCTTTTAATAAATAGACTTCCTACGGTCCCCATGCCCGCGGTGGTGAGGCGCTCGCTCGCTCTTGTCCGTTTCACAAACACGACAATGAAGTGGTGTAGCTTGAAAGTAATCTCTAGAACATATAGATTTGTCATTAAGATCTCTAGCTGATTTAATGAAACAATTGATTGCCCGGTATAAAGACACGCAATTCATTAACAATTCCACAGGAAACGGCAGCTAGTAAAGTTATGAAGTGGTTCAATGTTTTCGTGACAAAACTAAATTATATACTGGAATATCTAGATCGGTGTAATACTCCTGATTGTTGCTAAAGAATATGTAATACTTTTATATTTATATTTACAATAATTTTACATTATTGGTGGTGCTGACGCTGATAAAAACAAGTAAGCAGAATTTATAAATGTAAACATATGCGATAGACGAACTTATACATACCATATTTTATAAAATCTGTACTGCCTAGCTGAATATGTTTGATTTCTTAGGTAATTATTTATTAAATTTCGAATGTTACACCTTAGTGCCGAAAACACTTAAACAGTCAGACGACCCCTCATCACAACATAGTCAACATATGAAGGCAGCGAGGTCCTCCGAGACGAGTCTCGGGTTGGTCGAGACCAACCAACTTCAGAGGAGTGGTTTGTAATCTTAGCTTTTATAACTTAAATTATTAGTCATTCATTGTTTATAATATTATATTGAAGTGGCTTTTATACACTGTTATTTAGCACTAAATTTGAAATTTATGTAAATATGAATATATGTAAATTATTTGTAATAAAGATATTGGCTAGTATTAATGTTATTAGAATAAGAACCGACGTGATAATATTCCTTTAGCCATAAAAAAACCATAAAGGTAAACAACGCCTTTGCGAAATGTAAAAATGTAACTTATAAGAAAAGTTATATAGAGCGGGGGGGTGGATGTTTGTTATTTGCAAATAACGTGTCACGACATCATCAAATTAATGATTTATAAGTTCTCGATATTTGAATGCTCACGTTCTGAGTTTTCTATGCGCTATGACTGATCTGATTTCATTGTAGCACTTTTGTAGTCGTGGACTGATCGTTGTGGCGATCCTGAGGCGTGCACGTCTTTCAACTGATATAATAATGATGATGACTTTTGTGCAACAAGAAAAATCGAATATAAGCTTAAGCGCCACCGGCATATCTTGATTTTAGTCTATAACCCACTCTGTGCAGAAATGTAAAGTGGGTGAATAAGACAACGTTATTACTTTACTACTTATTATAGTATAAGATATTTGATAGCCACAATATGCTGGCACATCAGAACTGATCCTACAAAATTGTAAATTCATATGCCGACGGTACTTTATTGGATAAATTGTGTTGAGTACTGGTTTCAATTCGGAACGTTAAATGTAGAAATAACTCATTTGCTTTTTATAAGAATTAAAGAATATTTTTGTATTATTAGCAAAAAAAATGTTCCTAAAAGACCCAAACTGGTTTCAGTATCTTCTTTATCCACAGAATTGTGCCATGTGTGTTGAGGACTATACCTATACGAAACATCGAATTTAGATTAAAAACGTCAAGAAAACTATGTTGCTATGTTTAATATATAAATATTTGTATTCATTAGTACCTACTTACAATGCGACTTACAAACATTCCTTAGTTAGAAAATCCTTGTAACAGACTTGTTTTATTTTATGTGTATAGAAGCTAGTTTGATCGTGTAATTTTGTTCCAAAAATATATCATCTTTTAATAGAATTAATGTAAATGAGGGAGATTTTTAAGGGCTTTATGAGTTTAAACTAAGAATCGATACTTACATTATTATTTTGACAATGAGACTACCCTAGCTAGTTGGTGATAATGATTCATAACTAACCCGACAGAACTAGTGGTCTTGGGTTCGATCGTTAAGTGTTTGTGTAATACTATAATAGCAATCAAAAATATGTGCTCCTGAGTCTTGGATGTTTTCTATGTGTTCCTCCATGTAGTATAAGCCCAGAGCTGACTGGGACTGGGACTAGGTCAATTTGTGTGACTGTTCACTGATATTTTTTTATTTATGTTATTTGAGTGTTTATTTATGTACATAAGTATGTTACCTACATATCGTTTTGGTATAAACTTAGTTCGAGGCTAGCTTAATTATTTAAGTATTCGGTATCGGCGACCAAAAAGGTCCTATATCACTTTTGAACCTTGTACCTTATACTCTTATAATAGAGTTGAATCGTCATATTCTCGGTCGACTACTTACATCTATTCTTATGGTGTTTTCAATCCACGACGGCAGTGTTGCGTCCATGTATAGTCGATCAGAAAAGTTCTTAACCACTTTTGAACCTTAACTTAATACGAATAGAGTCGAAAAATGGTGAAGGAGTTTCTTGGTAGATTATACGTACAGATGTAATGCGTAATCATACGATAGCATAGTACTGGGTCGGAATTTCTTTCTTAATTAGCTTGTAAATGAGTACTGAAGCTAAAACAGACAGAAAAATAAGTTATTTTTCGACGAAAAGCGATGTTGTATTTTTATCCACTATCTGTAATAGTAATTTTCTGTTTGTTCGGAGCCACTTATAAGGAACACAAAATAAAATCAGAAAAATATTTTAAAATTAAAGCGCATGTAACGACTTCAAAAGGAGAGCTACCACGGCTGAGTAGACTTAATTGCATTTTGAGTTACAGGCACCTTCAGTACCTACTGAGAATCATATAAGTTGGGCTGTTTTGTTTTGTGGCTAACCCATACAATGGTTTTGTTCGTGTGGATGTGGTCTTCCTATGTATTTAAGTATGTATTTATCTGTATAAGTAAGGTCATCGTTGTCCCATAGTATAAGCCTAGAGCTTAGTTTGGGACTAGGTCAATTTGTGTGATATTGTTCCTTGATATTTATTTATTTATTTAATTAAAATCACAAATCTGTAAAAGCAAGTAGTGCCGGGCTTCGTCGTGGGTTGAAAATAGTACAAGTACCCTGAGTTTGAACCCATCCATTGGACCTTATAAGTGCCGTGGACCGTATTAACGAGTGGAACTTATAAGTGCTCACTAACAACAAAACATACCCTGAGCCATGGCCCTGAGCCTGAATGCCAAATTTCTAGTTTATAATATAACCTTTCTAGTAAGTTTTGGATTCAGTGCGGGGGTTAGAACCCAACAATTTAAACAACTTTTAATCATAAAAAAATAATGTTGACGGCGGCTGTCACATTGAAGTGAAAATAAAACGGCCGCACTCAGAGTCAGTTAATTAATGACTATTAAGTTGTCCGTTAGTGACGATTTTTCATACACTAATTTGGAAAAGGAGCGAGTTAATAGGAACATTCAAGACTTTTTTTACAGCTTCAATAAAAGCTGATTCGTGTAACAAACAGTTGAGTATTTTTTAATTAAAATTAGCCAACACAGATTTGTTCCTATCTTTTTCTAGCAAAACAGAATTTAACATGGAGTTTAAATGGCCGATATGTTACATGACTTTACTGTGCATATGGGATCTCTCTGTCTAATAGCTGTCTTAGCAGTTTAAAATGCTTGTATCATCCGTATGTCTTGGCCGATGTTAATTTTCATTTCTGGTGATCTCTTTTACGGCATTTTCATATTTTGCTGAGAAATACGATTTAAAAAATCCATGCATATCCCTATTGTCTTTAAAATGTCCTTGATTGAGTACGGCGGTTAGTGTTCAGCGGCCGGTGTGTTAGGGCGTTTCCCGTTTACAGAATCCCTCTTGTCCCTTTCGCAAAACATCCTTTCTCCAATTTTTCCGCACGCAAAACATCCTTCACAAAATATACGTTCCATTTGCGAAACGGCTCTTTAGCAAAACATACCGTTCGCAAACCCTTTTCTTTCGTAAATCATCTCATTTGGTTAAAATTGAATTATATATCTATACCAATAAAGAAAGAGAAAGATGATTGAGTCTTGTTTTTTATGGAGAGGGTACCGAAACCACAGCATTTATTCGAAAAATATTGTACCCTTTTTTAAAGAAAATGGACATCGATACTAATATTATAAATGCGAAAGTAATTCTATCTCTGTTCGTCTGTTAAGCTCTCACGGCTAAACTGCTGAACCGATTCCGAAGAAATTGGGTATGGGGATAGGTTAAATCCTCAGGAAAGACATTGGGTACTTTTTACCCACAATAAACCACTTGTACGCGGACGGAGTCGCGGGCAACAGCCAATAGGTTATATATTACGTTTATTTTCAATCTGGGCGAAGTTGAGACGGCCGTCAGTATTAAGTTATATACAGGAGTGAGTTAATTATTTTGAAAACTACGCTTTTACAATAAAGTCTTGTGTGTGTAGCTCTTTTACGGGTTTAGATTATGTCAGAGTCAATACTTTTGCTAGGAAGTTTTGTAAAAGGGATTTAGCATATGGGATGTAATTTTTGTGAAGGGACGTTATGCGAATGGGGCCTTTTGCGTTTTAACCATATCACTTAGGCCCCGTTCTCACGAGCGCTTTTTCGACGCGCGTTAAAAAAACGTTGAAATGACACAAATTGATAACCATGTGTTTATTCACACGAAGGCGGTTTTAAAGCGCGGCGCTTTTTTATCGAACACTGTTCGATTTTCGACGTTGGGCGTTGGACGTTAAATTGAATTGAGCTTACGGAACTCCATGTTTGTGTTCTAACGCGACGCTTTTTAAGCGCTCGTGAGAACGGGGCCTAAGTCTGTTGCTATACGTATAATAAATATACCAAGATTTTTGTAAATGAACTGTATAAAGACATGCGTCTTACCAATCATTGTCAGCAAATAAAATAGATATTCCCTAAGTGCGTGACACTGAGTTTTATTTTTGACGATCCTGTTTTTACTGAAAAATAGCTTTAGCTCACTCTCATGCGAAGTACGCGGTTATGCCCCCTGCGGTTATAATTTTTGTTTGTAAGTAGGCAACGTTATAAAACATTGTGAGCACGACAACATTTTACTTCTATTTAAATATAATCTACGGAAACTGTAAGTAGTTCTACGAAAGTTCTACCGCGCTGCTGTTGGTAAGATAGGTACGTTTAAGTTTTAAAATGAACAGATTTAGTATATTTGATACATTTCTTTAGATTTAACCATAACATAAGTAACGATTTTTAACAATTGTTGGTTCAACTACTGATCCAACAACGGGCCCTTAGCTTCGAGAGGCAGTTGCTTTATTCCAAAAAGTTTACTATTTTTCAGCCATCAAAACTCTACCGTAAGGTTTAAAAAAAACGGGCAAATCCGAGTTGAACTCGCTTGGAGAGGGTTCCGTACTTACATACATATTTTTGATAGAATTCCTATAGATTTTCCTGTATTCTACAAGCAATGACCTATATTTTGTATTTTTTTCAAAATTTTAGGCTCAGTACTTTCGGAGATCTGGGGGGAATGGTCAATTTTCGTCTTCTTTTATAAATATAACAAAAATATATTTGTCCGCGGATTTATTGGCGGAGGCCACAAAGTTCCCCAGATATCAAGTCAAATAACGAAAAAGTTCAAGATGGCGGCTACTTTTTCTTATTCTGTCAACAGATTTTTTGTCGAAGACTGCATATCCTACTAAAAAAACCGGTCAAGTGCGAGTCGGATTCGCTCACCAAGGGTTCCGTATTTAAGATAATATGCTTGGTAACCGCAAAAGAGAAAATACTCATTTTGTTATGAACTTTATTTTCTATGCAATAAGGTCCATTTTGACTAGCCTAAATTTTAATCCAGATTTTTAAAGCTTTTTTGTTATTTATCAAAAACTGTAAATAATGAACACTAAATTTTATTTTTCCCATAAAATACCAGTGATTATCTATACCTACGTCAGGATTTTTTCAGATTAGTATCAGTAATTTTTTTGTACATTTTTGGCTATAAATCAAAAAGTACATCACAGAAAATTAAAAAAAAAATGTTTTGAAACCGGCAAATTAAGCCTTTTCTTTTCCTTTCAATTATTTGTAAAATTATTTTCATTTTTTTTACTAAAAACAGATGCGGGCTAGCAAGTTGTACAACCATGCCAAATTTCAAGTTGATAGCATTTTTAGTTGCTGAGAAAACCTGCTGTGACATACATACAGACAGACAGGCAGATAGACAGACAGACAGACAGACAGACAGACAACGAAGTCTCACCATAAGGGTTCCTTTTTACCATTTTGGTACGGAACCCTATAAAAGATATTTTTCGTTTGAGATCGAAGGGCTTTTAGGACACTTCCTTGATAACTAACGCTATACAGGGTGGAAAGTGGAGAATTTTCGGGTAGCAGCAAAGGATTTAGTAGCTGCCCTTACTGCCCCATCTCAACTTTCCACCATGTATTTGAGTAAAAATAAAACAATAAAAAATTCTTCTTCTTCTCTTAAGGGCAGCCACAGACAGGGCTTGTGCTAATGTCAGTTGTGTCAGTGATGGTCGGTCAGTTGTCAACGTCAACACAGGTTGTCAAAGATTCCTTAGAATCGACAGTTAAATGAAAACAGAAAGGTAGAAAGATTTACAAAGAAAGAAACCTTCGGAAAAAAGGGGAGGAAACGGTAAAAAAAAGGGGAACGGTAGGAGAGAACTGAACTGCTGCTAAAGACCACCACCAAATGGCTGTTCGTCATTGGTCATGGTTGTGTCAAATGGAAACTTGTAACCTGTAAATTGTAATTTGTAGTTTTATTAAACAGGCCACAGCCATTTGAGCAGTGTTGCCAGATTAGACCTGTAAAATTATAACTTGTAGCTTTATAAAACATGCCCCTGGTAGACCTATACCGCTATGGATCCGATTTCATAGCGCGAGAATAACGATATAATTATAACGTTTTCGTAAACGTATTTGAAGGTTTGGTGTAGGTCCATCTCGTTGCTATGTTATTTTATTTACCTACAAAACGATTATGAATGACATTAAGTCAATTACGTTGTCATGGTAATATACCTATTATTTTTATGTTATTCTTCTGACTAATTATTTGTTCGTTTACCGTCCGATATTTTAATTAAAGGACGTTTTTACATACGAATTATGGATTTTTGTAGGTAGATTTCCATAGTCTTGTGCGTTAGTTTCTTTAGACATTGGAACCGATCGTAGTTATACAGCGAAATGGATGAAAGTGAACTCAGGAAGCTTTTAATGACTAAAAATGGATGCCGAATACCGAAGATGCTGCCTATTCCAGACGGCCATATGATGGACAACTTGACTTTTACCCCACAGCCGCCCTATAATCGGATTAAGGTATATATATACCTTTTAATGTTATTTTTGTACACGATCCGAACAACGTACCCCGTATCTAATGCGACGCTTTTAAATGCGAAATCTACGTTGCAATTGTCTCGCTGTGTACGTGTTATACGCAAAAATACTAAATGAAAAACTGAGGAAGTTCCATTCCTGTCACTTACCTACTATTGTTTATCTGAGTGCGATTGAAAACGAAAAGGTCAAGACTACGAGTATGATATGAGGTCTTTTATTCCCTTTGTTGCGTATGATGGTTATGTCCCAAAACCGTGTTGTTCTGATTGAAATAAATAAGTAAGTACCTACATTATTATTCCTTAAGTAGGTATATGTCAACATGTCTGATCGCTTGTAAAAATCTTTTGGATCAGAGAGAAAAAGTGCCCATAGAATTAAAATAATTAAACTTATATTTTTTTTCATTAGGTACATTACCACGGGTGTGTAATGTTTAGCATAAAAACAAATGGTCTAATGATCATTTTGCATAACACTAATTGCATAATTTCAATCTGCATAATAAACCATCGATATAATAGTCATAAAGCATAAAACGAAATGCAAAATTTCTAAAACTATTATGTTTATAAATTGAAAAATTAATATTTCTAACTGCTTTCATTACTATTAATGTGGTCAAAGCTCTAACCTAACCTAGTTAGAAGAAATTGACTTAAAATGCATAATAACAAAAAAATAACAGCTATGCTAAATGAGTGTTATGTTAACTTATGTTATTCGATCGTATGCCGGTTAAAATTATACAATTGGGTTTTATGCTAAACGTTCATTATGCTTTTCGTGGTTAGTTAAATGAAATTATGCAAAATGTTTTTATACTGATTGAATGAAGCGCACCCCATTACCACCCGTTTCCTTTTTTGTTTAAGTTAAGTAAGCTGAATTAGCCGTAAAGAAGGTATCGTCTTGGGTCGTCCAATTTGTTTTTAACTCGTCTCATTCTGCTTTCGTCATCCATTCTTCATTCGTCACTATCGTTGGTAGTCTTTGTCATCTTTGATCATATTTGTAGTTTGGCTTTTTCTTATTCAGGCTCTTTCGGTATTCGTCATCATCTTCTTTGGGCATGTTCGATGTAAGTCTCTTTATTTTTTAGTCTTAGTCGTTATTGGCATATTTTTTTTGACACGGTCGTTGTTGGTCCCATTATCAATAAGTCACTTTCGTTTTTAGCTCGATTCACTATGTGTCTTGTTAGTTTTTCGTCCAAATTGCCATTTTACTGTATCCTTATTAGATCATCATTTTTTTTTGTCGAATAATAAAAACAGAGGGATTGTTTACTAAAACAATTTGAATGTATTATATATTGACCGATAAGATGAACTATACTTATAGAACAAATAGACCAAGCATCTAAAATTCTTTCGTTCGTATGTTTGGCTTGGTAACATTTCTAGTATAAACTGACTCTCACTAACTATGCACTAGGTTAGGTACTTATATTGGACGTTGTCGGCTTATATTGGACGTTGAAACGAGCCAAAACGAAACCAACTAACTAAGTTTATCTAATAATTTTTCCTGTAATCTACAAGTAAATAACTATAAAAAAAACCAAGGCGAATAGCGAATGAGACGAATATCGAACGGGATAAATAGTGAATGTGTCCAGCAAAAAATGAGATCAAATTCAAAAGAGGCGAAATAAGAAAAATACAAACTAAGAATAGGTACCTAAGACGAAAAACGATAGGACGAATAACTAATGAGACTAAAAAATATAGAGACTAACACCGAACATGTCCAAAGAAGATGATGACGAATACCGGAATGAGCCGGAATAAGAAAAAGACAAACAACAGATATGACCATAGAAGACAAGAAAAAGACTACCAATGAAAGTGACGAATGAAGAATGGGTGAGGAAAGCGGAATGAGACGAGTTATGAACTTGACAAAAACGAATGGGACGACCCAGGACGATACCGTATTTTTTTTAACCTAAAACATCATTACTCTAATGCGTTTTTTCGCCATTTTGTGAACAAGCAACTCCGAAAAGACAAATTTGGATTAAAATCAAGTATTGTATCGAGTTGAATCGTTAGAATATGAGATTTGAAAGAAAAAAATATGGTTCCCGTGTCTATCGTACTTTTTTTTAGAATCTTTATAAAACTTTTGTCGGGAGCTAATCTATTATTCCATTGGTGTCTCAATGAACAACGTCTACACCTCTAATTAAACGTCTTCCGACGCGTTGCTTCCGCAACGCCGCGGGGAGTAGACACAAATCGTCGCTGGAGCTCTGAGCAATGAAGATAAATATATCATTCCCCGGGCTTTGGTTCACTGTGTATCATTACTCTGTATTTTCATATAAAATTTATTTCTTGTAATTGGCATGTCGTGTTTTGTGAAAAGAAAATTAAACGAATGACTGAATTTGTTGATTAAATAGTTATTCCTATATTAATAATAGTTTCGACATAATTGACAAGAAACATACTTTTTCTCATTCCTGTCTGTGGCTTTTTAAAAAGGGGGATGATAATTTCTTTACAAACAAAAATAATTTTGCTTTGATTCGCATTTCATATGATTAATTAAATTATTGAGATTTTTATTTCATGGATAGCAGGACTAAAACATTACATACTAGCTCTTTGTGCCCATTGTTATTCCCTTGACGTTTTTATAATTTACCAAATAAACCGAAAGTGATGCCTATTTTATCAATATGCTTATAATTAGATAAAACTTCATATTTTATTGTAAACTGGGTATTGATTCTCTCAAAAGCAAAGGTGAGCGAATGCAGGAGTGAACTCCAAGCGGCGAGTTTAAGTAGTCCCTTCAGAGCGAGCAAAACACATATTAGCGCGTGCATTCTCAATTACGCAGCCTTATACGTTCGAGAAGCCATGCTGCCAAATTGAATACACGCTAAAATGTGTTTTGTTCGCTTTGCCGGGACTAATTAAACTCGCCGCTTGCACATCACTCCTGCGTTCGCTCACCTTTGCTTTTGAAAGAATCACTACCCAGGAGGATACCCTACCATTTTAGAAGAAGTTATTAAGGTAAGCGTTTTTTAAGGCAGTTTTTAACGTCGAAGGGCTATATTATAACCCACCATTTACAAATGTTATGAGTTTTTAATATTTTATAATTGATTACCTATCTCATTTCGTCGAGGTATTACAAGCTCTTGACATATTAAGAATTACTATCGTTTTTTGCCAACAGGACAAGCAAGCAAAATTTCGACAAGTTCTGAAAGAGAAAGCTTCAGAAAAGAAGGTCGATATAGCCCGCTGTCCCTTATCTCGATGCGAGCGCGACCGCCTCGAGATTGTACAAGAACGTCATATCAATGCACTGAAAGAGTTCGCGGACAAAGTACAACCGCCTCCTATGCTTAAAACTTGGGAGAGAAAAATTACTGGTCTAATCCCTTTAAAACTTAGAAGCACTTACCCTTGGCTGATAGAAGAGTTAATTGGTGAGAGTAAAGTAGAGTGGAATCGCTATCTCCATGAACTCGCTGTGAAGACAGTTATTCGTGACGTGCCCGGTGTCTCTCGGAAGAGATATCAGGAACCATACTTTAAATTTAAAGGAATAACGCATAACTATGAAAAAATGGTAAAGTATCGAAAGAAACTTCAAGACGGTTCGCTTCTCTTGCATCCTTTTATAACACTTGTCCTTGAATCTGCGGAAAAAGTATTCCCACGGGAAATCATAAATTTAGAATCATTAATTAGACAAAAAGGACCATTGACTTTGAGTCAGTTTCGAACAAAAATTATGGAAACAATCAAACGCGCTGATTATTTAGTTTCCAGTACTTGGTATTCTATACTAATCCAATGGTTAAAAAATCCAAGATGTCTAAAAGGTATGCGTCCAAAAAGGATACCTGAATTTGTACGTTGCGCGACTAAAATGATATCTATACAAATACAGGAATTGATGCGCAGATCTATTGATGCTATTATTGACGCTCTAAAAGATCCGGAATCAGTTCCAATTTTGCATTTAGCTTTAGATTTCGATGGAGAATTTATTTATGATGAATCTCTCGAAACCGTCTTTGAAACCTATCATGATATTGCTGATGCCATATCAACTATTGCCCAAAGACTAATGCCCATCGAGCAGTACCTCAAGTTACCTTATGATTTTGATGCTTTGCCTGTGAAATATAACGAATGGTTGTATAAAGATGGGCATGAGCGCTTACAAAAGCAGCTGGATATTGTATATGATCCACTCCGAAATTACTTAGTACAACTTAGAGAGGAATATAACATGTTATACGGAGCTCCTGCAAAATCAGCTCTTTTGAAATTTATAGAGGAAGCTACGGAATTTGAAGAGAGTCGCGATAAAATAAAATACTTCCAGGGTATAGATTCCGACATCACTGCTGTTCTAGAAAATGCTTATTTCAACTGTTCAGTCGTGTGTCAATTACGAATGGTGGATGGACTAAAAGGTAAAGCTTTGGAGTTTATTAACGATATTATTGCGGGAATAGTGAAAACGCATATGGAAGAGAACGAAAGTATTTGTTTAGAGTTTGAAACTATTGCCGCTAAAGCGCTTAAAGAACCAGAAAATGCAGACGAGTTGATAGAACAAGGAATTTATATTTTACATGCTAAGACGGTGTTAGTTGAAGAATTGAAAGTAAGAATATTAAGGCAAATCGAAATTATTTCAAATCTTTTAGAAATGACTTCACTGGCACCTGAACACGTAGAGTCTAATACACGCACGGTAAATTGGTTAAAAGATATAAAACCAATATTTGATAGAAATGCTGCCTCTTATGAAGCATTCAAAGGAGAAATGGAAGATAATTTATTGAGAAAAATAGCTTACCTTAATAAAGAAGTTATGGAAATGCTTCCCTACTTAGAGCTCTTTGACAATATGGATGACGTAGATCATACTCTTGAATATCTGGAATATTTGCGTAAGTTTGCCTATCGCTTGGGAGACTGTGACAAGTTAGTAGCATGGATAAATAAGGAAGAAAAGACTTTCAAATTTCCTATATCTACATATGTAGATTTAGAGGACCTGAAGGATTTCGTATTACCGTTCTATAATCTGGTTCACCTGGTTCATAGATGGAAGCGTAGTTACTTTACCTGGATGGACGGAGTATTCGAATACTTAGATCACAATCAAATTGAACAAGACCATGATTTTTACTACAAAGAATTTTTAAAGCTTTCTAAAGTTTACCGAGCTAAAATCAAACAACAAATCGCTGAGGGTAATGAAAAACGATTTCAAGGAATGGTAGATGATCAAGACATGAATAACCTCCCAGCTCCAATGAAACTTTGCAGTCAAGCTATAGCAGAACTCAAAGGCTGGCGGGGAAATGTTCAAATGGCACATATTATGTGTAATCCAGCCTTAGTTCAGAGGCATTGGGATGAAATGTCAACGATAGCGGGGTTTGATTTAACTCCCACGGCAGGCACCACGTTACGAAAAATAATAGATTTTGATCTGTGGGGCGATATCGACCAATATGAGATAATTAGCGTGGCTGCAACTAAAGAACTAGCACTTATAACCAGTCTTAACAAGATGATAGCAGAGTGGACTGACATTTGTTTTAAAACTAGCCCATATAAAGACACTGGTATATTTATATTATCTGGATTAGATGACGTTCAATGTGTTTTGGATGAACATATTGTTAAAACGGTAGGCATGCGAGGATCTGCTTTTGTAAAACCATTTGAAACTCAAGTACGTGCCTGGTATGACAAAATCACTAGGGTAAATTCAACAATAGATGAATGGGGAAAAGTACAAAGTCAGTGGTTATATTTGTTACCTATATTTTCTTCAAAAGATATCGTAGCACAAATGCCAGAAGAAGGAGTTATGTTCGTTGAAGTGAATAACATTTATCGACGTTACATGGGATCTGTTGATAAAGATCCTCATGTTCTCGAAATTGCTGGAGGTCAGGGTGTATTGGAAAATTTCAGGATAGCGACCGGCATGTTAGAAAAAATTAATGACGGAGTCAATAACTATTTAGAAAAGAAACGACTTTATTTTCCAAGATTTTTCTTTTTGTCAAATGACGAAATGCTAGAAATATTGTCGGAGACTAAAAATCCGCTTAAAGTTCAGCCTCATTTAAAAAAATGTTTTGAAGGAATAAATAGATTGGTTTTTGATGAAGAATTCAATATATCCTCCATGATTTCAATGGAAGGAGAACAAGTAGATTTACTTGAAATAATAAGTGTACAAGCTGCAAGAGGTTCTGTAGAAAAATGGCTAGTGCAAGTAGAAGAACAAATGCTGAAAGCTGTTAAAATGGAAACAGAATTGTCGTATTACGAATACCCAACTTTAGCACGTGCAGAGTGGATACTTCTCTGGGAAGGAATGGTTGTGTTAGCTGCATCTCAGGTTTACTGGGCAGTTGATGTACACGAAGCGTTGAATACGCATAAATTGAGTGAACTTGATGCCTTTTACAAGAGTTTAGCAAAACAACTGAATGAAACCGTTGCTATAATTCGACGTACTGACTTGACTAAGCTTCAGAGTATTACAGTTAAAGCGCTTATTGTCATTGATGTGCATGCAAAGGATGTTATTTTCGAACTCGTTGGAAAAAATGTAACGGAAGTAACCGATTTCCAGTGGTTGGCTCAATTGCGCTATTATTGGGAAGAAGAGAGAGTATTTGTCAAAATTATAAATGCTGTCGTCAATTATGCTTACGAATATTTAGGGAACTCTGATAGATTAGTAATTACTCCATTGACAGATAGATGTTATCGTACTCTAATTGGAGCATATTACTTACATTTAAATGGAGCTCCCGAAGGTCCTGCTGGAACGGGGAAAACTGAAACTACGAAAGATTTAGCAAAAGCCTTAGCCGTTCAATGTGTAGTTTTTAACTGTTCTGATGGCTTAGATTACAAGGCTATGGGTAAATTCTTTAAAGGTTTAGCTTCGTGCGGTGCTTGGGTCTGTTTCGATGAATTTAATCGCATTGAAGTAGAAGTGTTGTCCGTAATAGCTCAACAAATTTTATGTATTGTACGAGCGATAAGAGGTCATGTAGAGACCTTTGACTTTGAAGGTACAATATTAACTCTTAATCCTGCTTGTTATGTGTGCATCACAATGAATCCAGGCTATGCAGGACGATCTGAACTCCCAGATAATCTTAAAGTCCTTTTCCGCACTGTTGCTATGATGGTTCCAGATTACGCGATGATAGGTGAAATATCTCTATACTCCTTTGGGTTCATGGATGCACGAAATTTATCTGTAAAGATAGTAACAACATACAAACTTTGTTCAGAACAACTATCTTCACAAAACCATTACGATTATGGCATGAGAGCTGTTAAAACTGTATTATCGGCTGCAGGAAATTTAAAACGGGCTTTTCCCAATGAAAGTGAAAGCATCTTATTACTTAGATCAATTACTGATGTAAATTTGCCAAAATTTTTGTCATTTGATGTTCCCCTCTTTGAAGGTATTATTTCTGATTTATTTCCAGGAATATCTTTACCAAAACCAGATTATAAACATTTTTTGCGAGCTTGCAATGACACGTGCGAATTGAACAATCTTCAGCCGATGGAATGTTTTTTGACAAAAGTCGTTCAGACATATGAAATGATGATCGTTAGACATGGATTCATGTTGGTCGGTGATCCTTTTTCCGCAAAATCAATGACACTAAAAATTTTGGCTGAATCATTGACATTAATGGAAGAACGTAAACAGCCCGGAGGCTGCGCGTGTACCTATAAGGTGTTAAATCCTAAGGCTGTCACGATGGGACAGCTTTACGGAGCATTTGATCCGATTTCTTACGAATGGACAGATGGCATTGTAGCCACAACATTTAGGGATTTTGCTTCCGAAGATACACCAATTAAAAAATGGCTTGTGTTTGATGGACCCGTTGACGCTGTGTGGATTGAAAATATGAATACGGTTCTAGATGATAATAAAAAGCTGTGTTTAACCTCTGGGGAGGTGATGGCTATGTCGAATGTGATGTCAATGATTTTTGAAGTAATGGACCTCTCCCAGGCGTCGCCTGCCACAGTATCTAGATGTGGTATGATTTACATGGAATCGTCGTCATTTGGTTTCTATCCATTCTATAAATCTTGGTTAAACACACTGAATCCAATTTGGTATGAAGAAAACGAAGAATACATTTTTGAAATGTGTGAATGGCTATTTGATAAACTCGTTTATTATGTACGAAAATACTGTGGGCAGTTAGTTATGGCAGGAGAAGTTAATTTAGTTATAAGCACACTTCGTCTCATTGAAATGCTCATGGATAACGCAGTCGAAGGCGAGGAAGACACGAGATATTCACGAACATGGTTTCTAGCATCTTTTATGTCCGCTTTAGTGTGGGGTGTAGGAGGAATATTAAATACAAATTCGCGTGAAAAGTTTGATGAACTTGTAAAAGAATATTTTAGAGGGGAAAAAGGAATACCAGCTGTGATAGAACGATTGGACGTGTCTATTCCTTCAGAGGGTATGCTAATTGATCATTATTACGTGTATAAGTCCAAAGGCGCTTGGAAACCTTGGCCAGAAGCTGTTAAAGCAGTAGTGGTTAAAGAACAAATCAATCTTTTACAGACTGTTATACCGACTTTAGAAACAGAAAAATACATCTACTTACTTAGATTACACACGAAATTTGCCCGCCCATTGTTGCTGATCGGACCAACTGGCACCGGAAAGAGTTTCTATGTGCAAAACTTCTTGATGAATGTTGATTTAGATGTATATACTCCTGGTTTTATAACATTTACTACAACTACTTCTGCTAATCAAACGCAAGATTTAGTTATTTCTAAATTGGTCAAAAGGAGGAAAAACATTTATGGCCCTACTAAAGGGAAAACTGCTATTATATTTATAGACGACATGAATATGCCGGCTAAAGAGGTATATGGTGCCCAACCAGCTATTGAATTACTGAGACTTTATTTCGACCAAAAACATTGGTATGATTTGAAGACAACAGACAAATTATATATTTTAGACACATTTTTCTACGGAGCTATTGGGCCAGTAGGTGGTAGCAGACAGTTAATATATCCTAGAATGTTACGCCATTACAATATTTATTCAATAAATGAATTTTCTAAAGAGAGTATGTCGAAAATATTTACTACTCTTTTACAACTTGGTTGGAGAAGAAACGGATTCGGTTCAGATACAAATTCTATAATAAACAATATTATCGCGGCTACTATGGCCATATACGACCAAGCTTCTGAAGGTCTTCGACCTACACCAGCAAAATCCCATTACATATTTAATTTAAGGGATTTTTCGCGAGTAATCCAAGGCTGTGCATTGCTCAGAAAGGAATCTGCTGAAAACAAAAAGACATTCATAAGGGTATGGGTTCATGAGATTATGCGTGTATTTTATGATAGACTCGTTGACACACCCGATCGTGCTTGGTTTTTTAATTTGCTGAGACTTGCTACTCGCGATTACATGAGGGAAACATTTGACTCTTCTTTAGATACTTATGCTAATGAAAACGGTGAAGTTACTGAGGAAAACGTTAAAGCTATGATGTTTGGCTGTTATTTAGATACTGACAGTTGTGAAGGCGAAAGACGCTATGATGAGTTGCCTTCGAGGGAAGTATTACTTGGTGTTGCTGTCAATATGTTAATTGAATACAATACTATGCATAAAGCGAAAATGAACATTGTGTTATTTGACTATGCATTGGAACATTTGTCAAAAATATGCCGCTTATTGTCAATGCCTTCAGGGAATGCTCTATTAGTGGGAGTAGGTGGTTCTGGCCGCCAGTCGTTAACTCGACTAGCTAGTACAGTTTTGGGCCAAAACGTTTTTCAACCTGAAATCACTAAATCGTATAGTGTCAAAGACTGGCATGATGACGTTAAATTAGTTCTTCGTGAATCAGGAGGTCTTAATAAAGAAACAACATTCCTATTTACGGAAAATCAAATAAAGGAAGAAGTATTTATCCAAAACATGGACAGTTTGTTGAATTCGGGTGAAGTACCGAACTTATACGGTTTAGACGAAAAACAGGAGATTCTTGAATTAGTGCGATTAGGAGCTCAAGGAGGTAATAGAAATTTAGATATAAGTCCACTTCAAATCATGTCTTTCTTCGTTGGAAGATGCAAGGCAAAACTGCACTGTGTATTGTGCTTTAGCCCTATTGGAAGCGCTTTCAGATTGCGATTAAGACTTTATCCATCACTGGTCAATTGCTGTACCATTGATTGGTATGACAGTTGGCCTGAAGATGCGTTGGAAATGGTTGCTCATCATTATATGGTAAAAGTGAATGTGCCTGAAAAAGTAAAAGCTGCTGCTGTTATAGCTTGTAAACAGTTTCATGTGGATGCACGACAGGTGTCTGACGATTTTTTTAGTCAATTTAGAAGAAAAACATACATCACATCCGCGTCTTATTTAGATTTAATCAAATCCTTTACATCACTAACAAATAAAAAACAAAGAGAACTAAGAGCAGCTAAGTTAAGGTATGTGAACGGTTTGGACAAACTTGGGCAAGCAGCAGAAGCAGTGGCAATAATGCAGCATGATTTAAATGCATTAAAACCGCAACTTCTTATTATGGCTGGGAAATCGCAAAAAATGACGGAAGTAATAGAACAGGAAACTGCAGTTGCAGATAAAGCTGCTGCACAAGTCAGAGAAGACCAAAAAGTTGCAAATGTACAGGCGGCAGCTGCACAAGAATTGAAAAAGGATTGCGAAGCCGATCTCGCACTTGCTTTACCGATTTTGGAAGATGCAATTTCAGCGCTAAATACACTTAAACCTGGAGATATCACAATTGTCAAGTCCATGAAAAATCCTCCCGCTACTGTGAAATTGGTTATGGCTGCAGTTTGTGTGATGAAAGGTATACCTCCAGATAAAATTCCGGATCCCAATAATCCTGGAAAGAAAATGTTTGATTATTGGGGTCCAAGTAAGCGAGTATTAGGTGAAATGAGTTTCTTAGAACAACTAAAAAGTTACGATAAGGATAATATTCCTGTTGAAACAATGAAAAAAATAAGAAAAGAATATCTAAGTAACAAAGATTTTAAACCTCATATTATTGCTAAGGCATCTACGGCTGCGGAAGGGCTATGTAAATGGATAATAGCTATGGACATGTATGACGCGGTAGCTAAAGTTGTAGCACCAAAAAAAGCGAAATTAAGCGCTGCCGAGAGAGAGTTTGCCGAGACGATGGCAATTTTAGAAGAGAAAAAAGCAACTGTGGCAAAGTTGGAAGCAAAGCTAGCTGAGTTGAATGAATCATTAGCAGAAGCGAATGCAAAAAAAAAAGCACTCGAAGACGAAGTAAAAATGTGTATAGATAAGTTATGGAGAGCTGAAAAGTTGATAGGTGGTTTGGGAGGCGAAAAAGTTCGCTGGACCCTTGCTGCTGAAAACTTACAATTGTTATATGACAACTTAGCAGGGGATATATTGGTTTCCTGTGGAATAATAGCATATTTATCTCCATATACATTGCCGGTGAGAACTCAAATGATAGATGCATGGCGTGACCTCGTTATCAAATTAGATATGCCTCATTCTGATACCTATGCCCTGAAGGACGTATTAGGTTCAGATATAAAAATACAAAATTGGTGTATTGCAGGTTTACCTAGAGATTCATTTTCTACTGACAATGCTATTATACAAGACAATTCAATGAGGTGGTCTTTACTTGTAGATCCGCAAGGACAAGCCAACAAATGGATTAGAACTATGGAAAAGGCAAACGACCTACAATTATTAAAGTTTACTGATGGCAATTACATGAAAGTTATCGAAACATGCTTAGAGTATGGTAAACCTGCTTTGATTGACACTATATTAGAAGAAGTTGAGGCGCCATTGGATCCAGTTTTATTAAAAAATACCTACATGCAAGCAGGTAAAGAATATATTGCACTAGGTGAAAATGTCATAGAGTATCATCCAAACTTTAGACTTTACATGACTACAAAACTTCGAAACCCGCATTACCTTCCAGAAGTTTTTAATAAAGTTACTCTTATTAATTTCGCTCTTACTAAAGATGGTTTAGAAGATCAACTGCTCGGCATTGTTGTTGCGAAAGAACGCCCTGACTTGCAAGAGAAACGCGAAAAGTTAATAGTTCAAGGTGCAGCTAACAAGGCTGCCTTGAAACAAGTTGAAGATGATATATTGCGAACCTTACAAGAATCTAAAGGTGACATCTTAGAAGATGAAAGTGCGATAGAGGTTTTAGATTCGTCTAAAATATTGTCTATGGATATTATAAAGAAACAAGAGGCTAGTGTAGAAACTGAAATAGTAATAGAAAAGTTTAGACAAGGATACAGACCGATAGCGTCACATTCTGCAGTTATATACTACTGCGTCACTGAACTGCCGAATGTAGATCCGATGTATCAATACTCTTTGACGTGGTTTATAAACTTGTACATTATTTCAATTGAAAATGCAAACAAATCTAAAGATTTAGAAAAAAGACTGAAGTTTCTTCGAGACACCTTTACCTATAATCTTTATAGTAACGTGTGTCGATCGCTATTTGATAAAGATAAATTGATGTTTTCTTTCGTTATGTGTTCTAAAATAATGTTATCCACTCTAGAAATGGAACACGATGAATTCGTATTTTTGATAACTGGAGGAATTGCTATTGAAAATACTTTAAAAAAACCGGGAGAGTGGCTGCCGGATAAAAGTTGGGATGAGATATGTCGTATCGGTGATCTACCGGCTTTCAACGGATTCAAAGACAGCTTTTTAAAAGACATAAAATTATGGCAAGATTTTTATGACGATATGTTGCCTCACAACAAGTCCTTGCCAGGTGGATGGAACGGAAAGCTGTCGGCGTTTCAAAAACTATTAGTAATCAGAGTTTTGAGGCCGGACAAATTAACCATTGCAGTATCTGAGTTCGTAGAAAAAGTCTTAGGACGCAACTACATTACACCACCACCATTCGATATTGGAAAGTCTTTTGGAGACTCCAATTGTCTTGCTCCATTGATATTTATTCTATCACCGGGGTCTGACCCGATGGGTGCCCTAATGAAATATTGTGACAAGATGGGATACACAAACAGGTTTAATTCAATATCATTAGGACAAGGCCAAGGCCCGATCGCAAGGGCAATGATAGAGAAAGCTCAGTTAGAAGGCGGCTGGGTGTGCCTTCAAAACTGCCATTTAGCCGCGTCTTGGCTTCCTCATTTGGAAAAACTAATTGAAGGTTTTGACCTGACTAACACTGACTTGAGTTTTAGGCTTTGGTTGACTAGCTACCCTTCTGATAGATTTCCTGAATCTGTTTTGCAAGTTGGTGTTAAAATGACTAATGAACCGCCCACAGGACTTCAACATAATCTAAATCGATCTTATATTTCAGAACCAATAAAAGAGGCTGAGTTCTATGAAGGGTGTCCAGGAAAAGATAAAATTTTTAGTAAACTTTTATACGGCATAAGTTTCTTCCATGCGGTTGTACAAGAGAGAAAAAAGTTCGGCCCACTAGGATGGAACATTCAGTATGGATTTAATGATTCAGACTTTCAAATATCTGTTATGCAGTTACAAATGTTTCTAAATCAATACGAAGAAATTCAGTATGTAGCTATAAAGTATTTAACAGGTGAATGTAATTACGGAGGTAGAGTCACAGACGACTGGGATAGGAGATTAATAATAACTATTCTAGACAAGTACGTCAATGCAGATGTCATAAACGACCCAACTTACACTTTTTGTGATATTGGACCCCAATATGGCTTACCACGGAGATGTGAATATCAAGACTATTTAAAACACATAGAGTCTGTTCCCGTCAATCCTCCTCCTGAAGTTTACGGGCTACACATGAATGCAGGTATTACACGTGATTATTCTATATCCATGGCCCTAACATCAGCTTTAGTCCTCGTTGAAGGTGCAGCAGGTGGAGGAGAAGGTGGCAATACAGAACAAGTGCTTACCCTAATGGCATCAGAAATATTGTCTAAGCTACCGGACAGTTTTGATATCGAAGAAGCACAAAAAGCCTATCCAGTTGATTATAATGAATCAATGAACACAGTGCTCATACAAGAAATGGAAAGATTTAACAAATTGTGGCGTGAAATTAAAACTTCTTTGTTAGACTTGCAAAAGGCAGTTAAAGGTCTTATTGTTATGTCACCGGCATTAGACAATCAGTCTAATGCCATGTTGCTTGGGAATATACCTGCCAACTGGACCAAAGTTTCCTACCCTAGTTTGAAGCCACTGCCAAGTTACGTTTCCGATTTTGTAGATAGACTCGCCATGTTAAGAAACTGGTACGAAAAAGGTAAACCCACCTCATTTTGGCTGTCAGGGTTTTTTTTTACTCAAGCCTTTCTTACAGGTTCAGTGCAAAACTACGCAAGATTAAAGAAAATTCCCATCGACTTGCTTGTATTCGATTTCGATGTTCGAAAAGTAGACTATGAAAATACTGCTCCAGAATGGGGCGTGTACGTCACTGGAATTTTCATGGATGGTGGCCGCTGGGATAGAAAAACACATGCTATAGGAGAACAGTTACCTAAAATATTAAATGACAATATGCCAGCGATTTGGCTATATCCTAAGGTCAAAGCAGAATTTGCAGAAGGCACCAGATATAAATGCCCCCTTTACAAAACATTAGAAAGAAAGGGCGTTTTAGCTACCACTGGTCATTCATCTAATTTTGTTCTAGCATTTTTTTTGCCATCTGATAAACCTTCAGCTCATTGGATTAAAAGAAGTGTTGCCTTATTGCTGCAATTAAATAATTAGAACTTTCTAAGAGTATGGTACATGACTCCAAATATTCGGTGACTGTGCTCATTATTTCCTCCAATTATTGCACGTCCTAATAATATACGTAGGATCGGATAATAGTTTTAAACCTAGATATTTTCATCTAAGTCACTAGGTATTTTTTTAGGTTTTCAAAAGATTTGCGGTAACTTAGGATAGAGATGTTTAATAATGAAGCAATTTTTTAAATATAATTTAAAAGAAAAGTCCTAGGCGACCAGCGGGCCTAGTATCGCTGCGTCTATATCGCGTGTCAAATGTGGATAAAGCATCCGTCACTCTCGTACTTATTTACGTGTCAGAAGGTGACGGATGCCTTATTCAAATTTTGTCACGCGATAAACGCGGCCATGTTAGGGCCCCGGTGGTTGATTTAACCCTTTATAAGGCAGAGGCGATTTAGCGACCACATATACTTATTTATAATTTCAACTTTACGTACTACAGAATATGATACATTTTCTGTTGTTTTTGCACGAAAAATGACTTGCTTTTAAACGATTCCCTAGGAAGTGTCAATCATGAAACTGTATTTGAATTTTACGTAACATAACTGTATAACTGGGGCAGGGTTAAAGTGACTTAACAACGATTTGGCGGTTTCGCCAAATATAGCAGATATAAACAAAGAAAAGTCATTCTCAATAGCGATGCTCAATACACCATGTCATGTAGGATTGATTATTATTAAATAAAATGAGTGGAACATTAAAAAAATAGAAGTTTTATATTTGGGTTAAATTGCGTGCCGCAGAGTGTATAAGTAAGCACTCAAGAAGTAAATTTATTTTAAACTTGAGTCGCCTAAGCGCATCAGCAAATACATCAGCATCTTGGACCGCGTCAAGGAAATGGGGTGGCCAACAGAGGCCCTACTTTGAAAATCGAAGTTCGAAGTTACGTTAGCTTAGCTCCCTCCCTTTCTCCCGATTTAATCTTGAATGACGAGTGACAGGGATGGAGATGGAAGTAACGTAACTTCGAACTTCGATTTTCAACGTGGGACTTCAGGGCCCGGGCGTCGTAGGGCGCGTTGCGAACGCATTCCAGAGGGCCCTGCCAAGATGCACTACGCTAACTAGCGTTTCTATTCGTTTCTTTTGTAAACCAATCGCGTCACTGGTAGGTCACGTGACTTTTCGTATCACGTCATCTACCAGTGACGCGATTGGTTTAAAAACGAAACGAATAGAAACGCTAGTCAGCGTAGTGCATCTTGGCAGGCCCCTCAGCACTGAGGGATTTTATCACGCAGGCAGGAGCAGACAATACTGAATTATCAGAAGCAAATTTCGTGTCAATTCCAAAATTTCAAGTCCAATTGTGCCAGTTACGAAGCAAGAAGTGTAAAGATAGATGGGTTATAATATAACCATACATACCTAGCGAACTTACGTTGCTAATTTTCTCGTACTAGCTGGTAACCTTCTCTCCTTCGGACTTTTACTTATAAAAAATGTAAGTAACCGTGTAATCTGTACGAGGGTCCACTCGACCTGGTCTTACAGCTCTTGATTCGCTTTACCAATTTTCATGAAAATTAGCTAGCATCTACTTACTTACCCAGATTTTTTTAGATCCGTGCCCCAGAATTAAAATATAAAAAATATATAATTATACCGCCTTAAAATAAGTGTCTATCAGTCGCATTTTGAAAAAAGTCCTTTTGCATATCCAGAACACGAATCCGAATGCGGTTGTAGATATATATTGTAAACTATAAGGTGAAGTCTTGTAATTGCAACTATCGTAAAATTTTGGTCTACCTACTCGTAACAATTTCAATATTAGTTTGATGGAGCCGCGTTCAGTCTGTCATATCATCTTTATATCTTTGCTCAATAAAAGAGCACTAATAATTTACTATGAATAGGTACGATGGTTTATCTCTCTAGTCTAGTTCTCAACACATCATCACTAATACTTATTTATTCGGTGTCACTTATAAATCTTTTTTTTTATTTAATTTTTGTCTTAATGGTCACTGAGTATCCCAGCCTCTAACTATTACTACTTATTACTAATTAGTTACTAAGTAGTTATAACTTGACCATTTACAACACAAACCTACTTACCTACTTTAAACTTAAATCAAGCCTTAAAATGATACCAGAAAAAAGGTAGGTAGGTAGGTATCATTTATTTGCCCTCCTCCCAGATTTTCAAAGCTGAGATCTTTGGGAGCTGTGGAACTCAAAAGTTTAAAACGGCAGCCTTTTTTTTAAGTACTTTAAAAATAGGGTTCGTATTCCGAACTCCACAGAAAGCGTCAGAATCCTCAGATATCGATTTTCAAAGCAATCGGTATACCTAGTAATTAAAAAGTTAAAAATGACCACCATTTTTTTCAACTTATTCCTAAAAACTTTCAATAAGAAACGGTTTTTATCCCAAACCGAACAATCTACACAAAAATACTGAACACCGAAACGTGACCACTGACACTAGTCTCTTCGTGGCAACCATAACTCGCCGCGACCGATTGCATGACGAGACGCGCTATTCGCGGTGCCACGGTGCCTGTATCGTTTCGAACGTTTCTTTGAAATTATTTTAATGCTATTACTTTATAATTTTACTGTGTCCATGTGTCAGCCGTCGAGTTGCTCTAGGCGTGATCACGGACGCACCAGTGTCAGCAATGTCATCATCGGTCTAGGACTTGAGCAGGTGGTTGTAATTGTATAGCAATCTACCCTCTTTATAAGTTGTTAAGCGTCCGACTCACTCACTTTAGCAACCCGGTCTCCCGGTAACAAAACGTGCGTTATGTTAGCACCGAATGGACCGTATGGTTGTTACTAAAATATGTACCTATTTATATATAAGCTGTAGGCCTAGCCACGTTGCAAACCCTGCTAACGTTTCTGTTTTCTATCGACTCGAAGTGTATGCAATGCATGCATTCAAGTCTCAATGTGATCAACGCGATATCTGAGGGGCTAGACAAGATGCACTACGCTAACTATCGTTTCTAATCGCTTCGTTTTTAAACCAATCACGTCACTGGTAGATCACGTGACTTTTCGTATCACGTCATCTACAAGTGATGCGATTGGTTTAAAAACGTAACGAATAGAAACGCTGGTTAGCGTAATGCATCTTGTCTAGCCCCTCTGTCTTCAACATTTTCAAAAATCGCTAGCTTAGCGTTATGCATTTTGATTAAGCCCACGATCTCGAGTCGATGTTATATTCAAAATTCAAAACGAGTCATACATTATAGTTTTCTACAAATTGATGTTTACTTTAACGAGTCTAGCTCGAGACGGGTATCTCACTTAAGACCAGTTTATTAATAAGTAGAATAGGTACCTACGGCCCGTAAGACCCGTTTTAATAAACTGGTCTCGACTCGAGTCTTTATCGTAGTAACCTAAGTATTGCACTGTTAGTAAAATGACTATTTGCTGTATTGACAGTCGCTATAAAATTCTAAGTTAAATAATAAATAATTTCTAATTTCTAATGCTCTCCTTTCAAAGCTGGACTGTCAAGAGGCTAAGCTGTTAACTGTGGTAGGCCCATTAAGGAGTACCCACACCGACGCGTAAAATACGGTGACGTTGCGTAAACAAAAGAATAGCGGCCTTTACACGTAAAGTTCGGACCGCGGCGCGGGAGACGCCACGCGCCGTTCCAATCTTCGTTCCGGACCGTAATTTTTTTACTATTTTACTATTAAAGTTTCATTTACACGTACGGTTCGGAACGAACGAAGATTGGAACGGCCCGTGTCGTTTCCCGCGGTTCGAACTTTACGTGTGCAGGCCGCTAATAGGTCATAGTACCTAATTAATTACATGGCGCCAATTTTGACGGACCGTAATTTACGCACCGCCTTTTGAACGCCATCGTCGGCCACAGCCGACACAAGTTGAAGCTTAACCCTTAATAAGGCAGAGGCTCTTTATTGACCACATTAGATTAAGCTGAAATTGAACTTTACTACGTACATTTTATGATACTATTTTACTTAATTGTATTTTCCTGAAATATAACATCATCTAAGTATTATTACTCTTTAGAGACTTGCTATTCGGTGACTGTATTTCATTTTGGTCTAGTATTTTTACTCTAACTGGGCTTAATTAAGGGTTAAAAGAGACTTCCGTTTCGTATAAATTAAGTTGTAATTTGCATAGCATGTACTTGACGTAAGGCGTTCAAAAGGTTAAGCTCTGGTGTGGTCGCTCCCTCAAATACGTATAATTATCCGGCCGCAACCAGAATAGGAATGGAAAGTACCTGCCGTCGGTACATCAGTAGGTATTTGAAAATGTTTAATCAGTGATCCATTCAATATAATTCAAATTGGACTTTCAACTTGGACTTTTTTAAAAACCACCCATTTATGAAAAACTAGGGTCTTACTTACCCTATTAGTAATAAACTAATGAGTACCTAAATAATCAAGGTGGAATAAATATTCCATGCTATTAAATTAAATCTGGGGTAATGAAAAAAATAAACACATTTTGTATTATTAAGTAAGTGAAAATAATTCAACCTGGTTACCTTTTTTACCTCATTATAATGCACTTACTGAAAAAAACTACGTTTCTCCGTACTTATAGTCTAAGCTCCGTACCGCTGATAACTGTTAATTTATATGAGTACTTTCGTGAAATTAAAGTGTTCGCCCATTCCCATTCTGATCGGGGACTGATAATAAATACAACGTTGACGTTGATCCGTTGAAAATGTTGAAACGATTAATTGTTCTTAAGTACATCTCGCCACATGAAAATTTTCTGAAATTATTTTCGAGAGTAATTTTTAACATAGTATGGTTAACGACAAATTATCTTCAACTAGTGTAAGGGCCGAGTTCACCAACCAATTTAACAGACGGTTAGGTCTTAATCAGCTGTTACTGCCGCACTCAGAGACGTCAATTAAAGGTAACGCTTGTTTAGTGACGTGTTCTCTTATTATATTGCTGTAGCAAAGAAAGTGACAGCAGCTATATTAATCATGCATTAAATTAAACTGACGCTAAGTGCGGCAGTTAGTCAATACATTTGACAACCGTCGAACCGCTGTCTGTTTAATTGTTGGTGAACACTGCACTAATTGATTTTGTGTTTAGTAATTATTAATCAATAAATCATGGAAATACAGTGGTTTTTATTTAATACAATCATAAACATATTCCCAGGTCAGTCGTTTGCCATTTCATCTTTTATTTTCAGTACTTCACGCCGCCGCCGGTCTTCAGTTTCGACTAGCTTCCGCCGCAACTTGAGCATAATCGCATTATTTCGTTTCTGTAAAGGAGTTAATAAATTAGCATACGCAATAATGTGTGCATCCCAATACAACTTAACACGTTCACTGCGGGAGAAGGCACAAAAAGACCCATGGCGGGCCGAAACCCTGTGCGGCACCACAGAATAAGTAATTGCTTATACGTGGAATGGATCGAAATTGATGACCGGAACGCAAAATCAAGATTTCTGCGAAATTTTTGAACGTGCGTGAAGTTTCATTAAGGGGCTTCTAAACGGGCCATATTTTCACTGCGATATGAAGCCGGCAACTATTGGTGTCCCTCTCTTACTCGTTTGTTAGAAAAAGACACCAATAGTTGCCGGCCACATATTGCAGTGAAAATATGGCCCGTTTAGAAGCCCCTTTACATGCTACAAGTAACAATTTTACAGGTCTAAACTGGCAACAGTGCTCAAATGGCTGGTCGTTATTGGTCGAGGTTGTGTCAAATGGAAACTTGTAACCTGAGGCTCTACTTTGAAATCCGTAATTCGAACTTCGTCTATTGCTATCCCTTTTGCTCTCGACGCGTCACTAATTCGCAAGAAAGTGACGGGGCGATCCGAAGTTCGAATTACTGATTTCAAAGTAGAGCCCCTGTAAATTGTAATTTGTAGCTTTATAAAACAGGCCCCAGTAAGGAACTCGTTAGAGGTAGGTATTTTCACTTCTGGGCGGCAATTGGTCAAAACAGTCCAAACACTTTTATAATGTGTGGTCCAAACCTCTCAATCTCCATTACCTTGAGGACAGCGCAGGCCTGCTCGAGCGCGTCGGCCTCGCCGCCCAGAGCCGTGGCGCTGCGCGCGCGCTGCTCGTTGCGGGCTGCCGCCATGCTCCTCTTCTGACGCTCTGACTCTAACTCTTCAGCTTCCTTCTCCCTTAATTCTCTCTCGCGCATTATTGTGAGCTCGCGTTCTTATGATCAATGTTATGACTTAATTTTTATCACACAAAGACTATTAAACAGGGAGATAGTGACACAAAATTGCCAGTCATTTGTACCAGGATGGCGACCCTTCAGGGGTCTAATTACGCAGGTAATGATGAAAAGGAAAATGATGGTCATAGCGCTGGTACCGGCGGCCCAATCGCGGATAGGTAAGGCTACATCGGGTTAAAATTTACATTTGCCCATAAAAATGTGTCAAATTTTAATCTGTAGTAAGTAAGCCTATCTGTCCGCGGTTTGAATATAGGGTTCGGCCATTAGTTAATTGACGAAATATAATTTGCACCGATTCGTCGTCGTAGTGATTATATTCTCTTTGTTAGAAGCGCTACGTCGAAGGGCAGATTATATTTCGTCAACTATACTATACCTACCTAACTAATAGTAGTTTGTGACTGGTGCGTGCGTGCATAATCAGAAGCGTACCCGAGTGTGGTTTTATGAAACGAGCCGAAAGGAGAGATTAAGATCACACGAGTGTTTTAATGCCTAATTATGTGTACAGTCGCATACATAACTTTATCTACATGCATACCTATCATAAGTTTTCTACAATATGCCACTGTGAAAAACCTGTATATGTGGGTGCCCTGTATCTGCATCTTAATGTACTTACCTGTATCTTAATGCTTACATTAAAGTATCGGTTAACCGATACTTAAATGTGAACATTAAGATGCAACCACATCGATAACCGATACATTAATGTCATGCAACATAAATAAATGTTTTAAAAAACTAAAACCCGCCTTGAAAAAAGGCAAAAAATAATTTCTTGTAAAATGGTAAAAGGTATTAAGAAGGCTATCAAATCATTTATTACAGAATAATATATAAGCAAATAATACATTAACATACTTTATCAGCAACAGGCTTCGTCAAAACGTTTTACATAGAAATGATCATCGACAACACGCTTCGTCTGTCTGTCGTTAAGAAGGTGAGTCCAACTGAAGTTGGCTTTTGGCTGTGGTAGGGGGTAACACGCAGCCGGTACAAAAATAGCATTAAGTATTGAGGATTCTATCTTGGACCTCCATTTGCCACAGGTGGTCTGTGGGCTCGTAGGCCACCCTAGGTAATAAAAAATCTGAACTTGAGTAAACCTCTATACTTACAGAAAAGATAACTCACCTCTGTTGAATAGTTCGTAAAACCCTTGCTTGTGGACATTTATGTGATCAATGTGGCTGCTCACTTTATTACTTTCAGATGCAGTGCAGATATCGATCATAGCCAGCTGGTGCCGCGCGTTAGCGATAAGTGATTTAGATTCCTAGAAAATGCAGTTATTTGAATATCAGGCTATGCTCAGTGTAGGGTTCCACGTACCGCACTTACGACAAACACAAAACCTATCTCCAATAATCACAAGTATTTTTCTATACTTACTTACATGATTTTTAGTTGGTAGGTTTTATTTTGTCGCCGTTACTCAAGTACCAATGAAGTCTACAGAGTCGTGATTTCAAATCAAATTATTTATTTGCTAACATGTACAAATAATAAGGTAGGTAGGTAAGTAGGTATTTAATACTAAGGAACACTCGTAGAATCGTACGACATGGGAAAAGGTTTCTAACATAGGTAGGTACTTGCGTTCGTTGGCTTTTTTTATAACTTAAAGAAAGTAAGAAAATTGAAGACAACCGTCGTACCATGTCGTAGTCAGGGACATTTCAGAGACATAATTAAAACTCGTTTCTTTCGTCACAAAAACAAAATTGTACCTTAGGACGTAGAGTGAGATCATTTAAGCTCTTTAAAAATCATTATGTACATATTATTATATATTTTATGATTTGGGTGACCGTTTAGGAAATAATATTGAACCCGAAAAGTGTAACTTTCGTTAGTTACGTGTCCCCCCCACACCAGCACTTAAATACATGTGGCTAAATCCTACTAAAAATCATCTAAGAGAGCACCAAATTATTTTAAATAGAAAATTTGTTAATATAGGTCGTTTTTAGGGTTCTGTACCTACCCGAAGGGTAGCCCAACGGGACCCTATTAATATCCCTATGCTGTCCGTCCGGCCGTCCTAAACTTAAAAGAGCTGTATCTTTTGAACCGTAATAGATAGCGGCTTGTATTTAGGGTTCCGTACCTCAAAAGGAAAAAACGGAACCCTTATAGGATCACTTTATTGTCCGTCCGTCTGCCTGTCAAGACCCTTTATCTCGGGAACGCGTAGAAGTATTGAGTTGAAATTTAAAACCATGTACAAATTAAATAAATTTAAAAATCTACAGTCCCTTAAAGCTGTAAAAAAAAAACAAATTACTAAGTTAACCTAAGAAAAGCTACAGCCGTTTAAACCGCAAAAAACGTATACTTCGACACTCTCAAGGGAATCAAAATTTATTAGGGTATTTTCTGTTGACCTAGAACTATGAAATTTGGCAATATTACCGTCTGCACTCCGTATACGGAACCCTCGGTGGAAGCGTCCGACTCGCACTTGTCTGTTTTTTTTTTCAGAATTTGTTATTACAGTGGATTTACTAACATTTTTTTTTAAAGTTAGTGTAATAATAAAGGGTTCCTCATACCCAACCCTCGGTGAGCGAGTCCGCTCGCACTTACCGTGTTCTTTATTATCTGTTAGGAAATATGCCAAAATAATTAATATTTTGTAAAAAAAACAACGGGTAAACCGGTTAAAGGTCCAATAGATTTTAAGTTAAGACGGACGTAGACCCTGTAGATTTAATAGGGTATCTTTTGGGTACGGTATGGAACTCTAAAACGATTTCGTCTTCAAATTACTCTATTACCATTACACATTTACCTACACATTTATGTTTTGTAAAAAAGGTATTTTTAGGTACCTCTAATTGTTTTGTTAAAAACTCAAGCTCTGTCTTTATCGTACTAAGTTCATCACATAGCGAGTTTCCCGCTATACGGAGTTTGCCCGCATCTCTTTCCAGATACTTCAGCTGCTTGGTCGCTGAAATAACCAAGAAATTAACAAGTGAAGCAAACGCAAGAGTGACGCAAGCTTTGGATACCAGACTCCCTTTGAAAAATACGAATTTTGACTTCTGCATCACGGCAAGACGAGTCATTGGAACTTGAAATCTAGTGGAAAACTCTTTGTTTCATATCACCATCAGATACCATCACAATTTGTATTTTTAAATCTGTCGAACCGTCTAGTGTAAAGAAGGACACAAAGATACTGACCCACATCCATAAAAATGTTATTATTTAACCAGAATTATACACATATACGACCCAAAAAACAGGACCCTCCTTTAAAGTTGGCTAAAAAATAAAACGGACCATACCACTATGAAATTAACGTACCGGATGTTAAATTAGACGTGAGAATACATATTTTTTCATTCATTTTCGTTTTTTTTGGGTACATTTATTTACTTCAAAAGTTTCGACTAAACTCGACTCTCGACTAGCGACTTACTACATTTTCCCGCCATTTAGAGCTTCAACTGATTAAACCGCACCTTAACTATCCAGAGGCTCTACTTTGAAATCAGTAATTCGAACTTCGTCTATTGCTATCCCTTTTGCTTCCGACGCGTCACTAATTCGCAAGCAAGTGACGGGGCGATTCGAAGTTCGAATTACTGATTTCAAAGTAGAGCCCCTGCAAACGAGTCGGCCGTTATGGATAAAGGCCCCTACGCACTAGCTAACTTGGAAGGACAACCGCGCACGACCGTCAGGCCCGATGTACTGTACGCACTATCGTGCAAAATATCCTCCATGCTGTCACAGATCATGCCTTACGCTATGCGAGCACGAGCAATTCTTTTGTCGCCGCGACAGTACATCTCTCTTTTTCTTACTTCGAGCATGCAAAAGAGACAGATGTACTGTCGCCGGCGACAAAAGTTGCTCGTGCGCGCATAGCCTTAAAACTTAAAAGCTGTTAACTTCTATGTATATTGTATACTATTATTACTATAATCCATCTGTGAATCCATCCATCCATAATATATCTAATCTGTGGAATGGTGTGCGCGTGTTGTTTCACGAATATTCTTCGGCTTCAAAAGTAGAAGGAAAATGATAAATTTGCTTGGATTTTTTGTGATCCGTTTGAAATAAACAACCATTTCATTTTAAACATACTAATGTGTAAATCAACAAAAATGGTTTCGGGCAGCACGAGGGTGATTCAAGTCACCAACATCGCGCCTCAAGCGACCAAGGATCAAATGCAAACTTTGTTTGGGTATTTGGGTAAAATAGACGATATTCGACTGTATCCGACTATCAGGGATGTCTCTTGTCCGGTTCAATCGCGTATTTGCTACGTTAAGTACTATGATTCTACGACTGTCAACGTTGCCCAACATATGACAAACACAGTGTTCATTGACCGCGCTCTGATTGTGATTCCCATGCAGTCTGGCGAGATTCCTGACGAACATCGCGCCTTAGAGATGTCAAACAATGGTACACTAGTGCCGGGTCTCAGCTCCGTGGAGCCGAGGCTTCCCGCCCATGTCATCAACACCCTCGAAGGAGCCCCGCCGAGTCAAGTGATACAAACACACGACCCCAAAATAGTAGCATTAGGATTGCCTCCATACCCCCCGCTTCCGGTGGCTTACGATTCTAGAAAGATTGAAGAAGTCCGTAGAACCGTCATGGTTGGTGATACTGGGTCATTGACTCACCAGCAGTTGATTGACCACTTCAATCAAGCAGGGGAGGTGAAGTACCTTCGGTTCTGTGAACGTGAAGTGGACAGGACTAAGTATGTGCTCATTGAAATGTCAGAGCAAGAGAGTGTTATAAAAGCATTGCAATTAACTGGTTCTACTGTAGAAGGACAAACCATAAAGGTACGCAGTTCAATCTCTATCATTAATGGAAAGTTTGGGTTTGAATATCAACACTACACAAAGTTCATTGGGTTTGACTAACATATTTGTGCATCTCTTTTTCAGGTGCAACATGCAACACAACCAATCTCCAAGCCCCAGACAAAAAGCAATGAGGCAGCTCAGCGAGAGATAGAGGAGGCGATGTGCCGTGTGAAAGAAGCACAAAACCTCATTTCAGCTGCCATTGATCCAGTTATTGGGCTTCTCTCAAAGGACAAAAGAAGGTTTGTCAGATGATATATTGTAATTTATTGTATTCTAATCTTATTCTTCTACAGCTCGGCAAAAGCAATATAATATAACATTGATTTTATATCACATATGGCATGGTGCTCAGTTTTTTGTACTTTTCACAGATATGAAAAATGTAAAGACATGCTGATGCATGGAGTCTGTGCCAAATATTATGTATTATGTACAATCTCTTGTAATCTTGCTAAAGTTATGGGAACAGTGGCAGTGGGTACTGTGCAATTTCTTTATGCAAAACATTTATGTATCTAACTAAAAATCAACAAACCAAATCTTTTCGCTAAGTTAAACAGCCAATCAAAAGTTTGACCAAATTAGAAAAATTATTAGCATTATTTATGGATTTTAAATACCTAGCAACAAAATTTGTCTGCCACAAATTGTTTTGTTAAATAGTTAGCATGGGACTTGCTTTACTTTTCTTTTTGTTTTTAACCACATTAAGTTAAGCAACAAAGCTTGTAGCACCTACTCAAGATTCTATAATTAATTCTAACCAATGTCCACACTGTAGACAACTGGGACTTCTTTCCCAAAACGGGTAGCACATGTTGTATTTTCTCGCTTGTCGCTCAGTTTGTCTCTATCATTACAGACTAGATAGAAAAGGAGATCCGAGCGACAAAGAAGACACGGACAACATGTAAACTTGATAATGGTTGCCAATTCACTACATCCTCATTTTCTCCCAACTTTTTTGTTAAGCTATCAAGTATCGCTGTAAAAAAATATGCCAGAGGTAGTTTCAAACTTATGAGTAATGTAGCAAGATCTGTGTTGCTTATCTGTTGTGCCAAATTTATCCATCATTAGCTCTAGACTTGGGCTGAGATTCTACATGGTAAAACCTTATTGTTAACGTTTTAATAGCTATTATTTATTTGAGCATAATGGCGGCCGAGTTAAAAACAATACCATACGTCAAAGGTAATTATAGTTGTAGGTAGAATAGAGGCCCTATGCTGCTCGTTATTAGTAGGTTGTACCATCAGAGTATGACTTACTTATAATTTTTTAATAATAGTTGTGAGCCAAAAATGAAAACTTGGGTGAGTTGCAAAAAAATTGTACATAGTTAAGGAGTTAATTGAGATAATGTTAACTTTCTTCAATTGTTTTTCCTTTGTGTAACGAAAATTATCCATATTATTATATGACTAATCTTCGTTACACAAAGGAAAAAGTTAAGGGCTTAACAACCCTTTTTTAATTGAGCCCTTAACTATGTACAATATTTTTGCAATTCACCCACTTACCACTTACCAGTAGTAAGGACCTCATTGCCCAAATAAAGGGTTTTGAATTATCTTCTCTTCTATTGTATTAATATTGATGGTTGTACGTGCAGAACGCGGTCCCGGTCAAGGTCGCGGCGACGCTCGCGCTCTCGTTCGCGACGCTCCCGCTCGCGCCACCGCGCCAAGCGCTCCCGCTCCCGCTCCCGCCACCGCTCGCGACGCTCCCGCTCGCGCCACAGGCACCGCTCCAGGTTTGCAGATGCACTTTTGTCGATCTTTACTTTATTCAAATTTATTTTTATTGGTAAAATACCTAATAGTGTTGATTATCCTATACATTTAACATTTACCTCTACTAAAACATGGAGATTTCAATTTGCAATGTATACATATTTGCAGGGATTATGCTCATATTTATTGATTAGCTACATTTAATCCGTGGAACGTCAAGCCACATATGTATTACACAATCTTAGGGGCCCCATATACGGTACCATCTGTCAGTTCAGATTGAAACCGAGCGATGGATTGTACGTGTGTGGCAATATCGCATCAAAATTTCAATAGAAATATGAATCGCCACGATATAGTATCGTTTCAGATCGTTCCGTATATGGCGACCTTTATGTCGAACCACTCTTGAGTTCCAAATTCAAATATTCCAGTATCCAACGTTTGATTATCAGAACCAACGAAATTTTAAATACCAAAGTGGCCAATGACATTATTTTGCAATGCCGTTTTTGTTACCGGATTATCCACGGTTGCTGGTGAAACTGTTTTGGGTATGGATATTTTCAGTACGGGAGGAGGAACTGGAGAGGTAGGGAAAACTGATGACACCCTAACAATTATTAGCACCATGAACTATATTTCAAAGTAATAGTAGCAATAACTTTACAATCACTAGATGCTAGTAACTGGTATTTTGAATGCAATAATTGGGTGTTTTACCATAGGGTTATTGGCATCTCTGGTTTTAGAACCAGAGATTTCCAGGTCACTTCTCTAAATTTAGTTTATGGTCATTTAAAAACATATTATTATATTCATGGCACGGAATTTCAATCTAGAATAATTATAATCTAAAACTACAAAAGGACAGTAAGCATAAACTTATTGCATTTTCTAGACGCTCTACTTATACATTTATTATTTCAGATCGCGTTCCCATCACCGTGGCTCACGGCGCTCAAGATCGCGCTCGCGGCACCGCTCGTCGCGCTCCAAGCGCGACCGCTCCCGCGACCGCAAGGACAAAAAGGACTCTTCTGAGAAAGCTAAAGACAAATCCAAGTCTCCCGCTCCACCACCCCCCAAGGAGGTCGAAAAGGAAGAAACGGAAGAAATGAAACCAGACCCAGTCGACACTAATGGAAGTAGCAATGAAGTTAAGCCCAAAACATCCCCCGCCTCCACGTCGGCGGAAGATAAAGAGAAAGAATCTGAAAAGGAGGTGTCTCCTCCTAAAAAGAAGGAGCGATCGCGGTCGAAAGAGCGAAAGCGCGATCGCTCTCGCTCTCGCCGTCGGTCACGGTCTCGCTCGCGTAGGAAGCGATCGCGCTCGCGTCGGCGCTCGCGCTCCAGGAAGCGATCGCGATCCAAAGAAAAGAAAAGGTCGCGGTCGCGCGACAGGAAACGTTCACGATCTCGCGACCGAAAGAAGTCTCGATCGAAAGACCGGAAACGCACTAGGTCGCGAGACAGGAAGCGATCGCGATCGCGCGACCGCAAGCGCTCCCGTTCGGGCAGCCGCCGTTCCAAGAGCCGCTCGCACCGCGAATCCAAGACGCCGCGCGATCGCAGCCCCAACCTCGGCACGATAGCAGAGGAGAAACAAATCTTGATCGTAGAAAACAAGGCGCCCGACATAGCAGAGGACAAGAACTCCCCCGACAACATGGACATTTCCAATTCCCCGTGAATTCTCGAGGTTTTTTTTGTAAATGATCATAATATTAAGAATACATGACGTCGATGATAAAAGGGGGCGATAATTGACGATGACGACTTGAAATGTTCATTTTTCCTTTTAAGAATAAGTAAATAGAATAGTAATAAACAATGTTTTAATTATTAACTCTTATCCAAACCACAAAAAAGCGCACATTGATTTCCGTAGACCGGCGCCGTATCAACTTTGCGTCTGTTCGAGCTGTTCAGTTATCTGTCTCCACACAGCCTATTAAACAACTAGTTAACTAAATACCTAAATAAATAAATATAAAAAACCCAGTGTTGTAGTTGTGCCTCGTTGCCGCTGCCGGTCTAACAATGCGTAGTTATTCAGTACAAAATTGCAAGTAAGAAATCCGCGTAGAAGTCATTTATCGCAGTTCCCTCGGGACTGGGCCGACCTTCTATTCGGTAAAAACTATATCGTCACCTGTGGGCCTAGTATGATTGCGTCTATATCGCGTGTCAAATGTGGATAAAGTATCCGTCACTGTCGTACTTATTTACGTGTCAAAAGGTGACGGATGCCTTATCTAAATTTTGTCATGCGATAAACGCAACCGGCAATGCTCGATTGTCCGGGATACGTACCCTACGTCCGTCCTAAAACCATATCTGTACCAAAGTTCACGTTGATTGGTTTAGGCGTTAAACCGTGAAGAACAAACAAACAAATTGTATTTTTTTCTCTTAAGTGCTTAATAAAATTAATTTCAGTTCTAACCATTGATTTAATATATATTAAATCAATGGTTCTAACACGCTTTCGCATTCATAAGATTTTTTGAGATCAGACATATGCGTCTGGTCAAAAAAGAACATCGGCGGCGGCGGCGTGATCGGCGTGAAGTACCTATACAGGGTGGCCACTTTCTGGAAAACCGGGAAAACCGGGAAAAGGGTTGGGGTGTAGCAAAGGGGGGCTAGACTTAAAAAACCAAACTAGGTACAAAGATTCAGGGACTTTAAAATTCTCGGTGGTGTGAAATTGATGTTAATCAATATCACTTGTTTTTTATTTATGTATCGTGTAGAATATGATAAGTGTCTACTGAGTTACTGTCCGCGGATATTTATACCTAAATATACCGACTGAATTTTCAACTGAGTTAAATACCACACTTTTAGGGTTTCGTACCAAAATGGTAAAAAGAAACCCTTATGGTGAGACTTCGGTGTCTGTCTGTCTGTCGGTATGTCACAGCAGTTTTCCTCTGAAACTGTAGAAGCTATCAACTTGAAAGGACATCATACGGGTTTCATACATTTTTGGTCCAAATATATAAGTGCCGGCCAAAGAGAACTAATGCTATATTATGTTAGAACTTGACTATTTGAGCATTTATTGTCATGGCACTAAAGTGGTAGGGTCAATGACCTTGGTTTCATTTTAGTTTTGAAATTCTTTGTTTCGGTTAATTAAACTAATAAAAATTAAAAACAAATGAATTGTTCTACCATAACTTGACATTTAAACTTATTTTGGTAAGATACGGTGGCTTCAAAGGTATTTTTGACATGAGAATCATGTATTGCGTCTATTTGGGGTTTTTTTATAAATAAACAAAGAAATCATCTACATATATCATGTGCATTGTATGGTATTAGTGCAAAGTAGCCATGCGATACATTTTCCAGAAATAACACCCTCAGTTATGGCTTGGGAATATTATTGTTGTTCCAGACGATGGTGATTATTTATCATTGAATTAAACGAAGATACGCCTGCATATATATTATTTATTTAATTAATTAAACTAAGATTGAACTCGTCGCAAGGTCCTCATAAAACCATGAATATTGGTACTACAGCTTTGGTGCCATAATAATAAATGTTCAGATGGACAAGTTATAATAAAATATAGCATTATTTCTTTTTGGTCGACACTTTCATATTTGGACCAAAAAAGATGATGTCCTTCGGCATAGTTGTATAACTTGCTTGCCCGCATCTGTTTTGTGTAAAACAAAATGAAATTGTTTTTCTATTTTTTTAAAAAGGGATTGTTAAATTACAGTGATTTGATTATAGCAAACGGGGTGTTTTATGAAAGAACTCAAACTGCAAATTTCAAAACTATTTTTTATAATCATTTGTGATTTACAGCTAAGATCATATTTTCCCTTTTCTCCGAAGTTTATGGGACAAAAAATCGGATAAAAAACTGATTTAAAGATAATAATTTATATTTTACGCGAAAAATAAAATGAAGTTGCTACATCTTAAAGTTTTGGAAAAAATGTCAAAAATCCTTAAAAATCTGTATTAAAATTTAGGCTAGTCAAAATGGACCTTATTGCATAGAAAATAAAGTTCATAACAAAATGAGTATTTTCTTTTGCGTTTTCCAACCATATTATCCTACATAAGTACGGAACCCTCAGTGTGCTAGTTGGAATCGCACTTGACCTGTTTTTATTCAGTGAAAAATGTGATTTTTTATGAAAATATTACTACTATGTAAAAATAAATTCACTAACAATAAGTCGGGCCCCAGTTTTTTTATTTTATAAAATCTAAACGGTGAGCAACAGACAAAAATGTGCGGGTAAAAAAGTTGATTGACCCTTTTATGAAGGAAACGCTTCTTTTTTAGACTCTTATTTTGGTCAGGGAAAAACTTGAAGAATTGCCTGGAAAACCGGGAAAAGTCAGGGAAATTCAAATGTTGTAAAAAGCGGCCACCCTGCTATAAGTATAAAAAAAGGAATAGGGAAATTGAACATAATTTAATTTTATAAATTTGCATTTGTAATCGGCAAGTTCGACATAAAAATAAACAAATGAAAACAATATTAACACGTAGTCGCACACTAATCAGTTTTAAAAAAAACTGTTATTTTTAATTTACTCTTAAAATGTCTACGGTTACAAAATAAAATTTAGAAACTATAAAATGCGGTGGCGGCGATTCACTGTGCATGAAATTATCTTAATAGCTTTTTAACCCGCTTCAAAAAAGTGAGGTTATCAATTCAATGCGGTCGGAATGGCTTATTCCCAACTCAACAGATTTCCATTATAGATTCCCAGTTTTACAGATTCCCAGATTCCTAGTCCCAGGGATTCCCACCCCTACAGATTCTTAACTTTACAGATAGATTATCTTCTCACGTAAAACAAATAATAAATTTCACAGAGTCGTAGGTAGGTTATGTTTATACTCTTTATTCGAATATGCCTGTGGCAGATCATATAAACACGTTACACTTATTTTTTTAAATTCACATAAGTACTACATCGGTACAAACCTAGCGACGCCGTTCAGGAATTTAAACAATTAATCGCCTATTTTTAAACACATCGCTTGTGAGTATAGTACAGCTGGCCTATTGCTTAACGCACTGGCAATCGCAATCGACTTCAAAGTGGAACGATTGTTTTCATTTTGTATGCAGTCTCGCCTTCGGCTTTCAAAATGAAAAGAATTGCCATTGCGAGCGCGTTAGGCAAAAGCATCCTAGAGGGGCTATCGTCTAACGCACTCGCAAGCGGCTTCAAAGTGGAGCAATTGTTTTCATTTTGTATGCAGACAAGCCTTCGATTTTCAAAATGAAAACGATCGTGATTGAGAGTGCGTTAGACAATAAGCCCTCGGGTCGACATCGACACACGTAAAAAGAGCTCCGAGCGGCTAGTGGAGGGGATATGAACTACTGACAAACCAATAGCGTGGCAGCAAAGCGCAGCGGTTAACACTCCCCCCGTTGCCCCCACCAATTTAGCCCGTAATTTGGTCACTGCGCAGGTAGGTCGCACAGGGCTCTTTTTGCGTGTGTCGACTTGTAAGTGACTGAAAGTTTGACATACGGCTGTCACACAGGTATCATCTTAGAATAATCAGAGCGTAGGTACGTTCTTATATGAAAACAACCCAGAAGTAGGAGGCCCGTCGACTCTGTCAAATTAGATTTTCTACTCTACCGCCAAGACCGACCAATAAGGCGGGGTTGACTAGGCCTACGCCTTCTGTATAAGTGAGAATAGACATTGGATCCTGTTGAATCGAAAATCTGTAGAAATGGGAACCGTACAATCAGAAATCGGTAAACATGGGATACTGTTGAATCGAAAATCTGTAGACATGGGATTCTGTTGAATCGAAAATCTGTAGTTATGGGATTCTGTTAAATCGAAAATCTGTAGTCATGCTTATAAACGGCCGGAATTTTTCCTGTAGTCCGAGAGCCGGCCGCTCAGTCGGCAACCTTATACGCTATAAGCAATTTGTAGAAAAAGTGGACCATTAGTGGTCCTAAAATAAATTTGTCTGTCGAGGTGCATCCTGCCACTTTCACGAGGTTTTTTTAAAAAATAACTAGAGTCACTTCCATACTAGACATACTGTAAGCTAGGGTAAAAGTGGGATTGTTGTCCTACATTTTGAAAATGTCAATTTTTTCCGAAAATATAACAATAAATCAACAGATTATGATTTGTAATGAAAACCATGTCTATTAGTTACTACGTGGTTAAGAGCAGTTGATTAAAAATGTAACAATAATATTTAAAAAAATATATATATTCAGAGTAGGTACTAGTTGTGAGGATAGATGCCTATTGTATGGGTTAGATGCCCCGATGCTTTTATCACTATGAGGATAGTTGCCCTTTGGGATTAATTAAGGCCAAGTATAATTAATACGTTTTATTTTGATCTCTTTCAATGGCATATACGTTTTTGGTTAAAGTTATGACAATAAAGTCACTTTTAAAATTATCAATGGCCTATTACTACACAGCATTTTGGTTTTTATCACTATAACTTAACCCTTTATAGGGCAATTTTGAAACCTGGTGCTAAAAATTACCACTTACAACACATACTTTTTTTTTTTTAAAGAATTGTGTGCGAATATGAGAAACCCAATGAGGCTAGAATTCAGGTCTATTTTTAGTTCTGCCCTATAAAGGGATAAAAACAATTTTAAATTAAGGTTCCTTAAATTTATACGATTTGTATGACCACTTTTGATGACACAATTTTGTTGCAATTGTCACCAATATATAATCCTCATGAAACCAATGCTTGCACATTATACATTGTATTTAATCATTAGTTGATTTGGTTTTAAGCCTTAAGGGCATCTATACTCACAAGGCATCGAGAAAGTACTCTGTGGCATCGAGGCATCTATACTTTTCGAAAGGGATAGATGCCCCTATTTAAAAAAAAATAATTTTGTTAGTAAAATTTTAAAACCTATACTTATAGGTAATATTCGAACCCTATACTAGCAAATAACAATGAAAATTATTAATTTAAATTTTAAAATTAAAAGTTAAACGATTCCAGAAATCCGATTATTTCATAATTCGCCGTGTCCGTGAAACTGTCCTAACAGTTTTGCAGGGCCTTTAATATTATTTTACCATGTTGTTTGTTTTTAATAAATAAATTAAATAAGTATCCGACGAATTGATAATCTCTCAGGATCACCATTGGTTTTCTATAAAATTATTTTTTTCCGGTATCTCGATAAGGATTCCGAATTCCTCGTACCTATTTGAATTGCTAGCATTAAATACATTTATTTTGTGTAGATGTGTATACCTATTCAATGATCATCGGCTGCGGTAAATGCAGGTTACATTCTCATATGCAGCGTAAAAATTACTTTTTTTTTCTTACAAGTTAGTTATCATTTTTCCAAGCAAGTTTCCATGCATTAATTACGCAATTTCACAAATTGTTGCATAATTTACGAAATTATCGTGCAATGTTTATTGCGTAATCTGTAAAATATTTACGAAATATTATAAGTTATTGCGCAACTTATCTTGATTATTTAAAAGGCACTAACCCACCATTCCCGTAGTCAGTGCATACAACTACTAGGTACAGTGCAGTGAAATTTAGTGAAACCCAGTTGAACATCGATCATCTATTCAGAGGAATCAGTCGAGTTACAGAATAATCAAACCAAGATGGACACTTGCGTCGTTGTTCGTGAAATCGATTTGATTCAACGCAGCGCCGAGCAAGGTGAGGGTTCCAATATAGTCTTAAATCCGTGCCAATTGCTATCAATGGCTCGGCACAGGGACCGCTCGCAGTCGAGGAGCCGGTCGAGAGGTCGCTCCAGGGGAAGATCTCGTGGTAGGTCGCGTGGCAGATCTAGAGGGACATCCAGAGGAAGATCGAGGGGGCGATCACGGGGCAAGTCAAGGAGCAAATCCAGAGGAAGGACAAGGGGGCGATCGCGCGATCAGTCAAGGGACAAATCAAGAGAAAGATCGTCGGGGCGATCGCGTGACAAGTCAAGTGACAAATCCAGAGGAAGATCGAGGGGGCGATCGCGCGACAAGTCAAGGGACATGTCCAGAGGAAGGTCGAGGGGGCGATCTCGCGGCCAGTCCAGGGGAGAGTCTACAGGAAAATCCATAGGAACGGCGCGAGGAAGATCAAAAGAGAAGTCTATGTCACGATCTGGAAGTAGCAGGCGATCGCGTGGCGGACGTCGGTCTCGGTCCCGGGATCGACGGAGACCCAGTTCTAGAGCCAGACACTGCGGGTGCTGCTGCAACCGCAAAGACAAAGCTGGCTGATCGAGGGAAAGCTCCCAAGTTTTAGCGTATCAAATATACGTTATCCGCTAACTACTAGCTCTATCTACCTAATAATAAGCATTGAAACATAACTACGCATATACGACCGGAGAGCGGAGGCCCGCTACCTTATCTCGTTCGAGTCTGCGACCGTAAACGTAGACGTACATCGCTAGTTAAAATGTTAAATAAGCGTGAAATTGTAGTGATGTATTTGATCGGGCTGAACGTGGTCGGCTCGCAAGTGAGGCTCTAATCGCAGTTGGTCGTCATCAGGGTCGGGTCAGTAAGAAAGTGGATTATTTTTTGTCAGTTCCAGGAGAATCTGCTGACGGTTTTGGTGCACTACTTCCGGCCGGGCAGCCTGCGCCTGCGCGCGCGCGTGCTGCGCGCGGCGCTGCCCGGGCTGGCCGCGGCGCCGACGCGGCGCTGGCTGCCGCGCGGCGAGGCGCCCTACCCCGGCTACTGCCGCCTGCCCGGCAGCAACGTCTGCGTGCCGGTCTTCTGCAACTGCCGGCTCCTCACCGAGCAATGGCACAGGATAGAGACAATGAGATACAATAATACGAGTTCGAACAGACTTATAAACCCAAAACAACAAACTTTAATTAAATAGCGCTTACTTTGTATTGATTCTTAATTTTACGACTTATTTTTATGTATAGTTCGACGTTATCGCTGTTACAGAAAATTATATAAAATAATTTATACAGATACCGAAAGATACATTATGAGATATAGGTATTATTTTATTACCTACCAAAAAATTAAAACTGTATGTACAAAGCGTTTATTTTCTTTTACCTTTTCCTTAGCGAAAATCGCTAAAATATCGAGTCTCAAGTTAACCTTTTCAATGCCTTGACGGATATATTCGGACCGCGCGAGCGCCTCCGACGACGGGTATATCCGCACAGGCTTAGGTTAAGAGTTACCTACATACATAAGATGACCAGCGAAAGTGACAACTTTTGTTTTGGCACGGCGTTGATCAGGTTAACATTATTGCTAAGCCAGCCGTGACGGCTCGTACAAGTCAGAGCCACTGGCAGCCAAGAAAAAGGAACCAATCTTTCCGTTCAGTGTATATATACGAGTGGGTCGTGGCTCAATACGGCAGTACGTCTTGCATGGCGTAGCGCCAGGTCCAGCGGCGCGCCAGGCTCTCGAAGCGCGCGCGGTCGCGCACGTACAGCGCGCCCACCTCGGGCTCCATGCACACCTGCACAACCACATACCCCGATTTAGTTTCTAATATAATAATAAAAAAAAACTTAATACGGGCACTATTTCAACTAAACAAATCCAAATGAATCAATTTATTAATACGGCCTCAAAATCAGTATGTTGTAAAAAAAATACGACTTTACCTGTATGGTACTTTGTCGCAGCTATTGACATAATAAAGACCTACTCTCACTTTAATACGTTAAGGCGACAAGGTCGTGCAATGTACAGTCACCAGCAATAATATATGATCAAACATTGGGCGCAAATATATCTGACACGTTTTTATTACTAGAGGTATAAGAGTGTGTCAGATATTTGTGCGCTCAATGTTAGATAATATATTATTGCTGGTGACTGTACAGTTACTTCTGAGTTCAACTGTATTTAAAAAATATTCGAGTAGGTACATTTGTTAGTTATCTTACCGCCTGTTTCACAAACGACAAGTAAAGTATATTTCACAGATGAATTTAGCGCTTTCTCTTAATTACCCTTGAAAATAGACAAGGCGATAGTTAACTTTACTGGTCGATTGTGAAACAGGCCCTTAGTGGAATAAAAACACAAAAAATAATAACATTTAGTGTCTAGTAAGAATGAGTGGAGTGCAAAATACTGACCGCGGTATAGGGGTCGGTGAGCAGGCTCTGGATGGAGATGAGCACTTTGCTGATGGTGAGCGCCAGCGACCAGTTGTGGTGCACCGAGTCGATGCCCACGTCGCCGTGCCGCGACACGTTCGGGTGCAGGATGCGCGTCAGGAACCGCACCACCGGCGGGCTCATCGGGTACCTGCCCCGGTGAATACACCTAGGTATACTACATTGTACACGCAATTACTTTTTTCAAAAAATATATGTAATCTTGCCATAACACTAATAAATAGGAGCCAGTAGGTTGAAGTTCCTGGATGACTACGAAAGTGTCAAGTAAAGTAGAGCGATTTTTTTGTGTGTGGCAGATGACAAATTTCAACCAGACGTAATGTTCCCCGAACCGGCAATATAATATAGTCAGATAAAGAGCTTCTTTTCGACCATGTTTTTTTTTTAATTAATTCATCTTTACGAGAAATATCGATGTCGGGTGGGCCTATTGAGTCCAGTGACGCTGGCTGCGGGGTGGAGCCGATACTCACGCGTAGGGCACCTGAATGTAGAGGTAGAACAGGCCGCCCTCGTAGGGCGAGCCGGCGGGCCCGGTGACGCTGGCCTGCCAGTGGCAGCAGCGCGCGTCCAGCGGAGTAGCCGCGATGCCCTCAGGGGGATCGTTGCGCATCATCTGTACGTACACAGGCACAAAGTTTGGATAAACATGTTCCAATTTTTACCTGAATTCTGATAGGTACATAATATACTTGGGAGCAAAGAAATCGAGCCACTTTCTATGGAAATTCGATACTAAGTAGCTCGTTTTCTTTGCTCAAGTGTATATATGTAGTTCCACCATGTCTTATTTTTTGCCAAGCTTATATTTGGTTAGAGTTTTGAATGATGCCTGCGTCATAATAACATTTATCATAAAATCGGTATTAAGTCATTAGGAAGTTAAATTAATGAGAATATTTGAAATTTCAATGACTGTATACAGTACCAAAGCTTTGTGACTGCTTGAACTTTGTGTTTTTTACCTAATAGAACTTGGTTGATAGTTAGTAAGTATATAATACATGATTAGGTTTTAGGTATGAAAGTAAGGAAAGCGATTAGAATATAAGTTTGATGTGTATTACAGTATATAGGTATGTATTATTAAAGTCCGTACCTTGAGCTCGATGCGCAGCCGGTTGCGGCGCCAGGCGCTCTCGTCGCCGGGCGGCTGCGCCTGCACGCACATCTGCACCAGGCAGTTGCGGCAGAAGCAAGCCTCTACTAGGGACTGGTAAATCTGCAATCACCAATAAAATATTATTGCCCGTCATACATACACCTTTATACAGTCGAGTTTGTGTGTATTCTTTAGTAGCTTGACTATGTAATGTTATGTTTAGACGGGAACACCATAAAATTCCGAAGTATTTTTTTCCGAATATTCATTTTTCCGAAAGCTTTGTTACGCTGGAGCTATTTTAGATTAAATGCATAATTTAATTGTCATACGTAGGTTAGGTTAAGTTTGATTTATAAGCTTTAACAAAAAGTTAAGTCTTCCATCAAAAAATTGCGTTCGGAATTATGAAATATTGATCAATTCAGAATTAGGACTCTTCGGAATATGAATTGTCACAGCGATTAAAGTGACAAGGTACTAAAGTGTACACATATTTATGAACTCGACTGTAAGTAAAAGTTAAGCATTATGCGGGCTTGAACTATTTGTTGCGGCAGCCGGAGATAAACATACTAAAAGTCCCCATCCGTCGGAGGTGAGCCCTAGGGTGGGAGAACACAAAGAAGGTCCCGTTTTTACCCGAATGCCGATGGAGGAGGGTAATGTGTTTTTCAGTCTACATATATATATGTATGTTTGTTCCTTTGTACTTTGAAAATAAAAGCGTAGACTGATTTTGATGATTCTTATGTCAATGGTTTTGTCTTAATCTTGTGAGTGTCACTAAAGATATGACAGTAATATTGTAAAATAGAAAAAAGAAACAGCGAACTATGACAAGTGGGGTATCATTAAATAGGTACTTAAAAATCATCCTTAAGTTTTTTCGTTATTTTGCTAATATCATTTATCTATGTATCATTTATAATGATCATTTAGGATTTATGGAGATTTAAAACTAAAAAATATATAAATGTAAAAGTTTAGCAACAGTCAGGTTTTTTAAAGCTTGCTTTTATAAATAAAAAAGATCGTGAATTCGAACATTAATTTATAGCAAGTGTTTATTTTATGAACTTGCTGATTTGATTAAGAAGACAAGCAAATTCGAGCAAAAAAAAATCGTTGCATGCAGTTTTGTTTCTTTTTAAAAATAAAATAATGTGTAAAAAGATCTTACTTACTTAGAACACGCACTTAAGGATTTAAGGCAGTTCCCCTCCAGGGCCCATCATTTTTCCACCCCATATATCAGTTTTGGGATTGCAGTGTATTAGGAACCAGGTATTGTGGTATAAGGAGAGAACGGCTTACGAGGTTGCTGCCGCCTGCCGTTGTACTGACCCTGTACCAGTCGCGGTTGTGCGTGAGCGGGCGGTAGAGCGGCCAGCGGCGCGCGGCGAAGGCGGCCCAGCGCGGCGCCCGCACGCGCGCGCGCACCAGCCCGCGCCAGCGCGCGCACGTCGCGCCGCACGCGCTCAGCGACAGGTCGTCCAGGTAGCTGAAGATGCACAGGAGCACTGCACACACAGGATAACTCTCACCACATATTATTTTGGAACACAGGTGTTCTATAGTCGAGAGATTGCATGTCCAGGGCTCAGGGCTCATTTAACATCGAGTTGCCTGTGTGCTTGTTGAATTAAAAATAAATAATGAAATATGAAAGTAATGATCATGGTATCCTAAATCACACAGCAGCTAGCCATAGGCATATGCATTGACATAATGTAATAATAAAAAAAATAGGCTCACTATTATAATTTAATATGGCAATTAGAAGTAAATAAAGTTGTTGTTATTTTCTAACATTGTTATTAAATCAGAAGATTACAGGTGAAACTAAGTAATGTTTAAAACAAACTTTTCTAGCTACTGAACTCAACCAACCTTCAGTAGGCAACTGCGCAATTAATTCAGGAGCTACATTGTCTGGAGGCCGTGGTGTAGAGAGTGCCTGCAGTGAATGAGCGAGACAAGGGGGTGGCCTCAACACAGGCGGTTGAGGCTTTTCCTCCTCAGCTTCACCCTTATCCGGCTGGTTTGGCACATGGCCGTTTCCATTACTATGTCCACTGCCACTTGCCACATTTTCAGAATTATTAGCATCATCTTCAGGACTTTCACTGTCCAAGGAATTCTAAAAACAAAGGAATTTGATTGTATACCAGTTTGACATGAGACATCAATTTGCGGGTTTATATATTTTTCATGTATCTTTAAAGGTAGGTCTGGTAACTCTAGAACCATGTGACATGCATGGTATTAACCCAAATTCCTTCCATATGCAATAAATTTTATTTCATTCATTGGTTGATGGGTTAAACAGAGATAATATAAGAAAGATTACTTGAAATCTACTTACTATATACCACCATGCAGGCACCATACACACTCTGTTCACCCTCCGGTCGGAGCTAAAGTTGAGATCTGAGGGTTCATCATTACCCGAATCACCATCATCCGTTTTCTCGCTGTAATAGTATGAATTTGGACAAAATGATGGAAAATTAGGGAAGAGAAATGCATGGCATGTCACACAGACGGGTTCTCCGAAACTCGGTCCATAATAACCATTGCAGACGTGACACGCCGAATTCTAAAAAACAAATTTATAAAATTATTTAAGACTATTGAATGTAACATACATAGCATTATAAATAATAACCAGTCTGTACTGACATTAAACTCAAAATCGAGAGGTTGTTCCAAAGGATTTGGCACAAGCTTATCCTCATTTTCTTCCAGCTTTTTTATAAAGTCAAAATATTCTGAGGTAACTGTTGACATTTTTGATCTAGTGATCTTTATTTTTATGTATTTTATCGTCTTTTTAATTATTTTTACCCGTTCAGAACAAAACAATAACAGAACAGATAAAATGTCTGACAAATCTGACAATACACGTCAAAATGACATAATGAAGCTGTTCGTAATATTGCTAAAAACGCTATAACGTTTTTTTTCACGAAATTGTAGTTTTTAGTAGCTGGCTACTTTACAAAATGTACAATATATTTTTAACTCCTTGTACGTTTAGGCACGAATTCGTGCCCTAAATCTGAATAGCTTCTTGTAATTATGAACTATATAATAATCCGGAGACTAGAACTTGGTTTTTTTACACACCTCGCATACGAGGGGTCATATAAGTTGTAGAGGAACTAGATAAAGATTTCTGAACATTAAACTGGGACCCAATTCTCGTGACTTCGAGATGATTTTTCATGCGAGATATGTCGAAAAAAATGTATGCAGTTGACAGTTGATCTCGCATGAAAAATCATCTCGAAGTCACGAGAATTGGGTCCCTGTTCCGAACTTGAGGACAACGCAATATCCCGTCATGGTGCCAAAAATCCATAAAATCTTACGCTGTATTTTTTCCCCATCGTAACTACTTATAATTAATGCCTCATGCAATCAATGGGGTAGGTTCTCTTATTTCCACTGGTTCAGTGTGCAGAATTAGTGCGACTAAGGCACTGGTCCCACCGCCGGCGAGTAAGCTATGAACTATCGGCTATTTTCTTGTCCAAGAAACGAACAAAAGATAATCGCTCCCGTGTAAATAAAAGAGAGGGAGATATAAAATTATAGTTTATCGCTGAGCGAGTGAGCTATACTCGCTCAACTATGAACTATAAATATATATCTCTCTCTTTTATTTACACGGGAGCGATGATCTTTTGTTCGTTTCTTAGACAAGAAAATAGCCGGTAGTTCATAGCTTACTCGCCGGCGGTGGGACCAGTGCCTTATAGTTCTGTTGGGAAAAACAACATCCTGTTTCCATAAACATGTAAATATGAAAATGAGGTAGGTTTAGGTCATTTTAGTTTAGCAGCAGGCCCGAAGGGCCAAACTCCTCAGAAATAGGAGCTCCGTCGCCACTGTCTAATTGATTTGAAATAAGAGTGTCGACGGAGCTCCGCTAACCCTCCGTAACCCCTTTTTAGCTTTTTCTCACTAGTTCTGTGTACAGAACTAGTGGGAATAAGGGGTTGCGGCGTGTCAGCGGTCAGGTAGGATCGGTATCTGCAGAAAAGCCATTTCCCCCTTTAATGCTATTCCATTGAGCTGTTCAGGTAGGTATGGGTATAAGTTTCATTAAAGGTTATGATTGAATAAAACCACCGAGTTAGTTCTTAAACTTATTCTTAATAATTTCTTTATCCTGCACATTTTTTTTTCATTTTGTTTTTTTTTCCGCAGTGCCAATTCATTGTTTCAAAAAAATACTTACCAAGAAATATTAAATTACTTACAAAAACAATTTACCATTAACTGACCAAGCACATCATAATGTACAACAAAATAAGACCATTTTTTATTTTGAAAGAACACAAAATATGAAAGACACAATAGAAAGAAAATACTGTTAATCTCGGCAGAGAACCTCATTTCACCTTTGACAGACACTAAGCTAGCATTTCTAAATCAGTTCTAACGTCGTCAATAAGCAATAAGATACCATCACCTTATTGTTGTAATTTAAACATTTAAACGCGATATGAATATTGCTACAGATTGAACATCTAACAACATAAATAGGGTAAACCTATTTCACGCTCAACAAAACACTTACAACTATCTACTAATTGATAGTTTCACACGGGTCATTATAATTTATAAGCTAATCAAAATAGTTTGTAGTCACTTTGTTATATTTCCCTTACATACTAATTCAAATTTCAATAGGCTTAAACGTAATTAAAATTGTTGTTCCTTACATTGCTTCATTTTAATACATTTAATCATATATCTTTATACTCAACAGCACAACACACGGTGTACATCCAGTTCATCGGATTGGTCTTACATGTAAAAAAATCCTAGGTTACTCTTCTTAACTACGGGCGAGACTGGAAAATCGTGATGATCGTCTTAGTCTAAAAACAAACCGGTCGTAAAATAGTTTAATAGGTACGGAGGAAGCTTAGTCCGGTGCAGTGGTGGGTCGCGGGCGGGCGCGCTATAGGGGCTAGCCGCGGCGGCGCCGGCGCCGGCGCTCAGTACGGGGAGTAAAACATGCCGCGCCTGAAACCTCTGCGAACAAGGCACCCGATTAATAACTAGCTACACCCACTACGAGTTACCGATGCATTGATGCACACATGCAAACAGCCTCAACGTGCAAACTGAAACTAAGGAGAAAAGGTAAAGGTATTGAAAATACATATTTTATCAAAAAAAACTTTATTTGACATAATAGAGAAGAGTGGGTATAAATATTTTTGTCAACATAGTAAAAATATGGGATATTTGTAACAATACTACATTGTACTTCTACAAACAAAAGATATCACGAATTCACGAGTGACCCACATGCATACCTCTTGTACTATAAAATCCAGTTTTCCATGAGAAAATACAAATATTCTACGTAAAATATCACTCAAACTAAATAATAAGGCGACAACCGTCCCAGTGAACCCTCGCTGGTGCCAGTGCTCAGCCGGGCATTACAATCAAGCAACGTGGGGTCGCGTTCAGACTGAACTTATTTATTGCTAACACTATTAAGTCGAATTACACGGTACAAGTTAGATAATGCTACTTACAATACTGAACATAAAAGAAACGGCCATTTAAGAAATAAAATAATACAAAGCCATTGAGCAATAAAGTGAAATTTGTGGTAAAGAAGTCTGATCAGATGCTATTATATTATGACAGGACATGGTGTATCCTGTGATAACCACCCACTGATCGCTACTCATCGGACGTACGACGTTCTACCAAAATGGATTTTAGAATGTTACATGTCGCCAAGTCGGTGGTTACCACAAGTGACCACAGAGATGTAAAAAGGAATAACACTGAATTTCAACATTTTTTAAGTAAACATGTGGAACACAACTTTTTATGCAAGGGTGGTTCAAAAATCTTCAAGTTACATTATTTTGAAATCCTGCAATTTAGTAACATTTTGCATTAAAAATTACGTCACCGCAGCAAGAGCGGTCTTCGGACACTCGATAAAGCAAGAGAACAATAAAACTCCGACAGCCCTTTCAGCCCTATTTGCTAGTAAATAAATACATAAGTAGAGCATAACATAAAAGAAGAGTCTATACAACACGTACACATGCACAACCCTCAGCGTACTCGTAATTCGATCTAATAGTGTGGTTCTGGAGATCGTTAGATCGTTAATAAGGGTTGTACCTGCCGCGCCTCACGGGCCGGTAGCCCGAGTAGTACGAGGAGAAGCCGCCGCGGAAGGAGCGGCCGCGACCGCGCGCGCCGCGCGGCATGCGGTTCGTCGACGACAGCCCCGGCTTGTTGGTGCGCTTCGGCATCACCTGCAACCAACGCGCACCTTGCTCACGCTACGTCGACATCGCTCACACCAACCGGGCAACGGCCATGAGGACACATTTATATCTTGTTAAATAAATATTACCCCAGAATACGGTTACCATTTAGGAATTCGAAAGTCACGACAAAAAGCCTGGTATTTCGATAGGACTTTTTACTCTGTTTAGTAACAAAATTGAAACATTTACTGACTTAGTTACAGTGCCCTATCATAATAGGCATGGTAGCATACGCTCGTATTGCAAATCCGGACAAAGTTCGGACTACAGTCTACAAGTCCGGGCATGTCCGCACTAATCCGGACGGATGGTTAACTCTACCCTAGAATAGTCCATTTTAGAGAGCGTTCACAGATTGCGTGACCTCCTGTAATATCGTAACTTTACGAAGGGTATTTATTAACTAAAACATCCTCACAGATACCACTGATGTTAAATGTTGTTTCCAGACATACTGCTGAAATCTCATTACATTATGTATATTGACACGTCAGGAACAATCAAAGTATCCTTTTCATCACACTTGCTCGGAAAGGGTGTTATAACACGCAGGCGTATAGGGCAGTTATAGCCAATTTAGCTCCCGCGGGAGTTATGTTATGACTAATGGATTTTTATAACTCCCTAGGGAGTTTTGAGTTTAGTTTTAAAATTTAGAATCGACTCGTACATCATTTCAGACTAAGGAGGTGTAGAATCAGCCAAGGATTATTTCCTATATTCAAAACTCGGCTACAAACCCATTTTACTGTATAATTAAACTTATACGGTACATTTATCTGCATTATATTTATATTTTACCATTATTTAAGAGACATTTGCGATTATTATTTTGGGTTGAGGTAGAAAAGTGAAGTATTAATAATTTAACATTTATTTAAATACTTTTATTGTCCTGAATATAATATATTGACTTTAGACTTTATTTTATGTGTTTATAATGGCGTTTTAATATAAAACTCTGTTATGTTTTTGCGGTTATGTGTTAATATTTAAACTAAAATATACACAGTACGTACAATAAATAACGTACGTGTAAATACAATATTTACATTATAAATATTCACTTAATGATTTTACTCAATTTCTTTTATTTTTTGGTTACCGCCCGTTCTCCGACACTACCCTTTACCACGATACTCGAGCGATATCGGTTTTTTTGCTATTCATGAATGGTTTAGCGATAGATTGCTAATGAGTAAGGATATCGGGATACATATGGGGTCAATGTAACCTTTTGCCACCTTGTTTGGCACACAGTGTAGGTACCTGAACCTGCTTAACTTATGATCGATATGCATATGCATGCTTATCTTATTCTCGCAAAAACTTAATTAACATAACTATGATAATCTTTGTAATTAAGCTATTATCACAACAAAACAACCGCGTATATATTGTCACGTATCTTAATGCCTATAAGAATAAATGTGATGGAAGGAGAAACATAATTTAATTTATTAATATAGTAGGATCATGAACTAGAAAATATTGTGTACCGTTTTTTATGGGCCGACTTATACCCCCCTGCGATAAACCAAAGTTTGTAGGGGGTGGGTTTCTTAATTGTGTTATGTATCTTATGTTTTATTTATTTATTAGTTATTAGCTTTTAAGTGTAACTTGCATACCGGAAACGGTTAACATGTAAACCTGCCAATAGTAATAAGACCTAGATGTATACATTTAACGGTAATGTTTAACGCAAATAAATTATTATCTTATCTTATTTTATGACTAAGGGCAGATTTATCAAAATCCAAGTATCCGACAAGTATGATTTAGCCCTACCTATTCTTTTCTTTCAAATGACCGCGTAATGGAAAGTAACCGACTGATAGACAGATATGTTTGTCTTGTCTGAAATTGGATAAATCAAGCTTTAGTGACTAGAACACCTTATAGCTGCTAACGCATTGACAGCGGACGCGGTGCGGAGCGGCGCGTTCCTATCCTAGATACGCCTCCGCCGCTGCGTTACCTAACTATAGTATTATTTAAAAATTGTACTATTTTACATCAAATAATTTCAAATTTAAGCAAATATTGATTTTCTAAAAACATATAATATGTGAAACATGTCGAAAAATGGGTTGTACCTTAAAAGTTGATAGAAGATAGTGTCTAAGATTGGGTTCAGTGATTTTTAAGAATTATTGTATTTTTTCAGCAATCTCGAAAAGAACATTTTCAAGTGTTAGAACACCTTGGGTCTAAGTTTACTAGTACTACAATATTATTTCTTTTTACATTGTATTTTTGCATTAATTCATGCTTGTCCCATTGGGTGTTTTTTTTTTTAAATTACAGTTCAACATGTACCTGATTAAATGCACATACCATAACATGACAACAATACATAATCCTTCAGACTTGCTCTGTAAATACTTATAAAAAATAACATACCTTAATCTGACGCCCTCTAAATAATGACTCGTCCATAGCCATAGCTGTCTGTACACTGTCCTTATCTCCAAACTCTATGTATGCAAAACCTTTAGGATGTCCATCAAACTTATTACATAATATTGTAACCCTGAAAGAAAACACATTTTCTAAATGTCAAGGTTCAAAGGCAAATTTGATTGGTGGTTGTTAGCCCTTTCAGTGCTCTAAATTATCATTTATATAGATTTATGACACCATGTTGTTTTACAGGCTGGCAGTGAACATATTAAATAATACTGCAGAGCAAAATTAACCCCTGCTGCTGAGTAACTTTAGGCAGGTAAGTTTGTGATAGTATGCCTTGTAGTCACATATACATATTATACATTACTATTAAGAGGGCTGCACCTTCCTATTCATATACAGGACAATTTGTTTAATTCTTTGATATTTACCTATTTATGGATCCACAGCCATGAAAGTGTTGCTCCAGCTCCTCGGCTGTTGCTCCATAGTCCACATTGCCAACATATACTGATCTGTTGTCAGCTTCAATCTTCTCTTCAATTGACATGTTAAGTGGACTTGCTGCAAAAACATAAACAAAATGCTAATATACAGTTTAGTAATACGACAACTTTAATAACCAGACTTGAGGTATAGTGCCACATTGAGCATGATTATGCTTGAATGGCTTCATGCAGCATTTGTTGATTGATACTACTTAAATTTCATTTATGTGCAACTTGTATAAATACGTACTGAGACCTGGTGGGCTGCCCATGCTCATTTGTTTGTCCACTTCTGTCTGCATCTGTTTGAGCTTCTCAGCTTCCTCTTCCATCTCACGGACCCGTGCTTTGATGGCAGCTAGGTCGGGGACCTCTCCACCTGCTGCCTCATCTCCACCCTACAGTAAGTATACTATTAATTTTTCATTTACTTGCATACAAATAATTACCGCCTTAAGATTTTGTCTTTAGGTACCATGGGTTTATTTAGGTATATATGCAATGGAAATTTCAGTAAAAGTTACAGATCCAGTTTAACCAACACTGGGGCACGTTTTTTAAAGCTACAAGTTACAATTTTATAGGTCTAAACTGGCAACACTGCTCAAATGGCTGGTCGTCATTGGTCGAGGTTGTGTCAAATGGAAACTTGTAACCTGTAAATTGTAATTTGTAGATTTATAAAACAGGCCCCTGGTCAGCAACAGATATTTTTTTTTGCTTTCATTTCTGTTGTAGGATGCAAATGTACCAAAAAAATACTCCTTAACCCTGAAAGACATAAGTGCAAGGATCATAGCTACTTCACTATTGATCATACCTTAAACCAAATCATGCATCAAATTATCCTGACCACTAACTTTCATAATTTGCTATTAAAGAAAGGATCATCAGTAGCTAAAAGGAAAATATTCGCTGCACGAAACGGTAGATAATTAGATATTATAGTTTTTATTGGGTACAGCACTTATTTGGGTCACACTATTATTATTTCCAAATTAATACTAACAAAAAATTATCTCAGTGTTACAGTTAACAACAATCACTGCGTCCCTATTTATTGTTGTCAAATAACACTAACCAAGCAACGTTACTATTTTCAATATATAGCAAAGTAATACTCACGCCAAGGCTGCTGTCGGTCATGTTTAGGGAACCGTTGGTCCCGTCTAGATGATTGTTGTCAATCGAGTCTAAATAATCATCATTTTCAGCCATGTCAAAGCACTGCTCGTATCATAAATGCAATATTCGACATACGCACCCCACCAACTATCTGGAAAGACATTAGAAATGGAGAAAAACGTAAACTGTTCAGAGATAATTCAATGATTACGCGGATGCTTCCTACAGCTATCGACGTACCGGTAACCAATTCCGTTAACAAGCCAATGACCTATGTGTAAAATATTGCCACCAATACTTACTTTAAGTCAAATGAATATCTTATGTGTGGTGCTGTTTCATAAACATAACATTATTCCGTAGATATCTTTAGATTTGTTTGCAAAATACCGATAACCGAAATCAAACGCCAAACCAAACACTTCTGTCTGACATGACAAATGACAATCATTTAATTAAAAAAAATGTGACAGTTGTACGTAGTCTTTGGTAAAAAGATTTTTTTCTTGGCAACTCTTTCTCATAAACAACTTTACTGAACTTATGACAAACAACCCTATCTCTTTTTCTGAGTAAAGTAGTTATAATAATAATAAAAGAGAGAGACAGAGAGAGCTGGGAAATGTGCAAATAAAAATCATTAATTTTCATGACACCATTCTGCATGATTCTGTAATGGGCTCTTTACATTCACGTGCGAACGCGCGAACGCGCGAACGCAATAGGCGAAAGTGTGAATGTGGAGGGCGTTCGCGGGTTCGCGCATGGTTCGCACCTTGTTGTCGGTATTTATGCCCGCGTCAAATGGCCTGCGAACGCGCGAACGCAACAAGGCTCGACATGCACACGCAACTTTTATAAAATATAACCCCCATACCACTAATACTGGATAAAATATTACAAACATTATTCTATTACGATGAATACTCGTCATCCACTATCTTCGTTTCCGCCATTTCTTTTTAATTTGTTTTTTACTTTTAACGGAGACCTAGTTCGTCGGTCGAGCGCGCGAACTATACAGCGAATGTGAAGCCTGTGAATGTGGATACTGTGAACGTCACCCGCAAATTGCGCTTTAATGTAAGAGCCCATTGTACACCTAAATTACAAGCGGAAGTCTCTTTCTAAATCATTTTGCTAGAAAGAGAGTTCCGCTTGTAATTTGTAACTTGTAGCTTTGTGAAACGGGCCGCTGGGGCACGTTTTATATGGTTTTATGAAGCTACAAATAACAATTTTACAGGTCTAAACCGGCAACACTGCTCAAATGGCTGGTCGTCATTGGTCGAGGTTGTGTCAAATAGAAACTTGTACGACCATCATTTATTTTGCTGCTCCTCTCTTCCCTCCGATCAACCTTCTCATACCCTATAATCTGTGGTTAGCTTTTACCTCTTCACTCTACAGTTTTTACAGGCTTATAGAAAGAGACAGGGCCAACGTAACATCGTACTGCAAAGTGCAAATTTGAGTGTAGTTACTCGTCTATTTCGTATCGTACCTATACCATGTTCGTATACATACGATAGGCAAGGCAAGGCAATTCAATCCTTCATTCATATCATATTTTCAATTCTTTACCTACATACATTGTATTGATTTGATTCCTCTTTTCACTAATAAGTTGTTGGTTGTCGGTTTGTCTGTTAAAATAACAATAAAACAACAAATCTAATGCTTAATCGTTTGACTTGGCATGAAATTGCTATACTGGTACTAGAAATATTTTTGGGGATTGTACAGAGTTTATTTACTATTTGGTCTTATCAAAAAATTATTTTAGGTATTTGTGTGCTGCACTTGGCTACACGTAGGATATTTGAGCTGGAAATTATCCACTAAGTTATCCGGCAATGCCGCTAACCGCTGATGTTGCAGCGCAGCAAGTTCAGGTACCTAATTATTTATTTTAGTATAAGTGGTTGAAACAGAATTTAATACTTATTAACAGTGATCGGAATTAGGTGAGCCAAAATACGTACTCTTTGCAAGAGGACATAATATAGAGTGGTTACAACCGGTTAGAAAAATATTTTTTTTCTGGAATACGGGGTACCTATTCAATATTTATCCAGGTATTAGTTGTAACATTAAACATACATACTTATAGTACGTGATGTTTTATGCGAATCTAAAAGTTGTAACTATTTCTAGATTTTTTAAACTAGTATGTATGTATGTAAACTCTTTATTGCACATAAACAATTACAAAACATTTTTTGACTAGTGTAAATATTGCATATTTCAATATGTTTTGTCCTTGAGTGATATCACCTACCACTGTGCCATGTGAAAATAAATAAAGACAATAATTTTACCTCACACTTTTTCCTTCCTTCCTTATTAACCTTATGTCTAGCCCTTTTTATTACAAGCTAACATAAAACATCCTGTAAAGTAAGTAAAAACATGCATGTTTAACATTACAAGTAATATCCAGATCAATATCAAATATCCGGTAAAATAACTATTTAAGGCTTATGTCCAGCAGCGGATAGATATATGCTGAAGAAGAAGAAGAAGATTCAAGAAAAAGAATATTTTTCTACCCGGTTGTAACCACTCAATATAGAGTGTACTCAATATGTCCTGCTCACAGCTTATTAACAATTGTGCAGTGATGCATTATGTTTTGTAGTAAATGTTTTCATGAATATCCTTGGAAAACAAACTTTTAATGTTTTTATTTGTGTTACCCAGGACCAAGGATTATCTGTTTTTTTGTTTGTTTTGTAATTAGGAGAGATTGAGATCCCTGCACAGACTTATTTATGAAATTGAAGCTGAAAGAGGGCGCAATGAGCAGTGCATTGACTCTATACTGAGGGCCGAGAAAGCTGCAGAGTCTCCTCCTTCCAATGAAGATTCCTCTGGGTCATCTCAACAGGTGATTTAAATTTAATTTTTTATACCACAATCATTTAATGAACTCTGATACCCTTTGACCCTATGGCATCTATTCTGCAAAAATTAAAATAAAGCTGTAACTTGATGACTCAACTGATTACCTTCTATAAGCGGCCACACGGAGGCAAACATTACCACATCTTAGTAGTAATTGTACTACTACTACTTAGTAATAGTACTGTTTTGTGATATGAGATACTTTTCCCGTGTCATAAAACAGTATACACTCATGTTGTCATATACTCATATCATATACTTTTTTTTTCTTTTTTTTTTATGGCCTTCACGTCTCGCTCATGTTTGAGATGTATTTCGCCAAAATCGAAGTAGACATTAGTCACGAAGGGAGAATGTTCGGTGTAATAGTTTTAACAAAGCGAAGGAGAGTCGGTATCATATACTTAATACAACTGCTTGGTATTAACCAGAGCTCTTCTGTGCTTTTAGCAAATGCAACTAAAAAGCCTGTATAAGGCAGGGCTGGCAGCTGCTGAGCAGGAGGAGAAGACGCTCCGTGCCGCACTTATGCGGATATATGATATTCGCACTATTAAGAATGAGAGGCGAATACAGGTATTAAAATTAAAATTATATTAAGGACTAAGAGTCAACATGGTCCAAGCATCATACACCAGCAGATACATATTTTAGTTGTATTTGGAAAATAAAATCGGCCAAGGAATACGGATGATACAAGCATTATAAACTGCTAATTAGACAGCAATTTGACAGAGATATATCCGATATACACTGTGACGTCATGTAACAAGTCGGCCATATAAACTCCATGTTAAATTCTGTTTTGCTAGAAAACAAATCTTTGTTGGCTTATATCTTGGTTAAATTATAAATTAAAACTATTCAAAAAAATATTTTTCTCAACTGTTTCTTACATGAATCAGCTTTTATTGAAGCTGTGAAAAATAGTAATGAATATTCCCTATAGTCCCCTGAACCGCTGATATTAATATTTGTAACCGGGCGGGTGATGCGGGCAGGCGCGGCACGCGGGCAACAAGGAGACGATCGGGTGCGGCGCGCTGATGAAGATGCTGCTGACGGCGGCGCAGACGCTGCCGCTGCACGTGGGCCGCGCCGCCGAGCGCGCGCCGCCGCTGTGCGGGGCCGTGCCCGCCGACGCCGGCCACGTGGCGCGCGCCGGCGACGCCGTGGCCGCGCTCGTGCGCGTCTCCGACAAGGAGGAGAACTGGATCCTGGCCGAGGTCAGCCCCGGCCCCACCCTCCTACTACATTCCCAGCTTCTGAACACCGTTCGGCTCGTTCGACCCCCATTCTAGACCCCTTTTAAAATATTTAGAAAAATCATTTCATATTGTTTTTACTAGAAACAGATGCAGGCAAGCAAGTTATACAACTATGCCAAACTTCAAGTTGATAGCTTCTATAGTTTCAGAGAAAAACTGCTGTGGCATACAAACAGGAAAACAGACACCGAAGTCTCACCATAAGGGTTCCTTTTTATACCATTTCGGTAGGGAACCCTAAAAAATAGCATGTCCTATTTGGTAAACCTCAGTAAGAACTCAGTGAGTGAATGCTTATCATCATACTGTCCTTTAACATAATCGTAGCAGTAAACGTTCGTCGTTCGAGCAGGTAGTGAGCTGGCTGCCGGCGCAGGGCAAGTACGAGGTGGACGACATCGACGAGGAGCAGAAGAACCGGCACGTGCTGAGCAAGCGGCGCGTGGTGCCGCTGCCGCTGATGCGCGCCGACCCGCGCACCGACGAGCCCGCGCTGTTCCCCAAGGGCGCCGTGGTGATGGCGCTGTACCCGCAGACCACCTGCTTCTACCGCGCCGTCGTCAACCGGCTGCCCGCCAGCGCCGCCGACCCTTACGAGGTCTTGTTCGAGGTGATAAGGCTTTTTCCATACCGTTATCTATTCATTTTTGGGGTTCTACTCCTAAAGGGTGCCAAACGGGACTCTATTGCTAAGTTTCGTTGTCCGTTTTAACTCAATCTGGAGCCGTATCTATTGAACCGTGTTTTTTTCATAACGGCGGATTACCTAACAAATCATAATAACAAAGTCAAACAATAACGGGACCTACAAGAAAACTTTCTAAACCCGTATTGAGTTTTATATGTATTATGACAGTTTGGTAGGCTATAACAATCAGTTTAATTTAAATCATTGAGTAATGACTTTAACTGTTTGAATGGCATGTCACTTAGTTTTCAAGTTTGGAAATGAGTGTGATCACTTACTTATGATTATGACCCATTAGGAGTTCACTTTAGTTTATCTTAATTTATTGTACATACTATTTTGAGACCCTATTTCATCAGTTTCTTTTGCTGTTAACTGTACCAAAAAACGGAGTATAGTTTTGTATTGAACTGGCAGCATCCGCTCACTACGCGTCTTGTTTATCTATATATATAAAAGGCAAACCTGACTGACTTATATATCAACGCACAGCCGAAACTGCTGTACCTAGAAATTTGAAATTTGGTACAGGGGTTCCTTTCATGATGTAAGTGACCACTAAGAAAGGATTTTCCGAAAATCGACCCCCAACGGGAAGAAATGGGGGGAGGAGCGGGAAACTAATTCTACGCGTATGAAGTCGCGGGCGTCCTCTAGTAGTTTTATAGTGTTCCGTTACGTAAAAATGTTATTTGCGGCAGGACTCGTCGTACGCGGACGGGTACTCGCCGCCGGAGCGCGTGGCGCAGCGCTACGTGATCGCCATCAAGGAGGGCAAGGGCCGCGCCACCTGACGCCCGCCCGCGCCCGCGCCCGCCGCCGAGCGCCCCGGCGACTGCCTGCTGTGAGCGGCCAGCTGCGACCCGCGCCTGCCCAGCTCACGACGGTTGCCTTTGCTGCACTCGACACGTACTGTGCTCATGTCAACACGTACTGTGCTCATGTCAACACGTACTGTGCTCATGTCAACACGTACTGTGCTCATGTCAACACATACTGTGCTCATGTCAACACGTACTGTGCTCATGTCAACTCATACTGTGCTCATGTCAACACGTACTGTGCTCATGTCAACACGTACTGTGCTCATGTCAACACGTACTGTGCTCATGTCAACACATACTGTGCTCATGTCAACACGTACTGTGCTCATGTCAACACATACTGTGCTCATGTCAACACGTACTGTGCTCATGTCAACACATACTGTGCTCATGTCAACACGTACTGTGCTCATGTCAACACGTACTGTGCTCATGTCAACACAGCGGAGTCCAATGGGTTAACTGACTCACTAACTATAAATGTAACTGGACAAATTAGATGGATCTTACAAATACCTGTCTTCGTCGAGGAGATTTGGTTTGGCCATGTTGTAGCTACGTGTCGACTCAGTCGCGTTTAGTTATTCAGCATAGGAGAAAAATGGAATGAAATCCTTTTGACTCCTACGCAATAGTTTCCAGCAAGTTCCATCCCTCGCTATCCTTCCTGTGGGCGTATGCACGTAGGCAAGTAGTTGTTGTTTTTTAAAACCCAGACTCTGAATAAGATCAATGGAGGAGAAAGGAAAAAGAATATGAAACAAAGCTTGCTGCAAAGACCGAAGGCTGGTAGTAACTTTCTTTGTTTTCGATCTAACACGAGATAGTAGACTATTTTTATCTCTAGTTAATACACGAGAAATTAACCAATGACATTATTATTCGATTTTTTTTTATTTATTGCGGGTTTATAAGGTCGCAAATCCTAATTTAATTACGGCGAATAGCCATATTATAAAAGAGACGACCTCGACGCTTCTGGCGCCGCCCGACTTGATCACGCCGGTGACGCAGTCGCCCGCGGTGAATCTCGACAGTCCGCCCTCGGCAATTCTCGCACGGATATTCCTGAGTGGGGAAAGGACATTGATATAGTCCGTGATGGACGCCAATATTTAAGAATCGTCAGAATTTCCCGTTATCCAAACCTCTGGCCCTTGTGTTATTTTTTCTTCATGCTGAATAACTACGTGCGAGTAAGTCGACGAGTACCCTGCTACATGGTCTAACTAAGGCTTGATTTCCTCCTACTCTGATATCGGTCGCTGACGTCGGTCGAGCGTACGAATATACACCATGTTCTATGAGAGACCGAACAGTGCTGCGACGCTGCCGTCCGCGGCAGATTTATTACTACGCGTCGGTCTCGCTCGTCGGCGCGCTGACGCGCTTTAATCCACCATCGCGCGCTCAGTGCAAAGCAGACCGGTTGGCTGTACGCACGTGTGCGCAGCGCAGGCGAGCAGATACTGTTCCGTACAGCGATCTGTTTCGCACTACGAGACTTGTCTTTTTTATACGCGACCGACGGTACGCTCGACTGACGTCAGCGACCGATGTCAGCGTGGGAGGAAATCAAGCCTTAAAATCTGACACGAAGCCGGGATAATTTAAGATAGAACTTCACTTCAGGTAAGTTCGTTTGATCATCTAATAATATGCCAGAATAAATAACGTTAGGGGAAAATCTCACACAAAATGTCCTAGTCCCAATCGTAGGCCGTAAAGTAGGCTTGTACTAGACGGCGATAATTAATCATAGGTATATGGAGAAATAAATACTTAAATACATAGAAAACATCCAAGGGTATCCTCATTTAGTTCCAGTCCAACCGCCATGCGCCCAGTAGCTTCAGCTACTCTTGCTCTCGTCATTTGAATTTTTATAAGAGTCATTAATAATTATTACTTCCCTGCCGTATGTCTGTATGCTTGTTCGCGCTAATCATAAGTCATAACATAACCCTAGATGGATTCTATGTGGTTTCCACAATAATATTTCTCTAGAAAGTATAAATGTAAAACCTAATAATATATTTATATTTAATCCATGCTAAATGCAGGTAATTACGTACTCGTTCATTACTCTGCTATTTTTAGTCGGGTATAAGCAAGGCATGTTTTACTTGTAGCATTGTTTAACGATCACCTAATCAGTATTAGCTATAAAACTATCTTTTAATCTCGGAGCTAATTAATGAATGAAATGTCTGGGCACCAATACTAGTTATGGGTTTTTTCCACTAGGTCTTATCCAGCATTGATTGTGGGATTAGGGTAGCTCTAATGAGTTGATAGGTAAGGTTGGCCATATTGTAATAAAGCAATATCGTCGACGACAGATATTGCAATACAGCGTAAGTAACAAATTATGTGCAAAAATATCAACTTATTTGATTCGGTAATTACGCAGTATTGAACTATCACCCACAATGGTTTCAATCTTATTGTTCTTATCTACTTGGTATTAATAATAGTAATAGAATAAAAATAAATGTTACACTCAGATTGAATTAAAGTTAATCGCACAGGTTGACTGTAAAAGATATGAAATTGCAAATGTTACCTTAAGTCAGTCCCTTCTGCGAGCAGTGTTCCTGCACGGCTAGCACAAGTTGCCCGCGACTTGGTTCTCGCTCGGATCTCCCTTTCTATCTAGTCAGTTACGACGGAGACGCACTGAGCGACAAGCGAGAAACTACAACTTGTGCTACCCTTCTTTATGAGGGATAACCCTGGGATAACAGGAGTACATCATCAGTTTCATCACCATCGAATACACTACTTTCCGATTCCACCAACCAATTTATGCTGTTAAATTATAATCAGCCATAGTCTATCCTCCAAAGGCATTTTAAACACTTTCGACGGAGCTGCTGCTGCTGCGGTGCTCTCATAATCTGTTTTTTTTAATTACCTATCATTTAGGCTAAGGTAACGCGTATTTATAGTGCCGTAAAGCTCAGAGAACTGTCATACATAACAGACTTAGAAAAATGTATTTTAGAAGAAGTGTAATGGATAAAAAGAACTAGATTATTGGTTAATAGGCCAAACGCTATTAGAAAAAAATATACACCCCTCCAAAACACTTTACTTACCCAATTGTACGGTGGGCCTTTGGAAGCTATAGTACTTTACACTCGTGACACTCAATTTATGGATGGTGAACTCCACACTATGCGTGTTAAATTTAATCAATGTTAACCGACTTTTAGTTCATACACTTTGACAGCTGTTAACGCTCTAATCGTCTGTTAAATGGTTAACATTGTATGGTGAAATTGGTACAAAGTACTAAGTACATTGAGTCGATTAACATTGAATGAATTTAACATCGTTTGGTGAAATTGGTACTTAGCCATTGAAATAGTGTTTGTAGTTAAGAAATAAAATACCATTGTACATGTTTACGTTTTTTACTAATTCTAAATAGTAAACTCTGCATACAATACATGATAAAATGGTTTTGTCCGAAATATACAATCATTTAATTTTGATTACAGTTAAAACAAAATTGATTTTAAACATCTACTCTGATTACTTACAAACTAAGGATAACATAAAATCAATATGGAAGCAAAATTAATAGATTTAAGCTGGAATAAGTCGCATAATATAATAAGTGCATGATCAACTTATCGTCAATTTTTTTAGGAAAACTATACATTTAAAATTAAAATGTAACTCGATCAAAGTCTCAAGTCAAATTAGAAAGTAACTAAATTTGTGTAATAAATTGTGATTGTTTAAAATAAAATGAATAGATATAGCAACACGTGCCGTTCGTCAAAGCTAGCCTAGCGGGAGTACATAATTCAACGAGCTCGCGAGTTCGGCTGACGGAACACTCGCCAGTACTTCATGACTAAATGCATGAAATTATGAATTACCTGATCTGACACAGCCATTTCCTCGATACTAACTTAATCTTAGTTTACGTAAGCAATGAGCAAGTTTAGTTTATTTATGGCATATCTATTAAATCATATCATATCATACATAACCAATATAAATAAGAGATGAGATCAATGCTTCATTAGTGTCAGTTGAACTGGCGCGCCTCTAGCCGACCTGACGGATTCTCAAGCACAAAACAGGTAAATAACTTGGAACCAGCCACAGAGGTTCATTTTTATAACTAATTGTTTTTTTAAATTGATTTTCTTATTTGTGGCGTTCCATGCCTAAAGGGTCCTTATGGCCACCTGCCATAAGGACCCTTTAGGAATGGAACGCCACATTTAGTCAAATTTCGTCAGTGTATATATAATTTTCACGCTAGAGAGCCATGGACAGCTTTTGGTTCGATTCCAAATAAATGTGACTGGCGGACATAAAAAGCATGTGCTTTTTCTGCCTATTGAAATAAAATATTGGCCGCCTCTTGCGAAGAAAATAAAATCTGGTAGTCTTATTGCCACATCGAAAAACTAAAATAACAAAAACTGGACACGCAGCCGAACGGATCTGAAAATAAGAAAATGTATTTGTATAATTTAGAGCTTTGTCTTTTTATTATTTGATTATTTTGAGTGCAAAAATAAAAAAATAAAAACATTTTTAGGGTAAACTAAATCAAAGAATTAGGTATGAAAATGAAATGATAGAGCAGCTATTGCCACGTTGATGGCGCCGAAAGTTGCGCGTTTGTTTACCTTAGATGGCTTAGCCCAGTAAATAAGGTTTCACCTCTTAATTGAGAGCAAATAAGCTGGAAACTCTAATACAACTTCATTTCGACGTTCTAAAAGTTGTCGCAAATTTAATGTTCTACTTGTAATAGATGTTAATATCATTGGAGCTATAGAAACCTAGGTAATCGTAAATAACCGATTTTTGTGACATTTGACTTTGAACAACTTGCGAAGCAGACACGATTTTATGTGACTTTTGAGACAACTTTTACAACGCCGAAATGAAGGTTTATGAGTTTCCGACATATTATCTCTCATTTCGAGGTTAACCGGTTATTTCTCCTTATTTGACTGGGTTAGCTTGTCGGTCGGACACGAGCCCCTGCAGCTTGCGCGCGACGCCGGCGGCGCCGAGCCGCGCGCGCTTCACCACCACGTCGCTGCCATCGCTCGGCCGCTTGCACACTTCTGAAGACACCATCGTGTTAATGGCGTGCAGATCCTATTAACAACAATTACATTTAGTAATAGGCGCAAAGTGGTTGTAGAATTATTGTTATGATAGAATTTTAAGAATGCAATATTAAAGTGACTATTGTATGCTAAATAAAAAATCTAAATTCCAGTTCGTGGTGTAGTCGAAACGATGTGTAGATGAAATAGTTAGCTGCCGCTTTGGTTGATCGTCCATAGTTCGCCGACGGTGTCCAAGGAGCCCGGCTCGGTGAGCGGCTTCACGTACAGCTGGTGCAGCTCCGACACGCGCTGCCCGCCCGGCGAGCAGTGTTACCTTGGCAGGGCTGCGACTGAAGCGGTAGGTGAGGTGGTGCGCGGGCGCGGGCGGCTCGGTGAGCGGCTTCACGTACAGCTGGTGCAGCTCCGACACGCGCTGCCCGCCCGGCGAGCCCGCCGCGTCGCCGCGCCCTGCCGGCAGCGGAGACAGGCAGCACTCCTGCACAATCACACAATACCTGTTAAACTGTTAACCATTTGCCGCACACCGACGTGATATGTCCTTGTCACGAAAAATCGATAATTTCATTCCAAAGTTTTTCAATGGTATCTTCTTGACGTTGATTTATGGGACACCCTGTAAATAGACGGCAAGAAACCAGCGAAATCCATTTTAGGAATTAGCAGATTTGCACTTTATTTCAATTAAGTAATTCTAGTAGAACCCTGCCTCAACCTGAAAAATATTTTAGCAGATTTACTCTCTAAGCCGACGATATTAAAATATGAATAACGGAAAAAAGGAAATAGAAAATGCGTGTCAAATGAGAATTATATCGGAAAATCTAACAGATCAATACTCACATTTTTATTTTTTCCCGAAAATCGAAGAGCAAAGTTCTGCATACATTGCACATACACTTTATTGTAAAAGTTTATCAAATCGCCTCTTTCAGGTGAACCTGTAAAAAAAAATCAAATAAATACTGTAATAGTTATAGCATTAGATACGTAAAACACTTAAGAAAGAAATAAAGAAAAAACATTTATTTGTGACAAACAGACAAACAAAACTCAACAAAATACTGACATAGACAAAATACCTGTTGTCACGAAATGGTAAGACAGGGAACACTGGTAATTGTGTGTTACAACATTGAAGTTTCTAAAATACTTACCACCTTCAGTACCCTGTTGAATCAAAACAGATCGGTACACATGATTATCAGCTAAGGGTCGCTGCCGGTAACATTTCATGATGTCTGCAAAAGTCCTCTCTACTTGATTACTGGCATTATTGGATACCTATAAAAACAATTAAAGTAATTAGGTAAGTATTCAAGATCGCCTTTTGATAAAAAAAATAAGGTAACAAAATAGGATAACTTTAAACGAACCTTGCATATAACGTAAACGGCGCACATAAGTATTTGGTCAAGATGGCGATCCTTCATCAAATGCGTCTGATGCATTATGGAATGTTCTAGATTCGTCCAAATCTTACGCTTCAACTCTTCATCAGTTAAACGCAGCCGCGTGCAAAGATCATTCATGCGAACAACCGCCAGACTATAGAACTGAATAAAAGAATATTCATTAGCAATCATTTTACCTAAACACAAAAGTATGCCCGTGGAGCGCCCTATGTGCACCATGTGCGCAAAACGCAATTGTTATTTACAACTCTAATAAAATTGTAAGTATACAGTGATGAGAATTAATTGACTTACGTCAAGCGCTAGACAGGTAAACCACATCAAACAGTATCAATATGCCTTTGGTTTAGTTAGACTAAAGAGAAATAAGATCTGGCGCTTGCGGACCTACGGTGAAATTTCCTGCGTTCTTTTTTTAGGGTTCCGTACCCAAAGGGTAAAAACGGGACCCTATTACTAAAACTCCGTCTGTCTGTCTGTCACCAGGCTGTATCTCATGAACCGTGAAAGCTAGACAGTTGAGATTTTCACAGATGATGTATTTCTGTTGACGCTATAACAACTAATACTAAAAACAGAATAAAATAAATATTTATTTCCCATACAACAAACGTGATTTTTTTGCCGTTTTTGGCTAATGTTGTATCGATAATGGTAAGGAACCCTTCGTGCGCGAGCCCGACTCGCACTTGACCGGTTTTTTTTATAAACTTATTATTACTGTTAAACATAATTACAGTTATTCATACCTTCCTAAAGAACAGGACTAATGAGTTATTAGCTTTCTTAGGTGTAGAATTAGGTGTTGTTTCTCCGTTCGTTGAATTAGAATTCTGGGATGTCGGTGTTAGAGGCTCTTGCTTCAATACTATGTTATTTGGTTGTACTGAAAATGGAAAACCAATGATATAAAACATTTATCGATAGATAGTGTTTTCAATCCACGAAGAAGCATCCCACCACTTAATTTGACGGTGGACGACTGCACAAATGTATGTAAAATTGCACGCAACTTATACATACCTAATAGTGACTGTCCAGGTTTAATGGTATCTTTAAAAAGCTGCTTCTTCGCATGGTCGGCCATTGCTGAAACTGGCGACTGTAAGCCTCCTGGAAATATGCAAACATTAATGAATATAATTATTAATACATATAGCTGCATATTATTACAACATGCGAAAAAAAGCGGTCAGATTAGCGCAAAAAAATATTGTGTAGCAATTTGAAGTTCTATAACATATTTATCAAATAACAATGAATACTATTCCTAGGTTCATTTAGTAACTCACCATTATTTCTTCGTAAAGGCGATTCCTGCACATAGACATCGGTTGAGGCTGGTATCTCGGCACGTTCGAGGCGCTCCCACACTGGGCTGTCCGAAGTCCAAACTAATGATTCTAGAACTTCTTCTTCCACCTACAATAAGATAGTACCATTTATTACAAAGGATGGAAAGTCGCCATGAGTGAGTATTGGCAGAACGGTAACCTTGCAGGGAAGAATTTAATCAGTCAGTGAGTGCTATGTCCCAAGTTATCACAGGCCAATGGATGCCAATTTTAGTATAGCGCAATTTTCCGCATCCAAAAGCTAAAGTGTCAAATCAAAAGGATCATCCATGTTATGTATAACTTACTCTCCCAGTTCTTATCTCATAGTAACTTGCAAGCAAATCCACTCTCACAGATCACGGCCTCTATAGAAGAACTACAGAGTATAGAAGAGCATTTCAGATGTGGTACTTCCGGAGAATGCTAAAAATTAATTGGACTGTGAGGGTTTTCAAAGAGCGGAGCGAGCTCTTTGGGGTATAATTCGACGCAGGAACGTTGCATATCTTGGGCATGACAGGTACAGTCTCCTGCTGGGCTTATCAGGATGGGCAAAGGCACTATACTAGCAAGGGACTCGTGCCAGGAATTTAGGAAGAAATCGTGGTTGACGAATCAGAGTGGACTGGCATCGCGAGCGCTGCCCAACTGTCCTGCCTCGCGAAAGATAGGGAAAATTTTGCGGAGCCGACTACCGAGCTTCGCTAGTCAGAGAGGCACGTTATGAAGAAAGGCCTCTGTTCTGTTTTTTCTTAATCCATATGGTTATAGTTTACGATACAGCAGCGTTTATTATTCAGTTAAAAGTTCTAGCATAGCGTAATATGGTTTAAAATAAGTGGAAGAGAAACCTGCTGTTGATATGGGAGTACCTCAAGGCTCAATTGTAGGTCCATTCTTGTACTGTATGATACTTCAAATTGTGTAGGTTGCCAACAACACTTAAATAACATTCAGAGAAGACAGGAGACCGGCTAAATCCATTGACATCAATTACACAACCAGCACGATGATCTAGTAGAAATGGAAAGCACTGATTGTGTGACGTCCCGCACCGCATATTTGCACTACCGTAGCACACTGCTCTGTTCATGACCACGTTCGTTGCAATACGTTACAAATACGATCTGAATATTCTGAACGTCGAGGTAATGATGAAAATATTTAATTTACGCGATAAGTCACGTTCACCTAGAAATATGTGTAAAATATAGCAAAAGTTCCAGACTATTCGTGACTCACCGCGTTCAGGTGCTTGATGAGGTCGCGGCTGAGCTTGTCGACAACGCATTGCACGACTAGTTCAATGATCTTGTAGAAGTGGAAGGCGCTGAGCTGGAACACGCGCAGGATCCGCGGGAAGCGCAGCGAGTGCAAACTGTACGCGTGAAGCACCAGTTCGGCGCAGCACGCGAACAGCGATAGCTGGTAGGTTTGCTGCGTCAGGAGAACCTAGAGGACACAATAATATTATAACTTTAGTGCTAGTTGTCTCCAGGCCGATGTTCTTATGCCATGCAGCTTTTTTTCGTAGTACGACTAGCAGCCCGCAGCAAGCACATAATATTTGCATAGTGGTCAGCCAAATTGAGACATTTGAAGCTAGCCTCTAACAAGTTTTACACACACAAATTCATATGCTACAGGATTAATTGCCACAAACCTGAAGTGACATATGGGGTTTCTTTCTGTGCTCTTCTTTGATAATGTGTTCAAAAATCTTATAATAGAGACAGGTAACCATGTTGCAGCGGAACTTTATCGTTTCGTTGCTGCAGTTAGTTTCCTTCAGGCTGTTGCAGAATTGCTCCATCCAGCGGTTGCAAGGCTGAATTACGCTCGTGTTTATCACGTCCTCTGTTACACCGCATTCACTAGAAAATACAGTAAACCTTAGATGTATTAATCGGTAGTAATTCTGAGGAAGCTGATTTACCGCCTGTTTCACAATCGACAAGTAAAGCATATTTGACAGATAAAATTAGCCCTTTCTCTTTCTTACACTTAAAAATAGACAAGGAGAGAGACAACTTTAAATGGCAGATAAATTTACTAGTCGATTGTGAAACAGGCCCTTAGACAAATAATATAAAAGGTATTAGAATAAACGTGGCACGTTTGAGATAGGAAGTAACTTGCGCTTTTTCATTTTTTATTAACAACAGAATCAGTGGTCAGTCATTCAGTTGTAAAATATTGAACTTCATTATTTTTGCCAAAAAGTCATCTGTCTGTCATGAGTGCTCACCTATGCTCTTGAAGATTTGCTGATTTTTAGTGTAAAACTGTGATTTTGTGATCAAAAACATTGTTTAAGTGAAAACATGTGCCCAATTATCCTGTGTTAGTGTTATCTTCACGCGAAAACTAGGCCAACTTGTGAAAAAGTGCCTCTAAATTCGTGAGTGACATTAACCGAACTGGAAAAATTAACAACTACCTCCAAATTTTTTCACAAACCATAGACAATCAATATCTGCCAAAATGGCATATGACAGGGATGGTGTTGCCAGTGCAACAAAATGAATTCCCCCAAAACAAACAACTTGGCGGAAGTGGCTCCCGATCAGGTTGATGATACTGGTGGAAAAGCTAACAAAGGATCACCAAAAAAGTTAATCCAGCAAGTCTTTCATCCTAGCCTATTTGTTAACAGCAGAACTAGGCATTTGTCAATTGGAGACTTACCGAATCAAACAAAAACCACGGAAGAAGCCCAAACTTCCTCAGGAAAAAGAGAACAAAGCAAGCCATGGCAACAGGATAAAGTCCCAGAATGGAAACGAAAAAGGCAAGAAACTAGTCCAAGTGAAAACAACCACAACAAAAGAGTTAAAAATGCTACCATGTACACTATACAAACAGCCAACAGGTTCACCGAACTAGATCTGGATCCTCAAGACGGTGAAAAACAGGAACCAACACCTCAACTAAAACCGGAGCCAATATTTGTAACAGGAGTTACAGACATTATCGAGCTGCGTAAGACACTTCAGGAAATTTCCCACGACAACGACAAATACATCCTAACAACCCTGCGTAATGGACATACGGTCAAGATAATACCAAGCGATGTAGAATGTTACAAACTCATAAGAGACACGTTTGTTGAGCGTAACATCAGCCATTACACATACAAGCTAAAACACGAAAGGGCATTCCGTGTAGTTCTTCGTGGCCTACATGCGACAGAATGCAAAGAACAGATCAAAAAAGACCTTCACAGCCTCGGACATGAAGTACGAAATATCACAAATGTCCTACACAGAGTTAGCAAGGATAAACTACCGCTTTACTTTGTAGAACTTGAACCAAAACCCAATAATAAGGACATATACATGGTTAAAATCATCAATTACACGAAAGTCTTCTTTGAACCTCCGTATAAGAAGAAAGAAGTTCCTCAATGCAAACGATGTCAACGTTTTGGGCACACCAAAAATATGTGCATGCGACCATTTCGATGTGTAAAGTGTGGAGAAGACCATCCCACAACACAATGTAAAAAGGACAAAAACTCCCCAGCTACATGCGCTAATTGCCAAGGCCTACACCCAGCCAGCTACAAGGGATGTAATAAATACAAACAGTACAGAACAGACATCTTCGAAAAGAACAATACTCAAAAAACCACTTTAAGACCGCATGATACAAATATCAACAGCACAAACTTACCACCTCTACCTCTAAGTAGTAAAACAAACCAGCCTCAGGAACTGAAACAGTGGCATAATCGCACATTCGCACAAGCAACCAACAAAGAAAGTACTGTACGAAAACCAAACAGTTATTCAGAAATACTGAAAACCCAACAGAACAACAAACAACAACCAGAAAGAGCAGGAGAAACCCAACCTCGCTCGTGTACACCATCAGACAGAAACACCGATACAGGCACAATACTCATGATTGTTGAGCATATGTGTCAGAGATTTGAAGCAATGCTAGAAAAAATGTTCGACAAAATGATGGACCGGATGGTTGATCTCACTACCAGGCTGGCCAGGCCGGGGTAAGTCTACGCATCACTACATGGAACGCCAACGGCTTGTCTGAAAGAAGACAAGAATTAGAAGTATTCTTAAAAACAAATTCCATAGATGTAATGCTAATATCAGAAACTCGCTTCACTAATAAAAGCTTCATGAAAATACCTGGATACAGCATATATCTTACTAACCACCCATCAGGAAACTCCCATGGAGGTACAGCAGTACTGATAAAGAATAAAATAAAACATTATGAATCTGAACCCAGCAACAAAGCATCTCTTCAGGCAACTATAATCACAGCGGAAACACGAAATGGACCTCTGAACTTATCAGCAGTTTACTGCCCACCGAGACATATCCTTAAAAGTGAAGACTTCACAACATACTTCAAAATGCTAGGTCCTCGTTTTATAGCTGGAGGCGACTGGAACGCGAAGCACACCAGCTGGGGCTCTAGAATTACACTCCCAAGGGGTAGGCAGTTAAACTCCTCTATTCAAGAAAACAAACTCGAAAGCATCTCCGCCACACAGCCCACATACTGGCCGACTGACCCTTTAAAAATACCTGACATGTTAGACTTCTTCATCACCAAGGGTATATCCCACAATTATATGCTGATACAAAATATTGCCGACCTATCATCTGATCACTCTCCCGTACTCCTCACTGTTAGTAGTAATGTAATAATGAGAGAAGACCCTCCAACTCTGACTAACAAGCAAACGAATTGGAAAAAATTCCGAGAAGTTCTACAGAATAACATTGATCTCAACATTCCACTAAAAACACAAGAGGATATTGAAAGAGGCGTTGAGCAGCTCAATTCGTGCATACAAGAAGCAGCATGGTTAGCTACTAATGTGAAAAGGCAACATACACACAAGCACAATGAATATCCACAAATTGTAAGAAGCAAGATTACAGAAAGAAGAAGACTTAGACAAATCTGGCATACAACACGCGCTCCAGAAGACAAAAGAAGGTTCAACCAATGTTCCAGGAATCTTACAGCCATTATAAGAAGGATCGAAAATGATGCTCTCCAAAACTATCTACAAAACCTGTCCCCGCATGCAAGCTCAGACTACTCCTTATGGAAGGCTACGAAATCATTCAAAAGACCAACTCAAAATACTCCGCCCCTTAAAACTCCTGAAGGAAAGTGGGCCAGAAGTAACCAGGAAAAGGCCGATTTATTTGCACATCATCTAGCCGAAGTATTCAAACCTAACCCTCGCACACCGATGACGCTAGACGAGAAAATAATGGAAGAACGCCTAAACACTTGTAACCAACTATCACCTCCAATCAAGCATATATCACCGAGAGAAGTCCGTTATGCTATCACAAACCTGCGCAATGGTAAAGCGCCGGGATATGACCTAATCACAGCTGCAGTACTAAAAGACATTCCCCACAAAGCTTTAATGTTGATAACAGCAATTTTTAATGCCATCATAAGAACAGGAAATTTTCCAGGTCAATGGAAAATTGCTCAAATTATACTTATTGCAAAACCAGGTAAACCTATAAACGAAGTAACATCCTATAGACCCATAAGCCTGTTACCAGTTCTCTCAAAGATGTTTGAAAGATTGTTTTTGGTAAGATTAAAGCCACATATAAAGGACATGATACCGGAGCATCAATTCGGATTTAGAGAAAGTCACTCTACTATTGAGCAGGTTCATAGGACAGTGAATACCATATCACAAACTCTTGAAAATAAAAAGTACTGTTCAGCGGCATTTCTAGACATTAGCCAAGCTTTCGACAAGGTTTGGCATCAAGGACTGCTATACAAATTGAAAAATAAAATACCAGATACATTTTATACATTATTAAAATCATACCTGTCACACAGATGCTTTGAAGTAAAGTTTCAAGATGCTATATCGGAACTCCACAGTATCAGATCTGGAATTCCTCAAGGCAGCGTGCTCGGACCAGTACTGTACTTGTTGTTTACTGCAGACCTACCCACTACGGCCGATGCAGTCACAGGTACTTTTGCTGATGACACCGTAATAATGGCAGTACATGAAAATGAAACAACAGCAACCAAATACCTTCAAGATAACCTCCAACTACTAGAGAACTGGTATTACAAGTGGAGAATTAAAGTGAATGCTGAAAAATCAACACATGTCACATTTACCTTAAGAAAGCAAACTTGCCCACCAGTATCATTAAATGGTACCCAAATCCCCCAGAGCCAAGATACCCGATACCTGGGTATGCACTTAGATCGAAGACTGACATGGAGGAAACACATCTGGAGTAAAAGAAAGCAACTCGATACTAAAGTTAGAAACATGAACTGGCTAATTGGTCGGCAAGCACAAACACCAACAAATAGCAAACTAGCAGTCTACAAAGCTATCCTGAAACCGGTATGGATGTATGGAGCTCAATTATGGGGCACAGCAGCAAGAAGCAACATTGATATCATTGAAAGATTTCAAACAAAGATGATCAGGATGGTGTTCAAAATACCCTGGTACATAAGCAACAAAAACATCTATGCAGACATAGGTCTTCCAACAGTGAGAGAAGAGATTAAAAATGTTATAAGTAGATACAAAGACCGGCTTGAGAATCACCCAAATGCACTAGCACATTCAATGATAACAACTGAAAACATGAATTTTACCAGATTACGCAGACATAGCGTCACAAGTCTCCTAGACAGATTCAACTAAAAAAAAAAAAACAGAAATGACAGAGTAAGAGGCATGGGACCAATGGGTTTCTCTCTGTAACGCTTCAAATTTCAGCGACAGCAGACAACATTGACGCCTATTTTAGCCAAGAGCTACAGATTGCGCCGGAATTCAGAGAACAAAGAAAATAGAAAAAAAAAAAAAAAAATTATTTTTGCATTAAATCCAATAGTTTTATAACCATATAGGTATGGGTTTGATTAGATATGTCTATTCAAGTATGTTTCCTATGTTTTATTTTTACATAAGGACCTGTACTATTCTAGTGTAACATTCCGTTAGTGAACAAAAAAAAGGCAAACATTTTGTAGCTGACTTATTCGTTTTATTTATTTTACAATTAAAAGCTCATGAATTAAGACATAATAACCTAACCAACAAAAAGTTGGAAAACCCCCGACATTGACATTTCAAAGTTCAATACTTCAAAAACGGCTGAACCGATTTCGATATAAAATATCTAAGAACCACCGCTAGAAAACCTGCTTTCAAATAAAAAAAAACCGCATCCAAATCGGTTCATCCGTTTAAGAGCTACGGTGCCACAGACACACACAGACACACACACACACACACACGCGCACACACGCGCACACACACACTTACACGTCAAACTTATGACACCCCTCTTTTTTGCGTCGGGGGTTAAAAATAAAAACGAATGATAGGAAAGGCCAGGTTAGGCCAATTCAAACCAATACAACCAAACAGTTTTCGCCTATTTAAAAAAAATGGTGTTTTGGAGGCGTCATAGGCCCGCCGGGACCCGAGGGATACTCACGCGAACAGACGGGTCATGTGCGAGGAAGGCTGCGGCTTGGTGTGGCGCAGGTAGGCCGCGAGCCGCGCCAGGCTGTTGGTGGCCTCGGACACGGGCGTCAGCGGCGCGCGCCGGCCCAGGTACCCGCGCCCTGTCAGCGGAGTGTCGGGACACGCTCGTCCGCTCTGCAATTTTTTCCTAGTTAATTGGTTACTATTGGCTCATAAACTCATAATTCAAAAACAGTCTAGTCTTACAAGCTGGAATCTAAATTAGAAGAGAAAGGGATTTATTGATCAATTACTATAATAAATAAAGCCTAAAAACATTATTTTGAGTAATTTAATATACACTTGCGAATGAAACAATTGCGTCACTGCATTTTTTCATGTCCATCCATTTTAAATGTTTCTACAATTTAAGCTTAACAAAAAGTACATATGGAAATCAACGCAGTATTCTTCAGACTATAATTTTTAAATTCGGGTAAAAATGTACAAAGATATAGGTACCAAAGTAGGCCAGTCAATAACGACATCAAACATCGCAAACGCAAACGCGCAAGTAACTACGATTTATTTATAATATAAATAAATAAAAATAAACAACACATTATGTTGTTATGTCCCATGAGAGTAGTTAACACCCAAGTTTGCAACCCTAAAAACCCGGTGCTGTGCTACCTAAAAACTGCGAAATTTTGGCACTTGTTTCAAGTTTTTTGAAAAAAACTGCCCTAAGGAAGCGTTTTTTAAGTATCTTTGTACAGTACTTTAATTAAGATAATTACTTTTTTTACAATTCAAGCGTAACCTGAGGACACTATGTCTATTCTTTGCCAAGATACATCATGTCAAAGATGAGAAATTTTCTTCAAAAAGTGAAATGTTTGCAAACTTGGGTGTTAACTAAAAAAACGTAGTTACATATGCGCGTTTGCGATGTTTGCCTTTTTTGTGTTGACATAGACTGGCCTGCAGTTGCAGATGACAAAATGATGTGATGCAATTGTTTTGATCGCGAGTGTATATATAAATAATGAAGCCTATAACTGCACTATTCTAAAATTTAAGACAGTATTTGATCTTGCAGATGTTTAGTTGGATACTTACTGGACCAAATGTGGCAATAACCTCAGATATCTCATCTCCAGAGACCTTGTTTTTCGTTCCTATGTGTTCATTAGCATGCTCACCTGAAAGGTAATTGTGTAAACATTATTGAGGGTTATTGTATAAGACTTCCTCAAGATACAGCAAATATAAATGCAGCAATAACGATAATACCTTCATTTTCTTCAAATAGACAAGCCAAGAGTGAATTTATATAAAAAAAATTAGACATGTTTATTTGTCACATTGAATAAAGTGTCAAATTTGTCAAAAACATTTTAATAAAACACAGGCACTCCAAAGAGTATGAATAAAATTATGATAAGAGATAACAGATGAGAGATAATTAATTTGTAAAACATAATTTTATCTTTAGTTTTAATCCTTTATGTCCTGATGTTTGAACTTCTCTGCACCGTTTTGATTTGAAACTCAACGAAATGGGAGTTGGCCCTAGTAACGTCTAAACAATGCCTTTGTGAAGAGGTTTTTGTGTTTGACTTTTAGTTTTACTGCGTGTGAACTGCACATTTTGTTTTATGAAAAGAAGTTTGAATTCATGACTATTAAAAATCATGTGAAACAAAGGGTTAAGATGTTAAAGATAATTTCATTTTTGTATTAAAGATGTATGTAATTCACTTACCCAAAAATATTCTTTCATCAAACTCTCCTACACTAAGCACATATGTTTCATATACATTGTTCAATGATTTTAGATTTGCATCAAAGATTCCTATATCTAACAGACCCGTTAACTGATCCCGGTCTCCATCAAGAATCTGAAAAGGGATGAAGTTATAAGGTGAAAATCTCTTAAAATTTTACCTAGTCCCAAACAAAGCTTTGGACTTGTACTGTAACAACTTTATATATCTACTTATATTATTACTTCCAACACACATCACAAATATTTGCTGCAGCATTGGCAGGGTCACTACCAACTAGGGCTAACGGCATCTTTGAGAATAAGGTAAAGCTTAACAATAACTGATGAATACTTAGGTATTATGTATGTAGTACGTAATAACTTTTTTTTACTTACCCCTTTCTCAAAAAATGATTTAATGACAGGCCTCCAGCTGTATTCCTTCATGGTAGCTGCCTCGACCGCCAGCCCTTCCTTGATTTCACATAATGTTGATATGATGCAAGGTGCTTTCTTTGGCAATTCAAAATTATCCTTTAGCCAATCACTAGATAAGCCTAAAACAACAAAGCTTTTAAGCCATCATTATACTCATACTCATACTATATTTTGTAGTTACTGGGCCCAGTTAAAAATTACACAATAAACCAGTTTTATGTCATCATCATCAAAACAATTATCATAATTTTAGCCGAAAGACCTCCATTGTTGGACATAAGCCTTGAGCGAGGATCTTCTTGGTTGATTTTGTGTCACTCGCAACAATCAGTATAATTTGTAATGTTCATATATAATTAAATCCATAACCTTTTCAATTGAACAGGACTAGATTAAAATATGAGGTGCCAGCCATAATATACTGTTTGCAATGCCTGAGTCTGCATAAAATGCATGCAGATTGGGTGCTACTGGCGAAGACAAAGGTTTTCCCTACTGAGTCATCTTACCTTTAAACCCAGGGTTGATCAAGTCAATTCTCCGGCTCATGAAAGCGTTAGCAAACACAAAGTCGAGACATGACAGCAGTATGTGGTACATGTCAACCAGGTCATCAGCTGATGCATGGAACTCTCCCTTCACACAGATGTACAGACACCATGTAAACTCAAACAGCGCATTTGTTGTGCATGGTTGTAACCTAAAATACATCAAGCATAATAATAACAGGTACAATTGAACAACATGATTAAAGATAAAACACATACTATTTACTCATAAACATTTAAGAAGTGAGTATCCAGGTACTGGTTCATGTCAAATAACAATTATTTTATTGGAAACTTGAACAGTTCTTTGGTCTTGTCACTCTTAAGGTCAGACAAGAGAACAAACTACAGGTAGACCAGAGAAGATTTTAGTAAATTGGAAAACTTACTTTTGCTTCTTGCTTTTTGATATGTTTTTTGTATGTTCATTAGTTAAACCTGAAAAAATCTCCTGGAAAATTGGTTGGAATTTTCTAAACAGAACAGTGGATACTGCAAACTTGTGCTCCAAGTGTGATATTCTATCTTTGAAGTCTGTTGACATGGCTGCCATTTCCATCCATTTCTTTATTTTGTTGAAAAATTGTATTAGACTGTAGAGGAACAAAAAGAAAAAAAATTAAACCAACTACATTTTTTTAAGCAGGTATTGTATAAACTTGCCACTACTTTGTTTCAAACTAAAACTTAATACTTTTAATTTGGGAAGTAAGTATATTGATTTTTAACAATGTTTAAGATTAAGAATTAAAAATAAATACAAATTCAACAGACTAAGCAATGAAATACCTGATGGATTCATTTCACCTCTTCATTTTAAGCTTATTGGTCTTTGTGAACACTAAACTAAGGCAGAAAAGCCACACCAACCTTATATTGCAAATTCTGAGGAGCCTGGTCAAAGAGACACAATTTCCTTCCACTGCGGTCCCTGACACTGTTGGGGTAACTTCTGTCCGACAAGCCACATACATAGCACATGACATCCAGTGAAGAGCTTCTCCCTAAAAATATTACAGGCCTCTTTTAAAAAGGGTTCAAAAAACTTTACTACAGTACAAAAAGTCTTAAAAAGGTTTCAGGGTCAAATAAAATTAATCAGACTTGCATAAGAGCAACTGAGATATAGTTAGAGAAAAGTATTACCAAAAGATAGTTTTAGGATGTGTTACTTTATTATATTTAGATGTTTGTCTTTAAATATAGTACTGTGGGGAAATATTATTTTGTTTTTACTTAGCATGTAACAGAAAATATAAGCAAATTATGTTAATTTCACGATATAATGGTCTAAAAGTGAAAATCCGACAGTACATGGTAAAATAACATTAGAACCTAAAAATATTTACACAATAAAATCTGATATCGCAGTCTGATGCAAATGAACACAAAATAATCAAGGCATAATGCATCAGCAAGGAACAATGCATATGTTGACGGAATTTTGTAAGGGAGAAATTGTATTTTGCTAAAGATGTATGACGAATTTTAATGCCAATTTAGCTCTAGTTTTGTTTATTGGAAGCAGTTATTAGTTATAGTACTTACTTCTAGTGAATAATTTCGTTTTATTTCCAAAAATGAATCCTTGGCTTTTTTTGCAGCAATTGGGTCTACGTTTAACGTAGCACATAGATTATTCATTGTTGTTATCCAATTTTCTTCATTTTCGTCTGTTTTAGGCATATTCACGGAGTGATTTTTATTAATAAATCTTGTATAATAATGCTTGATTCAATAAAAATAAACAATAGGAAATCGGGACACCAAAGTTACCCGGATTTTGACAATTGTGACAGATTATTGGCGGGAATAATGCGCCTCCACCCACACACCCGCGCCTTTTTTGCGCTGTAGGTGGTTGTACTGGTTGTCAATGATAAGTTGTCTATGACTGTCTACCGGTTCCGTATTTCGCTTTGTTAAGATTCGTGTTCTATCTCTTGACTTTAACAACAAAGAAAGAGACTTCAATACGAATATCCATCAAATCCCACAGAAATGGCTGCACCGAATGTGTTCTTGGCATGTAACATTATAAAAACGCGATAATATATTATAGTAAACATTAAATATCTGGGGCCCGTTTCACGAAGCTACAAGTTACAAATTACAAGTGGAAGTCTCTTTCTAACTCCTTTTGCTAGAAAGAGAGTTCCGCTTTTAATTTGTAACTTGTTGCTTTGTGAAACGGGCCTTTGGTATTTTTTTTGCATAACAACAAGGAACATGTTGTATAGCTGTATGTAAAATCTTATCTTAATTTATACAGAACTATACTTTACAGCCTGAGGCTCTACTTTGAAATCCGTAATTCGAACTTCGTCTATTGCTATCCCTTTTGCTCTCGACGCGTCACTAATTCGCAAGAAAGTGACGGGGCGATCCGAAGTTCGAATTATTGATTTCAAAGTAGAGCCCCTGGCAAAAAAGTCGAGCCAATAATGAGGTCGCTGTTCGGAATGAAATCGGCAACATGATCCAAGGTTTACTTAAAGGTGCGTAAACAGAGTATCCCTCTACGTAAAGGTGCGTTTAGACCCAGCGAAGGAGTGCTCTAGAACATGTTGTCTTTATTTTTACAAAGTAAACGTAAGAGATAATGCCATAGAATTCTTGTTCGTTCGCTTGGTCTAAACCCACCCTAAGATATAACGCATAGAATTCTTGTTCTTTCACTTCGTGTAAATCGGGCCTAACTCTAACTAACTTGATGAGAAGAGGCCCTACTTGGAAAATAGAAGTTTGAAGTTAGATTAGCTCTATCCCTGTCACTCGTTTTTCGAGACTAAATTGAGAGAAAAGGACACTTTATGTACTAAATATATCCGTTAGCAACACATGCTAGCAATGTCATGTCAAATTGTCAGTCAAGACGTCAAGTTCACATGGGGAAAAAAGACGGAAAAAAACGTTTAGACAGACCGACCGATGTAAACATTGACAAAAAAAGATTGTAATTGTTCTCATAAGAGATTTGTGTATTTGTTAAAATAAAAAGTTACCTCACCTAGATCATGTTACGCCGATCTTACCACATATCCTGTGTAGCACTTAGCATTAAGAAACAAGGCATTAAACTCATGAAAATGGTTAACCCGAAAGCAAAAAAGTAATGTTAAATTTTGACTGCCTTTGTCTTAGAAACAAATATTACTCCTGTTTTAAATCTATTCTTTGTAAATTTATAGGTTATTTTATAAATAATATTGTTGTATTAATTGCAGACAATTTTACCCAGGAACATTTGACGATAAAACAAATAGTATGCCGAGTATTAAGAGTTTAACTAAGGTTAAACACGAACCTGGCAGACGTGGTGAGCGACGCTTAGCGATGCTGAACAAAATGTTCATGAAGAACATCACGGACCTGCTGTCCACAGGCACCTTGGCAATGAATGTAGTCGGTCATGGCATTGAAATATCAAAAGTATGTTCTTTTAAAGTTAATTAAAAGTAATCCTATTAACTGGGAGAGATGGTAATTGTGACATGCCTATTTTAATGAATCAATTATATAAATACAGTATTTGGATCATACACACTCGAAAAATCAAATGTTGTCTTTCCTGGGGTCAATCATTCAAAGCTTGTATGTATATAAGTTATATTTTTATTTGATAGGACTAAACTAGACCTGACACTGTTTATGCAGATATGGGTGGTGGGTTCAGCCAGAAAATTAGGCATTAAAAAAGTTAACTTTGGGTATGTCCACATTGTCCACAGGAAAGACACTAACCTAGATCTGTGTATGACCCATTTACCTGTTGCATATCCTTTCTCTAGTAGACATTAAGTACCATAATTATCATTTTAATGTAGCTAAATTTTAATGTAGACTCATTGAGTTGCACCTTAGCTGTGCATGCCAAAATAAATATGGTCTAACATGATTTACAAGAACATGACACCCAATGGAATCAAATTAAAAATGTTTAAAAATTAACAGTAATAGCATTATCATTCAGCTTACTAATAGGCAATGTCATAAGCAGACCCTGTTATCTATGTAGCAAATTGGTGGCAGACCGTTGTTAGTGATGTGATAAAATGTATTAGATGTATTTTTTGATGTATTTAATATTTGACATTCAAAATAGATTATTAAAATTTGTTCTAAATTTTCTACTGGAAAAAATCCACTTTAGGCAAGAAAACAATCTCTCCCCTTCTACCGTAAGTGGTAAAACATTCATATTTTTGTAACTTTGCAATGTATTTTAATTCATAGTTAGTTTAATTTCAATTTCTTCACTTCCTAACAACTTACTGATTTTTTGTACTGTGGTATATCCTTGGTTTTTAAATAAAACTTTTCTTAGTTTCTGGCAAACTTGATTACCTTTAGGGTGTTCTCTGAGCACAATGTGCAATCATTAATTTCGAAAACATTGTCACATCATTAACAACCATCTGCCACCAAAATTTTGCTACATAGATAACAGGGTCTGGTCATAAGGCAACTAACAAAAGTATAACTTTTCTTACAGTTCAATTTAATCAGATCATAGATTACAAATCCATAGGAGTAACATGACAATTATAATTATTTGTTTTTATTAGGTTAAGGTAACACCAGACTTTCAAACAGTAAATGTTTTCTGGGTCTGTAAAGGGGACTCAACAGATGAGCAGACAGAAGAGCTGCTGAGCAGAGTGGCGGGGCCGTTGCGCGCTGAACTCTCCAGTCTCAGAGTCATGGGAGTAGTGCCTTACATCTGTTTTGTAAAAGGTAATGAATCAATACTTTGAAAAAAAAAGGAGTTTAGATTCATGTAAGTTGAACCAGTTCCTGTTCATTGCGCTAAAAATATGGTACAAACATGTAAACCTGATGAATGAGAAAGCAGTCTAAAAGTTTTAATTGTTACTACTACACAGAGAATTTACTTTAGTTTTTTTTTAATTATCCAACAAGCTGATTTTTAGGCTTATTATAAGCATTTCAATACCAAAAGTTTTATTTTAATTGGTTCAGTCTTTTTTTGGGTAATACCATCGACAAATTTAAACAAACAAATAGAAATACAAGAAATCCAAGCATCTGCAATCTGGAGCCAACACTGTTTTATAACCTTTTTTATCAATGACTTACTTCAAACTCGGATAAATCTATGCAAAACGAAAACGGAATTTGCATCTCTTATAAAACAAGTTAAGTTTTAAATTCATATACCAAATTTCAAGGATATATCCAAGTTTGATGTTAAGCGACTCAAATATTTTCAACCAACTTATATATCTGTGAATCCATCAGCCTAGAAGTTTTTATATCGGTTTTCACTAGGGAACTGATGATGTTTAAGGGATTAAAAGTACCGCTTGTCCATCTCTGGGCAATAAACTATCCCAGTACCAAATTTTACGTCGATCGAATTTGGTTAACTTTCGCGTTAGTAACTTATATGTATTCATGTAATTGGTACAGACGCACTTCTCGCTGCTGCACCGCGCTCTCTAACACACTTAAAAAATATGTATTCTGGACGGACTAGGTAGATATTTTTCACGGTTATTGAGTCCAAAATAATTGCTTCAGCCACTCAATGTTTACGAACCCTTGTCACCACAAGTTCAGTGTCATATTAACTGTTTTACTAAAAGGTACCTACTATATTCCTATTTTTTTTAACCTATAACTGTAATGATTTTAAGATGGTATTTTACTATGTTTCTATTTTACTCTTGTAACTTTATTACTGATTAACATGTTTGGCTAGACTGTAGGTTAATTGTACACACAGCAACACACCTAACTAACCATTGGAGGCAGAGCAGAGAGAAAATATCAATGCTTGACAGGGATGTAGATATGTTTTTCATATTAAATATATTTACATCCCTTTCAAGCATTGACACTTATTCTCAGCTCCGTCTTTAATGGTCAGTTAAGTGTGTGGGCGACTGTACTAAATAAATAAATGAAAATAAACTTCTGTATATTTTATAATAGTAGAGATGTATGTATGTGCAGACCGGCAGGAAGCCCAGCTGGGGGACCTGGACCGGCGGCTCGCCGCGGCCGACTACGGCGACGACTACGAGCCCACGGACTTGGGCCACTTGCTCCGGACAGAGTTCACACTTAACACCAAACTGTCTCCTGAAATGAAGGTATATGTCTTAACGAGTCGGTTCATAAGTTCTGGCATTAATGAAAACATTGATTTATACAGTGTGTCCTTGGATAAAGTGCACAAACGAAAAGAGATGACACTAGGTGCAATTTCACGCACAAAAAGTTTTTTTGACGGTGTCCTTATTTTATTTTTGATCAAAGTGAAATATCTCGCCTCATATGAGGTCTATTGAGATGAAATAAACGGTTTTTTAATACCAGAGCATTTTCTGTGTCATACAAATAAAATAAAAAATCGAAAATATATGCCAAACACAAAAAACTGGTTTTTCTTCAAAATAATGTAGGTATTTATTTTTTGTAAATTCCTAATAATTCCTCAAATTACTTAAAAATATGCCTATTACCTTAGGTTATTATTACCTATACTTAATTATTTCTGAACTCATTGTCTTTAATTAGAAAAAAGAATTACGCGTGTAATTCAAACACGACCTTTTTGATTTGATGAGCGGTGATGTATGTGTTGTTTGTGTTTTTTGTGTCTGTAATAGTTTTCTGAAAAAAGCAAGCAACAAATCTCCGTGAACGTCAGCCCAAATAAAGTTGGGGGTCTAGCTACACTGCTAGATAGTGACTAAGCTACAATTTAAGATCAAGGCGGGCGGTGCTGCGGGCAACAATATTATTTGTCATACCGTTTAATATTATTAGAAAGTAATAATAATGATGGAAATTTACAGCCCAAGACAAATAGGCAAGAGGTTATTATAATAATTTTGTATGCTTACGTAAATTCCTTGTTCCCGTCTATCTAGTCAGTAATGACCTTATGACGTCATTGGGGTTGTTAATGGATGGCTGAGTCACATTCTTTTTATCTTTTAAGCCAATAAAACAGCAATTGTGCTCCATTGCTATTGTTTCCCGTAACTTTTGTGATTCATGGTAGTCGAGCATTATGGAATTATACGATAAATATTAAGTCATATTTTTCCGGAATTCTCGGAATTGATTAAGTAGAGAGCGGCCGGCCGCCTTAATTCACATGTCTATTTATTACTTATTAGCCCCGTAGAACTCGTTTATCGGGCTTTACCTTTGGGAATTATTAAATAATTCGAGATAACTGTGTTGTTCAGAATATATGGTCTATATGTGTGCTCAATAATTATTCCCATTTTCCCCATAAACTAGGAGGAAGGATAATAAACATCTGACAATGCGTTAAACGAGAGGAAAATCATATTTTTATTGTTTATAATTTAAGTGGAAAATGTTGCTCTTTAGGGTTCCGAAGTCATCCTAGGAAAGGAACCGTTGTAGTTTCGCCATGTTCGCCTGTCCGTAGAACTCGGAGAATCTTGGTACTATTAAGCTGGAATTTGGCACTGTTGTACAAATTGCTTGCCCCCATCATTTTTATTTTAATTTTCTGTGATATACTTTTTGATTTATAGCCAAAAATGTACGAAAAATGACCGTCCCCCCAACCTTATCTCCGAAGTTTATTAACCTCCTAAGACCCACCATACAACGAAATTTGTCAATGGAATATGAATCTACTGCGAATGAAATAAAGTCAATTTTCTTATTTGATCGCGAGTTCTAAAAACAAAAGAAATTTTACTTTACTTCCTTTGCACTAGATCTTTATTTCAATGGCAGTATTTTGTACTATTTTTAGTACAAGAACCCTCAGGAGGTTAATCAAAAAAATATGAAAAAAAACCTGACGTATAGATAATAAGTTATATTTTATGGGAAAAATACAATGAAGTGTTCATTATTTACAGTTTTTGAGAAATAACAAAAAAACTAAGAAAATCTGTATTAAAATTTAGGCCAGTCAAAATGGACCTTATTGCCTAGAAAATAAAGCTCATAACAAAATGAGTATTTTCTGTTGCGATTACTAAGCATATTATCTTCAATACGGAACCCTCGGTGCGCGAGTCCGACTCGCACTTGACCGGTTTTATTTTACGTCTTTTTGCATGGAACCCTAATGCCCTTATAAACGTGGATTGAGTAGTTAAGCCAAGCTTTGTCCTTATCAGTGGAATTCAAATGTCACAACGACAGGTCAGGACAAAACGTGGCATAGCTACTCCATGGTTACTCCACGTTTATAAGTAAGGGCATAAAACTTAGTTTCCTTGCCTACTCAGTTTTTTTTAGCTTAACAAAAAATATTTGTCTTAAGACATTGCTCTAACTTTATTTGTAGGCAAAAATAAAGCAAATAGAAGACCATTTGCCGGTAGAAGAGGAAATAATACCAGAGATGACGCATAACGTTTACGGTTTGGATCACGGGAAGATTATGAGCAGGCTACTGGCTTCCAGGAAAAAGAGTGTCGACGCGTGGAGGAACATGAACGAAGAGAATACAGTGATATCATACAGGACACCAGAGATCAAGGCAGTTGATGAAGAAACTGGTGACCAAAAGCGTGACCTAGCTGATTTCTTGTTGAAACGACAGGTAAGTTACGTTAATCCTTCCACATTCATGAGTATTATCTTATCTTAGCTTATCTTACAGATGGGACCCTTTCAGATAGACTGCGACCCTTGATCTTTTGTGCAATTACCCTCTTACACATTCAGCTGTTTAAAGGTGCAGGTTTCCTCACGATGTTTTTCTTTCACCGTAAGAGCCTCGGGTTATTGAGGTACTTAAGTTAGAAACATAGACCGCTGGGTTCGATCGAACTCGGTACCTTACTTCACGAGTCGACTGTCTAAGCCACTTAGGCCACCGACGTTCTTACATTTATATGTAGTGTGTAGTAAGTTTACTAACGTGTTATAGAAGTTTTACTGACGGATTTTTGTATTGCATAAAGTTACTTGGCGAAATATCAGGTGGTCAGAAGTGCATCAATTTGATAATGCATCTGACGCACGAATGCCCTGCCCATGTTCTAAGAATATGCTCGACTGTATTTCGACCGCAACTTTTATCGATATTCTCTCGGTAAATGTCAACTTTTCCGGGATAAAAAATATCCTATGTCCTTCCCCGGAATACAATCTGTCTTGGCCACAATTCATAAGATCTGTTTAGCCGTTTAGTTCTAAAAAGGTAACAATCAAACAAACAGAGTTACCTACTTTCGCATTAATAATATTGAAAAAAAAAGTACAAATATTGGACTTGCGTACGTACCTATGATATCCTATAACGAATTTCGGAAGTCCTAGGATAAAATCCATTTAGTTACTTCGAGTAAGTATTGTAATAGCATTGAGAAATAATTATAAAGAATCGAATCTGTTTTACGTGTTATATGCTACCCCCATTCTTTGTCAAACAGCGATTTGTTACAGAGTCTAATAATACTTTTATTGTTGTATTAATCTGTCCTTGATGATTATAGGGGCTTAAAAGAGGGTGCTATCCCTACCATTATTATGTAATTCATATAATCTCTGAATCAATGCATTATCAAATAAACGTTACACAGTTGTGACAATGAGAATGTTTTTTTCAGATTCAACAGAATAAGCTTCACAAGGGACGTCGTAATTCTTGTGATAACTTGATGTTAGAGGAAAGAAATCTAAATGAAGAGGAATATTGGACTGATGACGATCAGTATGATGACGAGGACCATGATGAATTCTACGCTGAACCTCGGCGTCCGGAGCAGGACTCTAGGCAGCAATAAAGTTAGCTTACTCGTATTACATACATTACATATTTATTAATGTTTAATTATAGGTTTATACTGCCAAATCTTTTTCATTTTAGCTTAGCCGACTATAGTTTGTAGAAATACTTGTCCTTTGGAAACTGAGATCTGATGTTGTAGCTGAAACGCCTTAATTCTTTTTTATCGTATCTATGTTTGAATCAGTTAACAGGAAAGGGTTCCGAAGTAAAACTAGGAACCCTAAAAGTTTCGCCATATCCGTCTGTCTGTCTGTCTATCCTAAGTAGAATTGATTTGTTGTTGAGATATGGGGGCCTAAAGTTTTTAAACCAACTAAAAATCATAAAATAAAAACTAAATAACTTTAATTAGAAAATTAGTTCATACTTCTTGTTTATCGAGATAGTTTTTTGTGTTTGTAGTTACGGCGTCGGAACCTACAAGCATGGTCCGACATGCTCTTGCCCGGTTTTTTATTATTTTTCACGATAAGCTACACGTACAGACCTATTCAGTTGAAATTTTAACTAATTATTACAGTTAAAAAGAAGACGGCTGTCATGGCACTCATGACTTGTTAATATTGAGTGACGCAGTCAGGCGGACTGACGACTAGGTAGGAATTATAGCTTCGTTGGCACCTTTTCGGGGCCCTAAGAATTACCATCTAAATAAAGATGCGATAACATCGATCACTTTCTCTAAGTGGGAGGTACAACATATCATTTACACACAATGTATCGCTAGAAACGCATCATTTTTTGTATATGTGATAAAAAAAAGCCTTATCGTTTTTTGAAGAGTCGATGATAAAGCTTACTTATAGTTCGGTCAATCTAATCTGGGGTGGAATTTTAAAAACTTAATTTACCTAAAAGCAAGGCATGTAAAAAGAGGTGCTTAATTATTTAAATTATATGTATTTAAAAATCAATATTAATTAAAAATACGTTCGATTCTAGAAAACGCGAGACCATGTACGTATTACTAATTTTGCAGGAATTTAAAAACTTTAAATAAAAGTGGATATCGTTAATGTTAACTATCATGTCGTATCTCAGTATCGAGGTTTCGTCATGTGTGCCTATTACTTAGGAAACAAAATTAATGTCTATAAAAATAACTGGATCAAATGCAAAATTAATAAAAGTGGTATCTTAAAATTCCTATGTATGATTTATAATAAAAAATTAAAATGATTATTTTTTTGTTGTATTCTAATTAGCACGTCATGCGTTTATACATTCATTACTTAGGTTTTGTAAACAAGATTATTTTTAATTCAAAGGTCACGCAGCCTCATTTTAATCGAAAACAATACAATAATGTTATCAAGTGTACCTCGTTCGCTTAACCCGCGCATAAACAGCTTCGGTGAATAACAATGTATGAGAATAGACATAACACAAAACAAACATTATGTTCTAGGCGGCCATTTTTCCTGTGTTTAGAGAAAACTGTGAATTAGATTCATGACTCAAAATAGCATTATTATCAATTCAGAAGCTTAAACCAGTCAGTATTAAGTGCGATAAGCATTATGTTGCTATAGGTACCGAAAAAGGTCGATACTTATAATAAAACGCTTATTTCCCGCATCGTATCAACTACCTTACGAAACACTCCGAGACGGGTACGAGGGTAGTTGTTTCAAGCTCAAATTGAAAAAAATATGTTATTGGAGTTCATGTCACGTTTTGGTGGAACTAGGGAGACCTTGACGTTATACATACAATATGAAGTGGGCCGGGTGATTCCTTCCCCATTCTGCTTCGATCTCGTGAGTTGAAACTCAGAGTAAGTACTTGGGGAACATAGGTTATTTTCTTTTGACTATTTTATGAAGTAATTAATGAAAATAAACGGATGGTATTGGTTTTGTAGATAGGTGACGACGTATGTTAATATACATAGGTAGTCTGGCCAAGTATTTGCGTTTTTACCATACGATTGCCTACAAATAACACTTATTTAATTTGACCACCAATCAAAAAGTACTTGACTAATTTTATTTATTGCTAGTTAAAATTTACGAAAAACCTCCGTTAAAACGGTCTTTATATTTTATAGCGATTTAAAAAATTACAACAACAACACAACAACTACACCTTACATCAACAGCAACGACAACAACAACTACACCTTACAACGCCGTTTACAGCTTTGTATGAACGCCAAAGTCAGACACGAAAGCCACGTGAAGTTAAATATTTAGGATTTTTGAAACTAGATAATTTAACCGTGGCATCAGTTCTTCACAATGTTTGCTTGAAGCTGACAATAAGAAAACGTAGGAAACCTTTTTGGTTGTTTCCAATAGGAAAATATTCATCTCGTTATAACAACATAAACGTAGCTGGTGCGGCGGTTTGGATTCCGTCAATTTCATGAACACCTACGAATTTATCTTTATTAATGTAAGTTTTGCCTTTTTATAGAATCTGGTAGATTTTCATTTGAACTCTGGAGCAATTTAAAATTGGAAAGTTTGCAATCCAGTTTTGTACCGATATCTTTCTTCATTCGGCGTATCGTGCGCTCACTTGATAGGGTTAAAGTTTTGCCAAGACTAGGCTAGTGGCTAGCAAAATATGTATGTAATTCAAATACCTATATTTATCTTTTATTGAGGATGGCCTAATTATTTTTTTGGCATAAATCTTTATGAGAAGCCTAAGTAGTACAGTTACGCTGATTTTCTAACATTTTTCTCTTATTGTACTGAGTTTAATATTGGATTTTTAAATTAAGGCGATATGTAAATATTTTATGAGAAACTTAAGTACAGTCAATCTGATTTTCTATTATTTATCGGTTATTGGATAAACAGCTTTCTTTCTAGGGTGAGCTAATTACATGTTAAATGTTAGTTGGTTCTTCAGCACGTGGCATTGACGATATACTTATACGTTTGAGTGGCTACATCATTTGCCAACAGCTGTTGAGGCGTATTCATTTCAGTTTGAGTTGATTTTGTTGCAATTGCATTATCTTATTGTGGTAAGTTCAGAGACGGAACTGCATCGTTTTTTATTTATTTTTAAACGACGATCCGTGGATTGAAGTTGTTAATCACAAATGACTTATTATACACAATTTTCGCAGATTTGTTTTATAAATCTGGGGGGTTACCATGACATCAATACGAACTTATCCGACAAAAAACGATGGCAAAACATTATTCACTACATCTGTACCCTTTTCCATCCTTCGGAAAACAAAGAAAACTTCTTTTACTGTCTTTGTGATGTTGATAAACATCCATACACCGAACATCTTACCACCATTTTTGGTTTTTTAGTATTCTAATTAATAACGTAATATTTGTAAAAACAAATAATGGGACAAATTAAACTACGTTCGCGCTTTCGTCGGGCGTCACGGTGTGACAATTAACCCAGTGGCAGACTTAGCGGAGCGGCCATCAATCGCCATCAATCGTCGTCTGCGGGGGAGGCGGAAGGTGAATATGCAGTGTAACCTAGGGTGTAACTAAAAAAATATATAATGTCTTTATAAGATTATTTTTTAACCGACTTCAGAAAAAGAGGAGGTTCTATGTTCGACATTATGTTTTTTTTATGTATGTTCACCGATTTCTCCATTCGTCCGATTTTGAAGAATCTTTTTTTTGTTTGATAGATAAATCACTATGTGCTCTATGCCTGTAGTATTAAGGAGTTCCCTGAATTCCTCACGAATCCCTTTATCAAATACCGATTCGGTGACAATAGGACCACCTCGGACGTATAACCTATTTTTTAATTTTTTGCGTTTTTGAAGGCGGTTTACCGTTTTTGTTTTTATCTTTAAAATAAAGATATTTGAAGGTTTTGCGATTATTCATCATAACCATTCTTAACAGTTTATTAAGACAATAATTATATTTGATCAAACTTCGATGGTCCGAGCTCTGGGTTAAATTATAATTAATATTTTATCTCCGAATTTGGGAGTGTCATCAGTCTCATCAGCGTCTCCTAGCGCTAACTTCTGTTCTGGGTCCAGTTCTGATTCCGCTTGCTGTTTCAGCACCAACGGTTGGTCCAACGGCTCTGATATTGCAATCGTTTCGCCATAAAATAATTACTATTGTCGGTTGATTTGCTTTAGACTCAACCAAACTTCGTCTTCGGATGAAGATAAGATCACTAATCTGCGAAATCGATGTGGTCGATTCTCTAATAATTCTTAGTTTTGATTTGTAAACAACGATTTTCTCTTGAGCTTTTCTTATTGGCAATTAATCGCGAGAGCAAATATTTTTTAGTAGGTAGGTAGGTAAGTGTGTCTCTATTCGTTGCCTTGGACGAAAAAGTAATGATTGTCGATTGGGGATGAGGGATTGGTTATACTTATTATGGATGATTTAAAATTAAACAACCTCACGGGAACCAATCAAATCTACTTAGTCGAGATATTTTTCTCTTTAAATTCGTGATTTGTGCTTTCATTTAAGATTATCTTTCAGATTTTTATTACTTGTAGTTAGTCAGTAGTGAGAGGGTTACTCGCTCATCCCTGAAAATGAAATTTTTCGAGTTCATTATATTTCATAAAAGGTGTCCCCCAAATCTAAAAAAATATACTTAATAAAATGTAGGTACATATTTTTTTCTTAAGAACTATCCATCCAATGATACGTCCCTCACTCGCCATGATATTGTAAAAAAAACACATTGCTTTACAAGTAGGTATCCCGTTTTTTTTTTCATTATTTTATTTAACAACTTTGTCAGCGTAATTTAAATGTATTACTATGCCAAAGTACAGTTTTGTAGTAGGTACGTTAAGTCTAAGTTAAACCGCGGCTAGACAGACAGACGGACTGACTATAAGTACTAAGGGTTCCTTCTTTGTTGAGTACGGAAACCTAGAAAGCGTGCAACTACCTGGTTTCATATGCTTATATCTGAAGAATGAAACGACAAAATAGATAAGGTAAGTACCATAAAAAAACCGTTTGGTTTTTTTCTTCCTACTAGTAAAGGTTTCTATTGCTAGGTATGATGGGTACTACTAGGTTATTAGTGCAAATATATTTTGCAATACGATGAGCTTCGGTAGGATATGAAGGGAGTCCCATATGTTCCGGCCAGGGTGCGCGGCGCTCAAACCGGCCCGGGCGCTTCGCGCCTCCACGGCCACCTGTTCGCGCCCGCCCCGCGGCCCGCGGAACCCTCGCCCCGCTGCGCGCGCCGAGCGCTCCCTCCCCTCATTCGTTCCGCGACGCGTCGTCTCGCCGGCCGGCTTCTGACACTCGCCCGGGCTCATTCTCCCCGCGTCCGTTACCCGCATCGTACCTCGCCCAACACATTCAGCATGACGGAAAGCACGGACACCCCGGCGGCCGCGGCGCCCGAGAAGACCCCCACCGAGAACGGCAGCACCGAGACCCCGCCGGAAGAGAGCCCCGAGAAGGTGGTGGACGAGAAGGACAAGGAGAGTCCGCCGCCCAAGGAGATGCGCGCCGTCGTGCTCACCGGCTTCGGTGGCCTCAAGACCGTCAAGATCCTCAAGAAGCCCGAACCCACTGTCGCCGAGGGCGAGGTCCTCATTAGAGTCAAAGCCTGGTAAGTTAATAAACTTCACTTGCTACCCGATTATTAATGTATTCCAATTATTTTGCTAAAATATTCTCCGAAATACTGGAGCCGAACAGGTTTCGCATGCGATTTAAACGCAACGTGTTTTTGTGAGACGGTACATTATTTCTAATATGAAGGAGAGTAGTTACGTTTTAGAAATTGAGGGTAGAAGTTTTATATATTTTTAATTTGTACTTAACGTCTTTTTGGTTGATACTGTTAATGTATTACTAAAAATGTTAGTCCGTGAGTTGGGTTGGGATACATGCATTATACCGATTCGCGAGCTGCGATTTGTGTAGTATGGATATTATCTTTCGGCTGACGCCCGCGCTGGGCCCCATCCCCCGCCGTGTCTCGCCGGGCTCATTATCATGATTCACATCTGCCGCTACGACACCAAGATGCACCCGTTCAATTGAAAATTCTGCACGCGCTCTCGAATCTGCCGCCGGCCCACCGCCGTGCGGCCCGCCGACGCGCCCTTTAGCGGATTTACACTCCAATGGACGACCACGACGGAACCACACATCAGGCCCGCCATTAAAATTTGCATTACCGAGGCTGTCAAAATAATAAGTAGTCAACTTTCAGATACTTGCCAAAAGCCATTACTCCCTATTTCCTATAAGACAGCAGAATTATAAGTAAATAAACAGAATACATTCTATCCGATGATACATAGCACTCGTGATCTTTCTTTAAATTTCGCTGGACAGCTTATTGTTTATTCAGTGGAATAGTTATGGAAAATCGCGTTCGATCCATGTTCGAGTAACTGCGTTCACGCATGCATCTGCGCAGCGGAGCATGTCGTCGCGGCTCCGCCGGCGTCGCGTGAAGTAGAAGGCTACAATTTTAATGATATTTTGTCATACGAAGCCGCATCGTAGCGAGTTCGTGCGAAAGTGAGTTGAGCGCCCACTGACATTGTTCTTTGTTCGTTTTTATCGCTCCAGTGCTTCAGATAATGCAGCCGACTTGCTTCAAACTCGACGCTACTTGAGAGACGACGCGGTCATGAGTTATCGCCCACTTTTCTTGTTAAAGTTAACTGGTGTTGGCTTTAGCCATTTTCTTACTTAACGATGAATGATGTGTTTTGTTTTTGTGTCTGCCATCCTACGGTATCTGTAACAAACTTGCTGTAGTTATTTTAAAAACAGTTAAGATTATTTTCTTCTTGGACGTTATCATGTTAGAAACTTTTTACGTCTCTCTAAAGCACAAGTCTTACTCGCTCAAGATAGATAAAAGATAAATATTGGGTATTTGGATGTCACTGTTTATATTGTACATGTAAAAATTCAGATGAACGATTATAACATCAGGTCAAGAGCCCCAATTTCAAGAATTTGATAGCTTAAGTAGGTACCTAATCCTCTAAAGCTTAAAAGATGCTTGAAAAAAATACTGATCAAAGTAAATTGTTACGGTTCAAGAGCGAAGAGAGTGAGGTGAAGTAGTAAGTTGGTGCATCCCCCGGTCGCGCTAAATTTAGCGCGCTTATCGCCAGCTTACTATGTAAATGACCGCGACATACACGAGGCCAGCTGCCGCGAAAATATGAGCCGACTGGCCGCGGTCGACTTGAGGCTCGAAGCTCGCATCCGACCGGTACCGGTGCAGATACAAGTTCTGCAGAGTCTAGACTGCTCCGCAAAAACGTGTGAGTTCCGCCCACACGTCGCTGCACACCGGCACCCCGCGACCGTTTACAAAATACACACAGCTAACTTAAATATTAAGAACACTTCGGTTAATGCTAACTTAGCTACAGCTGACAGTTTATTTAAAGTTAACTTTAATGCGTCTTTCCATGACCAACGTTCAGCAAGTTATTTATTTTAAATTATGTTACTTCAATAGGAACCTTCCCAAATATGTATTTAAATAAAAGAAACAAATAACTTGAAGGCGTTCAAGGGTAACAAAGTGTTCTACAAACACCCAACAAACCGCTTAACTTGATTATTATCTCAGAGTTTGTTGACCTACAATTAAATAGTCATTATAATGTAAGGTAACCGACGCCGAATGTTTGAAATAATACCTGTCTAGCGCTCTAGTCACGCGGCGCTCGGTGAGGTAGATGACCATGATTTCACCGAACGGTTGAGACTTTTTTTTGACAGTATTTACATACTGTACCTAAGTAGTAGGGTTTGTTTTATTGACATTTACTCGTCGGATTGTGGGATCATCCCGATTCATTTATGTTAAAGTGCATTTGTTTGTCGACACGAGTGTTACAGATTCTTGTTTATCCATGTGCACAAATTAGCAAGAACAATAAATCTTGAAGTTTCTGAAAGGGATCTGGTATATGTTACGTCTCACTTAATTAAGCTGCTTATTCCAGACTTGAAAGAATTTGGAAACCAGGTTGTCGACTCGGATGATTCATTTGGTGCACATGCGTTTTATTTTATTATTCTTCCTAAAAGGGAACACCAGTCTTTGTGATAAATAAAAACAAGACAGTGGAGAGCCGTAAGGCGTACAAATTGTAAAACCTCGGAATCCAGGGACAGTCAATGAATCTTTATAAAAACTTTTGAAATGTGTTTTTAGAAATATATAGAAAAAAGTTTAAAAAAATATATATCTTAATTTTATGAATTATTGGATATACTTACATATATAAAATTCTGAATTATAATTGATATATATCAACGCACAGCCCAAACAGTTGGACTTAGAGACTTGAAATTTTACTCATAGACTTTACGCAGTGTAGAGATCCACTAACGAAGGATTTTTGGAAATTCCGCCCCTAAGGGGGTAAAAAAGGGGATGAAAATTTGTATGAAAATCCGTCAGTTTTGAAGTTAGAATCTTTAAATTTTGTATTTAGGTCGACGATTGAAAATTGATTCATAAGTATACAGCGTTTTTGATAATTTCATTCCCGAAGGGATGGATAGGGGTAAAACTGACTGACTGATCGATCAACGCATAGCCTAAACCGCTGGACCTAGGGACTTGAAATTTGAAGGGAATATTCCTTGGGTACCCTAGGGGTGCACAAAGAAGGGATTTTTGGAAACTCATCTCCTAAGGGGTTAAAATAGGTTAGAAGTTTGCATGACCTATGGTCATTTTTGTAGTTGGAAAAGTGTTAATTGGTAATTAAGCTACTGTTTATAAATAAAAATAAAAATAATAATAAATAAAATGATCGACGGACTTTCATACAAATTTTCATCCCCTTTTTTACCCCCTTAGGGGCGGAATTTCCAAAAATCCTTCGTTAATGGATCTCTACACTATGTAAGGTATCTATGTGCAAAATTTCAAGTCTCTAGGTCCAGCGGTTTGGGCTGGGCGTTGATATATCAATTAGAATTTAGAATTTTATGTATACAAAAATTTAAAAAATTAAGTCCTTTTTTTTTATTTTATTCTATATATTGTTAAAACACATTTCAATTTTTTTATAAAGGTTCTTTGACTGTCCCTGGATTCCAATTTCCAAGGTATAAATCTTACGGCACTCCACTAAGAGCACAAACAAATGAAGTAAACCTCTAACGTAAACGAAAATATTAGTTCCCCTACCGATCAGTCGTCGAGCTCGCGATCAAGAACAAGGGTTCCTTGTTTAATAGTGCCATTAATTTAATGACTTGTAGCAGTTATAAAATGAATCTCTCCGATGAAGCGCGGCCCGGCGCGGCGATGCCGTTCAGCTAATGTGTTTTTGTAAGAATTCTCAAAGGGATCTGACCAATGAATAACATACCATTATTTTCAATTAGGTCAAGTCGGTGTCAGTGTGAGTCGTCTTCCAAGAACAATCGACGTACTCACGCCTTTCGTGAGTGGCTTTCTTTTTGATTCCGAGAGTGCTTAATTATATGTGGAGATAAGTAGAGGGGGATGGGAAACGCGATCGTCGAGTTTTTGTTTCGTAGCGGGCATCTGTTCTACGTCATCTATCACTTAGGTATGAGAGTATAAAGGTTGGTTCAAATCCAGTTTTAGTTTAAAAAAAAACTTATATTACGATACCCGCAGAATCGATCAGATCAATTAATTTAATCAAATTTACAGTAAAATCTTTTATTAGTTCAATCTGTCTCATGACGCAATTGCTCTTCTTTTTGTAGCAAAAGTGCTTGTTAATTGCTTACATCCTCTCCTTTGTTGGCGTATCAATTTAAGGCCTAAAAATAGCGTCTGCCCCTCTGGTAATGCGACCGAGCTCTATGGTATAAAGTGCAGTATTGTGCATTTTAATGGGCTTTGAAGCCACATAAGATGGGAGAGATGAATTTGTTTATTACCCTCTTCCTTATTGAGAGCGTCTGCGCGAGATAGCTCTCATCCTATGACTCACTAGAAAGTTATGTTCTTGAGCTAACTCGATTGGAATAACTCGCCATTCTACCTGACTGCAACCACTGTGTAGGAGGACTCGCCCGCGAGATTGCACGTACACTTTAACTGGATAATGTCTACTCGTACTGTCTGTGGAACCGACTCCTAGAGTTAATAGAATGTTCAATTGAATGAAAATGAACTTTCGTTTCGTCTCAAGTTTCATTTTATAAACTTACGCCTTAAAATAGGGTCTGTTGTTTAATAATGGGTTATAATAACACGCTATCGGCCGCCGCATATGTCAAGATGCAACTGCCTATCCATCATTCAATCAATCATGGTCAGTTTGATGGGCAGCTTATGTTTACAGTCAAAGTCGTTAAAAACCGGTGTGAACATTTGTATATTTTGATTGTGAGCTTTGTGAAATACTTACTCTTCAATTGTGGTAAAACAATTGGATCGACTAAAATTACTATAATATAACAAGTGTAGTGAGTAGATGTGTCATAGTGTTTATTCTTGCATCGCATGTGCGTCGGTCCGTGCTTATCTACTTATAGCTAACTTGCGCAAATGAGTCAGACCAAGGTAGAGTAGTAATTGACTCATCACATCATGCATCATTTAAAAACAAATAAACTGGTTAATTTCAGCATTATTGATTTTAGTGCTTCTTCCTTCCGCTCTATCAGGAAGTTTGAATTTAATTATGAGTTGCTAATTAATATTCAGACCCCGCTAAATCTTCTGTCTCATCTGTAGTTTGTATTAGAATTGGTAATAATTTTCCTCTTATACCTCTTTTTCACACTCTCGGACTAGTTATTGATTTTATATTTAAAACCAAAAGGTAGCTTAGGTACCATGTTGGGTTTTGTTATCGCTATACATTAATAACAGAGCGATAAGTAATCGATTAGCCGTTTCAAACAAACAGCCGATAGTCATGGAAAGTGACAGAGGACCCATAGGGTGCAACTAAAACGAGCATAAATATCCTTAGGTACCTTATTGAGCATTTTGCTGCTATTGTAGTATTCGTGTGGGAGATTGTGCAGGGGTAGGTATGTCCCTGTATTACCCCAGCCCGAGCCGAGCAGACAGGCGGAAACCGCGGACATGTGCCTATCTATAAAATCCTTCGTCGTGCAGCAGATGCTGCAGGCGGGCCGGCGCTCGGGGCGCTCGCGGCCACATTGTGCGGAGTCTGTCAAGTCATTGAACTTACGAAAATGCTCCTTCGCTTATTGTGCCCATAATCGAATCAACTCTTCGCTCTATATGGCAGTAAAAAAGTCGCATTCTTTTATCTTTTTTGACAAATAAAACACGGATGACAGGTAACAAATCTCCAAAATATCCGAACCGAATTTCTCGGAACCTTAAACGTCTTGTCGTGCGTGTGCCCTTATTTAGATGCGTATCCATAATCAATCTTTATCATCCTGTTGTCCTATGTTATGAAGATGATCTGCTGCATTGGTTTTGCTTACTTTTACAGTGCGATACCGTTAATTTTAACACGAGTTTGTTTTCTTCCCGGTTGCTGGGCAAAATGAACTGGAAAATCCCGTGACTAGGTCCTCGCATGAAAAAGGGGTGTGGTTGTGCGTTGTGGCAGGGTGGCTCGGGGAGGTGTTCGTCGCACTCGGGGGTGCGGGGTGCCTGTAATGTCTGCCGAGGCACGGGAGGGGGGGGGGGGGGCGCCGGATCAATACGGCGCGTCCCCCCCTCGCCTCGCCTCACTGCCTCACTGCCCGACCAATCTCCGCAGGCCCTACGTCTTTCGACTCCAATGCTTATTTTTTATAGCGCCCATTAACCGAGCTCTTCGATAAATGAATAGAAGCACATTGTGTTGATATTTTTTACTCTCGGATAGCGGGATCGTTCCTCTTATGTTAATAATTCATATCCGATACAATCTAGCGCAATCTTTCTTTCACTCTGCGGTTCACGATTATCGGGCCAACTCATATTTCTTGCGTGGTTTATTACTAAATAATATTTCTCCTACTTGTTGAGCGCTAGCTGTACAAGCAAGCACACAATAAAAACAAAAACCAAAGAAATAATATATATGTATTGCCTATAAATTTACCAATGTGATGAAATATTTTTTTGCCTTCCTAGAATGTGGTGAAAATAGTTTCAGACATTGTAGGTATGTTAGATGTATCACATAATGAAATTATTGAGACTGAGGGCTGATTTTTCAATCCCCAGATAAAACTATCCGTCAGTATTACTATCCTTTTCTGAAGTCATATGAAAGAAAAGGACAGCTAAAATTTACCTTCCGGATAGCTTTATCTGGGGATTGAAAAATCAGCCCTTAATTGGTCAGCAATACCAATAACGTTAAAAAAGTTGTGTACCTACTTTTTAATTTTGAGTTTATAGTTTTTTCAGTGAGATCTCATTAATGGTTGACGATTTATATTTAGCCAAGCATTCTCAAGAAGGTAATTCTAAGTTAAGTTACTTGTTCAAGTTACTTTAACATAAGTAAGTACTTAAGTAAGTATAGTATTCTAGAGCAGGGATGGACCTTATCCCTGCTGTACCTAGTATTAGCCTAAAACAACATTTACATCATACCTAGTTAAGGAGAATGCAATCTTACTAATATTATAATTGAGAAAGTTTGGATGTTTGAATCTAAATCACGCTTCAACCACTGAACGGAGCGGGATGAAACTTGGCACACATATAGGTTAGGTCCTGGAATAGGACATAGGATAGGTAGTTTTTATCCCGGAAAATTGGACAGTTCCCGAGGGAGCAGCGATAAACGACTTCTACGCGGACAGAGTCGCGGGCAAAAGCTAGTTTTTAATAAAGCTAAAATCCGTGCATAGAAATGCATTTAGCTTGCATTTACCCGTAATTGTGATGGCACTAATTATTTCCACCGAGGGACCGTGGGACGGGAGACATTCCTCGAGCCATTTTCAAAGGTTACTTCCCGTGATTTGTAAAGACGGCAAAGTTACCTAAATGAATACTTACAGGTGGCTCTGCGGCTTTGGTCTCCTAGTCGTGTGCGGTTATTGGGCCGCGGGAACGTAAGACGTGCTTAAAGTACAAATTCCGGAACTGGAGCCGGAGTCGCAGATCTATATTTAGTTACATAGAAGTGAGGGCACCCTTATTTGCCATCGCAACGTAAGTACGCCCTAACGGTCCGCCAGCGTTTTTTGCCTCAACATTTGGGTCGGCCACTATAATGATATTCCGTTTATTACCCAGTGACGGCATCAGTTCGGTGATGCCAGTATTTTGAGTCATTTTTTGCGCCCGCATTCATACACATGGCAGCAAGAGGGGTGTTACATTAGCATAATGTATTATGATGATTTTCTTAACGTTTTGCTTTAACGTTAGTTGTTTCGTGCGTTGATTTAGAGGTAGTGTACCTTGTTTTGATGTTTGATAAAGACTGAAACTTTTCCGTTCGCATTTTAGGGTTCCGTACCCGAAGCGAAGGGAGCCAAACGGGACCCTATTAATAAGCCTATGCTGCCCGTCCGTCCGTCCTAACTTTAAAGAGCTGTATCTTTTGAATCGTAATAGATAGCGGTTGTTTTTCGGAATATGTGTTTTTACGGCGGATTTACTAACAAATAAAAAAAACAAAGAGTGAAATATTAGGGGGTCCCCATATAAGAAACGTTTTCAACGTATTTTTATTTCTGTTGTATCGTAAAAATGGTAAAGGCGTCAATTTTAGTACGATTATAGTACAAACTGAAGAAAAACAAAAAATTACTAAAAAATGGTCAAGAGTGACTCGGGCACGCAGTGATTCGATTCGGAATCGAATTCAAATCTGAATATAAGTAGTATCGGAATAGGATACACCCATTTTTAACAATGTATGAAAATTTCAAAACCATTTCGAGGAATAGGCTTCCCGAATCGATCCCAGTAGTTAGATTAAAAAAATATGTTACAATGAATAAATTAAATTATAATAAAGTTAAGAAATGGCCTTCATTTCACCCGTAAATGCCGGTCCAAATTGCGCTAAATCAAGCTCTTTTGTGGTTTTACATAAAACATAAACCTATCCAATATTTTGTTTTATAAGTACAATTTAGATATCTAGCTGACACCTACGTTTGAAGACAGTGTGTTCATGTCAAATTTATTTGTTTACAAATTGACTGTAATTCTTATGATGAAATTAATATATTAATGAGACCATTTATCTTTTGAGTTATGTGTGATGGATGAATGATAATCATTTTTGTGGTGAGGTTTCATAGAGGTTCAAAACGACGACATCGACATTTATTGTAGAAACTCATGATTGGAAGTATGGAATCCGCCTTTTCACCAAATATAATGTGATTGTGTTAAGCAAAGTTAGTCTAGAATCAAGGGTCCTGTAGGAAGTGTTGTATTAATTGAGGTCTAGGTAGGTATAGGTAGTGCCCCCAGAGTTGAGGTCACGCACACAACAATATGTCATGTAATGACAGCGGGATTTTGAAATTACTGTTCTTTTTTCGTACCGATAGCAAATTCAACAGTGAATTGCAAGATAGACCAAAAAGTTCCTTTAAACTATTTTTTAAAGTATTATTTACAAAAATACATCGAATTCAAACAAAATAGTTTTATTTTTATTTTGATCTATTTTATTAAAATATTTATAGATACCTATTCAAATAGTTTTATTTAAAGAAATGAGTTATATGAATAAATAAAGGTCAGATATGCATAGGTAAATAATATTAATCGTAAAACCCAAAGAGAATAATAAATTGCCTGGGTTTTATTTATGTAGCTGTTAAAGTTGTCTTTACCTATAAGTACATTCATTACTTTACGACTGCCACCATGCCATCCTGAACTCAACCCTATAGAACTTTCACATTTAACAGCGCCATGAGAAAATTAGACGAAGAAATTGAAGCACTTGACAAAGAGACGTTTCACAATATTTTCAGAAAAACCCAAGAAAAAGAAGAAAGATACTGGATAATGGAACCTAAGATTGATGATTTATCCGAGAACCAAACCTTGTAATCAATCCTGACAAATCAGATGAATATAGTGAATATTATTAAAATATATATTTAAGTGTTTTTATTTACATTCACTCATTCATTTGATTCATCCACTTTTTTGCAATCAGTACTTCATGTAGCTGTGTGTGTTATCATTCACCTCAACTCTCGTGGCACTAGGTACCTATAATAATTAATAAGCAAATGGTTGAATGCTTTTATACCCTGAAATAATAAATTATATCATAATGTTTGTTTACATTATGATTGAATGACGTTCGTCTATTATGACTTTGAAAACGGATTACAGATAATAAAAAATCGTCTTTCTAAATCTTAGACGAAGTATAGGTACCCATTTTTTATAAATATCTACGTCATCTTGTCGTTACAAGTAGGTAAGGTTACTTTAATTTAATAAATTATTTACCCTTTAATTTTATTTACTTATTGGTTTGGTATCGCTAGGTAAGAATTCCTTTGAATTGACCAAAGCAGAATTGATGTAACTTTATTCCTATTTAATGTTGTTGTTGCAGATGTACTCTACATCCTTTTCTTTCGACTAAATCATTAACGGTCCATTACTAGAACATTAGTGTTTTTCTGTATTTCGACGTTATTGCGGAAATGTCATTCTCAACACCTCGCTCGCTAACAGGCGGGCCCCACAGTATTTGCCCAAGTAGGTACCTAGATACCTACCATTTTCATAACATTTTTCAAATGACTAACAGTAAAGATAAGGATTCTTCGGAATCCAAAAAAGCTCCTCGGTCACAACTGATTTGTGGTAAGCGCAAACAGGCTGTCTTTGTCTTTTGAATGATAAATATTTATCTATTTTTGTTTCCTTTATCTATCAGTTTCAAGATAACACCAAGAAAATATTTATCTTGCTTTCATGGAAAGATAAATACCGAAGGGCAATAATGTTTTTGCTGACCCTTCCGCCCACATTTTTTACTCGATAAGTTTCCATCCTCAGCCCGCGGGTACCATTCGTTTTACATTTCGCCGGTTCGTGACGGGATGAACTGTTTGGCATGCATAATGTATATCGGAGGTCTGCAATTTGTTCTAAACAACAGCATGTAGGTAGGTATGTTACGTGCGCTCATCAACGTTTAAGAACATAAATCTAACTTTATTTTGTTACATTTTGATACGAATTTACCTTTATGAATGTGTTCAGTCAAAAATGTACTTATTCATAATACAAACAGTTATAAATTATTAGTGTACCTAACTAAACAATAATAATCAGAGTCAGAATGGCAAATACTACGTTTACCGTGTTTGTTTGACTTTTGTTTTCCTTATTAAAATGTTTTCGAGCGACAGTTCAAAAATGAACGTAAGTACTTAATGAAATGCTATTTCAACACGAACATCGTAAAAGGACTCTTCACTGGATTGCAGGGGGGATGTTTAATAAATGTGGGTCATTGTAAGGGTCGTTCCGACTTCGTTAGCTGATGGAAGGCGCCAATCGAAGTGCATTTCATCGCTTTGCTTTAGAAATGTTTCTGCAATCCACGTTTTTTCCAAGAATGTCAACCAAATAGTTACCTAAACTACTGATTAATTGTTATTAAAGTGGTTAATTGAGGCTTTGTTAGACTTCATTCATCTAAACTCAATCAAAAGGGTTCCAAGTTAGACCGTGTGTTGGCTCGAGTTTAAAATCAAGGGCTATTATCGGTTATTGTGTAACCGCCGACTTCTGAAAGCGTTAATTGGTGGTTCATCAATCGAATTCTTGTCTGTTTATAGCTTTGCTATTAGAGCACTTTTGAGAGCAAACGTTTGAATACTTTGAATGGACGCCGAGTCGAAGTCGAACATCCGCGGGTTCGCCGTGTGGCGGCCGGCGGCCGGGCCGTGGCTGTGTGTGCTCGGCTGTCATTACGCAGCAGTATCCCCTACGTTAAATGTCCAGCCGCCGGTTCACTTCCGGGCAGGGCAATTAATACGAGTGACTGTGACGAATACTGGAGTATGACGTCCAGTTGCTATGTCAGTGACTAATCAACAATGAGGTTGCGAATGTAAATTCCTCTGTCAATTACTTGGAAACATGCCAAGTTACCAGTAATGAGCAATAACCCTTAAGATGACTATATGCCGGGCATAATACAAGGAATTACGGCATTTAGTCCTCGAACTTTAGAAGTCATTGTCTCTGCAAAAACGAGATATAATAACATAATATACATAATAATGTCTTAAGATAAAGACAAAACTTAAATGTTGCCCAAAGGCTTATTGTCTAAATACTTAAAGCTCGTTTGTTTCTATTCCAGCTATGCAATATTTGACACGAGTTGTGAATCGTAATACTCACTTCCGTTTAGTTTTTTAAACATTTGTCTAAAGACACCACACAAGTAAGTGGCACGTGGTGCGCATTACAAAGTTGATCGCAACTTTTGTTCGGAGTCACTGGCAGGAATGTGAAGGTAATTATGTTAGATAACCATATTCAGAGCCCATTATGGTGTATGTAACTGTGACGAGAAGTATAGCAGGGATGCCGATTTAAAAAAAACGAGATTAGACTTATCATGGACCGTCCATAATAATAACATCCAAACTAGTATGTGCTTTGTTCACGCGTGTTTGTCATTTCGCGCGTGGTGCTTACGGGTTCCCATTAATGCTAGCAATGCGACATATTTCCGAGTCGGCCATAGAGAGCACGGGCAATATGGGCATCCCTGGCGGGGTCGGTGAGTGGCACGCGGCGTCAGATCGGAAGCCGATAGAGGCGTCACGCCGCGATCGCCGCGCTACATTGTTTGTATTCATTCTGCTTGCTCCCAAACCGCTAACCGGATATTAGTCGCCTCTAAGCACCTGCGCTGTCACCCCTGGTAAACTAGTGACCGAATTGGATAACTAAAGAACTAATCTTCTTTTATAACTTTATTTATTTACCATTTCATTAGAAATCATTCCGTGCAACGACACAACAAACCCATAATAAAGATGCAAAGGAACAAAATATACTTACGTAGGTAAGTATAACATACAGCGGATCTATAAAACGAACACGGTAAAATACTAAGTGCTTAACGGATGCATATAGGTACTTACATATAGATACCCATCTATATAGATTTCCCTGGATGAGCCGGCTAAACTGGATGGGTGGTAGAGAATTTGAATTAAATTCTCTTGGCTGTCTGTGGCTACAAAGATTTCTGCAATATTTAAATAGATGTAGTGAATTGGTACCTAAGCAGCCCTCTGCTAACTATTTAGGCTATTTATAGATATTGATTCTTCCCACTAAGTCCCTTATTAGAATTAGAACTGGAGTGACTTTTAGTTTTGTCATTGTTTCAGTTTAGTTTATTTTTAGATGTTAATTTATTGCTGCTAGACTGGGGCTTAATACTAAAGCGCGGTCCATATGTCCAGTCACGCTATTTGTTTGACACACTAGCACAATTTCATTATTCACGCGACGTTTTCCATACTTTACATTCCGGTTTTATAATATATGTGGCACTGGCACTAGATGGGCATATAGCAATAAAAACTATGTTTGTTCTGGATGGACATTGATGGGCAGGGACAACATCCCATAATATCCCATGTAGGTACGACATGTGTCGTCACAATGGGAAATTCATTCATTCAGGGGACCTTTCCAGATCTCATGAAATATAGTAAAGTCATACCTCTTTTTAAATCGGGCGACATGAGTGATATAACGAACTTCCGTCCCATTTCCATACTACCGGTTTTAAGTAAAGTCTTTGAGAAACTAATGCTGAATGATATGTTAGGTCACTTTAATAGAAATAAACTACTTAATAGTAACCAGTTTGGGTTTACCAGAGGTCGATCAACAATTGATGCGGCATCTGTTCTCATTAAATACATATATAACAGTTGGGAGAAATCTTGTGATGCGGTAGGAATATTTTGTGATCTTTCCAAAGCTTTTGATTGCGTGGATCATTCGACCCTTATTTTAAAATTAAAACACTATGGATTGTCCAATAAAGCTTTAAGTCTTATGTCTTCTTATCTAAGTGACAGAACTCAAACAGTGGTTGTAAACAAAACGCAATCAATTGGAGCTACAGTGAAACTAGGTGTGCCTCAAGGCTCCATTTTAGGTCCTTTTCTATTTCTCGTTTATATAAATGACTTACCACCAACAGTAGATAAACTTTGTGATATTGTGCTTTTTGCTGATGATACTTCATTAATTTTCAAGGTAGATAGAAAGTCCGTAGACTACAGTATGATAAACGCCATACTAGTTAAAGTACTTAATTGGTTTACTAGTAACAATTTACTACTAAATGCTAAGAAAACTAAATGTGTTAGGTTCGCTTTGCCTAATGTTAAACCGGTAGATTCTAGTATTTTTATAAATGACGAGTGTCTGCAAATGGTAGATAAGGCAGTTTTTCTAGGCATAACAATAGATAAAAATGTGCAATGGGGTCCCCATATAGCTGTACTGGCAGGTAAACTAAGTTCGGCAGCTTATGCCGTTAGGAAAATTAGACAGCTAACTAATGTTGAAACAGCTCGCTTAGTTTATTATAGTTATTTCCATAGTGTCATGTCGTACGGTATTCTGGTTTGGGGTAAGGCAGCTGAAATACAAACTATATTTGTTTTACAAAAAAGGGCCATTCGTTCTATTTATAACTTAAATTCTCGTGACTCCTTAAGAGAACTATTTAAAGAAATTAATATCTTAACTGTAGCATCTCAATTTATTTATGAGAATATTATTTATGTTATTAAAAATTTAGATTCTTTCACCAAAAATTCTGATATACATAATTTAAATACAAGAAATAAAAATAAAATTGCTATTAGAAAATTTCGCGTACGTAAAGTATATAAATCATTTGTTGGTCAATGCATTCATTTCTATAATAAATTACCTGACGTAGTTTTAAAGTTACCCTTTTCAGCACTTAAAAATTACTTGAAAAAGTCGTTAATGTCTAAAGCGTATTATAGGGTCGAGGATTATCTAGCAGACAAAAATGCATGGCCTAAACTCGAAAATTAGTCAATAATAATTTGTTCAAATGTAAAACCTTTATCTTGTCTAGGGGACACTGTTGATGTAGGAAAACATGTCGAAACTTTGTTTATTATTAATTTTTTTGTTTTTGCCTTTTTCTCCGTCTATATCTCTCCTAATATTTTTGCCATGTTTTCCTGCTGATCTACGCATGATATTTGATATTATATTTAAATTAATATTTATAGCTTTATATAATACTAGACTAAGTTGTATCATTGTAATAGGAAATATGGTTAAAAAAATGACTGACTGCTGAGTTTCTTGCGGCGTTTCTTCTCGGCAGTGGTCTCCTCTTGGGAAGCGCTGGTAGACTCCTGACGTGTAAAGGTGCCCGTGCGGCCTACTTACTGAATAAATGACTTTTATCTTTTTTTTTTTTTTTTTCAATAATTGGAATACTCCCTTGCGGGTATCCCCAATTATTAAACGTCTATTTTTCCTATTCCTAACAATAATGTGTTTTACAACTATAAAATTAACCGTGAACCAAGAACACTGTTTTTGTCTATAACTTATTTAATTACCTACGAACTTGTTCACCACTCATTGCGGTTAGCTCAGTGAAATATCAAATAATACTGTGTTGTGTAGGTATTAAATCGTTGATTCATTCTTACATATCGTACATATTATAGAGGGAATAAGCGGAGTCAGCTTCCTGTGGCTCCTCGTAATAGGCGCATAATCGTGTGCGTTAACTCGCTAACACGTCGAACCGGAATACAAATGAATCAGAAAGTACTCGGCTGAAGGAATTCCTTTAGTGCATTCGTACTCGTGCTCAAGAACTGCCAACTATTCCGCTTCATTTACGCATACGCACCCGCAGATGAGTAGCACTGAATCAATAAATTACCAAGTTGCCAGTCAATTTACTTTACGCGTCGTAAATATCTAATAGGTACATAAACTATTGTCGTTAATTATCGGAAGAGTTAATATGCCAGATACTATTCAATCGGGGTTTTTTTCTCTTGGATGTATACCTACCTTCCTAATTTGAATCTCAACTAATACTATAATACAGGTATATCGATCGTGATATATTATATTATAAATTATGTTCCCAATAGGTACATAGGTAGGTACTTGAATATTTTTACTAAGAAAAGTTATGACCCAGAGATATACCTACTTATTTAATATCCAAGTATAATTATGTATGTATAGTACTGTGCTGTTCCTTTCCTCAATAACTTCTAAGCCCGTCAAGCCCCCTAATTGGACCCAATTAGTACTGATTAGGCAAATTTAATGAGATCCTTTGCAAATTAGGTTTCATGTAAGTATGTTTCAAAGTTTCATGCTTCTTTTTGTAACATAATTATGAATGGGTACTTTTGTAGCCACATAAGCACGAAGTTTGTTTAGAAGGAATAAGATGCAAAAGTAGGTAGGTAGGTATGTACCTATTTGTAATAGTCTGTTCAGATGGGTTCGCTGCTTCATGCTTATGTATGAGCACGAGCAGGGACCAGGGAAGTACATAATATTTTCGTGAGACATAATTTACTTACTTACTAAAAATAAAACAAACGGTTTAAACTTACGATAATAATTCTGGAACGATCCGACATTTTTTGACTCTGTGTAGTCCTTTAGCGAGGGTTAAGTGCGCTCACCGCGGCGCTGCTGCACTCCACCCCCACCGAGCACATTTACCACGATCTAAGAGTTTTGCAATAATCTTATGCAAAGACTGAATGTTATAGATACGCCAAGCATTATTTACATTTTGTTTCGCGATGCAGGAAATATGATTACTACCCCGTTGGAATACCAAATTAGCTCAAGACCGTTGTACCTGTACCTCGGAATGCGCACGTCCATAGAAAATGAAAGTAGCAAGTTGGAGATGCAATTTCGCGCGGGCGCCCGACGGTAGGAAGGATTTCGCCGAAGCGCAGTGGAACGTGACGCTCGACATCCGACTTGCGCAAGTTCCACAACATCGAACGTTGAAATTGCGTACTTTTAGCCTCCTAAGTTTTCTAGTTACCAAAGAGGTCACCTTAATCGAATTCCGAAATTCCTTAGCGAACGTCCTGCTCCTAATAACTAAGTCTGAATTAACTTACACAGATTAGATTACTAACGGACTGCGCAACCGACACGGACATTCTTTTGTAAGTGTAATTAGACCCTTTGACGATGAGTTATGCGTGTGCTTAATGTATACGAGTAGTACTTATAACTTTGTTCTCGTGTGTACGAGTATATTAAAATATGTCTGATAGTATTCTGACGGTTGATCGGCTGTGAAATGAAAGCCGGTCGTGAGCAACTCAAGTTAAGAATAGGCAAATGAACTAAATAGGGTAGAGGTTAAAGTATCGACATGGATGCATGGCATGCAGGTCGATCGTCTGGCTGTCGAAGTACGTGGCGAGGCACCGGCGCGCCGTCGCGACGCCGCCGCCCGACGTCGCGCCGCCTCCAACCCCAATGCAATTTACAATAATTTACCCCGCGCACGGCTTACTCATCCATTTGTACATTTTTAATGTTCGCCTTTATAAACTTCACAGTTCGGAGAAATATCATACAAATACGTGGATGTCATAGATACCTAGTATGTGTTTTTAGCGTGCTGATACGATGACAAATATTTTCCATAAGATCTTTTCAAAATAATATTAACGACAAGTAGGTAATGTTGTGATAATATGAGGTTTTAGTCCTTCAAAATCAAAATCAAAATATTTTTATTGCATGACTGTAGGTCTCAAGTATAATATTATACAGATGTCAAATACATGTGTGTGTGCATCACTACAATCTACCATAAATTATGGTGTACAATAATTGACTGAGTCAATGAACAATAGGTAGTTCCTTTACCTATTGTTCATTGACTCAGTACCTTTACACTTTACTTTACTTTACTTTACCTTTCAAATTGCATTCAAAATGCAGTGGTGGCAGTAAAATTTTCATATCATTTAGGTAGTTAAAAAAAAGTTAAGCTATAATATAATCTTAAAGGATGTGGAAGTAGTGGGTAATTAAGATTACTTAAACGGGGACAGGGCTGTCGGTTGTCAGCACACGGCTAATGGCAACTCGCTCGAGTGTGCGGGGAATTGGAATAGTCACCGACCTGGGGTTGAACCTTGGCACAAGGCTCCGAGGACTTCTTGACACGCAACGGAAAACAAACATTCAGCTTTGGGTGTTTTAAGCCCAAGCCTAATTTATAATGTAATTTAATCTTAGAATTTCGAGCACGAACTTGCCGTGGCAACAATGGATTATAAATTTTGTGACAATGCGTCAGTAATTTCACGGATTAATAACAAAAACTAGTCTCCTACCTGCGTATGAGGCGCATTACGGACTATTGTTGTTAAAGGAAGCCATTCAAGTCTGTTGAATACGAGTCGCCGGTCAGGTAGCGTGTGTAAAATTCGATACGAGCGTCGCAGCTAGAGATTATCTCGGCTTAACATTCCGACCCGCGGCAATGTCGCTCCCAGGAGCGATCGGCCCCATATAGTACAATTTTTTTCTGATGATAAAACGATAGTGCCCGCGTCCAATTTACCCAATAAAAAGCATGCGGGTGTACACGTTGGGCGACAACTGCCGTCTCGCTGACGACGTATCTCGCTATTCGACTCCTATGTCGCGTGAGTAATTATTCAGAATTACGAACTCTAAATGCATTTATACTGACTATTGTGGAGCTGTCGGGGCTGCGTGTTGGAAGGGGTGCCCCGAGGGGAGCGCGGCGTGTTCACTATCCCTCGATGCGTTCATATTCACTTTTCTATGCAATTAAGCAATATTACAAAACTAAAATGGGTAAACAACTATTGAAATCTGTAATTTGAAACGATATGGTAGAAAATAGAGGGGATTAAAATAACGAAGCCATTTCAAACATTTTAGGAATCCAAACTAATTTCCGTTCAAGCAAGCGAGGCTTCTGAAGAATATTTTGGTTAAACTGCCCATTTTTTATCAATACGGGTAATTAAGACTATTTTAGAACGGGCCTACCAAATAGGAGCCACAAACAAACTGAAAGTCCTTGTTATACGATATCGAATCGTGATTGGATCGTAAACACGGAGAACAAATTGGATTGGAAAAACCGTAGTATACAGCTCGTTACATTGTTTAATAGGAACTACTGGATGCCTGTATGCTGCGGGATATTTTTGGCTTCGCAGAATGTACATTTCCTTGTTAGGTGTAGTGATTTTAACTTCCTTAACTTCGCTGCTTTATGGCCAACAGTTAACCGCAATACCGTAGGTGTTACTGTAAAAACAGACACCGTAATAAGTAATAGTTGAAGCAGTACCTTTAATTGTAAAACGTTAACTAATGTTGTTTATATTATTTAAACGAAATAAGAACGTGCCTATGTAAATACACTGATTGGTGTACAACATGGTAATTGGAGTCTACCGTCGATTGTGAGCACTCTCTGCTGAAAAGATCTGTACTTCTGTAGTCAGTTAGCTATGCGCGGTGCGGAGCAGACATGGTGAATAAAGTTTTTACACCTAGTTCGTAATGTTTAAAAAAATCTATTTAACTACTTGTTAAGCGGAAATTAGAATTAAGCTCATTTTAACCAAAATAATGAAGAATGTGGGTGAAACGTGTGTTGGCTGTTAATTTATAATTTTTACGTGTGTAACAGCCATGCTAAAAGTTATGGACTAAGCAAACAGTTAATGTAGACGTGCAAGTATGTGGCGTATCCTTACAAGTAGGCGGATTGCAATTGAAGACGTAACATGCATTTGTAGACATGTATATAGTAGTGGAGTATAAGTTATTCGTACGGCGCGACACCTCGAGGATGTCGCAAGACAGGGGGACAATCGCAAATAATATCGATTACCCGCGGCCGGCGGCGGCGGCCGACGCGCGGTTTTGTAACGCAGGGCACGAACCGCGCCAAACAATCTACGACCAGCATGATGTTACATATTTATTAATTAGCACATCTATATGACAGGTGAGGACATACCGATCGATGTAGGGACGGACAAAGCCTCCTAATATGGTCTGTTCCGAATATAACACGGCCTTCATCTTAATTTTGTAAGCAGGTACTAAGAAAATGGGTTTTGTTATTTCTCTAATTTATCAACATACTGCAATTTGTTTGAATTAGCGTTGCACGGGGTTTGCAGTGGGCCCCCGAGCAGAAACGGGCGGCTACGGTGTTTTGGAAGTCGTGCGAATAAACTAAACACTCTTAATCTGGGGCTATGACGCAGGCGCGGATCTGGTTTTGTGATTATTTGTGTGTATATGTCTTATGACTATCTTTATAGCTCATTTCATCAAATATTCATGCCTAAACATGAAAGTGCTTACGGCCTCGCGTGACGAGACTGTAGCGCTTTTTATTCGAATTAAAGGACGGGAATCGAAGCTGACCTTCTGATATAGTGGACGTCGCTTCGGTTCAACTTAATATTTACACAGCGTAACAATAGTAAGACGCAGTTGAGGGGCTCATATTGATGTTGATTGATACGTCAACGAGTTTAAATATTTAAATGTGGGTAGCTTTATGCCGCCTGCGCCTCTGGGCGCATAATAACAAATGGCTGCCGCATTCCTAGCCCCACTCTGTTAATTACTAGTTTTATTAAATCGTTGCACGATGAAGTTTACCCGAGCGCCTCATGAACGATTAAACAAACAGTAAGCTGGTGTGCACAACATATTAAACGTAGAGCTGGGCTCGTTTTACAAGCTTTAAGCTTGCTGTTATAGGATAAGAGCGAAAACGACGTGGTTCCGTTCGCAACGCCGAATCGAGCCGAGCCGAGCGACGCCTTTTTCACTCTTACTGCAGGGACATAAAACTTTTTCTTACCGGCTCAAGCCGATTCCGCGTCGATAGGTCTGGGGAGAACCTAAGTCTTTATAATGTGGGTTAAATCACCTATAACCTCGTAACTACCGCTTAACGTAACACGGTTAAAGTTAGAACCGAATAATAACTTTGTTGAATCGCGGCCTCACTCGACAAAGGGAGGATTTCATTGTTTTTGTTGGCGTATGACTAACGTTGTGCTTCTATTGTTCCAGCGGGCTCAACTTCCAAGATCTGATCGTGCGACAAGGCGCCATCGACTCGCCGCCGAAGACCCCATTCATCCTCGGCTTCGAGTGCGCCGGGGAGATCGAGCAGGTCGGCGAAGGCGTCACCAACTTCAAGGTAACTTAACACTTAGGTATTTATTCATCTTTCTGTATAATAAATGAAACACGGCGCGCCAAATGTCAATCAATCGATCAGACGCGGGATTCACTTGGTAGCTTTAAAACCGGAAAGACAAACTCTGCATGAAAATTAAAGCTTGTTATGGAATACTTAACTTAATGTGGACCCAGCAATAAAGGTGATGGTAATCAAACGTAAACAGGTTAAAACGAGTTACTTAACCTACTTTAGGCACCACTAATAGCGTCTCAGTAAATTTTAAGTCAATTAAGTACCTAATAAACATCAAGGTAAGCAAATAGATGAAAGCAAATAACACGTTTCTATTATAAATGTGTACAGAGTGCGCATAAACAATGTCCAGTGTTAGCCACGCATGAGGTATCGCGCTTGCATACCTTATAGCTCCAACAAGGTTGTTCGTAGTCGTAAATCAATAGATATCTACCCACATCGAGTTAAATCGAGTAATTTGCGGATTAAGCAACTTTACACGCTATAAATAGCATAAATTACCTATATTATTATGCATTTTGTTATATTTTAGTGTAATATACCTAGATGCAACAAGTAAACAAGTATAACGGTCACATTAATTGGGTAATCGGAGTAATAGCAGGATGTTTGGTGATTAATATCAATTTAACTATACAGTCGTCATACGTATCAATTAAAACTCCATAACATAAGATCTTATCTAAGCGCATTTTGTAAGGAAGCTGTAAAACGTGTTAACACTTAGTACAGTTGACTTCATCCGCCCAGTTATCAGTGAAACCAAATTGTATCTGACTGTCTACCTTCAGAATGTCAGTAATTTGGCACTTTAATCAACCGGATTATCATCAACTGCATTCTATCTAAATTAACGACGACTAGAATTCAATTTTGGTAACTAGTCGGTTTCTGTAACACTATGATTTATCTTAATCAGACTTTGCCAAGAAATGAGATTCAAGTAGATAAACTATATCTAAGATATGCATCAATCAAAATTAAACTACCGCCTACTAAAAATGCCCGTTTTATAGGTGGGAGACCAAGTGGTGGCCTTGCCAGAGTACAAGGCATGGGCGGAGCTGGTGTCAGTTCCAGCGCAGTATGTGTACGCACTGCCGGCGGGCATGGCGCCGCTCGACGCAGTGGCTGTCACCACCAACTACGTCGTCGCCTACCTGCTGCTCTTCGAGATGGCCAACCTGGCCCCCGGCAAGAGCCTGCTCGTGCACTCCGCTGGAGGCGGCGTGGTGAGTTCTACTTTGTTGTTGTATAAGGATAAAAGGCTAGGTGTTCGGTTTAAATGCATAAAATTAGCTTCGAACCTAGTTTACAGCGGGGCAAAATCAGCTTTTCAATGTTTGAAAAACGTTTATGTCCCGATTTTTTATCAACTCAAATCGTATTATTACTAAAAAGAAAATAGATGTCAGTCCTAGCTTAAACACGGGTAAAAGTTAAAGCACGGATTTATCTCATGACAATGTTTAACTTTACAATGTTTCATCTTCAAAGCTCAGTAGCGAGCAACATTTTAAGTTCCAAGAATTGTCGGCGCCTGTATGTGAACCTCATAATAGCCGAGCAAACAATCCAACTAGTTCTCTAATTGATGCTCTGAATTAGGTGAAAAAAAACCCTTGCTTGCTTTGGAATCTCGTCGCTTCCGCCCGTGACGTCACACGACCCTTCGCGTCAATGACCTTTCGCGACTGCTGCGAATGGCTAACTTTGGGTGCGGCCAATCAATATACCCAGTCTGGCCAATAAACCCAAAAGGCATCAATTTTAAAGCAGCCTATTATGAGTAATACGGTTTATGGGCTTACAAAGGGGTGATATGGGTACAAAACTATTGTGTAACACTTCTCCCATAATTGTGTGCCCTGGCCCGAGGTTCGCATATTATGAACCACTTTATATCGAAGTGTCAATTACGCCGTGATTCTATTAAGCTGAACATGAGAATTCAATTGCGGCACGGTGCGGAGCGCCTTACCCCTATGGAGACTCGCGGAGTACCTATTGCTCGGTACGGTTTCTCTCGGTTATTTTACCACAGTTATAATTTGCAACAAGTTATTTTTTGTATTACCTGAATTTCATCTTCGACTCAATTCATTTCGTTGACTTTATTTGACGTAGATTTACGCATTAATGTAACGTAAAATTAAGGTAGGTTAGATAGCTTGAGAGATGTGATCTTCGGGTGTAGTGTATACAAAGCCAGCCAACACAACAACGCGTGCGTAAAGAGTACATGTCAGCTGCGATTGTCATCTATTGGTGTTGTATGCAACCACAAGGCCGGGGGACTCTGTAGGTATTATTCATATGGTTTACATATACCTACATCACTGGATAATCTTGTATACATTGATCTAATAGTCCCGAACTTAGCTCTAGGTTTTTACTATTTATACAAGACAACAATGAAGATACTTATGACACGGAAATAAATACTTAGATACATGGAAAACATCCAAGACTCTGCCAAATACGCGCTCTTAACACAAATATGGGTATCCTTATCCTGGCTGGAAATTGAAACCGGGACCGTTAGCTTCGTAAGCAGGTTCTTTACCGATTAGCTTTAGGCTAACCGCGTCGTCTCTTGTCCAGGGTCAAGCGGTAGCTCAGCTGGCCAAGACGGTGGACAGCGTGACGGTGTTCGGCGTGTGCTCCAAGAGCAAGCACGAGGCGCTGAAGGCCAACAACAACAACATCGATCACCTGCTCGAGCGCGGCAGCGACTACACCAGCGAAGTCAGGAAGTGAGTACCACGCTTTACAATAAAGCCGACCCTTCATATGTCTTTATTGAAGTTTGAATATTAAGGCAATACCATCTTTTAAACACTGGACATTTAAACTTTAACAAAATAAAAGTTAACTCTACGCGGACTACTTAGATTTACCTACCTACTTAATGTAACGGCAAAACTTTACCGTCAAAAGTTTCAACAATGTGTTTAAAAATTACTGAAGCCCGGCCCGCTTTAGTGTGGATTGCGCGGTGAATTCTAAAAATGAAGGGATGAAATCACGAGGCGCTAAAAATAATAACCAGCTCATCGGCCCTTCATCTCACTAATCCCTTGTTTGTATTAACGCGACGCGCGATCGGCGCCGGAATTTATACACGTTAATGGTTGCACCTCGTCTACGCCGGTCGATCTTATCTAACCGATTTATTTAGTTAATCACTTTGATAAAAAAAAGGCTGTAGAAACCAGTACACATTAATTTTAAGTCAGCGCGCGTGTGTGACTCGGTTAGCGCTTCCGAGATAATAAGTCAAATTGTTCTCGATCGCAGGCTTTGTTAATTGGTGTTTATTACAGTTACATATTTCAAGCGCAGCCCGGCTCGTGTGATACGAATACCACCAATTTACGTAGACCCCCTCTTCCCCTCGCGTTACACAATTCGTAAGGAGGAGAGGACGAACGAACAGTAAAGTCAAGGTCCAATTACATTGGACTTACTACACGTTAATTGTTCCGTTTATAACCCGCTCCTTAGGGCAGCTGCTTCATAACAACCGCGGCATTTAATTCTCGTAAATAGAAAAAGATATTTTTACATCTGGTGAGCTCTTTAAAGCATAAACAAGCCTCACCACACAAGTTCAATGGATGTAAATAAACCGAGGATATCTACTGCCTTTAGCCGCCGCTAAATTTGTAGAAAATGGATATTGCTTCATCCGCGCCGAGCGGCTTGACTTCGAATAATATAATAATGGAAACTTGTGCTCTCTCTACTCCCATGCAGGGAATAGCTATGTTGTTTTAGGGTACCTATTTAATAAAGACGGGAGGAAAAATTATGCTGACGTAAGTTAGCACTTCACCAAGCTGTAGGATGTGATGTAGGCATCACATTTAGCGAGTTGCGGCTTCCACTCAAAAATATTTACTATTCACTTAAATATGCACCATGGACGAGTATTTATGATCATTACTTTCTCAGGATCACCCCGGATGGCGTGGACATTGTCTTGGACTGTCTTTGCGGTGAAGAATGCAATCGCGGCTACTCTCTGCTCAAGCCTATGGGCCGATACATCCTCTACGGTAACTTAATAACTCTAAAACGCACTATTATCTATAATTTTCAAAATGGGTTTTTAAACGAGTTATTTAATCTCAGGATCGTCCAACATCGTGACCGGCGAGACCAAGAGTTTCTTCAGCGCGGCGCGTGCCGTGAGTACACAATCCATTACCACTATCTGATGCTTGCCACAATGTTACACGAACACTATTTTAAACCCAGCAACTAATTTTCAAAGTGTAACTTATCTAGTCTATTTTTACTTTATTTTACTTAAGTAATTAACGTACCGGTGCGGTCTAGCTAGATCGTAATATTCATAAATGTGATAATGGTAAATGTGCTCAATAATTTCGCTAGTTTGGCCAACAGATGGTCCAAATGCACAGAATGTCAAGCATATGCTACTTATTTAAGATATCTTTTAGTACTATTTTTATATCAATACGGATGAATTGGGGAGGGGAAACGACGGGTACAAAAGTGACAAATACCTACTTCGTAATAAATAATCGGTCCTGGCAGTTCATTTAAAGGGGGTTCCTACAGACCGGAAGTTGAATCAGATTCCGATCTCAGTAGGAACGGTTAGTTATCCGTTTCCAGTCGTAATGGTGCAATTAGTCTTTGGGTAACTTACGAAATTGGCAATTTATTAGGATTTAGTACCTACCTAAAATGAAAAAAATGGATCCCTGTTTACTTGGTCTTTTGTCTCTGACGGAGCATTTTTTTTATTTAGACTTGATTTGTTTTCATGCATTTTTATGTATTGCATCCAGTCAACGTCATAAATCGCTCTCTTATTGTAAGGAAGTAAGAACACCCTGTGAAAGCGACAAGGTACTTATGACGTCGCCTTCCTCGCGGAATGCCGCGCGAGTCTCAGAGTATAGGTATAGCGATGTTAAGCATTGAACCGCTCGAGCCCTGTTATTATCAGTCGTCGGTCCGAGTGCGTCAGCCGAAAATAAAATTGGATATCTTTGTGCCTACTCGGCCATTAAAATTCCGCGTTCTATTGCGTAGCCTCCTTTGTTTTAATTGAACGTGCGGCTCTCAGTTTACTTTATACTAGAAGTATTTTATCTTTCGCTTTTAATAAATATTGGCCATTAATTCGACAGAAACTGAAGGGGGTCGATGGGGCAGTGACCACCCTTTGATTATGAGGCGGACGTTATCGTAATGTAAAAATACGGTGATATTTGCTTCTTTAAACCCTTTTCGTTGTTTTGAGTATATATTAAGCACCCAGGATATAGCATAGGTACTGTCGGATGAGCTTTTACTTTATTGCGTAACATTGTAAGGCCTGAGTGACCTAAGTAGGGTAACATTTCGACGGAGGTCGCGCTCTGAGATTTCGTACTGGTAAATCGTACGTAAGGTATTATAGCTACCAGTATGCAGAGATGTAAGAGAAGAAGAGATGATGACATATGAACAGATATATGTACATACATATATAATGATATATACAAGAAAAACAATACCTGCCTTGCTTCATTGACAGCAAACGGACACAAATAAACGACGTAGATTTATTTAGCTTGACGATTTCCCTTCCGCGTCCTGCAAAGTTGTAAACCTTACGAACCAAAACAAACCATAGGAGCTATAACACTCTGTAATCGTTCACTCAACTTATCTTCTTTACATAGTATAAAACAAAGTCGCTTCTCGTCGTTTGTCCTTCTGTATATACGCTTAGATCTTTCAGAGTACACAATGGATTTTAATGCGGTTTTCGATAGAAAGATCTTATGATTCTAGATGAAGGTTATTCTTTCTACTGGACGGATTTGGATGAAATTGAAAATGGAGATAGCTTATAAGCTATCCCTGGAGTAATACAAAGGTTACATTCATTACGGAAAAAAAAATGTTTCCGTGGGAATAACGATAATCGAAATCTAAGCGGACGAAGTCGCGGGCAGAAGCTTGTGTATAATACATTCTGGATTATGTACGGGTGTTGCAGAAAACTCACATAAACCAAAGCTTACCTACCTAGTCGCTATTAAGGGGCTTCTAAACGGGCCATATTTTCACTGCAATATGTAGCCGGCAACTATTGGTGTCTTTCTCTAACATACGAGTAAGAGAGGGACACCAATAGTTGCCCGCCACATATTGCGGTGAAAATATGGCCCGTTTAGAAGCCCCTTTAGTCAAATGTTAATGAAATATAAAATGTTTGTGTTTTGTTTGTGCAGTGGTGGCAAGTGGACAAGGTGTCTCCGATCAAGCTGTTCGACGAGAACAAGTCGCTGGCCGGGCTGAACCTGCGGCACCTGCTGTTCCAGCACGGGCGCGCGGAGTACGTGCGCCGCGCCGTCGACGCCGTGTTCCAGCTGTGGCTCGACGGGAAGGTCAAGCCGCTCGTCGACTCCACCTGGGCGCTGGAAGACGTGAGGACACTTACTTTTCCTATACACTTCGACTTCGATCTGTAGGATCTTCTTTCACTCAGTTTTTCGAATGAGCAGATTTTCCTACGTTTTTCTTTTACCGTAAAAACTTCGAGTACTTGAACAATGAAATCTTCATTGGTATATGGCAAGCACTGGGCGTCTAACTCGGTACCTTAAGATCAGGGGTTTGAACTCGGTCACGTCATGTTCAACACTATAAGCCATGGCTACACCGCCGCTCTTTTAGTACAGGGATTTTACTGCAGAGATTCCAGAAGAGCGTGCGTTTGCTAAAGTATATTGTAGCTAGAGCACGGTAAAAAAATGTAAGTGTACGAACTGAAAAATTCCTGCCCGAGCTATATAAATTTGCATCTTGCGTGAGTTGCCTAGTTTGTCTCAAGTCGAAGTTGCTTGACCTGACGCTACTCAAATGGATATCCCACAAATATAGTTAGTTAACGCAAATGCATCTACTTCGCGTTTCCGAATCCTGACTTAAACCCCGACCAAGCGTCGGGGTTGGCCGTAGCTACTGACGTTCCGCATGTTGTTGCAGCGGGTCGGCCGTGAAAGTTAAGAAAATGCCTCGTTGCGTCATAATAAACTGCAATAACCCATAAAAGCGACGACTTTGAATCGATTTTGCGCGGAAAACGGAAAATTCTCTTCTCTTGGTGTTTCCCAGTTGGTAGCAAAAAGGGACACGGTTGGTTTTCATACAAATTGAGGTGTTTACGTTATCTATGTGTTACGTTATATATCTGTGGAATATCCTAGCAATTTCAAAAAGATAAGTTTGATAGTAAATATCAAAGAGAGAAATATGATGATGATATTATTACTATACGTCTATCTTCTGTGTGTAACTGTGGAGTATCTCGGTGGAACCAAAAACTGGCGTCTACAATACAACTGAACTAACCTACGAACTATTGATCCCAAAACAAGCATGTTTACTTGCCGTTCCCTCCCACAGTCAATGCCGCGCTTAATCGACCACCTGTGGACCTTTATATTGGCGTGAGCTTCACAGGTGGTCGATTAAGTGTCTACATTCAGTTCCCGCTGTTTTTTTAGCATTAAACAGTGAAACTAAAATATGTTAAATAATATACATACTTAAGTAATTTAAATTGGCTCTTTGATCAGCCAAAGCCGAATAAATGCGGAGAAAGATTTCGATGCTAAAGCAGGTTGATCGGATGATCCATTTTGATAGGCTAATTCTAAGGCGAAGAAAAGATCTAATCAAATTCCATTTGTAGCATATTTTTCCTTTTACAACTCTAGTTTCAATTCCACCATGTCCTAGGTTGCTGAAGCGATGCAAAAGATGCACGACCGCAAGAACATCGGCAAGCTCGTCCTGGATCCTTCGCTGGAGCCGAAGCCGAAGCCGGCAACTCCCGCCAAGGGCAAGGCCGGCAAGGAGAAGAAGCCCGCCAAGGAGAGCTCCGAGGAGAAGAAGGACAAGGACAAGGAAGAGGAGAAGAAACCCGCCGAGAACGGAGACAAGAACGGTGAGAAGGAACCCGACGAACCGCTCACTAACGGTAACAGCGACGAAGGTCAGTCCCGATCCGACCGCGCATGCGTAGACGCGTAGACGCTTCGCATCGTACGTATATAATTATGCGTTTTTGATTTACCTACGCTTTTGTATTAAGTATTTTATCTACGCACGCACTGGCTAAACGCACGTCGCGTTTTTGAGCGGCGCAGCGCCGGTTAAGGTAACGGTTGGGGTTTGCAGTTCTGGGATGTCACGAAATCCCGTACATAACGATTCTGGATTCTGGGACTGCAAACCTTAGTAACGGTTATAAACTTTTATTACATTAATATATTCGTAGATTCGCTTTAAATTAGGAAGCTGGCAATTGAAGCACACCGTTATAGACGCCTACTTGCATCTTCAGTTGGCTTCAGTTTTTCTATTTAAAACGATTGCTTCATATCAAGTGCATTATAATCATAAATGTTGATATTATCATCATCATCCATCACTATAATACAAATTATATATCAAAGTAGATACATTGCTTTCATACATTTATTTTTATTTAATGTGTCATATTCTATACCTGTAAAACTATTCCGTTACTATATACCTACAATGCGTAGTCTACACTACTGCACGTAGCAATAAGTTTAAAAAGTATACTGTCATGCAGAGGTGCTGAAAGAAAGGATTAAATTCAACCCCTATCAGGAAGAAATCGGGGAAAAGCGAGAAACTCATTCCGAGCGTCACCGGCACCCTCTAGCGTAGAATATTTCTATTATACTCGTATGAAACAATAGTACATTATTGCCTAGGCAGGGAAGTAGGAAATTGCGGGCCGATTATTAAATACGAAGCCCGCAATTGCTGTTCCTGCCAAGGCAAATAGAGTGCTTTTCTCAAAAATCGCAAGAAAAAATTGTGTTGGAGTAAAATCTTCATCGCTTGAACTCATTTTTTGAATTGCATTACAAACTTCACGTGAAAAAATCATCACTCTTTACCGCCTTTTTGTTTATGACAAGGAGAAACGCAAGCATTGTTTTTAAAAAAAAACAAGCTATTCCAGACACAGATAAAAAAGTAACGTTTCGAATATAATATGGATGTATAAGACTTGTGCCCTCATTTTATTATGGCCCTTTTCACTTTTTAAATAGTTTCAAGCTAGATAATAATGGAATTTGTATGCAATATTGCGGGCTTGTGTAGCGAGCACGCAATGTTTTTTTTATAATTTGAGAACTGTCATTAAACTATGTACCTACGTCGCGTCTCAATATGTAGATAGTAATGGCAACATTTCCGGACATTTCTGAGAAAAGTAGTTTTTTATACAAATCGCAGTAAAATTTAATAACAACCTAACGACGAACGTACAGTTTGAATCTTACTCATCCAAGTTGTAAAACAAGTCTAATAAAAAGCAAGTTTTGTAAACCCGACTGCGTAGTGCATATATTATGTAAAAAAAATACCCCCCCCCCCCCTCTCATTACTTTAATTAAAATATTATAGCCCATGTCACTCTCACGCCCAAGACGAATCCAACGACTGCCTGACCTCTACTTTGAAAATCGAAGTTCGAAGTTATGTTAACTTCATCCCTGTCACTCGTCATTCGAGACTAAATCGAAAGAAAGGGATGGAGCTAACGTAACGATTTAGATTTTCAAAGTAGGTCTGATATGTTAAAATAATAAAATCCATCAAGCCATTTAAGCTGCAGAGTGTGCTTTATGACGCATTCGGGTAAATAAATTGTAATGGAACGAGAGCCGGCATTACGTTTTTTCTTTTTGCACGATATTCATGCATGACATTCAACGATCCAATGTGGGTTGATCTTACATCCGAGAGTAAAGTTATGAATGAATATCCGCTGTGCCGTGAATCGTATGAGTACGTAGTCCTACGTACAGGTCACACACATTAAAAATGTGCAAGGATCACGAATAGGTACTATTATTATAATATTACTATTTATTTTTGATCCTTGGAAATATTCGACATGACTGTGTATTTTGGCTGGCTGGCCGATATAAGTGACTTACACCGTTGAAGGCTGTCTTTTCTCGTACAATCATATAGGCAATTTGCAATTGCTCGTGTTTTGTTCGGTGACTCCTCATTGACCTCTTCCCGTATATTATAGTATTAAAGGGCTGTAATATGTTGAGACAACAAGTTAGGTATATTTTCTCCCTTGGGGTGTGAACTCTACAGTACTCTACACTCCTTCTCTGCTAAATTAATCTAAATTGTTTCAGTAGTTTACACGTAAAGATAAAAACTAGCAAACATTTAATTACAATTTATATCATAACCGACTAGTTTCATAAATGTTATTTGAGGTTTCGTTTCTTACTAAGATTTTGATTATAGGCTTTATTTCTTGCAGCAAGTTTGCCTTTTATGTCTGGTTTAGGTCAAAATTCACTTGCAAACAAAAGCTCATCCCTTCCAAGCTTAGTATTTATGCACGACTGTACTGACTTCAAATCAATACTAATCGTTACCTTATCTGCTCGGTTATGGCCGTATGGCAAGCGTGGTTCTACTCGCTAGCTACGAAGACTAATGCGACGTAAGTTTAGCCAGACAGGTCTGAGAAGTCGGGTCGGCGCTCATTGTAGTTTTAAGTCACTAACCTAAAATATTGAAATATAGACGCTTAATTAATCCATTCACTGTCCACGACTTGCTTGATAATATCACCAAGATCGTTGAATATAAGGATGAAAGTAAATCATGGAGTAAAACGTTAGCTCTTCGTGGACATTGAATTCCAAGATGCCGTTTTGAAAGAGATTGCAAACAAAGTAAGCAAGAGGCATGAACTTGGCGTAGAAATAAATAACATAAACCTCTAACCTCATTTTATTTATATTCGCAATGCCCATTAAAACTGTTTTATAGAGTGATAAGATTAGCTTATGCAAAAGTATTTACTCTGTAGTTTAATTCCGAATAACTTTGTTGTATTGGACAAAGTGCTCTTTATACAATACGTTTGCTCTTAAAGATATGGTTTGAGTTTGCATATTCCATAGCGATCCGTCCAGTCCGCAGATATGTGCTCAATGTTTGTATGAACTAATCGTTTGTTGTGTGAACTTGCAGAGTCTAAGGAGAAGCAGAAGGAGAAAGAATCCAGCTGAATTGTTTCCCGAGAACTGGACCAGACAAACCACCGCCAATTGATTATTTTATAGTTGAAGCTGTTCGTGCGACGCGCCCCCGCGGCCGCCCTACACTATGTTGCCTGATGTTTATTGTTTCGTCTATATGGATAAGCTTGCTTACGAGATTGTTCGAGGCTCGCGCCGGCGCCGAGCCCGGGCGCATCAGCATCGAGCAATGTCGTACATATTCTTACTTAGTGTTTAGTCCGTCTATCATTACATTCTTGTCTTTTGTTTTAGTTCAGTATAAATTATTAACGGTCACCCGATCGGTACAGATACTTCGTATGCGACAGCGAAATTTAAAATAAAAATATACGTACTCCATACGATTATATTAATTTGGCCTAAGTTAGAATTGTTTCAACACTCGTCTACGATTTTTTATAATTTTATGTTTAAGACTTTATTTTTAAGATGAGATATTTTAATCTGCAGTTATTTTAAATGGCTATTATACCTATGTGTAAGGTGCAGAGATGCTTAATCTTTATGTATGTTAAGCTTTAATATTTTATTAGTAAATGTTTAAAATTTGGCCCACGAGACCCTCCCGCCCGGGCTCCGCTGCCGCCGTATCGTGCTGCTCCGAGCTGAGCCGAGCCGAGCCGAGCCGAGCCGAGCCGAGCCGAGCCGAGCTGAGCCGAGCCGAGCCGAGCCGAGCCGTGCCGAGCGTCTCTACTCTACCCTAAACGAACGAACCAATGAAAACGTTACGTGTGATATTTTTGTAGTATGCTAGATATGTTGCGGTATTTTTATGCTGCCTAAACATGACATCTTTTTTTTTATTTGAGCTTGAAATGCATTTATTTTATATTTTTATACTTAAATTTTGTAAATCATTTTCTAGTTAAGAAAAAAGTTAACAGAATTTATTTAGTCGCACCAGCCGTCGTGGCGTCGTCACTCGCCAACACGTCACGCGGGCGAGCTTAATATTGTATCGCTCATTGTGGCTCCGGGCCGTCCGCAGGGGCTCCACACCCTGGACTGGTCCGAAGCTACAATCAAAATGAGTCATATTTTTATACACGAACTATGACAGAATCTCTTTCTAAGAAGCTTTTAATGTATCTTTACACACAAATATCACATATCTAATCACAAAAAATGCATTCACACGATATAAATTAGGATAATATTTTGATACCAATATTCACTGCATTTCTTTTTGATATAACCTAGTATTAATTTATCTACTCTAATTTTGTAAGGTTGTAAGTAATGTTTTACGCCATAATGTACAGTATGGTTGTAAGTATATGTACCCAGTACTACCTAATGTTTTATCTGTACTACACATATCAAGCGGATGTGAAACGTAGCCGAGGCCGAGGCCGGTCGAGGCCGCGCCGCGCCGCCGCTCTGTGCGGCTTGCGAGAGACTCCTTTAGGACTTTTTATAAAATTTACCCTTTTAGAAGATTTAGCGAGAGCGCGGCGGCGCGCGGGCCGACTGACTCGGCTAGATAGCTTTTGTATTTGAACTATAGTGACACGGCAACGTGACCTAAGATGCTGCTTTGTTTATCGTACGGTGGCTTGGTGCTAGTTTCGTCTTGTATTGTACGCGGATACGACTCGCTTCAGTGTCTCGGACCAATATCTACTTCTTGTCAGTAATCTTTGTCGCTTTGTGTGTCAAATACCTATGTGCGAATTTCTTGTAATGTAAACATATATTAATTAAATCTTGTGTATATCGACCTGTGTATGGTTTAGATTATCTTCGATTTTTCTTGTGAGAACAGCTAACTGATGAGAATCGATCAAAAGTGCCGGCGCCGGCGCGGCCCGGGCCTGCTGCCGGGCGCTGCGCCGGCGCCGGCAGAGGCTGGGTCGTTACTGTATTACACATTTATTTTTATAAGGGCGGGCCAGTGTGATATCTATACTATGAAATGGATAAATAAATATGTATGATCTGTAAAAATGCTTACTATCGTCTTTTTTTAACCCACCCGTCCGAGCAACCAACCAAGACAAAAAGGGTTTGCTATTGCGTAGGTCATGTTTATATAGGTATATAAACTACTTTTACAAGTTAGGTAGACCGTATAAACTAAAAAAAAATAGTGAGTTAATATTATAACTTGGCAAATACGATTTGGAACTAGAAAATTATTCTCAAGTGGCGTCTACGAAAGACTGATTTTAAGTAAAAATTTAACCATTTCTCCCCGAACTTTTTTGCCAAGCTATAATTTGCTCATGCACTGGTACTCACAATATCTTCTAAATGAGATAAGGCAGGGCAAGGCACGAGACAAGGGAAAATGGACTACTTTATGCTAGCCCTTTTCTAACAGTGGCCCGTTTCACGAAGCAACAAGTTGCAAATTACAAGCGGAAGTCCCTTTCTAGCAAAAGGAGTTAGAAAGAAACTTCCGCTTGTAATTTGTAACCTGTAGCTTCGTGAAACGGGCCTCTGGTAGCAGAACTCTTTAATAAAACAATCATTATTTACATTATGGGGTTCAAATATAATTTAAAATATGACAAATACTACCAATGGTAGCAAGTACCTACTTAAAAATCTAGGAAAAATGTTAAAAAATTGACGGATGCAAGATGCAATAGGGGTTGCCGCGCAGATTAGCAGTTAGTGTCGCGAATGCTGGGCATCGCGATGACGTTTAACATCTCATAACTGGCAACCCTAACTGGAAGTTAGAACATCTGTGGTGAGTATAATGTCTATGATTTAACTCTATGGTCTATGATATTCGTCACTCACTCAGTGCTTCCACCGCGCGGCCCGCGGAACCTTTTTTGACCGTACTTTGCCGCTATAACATGTGATATAGTGATCTGAGTGACTGGTGATACTGTGTGGTTGCTGAGGCTCACACGATGGAGTAGGAAACCACCGGAGCTGGTTTCCCTAAAGCTAAGTGTCTTTAGCGGCTAAGAGTCTAAGTATTTATGTGTCTAGTGCCTTTAACAGCTAGTTGTACTGTGTAAGACTTATCTTGACCGTCCCGTACAAGTCTAATCTTGACCCCCTCCAGTTTACATTAACCCTTGTTGTAACGCTGTAGTTTGAACCTATGTTCCTCTCAATATCTTGACATATCTATACCCTCTAGTGATCGAAGGGGGGTGTGTTGGAGTCAGTATACGCGTACCGGAGGATCGTTCGCGGTGTTTGCCGGTAGCGCGTCCGCCATGGCGGTGTGAGTGAGAGAGAGGAGACGATGTGATGGCTGATGGAGGGAACACTATAATATACACGGACGGGACATTCCTTGGGATGTCGCCGGGCCGGGGTCCACCATGGTGGCGTAGGTATAGTGTTCGGATAGAGCGCAGCTGCACGTCGCAAGACGTGTAGTGGTAAGACGTGAGCCTAGGAGCGACATGTCGCTATAGGGCGGTGACCGGTCTCTCGCATGTGTTGGTGAAGATAACTGGGATCCATGGGCGACCTGAGGGTGCTGATGGATCCATGTACAGCTTTGGGGATGAGAGGGTATCATACTATTACAGACAGACTTTACACTCCTTGGACTAGAATAGTATAGCAGTCTCTCTCCAACGTACTAACCTAACACTATTAATGTACGTGTAGCGTATACCTAAGTATAGCTTCTTCAGATGCTTAGTGACAGCGGTGATGTCATAGAACACCTTTAACAACTACAGGTGGTGTCAGAAGGCCTCGCAGGCGGAGCTGGCTGCTGAGGGAGCAGACGAGGGAGGTGCGGCGATAGGAGAGAGGGAGAGAGTAGGAGTAGGAGTCTATTAGGAAACAAAAGGTAAGATTCAAACACCTTTTGTTTCTTTCCATCACGACGGAGTGTCATTCACATTTACCTATTCTATTACTCTACCACTTAAGTTACATAGACCCGTGACACCGTCGCGACATGGTGGAGAGATGCAGGGATGTGTGAATCTATGCCGAAACATATAATTGCGAAGCACTATATAAGAGGATTAATGACATTAGCTTACACGGAATTTTAAGGAAATATACGATAATAATTGATCGTTCATCGGTCTAAAAGAATTTATCTTTTTAAAGCTAGAATTTATCTCACGGTGCGCCATACAAGAACGCGAACCTATTTTCATGCATGCTTGCTATTACCTTAGTCACTCATGTGAACGCGGCAAAAGGTGTTTTCTCTACTGTTTTCTGTGACTGTAGTAACTAAGGCTACCGATAGATGGCGTTCGGAACCACTTTTGGCGTTATCAAGGATACATTTTAATTCCACCAAAAGGATGTATATTTTAAGGATAACACAGCAGAAGGATGGGAATGTGTTAAGTTAAGATTTATTATAAGTACAGAGGTTAATATTGCATTATAATTATGCTAATTGTACAATTTAGTGTTAAAATATAAAAATTCGCGGGTTTAGGGGAGCAGTCCCTTCGCGTGTTGCTATTGGCTAATCATTGGATATCGATGTATCAGGTTATTTCGAAGTAAAATGACGACTTTTGAATTTGTTTTTTTAAACTAAACAACTATATTTGATATCTTATTTACCTCGATTAATCAAATCTATAATTAATTTAATGGTTCCCCTGGGTTCCAGCGAAATAGCTTATGTGTTTTGTTTTAATTAATTATGAATTGAAGGATTAGGTCGTAAGGGCATGAACCTTATCTATTCCTATTTACAGGTCAGTTTACGACGTCACAATATTATAGATAGGATGTTGGTATACGTAGTTTGTTGTGGTTTCCGGAACTTGTTTACTTGTTTTTTCTACCAACGCTTGCAGAGGAAGAAGAGGAACCACCACCATTTTGTTCTCTTGTTTGTTCGACCTGGTAGTGCTCACACAAGTCTGTTGAATTTGCTGCGAGGTAAGTTAATAGAAGTGCTTTTAGAATCTTTTATCTTCGGCGATAGGTGCAGGCGAGATGGTAAACATAAAAATATGAGGCAGGGACGTGATAATTTGTCCACGAGTGGTAAGACGCCACGACGCCACCAAAGAAACAACGTGGTTACGAATTCTTAATTCAAATTTAGAGGCATCTCTGTTAGTTGCGACTTCTCTCTCAATTGTTTGCAGGAAGGGGACTTGAGCCCGAGAATAAATACGTGTCGAGCGTAAGGGGGGGGGCTTTAACTAAGTAATTTCTTAACACCTTTTCACCTCGTGTCCATAGGCCGCTAGCCACACCACACCCCACGTTCTACCTCCAGCCTTTGCCAGTTACGTCGGCCCGATAGCGTCTGAGGCGATATACCATCTGTTCTACTGTAAGTACAATCCTCATCAAAATACATGCTAAAAATTTTCGGTGAATCAATGCGTTCATTATCTGCTTACGTTATTACGTTCGTACTCGTACGTAAGTACGTACCATTTCATACGATACCAAGGCTGTTTGATACTGTATGCGTTGACCACTTGTCCTTTCTCATGTTTCCGAAGAATCTTGTGTTCATCTTGTAAAAGCTTATAGCAAAAGTTCGATTCATTCCATTGTGACACGACTTATTTTGCTCAGAAACGTGAAATTAAAATTAAGTTGGGGAATTATTTTGTAGTTTTTATGTGTCGCTAATAGACGATAGGTATCTTAAATCACTCACGTTATTTACAAATTTAGAGACAATTTTACTATAAATTCATATTATGAGAGATCATTGGGAAGTCATATATATGGGTAATTTATTCGAAATCATTTCTTTGTTTGACGTTTCCTTTTCTTGTTTCAATTTATTTGAGTCCGTCCTTTGAATATTACTGTACCTACTCAAGTTTAAACGGATAATATTTTTTATTAATAAAGAAATAACAGCACACTGACATAAGGTTTTGCGAAGTTGCCATTTTATGTGATATTGCGAGAATCTGTGATATGTTATTTAGAGTAGTGTGCAACGAAATGTGTTTCACGCATAATTCTCATGTCAATTTATTATTTTCCATGCACAATATAAATTATGGAATACATATGCAAACTTTTAAAGCCATTACTCTTGGTAAATAATTGAATACTTATATATTTCATTTAGGTTTCCTCGCAGAATTTAAAGTAAAGATGTAGCAACGAGCAGTGTTATACTGTCACTTGTCGGATAAAATTAAAATAATAATTTCATCAACCTTTCGAAATTTTGCTTTATTTTAGATCAAGTATACCGTTTGTTAAGATATATAATGTCACGATGTCACTTAGTTATTATCAATATAGTATGATAGTGTTATTTGGTGAGTTATGCGACCACAGAGCTTGTAATGGAAAATCCTGGTAAAGGAACATTTTGCTCAATTACTTTATCTGTCTACAAAATTGCAAGAGGTCGTATATATTAAATTTATTACTAGGATGGTTCTAAACACTAGAGATTATTGGCCTTTCAATGAAACTTAATTCAATTTATTTACCTATTTATGATAATTTAATACAATGAATTTCTAAGCACATTTCATATTTTAGTTCATACGCAATTGGCTACATCAGTAGACATCACACTGGTAATTGCATTATGCTAAATAATTTCTTAAAATCATTTTTTGGTTTGGCTTTGTGTGCAAACATATATTTCATTCATTGACTACCAGGAAGTTAATTATAGAGGATAGGCTTATTCACAAGTTATCTACCAATTCACTTAACCTGCTGCAAATTAGGTATAACTTGAAGATCCCGTTTATTTATCTTGAGATAGGTAATTTTGTGTCCGATACATGGTGTACCATATAAGTTTTATCCCATTGATAATTCTTTTGTGTTGCTATTTACTTAGGTATTCATTTGGTATGTGAAAAGTTTATAAGTGTGCTCATAATGATTTTTAGTTTACTAATCAATAGAGTAATTTTATAGGATGCAATGATTATTTCGTAAGGTGTCCAGGTTGTTACCATCTGTTTCTTGTCTTCATTGTGTTTATATTGTGTTCTCAAACCATTATGCTGGGGGCATGGAATGAGATTAATGATATAGAAACTGTTGGAAGTGATTATTGTTTTACAAATTAGTATCTCACTTCTCCTAATTCTCAATTGTTATGATACGCGTTTATTGCACTTTGTCTCACTATGTCAGATACCTACAACATAATTAATAGTAACCGGTATCGTTCTTTTCCAAACAAGTAATTAATTGAATTGTAGTGACAATGTTAGAGTATTCTTTGAACCTTTCATAGTTACTGTTCATGTACCTACTTTATTGTTTGGAAAAGTTACATCACATTGTTTTTAAATCTTATATTTCAGATTTCAGATTTTTTTACTCAGTATAACACAGTATAAATTACATTACATGTCAAATTATATGTAGGAAAAAATATTATAAATCATTAATATTAATTATAGGAAGTTTATTATAACAGTTTATATACATGTGGATGTTAGTTACGGCTGTCTAATTATGTATGCTGAGTATACAAGGTAAAAGCACCTGTTAGTGACAACTTCATGTCTAATAATGAATGTTGAATATACAGGGTAAAGGCACCTGTTAGTGACAACTTCATGTCTAATTATGAATATTGAATATACAGGGTAAAGGCACCTGTTAGTGACAACTTCATGTCTTATTCTGTATGTTGAGCATACAAGGTAAATGCACCTATTGATGACTACTTTGGACTTAAATTTTTTAAGAGTGATTATACAAAATAAATACATTCCTTATAAATAACTTGAGACTATTTAAATTTTGAAAGTAAATATGCAAGGTGGACACACATAACTGATAATAATTTGAATTAAAGTTTTTTTTTTGGATTCTATTACTTTTCAAATTAATTTGCGTTGCGATTTATGTTGCTTTAAATCAATAAGCAGGTTTATTTACATTCATTACTTGCAACTTACGAGCATAATAGCGACACATCCTTTAATATTAGAGAAACGTAGGCAATTACTTTAAAACTTAGGGATAGGCTGCAACCCTAGTGTCTTATTTATACGCGATCTTTTATCATCTGATCATATTATTCTGATTTCTTTACACTTTCTATTTTAAGAAGCTTACAAATGACTTGCAATTTTCAAATGGTTGGCTAATGGCACGCAACAAGGGATCGCTTACGTCCAACTTAATGTTGAACCCTATACTTAAGGATTGTTTGAAATGGAGGCTCTAGTCATGCTGAACCTACCGAATGCTTGCGGGATAAATATATTAAATTAAGTTGCGGTGCATGTGCCTTCGCTTAGTTAGCATATAAGAAGTTTTTACAAATGTGATGCACCTGATATAATGAACTATAAAGCGCACATAACTAGGCAATAAAGTGTGCTGTTGTTTCTTGATGCTAATTTTCTTTTAAATGTTGTATGCGGTGTGGTACGCTATAAATGCGGTACATTATTAGTTTTTTTTGGTGTGTGTCTATTACAGATCCGTAATTTAACTCTTCAACATGGAAGGGAGTCTTATGGCCACTCTTGGGATAAGCTCTGATTATTTGCAACGTTTAACCATTAAGGCGAGGGAGATAATTAATTCAATTGCACCTGATTCCCCAAATGATGCGTTCATTCTCGAGATGGAAATTATCATCTCAAAATTAGAAAGCGGTTTGAATCGACTCAAGTCTGACCTCAACAATTACTTTCGATTTGTCAACGAGCCAGCGATTGACGAAGTGTCCAGGATTTCCACTACTCAACTTGAAGCGGAAGAAATTTTATGTGAACTACAAGTTCAACTTAAACGCGCTAGGACTTCATCAGCAAGAGATGGTGCTTTACCAGTTTCGGGGAAGCTGCCCAAGTTAAATCTGCCAGAATTCTACGGTGATATCCTGCAGTGGAGCCAATTCTGGGACCAGTACCAGTCTCTAGTGGACAACCGAAGACTAAGTGATGTCGACAAGTTTTTGTACCTGAGTTCAACATTGAAAGGAGAAGCCAAGAAGCTGATCGAAGGACTAGGAGCAACTAACAAGAATTATAGTATCGCTGTTAGTACACTTAAGGCAAGGTACGGTAGGGTCGAGTTAGTGAAAGACGCCCACTACTCTGCGCTTAGCAAAATCAGACCTGCTGAGCACACCACTAGCAGCTGCCGCAACGTACTGAATGATATTGAGAAACATTTGAGGGTGTTAAGCTCCTTGGGCGAGGATACGACGCACAGCTACCTCCGGTTCCTTATACTGGAAAAGTTCCCTGAGGAAATAGTCTACGAACTGAAGAAGAGGATCAAGGATGATTCAGTATCGGAGATCCGGAATGGATTGGAGGCATTGATAGCAGCCAAGGAAGACGCTCATCGATGTACCTCTCAACTGAATGAAGGAACTTCGGGAAACTTCACAACCGAGACCCTACATGTGAACGAGAAGTTCAGGAAATTTGGAACCGGAAGGAATCTAAGCGACTATCCTGCCAACAACGATATTAATAAGACTCGGGAAACTCCAATTTCAAATATCAGGAACCAGGGACTCAAGAGGAAATTCAGACATAGTAATGAGAACAGTAGGGACAGGGGGTTCCCAAGAGAATCATTTAAGAAGAAATTTAAACAGTCATGCATATTCTGCGAAGGCGAACATTTTCGTGACGAATGTCTAAGATACCCAACGGTACAACAGAGGAAACTCAAACTAAGAAGTCGTTGTTTTAGATGTCTTAGAAAGGGACACCGAGAGGCGGCATGCTCGTCAAGGGTTCCCTGCGCGTACTGTCGGAGTTTTTATCATCATCGTGCTCTGTGTCCAGTGAAAGCTTCAGGAAGTCAGCAGACAAACTCTTCAGGACCTCAAAGCAGTACCAAAGAGGGAAGGAAAAATGAAAGGCCCGACACTACTGTTCAGTGTCACGTAAAGGATACAGGATTCACGGTACTGCAAACAGCCATTGTTGACCTGACAAGTGAAAACGACTGTAACAGAGTTAAAGGAAGAATCCTTCTCGATTCAGGAAGTATGAGAACTTACATAACGAAGAGATTGGTTAAGGAACTTAAACTTACACCCTTTGAAGATAGTCGTTTGACCATATTTACTTTTGGCTCCGAGGTACCACAAGAGGTTGATAGTCCCAGAGTTAGATTCCAGATTGCGACACGGTCTGGCGAGACTATTTCGATTAATGCTAACGTGGTCCCTGTAATAACACATAGCGTTCCCTACCTTGGACCTGACCGGGAACATTGGAACTCGAAGTTCGACTTGGCCGACGACGGATCTCTAGGTGATAAAGTAGACCTACTCATAGGTAACGATTACTACTTTTCATTACTGCTACCGGAAAAAATTAAGATCCAAGAGAACTTGTTTATGGTCAACTCCAAATTGGGATGGATCATCAGCGGGAAGTCTGATTTGGAACCTACCAACAAGCTTGAAGTAGTTACTTATTTCCAAACCAGTTTGGAAGTAGCACTGAACCAGCCGGACTTGCCTTTAGATGGAGTCAACCTGAAGGAATTGTGGGAACTTGAGACCCTTGGTATCGTCGACTCTCCGAAGGAAAGTAGGGAAGAAGAAGCTGTACGTCACTTCAACGGGACAACCAGGTTTGAAGAAGGCAGATATCAAGTGTCTTGGCCATGGACAGAATACCCACCTGATTTGGAACCTAACTTTGGTTTAGCACTGGGGCGATTGGTGGGCCTGATGAAGCGGCTAGAGGCTGACACTTTGAAATCGTACGACCAGCTAATTAGAGAGCAAATGGAAATGAATATTATTGAAGTCGTACCACACGAAGAAGTCAACACCTCTAGTCACCCAGTACATTATCTGCCCCACCACTGTATCCAACAGAAGGAAAAGGGTTGCTTGAGAATTGTATACGACGCGTCCTCAAAACTTAAAGGCAATAAGAGCTTGAACCAATGTCTCTACTGTGGACCTTTAATGCTGGAAGAATTGACAGGGATCCTATTGAAATTCAGGACCCATAGTATAGGCATTTGTGCAGATGTCGAAAAGGCATTCCTACAAGTCGGATTGCAGTACAAGGACCGTGACGTAACCAGGTTCCTATGGATCAAGAACATAGAGAAACCAGTCGATAAAGACAATATAGTACACATGAGGTTCCGCAGAGTACCATTTGGAGTAATAAGTAGCCCATTTCTCTTAAATGCTACAATAAAATATCACTTGTCAAAATCCAGCTTGGAAAGCGTGAGAGGAATTTCACAAGACATATATGTAGACAATATGGTTACCGGAACGGATACTGTAGAAGAGGCCGTTGACCTGTACAATAATACAAAGCAAGAATTTCAACAGATGTCGATGAACTTACGAGAATGGAGTTCAAACTCACGTGACTTTTTGAGACATGTTCCCGATAGTTGTCCAGATAAAATAGTTAAAGTTCTTGGACTGGACTGGAATTTAGAAACTGACACACTTCACCTGAGACAGAAGGAACGTGAATACTCAAACACGAAGAGAGGAGTTCTTAGGCGTATTGCATCAATTTACGACCCTTGTGGGTACGCAGCACCTTTGGTGTTGGCGGCAAAACTTCTTCTGCAAGATCTCTGGAAACTCAAGGTCAAATGGGACTGTCCTCTGTCAAGAGACTTAGCGGAGAGATGGAAAGACATTCAGAAAGAACTTAATAACTTGAAGGAAACCTGTGTTCCCCGATGCTGTGTGGAAAACCTTCGCTATAAGAGCTATTCCATCCACTGCTTTACAGATGCTTCGACTAAAGCATACGCAACGGTAGTCTACATAGTACAGGGTAGCACAAGGAACTTTGTCATAGGAAAGTCACGCTTAGTCCCAGTTAAAGACCAGGATGACCTGAAGATCCCGAGGCTTGAACTGATTGCTGCACTTATTGGTCATCGCTTGATCCAATACGTCAAAAAGTCTCTGCAAGGCGACATAACAGAACAAGTCCTCTGGACGGACAGTCAGGTAGTGATCGGGTGGTACTACTCTGACAAGCTTCTAACACCTTTCGTATCAAGGAGAATTCAAGAGATGAAGAAAAATAAAGAATTGAAGGTACGGTACGTCCCGACGAACCTGAACCCGGCGGACGTGGCCACAAGACCCGCTCAGCCAAGAGAGGAAGTGGAGAAATGGTTGGCAGGACCCGAGTTCTTGTCACGAGACTCTGTAGAATGGCCTGTCAGTCCGCCAAATAACAGTTCTCTCTTGGCCGGGGAGGGTCTGTCGTGTACTCCAATGGATGAAGATTTGAACGACAGAGGAAAGCAAAATGAAGCCTGTAGTTCTAGTATTGGATGTAACAAAGTAACGCATGAAGACATCGGTATCATGTATACGAAGGTATCCGAGATAAAGGAGATTCAAACTAAGTACTTTCCGGAAGAACTGGCAGGAAAAGAGACTAGTTTAAAAAGGAATTTAGGCCTTTTCATGGATGAAGACGGAATACTGAGGAGCAAAGGACGATTTCAATACGCTAATTGGACGTATGATAAAAGATACCCAATATTATTACCTTATAACAGCTCATATACTGATGGCATTATTATGAAAACTCATAGTGACAATTATCACGTCGGAGCTACTCATACTCTCAGTATTATTCGACAAAACTTTTGGATACCTCAAGGAAGGAAACGAGTACTCAGTGTCGTTAGTAAATGCGCTCAATGCATCAAGCAGCGAGGTGGACCATTTAAACTACCGCCTACACCGGCATTACCACCGGAAAGGGTTAATTACACCGAACCGTATACTTTCACAGGAGTCGACTACTTAGGACCGATCCTGGTAAACACGAAAACCGGTACAGAGAAGCGGTGGATTTGCTTATTTACCTGCTTGGCGGTACGCGCCATACATCTGGAAGTCGTTCGAGATTTGACGGCAGAAGAGGGACTTCTAGCACTGAGGAGATTCATTGCCACCAGGAACGTGCCCACAGTAATAACATCTGATAATGCCACCAATCTGAAGTTAATGTCTGAAGTCATGACACAACCCTACTGTATCAACAAGAAGATAAAGTGGCGTTTCATACCCCAACTCGCGCCATGGTTTGGGGGATTTTACGAAAGACTCGTGGGCATGGTCAAGGTCTGCATGAGGACAACTCTACAAAAGCACCTTCTTACGGACAACCAACTTAACACCGTTGTAAAAGAAATAGAAGCGGTCATAAACTCTCGACCACTGACTTATGTCGACGAAGAGACGGACCACATCTTGAAGCCGTCTGATTTCATAGCCATGGGTAGAACTATAGTCATAGATGCCAAAAGTGATGGACCTTCACCTGACGGAACACAGGCGAAAAACGACCTGGTAAATGGTTGGAAGAAGGGAATCATCATACTGGACGAGTTTAAGAAGATGTTCACAGATCGGTATCTCTTGAGCCTGAGGGAAAGATATTCACACTCTCACAAACAACCGAGGTGTACGTCTAAGTCAGAACCGGCAGAAGGTCAAGTGGTACAGATCAAAGGAGACAACGGGAATAGGGAATGTTGGAAGGTTGGTAAAATTGTATCTCTTGTAAAGGGAACCGATAATATGTGTCGCGTTGCCCAAGTTAAAGTAGGTAACAAGGTATATACCCGGTCTTTAGCACAATTGTATCCTTTGGAAATGGAAGATGCGGCAAGTAACGAAACTGCTTCATCACCTGTAAATGAAGAGGAATCAAGAGGAGATCTCGAAGGTTCACGAGATTTAAACATAGACATGGAGGTCGAAGATATCGGCGAAATGCCTTTTTATAACGATGGGGAACAGGAACGCTTTAATGATACAGAAAGTATCCAAGAGGAGATTACTCCGGAGGGAGCAACCTCGCCTAATGATACTAGCATGGATGGTGATGCTGATGACGCTATTGGCGCCTCTCCTAGACCGCGGCAGCCAAGGGATGCAGCCGTCCGAGCCAGGGAGAAGATTCGGCAGTGGACGCGCTCTCTAATGTCACTTCTGTCTGCCGTCGGGAGTGTCGCGAATGCTGGGCATCGCGATGACGTTTAACATCTCATAACTGGCAACCCTAACTGGAAGTTAGAACATCTGTGGTGAGTATAATGTCTATGATTTAACTCTATGGTCTATGATATTCGTCACTCACTCAGTGCTTCCACCGCGCGGCCCGCGGAACCTTTTTTGACCGTACTTTGCCGCTATAACATGTGATATAGTGATCTGAGTGACTGGTGATACTGTGTGGTTGCTGAGGCTCACACGATGGAGTAGGAAACCACCGGAGCTGGTTTCCCTAAAGCTAAGTGTCTTTAGCGGCTAAGAGTCTAAGTATTTATGTGTCTAGTGCCTTTAACAGCTAGTTGTACTGTGTAAGACTTATCTTGACCGTCCCGTACAAGTCTAATCTTGACCCCCTCCAGTTTACATTAACCCTTGTTGTAACGCTGTAGTTTGAACCTATGTTCCTCTCAATATCTTGACATATCTATACCCTCTAGTGATCGAAGGGGGGTGTGTTGGAGTCAGTATACGCGTACCGGAGGATCGTTCGCGGTGTTTGCCGGTAGCGCGTCCGCCATGGCGGTGTGAGTGAGAGAGAGGAGACGATGTGATGGCTGATGGAGGGAACACTATAATATACACGGACGGGACATTCCTTGGGATGTCGCCGGGCCGGGGTCCACCATGGTGGCGTAGGTATAGTGTTCGGATAGAGCGCAGCTGCACGTCGCAAGACGTGTAGTGGTAAGACGTGAGCCTAGGAGCGACATGTCGCTATAGGGCGGTGACCGGTCTCTCGCATGTGTTGGTGAAGATAACTGGGATCCATGGGCGACCTGAGGGTGCTGATGGATCCATGTACAGCTTTGGGGATGAGAGGGTATCATACTATTACAGACAGACTTTACACTCCTTGGACTAGAATAGTATAGCAGTCTCTCTCCAACGTACTAACCTAACACTATTAATGTACGTGTAGCGTATACCTAAGTATAGCTTCTTCAGATGCTTAGTGACAGCGGTGATGTCATAGAACACCTTTAACAACTACAGGTGGTGTCAGAAGGCCTCGCAGGCGGAGCTGGCTGCTGAGGGAGCAGACGAGGGAGGTGCGGCGATAGGAGAGAGGGAGAGAGTAGGAGTAGGAGTCTATTAGGAAACAAAAGGTAAGATTCAAACACCTTTTGTTTCTTTCCATCACGACGGAGTGTCATTCACATTTACCTATTCTATTACTCTACCACTTAAGTTACATAGACCCGTGACACCGTCGCGACAGTTAGGTAGTATCAGCTCGAGCGATAGGCTCTTCCTCTACGATGATCTCGCGGCAACTTAATTATGACGGGGGACAAATGATCAATCCCGCTACGAAAAGTGATAGGAGTTTTTGGATCTACTATACATTGGGGGCCCGGGCGTTGTGGCTTCCAAATGGTTATCAATTGCCCGGCGACCGATTCCCATACAAAGTGGACCCGAAATCAGGTTCTAGGCACGAAGGTGTAAATGATGGATCAATCGAAGTACACGCCGTAGACGACGGCGCAGGCGTGCAGGTGCGCGTTCTCGAATGTCCTGGACGCGAAGCCGTCGCGCTCGTGGTCCCACAGGAACGAGTGCGAGATGTGCAGGCTCTGCTGCCGCCGCTGGGAGATCGACACGCACACTATTATCCTGTACCTGCAATCAATCGCACCTGCGGTAATATCTCGTATATAGGTACGCAATCTAATAAGTATATTTTCTATGAATATAATGAATTTAAAGAGTTATAGTACGACGCGCCTTTTATGTAGCTGCACACTTTTTTACCTTGTCATTAGAACGCCTTTGACTGATTAGTGCAGCAGTGCAGTCAGCAGTGCAATGCAAAGCATGTTAAAGTGACATAAATCACTGAAGTTTGCTTCTTATAGGGCCGACCATACCTACCTACCTACCTACTCATAGGTGTAGCAAAGCAAAAGAACGGCCATAAAAGCCAGTGGCCACTCTACACGTTTAAGCTCGTACCTAACACTATTAATTTTCATCTTCCTACGGCGGCAGCCTCGAGGCTATAAACTTAGATTGCTTCAGTAAAATTTTGTTATTATTAAGTACCTATCATAGTTTTCTTCTTTAATAGCGTTTCGGATGTTTTCTGCGAGGGTGATACACAATTCTGGTACGGCCTTCTCATTATATTCCACCTCTTCGAGCTCGTGATCGATGAGTTGCTTCAGCAGCTTTTCCACCTTCTCCGCGTCGAATGGTTTCTGCGGGTTCAGCTGGTACGTCGGCTGGTAGACTCGGACCTGTTTGGGCACGGGCACAGGCGCTGGCTGACTATCGGACATCGTGATGTTTGATCAATAACTATCTACCCTTGCGGTATCTAAGTACCCAACAACTGTTAATAAGCATTGCCATTTTCTTAATGGTGTGATTACGACGTAGGAGACAGCGATGTAGAAATAGTCGCTTGTGCTGGTCAAATCATACTAAACAATAGGGGACTGTTTATCAAAAGCTTGTAACTTTTAATATAAATGGAAGTATCTTCTTAATACATATGTTGGAAAGAGATTTCCGCTTGTAATACAAACTCACTCTTGCAGTTCACTAGAAGTTTATATATATATATAGTCTAAGTGAGAATAATATTATATAGAATTGTGTACTAACTGGCTTGGTATTGCTTCTCCTCGGGCCAAAGCTAAGTTTACGAAAGGAAAAACTTCCTCTGTCCCTTGACATTGTGCTTAGGTTAAGATGATAAATTGATTAAAATGATTAACAACGGCCATCTAGACTCAACGTTTAAAATACACCTTTCCAAGTCTTTAAAGCTTATCTTGTCTTGTCTTAAATAAAATCTTTATTGTATTAACCTCTATACAATAATTTACAGAAATAATTATTTGACTTCATTTTGTCTTAAATTGAAATATTTTTAGTGTTTAATACGCTGGGTACGCATGCATATTGGTAAGTTAGACGGGGGAATCACCTGTCGTCACGTAGGTAGGTACCTAATGTTGTTATTGCTTACGGCTATCCTACGTAAAAGCGAACTACGCAAACGCTAACGCGCAGCGACCATGCAGCGACGCGATTTTTGACGGCCTACAGAGATGAGATACAAAACCCGTAGTTTTTATTTATATACAATGTAAAATATATGTATATCTTTCTTGCACTGTATAAACAGTTGAAAATTCTTTCGCTGACATTTGGAAATCGCAAACCAATTCGCGCGAGAAAATCAAACTGCGTTAATGTTCGTTCACTAAGACATTAAATGTACTTAGGTCACATAGGTAAATAGGATGCAAAACTTTTAATTTGAGACGAGCGTTCGTTTTTTTCGGGTACTTATTACCTATGGCCCGTTTCACGAAGCTACATGTTACAAATTACAAGCGGAACTCTCTTTCTAGCAAAAGGAGTTAGAAAGAGACTTCCGCTTGTAATTTGTACCTTGTAGCTTCGTGAAACGGGCCTCTAGTATCGTTGTCGTGATGATGGATTTTGCCTTTGCCTCGCCTATGGATTAAAAAAAGCTGCCTGTCACTGTCACTGTCACCTCACTCACCCTTTTTACCTATTGTGTTCACACTGTTCACAGATTCACAGAGTACTTAATCACTACTAGCTAGCAGAGCAAGTGCGAGCTGGTGCGAGCCAAATTACAAACGATTCTAATAAATGTAAATAATTAGTATTTTTATAGCACAGTAGTGTTTTCCATATGTAGTTTGTCTAATAAAATAACTATCACACGTAATAACTATGTCCCAACAGTTGTCAATAACAAAGTTTTTCAAGACTAAACTTCATTCGTCGCAGAGTTTTGGCGGGAACATGGATAGTGTTAAACATAAGAAACGCAAATTAAGTTTAACGAAGGCACCAACTCCGACGAAATCTCTAAAAACCAAGGTAGAAAATAAACATGTAGTGATTGATATAAGTTTGATGAGCGATGATGACGATTTCGTTACTCCAATGAAATCAACGTCACAGAACTTATCCCAGAGCTCAAATGACAGCGAAAAAACTGTGATATACACGCCATCTCCGAAAGCAGCTCCACAAACTCCCCAGAGCACTCCAAGCAAAGCGAGTTCTTCTAAGTCGCACAGTCCAGGGGCTAATGATAGATTTTTCTCTCCAACCAAAAAACGTAGTGTAAAGAAGAGAACCCCTATCAAGAGCAAGAGGAGTCTAGCCAAAGAGCTAAGTGGTAGCTGCATTGTAAAATCTCAGGAAAACCTTAACCTAAATTCCTGTTTTGAAAATGCTTGTGTTGGCATGGATGACAAAAGTAAGTATTAATCTAAGGACTATTTTTGGACTATGTATTATCTAGCTCATGTTTCATTTTACTTTTTAGCCATATTCCTTTTGCAAATAATCAACAAGTATTTGGAAGACAGTTCATTGAGGCCGCTACTAGATGAGAAAGCACAAGAACTATTAAAAAGTTATCAGTATGTGGTGAAGCCAGGCATGAGGCTGGTCTGCCGGCTATTCTGGCGCAAGGAGGGCTGGCACAAGGGAGAGCAGATTGGTGAGATTGTCAGTGAGGATAAAACCCCTTTGGATGACCCCAGCTTGGATATGATGATTAACTCTTTAGTGGGAAGTAACTGGCTAAGACAAGGTATGTTATTGTGTTGTGTAAAAGGATTTGGTCCTCCTGCAAACATCATTGTGCATTTGCTCTTTAAGTAGATAGAAAGATAGAAACAACTGTAAATTCAAAAACTCATGAACCCTTGATTTCTGAAAGATTTTTTATTCATGGCTTCATAAACAATAAAGTTAATGGTTTTCAATATTTAGATACTTACACAAATCGACCGTCGATACGAGTAAAATCGTAACTACAAAACAGAGGTTTTCAGGAGAGCGAAAAAACGTATTTTGCAACTTCAAACCGCGATATTTTACTTATTAGTTTATGTTTCCGTACAAATGTATATATCATGTTTCTCAGAATTTGGTGCTCTTTAATTCTAAATTTTCATTTTTTTTCTAAACTGTTTATTTTAAATTTTAGATCGAGTTACGATCACGTATTTTGCGTTATCGACTATCGAGTATTATTGTATATTACAATACCATCTTACAGCTCTAAGTTTTGCCATTATTTGTTAGGCCAATATCATCGTATCTAAAGAAACCATGTTACTTGCAACAGATTTGCGGCTATTTTATTGTATTTTATGACTTAAAACATAGTAACTCCGGTTAGAAAATATAAAAACTATATATTTATACAGTGAATTGTATTAGTTTCAAGTAGATAATTGCCAATTATCATTATTGTTCATTTAAAAAATATTTTTACTGAATATTGAAAGAATAAAAAATATTTAGGTACAAAATAGTTTAAACATTTTTTAACTTTTTATTTCATAAATAATAATTAAGAAACAATAAAAGTACTTTAACACCATAATTTGGTAATTACCACCCTCAATAAGTAGAGGGTGGTAAGTACTTAGATACTTCAGGACTAATCTGGTTGCCAGCTAATTAGTAATTAATAAATAAACATCAACACTTGCTTTGGCTTAATCAAGTTATTTAGTAACAAATGGGTAACAAAACATAAACTTTCACTTTGGCACTATTAAGTGCTAATGTTTAGTATTTTGACTACTTTAATTAACTATTTTAATTACCTTTCTTCTTCAAAGAGATCACAATGATAAAATAATAGACCAGGTACCTACGTATAACTTTATGACAGTTCAATTAAGTTGTTATGTGTTCATCGATGATCAATATTATTAATACTTAATAAAGTAGTTATGTTTTTATTTCCAATTGACAGTAACTATATAATTAAATATTACGTAACTACATTCATTACATATGGGAGGATGAGTTTACTAGCGAATCTTAATCTTCAAAAGTATTTTGTTCAGTTTCATTTGAGTGAGGCAAGTTTCTGTAAAAGTCTCTATAGTGTTCAGGTCCACTGACACGGAGAAAACTTAATTCCTAACATTTTATTTAATTATTAAAAATGTTTAAAAACAATGAAGCGACTCCAAACAAAAACATTAATTCAAAGCGTCCTAAGTCAGACTAAAATCGGCTTTTTGGTTAAAATATTCTAGGACGCCGACTTCAGTTTGTTTCCCAAGATGTCCTGAACAAATGACTGCGTTTAAAGTCGGTTCCTTCTTTTCTTAATTATTTTAATTTTAATTTTGCTCTTTTTAGTGATTATATTATTTAATACTTTCCTACCCTACCTAACTAATATTTTGTCAAAAAACAAGCACAAGTTTAAGGCCCCGTTCTCACGAGCGCTTTTTCAACGCGCGTTAAAAAAACGTTGAAATGACACAAATTGATAACCATGTGTTTATTCACACGAAGGCGGTTTTAAAGCGCGGCGCTTTTTTATCGAACACTGTTCGATTTTCGACGTTGGGCGTTGGACGTTAAATTGAATTGAGCTTACGGAACTCCATGTTTGTGTTCTAACGCGACGCTTTTTAAGCGCTCGTGAGAACGGGGCCTAAAGGTTTCCGCAAATAACGCAGCGTGAAAGTTATAGTGCGTTGTATCTAATAACTTACTATCTTAGAAGTATGAGGCTTATTTTTTCAAAAGAATTTCGCAAATCGGTGAAGTAGCTTTTTATCAATCCTTTGAAATATTTCAAATCACGCTCAAACAAACGTTAAATACGTATACTCGTAGCTATACAATACTATACACATCGGGGCCTTTTTACAAAAAAAAAGTCATTTTAAGTAATAGTAACGAAATACCGGTCGGAAATATTTTTTTAATTGTTTCTCTTAACGTACTCTAGCGACTTTTTACCTAACTAAAGAAAGTAGGTATTCACTAACAAAACCAGAATACTTAATATTTGAAAAAAAAAAACAGTTAGTATTACTTAGTAGGCGATTTACACTGAGTAAAAGTTTTACTTGTTTGGTCCAATTAACCTTTTAATTAATTAAACAGGTTTATAATACAATCGCAATAGATAAATAGTTTTGTTCTTACGGGTACTTCCACCACTCTTCATTTATAACTAGATTCAGTGGAACTTTTCCATATTAATTTAAGTAATTAACACTCACCCAAAAAAAAATAATTCCAATATACATAAACAGACATGCTCCTACATCCACGTCACACGGTGCAAGTAAAAACCGTCTTTAAAATTATTTTTTCGAGGCAAAAAATGCAAATGGAAGGAACGGGCCAGTAAAATCATAGTAAATCAATTTAGGCGCAAAACCGAAACACCCATAGCGCGAGCTCTTAAAGTAGAGTAAGATTTTAACCACATTTACGTGCTCTGTACTTGCGAAAACGTTGGCACATTAAAATCGTAACCATTTATGCGATGATACTGGCCTGTGATCGTGACAATTGGAAGCGATTTCGGGTAAAAAAGTATTCTTAAGTCTAGTTACAATGATTTTCTCTTAATGTAATAGTGGATTACTATTGATGAACCTCGACATACGATGTTATGAAATTGGGTATTTTTTTTATTTCTCAATGTATCAAAAATGTAAAAATACAGTTTTGTAGATCTTTTTTCACTTAACTCTCCCTGTAAAAGTCAAAAAAACACTTAAATTTAGTTACGATTTTACTCGTATCGACGGTCGAAATAAAAGTTAAAATTGAAACCATTATTATTTGTTTTCAGGTAGCAACAATATGTCTTTTGAAGAACTTGCAGTTTTCCTAAAAGCTGAGGAAATTAAATCAATCTGCAAAGACTTGAAGCTTAAGGTTCAATCAAAGCAAGAGGGTGTTGAATCACTGAAAAGTTTCAGCCGACGCACTTCCAGCATCAGCAGCTTCTTCACACCGGGGAAGTCGAGTGACAACTCTGCCAGAGTTTTAAGAATGTAAATTATACATTACTTCATACTAGATTGGCTATGTTTAGCAAGAAATTCAATTAGTGTTAATGCTGGGAATCATGTTGCCAATCTGTTGCCTCATATTTCCAAACTCTTTTGGTTCAAGCTGTACTAATTTACAAAAACATTGATGTTGAGTTGTATTATTTGAAGAATTATTATTATTAATTAATTTCAGATATAGAAATAGTTATTATTACTTACTAATTACTTATAGATCCAAAATTAATGACCACTTAAAATACCTTAAATATGATTTCTCTTGTAGTTACAAGCACAAAAACAGGCTAAGCTAATTTATTAATCTTCTCTTTTGCTAGGATGAGAGAAAAGGCCGGTTCATGTTACAAGCTGTCTGACTTCGGCCGGCAGACCCTGCACAAGCTGTACGTGCTGATGTACCTCGGCATAGACTACAGCGTTATCCGAGACAAGAAACTGGAGCTGGCTCTTATCCACAACAAAATAAACAGAGAAACCTATCCTGTTGATAGGGACATGGCTCTCGATAATGCTAGCACTGTCTTTGAGCATAATAAGGAGTTTGAAAGGTATTTGTTCAAGTACTGGCTTTTGCCCGCAACTCTGCCTGCGTAGTAGTCGGTTATTGCTATTCCTTTAGGAACTTTTCTATAGATTTTCCAGGGTACAACGTACCCTATGGTCATGTCTAGGCTGTAACTATCTCCGTGTGTTTGGTGCAGTGGAACTGTAAAGGGGAAAAAAAAAACGAAATAGACTTCCATTTTTATTAGTAAGGATTTATTTAAGCACATACTTTGTTAATGATGTAAAAAAACACAATGTATAGGAATTCATGTTCCTTCGATAGTAGGTATTCATAATTGGTTCTTCTTTTATCAAAAATAAGTCTCATTAACAGTGGAATGTATTTCTAACCTTGTAAATTTTTAGTTACATCACTGCGCATAATATTCATGAAGAATTCCTGAACACAACCAATTCTGTTGAAAAATCTGAATTGGTGAAAAAAGTATACATGGCTTATAAAGCAATAAGTAACGATGAGATGACCTGGTAAGTACTTGTTGCTTTGTTTTTTAAAGGACTCAATCCAAGTTAAATGAAAGGGTTTTGCTAAATTTATGCATTCTTATATTTCCACAGTTACAAGACCCTTCCTATCTGGCTACGTCGGTTCACGCCTGCATACTTGTACATAAGAGTTCTAGACTCGGGCATACAGGATTTAAAGAGGCAGAAGTCTGTACAGAACTATGAGCTAGCTTTAGATATTCTCAGGTGTTTGATTAAGCAGACGGCATTCAGACAACACAAGAAGGCTGGCTGGTATGCAGAAATGGCTTTAATATTGCACGGCTTGCTTGGCAGATGTGATGAGGTAATGTATTTTTCCTACTAAAATATATATAATAAATATACAGGGTGTTCGGCAGAAGGTTTGACAAACTTCTGGGACTAACTCTGTAGGTCATACTCATCAACTTTTATTATGGGACCAACATCCAAATCGCGAAAAAAAAACAGCTGTTCCATACATTTTGGCTGTTTAGCTCTCAAAGTACCTACAGAGTTAGTCCCTGAAGTTTGTCCAACCTTCTGCCGAACACCCTGTATACTACAAAGCAATATTGTTTGACGTCGTAGAATAGAGGGTCTGTAACTACACTGGTGGTTGGTTAACCAACACTTCTTTTATTTTATTGTTCTGTTTCTTTGTTTTGTTGTTCTGTGTTTATCCTAGTAAAGGTCGTTTCACAAGAGCGACTACAAATGGATTGATGGGTTGAATGAAAGTATACAAGAGAATAAAATAAAAATATAATCTTAGTTCAAATTAGGTTTTTAAAGTAGTTTTTTTCATTTGTCAGGTTATGAAGTAGCATGTTTTTTTAATGAATAAACGTAACTATGTTCTTTAATTTAAAAAAAGCATAAAATTAATTCGATTTGTGTTATATTTGTATTTGGAGTGGGAAAAAACCACATGAAGCTAATATTACAGTTTAAGTATGATAGGGTAAATCGATTATTTCTTGCTATTCACTTCTTATAAATACTTATGCATTTCAGGCAGCTGAGGTTCTTTTAGAAGGCTTTAAATCAGATTTGTCGGAGGTGGAAAAGGATGCCATGCGAGCTCGCGCCATCAAAATAGCTCGACAGAAATCCGCTAAAGTCAGTGAGCATTTGAAAACCGAGCTCCTGGAGCACGCGAGTAAAGAGGACATATTAGAGAAGAACCTGAGTGCAGACCACGTGTACAAAGTAGCAATGGAGTAAGCATTAGCATTTTATACTTATATTATAAAATAATATAGTTTTTACCCAACGCGATAAGTTTGGCAGTTTTTACTTGCGAGAATATCGCAAACAAAAAGAATTATTACTTAAAAGAGAAATTAGCTCAGTAACATCGCCTGCGTTCGCGGTACTCAACTAGAGAAAAAAAAACTTTGCGTTCTATTGGCCAGTGCGTCCATGTTTCGCTTTTGAGCACGAGCTACGTTCAAACGATTATCGCTCTAAAGGTGAAACACCGTGAACGCAGGCAATAGTACTTCTTGCGAGAAACTGGAAGCCAGGAAGACCGGGCGTTGCTCCGGTTTGAAACGTTTTTTTTTCGAAGATAACATCTACCCCCCCGCCCCCTTAACTGGACAAAGTTTCTAGCTACATTTAATTTTGGCATTCGTACCGCGTTTTTGAACTCTTCGCTATACTATACGGCGGGAGTGATATTTTGTGTGAAATTGTGACTTTGTAGTTACTATCAGGCAACCCTATCACCGTAGTATCACCAGTGTTGTAGATAAAATCCTAATATGCACTTTTAACACATTTTTTTGTTGTACAGTAATCCATCAAAAGGCAAAGCAAGGTTTGAAACGAAAACTGCAGAAGGCACATTATTTCAAATTGTAGAAGAGTACTGCATCACCCATTACATCAGTACAGGACAGTTCACGCACGGTAATTAACACTGCCACTATCAAACGGGGCACACCAATTAATGTGAAACTCATAGAGGCAAGATGATCCTTCCGTGTTTTTCTGCCTTTTATATGTTGCGTATCCCCCATAGATTTACTGTATTTATCTCACTTTAGCATATAATAAGTTTCTGAATTTTGTTTAGAATTTTGAAACTATATTATGTTGCTGACTGTTTTTTTTTGCATCATCTTATCGAGGCTTGTCTAACGAGTCCAAAGTTGCAAATACGACGGTTGCCACGCTCCGACTCAATCATGAGCTCTAAGGCCGGCATTACACCTGTAAGTTATTGCTATAAGTTTTGAGACGCAACTATGGGTAAGAGTGAGTGGCAAATATCTCTCTTGCTATAGCTTTGTTTCAAAACTTACAGTAATAACTTACAGGTATAATGCCGGCCTAAGGCCTGGTCCCCATGAGGCTCACAGTGAGCGGCTAACTGTTTGCTTCCAGTTCGCCACCCTATGTTTAAACGGCGTATCCAAACAGCGCGTCCTGTATGCAGTTTGCGCTGTATGGGCATTACATTTAAAATAAATGGAGAATTACATTTTCTCGAACATACTACAGCAAAATGGATGGAAAGTACATTCCGATCCCCTGAACATTGCCATCCCCTATTGTCCCCAATTAATACTTGCCAGAAAAACTACTTACTACTGCATACTGCTCACGATGTATACTTATCTAAGTGACCCCTACAAATGTTTTTTTCAGGCGAACACTGGGAGGGTAGGATAGTGACGACCATATTCTTCCTTCTATTCTGGGACATCATATACTCCAAGCCTCGCGGCGTCCGCGGGATATTCCTGTCTCACCTCCAGGAGTATCCTCTGGACTTGTTCTCTGGCTGTTTCTACGCGAACAGACAGACACTTATCGACGACAGACTTAAATCTATAGAGGAATCTTCTGAAGAAGAGGTGCTCAAGATCATGGAAGATACTTGGAATGCGAGGCCAGAACGTACGTTCTACCTAACCCATACCTAAATGCCAACATTTCAAATTCTCACTGCTCTAACAACCATATAAGTAATTATGGGGGACTTGACAGAAGGATGGAGTTAACCCCATGTGTTTCTGTTTAGCCCACAAGACAAAATACTATTTTACGGAACAATTGTCCTCGCGGGCCGGCTACCGGAACCAGTACCGTACCGTTCACAGTGCAATTTGAACAGTTAAGGGTAAAAGAATGAAACAGTAAAAAAAACTAGTTTGAAAAATACAACTTTCCGCACGATATACTTACCTTCCGCACTTAGATCAAAATGTACTATTATTTCGACTTGCAAGCATCAGCTAAGTAAAAGTGTGATGTTGCAGACGAGTTGTCGGGCATCAACCGGTCCATCAGCTGGGGCGCGGTGCGCGGCGTGGCGCGCTGCCTGGGCGCGCGCGCGCTGGCGGCGCTGGGCGCGCGGCTGGCGCGCGACTACGGCTACGCGCGCAGCGGGTTCCCCGACGTCACGCTCTGGAATGTGCACACCAAACAGGTCTCCAAACTTCTGACCACTTTTTTAAAGGGCCTGCTAGACGGTTCGTCAACAAGGCTTTAAATGCTCGGAAATGCTGATATCACTTTAGTGTTTTTAATCTACGAAGTTCAAATTCTCCTACTTCATTTTAAGCAGAAGGATTAATAAATAAACTAAAAAAAATATTTGCGCACAGACAGAAACAGCGACGTTGTTGTTTATTTAGATATTTTTTTTACCTCGGTCAAATAATAAATTTTATATACAATATTCGTGAAAATAACTTCTCATTCCGTATTTTCCTCACAAGTAACTTTGAATGATATTTCCTTTATACAGTCAGCAGCAGAAGTAGCTAAGCAACCGAAGAGGTCAAAATGATCTGCACTCGACTCTATTGTCTAGACAATACGTCGTGTCTAGATCATTTTGAGCATGTTATTCTGCTTAGCTACTTTTGATGCTGACCGTACATGGAAAATCTTCCTTCATGCTAAATCGAATAGCATTAATAGAATTACCTAGTCAGACAATCCCTTTTTACCCGATGATGGTACTTCGCAGACCTCTAAAATAATGTGCTATTGTTGTACAGATAAAGTTCGTAGAAGTGAAGACCGACGGCGACCACCCGTCGATGAAGCAGATCCAGTGGATGAACTACTTGCGCGAGCACGACATCGACACGGGCTTCTGCTACATCGGCACGCACACGCACAAGCAGCGCTCCCGGGCGGGCAAAACCTCTCCGTGACGCGGCCGCGGCGTCTCACAGTGAGAGGCTGTTCTGCATATGTAAAATCTTTAGGAAACAATAAGTTCTTTTTCATTTTGATATATTAACCGAAGAAAATGTCGGAATACTAGTGCCTTGTCTTGAACTTTAAATTTAATAATCATAGAATGACGATAGTACATTAGTGTAGATAGAGGCTGACCAGACCAGCAAGTGATTGCTGGAAGAATATAAGTACCTAACTATAAACGGACCCAGAAACCGCTTTATATATAGTGCTTTCCTCTGACACGCTCGGAAATTTTAACCTTACTGTTTAAAAACTGCCAGCGAAATTCTGCGTTCCAGGCCAAGGCAAAATTTACCAATGGCAGCTGCGCGAAAAATGTATGAAAATGCATAGTATTCCGCGTCTTTTTACTTTTTAAAACCATGGTTGGACTAGGATAACTAACTCCAAACAGCAAGACTCTCGTACAATCTAAGTTCTTCCATGTTTATTTTACTTTTTAAAATGCAGGGTCTATTTCGTTAGGCCAAAATATTTTTGACCAAATTTTCATTTGCCAATCCGCTTTGATTTCTGTAAATATTTCAGGATTTTATAAAAACTTAGCTAACCTAACCTATAGGGTTCTACACGGTGGTATTTAAATAACATTGGTTTGGCAAAAGAAAAAATTGGGAAATTATACATTTCACCAAAAATATTTTGATCAAACGGCAGGCTCCCTAAAATGCGTCATGGACTTAAACGACCATGGACCTTTACGAAACGCGTCTCCGGACTATGAACCAACTACCTTTGTTCTAAACTCCACAACAATCAGTTGAGGCGTTGACCCGTGAAGATAGATCAAACACACAAACAAACATTCTTTAGCAATTATAAATAATATTAAAATCAATCATTTATTTCAGGTAAATCAATCCGTAATTTGTTAGTTACACATAAAAAAAGAAAAAATATACAACACTAGCTTCTGCCCGCGATGTCCGCGATTGGATTATCGTTATACTCTCGGTAACTTTTTTTTTGGAATTTGTTAATCCATTCCGCACTCCGAGTCAGTTAATGAGGATGGTCGTCCCTTAGTACCAGTTTCACCAAACGATGTTAAATTTAATCTATGTTAATCGACTGTTAGTTCATACATTTTGACAGGTGTTAACGCTCTAATCGTCTGTTAAGTGTTTTAACATCGTTTGGTAAAATTGGTAATTGGCGATTATTCATACACAAGTTTGAAAACGGAACATGTTAACCGTCTCTAAAATGTCTTATTACAGGGGTTAGCTAAACCAGCCTTGACACTAGATATAGGTATATGTTATGTATTGTTATTAGGTGTTATAAATAATAATGATAATTGTCCTTGATCTCTATTGGTTATAATTAAGAAAAGTTTACGATTGAAAAATAATTCTAAAAGGAAATTCTAAAACTAGTCAAAAAGAAAAATAACCGCCGGATACCTGGCTGTAACTTATACCATTAATCAAATTATAATCATTATTTCACTAACTTCAAGTCTTTCATTTTTTGGCAATAACTACCTAAGTACATACTATCAAAATAAGTGCTTTTTTAATATCTGTGAGTCAAAAGTACAATTATTTATTTTTAATTTGTACAGACTACATCAATAGTTATTAGTAAATACACACTTTTGTAACTTATAGCTTTCCAGCCACGTAAGCAACGTCAAACACGATTGTCAAATATGTAAATGCGATAAAGTACACAAGCGGGTATATACTTTTGAAGTTAACTTTAACCTATAGATAATTCTCTAGCCTCCACGATACAGGCCTGATGACATTGTGTGGGGACCACTGCTAAATAATGCTATGAAAACTTTTTGGTAAAAATAAACTATGTTTTCTTTTATTTTTATTTATTAACAAGTACATTGTGTACAGTCTCATCGGCAACTTTGAATCCCTAATGTGGTAATATTAAATGGATTTAAAAATGTTATTAATCATTTAAGTATTTGTAATCAGCAAAAAGTTTAAAGATATTAGATATATTATACTTACTAATAGAAACAAAACTATTGCGGAAGTCATTTTCAAGCCTGATTAATGTTACCCGATGTGACTAATCGTATCAGATTATTTATTTTTAAGTTTTCCGGCAGTTTTGATAATTGTAAGGAGATGTGGAATGTTGTAATAAAAAATGTTTACACGATTGCTTTATTTTTTCGTTCCTGCTAAGGATAACTTCATAAATTCAACATTTCAATCATACGTTTCGTTTTCGAATCGCCTTTCTTATTCGATAACGTGTTGCTTGTACCCGCCCTTTCCACAGCAAGAACCCCTAAACAGAATTAGCGGAAATTGACCCTTAAGTACCTCCTTTACACATTTTCTTGCTGAACTACGCATGATATTTATATTATTATTACTTAGGTTAGATTTATTGTTTTATATAGGTATAATGCTGGGTTAAGTTTCATAACTGCGTAATATTATAAGTAATGTTTAAAAAACGACTGACTGTTGAGTTTCTTGCGGCGTTTCTTCTCAGCAGTGGTCTCTTGCGAAGCGCTGGTAGATTATTGACGTGTAAAAGTGCCTGTGCCGCCTACTTCTGAATAAACATCTTTTATATTTTTTATCTTTTTATCTTTATTCCTCCTCCGGTAGTCGGGTCCGTTTTGTACGGAAATAAGATCGCTTGGCGTTGAATGTGTTAATTAATAAGTTAGATGTGTATAGGCAAGCAGTGGCGATTTTCTGCCAATTCCAGAGGGCTATTCAGAGGTTGCCCCTGGGGCGGGGCTGTTTTCATACATTATTTTACATAAACTTCACCTTTAAGCCAAAGCCAATGTCACCTTGTTATCAAAATTAAATACTTTAGTTTACAAACAAGAGGGCGCTGATATCAATCGCTATAGGTACACATTTTCTCGACGACGATGTTAAGTTACTGTGATATGTTAACGTTACTTACTCGGTTGAAGGTAAAAGTGTGCAAGAAGTGTGATGTCCCATAAACAACTAAACATATCTAAGTCTTAACCTTCCTCGACATTCCAGCCTTAAAGACTCATTGACCGATAAAATTCGAATTATTTATTGGTTATGGAACGTATATACATCAATATATTATCCTTTTTGGTTTTGAGAGCCTTCACTCAGTGTGACGCGTCTGCCATGTAATGTGACATACGTTATTAACACTATACAGACAATATAATCACAATTTACAATAATCTTTAACTATTTTAAGGTGTTATTTAATTTATACGCTGTGCAAGAACTATTTATGTGTGAAGTAACGGAAATCGGCGAAAGATTGACAACTGTTAGGCGGAGAGAGAGACAAGCATGGTACTCTCGGTGTACATTCCGCTGATAGCCATGTCGGCGGTGTCGGCGCTGTCCGTGGTGTTCCTCTGCTGCAAGAACCGCTTCGACAGAAGGAAAGGCTACATGGACGTCAAGGAGAAACCAGAGAACTAGCCTTTTTAATTTAATGTTAGTCTTTTATCATTTATAGTTCTCGTGTTACGAATAAAACACTGTAGTTATTGTAACAGATTATTTATTAAAATATATTCTACTAAAAATCATAACATAGTATGTACATTTTCAACAATACACCTCGATAGGACGATAAGGCACCTATTTGATACAGTTACATCTACGACTCGAACCCAAAAACGCTTCATACTAAATCTCTTATACGTACAATAACTTTCACCGCGATATGGCAAAACGTCTTATCGACTTAACAAGGATACTTGATTGAGCACTTTGTAGCAATGGTATAAATGGACTACGAAATATAACAATAAAAAAAGCGCGTAAAATACTATGATTACTTATTATGTAGATACAGTCCACATTAGATCACACGTCGTTCATTATATATTCAAAGAAAAATGCCTACTGATGAACTTGTTTGACTCGAAAAGGAATTTTCAACAATACATTATGACAAAAGATGACGCCTGAAGTCTTCTAATGGTAACTAATATTCAAGAACATTTCTTTAACTTAAACGAAACACTAATTATGTCATTAATAGTGCCAGGTTAAAGTTTACATAGACTTATCATTTGTTCATTTCGAGTCACACAGCCGAGTTACAGAAATAATTGCACTTAGGAGTAACTCTACACGCATTTAATCTATACATAAATAAAAACTCTATTATTGGGCAAAATGGTCATATCATATACCTACACCTACGTGTATAAATTCTACAAAATACAGGCACCACATAATTTTAGAGTAAAAATTGGGTAACAAAACCCTTACCCACATTCATAACATTAAAAAACAGTCTAAAATATTTTCCTCGTACATTTAATTACAATAAATAGTTCATATTTTAACACTTGATATAAAGAGCTGGCCTGGCGAGTTCCCTACTGCCGGCCGCGGGCTCGCGCGCCGGCGGCGGCCAGTGCCGACCACTCTCGAAGGCACTGCGTGTATTATAACAGTATTATGTCGGCACTCTTCATTATCCGCGAAGATTGCTCGGGGCTCCTGATTCGAACAATAAACAAAATCGTTAAAATCCAATATGAAAGTCATATATGTTAGCCAGCGCCCATGAATAAACAGCGAGTAAAACGCGACATGTTTGAAAAATGACTTCAAAATGGGTGAGATCTTATATTAATCTAAGGCTTAGTCTAAAGAACAGGAATAACATAGTTCCGGAGTACACATGATATATGTAAATAAGATTATTTATTTTGTTCCCCTTTACCGCGAGACATAAACAAACAAGCATAAGGCACATATTATTTGGCTCCAACGTCATGGACGGCAACCGTAAAGCGGTCGAAACCGTGTCACACATGACCCTTTTACGGTAACCGGGGCTCTCCCAACTTTGTAGAATTAGAACTTTAATGGGCGTTATAGTCATCAAAACGGCTTTAAATTATTTCAATATTTACTAAATTTTACTAACAAGTAAGCTCATTTGATGATCACTGTGACAGCCGTATTTCGTAATTTTAAGCTCAAGAAAAGAGCAGAAGATGATGATGAAACACTCGCTATAATCGCAAGCGAGGGACATAAAAAGAGGCGATTAATCATTTAAAATACTAACCACTGTCGCAAGAGTCGGTTTGTATCAAGTAGTATTTGTGAAAAGTTAAAGTAACAAGTGTAATAAATAAATAAGAGTTTATAGGAAGGCACAGGGATCATCCTGGATGGCTCAACTGGAGGTACCCGGGAAGGACTTCCCTATATAGATAAATATTGTAGGTCGAAGATGAAGAGAGCGCACGCTACAGCACGGCTCCGCATTAAACGTCACAGTCGACAAATTTAGAAGCGACACGAGCACTCGACCCCTCGACTCGGCTCGGCTCGCGAATCTCGAGGATGAAGCGAATCACAGCCTCCCAGTTTCCCTTAGCGGGGTGCGCGCGGTGCTCACATGTTGGGCTCCTGCTTGAAGGGCGCGGGCGCGAACATGGCGGCGGCGGGCAGCTGCGGCACCAGCGCCGGCGCCGCGCCCGCCGCCGGCGACGACCCGCCCGCGCCCGCGCCCGCGCCCGCGCCCGCCTCCGCCGCCGGCTCCGCGCACGCGCCTGCACACGAAAACAACATTATACCGATCAAACGATAACTCATATGCGCAGAAGGGACAATAGTAGGTACATTACTTCATGATTATGTATTTCTGGTGCCGCTATAACAACAAATACTAACACCCGTATTTATAGACAAGAAAAGTAATTACTTGAGTAATAGTAATGTCAAAAGTCGTATAAAAATCGTTACTTAAGTCATTACTTTTACTCAAGTAATTACTTTTCTTGACTATAAATAAGGGTGTAAAAACAGAATAAGGTCAATATTTAAGTGAGGTTCCCATACAACAAACATGTTATTTTTGCCATTTTTTGTTCGATATTAATAACGGCAACTGGTTTAGTGTCCAATGTTATATAGATAATGGTCCGGAACCCTTCGTGCGCGAGTCCAACTAGCACTTGACCGGTTATTTAAAGTAGTTTACACAACAACCTTTAAAGACTTACAAAACTAGATTAAATTCAACAAATCATCACTGTCCTTAATAATTTGTCCACCCACAAATATCATAAATCATAACATAACAGTTCTCCCTTACCTCCGAGCAGCATCTCTTGCAGCAAGCTATCGATATGCGCGACGCCGAACAGCTTGGCGAACTGTATCTGCTCGATCATCTGCCACGTGATGCTCTGCAGCGGCGGCAGCGCCAGCAGCAGCTCGCCGAAGCGGCCACGCCCGTCGTACTGCCGGTCGGAGATATAGTCCTCCAGGTTTATCTGCACCTGGTACCGGAGCTGCTTTATCTTCTGCGGCTGCGAGAGCCCTTTGGCATCTGTTGGATGAGGTGCTTTATAGTAGTACACAGATGCAAGTGCGGAAAGTACGTCATTTTACACGAGTCCCATGTTACAAGGCTCGGAACGAGTGAAAGTGACAGTTCGGCACGTGTATCAAACGACGTTTTGTAATACATTTGCGAAAAAAATGTCAATGAAACAAAAAAAACTAAAGGTTAAAAGAGATAACTTTACTTAATTATTAGTCTGATAAAAATTCACAGTGCATTTTTAACAATTAAAAACACTATTGATTCTTGGATGTTTTCTATGTATTTAAGTACGAATTTCTCTATATAAGTAAGATTATCGTTGTCTAGTACCCATAGTACAAGCATAGAGCGTAGTTCGGGACTAGGTCAATTTGTGTGAAATTGTCCCTTGATATTTATTTATTTTATTTTATTGCTAAAAGATTGATAGTTGATAGAAATTAAAAAGTCACATTAATTCTAATTCTAAAGAATAGTTATTTGATGTGATGTGACATTAGGTTATATTATAAACTAGACGACGCCCGCGACATCGTACGCGTAGAATTAGTTCCCCGCTACTGCCCCTACTTTTTCCCGTTGGGGGTTGATTTTCGGAAAATCCTTTCTTAGTGCTCACTTACATCATGAAAGGAACTCATGTACCAAATTTCAAGTTTCTAGGTAAGTACAGTAGTTTCGGCTGTGCGTTGATATGTCAGTCAGTCAGTTTTGCCTTTTATATATATAGATAACGAGTAGCGAATAATTGTATGTTCCACCCTGTCTCTATTCTAGTGTGGGTATTAAATGGTGCGAGTACTGACTAGGGTCGAAGAACACGATGGCCTTGAGGCAGGCGAACTCGGTGTCGTCGATGTCGATGTCGCGCAGCGGCTTCACGATCTCGTCCATCACGCGCAGCCCGATCATGCTGATGTCAATGTCCATCCGCCCGTCTAAACAATTACAATACTTATTAACAACAAACACCATGCTCAGTATGAATAATGCCAGCTGGGGCTATATTCTACATCTACACTAATATTATCAAGAGGAAAGATATGCATTTTTGTATGTTTGTAATGAATAAACTCAAAACTACTGAACCGATTTCAAAAACTCTTTCACCATTAGATTGCTACGTTATCCCAGAATAACATAGTGGCATCATTGTGTGAAATAAAGAAGTTGGAGGGAGAAGGGACGTCGCGAATTGAATACACATACATATCCTAACTCTTATTCTATGCCAAGCTTGTATTAAAGGAGTTAATGGTCCTTTCCTCAAAGGTATCAAAAAAATAATATTTAAAGCAATTATTTTTAAATTGTAAATTTGGTCGTTAAACACGATTGAATCTATTACAGCTGCAATGGAGTAAATTTTCTCATTTAATTTTCTCACTCAAGAAACGAACAAAAGATATAGTTCCCATGTCAATAAAGGAGACACATAAATATACAGGGTTATTGGTAAGTCGACCTATTCCCGTTAGGAGGTGATAGGGGTGACTTTTTGCGATAATTTTGACCCTTATATGCATTATGCAAAAGTGAACCATTTTTGAGTTATCGCGTTTTTTAGTTTTTTGTTAAATTAGTCAGAAATTCAACTTGAAAAATTTATTACAAAAAAAGATTCAATTTAAATCTTATTTTTGTTTCTGATTTACAAAAACGATTAAACACTGGTTATTTCTCAATATTAAAACGATAATTATCGGTCCAAATTTAAAAAAGCGAGACGTAAAACGAAATTATTTCAATATTTTTTTGCGATCGCTTTCCACTAAAATGCCTTAAAAACAAAAAAAACGTTATGAAACTTGACTTGCAGATTATTTTAAAACCTTAACTGTTTTCTTAGCTCTCCAAAAATGCATAACAACAAGGAACTTATTTAAAAAAATTTTTAAAAAAAATCATCACAAAGTTAGCGGGCGGAAACTAAAGTCAGAAATGCAACTTCAAAAATTTACTTAAACGAAAAAAATACCAAATTTAAATCAACTTTTTTTATTTGCTTTTGTACAAGATAAAATTGTTGTTCTTATGCAATACTAGAGGACGCCCGCGACTTCGTACGCGTGGAATTAGTTTCCCGCTACTCCCGCCATTTCTTCCCGTTAGGGGTCGATTTTCGGAAAATCCTTTCTTAGTGCTCACTTACATCATGAAAGGAACCCCTGTACCAAATTTCAAGTTTCTAGGTACAGTAGTGTCGGCTGTGCGTTGATATGTCAGTCAGTCAGTTTAGCCTTTTATATATCTGCCGTGGTATAACTAAAATGCCGTTAACTGACATCCGGGCGATTTTTAACTTTGGATGGTAAAGATATAAGAAAAAAATTCTCTATCGACCTATATACGCGGTTTTTTGATATGTTGAATAGTTTCGGAAATAATTTTAGTAAAAATGCCGTTATAATACCTTTTTTCCGGTTTGTAATAAGCATAACCGCCGTTAAATAACATTGCTACTTAATAAAGCCGTAAAGGTTCGTTAACTTATATTTTTGTTATATTTTTTCCGATGATTCTTTCACTAGATTGCCGTTATTCGATCTTTTGCATACTGTAAAGCGGTTATAGTACTTTAACTATATTATTGTTATTCATTTTGTAATATAGAGGTTTACATTTGTGAAACTATAAAGCCGTAAACAGAAAGAACTAAACTTAAATGTGATTAACGAGTCTTAACGGCATTATAAATTAACATTTGGTGCACTAAATCTTTTGACTTTATGCGTTATGAGCCAGTAACGGCATTTCTAAAATAAAATTACAAATATTTTTTCTTAAAAATTTGATTTAAGTGCCGTTATCTCACAATAATACGCTATAACGCCGTTAACTAATCTCGCCCGGCGATCCTTTAGTTCCGCGGTCAGGGGGTCTACTACTACTACCCCAGCCAGTGCTGAAAGGCCGGAGGAGAAAGTCCTTCCTCCGTTTACATATCCGCGGGGTTTTTCCAAAAATGGGGGATAGGAGTGGGGGGTGGGATGGGGGGGAGACTTATATCTATGTGAGTCGCGGAGTGGGAATCCTGACGCATGCATGCTTACGGACTACGGGCTTCCTTTCTTTTGCCCGACAATGGAAGGGTTGGGTCGGAGATCTTTTCTGGACCGCTTGTGTGGCTGTGGACACCATCTTTATGGGTGGGGCTACCCTTTTTTGAGGCTTGGTCTTTTGCCTGGAGATACTATTTTTGCGCGTGTCTCCTTGCGCTGCCCTCTTTTGTGACCTCTTCCATTGCAATTTAGCCTAAACATCTGCTATAATTAAGGAGGGACGGGCAGGTGTCAGTTTGACGAGGGATCAGTGAATCGCGAGCGGAGCCTTACCCCAGCCAGTTCTGAAGGGCCGGGAGAGAAAATCATTCTCCCGTTTAGGAGGCCGCAGGATTCCCAATCCCCCGTCCTACCAACACCCCTTAGGTGTTCGGGTGGTGCGTGCGTCAGGAGGTTGCTTATGTTAACATAGGAACACTTAAGGTCAGAGTTAGCTAGGGTTTAAACAAAGAGATTGTACAGAGGTGCTTAGGGAATGGGGTGTTTGGGGTTGGAAATGTTATACTATTTATTTTATACTATTGCATCATCCTACAAGATTAGGGGTGCAGGGGGGGAGAAGAGAATTGGGTTTTCTTGGAGGGGGGGGACAGAATTGGGGGGGGGGGATACGGCGAGGGGGGGATACAACGAGGGGGGGTTGGAAGGGGGGTACGAGTACGAAGGTTTGGAGGGAAGGTTGGGGGAGGTCTGTGGGGGTTGTTTCGGCGTGGAAACCTGCCCGGGTCCTGCGCCCGAGGGGTTTGCGTGGTGTCAAATTTCAGCGTAGCGTTTTGCAGAATAGTCCGGGTACCGAACTATTTGTTCCTTAAACACGCTACGCGTACCACTTTTTCTATTAAACCCTTCGTGCTTTCGCGGTTGGCTTCTGTTCCAAGCAGGGCTTTCCAGCTTGAGCTATCCGGAGAAACTTTGACCCCGGTCTTTTGCTCAAGGTCGAGCCTTTCCATGCCGAAACGCGGGCAATCGCAGACAACGTGCCAGATGTCCTCGTCAAGGGTCGGGTCGCAGACACACGAGGGTGTGTCTTTGATCTTAAAACGGTGGAGATAGGCGGCGAAGCCTCCGTGACCACTAAACGCTTGAACCAAGAAGTTTGTGAGTTTGAGTTTCTTTAATATGCTGTTTGCATCTCTCACAGTTGTAAAAAAATTCTTGGTTGTCGCACCTGTCCCGGATGCCCCGTAGCGAACCTGCCACTGTTCGACCGTGTTTTGTCTTATCGACCTCTTGGCGTAGGACACCGGCACCATGTCGTATTGGGGGGCGGTCTTCTTCCTAAGGGCTGCTTGCTTTGCAAGTTCGTCTGCTCTCTCATTTCCTGGCGTTCCAACGTGAGCTCGCAGCCAATAGAACCTGAGGTCGGTCCCCATGGCTCTTGTTTGGGTTGCGGCGTTTTTGATCTCTTGGACCAAGGGGTGTGTCGTATCCGGTGATTTGAGGAGCTCCAGTGAGGATCTTGAGTCACTGAGGATGCTGACGCTCCGCGCCTTGTGCTTCCCTGCGATCTGTACTGCCCTGAGTAGGGCGTACAGTTCAGTTTGTGTTATAGGGCGCTAGCTTGAAGGTTGAGTGGCGGATTTCTCTTCCATTCTCCCACCATGTGAGTGCCGCTCCCGTCTGGCCCTCAATTTTACTCCCATCGGTGTAAATTTGAGGGCCTTCGAGGTCGTATCTATCGACCACGTCTTGGTTGCATTCCTCCAAGCAGACGTAGTCGATGGACACAACCCTTGACGGGTGCGGTCTCTTCAGGGCGTCAGTTTTTTCTTCAATTTCTCTTCCTGGTGGAATGTGGTCCTCACTGTAGCCCTTTTTGACCTCGTAGAGGCTTGCCGCTTCGTGAATGCGCAAATCCAGTGGGAGGGTTCCCGACAGGATCAGCGCCGATGTCAGAGAGACCGTCCTGTACGCTTTGCAAATCTTCTGGGCGAAACCACGCTGTATTGAATCTAGCTGGTTTCGCACCATCAACTTGTTGGCAGACTCGTGCCATGCGCTTGCTGCGTACAGGACGATCGGCTCTATCACCGCCACGTAGATGGTTTTCACTATCTCGCTATTGAGACCCCATGACACCCTCGCCGCACGTGACAACTGTCTGTAGATATTCGTTACCTTTCGGCACGTTTTTTCTACGTGTGCATTGAAGGTCAACTTACGGTCTATGGTAAGTCCCAAAAGTTTGATTTCGTCGACAAGCTCTACTGCGGTTCCAGCCATTGAGATTCGGATGGGGTCCCATTTCAGCTTCCTCGTTATCACCATGGCTCCCGTTTTGTGAGCGGCGAAGTTTAGCTTATTTTGGGTACCCCATTCGACCACTTTTTGGAGAGTCCGTTCGGCTTTTGCTTTTACTGCACCTGAGTCGTTGCCAGAGAACACCAGAGTGACGTCGTCAGCGAAGGCCTGATAGTGGGCGTCCGTGTCGTTGAGCATCTGTAGGAGATCGTCTAGAATTACATTCCAGAAGATTGGACCTCCTATAGAGCCTTGGACACATCCCTTTGTGGTGGGCTTTTCGCTGATTTCGCCCGCGTAGTGTACCCTTATCATGCGGTCGTCCAGGTAGGAGCAGACCGTATGATAAAGATTTCTCGGGCAGCCTTTCTTGGCCAGTTGGGCTCTGAGCTTCGGCCACCAGGCGTTATCGAAAGTTTAAATAAATATTGTAATTTACAAAACATTGGTTTTTATTTATTAATATTCTCCTTATTTAGTGGTTTAACTTCCATCGCTTGAATGCAGTTATATATATTCTTTTGTAATTGTTTCACTATAATGCCGTTAACGTAAAAGGTTCTTAGTTTAACGGCGTTTAAGCGTAACAACAAATCAAGATTTACCATGAAATTTATATCCATTTTGTAGTTTACTACACTTAAAAGCGGTAAAATATCAATAACGGCACTAAAGTCTAACATGAGTCAGTTCTGTATAACCTAATTTTAAGCTAAACCAGGGTTATGTACTATAACGACGTTTTAGCTTAACATAAATGAGCTTTTTTTATAGTGTTTTAAAAGACAATATATTTATTTTAAATAGAAACACTAAAATGCCGTAAAGGTATACTTAGCGGCATTTTAGTTAATTATTCATGAGAAATTAAAAACAAAGATGATTAAGTAAAACTAAAAAAGGGCTTTTTCATATAATTAAATTATATTTACTATATGATAGAAGTACCACTTAAAAAGTGTTTTACTTCAAGTATTTTTTGGTGCTTTTAGGTCTCAAATCGGTGTTGTCATCGAGAAGTTACAATAGGTTTAAATTTTTACCGCGTTTTTTGCTCATAACTCAAAATTGGGTTTTGGTAGTTAACGGCATTATAGATATACCACGGCAGATATATAGATTAAAAAAATATTATCTGTAAGTAAACGTTTGAGAATGCGAGGCCGAAAACTAAAAAAATACATGTTTTTTTATCAAACTCCAACATAAATTACACGAAAACAGAAAAAATTACCAATACATTTGGCGTGCAGATTACACATAAAACATTGACGTTTTTCCAGCTTTCTAACGAGCTATTAAAACTAATATGAATTTTGTTAAAGATTGCTTGAAAAAATTGATCACAAAGGAAGCAACAAGGAAGTCACGTCCGAACATTTGAATTTCTGACTAATTTAACAATAAACTAAAAAACGCGATAACTCAAAAATGGTTCACTTTTGCATAATGCATATAAGGGTCAACATTATCGCAAATAGTCACCCCTATCACCTCCTAACGGGAATAGGTCGACTTACCAATAACCCTGTATTAATAGTTCATCGCATGGTGTCCACACTGCCGGCGAGAACTCTATCCACTAGTTTTTCAAAACAAGAAATATAGATCCCGTGTCAATAAAAGAGACACTCTGGCTTTACTCGCTTCCCGCTCATCGTCGGCGGTGGGACAAGTGCCTAAAACAGGAGGAATTCCACTTTATCTCCTTTGCAGTGGATCTTTATTTCAATGACCGTATTATTTAACCAAAAATGTACGTGGAACTTTGCGAGGCTATAGCTGTGCGTTCATACCGATATTGTGCTTGGCGATGATGCAGTTGTTCCCCAGCAGCAGCACGTCGCGCAGGTGTAGCGAGCGGCGCGCGCAGCCCAGCAGCAGGTGCTCGCCCGCGTGCGCGCGCAGCAGCGCCACCTACCAACACACACTTTAGGGTTATACCTACAACAATAAATGATCACTCTGCTGCCGAATCGTGGCACGATTAGGGCCAAGTTTTCTTTCCATACTAAAGCAATTGAAATGAACAAAGATTTAACAAATAGTTAGTACTGTTTGAGACATAACTTAATATGAAAGTAATGGCTCAGGCTCGTTCTAGAAGCGAATATTTTAGAAATGTGCCATCGTTGGAAACAAATAGCAGACACAGGTAAGAGTCTTTTGATGGAAGAAGGCTATTTTGACAAGCAGACATTTTAAATGTAATGAAATGTTTTATTGATAACACTCGTTACATGTCAGAGAAAAATAAGAATAAGTGGACAAATCAGGTTGTACTACAATTTATAATTTATAATGATTTGGCTTGAAGTTCATTACATTAATAATGTAATTTTAGGAAACAGACAGAACGAGCCTGAGCCAAAGTAATGACTTAAACTTACTTGAAGTGTATGAATAATTAAAATGACTTCACTTGATCTTCAAAAGTACCTACGTGACAACGGAGTAATAATGTTATTAGCATCTATTATCAATATTATCGTCTATTTCAATTGACGCCGAATTTAGATAGTCAATATGTCAGCGTCAAAAGTAGATACGAACTTTTGTACTTTTTAGCTTTACAGTCACATCAGCAATTTCGACGCTGACTGTACAATTAACTACATTTTGTATCTTTCGTGGTTCATCAACATAAAATCATACAACGATCGACTGTTCGGGTTTCTTTTTCGCACAGTATCGTAAATTGACCCATGACATGACACCATGTTAATGTTGTTTGTTGTATTACGTAGCCTCATTTGGGATACAATAAACACATCTATCAATACGTAAACAAAATTAACAAACGGAATATTAAATTCATTTAAAAAATATTTCTGTTGGAATTTCCGAGTATTAAGTAAGCAAATAATATTTTCTGTCTGCCTTATTTTGAATTAGTGCAAAGAATATGATTGTGAAAATACTTATATATTTTTATTATACTCATATTCAAACATTTGTACAGTCTCAGCGTGAAAACTGCCTAGCAAGAATTCCGTAATATTTTTTAATATGAAAACAAGTTTAAAACCAGTCGTGTCAATAAGATTGTTGTTCCCTAATAGCACTGATAAAACTGCTTCATTTGTAATTTGATAATGTTTGCATATTTTGCTTATTTGACAAACAAATTAATAAACTATTTAGGTATGTCATTACATAGCATAAAGCAAACTCATCGTAGGTTTTGTGTTTGATAACGCTAATCTCAAAATGTGCTCAATAGATTTATTTACCAAACCTACCTACCATACCCATGTATGTATGTTTAAAAAAATAGCGATGACATGACATAAAACTATTGAATGACGTGACCTTAAGTCAATCGTTCCTCAAGTAAAAATATATATACGTTGTTTCTTTTCGATTCTTTTTTTAAACATGTCTTAATTAACCCCTGAAACGTTTGACACTTAGATACTTAAATATCTAAATGTGTACAAAGTTTAGGCTTTATGACTCAACCAGTTTTTAAGATAAAGTGACTCAGACAGCAGACATTTATTTTATGGCAAGGAGCACATAGGCCACCTGGAGGTAAGAGAACATGGCGGAACTATAAGGGTTCCTTGTTTGACAACGAAACTCAAATATCAAAGTTAAAACCATAAAATTTGGTTTGGAATTACCACCGCTGCAATGTTACTCAACCGAATTCTGGTACCCAGTAAGAAACGAACGAAATGTAAGATTGGGATGGAAATACAATTATTTATTCGTTATTTGGTTACGGACTTTTTATCTATCACATACAGTGTAAGAGGTCTTAAGTCTTCGGGTTTGGAGGCGGGCTTATAAGAAGTACTCATCCAAAGGTTGTTTTAAGTGCTATTGAACTTTACGTTTTTTTTAAATTTATAAATTTGATTTCAGGTTTAAGTGCGATTGAATTGAACATAAACGTCGTTGATCGTTTCTCGTAGTTACCTGGTCGTCTAGGTGCAGGTCGGTGAAGGCGGGGATGTACTTGGCCCACTCGACCAGGATGAGCAGCTGCTGCTTGATGGAGTCGCACACGTCGTTGATCTTCGCCAGCTTGCGATTGTTGATCTCCGCGTCCGACACATTGATCGTCTGGAACAATTTATGGATTATTAAGGCGTTATCACTCGATTTATGAATTAGGAGTTACGAGGGAGGCGAATAGTGATTGTGCGTGCAGCGAGCTTGCATTGAAAAAAAGTAGTATGTTTAACCGAAAAAACATGAATATTATCTACTTTGCACCATACCTATATGATCCTAACGATCGAAACGGTAATTGTAACTGGTCCAAAATCTGGCAGCCAAATTTTATTGCCTTGAGAGTAAATTGAAATGTGTATAGCATTGTAAAGTTGTCAATTAATTAAATAGTAATGTTCAATCAGTAAGCGTTTTTTTTTTGTCTTTTACTGCTTTTTAAGCACTTGCTAATACTTTTCGTGATTATTTTTCGCTCTACTGTGTGTAACGCGTTTATGGATGGATATCGCCGGGAGCACGTGGCGAATAAATTACGCTCACGACACGAGGCGACCTCGCTCCGCACACGTGGCGATTGTCGTTAGGTTGAGCCTATAATGACCCACTGCTGGGTAAAAAATCTCCCTACCCGTTTTGCTCCTGGGCTATCTACCGTCTCGTCTAAAAGGGTCGAGCTGATCCCGGCATCTACGTGTTGGTCTACCGCGAGGTTGAATTCTGTCTTTTGGGTTGTTTTGGCACAACGATCTTCCGGCATGCGTCGGACGAGCTTAGCCAAGTGTCATACGAGTCTGGCGGCTGTCGAGTCTTGGAGCGTACAACCAAGCTACCGAAGCTTGTAATATAACTACTTATGTCAGAGATTTGCGTGCCGGTAAAGGATTTTGATTTTGTTTTTAGAGTAAATTAACTAAAAACTTAACACGTTTTAAATATTGCCAGCTGGTAGAATAACCTGTCCTAGAGCAACTGATACAGCGTTGCAACTTTAGAAAAGTCGTATATTTACACCCACCGTCACTACTCGTACTGCGTTGTTAGTTTGTTTTAGCTAAGTTGGACGCATGCTATTTTTTACCTACAAGACAGACTTACTTTACAAAAGACACGGCGCTATGTTTGCCTAGCTACTCGCGGTAACCGGCCAACTATGAACCGTATATTAAACATTTACACTAGCTAGCCACGGTCACGCTAAAAACACATCATACAAATCTATTAACATTTCGCGAAAATTAACAGTCTCTGTTTAGTGACTTCGCCTTTTACGGACAATAATGTGATAATGATATTAATACTTTAAAAAAATTTTTAAACCCATATTTGCATACTGGCCAAATAGTTCTGCTTCCTATTTCACACACCACCCAGTCTTGACAAGTGGCAAGTGGTGCCAATTCGGTATACATTGCAAAGTCTCTGAGTTTACACATAATTGGGCTTCGTACTATGTACGCAACGTATTATTTTATTGGTGGTCACACTATCTGATTTGTGACCGACGCAAAGTAACGAGTTTCAAATTCTAGCTTTTATTCTATAAGGTAATACAGTAGCTACTTGAAACACTCGCCATAATTTGTGTCTCACCTTGGGTATGCTGAAGTGCTGATCAGTACCCGCCTAGTTTTCATATTATAATTTTTATTTAAAAAATCGTAACGTAACAAAAGAGACTGGAACTTGGTAGGTACTTTTTTACCCTCCATTATACCCTAAAGGTTAAAAAACAGTCGGTTTTGCGGCACGTACTGTACTGCACAGACGCGTTTGACTCAACTGTCCTTACATGTTTCCAATAGGTACTTTATTTCGGGTTTAAGAGCGCAGCTTGTATAACTAGTTTAATAGCACAGCTTGAAGTATCGGGAATTTCAAGTCTGATTTATATTTCTTTATGTAAGAGCCTCGACACTTCAGGTTGCATAACGACTGGATCACTGAGTGGAGAAGAGTCTGCTTACCTCGTCGATGACTTTTCTGCTGAGCAACTCGGCATTGAGAAGCGAGACCACTGAGAGCCCGTTGGCTTGGGTCGGCTCTTCGTACGACGGCCGGCGGCAGTTGATACGGTCCCGCTCGTTTTGGACGGCTACAACAATATACCAAAGTATTATTACGAGGACCGGGAAGTCTTTGAACGCTTACACTGATCAGGATGGGTTCAACCGCCATATAACCGCCATACATGCAGCAAAACATGCCATGCTAGACTACCACCAATCAACAAGCAGCATTCATACCGAAGGCGGGTTTAGCTGCAAGTATACCGATCAACGAGAAAGCGCGATATATACATCATACCAGCCACAAAAATCTAGGATTTTAATTGATGAAAATGAAAATCTGGGAATCGATTTTAGTCGCTTGCATGGTATGTCTCTCTTTCCTTTAACAATCTACACGCACATACTATAGGCTAAGTGTTTTTAAATTGCTGATTGATTGGCCGATCGCCGATTAAGTAGACCGTTAACTCTAGCTAGTCAGAGGCGATCATCTAAAAGAATCGAAGAAGAATCACCGAAGTAAAGGTTCATCTATATCAAGCAAATTAAATTGGCAGCTACTCAAAGTTGGTGCTGATAGTGACATCTTACAATCTTTTATAGGGAAATCCTTTTACCTCTAACGTTTGTTCAATTATTCGTTGGCATCAATTACTAAAAAAAGTATCAACCTTTTCACCAACTTTTTCTTTATATCATATTATATCATATTCAGATATCCAGGTTTTTTAGCCATTTGGCGGCGCCCGTGGTAAGACGAATGAAGGCGTCAGGGTGACCAGGACAGGCCCGCAGTCGGCATTTCCGAGTCATATAAAAATCTTTTGTGTACCTAAATCGCCTTTCAAATAAATAAATAAACTAAGTTTTTTGGTATTCAATGCATATTTAAAGAAAACTGATACAAGAAACTTCCAATAATTGTTGTGCAGGACAAAGTCGATGCGATGAGTAACCCGCCGTGTAACGTAATAACCAAGTACGCAAGTTATTTCCTCTTGCAGTAAACCCCATCACGGGCTTCACGTGGTTTGAGAATGTTCGATGACTAAACATGCCTAATATTAATGATTTCTTTGTAATAAGACAACAAATATATCCGTCTGGTTCCTATTCAGAAACGTGTTTACTGTGTAATGAGATCTGCTAATTACGAAATGTTGTTTGCCGGCAATATAGATATAACACAATTAATCACCGCTAATAGGAACGTTTAATTAATATTGTAATGGCTTTCCTTGAGACATGTAATATAATCAGAACGGCAAGAACATAGTCGTATACTTATCGGCTGTTGACCTATCAGCCTTTTGTTACCGTTACTTTTCCACTCAATTTACCTTACGTTTTAATTATTAATAGAACAGGCCATCCCAAGACCATATAAGGCAGGAGGTAAAGGGGAGTATGAATCTGCTTATTAACAGGATAACTAGACTGTTAGTAATTCATTGACGTTAATAAACTTTCCGGGAAAAGGCTTAATTTTACGCCCAAAGGGAAATCATTTGTCGTAACACCGACGCAAACATTTTTCCCGCCTATAGAAAATAATGAATGTCGATCACTCACCTTCTTTCTTCATCCCTGCTTTGAAACATTTCCTTAGCCTACAATATCTGCATTGATTTCTTTTGTCCTTATCAACTACGCAATTTCTGCTAAATCTGAAAGAAAACAAAAACAATTTGATCAAATTTAAATCCACTAAGGCTCGTTCCCAACATTCAGATAACTAGACAGATCCAGTTACTTCGGGTTAAAAATGTAATTTGCCACGTACAGTCCCTTTGGGTCCATAGTGTCCACTGTGTCAAAACGTCCACTGTGTCAAGACGTCCACCGAATCAGAACGTCCACTAAGTCAAGACATCCTGACGTTCCGACGCAGTGGACGTCTTGACACGGTGGATGTTTTGATACAGTGGACGTTTTAATACAGTGGACGTTTTGACACAGTGGACACTATGGACCCAAAGGGTTTTAAAAACTAAAGTGTTTACATATTTATGAACTCGACTGTACACAATCTGTCATATGCACATCAAAAATCTCTAAGGATCAAATAAATCCCTAAATTATTGTCATATTTTGCAATGTATCACAATTACATTAGTAATTATAATTACATAGTACATTAGAAAAAAAAACAAAATTATGAAGGGATATTTTTAATCCTTGAGACATATTTGATGTGTGTATTTTAACTGATATAGGATTCTCCGGAAGCTAAGGTTTTCATAATTCACATTTCAAATAGAAACTCAAGTACCTTTAACGGTTTGAAATAGTAAAGGGAGTAGGGAGGTCATTAAAATTATAACATGCTGTCATTGGACCGTGCTAATTTTAGACAGCTGGCTTAAACAAATAGGTACCAGAAGACATTTTTCGCAATTTCTTAATCACAAATACAAAAATAAATTTTGAACCGAGCTTCAAATTAAATGGGTAATAATTTTTACAACAAAAGTAAAGTTACATTGAAATTAGTACCTACTTTATGCGTTTATTGTTTAGCACACACACCCTAATTTCTTCAAGTTAATCCTAGAAGAGCTATGTGACTGTGAGAGAGAGACAATAAAAAGTAAAGATTTACCGCCGCATTATGAGTCAGTTAAAAATGATTAGTTTCTTCGACAATTAAATGGTTTCTAAAATGTCCCTAAGCGCAGGTAAAGTTGCTGAATTTACAACTGCACTCTTCTCTACGCGAGCTAGACTGTCAAGTTGAGCGGGAGAAGCGAGGTCTAAGAATCAACTTAGACGGCATTTGTACGGTTATACTCCATACTAATTGACTTGTCTTATTCTGTAAACAACTTTATAACCTCAAAATGCATCATTTTTGGCTAGAACGATTGGTTTCTGCTGAATAAAGCAACTAGAGACCACATTTTGCACACCATTTTCCTGATTTCACACCATGGATGGTTTATTTCATGACAAAATTATTATTTTAGCCGAAAAGGGAGCATTTTGAGGTTATAAAAGTGTTTACTAAATGAGTCAAGTCTATTGATATGGACTGTATATGTTTGTTCGACGATTACTTCAGTATTGTAGATCCAATTACAATGAAATTTGTAAGAAAAGTATTTAAGGCTATTTGCTTATCCTGCCTACTTTTTTAATATCGATCAGGGGTTACGAAGTTGGGAAAAATCGCGGGGAGTCAAGGTCTCTGTTCGAGGCGAACTACTAGTATAAAAATTGGCTGGTACCGGCAGGTGTAGAGATGGTTCTTGCGCACGCTGCGGCGGAAGAAGCCCTTGCAGCCGTCGCAGGAGGAGGCGCCGTAGTGCTTGCCGGTGGCGCGGTCGCCGCAGATGGCACAGTGCGCCGCCGACGCCGCACCCGACGCCTCGGAGCTGCTCGTCTCCAGCTGCATGTCGCTGTCTGAACAACAAACACAACATTACTTGGACCATTCTACGATGACCAGGGGTCGAAATTTTCACGCCAATGACGTCAAAATGACTACCTTGTCGGTCCTTAAGTTTTGTCACAAAGGTTTATTACAATTTAAAAAATAAATAAAAGAGTTTCATAAACCTGTAGTACATCAATCAAAACCTTCTTTTATATAAAATAAAAAGAAGCTTAATTAGTGTTCTTTACTATTGCAACATTTTGATTTACGAGCTTTAAGCATTCCCTTTTGGGGCAGGAAAGCATGGGTCAAAACACGTATGACCACGATACTGATAACGGCTACAACTTTTGTAAGAGTTCTCGTATTGAGTCGAAATTTGTATGACATATTGACCAGACTTTTATCTTTAAATTCTGATACAAATGTATTCCAAACAACTAAAGATCCGCTTATACACCGGTTAATCTTCATGTCTCCTTAAATTGACCTTACGATTTTACATCAATTTGCAGAAATACGAAAACACACCAAATTTCGTGTTTCATAAGTTGGTTTTTGAGTGTCGTTAAGAAAATAATGCTGGTCTCTGAACATACCCAGAAATGAGAGGCTTCACAATATTAAATAAAAAAGTTTCCTGGTAAAAAATTAAAATATGCAAGAGACGTTTCAATTCTCTTCGACGAGAAAAACGGCAGATGGATAATACAGTAAATGGCAAGAGTACATAAATAGCAGATAAAAATTTGGTATCTAAACCTAACAATAACGATGATCCGTAATCGGCTAGACAGCTTTGGCTCGGCCACGCAAAGATACTGGGACCTCTCCCAGCAGTAATGTGTAACTGAGATGAACAAGTGGCCGTTAGATCAGGACGCCTAGCACGTTATCCACAACGTGTTTGTGGTTTGGAGATGTGCTAGCCGGATAGGTCAAAAAAGACCTAACCCATCTTCAACGGCCAGGATGTCTCAACATCGATTATTGCAGGGAACTATTCAACTTATCACGAGACCTATTACACTGGGTCGTTGAACCCACGCATGACTTAATTTGGTCAGACCAGACGCTTTATCAGATTGTCCAGGTACGCAAAACTAGTAAAATCCACTTTTATCTCACCTTCAATATGTCTTGTCGCATCGTGCCAAAAGATTTTGGCTCATTGGTCAACGTTGTCAATTCGCAGTCAAACGCCGGTTAATAAGGTTGGTAAGGTAAGGTGGTCAACCATTAGAGCAAAATTTGATGCATACACTATTTATGGCGTAGAGAAGGCAAACGAACCTACCCTGAGGACTAAGATGGAAGCCTCTACAAATGCCAGCCGTTTCACTGGCTGTAACAGTGCCAACACTACTGCCTGGTATCAAGATTTGTGGCTAAGATGGTGGTAGCGCTCTGATCGGGTATGCACAAACGAGCCTAGATAAATTGCATTTTACGATAGGTAGGACATAAGCGCTCGATGCGACCGTCCGGAAGATTAAGTAAGTTGTATAAATTTTCTTTGATTTTGGTGGTCATTAACGTTCGCATAATCTTGGCTAGGGCCGAAGGTCCTAGTACTATGGAATGTCAGATGCAAATGTAATCAATTCGTAAATTCTTAGACGCCCGAATTTAAGTGATTTAGCCAGCTTCTCTACTCTTCCAGTTATATAAATTCTTCGAGCATCATTTCGTAATACCTTTGGGGTCAGTATTTTTGAATACTGGTACGGTGGATTACACTGAGGCACTAAATTCTAAACTTAAAAAATGATTATTCCTCCTCACCTTACAGATTACAGAGTTCTAGCATACCTATAGAGAGCTATCTTACCTTACTGCGAACTTCGACTATGGTATTTGAGCCCCAGTTTAAAGACAATGCCCTTTTCCCGATTCATATGCCCAAGATAGGTTGAAGTGAAGAGTTACATTATAATAACAGTTAAACGACGAAAGTATTACAAATAATTATTCACTATAACAATTAATTATTAACATCTGAGCCTGTGCAAAATTTGGTTACAGAATTATCGACAAGTTTTTAGACTTGTTGGTAATTCTGTAGCTCTGCCTACCCCACTCTAGGAACGAAAGGCGTGAGTTTATGTATGTATGTATGTAATAAATATTTGTAATACTAACAGGTATAACTTATTAAAAGTACAATAAATATTATGAGCACTAGTCTGTTTTTGTTTTATGGCCATATCCGACGCCAAGTCAAAGAAATAAACGTCACTAGGTAGGCAGTCACCTAATTTATTCGGCGGTTCATTCCGTCAGCAGAATGTTGTCGTCAACAGCTGGTTTAACAAGCCTTGATGCTTCACGGTGCCTTCTGCGGGCCTATTATGGTCGTGTTTATCGATGTGGAAAAACATAGATAAAACAATTGTCACTTTCTGGCCAATATGTAAGTGAGAGAGTGACGGATGCTTAAATTACCATGATAAAGGTGACCATAATACGGGCCCTGGTGTAGACAACATTTCGGTAGTCAAGGGAGGTGTCTCTTTCTTGCATAAGGCCCGATTTATCTAATTTCCTGATCTAAAAAATAATATCATGTTTTCATGTGATATTAAAGAAAAGGATAAAGGTAAAAATAGTGTTAACGTTATTATCGTAGCACTTATTTAACATCATAACATGGCAAAGGCAAACATAACAATAACAGGAGGGCTTAGCAGTTAGGCAAAGTGGAACCACCCGGGACTTTCTTAATTATTCGTTACTGATTGTAGCCAACCAAAAAGACGGTCCCCATTGAAACCAGAAAAATGGTCCTTGTTCTGTCTAGTGTTTAATTTGGATTAACATTATCCTAATGTACCTACCTATAAATGTTTTTAAAATTTCTATAATAGGCATTAAGCAATTTTATGGATTAAATGCTTACTTATTTACTTAAACATCAGTTATTGAGGCGCCATAATTTGATTCTATTGTATTTTTTAATTATGCAAAAAAGGTGAAAAGTAATTGGCAAACACATTCATCATTTGTAAACATACCTAAGCATGTTTTACGCCCTAAAAGGGTTTAAATTGTTTTTATCTGTCTGTTGATAACTTATTAATATAGATACAGATAATAGCAATTACAGTAGGTAAGGGGATTATTATATATATATAATAAAAATGTTACAGAAAGATAAAAAATAATTATTTTTTTGTACTTAATAATTACACATCAATTTAATACACAACTAAACCGCTCATTATGGTATATATGAATATTATGCAAACTTCGCGGTGGTCATGCAAAATAAAAATCGTCTCAACTATGGTAAATAAAATAAATAAATATCAGAGACGGTCTCACACAAATTGACCTAGTAATAAACAAGCTCTAGGGTTGTACTATAGGTTGTATAGGTAGTAAATACTTGTATGTATATATAGAAAACACCCAAGACTCAGGGAAAAATACTCGCGCTCATTACATAAATATTTGCCCTGACCGAGAATAAAACCCGGGACCGCTAGCTTCGTAGGCATATGGTCACATTGGTCACTACCAACTAGGCTAACTGCATCGTGTGTACAGTACAGTCAGTTAAGGTTAAAAATTAATTATCCGCACAAAGTTGCAAAAATATGTACACATAGACCTTATTGCCATAGTAATAAGGTCTGTGTACATATCTTTGAGACTTTGTGGTGTATACATATTGGTGACCTTGACGGTACGTAAAAGCCACGAGGTTTGACACATTCAGCGCCGACGACCCGCTAGTCGGGTCTGTTTTGTACCAATATCAGTACTACACGTTCGACTTTTTGCTTTTGGTGAACCTATGAGGTTACGTTATAGATATGGACACGGTATGATCGATTACCTTCGGTGGTGTTATACGGCACAGCCTGGCGGTGCAGCTCATCTGTCAGGGTCCTATGGGCAGTGTAGGAATTGTAGTGCGGGCGTTCGAAGGGTTTGTCCCAGGAGAGCTGCGGGCCCGGGAGCGTGTAGTCGGCCGCCGCCGCGTACCCCAGGCCGCAGGCCTCTTGCGAAGTCAACATGTCGCCCCCGAACACTGGCATCTTCCAACCACCCCCCAGAATAGAAGTGCTACCACTTCCAAATATCACCCACTACTGAACTCGACCGCGAACCACTCCAAATCCAATCGATAACGATTGATAACTCCGGCGTTGAATTAACAGGTGATGTAATACACCCAAATGAGTAAATATCACCACCGAATGCCGTTATCACTATTGACACCGGTCGTCTCAGTATCGTACACTTGATAAGGCAATTCACGCGGGATATTCGAAAATCACGGGGAACGTTTAGCCGTTGACATGTAGCAATGAGTGAATCCGGCCGGGGTATTGTTTTCGTTTTTATCACACAATTGTTGTTCGCTAATGGGCAATAATGTTGACGGAGAGGCACGCCGGTGTCGGGTGGCGGAGAGGAGCGAGCGCGCGGCCGGTCTCGCGCGCGGTGTCGGGTCGACTGGCCGGGACCTCACGCCCTCATGGCACCTATGACATTCGCTCGACGGCGAAAATGTGCTGACACGGTAATGAGACCTATGAATGACCCGTCGCCGAGATCGCCGCTGCGCGCGCGCCTGACTCACGCGTTATCGGAAGCGCAGCGGATGCGGCGCCGAGTCGCGCACGCACCGCGCACACTCATTCGGTAGCAAGCAGCTGACGAACGCTAGCTTTTACCATAACAACATTAATTAAAAACTAAGCAAAGCACTGGTGACTAATTAGATTGTCATACGCACAGGCTTTGTTCCTTTGTTTTTCTTTATTATTAGTACGCGCCGACACTCCAGGATATTAGATAAGACTCGTATAAGCTCGCCCGGAGATTATAAACAATGATGAAAGTAATAAAATATAAACAATGTAGTGATAATAATGCAGAATGCGCTTTATCGTAATTGATGTCAGAGTAACAGTGTGCGAGTATGAGTATGGTTTTGTGATTACTCGTGCGTTATGGTTTAGTTCATTTACAAGTATTTCCAGTCAACACGAAAAATATATTGAGACCTAGGTAGTTAGGCGTACTTTTCCAATTTGGAACAGATTTAGGTACCTATAATGATATCATTGTTTTTAAAAAACAACGATGATATTAAGTAGGCCTAAAGTATTATTTATGAGATAGTACAAGACTAATAATGATTAGGTAAATCCGTTTCATAATGTTTTCTTTACTTTCATAGTCTATAGACTTTTCTCTCTACAGACATTGTAATCGCCGGCCAAGCTATACCTAAATCGATATCGATATTGTGTCGGATAACGCGAAGTCCGGAGAGCGCGCACTATCGCGGGGCAGGGCGGGTCACCCCTATCGCAGTAACTGGTACGACGCCGTGTCTCCGCCCTAGTCTCGTCTTTTCTGGGTCCCGTAGTTAAACCGGGTATCTTTATCGTTTGGCAATGCATCCGTCTGTCTGATAGTCTATTTATTCAAACAAAACTTATCAAGAAAGGGGACACTTGCGTAAGTATCTAAAACTTAGAAAAATAGTACTTATCACGGCCGACTGGGCTTTTAATGTTATGTTAGGAAATAAACTATTGTCACTAATCACTTAATTTCAAATATTTAAAATTCAATAAACAATTTTATTCCTTCTTATTTCCTATTATTGAAAACAATAACGATATCTAATAATACTTACCTTATATATTTTAATTTTCTTTTTAACCATACAAATCAGAAGAGAAACCAGGGCGATCTTCAATGACGCGAAGGCGACGAAGGACTTTAGCAACTACGCTCACAAGCTCACGGAGTATAATAAAGCTGTAAGAAAAGCAAAAAGGAGTGCGTGGCGGAACCACTGCAACCAAATAGGGTCAATACCAGAAGGTATGAGACTCACAAAAGCACTAGCAGTAGCAAGGTCAGCTCCGTTAACGCCAATAAAAGACGATAAGGGAAGGATGACTGAAACGGGTTTGGATACCCTGAAGGTTATGTGTAGCACACACTTTCCCGGCTCCATCATACGTGAGAGTGAAATAGACAGTGTACCAATTTGTGTGTCAGAGCAGACAGCACGCACAACAAGATACAATTGGGACACTGCCAAAAAGGTAGTAGACGACAGCAAGATAAGGTGGGCATTATCCACGTTCCAACCTTACAAAGCGCCGGGCCCGGATGAGATATATCCAATCCTACTACAAGAGGGCGGAAATATAATTGTTCCGCATTTAAGCAGGCTGTACAGAGCGTGCTTAGCCTTCGGGCACGTTCCACGTGTATGGAGGCTTGTAAAAGTGATCTACCTGCCAAAACCAGGCAAGGCAGATTACAGTGATGCCAAATCATACAGGCCGATAAGCCTATCATCATTCTTTCTAAAAACACTAGAGAAACTGGTGGATAGGCACATAAGAGACGGACCTCTAAGGCGATATCCACTGCATAAAATGCAATGCGCGTATCAACCGGGTAAATCCACAGATACTGCGATTCATCTTGTAGTGAATAAAGCTGAAAATGCACTTGAGAACAAAGAGATCTGTCTCGCGGCATTTCTCGATGTGGAGGGAGCATTTGACAAGACTACGTTCGAAGCCATAAGCACATCTGCTGCTGGGCACGGCATTGAACCAACCATTTGTAAATGGATAGGTAACATGCTAAACAGTAGGCTAATAATGTCAAGCCTTTTAGGCGACGTCTTATTCGCCACAACGACAAAAGGATGTCCCCAGGGGGGGGTACTCTCCCCAACTCTATGGAGCCTGGTGGTAAACTCTCTCCTCGAGGAACTCAACACCGGCCCGCTATGCACTGTTGGGTATGCAGATGATCTCGTGATACTTATCAACGGGAAGTTTCCGGAAACAGTATCGGGAATCATGGGGAAAGCTCTGGAAAACGTGGAAAGCTGGTGCATTAGCCATCAACTATCCATCAATCCCAGCAAAACTGTAGTAATACCATTTACTAAGAAACGGGACCTCAAACAGATTAAACAGCTAAAGCTGTTTGGCGAGGCACTAAAATTGTCAGGCGAGGTAAAATATCTAGGTATCATACTAGATAAAGAACTCACTTGGAAAAAACACGTAGACCACGCTATAACAAAAGCGCTGAGAGTGTTTGGAATGTGCAGAACAGCATATGGTAAGACATGGGGCCTTAACCCTAAAGTACTGAAGTGGATCTATACCATGATGGTAAGGCCCATAATTATGTACGGCTGCTTGGCCTGGTGGCCAAGAACAACATTAAGGACATGCAAGGACTCTCTTACTAAAGTGCAGAGGGTGGCCTGTATGGCTATAACAGGGGCGTTCAGAACGACGCCGACGGCGGCAATGGAGGTCCTACTAAACCTCCAACCACTACATATCGCCATACAGTCTGAGGCGTGCAAGTCACTACAAAGGTTGAAAGAGACTGGCCTGTGGAACGACGCAGCGCCTAGAACCAGACACACAAAAATGGCACACAATGTTGTTCTAGACAGAATACTGACGATGAGTTGCGACAAAATGCAACCCAAGTATGTATTCCGGAGGAACTTCAAAGTCCACATTCCAACAAGGGAAGAATGGAAGGATGGGTTGCACCTATCAGAGGAAGACAACTCGATATGGTACACGGATGGTTCAAAAATGAGCTCCGGTACGGGGGCGGGTATTCACGCCAAAGACTATAAAAGTAGCACAAGTATGGGCAATTACGCAACGGTCTTCCAGGCGGAGTTGTATGCGATAATTGCCTGCACGCAGGAGAATATTGGCAGACCTCCACAGGAGAGAACTATCTATATTCTAAGCGACAGCCAAGCGGCACTTAAGGCGCTTACAGCGCCAAAAGTAGACTCTAAACTAGTCTATAATGGAATCCAAGCCTTAAACAGGCTTGGCAGGCACAATAAAGTGAAACTGATGTGGATTCCAGGACACCAAGGCTTTCCCGGGAATGAAGCCGCGGACGAGCTGGCAAGGGTAGGGTCCAAGGGCGCATACGTCGGACCTGAACCATTTGTGGCACCCTCACTGGGCACCATAAAAGCAGCCCTGAATAACAACGCCCTAGAGTATCACCAAAAAGAGTGGAAAACTACTATGGGCTTAGGGCATGCAAAGCTCTTCATAGAAAGAGTTGACCAGTGCTGGACCAGGAAACTCTGGAAACTCAGCAGAAGACAACTCCGATACATTATCGGAGTGTTTACTGGGCACTTTGGAGTTAAACACCTCCTAGCAAAGATGGGCCTTTATGACAACACAGATTGTAGAATGTGCGGCGAGGAGGTGGAGACAATGAAACACTTACTGTGTGAATGTGATGCCCTCGCCGGAGTAAGAATGAAAATCCTCGGTTGTGGCTACCCAGAACCGAACGATTTCAAGGCACTGCCATTGCACTCCACTATCCGCTTCTTGGAAGGAGTGGAGGCTGCATTGGATTAAGCGCTAAAAGAGGGGTAATTACACAAAAGATCCCATAGGGTCGAAGTGTATCCGTAAGGACCCCACTAACAAGATAAGATAAGATAAGATAACCATACAAATGCTTTTGGACGACTTTGCAATGACGAGTTCAATACGTCAACATTTTTCCAAGTTGAATCACAAAGTACGTATAAAAAAATAACATTTACCTAAGTAATAAATTATGATTAGGTAAGGACCTTTGGTTGGTTTGTTTACCTGCCTTATATAATGATTTTTTACCATATTGTTTTTATTTTACTTTTATCAAAATAGGGTCTCGGATTCTTAGGGACAAGTTCGCCAAGAAAAATATATATAGCTATACAGTGCTGGTCAGATAATTAGGGACGCTTGCGTTTTTACAAATATGACTTCAATTTTGACCACCAAACAAAAAGTTCTTGACCAATTTAATTACCAATTACAATTTACTTTAGATCATCAACTATGGTCTAAGGTTTAAACTGATGTACAGTGAACTACTGTTAAAAGCGGGCCTTATATTTTATAGGGATTTAAAAACTTAGTGCTGACTGACGCGTCCATACAAAGATTAAAAAAAAAAACAAATCCTCATAAAATGAAAGATTCGTTTTCAACAGAGATAAATTGTACGAAGGTGAACAATCGATATGTCAAGTTGTCAGCGACGCTCGGTCTTCCAGCTACCAGCACGTTACAAATGATGTTATTATATTGCATCTAGCACTAAGCATTCAACGTATTTTATTACCTCATGTACCCATGTTCAGAAAGTTTCCAGTGATTACACACCACGCACACGGTCTAGGACGCAATTTGATAATGTTGTTGGCATTATTATTGACTAAGACAGCATTAGGTGCTCGTACGTCTTGGTTTTAATTAGAATAATAGGATCTGAGTAAATTACATCCTGGAAAGTCTGACTCCCTACTTAAATATTGTGTAATAAGTATTTATTTAATATTTGTGTATGATAGGTGAAGATAATCGTCTTAGTGCTATTTACGCGAAATAGTTAAATCGAGCTTTAGTCTTAATTCCAGACTTCAGATTGACAGTTCTGTATATTTTGACACAGCTAACCCTACTTATTAGGCATAATAAACCTATGTTTTGTTAATGTATTTGTTTGGCGTATTTTCTAATATTTATTTTCTCGTATAAAAAATTCCGAGCGCCTTCTTTCCCTATAGAAATATTTAATGTTATATTCATTTTCTTGTATAAAAAAATCCGATTGCCTTCTTTCCCTATAGACACATATACTGTTATTTTTATTTTCTTGTACCTATAAAAAATACCAACCGCTTTCTTTCCCTATAGACATACTTATTTACTGTTATATTTGTCTTGTTAGAATTTTTTTTCATAGTACCAAATTTTTCCCAATTTTTCCCAATCGCAATTTTTTTCAATAGTAATTACATCGTAAATTCGTAATACGTAGGTAGGTTAGGTTAGTATTTATATCAGGCCCGGAGGTCAAAAAAAACTCAGAAATAGGAGCTCCGCGAAGCGGCAGTCATTTTTTTTTGGAATGGGACATTGTGCTTCTAATGAAATAATCTACCTACTGATAATTTCGGCGATTAAAATAAATGTATTCTGTCAAAATGGTCTAACAAGCCAACAGTAAATGTAGTATGTAGTATGTCCATGGGGAAAGAAGGCGTGCGGAAGCAAGAAAATAAATCATTAGCTACATAAGAGTAAAGAATGCGATCGGAAATTTTAATACAACAATTGGTTTATTGTGCTATGAATAAGGGGGTTAATCTAGATTGATCTTTTTTCTTTTTTCCGGCCAGCCTGTCAATAAACTTAAACTCAAGTCCAGGGTAGGTTAGGTAGGTATTTGACTATATGCCGTCATGAAGTAACTACTGCAGAATTCTTGGCTTCCCTCTGGATTCAATATACCACCCTCGTCATAAATACATAAAGGTTTATCCAACTAAAAAATTTTTCCTTTTATCCATTTACATTGTTAATTTTTGAAAGTACGAGTTGACCGCTGTTTCAATAGTAACTGATAAGAAACTGAGGGTAGTAATTAGGTGAATATACATCTGGTGTCAGTCTACCCTCATTCTAGCCAGACTGAGATTAATTATAAAATCAGTCTAGGTTATCAGTCAGAGAACTGTAAGATCAACCTGACGTAGTCTTCCCAAGGCCAGAAACTGAATTGGTGCCAGTCTGACCAGGTAACCTCCGACTTAGTAGTTAGTAATTTATCTTGACGCAATACTTAACAACTTATGTGTAAAAAATACTAGGTATACAAACAAAATAGTTAAACATAGGTAAAGAACGTCAATTTGTGCGGATGACGCAGAATCTTTTATAGAGTCGACGATTATGTTTTTACTCTAACATAGCCAGTATTTAATACCAAATGACTGGGTTTTATGATTATTTACCCGATTATCATGACTTGCAAAATGTGTACCAAGTGGACTTTGTACTTTAAAGAATATTAGGGTTAAAGTCCAATTCAACGCCACATGAAGACTTGTCAATAGTATGACTTCGTTTTTTTAACATGCATCGACAGTATTTAATTAGAAATGACTGAGTTACTTGATTATCCGATTCCGCGACTCGCAAAAGTGGAGCAAGGGGACTTCGTACCTGTATGAATATAAGAGTTCAAAGTTTAGGCAATTCAAATATTTGCGCTCGTTTTCCCTATCTGTAAGCGCCACATGGAATAAAGATTGCTTAATTCCGCCAAAAGTTCACTTTGAGCAATGATTAGATAAAATATATCGGTACTATCTATGCTACCAGGTGAGCGGAATAATTGCTTTATGTTGTAAAAATATGTTTTATAGTTACGCTATGACGCCATGATCTTGTATGTTACATTATGCTCCTATGATACCATGCACATTTGTCCTTCAGACAATCTCAACTTTTCACACAATCCATCCATCTCTTTTTAGGCCTTCCTCTTGCTTTGTAACCCTCCACATTCATACTCTTCTCGTAACATGAACATGACTTGCATCCCTCCCCATGACACGGCCATACCATGAAATCTAATTTTTTCAATTTTTTCCATTACTGGCGGTACTTTTAATTTTAAACTTCCCCTTCCTATCCATTCTTGTTATGCATTCATGCATTCTTATTTTATCACAGGATGAAGTGCATCAAGACGTACGAGTAGTAGAGTATTGATCGAATTAGCAAACAATAGTCATTTGAAACGATTTCACGGACTAACTTACAGGAGACCAAACCACATTCTGGTTGAGATAATAACTTATACGAAGACTTCGCCGTCGAACACCCTGCAGGTTAATGTATTATATCCCATGAGTTGTTGAAAGTTGACGAAACGGGTTTTTCTGGTATAACATAATTTTTTGTCAAGGTTTTACATTTAGCCAATCACATAATACTTTACATTGCTACGTTCGGAAACGTAAAGTCAAGGCCGAAACCCAAAATGAAGGGTAATTAAATGGTAAATAAATACTTTTGATTGTATTCAACGGTGATCAGAGTGGTCGTGATTTGTACCTACGTAAGTAACGTTTAAAATGATTACCATACGTTGAATTGATTTACACAAGACACAGCTGTATGACCAAACGAACAGCAATTAACTTGATGATTAATTAGAGAAACCTCAGCATTAAACGTTATGCTTATGAACTTACTAAAGACGAAACAGCATTAAAAGTGCGTCGACCCGGCTATCTGCATGTGCATGTCTCCTAAGTCCCTAACTCGTATTTGACGGCATTAAGCTTTAGAATTTCACTAGGAGGGGGGATTTCCTTCGAGACAGTAACATACATTGTAAAAGCAGCCTTAATTTAGGTCTTCTGTAAACCAATTTTTCGGTCAGGCGGAGGGGAGAGGAGGTATTGTTAGAAACCCATTACCATACAAAATTACACCAACAATTTATGAAACCACAGAATCACTAAGAATCGATTAATATTTTACACACTATTCCAAATTGTCTAGACTAATATCAAGATTGTTTAAAGCGCTATGTTTGCCTATATCTATTGATAACTTTGATGCAATTATTGCTTTACAGGTTTTTGTGGATGACAGTGCCCACGAATCGTGCTCGTTGGCGTGCAATGGAAGAGGCCTATGTCCAGCAGTGGACTAATATAGGCTGACGATGATGATGATGGTAATGAGGTTTTTATTTTATTTTATAGGTAATCCGCCCGCCGAAGCCGCCGAAGAAGCCGTTTATGGGACTGGAACTGTGCAATTTTCCGGGATAAAAAGAGAGCCCATGTGCTATTCCAGAGGGTCGGGTCCCGTTGGCCTTACTTGCATTTAGCCTTAGCGAGCAAAACGGCTCAGTAGTACACTGACCAAGTATGCAAAATGACTTGGTTATATAATTCCATGGTTACGAAATTGTCTTAGTTTCAAGAAGACTTACTGAGCAAAACGTCTAGGTCGTGAAATGCACCAGTAAGCAGAATGATTCAATTGTGTTAGGTCTTGATTGTATTATCTTGATATGTGAAGATTATCGAGACCATTTGCCTATTAGAACATTATGACATTAAGTCGTTTTACAGCCAAGTCATTCCGTCTATACTATGCCTTATAGCAATGAGGGCGTTTTACAGACCAAGGCATTTTGCTATCCAGACAAAATACAACTAAGGTGCTCTGCTCGCCAAGGCTAAATGCAAGTAAGGCCAACGGGACCCGACCCATTCCAGACTATATATACTCTATCTCTGTGCCAAATTTCATCCAGATCCGTTCAGCCGTTCTGACGTGGTCGAGTAACAAACATCCAAACTTTAGCATTTATATAGTAAGATTCATTGTCATCTGATAATGCCGAGTGTGGCATGTGCGGAAGCGAACATACCGCGCTTATATAACCATGCCTATTATGTAATAGAAGCAGGAACTCTTGACCGTACCTATCGGGATAGCGCGTGGTGGGATAACGCAGACGATAACACTAAACGTGGTACTTACGTACATACTTTTAACACAAGAAACGTGAATCGTCTAATCTGGAATTAATCAGCGATCATATTGAGATGGTAGGGAATTCTCGGTGCGCGGTCTACGGTAGCGCGGTGGGTGACTTGCACCTATCCGGTTTTTATTAGTATTTGATGATGGAGCAAATGAACATAATATATAATATAGTCTTTAAGCTGTGCGGCCTGTGCGGCGTCTGTCAGTCGTCAGTCATTCAATCAAAGGATACGATCTAGAAGAACAGTTATAATAACTAACGTTAATTTGGTTACTTTTTTGTTTTGTTTATTAAGTGTGATCTCAGATCCGTGTTTTTCGTTCTGAAAATGGATAAAAAAAATAAGTCCGTCCATAAACTATTCATAAATTTGGGCGTTGGTATGTGTGAAACTAACAAAACTGTATGTAATTTATTAACAAAATATGAATATAAATAAAGATGAACAAGCGTTGGTTTTTTGAATTTTAGAATTAATTCTCCTGTGGATGACGTATACACTTGATTTATTTGTACTTAATGCACACACACACAAGAGACAATAATATGATGATGAATACAACATATTAGTAAGCCTTGTAAAAGCCTTATTTTAGCGGTAAGAAAACCCACATTTTAATGTTACGTAATAAAATACCGCACTGTTCATAAAACGGGAACCTAATAAACGGTGTTATGATTATTATGGAGCACGATATTCCAAACATAAACTTGACGCGCTGCGTAAAATACTAATTCTATTTTAAATACACTCCGGAACTGATGGTTTAGTTTCATTTGGCGAAAGACATAATTTTAATACCTGTGTTTATTTTGCGGAGAAGCGCATTTGATCGATTACGGCCTCTTCTATTATGACGCAGTAGGGACGCAGTTAACTGCCCCACTAAATATGGACTTTGAGCATTCGAGTTAGACAAAGTGATGAAGCGATTAAAGAAGTCCACAGAGCAATTTCTTACCTTTGGAAAGATATTTTTACAATATTTCTGCTTTCGAAATATAAACTTTATACGTTTTAGATATTTCAGCACGTCATATTTTTTTTGACACTGAAAAAAAACTCGCGGCTGCGTTAAATCAATAGTTGGTTGAGCCAATAGGTATAAAATTTGCGCTGAACAGAACAGCGAGGAGGTAGGGGCCACTAATAGCTGAAGCTGAGAAGCAATCAGCCTTGAAGACTTCACCATATGCATGCAGATACCATCAACATATAACACATAAGGAAGTTACAAAAAAAAATATGCCGGCAAAAAACTATTCGAAGGTTTGACGCGCACCTCCCAGGCAAAGGGTCAGAGGTTCAAAGGTTCAATGAAATGTCAAAACGCGTCACTAATGAACAAAGGGAGTCTACAGTTTTAGGCACAACTTGCTTTATAAAAGAATATTGTAAGAATCAACTTAATACTTTCAACATTAAGGGAACCATTCCGTGTAAAGTTTGAAAATTATTGCCTACGTTCTTTTTTTGTACATAGCACACTGAGATTATTGGTAGGAACCATCTCAATTACTAGTTAAGATAAGGCATTGTACACCTACAAGTTTAATAAAGTAGTCATCATTCAAGTATTCAATAACACTTAATTATGCTTGCATAAATTATTATAAAAGCACATTTTTCCAGGAATCGATGATTGTGGGCCAAGTGAGTCACTGCAGTACCAGGGCGTGAAAACAACGGGTACCTATACGTCTAAATGACTAAGTGAATACGAGACGGTACGTGCTCGATTTACCCGGTTACCTAATCAGATATACCTACCTAGTTATTTTTTTACATTAAATACGAGCTAATCGACATGTCTAGGAGATAATAAATAACCATGAAATGGACTAAAAACGCTCGGTTTTGACACCGTCCGGTTCTCTTGCTTGTGAAGAATCAACGCTGTTTTTTTTTTGATTTGGAATGGAATATCGAAAAAGGTGCCGAAGTTAAATAAAAGTTTTTAAGGTATTTTCATTGTCTTTTTCCGACACGGGCGGATACTTTTGACCTTTAGATTGAAGAGTGCCGAAACAACGAATATAGTTCCTAGAGAATAGGTATGTACAAGTGTATTTGTCATTGATATCTGATATTGATATCAAACAAGAGGATAAGGCCAGTCGTAGGTCGTAGTGTATGTGTGAAAAACTTAATTGCACCAAAATCGTTATATTAAGTATATATACCAATTACACCATAAAATCATCACAAAAAATATATATACAAAGACAAACTTTGTCCATAAACCAAACTCGATTTTTTATTGGTATTGTTATGAAATCTACCTAATTACAATATCAACTTTGTAATTATTCGGCTGGCATTCAAACGAACGGCTATTATGATTATTCGGGATTGTCTTTGTTCCCTTGCTACGAATTTACAGTTGGATTCTAATAGGTTGGAGTGTACTAAGCTGCAGGTTCTGGGCACCTAAAAAATCTCATTACAGTGCCTTCTAGTCATCACTAGCAGTTTCAGTGTGATTATCATGGGTAAACATACTTAAGTAAGTTTATTTTGTTTAGTTATTTGTTTTAAATTTAGTATTTATTATTTGTACATTAAGTAATAGTATAATGGGACTAGAAATTTAGTTCTTTTTTCTTTGCAAGCCATGTTTAGCGATGTTGGATGACATTGTTCGTTATCTACTTGCGCTCATTTGGACACAAGAGTAGAGAGTTGTCTTACTGTACATTATAAATATACAAATGTGAAATATTTGTGTTTTACTTAAAACTAATGTTTTGGCTGCTTTGGAAACTACCTACTCTGTTGAGGAGTTCTTGAGTGAATAATTCCTAGGTACATTTTGTTATTTCATAGGTAGTAGTTTTATATAAAGTTATTAAATATATATATATATATTTAATTATAAATAAGTATATTATATTTATATTTTTTTAAATTTTAATGTGTAAGCAACACTATGACTTTATTTTAATCATCTTTACTTATTTAGGTACTTGGAGAAAGTATGTACAATACAATAAAGAATATGAATATGAATATTATTCTGACGAGACACCAAAGTTGATTTCACTCATATACTTTAATTCGCAAAAACTATCCCACAAGTAGAAACATTTAAAGAACTTAACTGTCTGCCAAATATATGGAGCGGGCCGTATTTTGCTGACGTGAAATATGTTTAAACTATAAAAGACTTTGATTCACGTGTGTTGCCGTCGCGCCGTGCCCTGCATGGCTTTAAGTGCATAAATGGGCACCGATCAATTGCCGCGGGTGCGCACGCACAATTGAAGCTAATTGTATCCTCACAGAGCCCACTAGCCTAGCTCCAGCCCTGACTGCAATTACCTTGTACATTGAAATGTATGTATTAACTGTTCCCTACCAAAGAAAAAGATTTTATTACAAACTAGATAGCCGTACGATTTATATTATTTAGGGCATATTTTGAAAGACTTTTTGCTCGAATGAAATGAATGAATGCCTGTAGAATAATTAAAGGTTCTAACTGCCGCACTCAGAGACGTCAATTAAATTTAATGCTTGATTAAAGTAGCTGATGTCCCTTTCTTTGCTATAGTAATAGAATAAGACAAACACTTCACTAAAAACAAGCGTTAAATTTAATCGACGTCTCTAGGTGCGGCCGTAAGAAATTATTTTCATACTAACTTATGCATGTAAGAGTATAAGAAATATTAAGATGATCAAACACGTTTATATACAGTGCTTAGTTAATAAAAATACACAATAAACCAGTTTCAGGAAGTTTTCGTTTTAGGACATGATTTCATTGTTATTACAAGAAAAAAAAACTACCTGAATGTGTAGTCTCAGAACTGAATGTGAATCAGTTACGAACTGACGGGACCAACACATTAGCACTACAAAGAACACCTCATTGAGGAACAGCTGGATACAGGCATCTATCAGTTGCTCCACATTCCTGCCTGATAAATAAATAATAATAGCAAATACAAAATGAAACAGAATGCTTAAGTAAGTAGTTTCTTCATTAATAAAGAAAAAGTTGAATTTTAAAACTTCTGCATGCAACAGGTATAAATAACTTCTTTGTTATTTCATTTCTTTTGTTAACAAATGCTCTTTAATGTATTTAATCTCAATAAAAATTAAATAAAGGTTAGGTTAGAACAGGGCCGGATTATCCATAAGGCGGGTTAGACAACTGCCTAGGGACCCCGCATCGGCTAGGGGCCTGCGCATCGGAAAGAATGTGTTTTTTTTTAATGTGTAATTGTGAGCCCCCGGTATTGCATTGCCTATGGGCCCCTGACATGGTTAATCTGGCCCTGGGTTAGAAGGTTAAGGCGGGAGCAAAGTGAAGCTCTCACCTTAGCCAACCTCCCAGGCTAAGCCTTCAATGTTAGGTCTTCTTTTGAAAATGCTGCAAAGTAGTAAGATTACTTTAATACTTACAATTATGAGGCTATATTTTACTGCTTCATCCCTTTATAAGTCAGAGGAAATATATTTCCCACCATAATAAATGTAAAATGAATCTTAAGAATTGACAGCTTGGTTGTATTTGCGAATACTTATGACAGTTGTCAATGACCGGTAAAGGGTTAAAGTCTTGTGCAAAATACAAAAATCTCACTATAAATATTGTGCTTATAGATTACCAAATGCCAAGGGACTTTATGTGTAGAGAATGTATGCAAAGCTATATTATGTCATAAAAGTTGTATGCTTATAGTGACATAATTATGCTTAAAGTTATTAATGTGTTTATAAGTTATGTCAAAGAATGGGGAACCATTCATCATGATCTGTGTTTATAAGTTATGTCAAAGAATGGGGAACCATTCATCATGATCTGTGTTTATAAGTTATGTCAAAGAATGGGGAACCATTCATCATGATCTGTCATGTACAGTCAAACAAGTGTATGCGCTTAGCAGGGTTGCAGCATCAGGGAGGGTAGGCTGCAAAATAACAGCCCTTGCCTCTCCCGAAATCTGTCACCCCACAGGAGGGACCCTCACAAACATTTCAGATTGTATACATATAATCATTTATAAGCCTGTAATTATATCAACCATTTAATCATAGTCTTTGCCACATGTCTTATCACCCGCATAAGACTTAATAAAGACTTTTATAATGCTGTTTGAATGCATACATTAATGAAATGAACAAGTTAAATAATTCCATTGACCTAAATACTCAGTAGCAGATAACCCTTCTATTCATAATAATATTTCCAACATAAACACTGAGTAAACAAGATTAGAGGTCAAACCTGTTCTCGCACATTAGTTCCGTGATGAGATTGCTTGGAAGGATATAAGTGCTAGAACAAACACCTATAACTAAACAACTTGAAAACATGTCGCTTAAATGAACAAACTGTGATGTCGCAGTTAACAAACTTTAAAGCTAGGATCCGATAACACCGCCCAATATAAAGTTCACGAGAAAGAAGCAGCTTTGTACGTAAATGTCTTTGATAATTAACTTGTTTACCTCACCACGGTACTACAATGACGATACGGGTAAAAGAAAATGATAAATACCTTCATCGCAAAGCCCCATGCTTCCATCAATTGTCTTTTTAACGGGGCCTTCACTTCTGACTTCCTTAGCACCCAAATAGTTATTATTTTCTACACAGTTAAACATTTATTAAGCAGCAAAGATTTCAACAAATATGTAAATAAGTGACAGCAGCTGCCAATTTGACAAACGGAAATATGTGACGACGAATGAAAGAACGAATGAAATTCTTCTGTTGCCACAAAAAAAAAGTAAACGTCATTTATAGCGACATCTGCCGATGAATAGCTAGACTAAGGTTTGTTGTTTAAGTTCAAAAACAGATGGCGTTAGTTTAACGTAACGATTCACTTAATTTTTGTATTTGAACCTTTACGTTTTTGTCGTTTCTTTTACTTTCTTTCCTTTTCTCCCTTCGATATCATATTATGTTTTTTTATCATCTCCTTTTCTTAATCATATTTTCCAATAGTTAAGTCTTTAAATGTTTCCACAAGTACCAACGTCTTAAAACCCAAGTACCTAATTAAGGCTCTACGTAATATCGTGACGACAGATCGCTGCTTATTAATCTTATTATTATTATTCATACGATATTTCTCTATACGAGTCCCTACTGTTTTAGAAATGTTCTGGACTGGTAGTCCGAGGTTTATTTTATGATTAACACCCATGATTAATTTAATACCAACCTTTACTGGTTTCCATCTGGCGTTTGATTAGTAGATAATGCTCCAAGTCAAGTCTTATTTACCTATCTCACTTTGAATCAATAACTAGGAACTTATATCAATTCATTACTTACGTTATATATTCATCTTTTACCCCACGCTTACGTACTACACCTACTAATTTACAGCCTAGGCAAGCAAGGAACAACATAGGTAGTAGGCGACCATTATCTTTGTAACACTAGCCTTGATTAATAATTGGCTAGCCTCGTCTGAAAAGAAAATGGATACTTATTAGACCATATCATGTCACTTGAATAGCGCTGGTAGATACTATAGTTAGTTGGGTATTGGGTGTAAGTAATGTACCAAATGATCTGTAGAGCGAACCTGCACCATGACAATCATCAAGCTACTTAATTGTATTCATGGCATAAACTATACCTAATGACTATATTTGTATGATTCCGTGACTTCGTTTTTGTTGTGCAGTAGATAGCAAGAAGTCTCGTTTGATACATAATATAATATTGTGATGTAGGATGTAGGAATCATGATTAGGTATAATGTACCTAGTTACCGCTACGAAAGATATTAACATGTTGCAATGATGCCATGTGTTGTGTGTGTGTGATGTATTTTGTTTAACGACACGTTAGCCTAGTTGGTAGTGGCCCTGCCTAAAAATACGAAGCTAGCGGTCCCGGGTTTAAATCCCAGTAAGGAGATATTTGTGCGATTCGTGCAAGTATTTCTTCCAGAGTTTTGGATGTTTGTTATTAAAGTATGTATTTCGCTATATGTATAGGTAAGTAAGTTTATCGTTGTCTAGTATAAGCATAGTACAAGCCTTAGCTTAGTTTGGGACTAGGGGATTTTTTGGGGAACCCCTTCTCTTGTAGACAAACATTTCATAGAAACTATCACTTCACAGAATTTTCATTTCATAGAAAACTATTTTCTGCTGAACCCGTGTTGATTTCAGGTTATCTTAAACATGATTCACGTAGGTTAGGTTAGGTTAGACTTGTAACCATCACAAGATAAACTGAAATCAACACGGGTTCAGCAGAAAATAGTTTTCTATGAAATGAAAATTCTGTGAAGTGATAGTGTCTATGAAATGAGTGTCTATAAAACAAGGGTAAACCCAATATTTCTCACATTGTCCCCTGTTTATTTTTTAAATTATTTTATGTACGTATCTAACTGATTGATTGATATTTGGCCCCTGATAAAAAAATGTCGAAAACATGAAAATAAAATTGGCGTTTATGCCTGAAACGCTGTTCACTTTCACACTAGCAATTAATAATCATTCTATACGGGCACTGAGCACAAATCACCTAGTAGTATAGTGCACTCAATCAAATGTAGGTACCTAATGGAGAGCAGATCTCCAGTCCCATGTAATAGATAATCATAAACGAGGTCTGCATACACTAGAGGTATACAAAGTTTGGAAAGTCGAGGGTAAAAGATGTAACCTGGATAAGGGAACAACAGGTCTTTTGAAGAAGAGTTGAACTAAAATATAAGTACTCTATGTAATTTAGTTCTCAAAAATATATATAGATAAGAATATGCTTGGCCTATTCTGATGTTGAATGTCAACACAACACGGCACGTGTGGCTTACGGAAAAAATAATCTTAATGATACAGGTGTATGTGTAACTCGGGGGTGGATCAAGCAAAGCCCTTTGGTCAAATCGATAGGTTCTGGCGTTTACTATCGACCTGCTTCATTCATCTATCCCTCAAGGTAACACAATCTTCTTTACAAAGTTAAAAACAGTCGCTTCCCGTCGACTGACCCTGTATGTTACGCTTAGATCTTCCAAACTTCGCAACGGATTTTAATGCGTTTTTCATCTATAGATACTTATATAGAGGGATTCAAGAGGAAGGTTTTGTAGGTATAATAAATTTTGGATTATGTACGTACGTGTGTTACAGAAAACTCACATAAACCGAAGCGAAGCGAGGGCGGGTCACTAGTGTAATTATAAAACGGATATTTTTAATTCTAAGTACGTTTCCCGGCCTTTAGCAGATACCCGCCCATAGAATCAAAGTCGGACATGTCCTCGGTCTCCAGACGGCTCTGAAATAAACTCGATCTATTCTTGCTCTCGATTTCCACGACAGTTCAATATGAAAGATGTCGCTGATTATGTTGCTACATTTATTGTTTTAGTAAAGAAACGCAAAATATGAGATAAAAAGCGTTGTTGTATTTGATAAGTAATAAAATAATATTTGTGATCAGATCAGACATCATATGTTCAGTTTATATTCTTATCATAGCATTATCTTGTTGGTTATGATTATGTTATGATATATTATCATGATTACTATTTAATAATTTGACACAAGTGTGACACAAGTATGCAGTGCGATAGCCCTTAAAAGTCTTCCGGGTTAGGGTAAACCGTGGTTGTCGTAGGGTAAGTAAACCCTCTTAGGAGTGTAAGAAAGAGAGAATTGTTTTAAAAGCTGTCGCACTTTTGGTAGTTGGTACTTGCTCTAAGTAGAAAAAAATATTACCGTATTTGTGTCAAGAATGTAGAAAAAGAATAAAAAGGTCGCAAAGTTCAATGAATTCAGTTTTCTGTTATGTAATTGAAGTCACAAGTAAGTGGGTTCAGCTGCTGCCTATGTTTGCGCGCATTTAAATACATCGCTTATTTGCATTGTGAAATATATTGAACGAAAGTACTTAGCTAATGGGTGTTTCCCGTTCCGATCGTCGTTCGACCGGTCGGCCAGTCGACCGGTCGATCGGTCCAATGGGATTTCTTTTCCCTTTTAACCGACGGGTGTTCGATTAGTATGGCGAACGAGAAAAACAAGTCAGAGCACTGAATCGATTGATCGGTCGAACGATGATCGGGCGAACGGGAAACACCCATTATCTAATTTATACATACGAATCTAAAGTATACTTTACGGAGATCAGTATTTATAAAATCGCAATATTAACTTTTCCCGTATGTACAGGGTGTCCCAAAAGTACCACGCCACAGTGACACCGGAGGTAGGTCAGCTCAAGAGGAACCTAACCAGCCTAACATGACCTCAGTAAAATATGACTTTATTTTTTTCAAATTGCTAGGCCAATTTAATTTTAATTTGCAATTGGTCTAGCAATTTGAAAAAAATAAAGTCATATTTTACTGAGGTCATGTTAGGCTGGTTAGGTTCCTCTTGAGCTGACCTACCTCCGGTGTCACTGTGGCGTGGTACTTTTGGGACACCCTGTATATGGGTAGGTATATGGAACCCTGTCGCATGACGGTAATCATTAATTTTGGAATAATTTCTTTCATGTGGTTTGACGCTGTCATTATGACAGGTTTTGATAGTGGCTCAACAATTAAAGTCCTTGACTGTACCTACCTACCTAATCAGTCTGATAGCTCTTTAGCTCTAGATGCCTGCAACGTGTGATAACACCTTATTGTAGGTAGGTACTAAGTTACAAGAGATTACCGTTATAAACTTGCAAATAAGTATAACTACCCAGGTATCTACTCATTTGTCTTTAAAAAGTAAGAAAAGAAAGATTGAGGATGACTGTCTTAAATTACTCGTGTTCCTGATTAAATATTTGGTGTTAAAGTTGTTGAACGGCAATGACCCGGCGCGGGCGCGGGCGGGGCGCCACGCGGCTAACTACAGTAGTTTCGGGTGTGGCGTTGTCAAGATTCAAGGTCTTGTCCGTCACCCGTCGAATTATCTCTTACGTTACCTATTTGTATAATGTTTTCCTATTTCAATAAAATGAAATAAATAAATATCGGGGAGCGATCTCACACAAACTGACCTAGTCTCAAACTAAGCTCTATGGGCTTGTAACTATGGGTACTAGGGCAGTGATAAACATAGTCAGGTACCTTTGTAGAAAAATGAATATGTACGATATAAAACATAGAAAATACCCAAGACTCAGAAACAAATAGGTACTCATCACACAAATATTTGCTCTGACCGTGAATCGAACCTAGCTGTGATGCTTAGCTTCGTAGGCATAATCACAATACCAACTTGTCTAACTGCGTCGTCAACGTCGTTTTTACCTCTGAAGTCCTGGGCCTAGGTACCTATATTCTACTGGGTAAAACCATATTGCCTTTGACATGTTATCGTATTATCCACGTTACGATTGTTCTCTTTACACGACTGCCAGGGTTCGAAATTATCAAGATTAAAAAGCCTCTTGATAATTATCGGATAATTATCACCAGTGTAACAAATTCATTTGTTATATTGTTTCATAACAAATTTTAACAAAACATAAATAAAAACTTTTTTTTTTTTTCGTATTAATCCAACACAAAACAAAATTAATTAAAGTTAGATTGAGTAAAAATCAGTGGGTTGCGAAAATACACTTTCGAATACTTCGAATACAAAGTTCTCTTTTACAAGCGCAATTTTTTGTTATTATCAATTGATAATTATCCATCTGTTATTATCATGATAATTATCATGGTAATTATCACGATAATTATCATGATAATTATCACAATAATTATCATTGATTTCAATCTCTGACGACTGCTTAAAAAAGGAGTGTCCTTAATTAATGTTTTCAGGATTCACGTATGTATGTACACCATAACTTCTAAACGCCTGAGCCGATTTATGTAGATGTGTTCTCGGATGACATAAGATACCTAAACTGTTACAATTGACATACCAACAATGGCAAAATGTCAATTATTTATCTTTTTTTAACGGCAGTTTTGTTTTTTAATTTTTAATTATTTATGTACTTGACAGTAGCATAATGGCGGATTAAAAACAATACGATAACATGTCAAAAGCAATATTGTTTTACCGTGTTTGAATAGAGCACCAGGACCGAGATTGTAGGCGGCAGGTAATAAACACCATACATATCGTCTTTGATCTGTTATGGTATTTTTTTTAACTCAGCCGCCATTATTGTCAAATAAATACGAGCTATCAAAACGTTGACAATACGATACTAGGTGATAATTTGGTTTTTACCGCCTAGAATCTCGGCCCTGATTAGTTGCGGTACCATCGACCACTTTGATTGTTGTATAGTCAACAGAATAAATAAGTGATCATTTCTGTACCTTGTCACTTTAACGTCGTGTTTGAAATGTTATACAAAATTGTGAAACGATTGAAAGCGACAAAGTACATAAATGATCACTTATTTATGCTGTTGACTGTACCTCCGTGGAATCCTGTCATAATGACAGCAACAAGTGACAATTAAGTTAGTAATAAAGTACTAATTACGTCTAAGATAATCATTGGTTTTCTAAGACAGGGTTCTATATTATACTAACCAATAATTAAAGTTCTTAACAGTTCCTATTAATTTGAAAAAATATATATACGTTTATTGCTATGCTACACCAAATTACAAATACATACATAGATTAAATCACGCCTGTTTCCCAGAGGGGTAGGCAGAGTTCTTTCCACCTGCTACGATCCTGACAAATCTCTTTCACTTCTTCCACATTCATACATCGAGTCGCATGCACGCACGTCGGTTTCGGGTACTTAAGATTCGGCCCTTTTCCATTATTTCTCCGATTTGATTCGAAAAAGTACGCCTAGGGCGGCCCCTTCCGACCCTTCAACTCACTTTCGCTCTGTATATCTCTAAAAGTAAATTGAATAAAATTAATTGCCAAAATTAAAATGACAAATATAGATAGCTAGGTTTCATGAAAATGGTCAAGCCGTTGAGATATCGCTCTGAAAGAAGCATCATCATCATATATCGTGGGTTTTTATCTAACTAATAATAAAGTTAGCTTTTTAACGCAGAATATCCAACATCACTACTATACAAGTACAACCAAACACTTCATTCCGTTATTTTGCAAATCCTTAGATCAGAAGAAGACTATTAGAGATAGAGATATGTAGGTACTTCCGAGTATTAACGAGTGGCACTAATGCCGCATGCACTGGATTTTGCAATAATTTTCATTAGGACAAACGTTATTTAAACAACGAATGAGGTGCGTGCGTGACTGGCCAGTGGCCCTAGCCAAGATGCATTACGCTAACTAGCGTTTCTATTCGTTTCGTTTTTAAACCAATCGCGTCACTGGTAGATGACGTGATACGAAGAGTCACAGCCGTTTGGTCCAGTCATGAAATTTAATTGTCTACTGGGCCTTAAATCTTGGCTTTGATTCAGGGCAAACCGCGCGAATGTTTGCATCTGTAGCATAGATCTTATTTGTGGCTCTATGCACCCAATCTTTACCTATACAATTAATCTCTGGCCCCAAAAGGTGGACCAGCGACTTGGTGGAATCCGCTGGAAACGGGCGGGCCCAGACACAACAAGAAAGCTTTATAGCCCTTAAGTAGATATGTGGATCGTTCCCTGATAACCACAAGACACCATTCTAATAGACTCTAGAAAATAGATGTAGGTATGTGTTCCCAAAGCTCGGAAACCTAGTTATTTTTTTAACCAACTCGTTAGAAACGCCATACATTTCATTTTCATTTCGATTCCGTTGATATTATTTCGTTTTGATCAAAGAGCGAAATAAAACTGTTCCTGCTCGAAATAACGGTTAATTTTTCTTGAGAATTTGTTAGCACCGCCTACCATCATCAGCTTTAGTTGCATTTCCCTTGATCAGCTTGAATTTTAAAACACCAAAGTCACCTTGGCCATGTCATCTAAGTGCAGGAAGAATCAAAAACCAATATCCCAAGTTAATCCCAGGGATTGATTCCGCTCCGAGCGAGCGCTTACGAAGAACCTGGTTAAAGAACCATAATAAGCAGGTCTTTTCGAACTGTTCCCAATAGCCTGTGTGTACCTATTCAAAGACCATCTTATATTAAATTGTTAACCGCCCTATTCCAGCGCTGCAGCATACTCGTCCAACGCGATTGCATGCATCTATGCATAATATGTTTAATAATACTCGTGATATTTCTATCGGTGACGTCACGACATGTTGGCAGGCGGGTGCCGGCTGCAGTTGGCAGGCGCAGCAGGCGGTCGTTCAATGACACTGTCGCAGCCCGTTCGGCTCGGTGACGCGATCCATTCATACCGCACACTCCGCACATGCAGCATCTCGCCAAGGGATTAAGGTTATGTAAACATTCTGGTTGCGCCTAGGGCAACTTTACTGTAGTTGTTCTTCTTTATTGAGGGACCGGTATCACCATCTACTCGCTAACTCTGCCGCTGTTCATTCTGTTGTGTTCCAAGTGTGTACGTTCATGGAAGGAACGAAGAATGAATAAGAATATTTGGAACATTTTTTTGATCGGGAATTTTCAAGGGCCAATTAGGGTCCCATTGCTTTACAAGCAAAGCTCAGGGCGGTAGTTCTCTCGGTGATAAACTCGCTGCGAATTATTAAACGCTGTGCTGCTGTTCAGCTTGGTCAGAGTCGGCAGGTAGAGCAGATACCTAGCTCTACCTTGTGCTTACACGCACGTAGGCGGGACATCTTAAGCTTAAGCTCCAGTTTTAATCCGCCGACGAGAACACGAACGAATTGTGTATCGGTACCTATCAAAACCCCAGAACTATCTAACTCTACATAGTTAGTACGTAGGTCTGTGATCGATCAATACCCTATTGCCATATTAATATTATATTTAAACGTTCGCGTAAGCCTCTGCACTGCACCTCCCCTTCGCCTGGACTCTACTCGTTTGTGTGTAAATTAGAAAAACAACGACTTTCCCTACAAATATTTTACCTGATCATACCTAAGTTTTTTAAGTGCGGATGCATCGGTTTCTTCCCAAACGTACCGTGTGAGAGCATACATTTTTTCCCACTCTCTTTACTCTTACTTCAAAACAACTGTTGCATCGCAGAACGAGCCCTAACGACTAACGACTAAGTACATCAAGCTGGTTAATCTGGTTATGTGATGAGTAATAGCATCGACAAAGGCCTAACGAATTAAGGCATTACCTACTGGTAAGTATTAGTAACACAACACGAGTACTATTATGCTTAATCAAAGGTACGGCGTGGCAATTGTGACGTGACCATGACCATGACTGCACCCTGGGGGCCCATTGCGCTTATGGTAATTAACTTTAGTTAGTGCGGAGAACACGCAGCAATTTTATGAGCTGGTACCTATATGTTGTAGGGAACGCGGTTTATTTGTAAAAAAGACGATTTAAACAAGCATATAAAATGTATTGCCACCAGAACATCCGACATTTTATCGGATCCGACAACCGACAAGTGGAAACACACAGTAAATCAAGTCCCATCCACGATTTTTGAATATGTTGTAGTTATTATGAAAAATTGATTACGTTTATTTTTTAGTTTTTAAATTTGTTTTAATTTAAGAGATATTTTCTTGGAAAGTAAAACATACAAACACAGTTTTTCACAATATCTACAACATAGGTATTCAAAAATCGTTAAAATCGGACTAGCTTTAAGGAAAGAGAAACGTTATCGTGTTTTGTATGGAATTTTTTACTCAAAATCTTCTTAACACAATACAGGCACTTGTAAGATCTTCATTTTGATTGTTCTACTCCTTAGACACAAATTTGTTAGTGTCGCAATCGCGAGCTCGTCGGATACGATCCGAAGAAAACACAGAAGTCGAACCATATTTCATTCTGACAACGGGGTTAACGTTTCTGCCCCACGTTTCTCTGCTATTTATCTTCCTCGGTCGCCATCAAAATATTAAAGAAGTAAACAAGCGCTCGGCCGGATAAAATACAGCGAGAGATATAGAAATAACAAAAAAAACATGTTTACTTACACCAATCAAATCTTATCGCGCTATCTATTGGACAATATTTAAGCAATCTTGCAAACTTAAAACAATCACCGGTTTTATTGTGCTTTAGTGTTTCATTATTTAGCACCTTACGTCGGAATTAAGATACTGTTTGTCAATAGTATTTTATGTAACTGATACATAAAGAGGGTCCTTAAAATACGAGTGTGGTTTTATGAAACGAGCTGAAGGCGAGTTTCATAATAAGATCACACGAGTGTTTTAAGGCCTAATTATGTACAGTTGCATACATTACTTTATCTACACACATATTATAAGTACTCTAAGATGCGTTCAGTAGGCGGCAAAACAAACAAAATGGCGGCAAAGCTATTAACCTGTGTCACGAATATGAATGTTTTTTTTTAAATCATAGACAAACTAACAAAGTCCCTATTCTAATGTCATTCGAAATCAAAATGGCGTACGACACTTTACTTAAAATATACATAAGTACTCGACGTTTAATTGATACTAGAATTGGCCCCCTCTTTGAATTGTGTTGGTTTTGGAAGATGTTCCAAATTTGAACAACATTACTTTATCAAAAGTTGTATCGTAATTTTAACTTTTCATTACAGCTACAGATAAGAAAACATATCATATTAAAATTGTATCTTGTAATGCTGGTCATTGTCTACGGATTCTGAACGCATTATAGAGGACTTATGATATGAGTGTAGATAAATATCGTTACTGTACATAATAAACATGACTCTATAGATTTGTCACACATCTATGTTTAGGAATACTTTGATTGACCATGAGAAGCAAAGTAGCAACCGTGCTGCCGTCCGTAACAACTTGACTTCATTTTTTAAATATAGGATTAACTGCCGCACTCAGAGGCGTCAATTAAATTTAATGCTTGTTTAGTGACGTGTTGTCTTATTCTATTGCTGTAGCAAAGAAAGTGACAGCAGCAACTTAATCAAGCATTAAATTAAATTGACGTCTCTGAGTGTGGCAGTAAAACAATTAAGTATTTATTATCTAAAATGATTCTCGCGAAAATGTTGTAAGTAGAATAAAATAAAGTCATTTCTCCGTTTATTTATTTTAAACTATGCAATAGATTTTCATGTGGTCTGCAAACAAACATACCTATATATGTAAACCGACATGTCTTACGGCTTTACGTGCATTAGGTGCTCGTATAAATATACTCTGTATATACAGATCCTACACGGCTGACACGGCCAAAGCCCGGGTGGTTGCTATAAATTTATACAAAAGTTAAGAACACTAGCTAAATGCTTGTTACACGAGTATAATCTAACCAAGGAGTATAATTAAGGTTTTGTAGTCAATTAAAGGACTCGCCGTCCATTCGTATGTCTCATTCTGTGTTAAAATTTGATAAAATTATATATTACTCGTATTATTGTCAGCAATAAAGATATACATGTGTTACTGATATAAATATGAAACCAAGGCCTTACACAGAATTTGCTCAAAAATGGCTCAAAGTGGTACGTGACCATCTACATTTACTTTGAAGTAAGTAATGATATAATTTATTTAGGGACACAACAATATTCAAGTTAATACATAGGTAATTGCAAAACTAAAATTTCATTTTTTTAATTTAATTCTCTTTTTAAACTAAAAAGCTATATACTAAATAAAAAAGGGCCCTGCGGTATTGTCCCGAAGATGCTTTGATTGTTAAACTTATGCGTTGAGCGAGGCAACTGCCAGCTCTTCGGTCTCCCGTGACGTCAATGGGCCTTTTCGAAATTTCCTTGAAGAGGCTTTGGGCGCTAGGACTCCACGGACCAAGGGTCTCGACGCCGAATAGAACAAACATATATAGATATTCTGGGCCGAGACCCTATTGAAGTTATTTTACTACTTCCTTGATTTGGTAGTAAAGGGCTGGGAACTCGCGAACGAGCCAACAAGCTGTCATTACGAGTAAGATAATTTGTACAGCGGTTTGCCTTGAGTCTTGATTGCCGGAACGTTACGCGCTTATGCGGTTTATAACCGGTGTAAACACCATCGTGCATTATTTAGCACTTCAAGATGAACGTAACGTAAAATGAACTGATAAGATAAATACAAAACGTTCATAATGATATACATACAAGTTATGCAATTTACACAGTGAAAAGGCTGGAATGGAAACTTTTTTCTTTAATGTAAGTAGGTACGGTCAAAGTCATAATTATATATATGTTCCCAAGACGTCAAAATTAACTACATCCTATACCACTTATAATAAGGTCTTTGTTTACGTATATTTGGCGTGATGGCCGTATAGATATTAGTGCTTTTGACTGTACCCCCTTTATAATGATCAGGTACTTTCGCCTGAATCAAAACGACTGAACTTGTTAAATATCAATTACACTCGTGAGTAATTAAAAGGGGTCTCGCTCTTAAATCTTGGCCTCTATTGAACACGTAAAAACATATCGTCAACGTTACGATAGCTCTTATTTACTTGACAGTAATGGCGGCCGAGTCAAAAAAAATACCATAACACGTCAAAAGCATTATTGTTTTACCGTGTTGAAAGGCCCTGTACCTACGTACGTTAATCAGTTATCATTCGAATTCTAATACAAAACTCTTAAAAAAAATTGTTTGGTTTTAAATACATGATGAGAATGGAGTTTCCTAGATCAACAAATTGCGTGTATTTTTTGTATTTTTTTTATTATTAAATTTGTAATACATATGCCATACGGGCACTTTTACACATCAAAAATCCACGTGCGCTTTTCTTATTGTAGCATGATTCCATTGTGATGATTACCTAAGTGTTATTGAGCTACTAATTACATAATAAACAAAATGTAGGTACCTACTTATTGTTAGATAACAACATTGCCCTTGGAAGTCTTGAGAGTAAAAATAACCCGGTCTGTAACAAATTGACTTGCACAAATATAGGTCTGTACGGTTGGCTTTATAAGTACAGTCGAGTTCTTAAATATGTGTACCTACACTTTAGTCCTTGTCACTTTTAATCGCTGTGACAACATGACATTAAAATTAAATAGACAAGGTACTAAAGTGAACACATATTAATGAACTCGACTGTTCCTAGCAGGCCTAGCAGCAACTTTAATGCTTTGTCACTTTAACGTCACTTTTGAACTGGTGCGCAGCCCTAATCTGACAAAGGCGTTAAACCGACAAGGTAAAAAAGTATGCAGCTACTGTAGGTACTTAAAGATGCATACCTTCGTGCTTAGGTAGTTTAAAAGTGAAAATAACACATTTATTTTCGATATTTACTTTAAATTAATAGCTACATAGATTCAAATTATTACTTTTAAAATCGACTCTATTTAATTAATATACCCAGTGATCTTTACGATTAGGTAACTATAGGAAAAATCTAGGGACGGACAGCTCGTTTTTCGAAATCGGACCATTACCTCAGCTTCAGTCTCTACAGGTAAAAGGAAAATAAAAATGATTAGTAAGTATATTTATTATATACTGTAAAATCCCTTACACACCTTTTTAGGGTTCCGTACCCGAAGGATAAAAACGGGACCCTATTACCATCTATTACTAAGACTCCGCTGTCAGTCTGTCCGTCTATCCGTCTGTCCGTCGTCTGTCTGTCACCAGGCTGTATCTCATAAACCGTGATAGCTAGACAGTTGAAATTTTCACAGAAGATGTATTTCTGTTGCCGCTATAACAAAAAATACTAAAAACGGAATACAACATCCCATACAACAAACGTGATTTTTTGGCCGTTTTTTTCTCGATATTAATTAAATAACGGCAACAGGTAGACACTTGAAATATTCACAGAATATTTAGTTGTTTATTCACTTTAAATATAAATAATTAAATTAAAATAAAATGAATATTTAAGGGGCTCCCATAAAACAAAGGTGTATTTTTGCCGTTTTTTTGCTAATGTCGTATAGATAATAATAGTACGGACCCCTCGTGCGCGAGTCCGACTCGCACTTGGCCGGTTTTTTCTTCTTCGTTGCTGACTACTAAACAAATATAGATTTGTTAGCATCGTAGACAGGGTTATTTCAAAACGAACTGAAATATCGTGCAATCGCGTTATTTTTGGAGAAATACCTACTTGCGACTCAAGTGCATTGGCATTCGCATCGCGATCTAGTTGCTATCGATAGGTACCTATATACTGAAGATAACTTGCTTGCCAGAAAGGGACAAATATACAGATATATTTTTACGGAATATCGGCGGATTACACTTATCTTTGGGCCAAATAGGTATAGTTAAGCCGGGCTGCTTAATCTAAATTATTATGTGGTCTTAATTTTCACCTAGTATTTATAACAAATTTTCTGCTCCTATCCAAAAGTCAAAGCTTGCCGAGTAGGTAAAGGAATAATTATTATGTTTCTAATAAGTATCAGTGTTGACGTTTTAGAGCCGAGTTAAGTAGGAACAGACAAATCAAGTGTTAAAGGGGGAAAATAAATCGTCAAATAGCAAATTGGACGATTTCTTACATTGTGCTTTTGCACAATTTGAACAAAGTTATTGAGATTTTCTTGATGATTAACCCTCTGCAATCCGTTAAGTGTAGCGCCATATCTATTGTCCGGTCCTGAGTTTGCCTCATCAATCTCCTTGCCGATATCCTAACCAGCTCGTCGACCATGAGGCAGGTAGACTGCCAGCTGACGCTACTCCCGCTTTGACCACAACTCTGCTTCAGCCATAGTCCATCGATCATCTTCCCGCCCAGAATACCCAGTCTATGAAAATATTCAGTCGACGAGCTCTACGAGAACCCATATCTCGTATGCCAATCTGTGTGCGCGTTTATTCGACCTGTCTCCAAATGCTATTTTAGTTTATTTGTGCGTAAGCCTTGACACAAATAAGTAATTTAAACGAAGTTTCGTTTATAGGGCGGACAATATATAGCTATACATATTATGAATCTGTCGCACCTACATTTTCGCTATCGGCACCTATCGGCTATGATCCAAGAGACCGCTGCACTGTGTTTATAGCATCATACTCCTAAATGACCGTTTAAGTAGCCACTCCAGCTCCTCCATTAAGTGGTGCTTCGTAACTACTTACAATACAACTAGGTACTTCATTTATTTGATAGTAATCTGCGAAAATAAATATACAGAGTACATTTACCTACTTCTATCTGATAAAAGCGGGTTTATGTAAGTCAATTTTGATAACTCGATGTTTATTTTCTCTTGGTTAGATACTGAATTTTACATTGTGTAACATGATAAAACGTGCGTGGCTGACTGAATGTTTATAACTATAATCATTTAGCTTACTTGTTCGAAATACTTGTATTCGACATAGAAGGTAGTTGGAGCTAGAGAGTCGACTTGTTTTTAATGATAACAGTCTTTAGGTTAGTTCACCCCAGATAACGTCTATCCGCTGGTATCCGTGTCATTCCCCTTTAAAAAACGAGTTAAGGTATCTTAAATTATTATCAAAATCAGTAGTCCTTAATCCGAAGTTAGAAAGCAAGTTAAAGGCGAAACCGACGAACGAATGCTTAATTCAGGGGTTTCGACCCGTATTGTTTTACTTTAGACTGCCTTATGAATATTGTAATAGGTCTTTAGCATTTCAATAGCCATCATTGCCATCAGATTCTTGTATTGCACTGTAAGATTGTATCGACAGACGGACTCTAACTAAAGTCTGTGTCAATTTAAATTGAAAAGATATTTAAACAAAACCGAACGAACCAATTTAAGTACCTATCATTATTACTCGATAAGCAATAATCACGTCACGCACGTCAGCTACTTTTTAAGATGAAAATTGAGGTCTTTGTATTGATTTATATATTTGATCATTACTTTCGTATTCAGATAAAGATAAAATTAATAAATTGAATCGCCAAAAATTTAACTGCTGATACATAATATTAATAAAACGAGATGTTTAGCTACCCGCCCGAGCAATATCAAGGATGTGTTCGAATACCATTATGACATTTTAGGGTAGAGTTAAAACTTAATATTTCACTTCGATACCGAGAAAATAAATTTAAACTTAAAATAATGATTACAAGTACGACAAATCGCCGGCCTCGAAGAACGCAATTATTCAGGAAAAATTAAATGTTTTTGTTGATGTTAAAAAAGACAGATGATAGTCAGCTGTAAGAATGGGTACCTACCTAATAATTATGTATTCTGAAATGTTTAAGTGAGACACATGTTAAACATGTCAAAGCGGAGGCTTTTCAAAATGAAGAGGTAGGTAAAAAAAATGTATAATATCGATTCTCATCTTATTCTCCTTTTGTCTAGGCCAAAAACAAATACTTATTGTCATTATAATATAATTTTATTCAATGAGTATATCAGCTTATTCTCGTAAATATCGATACCTAATCTTTTATTCGGCGTGGACCGGAATAAACAGTGAAACTATGGTATTGTAATTGCATGTATCTCGGGAAATATTATGAGCGTTTGTCACATTATGAGGGGTAAATAAATTTTGTTAACATTATCATACAATTTTATTCCAGTAATTTTTGGCATAGATATATTATTTGAATAAAAGTGTATTGTTTTGTACTTTGTATAAAAATACGAAAAAAATGAACAGGTGCATTGTCAGATTGTCACCCGCAGATCGCAAATATTTCATATCACTAAAACTGTGATAAAGGTAGTTATCATTTTATTCTCCGGCGCCGGCGATTAATGAAAAATTCGCGTGCTTATAGCGCTATCTTTATTACTCTCTATATATTTGACACTCAAAGAGAGACCACTGCTCCATAATACACAGTGGTTTTTGTGGTTAGCTAGGGAACCTAAGAAATTGTAAATACGTACATACATAGACAACTTTCCCAAAACGGAGCCGCCGAGGCGGTGGGCCAGCTACAGTTGCTCACGCACGACGTCGGAGAATGGTGGAGCGGCGACGGCGGCAGGTTGGCCCTACATGACCTACCTACACTGCCTACACCTCCACCGCCACCGCACTGCACATCCCCGACGACACGAGCAACATGTACCTAGGTAGCTGGCTGTTTGTGGCTTTTCAAGGAAATTAATAAGAAAAATACTTAAGTCCCAAAAGACAAAATGTATCACTTTCAGTCCGCCTCACACATGGCATGGCATGGCATGGCATGGCATTATTGGTCATTTTAGGACGTGAGAAGGAAATAACATTTTCTTCTCACGTCGACATGCTCGGAAATAATGACTTTTCTTTTGAAAAAATAAGATGCGAAAAACTTCACTTTCTTCCTGGAAAACAATTAATGTATGAAAACGCAGTGCTCGTATTTTAAAGCTCGGCCTGCTAAGCAAATTCCGGGCATCTACAATCATGTGCTTTATTGCGTGAAAAGTGCCTTACGTTTATTTATGTATTACAACGTAGCTAACTATTTGATGTTATGCTAAAATAGCTCTTGCCGAATTACTATCTAATACGGCTATTTGCTTGCTCCTTATCTACCGATCTATAAATTCGAGTTGGCGCGTCGATTACGACATCCGTGAAGATAATGGCACGACGAAAATAGTCATTTGGTAGGACAGGGGCATTACTAGACTTAGGTAGACAAATAGTACCTATATTTGACATATTACGCAATATCGCTATGCGGTGGCGCTTTCTTGACTTTCTTCCTACCAGTCATTAGACACGGTCACACCAGTCATTAGAATTTCATTGATTTTTTTTTTTTTTTTTTTTTTGGCCTTTCATGCTTTAGAAGTGCCGGCCGTTTGTACCGGCATGGCACAATTAATGATCTGATCCGTCGTTCGCTTGCCACTGCCTCTGTACCAGCTGTCCTGGAACCAGCAGGTTTACATAGAGACGATGGCAAGCGACCAGACGGAGCTACATTGGTGCCGTGGAAACTGGGTAGGGCACTGGTGTGGGACGCGACGTGTGTTGACACATTCGCCCTGTCCCACGTCCAGTCAACCCGTAATCGGGCCGGTGCATCAGCTGATCAGGCCCAAACCAACAAGCGCCGCAAATATTCATCATTATTAAATAATTATGAATTTGTGGCGCTTGCAGTGGAGACCATGGGACCTTGGTCAGCTGATATGAAAAGCTTTATTAAGGCCCTGTCATCCCGGCTCATAGACACCTCCGGAGATCCTAGAGCTGGTGCTTACCTCTCCCAAAGGATTGGGCTAGCTATCCAGAGAGGTAACGCAGCCAGTGTCATAGGGACCATGCCGCGAGCGGACCTGCTAGAGGGGGTGTTCTTTTTATAGTGGTGATTATTATTTACGTCTTTAATATTTGAGTAGCTTAGTTTTTATTTTAATTTAAATAAGTTTAGTTTTAACTTTTAATTGTATTATATTATAATATTAAATATGTATACTGTTGAATAAATATTTCATTGATTGTCACCGGCTTCAATATAACATTTTACCTTAGATCATTTACGAAGTAGATACAGATATAGGTATAAAAATAGAATATCCTCTAAAGAATCATATAGAATATATCTAAGTTAGCCTATACAGTATGTAAACTTACTAAAACCATTTATTTGAATCCGGGCATGTCTAAGCGACAAATAAGGTTGTGCTATATGAATGATTGAAATCCTATTTTTTTTTATTAATTATTACCGTTCTTTCATTGTTACGCAGTCTGGTAATCGCCCTTATAATTGACAATAAAGTGAAATTGAAATGACAGAAATCTGTCACGACATAAACATTACACACGTGATAATTTTTAGGTTAACCGACTTTGAAAAAGGTAAGATTTTATCATTTTTACACAATGATAAAATTAAAAATATTCGACACATACTAAAACATGTGGTAAAACACTTAACTCGACTTTGCCATCAACTGGTTTGAATATATATTGTTTTTAAATTCTGGAGATGTCACTCATAGTGGCAAAAAAAAAGAGTAATGCTCATACCTATATTACTACAACAATTTACAATCAATTGAAAAGTTGAGAAATTTAGATTTTTTCAAGAGAGGTGTTGTTGCAACTGCCCAAAGTAATCAGAAGTTTGTACGGTTACATGCACCTTGAAAAGTAAGAGCCAAAGTTTGTTACTCCTTCACGCTGAAACGGCTGTCACGGCTGTAATAATTGAAATCTACGCGGACGAAGTCGCGGGCAGAAGCTAATAATAAATAAAGTTGATAAAACACATGCCACAGATTATTATACAAGTTTGCACGTGACAACCAAAAGACCTCATTTTTAACGCTTAAAAGTTATCAATTATCACATGTCGATTTATTGCCCAAGATGTAGTGGTATCAACAAGTCCACTGCAAATGCTCGTTAAGTCTGTTATCCCTCTTTATCGGCAGTTTCACTCGTTTAAAACTAAAGATAATTTCTTACAACACTCCTTAGATAAACTGACATTATCACCTGTAGATAGATATGTGTTGGTTCTCCGTAGTGGTTTTTAAGAACCCCCGCAAACTACAAAGTTATGCTAGGAGAGGCAAAGGCATGGACTTTAAAAAGGATAATCACATACATTGGAAATATGTTAATCTCATAGACGAAAGACTCCCAAATGCAGGGCAAAAGCGATGCCAAGATGCACTACGCTGACTAGCGTTTCTATTCGTTTCGTTTTTAAACCAATCGCGTCACTGCTAGATGACGTGATACGAAAAGTCACGTGACCTATCAGTGACGCGATTGGTTTAAAAACGAAACGAATAGAAACGCTAGTTAGCGTAGTGCACCTTGGCAGGACCCTTAGAAGAGGCAGGAGGGAAGGAATGCGTCGGGAGAGGAAAACATTTGTTTACAATTACTTTTGTAAAATCACTGCTACTTAATTGTCTAAAGTGAAATTATAAATTATCTATATTTTTTGTATTCTATGTCCGTTTATCGTAATCCAAATTTAAAACTGTATCGCGTTTGGTATTGTAGTAACCAAAAAACACTTAGTAATAAGCTTGTCCAGCTTGGACTACACTAGTTTTTTAAAAGGTTACTTTTCACTCCTCATACTCTAAAATGACCCATGACTAGGCATGTAAAGGCGGACAAAAGTTATATATATACTTTTTGTCTCTAGGGACAAAAGTACTTTTTGTTTTTAATTCCCTTTGATAGCCGCAAAGAACCAGCTACATGTTGCTTATGTCGTCGGACTCGTCGGAGACTTGCTTATGGTCTCCTTTATCGCCGCGGATAAAGCATCCATCACTCTCGCATTTACGTACTGGTCGGTCGGAAAGTGACAGAGGTTTTATCCACGTTTATCCTCATCGATAAACCGGGCCATAATAGGCCCGCTGGTCGTGTAACTCCTGTAGGGCCAACCTGTCCCCCCTATCGCGGTCTCCCTAGGATTACATTTAGGTTAGATATTTTTAGGGAGGGGTGGCAAAGGTGTACCGCAAGGTAACGTTCTTTGACAGTATCATTAAAACCTTAACAACACCTAAACTAATTGACAGATTGAAAAGTTAAAACTGTATTCCGGACCGGTAAGGAAAGGGCTTTCTTATCCCTAAATATTTACGTCAAGTTCTGTTGTGTAGTGCTAATTTACTTACCTATACGGTTTAGGTAAATTAGCACTACCTATTCCCATTACTGGAATATTAAATTTGTAATTTGGTCCTTCTTTTTCGGCGAAATAGAGTTTAAATATGCTTCTCGTTCAATCCGTTGATGTTGATAAGGATTGACTAATTTTCCGTAGAGAATTGGTCATACCTTTAGTAGGTATCTCCTTGGCAACGCTCTCAAATCTTATCTCGAAGTTTAACCTTCGTTTTTAGTTTTACAAAATAAAACAAGATTCTCACTGCACGCGCTCACAACAACAACAAACACTTGTCCTCTGATATTCACGAAATCTTATTTGCTGTAAAAACGTCAATTTTTAGGAGTCAAACCCAATAATTTTCTGCTAATTATTAAGGTACGGAACTACGGATAAATGCTAGGTATAGTTTCGGTGTATGATCAAAGTAGGTCAACATAATCAGGAGTGCACTGTACAGTCGAGTTCAAAAAGAAGACTTTAGTACCTTGTCTATTTAATATCATGTTTAAACTGCCATAAATATGAAATGTCACATCGGAAAGTGACAAGGTACTAAAGTGTATACGTCATCTTTTTGATCTCGACTGTACCTAAGTAGGTAGTTTTTGCTTATGAAATGTTTAAAATGATTGCAAGTTTTGACAATAACCGAAAACCAAGAGGCGAAATATCTTTATATTATCCATAAACTACTACCTACTAACTAATATTATAAATGCGAAAGTAACCATGTTTGTTTGCAACGCTTTCACGCTAAACCGTTAAACCGATTTTTGTGATATTTGGTATGGTTAGACTTTAACTCCGGGGAAATACCCTAGGGTAATTTTATACCATAAAATTGGGCAGATACCAAAGGAAAAACGATAAACTTTTAACACACTAAAACTATAAAACGGGACTTAATCGCATAATAAATAACATTTACCCCTACGTCTCGCGTGTTTTGTCGGTGGTGTTAGGTACCTACATTACATTGCCACGAGAAGACTCGATATGTTCTGTTATATGTAAGAAATCTCGTTAGTATAAAACAACAGCTAGTAGATAGGTAGGTGTATTATATCTTTACATAGTATAAAACAAAGTCGCTTCCCGCCGTCTGTCCCTGTGTACCTATGTACGCTTATATCTTTCAAAGTACACAAGAGGTTTTATTTTAATGCGGTCTTCATTAATAGATAGAGTGATTCAAGAGGAAGGTTTTTATGTAAGTATTATAAATTCTGGTGTATGTACTGGTGTTAAAGAAAATTCATATAATCCGAATTGAAGCTAGGTAGGCTATCTATGTACCAAGCCAAGTAAGTATACTTATTCACAAAGCTAAATGCTAACCAAGCTATACACGTATAATAAGGCTCTTCACATAATGAAATAACAAATACTTAGGTACCTATTTCCTTATTAATATCATAATTCTTATTTTTTAACGTGTACCTATAGTCTCTATTTTTTGTTATTATCTTAAGGCAGTTTAGTATTTTATAGTTTATTACTGTTTTTTATTTCTTTTATTTTCTTGATTGTTATAAGGTTGTAACAAGGGAATACTTTTATTATTTAAAACAAATTGTAATATTATGTAACCTATTGCTATTGGTTCATGTCTTACGAATGTATCTTAGTAATAAAGTACCTTATATGTAACATGGAAGCAAATAAATGATTTGATTTGATTTGAAATAGAATATGATTTTGATCGTCTGTTCCGGTGCAGGCAGTCACTTGGCGCCATTCTAGTTGATAGATTCCAAATGAGAAGCGCATCACAGCGTAATTAAGGACTGACGAACGAACGAACGACCTAGACATACGTAGATAGTGATAAAAACCTGTTACAATAAAGTAACATGAAGTAAAGTAATACAAATTATATCAAACAGTTCCTATCGTCGTCTTTCTGTAACAAAGTTATATAAAGTAGGTACGTGATCTATTTAAAACTTCAACATATATTTCTCTCTCTAAATATGTAGTAAACTAAAGTACCTAGCTTTTTTTTCTTTGTTTTTAACTACCTACGCATAGATTTTATGCAGTTTTTAAAATAATTTAGAGAATGTCTGCCGGAAGATTTATCTTCTTTCTTTACAAGAACGTCTGACAACGCGCTGGCCTAGTTGGTAGTAACCCTGCCTACGAAGCTAATGGTCCTGCGGGTTCGAATCCCGGTAGGGCAGATATTTGTGTGATGAGCGCAAATATTTGTTCCTGAGTGTTGAATGTTTTCTATGCATTATATTATATATATATATATATATATATATATATATATACCCATAGTACAAGCCCTAGAGCTTAGTTTGGGACTAGGTCAATTGGGATTGTTCATATTTTTACAATTACTCTAATTCGAAAACCATTTCGAGGAATTGGGTTTTAAAGCCGTTCTGCATTATTAAGTATGTTTTAATACATTATTACAATCACTATTTATCATTAGATATCATTTAATTGTTGTAATTTACTAGAAAATGCCAGCCCAAATCTAAAATAATCATGTCATCCATAAAATGTCTGCTACATAAATAAAGATATTCAAACAAAACTATTGGGTCAAATACAAAATTAATTAAATTGGTCTCTTAATATTACCCATTCTTTCAAATTAGAATGTAAAAACCGTGAGTTCTTTTTTTTGGTCTATCCTAGGTGGTGTGACATATTCCCCTGTTTTTTTTATGGTATTTAAATCAAACTCCTCCTAAACCACGCAACGGCTTAATGCGGTCCGTGAAAAATTATCTAACTGATGGTGAAAACCGCATGAAAATCCTTTCGGTAGTTTTTAAGATTATCGTGATCATACAGACAGACAGAGACGCGGCGGCGGGGAACTTTGTTTTATTATATTACTAGCGACCCGCCCTCGCTTCGCATCGGTTTTATTTGAGTTTTCTGTAACACCCGTACTATTGTAATCAGTATTTATTATACATAAAAACCTTCCTCTTGAATCATTATATCTATTAAAATAAAAAACGCATCAAAATCCGTTGCGTAGTTTTAAAGATCTTTAGATAATAGGGACAGACAGACAGCGGGAAGCGACTTTGTTTTATACTATGTAGTGATGTACCTAGTGATCTACAGATCCCACCCGATAAACTTGGGGCGGGTCGCCAGTAAAACACAATACCTATTTACTTAACACTTTCTTACATATACAAAAACATTAAAGATCAAACCAAGGGAAATAAACATATTTTAAAATTTTATAGTAGCTATGTAGGAACCTTTTCAATCAAATTTGCAATGTTTTTTTGTTAATAGACACTAAAGTTGACCTTGTAAATTTTCTTTTGTCTTGTCAATCCCCAATTCAATGAGAAATATTGTGGAACTAATAAAACATTATTTAATTATTTAAAAAACAAACAACTATGAAGCCGGTTGGGCAAGTTGTCAAACCACTATTTCCATATAAATCGGTGAACGTTTTTGTTTGTCAGGCAATGTCCGTATTATACCCATAGCCTGTCCGTACAGCCTGTTAAATGTATTTACCGTACAAATAAAACGACACTTTGATGCCTAATCAAAGATAATATTGTAGTTAAGAAAAATCTATGTAGTTAGGTTGACTATGTAATCAATTAGGTAAGTATGGTTCTTCTGTGTTAGCAAACCCACTTTGTAATTTTGCTAGTAGGATAATTCTGGTTACGGGTAACTGTAAAGAAATAACAATAAGACTTGCAATAAAAGCTGTCTGCGGTGGAAAGTTGAAGGTTAGGTCAGGTCTATTACGCATGAGCATTTTCTACTTGCCGATTGCAATAATTAAACACTGAGAGATAAATCAGACATTAGCATTACAGATAACGGCATGCTAGGCTTTCATAAGATTACCTATCTTAGACTTACAAATTTAATATTGTTGAACCGACGAAACTCTCATTATAATATATACAATGTGGTAACTTGTGGGTATCCTACCCATGAAGTAACGCAGGCATGGGTCGGAAAAGTCAAGTGAGAAATGCAATGAATATTACAAGTAAGTAGGTATTTGTTATAGGTATATATTTAATACTTAAGTCAAGTCAACAAGGTAAATTTAAGGTTTCGTATGAAAAACGTTAAATATAAATAAACTGCAGCTGTGATTGCAGTCACTTCGAGACTTGCCCTATAATCATCGTTTTTGCGAAACCGAAGTGCAGTTAGGTAGTCAACAGGTTAAACCTGTTGAATGCACCATTTAAAATTCGTCGGGAGGAGGTCAACGTTAAGAGCGGTCGTTACTTGCTAAAATCAGTTCTTGACTTACCTTACTTAAAAATGTGCTTTATACCCCCGGTAATTACAAGTGGAATAAATTAAAAGTACATTAACGTTCACGCATTGCGGCGTCTCGCAATGTCAATGTTAGCGGGCAGGGGAGCGGGTACTGACCGAGGATCTGCAGGAAGCTGTCGTCCAGGCGCATGGTGGAGGACAGCAGGTAGTCCGTGCCCTCCAGCTCGCAGGGAACCAGCACGTCGCTCCGCATGCTGCCCCGCGGGCCACCGCGGCCCCACGCTGCCACCGCGAACAACCGAACACCTGCTCTCCCGAAACTGTGCCACACGCTTCCCAATATTTACCAACGTTACATAACTACAAACTTCTATAAGCTAGATCACATAGATATCACTGTTTGAATCGAGCGGCGCGCGTGCGGGCCGGTGCGCGTGTGTAATTATGCGCGGCGACTGGCGCTCGCGGCTCCTGTGATAAGGTGCTGCGCGGGCGCGCGCGCGGCCGCGGTGCGAGCTCTGCGCCACTCTACCCATCAGCTGATTCGCCCACTATAAATAATATGGAATTATTTGGATGCAGTTTAACTGTTTGCTAACCGGTGTCCCTTACGAGTTACGTGGCGATACATCATCGCGTAAAGACAGCCTAATAATTACCTTAATCTAACGCTAATGCTACGTTTAATCTTGTTTAATTTATCAGGTCAAATCAGCTGTTAATCATGACATGTAGGTACAGCTACTAAGTTTAGAAAAATACTTTTGCTAAAGTGTACAGAAAAATAATTAAGTATAATTAATTATCCTAAGTAGTGTTTAGCATCCAGGCTGAGAATGTGTAGGTTGGTACCTAACTAATAAATAATTATCTAAGGACATGTAATTTTTAAAGCCTTGACTGTGACAGCTACGCAATCGTTAGTCCAATCATTTGATTGAAAAATTCTATTGTTTGTGGATAATCGATAGTATTAAATTGTCGTTTGCAATCTCTGAATGACGTGATGACGTTAGCCACGAGTGAGTTGAGGTGTTATTTCCATTGGGTCCGGTCGCTTGTTTACCTGCCAGCGCGCGGTGACCCCCCCAAAGTCAAGTGCTATAAATGCAGACGTACACCTGTGTACCTACTATTTACCATCATACTCGTAAAGAGTAAATTAAGTCCTATACCTACCGTAATTTTGATTCACAAACAGTTTTTTATGCGTCTGTAAAATAATAATATATGCAAAATGACCTAATCACATAACTCCATACAGTCTACGGAAACTATCGGTCAAATACCTAAAGTCGGTACGTAAATATTCATATAATTGGTCAAATTACATAAAATTGAGTGAAATACCATAATAACCGCTTTACTGAACCAAAATATCGCCAGTCTAACTAAGGAATTATTAACACTTTAAATTGTACCTACAAAAGAAAAAATCCCGGGCAAGAGCATGTCGAACCATGTAGGGTTCCGAAGTCATTACTTACTACAAACAAATTAGACCTCGCGACCAACTTTTTTTTTTTTGTTTATTTTTCAAAAAATGGTACATTCACGTATATCACTACATGGTCGCCAAACTGTTATCCAGTTTGTTGGCGAGTAAAGCTTAACTTTGCCGTTGGAGAACTGTCATCTCCAATGGCCATACATCGACATAGGGGGCGGTCACTTTACCAACACCGCAAATAAGTTTTCAGTAGGTATAAACATTAGTTTTTTAAATTCATTATTTGTGCTTTCATTTAACGTACTTATTTTTCAGATTTTTAGTAAGTTTTGGCTGTAACCTAACCTGGCTTCGCTTTAAAGCTTAATATTATCATTAACGGACCACTTAATCGAAAAATTGTTTTCACATACCAGCAATTTGCAAATTGAAAGACCTATCCAACAACACCCCACACTATGGGGTAGACGAGAAAAAAACGTTACGTGAAGGGGAGGTACAGTCAACAGCAAAAATAAGTGATCATTTATGTACTTTGTCGCTTCCAATCGTTTCACAACTTTGTATAACATTTCAAACACGACGTTAAAGTGACAAGGTACATAAATGATCACTTATTTATGCTGTTGACTGTACAATTTTTTTTTTTCAATAGGTGTTTCATTTTACCACTTTTTTGGCGTGACTATAATCATGCCAGATTACAGCGTTCTAGTACTAAGAGTCTCTGAGCTAGACTAAACGGACATGGCGAAACTATAAGGGTTCCAAGTTTGACTACGGAACCCTAAGAAACAATACAATGAAGATTAAAAAAAAGATGTACAAATGCGAACATATCCCTTTAAGGCTCTTCCAGCTAACCCTTGAGAGATTGAGAAAAGTGAAAGTTTGTGCATCGAGTAAGTAGTCAAGTGTACAACTTTATTGTTGGAAACCAACGCACATGCGACCGTAGCGTAGCCTATAAGTCTATGACTACGGCGATTCGCGCATATCTATGTTCGCTGTCTTCCGCGATCTGCCACCGTGTTGTTAACATGTATATGTCGTGCTCTTCAATTAATTAAATTATGTTTGTCCAGTCCTACGTGTTTACTTCATCAAACAACCAGCCAACCTGCGCTACAACAATTATGTTCGCTGTTTGTGCACTTATTTCTATATAGATAACTAGATAGATCCACGTGGAAATATAATAATGCCACTGTATTGTACAGTCTGTTTTACAGTTGATAAGCGCTAAATGTACTTATTGTTAATCCGGTTTCAAAGACAGGCTAAATTTGTCAGCGTACAGTTTATCTTACCTGTTTTTATCTTGGCGCTGCTCAACGATACCACTTACACTTATAGTATCTTAAAATAATTATGACGTAAGGCTTCAGCAAAATAAGTTGTTTTGCTATAATATATTTGACGAAGGGAAACTAGCATCAACGAAAACCGTAAGGAAAGTAGGTAAAGGTTCTAAGACCCCCCTAAAACACCGCAGGTGGGAATTGGTTCAACATTTCATATTTTCAAGACGTTAATTTTATTCGTTCTATAGATACTGTTTGGAAGGAGGAAGACACTAATAGTTTTTATTTTTCTCTAGGATGAATAATTATTTTATTATTCATTTATTAAGATGTACTTATTATTACTTGTCAAGATCGTAACAGGTGGAAAGAAGTGGTCTCTGCCTACCCCTCTGGGAAACAGGCGTGATTTAATGTATGTATGTATGTACTTATTCTAAAAGGGCGTAACTTCATTTCTACGACACAATGGACATATTATACGTTAGGCCAGTCTGTATTAAAAAAAGTTCTACTTTTTTTTTAATAATGGCGGTCCACCGATTATTATTTAAGTAGGTATGTATATCTGTCTGTCAATAGTGTCAATGTCAAATTTAGAATTATGACAGCTTTTTTTATCATGAAAAAGGCAATGGTATTATCTATACGGGCGTAGTATTGGTAAAATTCGATATTTTTTTCAACGTTCTGATAATTTTTTAAATAAAGAAAAATACATTGAAAAAAATATTTTGCCGTGCTCAAGAGGCATAATCCTTTCGATTCCTATAGTAATTTGCAGGTGTCACCAAAATGAAATGTTGTCAATTGGCGGACATTATGCACCTAAATAAATAATTATTCCGATATTACCTTATGGAGACATAATTTTTACCACACAAGTAATGGGATAAACCTTGCTTGGTTCCTAAATAGCATGAATGTTTAAACCTTATCTTGTCAGATGAAACAGAAAATAAATTCCAGTCCCTACATTTTGATAGACCAATACATATTTTTTTTAATGTATGGAAATAATGTGTGTGTGGTACGGATCCGGCATTAGGCCTAAGTATATTAAAGTTTAAAGGCTAATGTGGCATGCACGTTGGTGGCGGGACAGGCGAGCAACGCTCTTTTTGCATACTACTTATGTTGACTTTTTAAGATGACATTATTATACTTATGCAATTACAGTCACCAGTAATAATATATTATCCAAAATTGGGCGCAAAAATATCTGACACGTCTTTATTACTAGAGGTATAAGAGCGTGTCAGATATTTTTGCGCCCAATGTTGGATAACATATTATTATTGCTGGTGACTGTACAAGACCCTCGTTGCTCCAGATGAAATCGCGCTTAGGTTTTTATGAATACCTACGTGTGATTTTTAAGCTTTTCAGATTCAGATTCAGATTCAGATTTTATCTATATCTATACTTCTATACTAATATTATAAAGAGGAAAGATTTGATTGTTTGTTTGTTTGTTTGTTTGAACTGAATAGGCTCTGAAACTACTGGACCGATTTGAAAAATTCTTTCACCATTAGAATTCTACATTATCCTTGATGAACATAGGCTATGTTTTATTTTTCTGCGCGGACGGAGTCGCGGGCAACAGCTAGTTACTCAATATAACACAGTATAAATTACATTACATGTCAAATTATATGCAGTTACATTGAGGTCGTCAGAAACAGAAATAGAATTAAATTATAATAGTAAGAATAGTAAAAGTCAACACAAATACAAAGTACATAAAAAAATAACTATCTATTCGGCTCGTATGATTTTTTAAGGGTTGAATATAGTTGAGAGTGCTTTTATTGCAAGAACCTTCAAATTAAGGTACCTACCTGCTTTTCTCTTAAGTGCTTTAAGTGTCAAATTAATTTAATTTCAATATTATACCCGACTGCCCGAAGGAGGGCTATGTTTTTCGAGCGTATGTATGTTTATTTCTGGGCGCGCTCTGCAGCCTAAACGGCTTGACGGATTTCAACATATAAGCTGTTATTCGAACAATGGAGTGGAGGGGGAATAAAACAGAATATAGTTAGAATATTGCTCTTACAAATAGATTTTACCTAGAGTTAGTAGATATTTATTGCAGTCGGGATTTTTGATTTTTTTATTAATTAATAAAAAAAAAGAGTACCTACTAACGGCAAAAGGCGCAACCACGCAATATCAGCCACATTTGCATATTTGCTACGTTTTATCGATTGAGCCGCCGCGCCTGTCTTTAAAAACCTTCGCGCTGAGGTGCGAATGCCAGAGTATCCACACATAGGCATTCCATACTAAAGGCCGTCCTATTTGCCACGGCTAGAAAGTCATACCTTAAGGTTTTTTTGCCTCGTCACGTGCTAGTCCACTAGGTTCTAACCCTTAATTTGACAGGTATTCCTCATATTGAACATACCATGATATTCATTCTCTTTTTTTGTTGCAAATTTTCCCAGTAGGGATATGGGGGGTGCGATAGGTGACTGAAAGTAATACCTTTTCTACACGGTCGGAACAACCACTCAACTCAACAAACGTAAAGTGGTCCTTGATCGACTCTGGCAAAAAAAAAGTCAGGTGGACAGCCAAATTGAATGAATTTAAGTTGAGAAGAGAACTGAACCATGGTTGAGTTGGGTGGTGTGTAGGGAATGCAATTTAACCGGTTAATAATCGTTTTTGTATGAAAATAACCAGTTAAAAGCGGTTATAACCGGTTATTTGCATTCCCTAGTGGTGTGACTGGCGCGTTGTTGCGCGCTCTTACCTTCCCCATGATCGAGCAGGAGAAGGTAACACAGCTGACAATGGGACTCAGACACAACGTACTAAAACGAAATAATAAGTATAAAACATATCATTTATTTATACTTAGGACGACATATAAAAATGTAAATTCATAAAAAAGACTTAAAATACTTCAAAAGGCAATTAATCTACGAGTATAACCCTAATTTATTGTTAAAGCCCTGTGGCATTTTATGGCGGTTAATGTGAGACAGATTCACGTCATTTTGACCAATAATCTATTAAACATGGCATTATTGTACAAGCAACATATTTGGCACTTGGAGATTTCAAACAGATAGCTATATACATCGTTGTACATAAAACTTAGATGTAATAACAAAAACTTAGATAAATCCAATTAAATTAGCTTCAAACAATAAACACAATGTGTTTGAAAGGACGGACATTCCGTTAAAGCTAACTAATAAGTCGAAACAATTTTTCATTACTAAAATAATTGTTGCGCATCAATTTGTGAATAAGTAGTAGGTATAGGTTTAAGTTATTATCTGTAGGTAGGTAAGTGGAAAAAAGCAATCCGCTTGTATAATATTCATTTTTAACTGAAGAAAAAAAAGGAGGAAGTTCTCAAGTTAAACCGATTTTGTTGTTACCAGTCAATATGAAGTAAAATTAGGATACGCAAAATGTATAGGTACAGCAGGTTTATCATAGTAAGCTATGCTCGAGTAATGCTAACTTATCTATAGGTAGAATCTCGGCCCTGCTGTTGCAAAAAGTTGTAGTCCCTTTGTAAGATATGCAAACGAGAACAATTTTCTCAAGATGAGTCGGATTATCTTCGGATACAAACTGAATAGGTACTCAAACAGGAAAAAAAATCGGACCCGAATTTCGCTGATATTTTACAGTTAATAAAAGTAAGTATAAAAGGGTATTTTACATTACAAGGGGGTTTCATTAGTAGGTTTAAAGTTTTTTGCATTTATATTATCGTTATCAATTAATAAAACCATTATGTTATGATGTCCACTATCTCAAGAACTGTCTAGTTCACAATTTTATTCATCTATTGTGTATCACGCGACGCGCGCTCGCCGCCCGCCCCTCCCTCGGTTCTCTTTGTCTTTTACCCCCGCGCCGCTGTACCGCGCGGGCGAAAGCTCATTGTCTCAGGTCTATATTATTTTGTTGACATCCAAATATGAACCTTAACGAACTTACTTCTTTAAACTAATCGGCAACTCGCTAATTATTTCAAAACGGCGGTAAGAATCAGTTTTGTTAGCATTTAGTTATTAACAATATTAACAGGTAGGTGTAGATAGATAAAAAAAATACAGCGCATGCGTTGCGCTTTAACTAACTACTTAACTAGTCAAGATCTTTGTTCGCATAGAAAGCAAACTTATAATGAAGTGTAGGTATAATAATATGAAATTTAAAGCTAAATAATTACTATTCATATGATATTTTTCCTTCTTATAAGTCTTGCTAGTGTATAGATAATTAGCAAGCGAAGGTTAGTATTCTTATAAGTAGTTTGTAGCTTACATGATGCTTACATGCCTTAATACTAAGTTCACTTCGTCATCCCACAGTCGACAGAGAAGATCGACGTCATTGCTATGCAAAGGCGCTCATAATTTTTACGTCAGAACATCGACATTAATAATAAATACTTACGGGATTCATAATTAAATATTTTTTTCACTACGAATTATAATCATTAAAACTATAATTAAACAGGCAAATTAGGCACTCTTTTTCAAGACTAAAATAAATAACATCGATATAAGCTAAATGTATGACATTACATTATGTCTTTTATAGTCTAATCATGTTTTATGAGATACCTACGTTTCAACACGGTATAGGTACGAGTATTTTAAACTGAAATCATCGTAAAATTATTTCATGTGAACAATGACGAACTGGCAAGGCAGGCAATGTTAATGTAAAGATCATTTTAGTGCAAACAGCGGCAGAGTTTTGTGTATTTTAAAGTCAAAATAAAATAAGAACTATAGAGATATTCGATTATTCTTGATTTTCAGCTAAAAAGCCCTATTCGGCTCTACCCCCAATTTTAAAAAGGGAATTCTACTAAATCCCAAATGTTTAACATAAATATTGCTTCTCGGCAATCTTGGCGTATTAAAGTTAATAAACAAAAGAATTCAAATGCGCGTAGGGGTCGGCATAGTATAAGCGAGAGGCATATATTTTTGGCGTCATCTCTTATGCACCATGCACCTATATCTACAGGCCGTTTCGCAAGAGCTGAGATGAATTGAACAAACAAAATAAATGACACCTATTATTGTGCGAGTGCCATGCCGCACTTTTAAATGATTTATTCGACATAGGACTTAAAGGAAATATTACAAAGCATAAGAATGTCCACTTAATCAATTTCATCGAGATTTCGTCTAAATCGAATTGTGACAAAATTTACATATATCAGAGTATAATAATGTCCACAATAATATGGGTTTACCGAATAGAATAGAGCCCCTTTTTATTTTTCACTACAAGTACCTACACTTTAATTGACCCATTCGATCCGTTTATGGCAGCATGGCTGCGTTGTTAAGAGTTTTGTATAGAGTCGGCGACGGACATGACGTCCTCTCCGTAGTCAAGTCCCTCGTACGCGAGCTCGTCTTCGTGGGCAGTTCCCGCAGAATGGTTACCGCCAGGACACGCTAGACATCTGAAATTGACGGTATACATTTTTGTAAGTCAATTTTTACGCGACTGCGTCAGAAGGAGGGTCATTATATCAATCGTTTTTGGAAACGTATGTTTATATAGGTATGTAAATAATGTCTCTAAGCCCGATTTACATTGGTCATGGACAGCGGACAGTGGACAGTGGACAGTGGACAGTGGACAGTGGACAGTGGACAGTGGACAGTGGACAGTGGACAGTGGACAGTGGACAGTGGATAGTGGGTAGTGGACAGTGGACAGTGGACAGTGGACAGTGGACGGTAAAGTAGTGTAAACCGATCGGACAGCAGCGAGTCAAGTTGCTTTGCCAGAGGATACAAATAGAATCGCTTTAAAAATATATATTAACGCATAAATGTTGACTTAGTGCGTATTCTTTGCATTCTTTAAATGAATATTTTCGGTTTCGTGTATAATCGGAATAGGTACTTACGATAGGTGCTAAATTTTTGATTGATCACCTTTTTTATTCCATGTACATGCGAATGAACATGCATCAAGTTTAAAATTAGCCCTACCTTCTTAATCACGGATAATCGGTTAGACTTCGGTAAGAGCTTACCTATAGTGTGTAAGAATATTATTGACCCTCTTTCATTTCAACTAGCGAAGGTAGAAGATAAAATATTTACCCCCTTACTAATAAACGTTGAGTAACGGTGGTATAGCTATACAATATTTTGTCCTTATCTGTCAAATCCAAATGTCACAATGACAGGTAAGGACAAAACATTGTATAGCTATACCACCGTTACTCAACGTTTATTAGTAAGGGGGTTAATGAATAGAATAGGTGTTTTGAAAGGAGAGGGCGCTGTCTCTAAGTTTTTAGTCGAACAAATTAACCATGAACTCTCTTTTTAATGACTCATTGTGATTTCTATCTTAATTATACTATTCTATATATTTTCGGATTTTAATACACAGGGGTGCGAGCTTGTTGCGAGTTGTTAAATGATATAACAAATATCGATGACTTCTACGACGCATTGATTTATTAATAAATACGTAGTATAATTAATTGGCAACACCTGCGCGTCATCTGATACTGGGCCGCGATCAATATGTTAATGCTAGAGACGGCCGCGCCTGCGCAGGTGGTCGATGAGACACAAACACTAAAATCGCTAAGATAGATTTGTACAGATACTTCTAATTTTGTGTAAGGTTACCAAACATCAATATTCTTGATTATTACATTAGATATGTCGCAAAAGAACAGAGGCTACTAATTCGGGGTATATTTAGACAAAAGCAGAAATGACACTTTGGTAATTGTAATAAATGGTACATTTTCACTTGTTTACACAAATGAGTAGGCCTGTAAGTAAGGCCTGAGTCCTGAGTAGGTACATTAATTTAACTGTACAGTCGAGTTCATAAATATGTATACATTTTGTAGGTACAGTCAACCAATTTGATTTCTAGGCCACTTTGGACTATGTAGTGACTTTGACAACCAAACGTTACAGACTTCTTATGATTTGGTTTACAACGTCACATTGACAAAGTCCATAGTGGCCTAGGAATCAAATTGGTTGACTGTACCTTGTCTATTTAATGTTATGTTATGTTCAAACTGCCTTATATACGAATTATCACAGCGATTAAAGTGACAAGGTACTAAAGTGTATACATATTTATGAACTCGACTGTACGATAAAATCTTTACACGATTTCTACCATTGAAGAATATGTTTTCGGCAAATGTTTTGCAGCTTTCAGCAGGGTGAGCTATTTTTGCCCGGATTGTTTACATGGTCGGAGTTGAACCGGAGTTGCACTTTGCCAAGCGGATTTGAATCTTACCTGCTTTCGTTGAGGCCGTAGGACAAGCACTTATCGCCCACGCACTCGCAGCATCCGTCGTGGAACCATCTGAAATCAAGGTGTTATTATTTTAGTACTTGTGTTTCTACATCCTAAAAGATACCCTCATCAATGTAGTTATGTACTGTAGATAATATAAAAAAATGTGAAATCAGAAACCAAAATGCTACAAAATAGATGTTTTTATATCAGTGTTAAAGTTGGTACAAAAACCTCAGCAATCATCACTCCTGACACTGATTACAAATTCAACCGCGGGGCTCCTATTTTCAGGCGGTTCGCTTTTCGGCTTAAAACATTCAATAAATAATAATAAAAAAATTAGGCCGTATTATAAAATTAATTACCAAGTTGTTAGTGTTAAGGGAATTTGACGAAGCGTGTTGCCGATGACCTTTCCAATGTAAAAAATCTTGACGAAGCCTGTTGTTGCTGATTATAATACCTAGTTTAGAACAGTTAATTCCAGGCAGTGAAACGGACCGAGACATCTAATTTCTATTATAGCAGTGTCTTCTATAATAGAACTGCTAGAAACTTACTATGTTCGACACTTCATAAGGCACTTGTCCTGCTGCCTCTACTGTCTATTTTCTCGCTCAAGAAACGATATAGATCTCGTGTCAATAAAGGAGAGACATATATTAATAGTTGATCGCTGGCTGTTTACAATGCCGGCGAGAACTCTCTCCGCTAATTTGTCGCAACAAAAGATATAGATAAAAGATACATATTCATTAATTATTATATTACGAGGTGATCGCTGGCTCTACTCGCTTCCCGTTCATCGTCGGCGTAGTAATCATCCATAGTTACCGCAGACTGTTGGCGCCCATGGAGCGGCACGAGGCACGGCACTTCTCGCTCGACATGCATTGCGACATGTACGCGATGGTGCAGTTAAACGTCACCACGTCGCGGCTCGTCGGCTCCGACTCCTGCTCTATGCTCTCTGCAAACAAACAAAACCGCAATTAAACGACTGAACCTTTATAGTACTGAGTTGAATATCATAATGTTATAAAGGTCTTAGTAGGTAGTTAATTAATAGCTATACTATTACAACAGTTAATTATGAACCCTGATGGGCACTGCAGTGTTAGGGAGAGGAGGACTCACTGTACCTACATTTGAAAATTCTGTAACTCGACATCGTTGAGCGAGTAATAACATTTATTAATCAGTAGTTGTTTCAGTTGATTTCCGAACGTATTATTTATTCATTTCTTTTTTAAGTGATTCGTGTTAAGTGTGTCACTTTCTGTCTCTTCACCAAGTGGTCCCAACTCCCAACGGAAGACCAGCGCTGGCTTTTGACGGCTAGCGAATGCTGAGTTGGGACCGTTTCGCAACAATTTCTCTTTTTCTTGCTCTTATTTGTATCTATCTAAATGTCTCTTTATCTTTATCTTTCCTTGGCACGGGTGCACATGGGACATGGGTACAAATATTCCCATCAAATTTTAAGTCCTTTAGGTACGATCAGCGGTTTAGGCTGTGCGTTGTCCGACAGTGAGTGAGTCGGACAGCCAAGGAAGCGTTTTATATGAATAGATAGGTACAATAGGTACAGTAGGTACAATAGGTACAATAGGTACAATAGGTACAATACAAGATAATATGTTCGTAGTCAATTATACCATTTGGCGGGTAGGTTACCCGTTAGGTAGTTAGGTACCCGTTAAGTTTCAGTACTGCACTGCACTGCAGTTATTTTATACCAAGAGTGTGTTAAAATGGGCATAACACCTAGACTCTAATTTTTGACGTTTTAGTGGAGAACTGGAGAAGTTGATATAAAATCGCTTATGTGGCTATTGCGGAAAATTATTAGGTATAGGTACCTACGAATAACATAAATTAGCTATTAATATTACTCGTTAGATTTGTTAATACATAATTGATTAGAGGTATAAATATCATGTTACAAAAACCGAGTGCGGTAGGTATTAGCATAACACGAAACAGGTGCTATTTAATTCATTCAATTATCACTTTCGCATTATGATGTGGTTGGGAGACATATTCATAACATCAAATGCAATAAGATTCAATATTGACCCAACGCACTTCGGAGCAGGTAGACGCGGTGGGCATTCCACAATAATGACTCATTTAGTCATCTCGGTTGGGAACCTTTTTATTCCTTGCCGACTTTGGGGTCCCATTGTTAACTCGACGGTATCATCTAACTCAAGTAACCGTTAAGTACCGTAGCTGTAGAAATCTGCACTCATCTTATCAGTTGCGGGAAATACTAGTTACTTAAAATAAATTGTAATTGTTTAGTTCGGAATATTGATAACGGAAAACCGCGTCGGCGGCATGACGCATAAGTAATAATAATCCGCGATCTCCCTGTTTACTGGTCTTGAATCTTGGCTTTGGATTCTGTGAAGGCTTCCTACCATCAATTTGACGTAGATTTATAGAGTCTATTTACAGGGGATAATACAAAGTGAATCATTTTTTTTTGTCATAAAAATAACTTGTTTAAAAATAAATCTGCAAGTTAAAAATAAACATCCCCTTGAGACTTGAGTAAAGTAACATTCAACAGCAACAAAACTGAAGATCCTACTAAAAGAGATCTGTTTTTGTTATAAACTTACAGATACAAAGATTAGCATTACCAATCCACAAACCTGCCCCTACCCCACCCCAGTTCTTAGTTTTACGTGAATTGATACAACCGAACAATGTGTAATTTGAATGGCAAGGGCGAATTCATGGATTAAAAGTACAAGCTGTAGTTGAACTTACGTAAATGGTAAACCACTTGTCTATCTGAAGCTGGTCGGTAGGCCGAGATGTCAATGTCTACAGGGTATGTGATGGACAGCCATCTCTCCTGCGGGTCGGAGTCGCTGGTCAGAGCACTGAACAAGCCCGGTACTCCATCAGTTAGCTCTTCCACATATGAAGTCTTAGATAGTGCAGTTTGAGTGTCATTTGGTTTTGGACACATATCTGTAAAAAATACATAATTCCATTTCATTAGTAAATGTCTGAACAGAGATAGCGCCAATATTAGACTTCATTGGAGGTATTTGCCTTGTATTTGGTATTTGGTTTGAAAATGAAACAGATTACCTAATAAGGTATATTAAAATAAGAACTGGGACAATTTAAAACTGTGATCTTGAACCTGTGTTAGTAGAAACTAAGATAAAGCAAAATGTAGATAATTGCATTGTGACCAGCAGTCATAATTATGTATACCTAACTATAATCCAACATTGTACTCAAAAATATCATGGTGTTTTTTTATAAAAAAATGTACATAGTTAAGGACTAAAGTTAAGAAACTGAACTAACTTTACCATTGCATCATGAAAATTAACTAAACTATACTGCTACTTGCTACTTATAAGACAAATGGTGGTATCTTAAGACAAAACTCATGTAGTAATGCGACGCGACCATATCATTAAAGGGTGAGGATTGAATCTGCTTCATTTTTTTTTAAATATACTTAATGAGTAATGACATATAAGGCAGTACCTATATAAATTATAAGAAATTTAAATATAATCATATCTATGTTATACTTTCGTCGAAGAATTGCTTCCGGTCGCCGATCATTACTGATGATTATACTGATCCATCAATGGATTTCTAATAAACACTTATTATACTCAGATCCACTAATTAAAAAAAATAACATTTACCTAGTTCATTAACAATTGGTTGTTGTTTACAATATTGCCGAGACCTCCTAGTAGGTACTAAGACCTGTGTCAGGAGGTCTCGCTCTTCCAAATTTAAAACATTTGAGTGATAATTGCTAATCTAGGCCTAAAAATGGTAGTAGTTGCTTATTTATTTATTAATTACTACTTATTACTTAAATAACATAGTTTGTGAGTTTGTGTGGGTGTGTAATAGACTGTTATGTCTGCGAAGATCCATTAAAGGATCGTAATGAACTTGTAACAGACTCGGATACATATTATAGATTCCAGGCAATATCAAAGTAAATTAAAATCCACATATAGATCCTAATCTAAAAAAGTTCACATTAATCCATTGATCCTGCTCCTGCCAAAGGATCCTAGTGGCTGGAGGGGTTTAGAACTGCCCATATAGGTCATGATATTTATGTAACCCTACTAACTAAACCCGAGCTTCTATTCCCTAGAAGAATATAAATCCAAAGAAATACGTGCAGAGCCTTAAGGAAATATAGATGTTTCCAAATAATGTTCACAATTTTATTGCATCCATGATGTTTACAAAATAACAAATATACTTACCCACGCAGCTGCAGCATTCACTGTACAAGTAGCTCAAACAGTTGAAGCAGTCTTTGCAGCACGAGCAGTCTTTTAGGTCGCACTTACAGGATTGTGTGAGCATGCACTTGGAGACCACGCTGGCGCAAATAGCCTCGTTGCACGCGAATACTATTGGCACGGCCAGTAAAACCGCCGCAGTTAACAGACAATACAACTTTAGAGCCATGGCACAAAACCAGTTCCACTTTATAAACGAACTTTCAAACCTACACTATGTTCATTCAATTTTAGATTATAATTATCATTAAGTTAACGTATTCAATTAAAACGAATTCTATTACACTTCCTAATCGTAAGACAAACGAAAACAAACTTCGATATTAACTTTTATTTTGTATGAAATGACAGGTGCCACTCAGCGTGCGCTTGCGCTACTCGGAATGGAATATGTGAAATGAAAATAAAGGAAATCGGGGTCACTCGAATCGAAGCGAAAGTATTAGTCGTTATGTTGTCTCGCTTTATTTTACTGTTTTCGCCAAAGTGTGAAGGAGATCATTGTTGTTACCTTGAATGTGAATGCTTGAGTGAACTAAACAGATTGTTGAATGAATGGAATATAAAATGTTGCCAGTCGCACAAATACTCCAGTCCAGTCTCCAGTTACTACATTAAAAAACCACTAAGCGATTTAAGAAAAAAAATCAGTTTTTATGCAATTAAATCATTTCGAATTTATCGAAAACTAAAAGCGTTTATTAAATAACGAAGTCATTTTTGTTTGCTATACTTAGTTAAAGGTAAGTAGACAGATAACAAAATGGTGCACCGTAGAACTATGTCGCAATGAAGTGACGTATTAAACGCCCCATACGCCCTTCCCAGTATATTACACTACTCTTTGCGCCCTTCCCTTCAACTACTAGACTAGACTAGATTTTAAGCGAAGAAAAACGTTTCCGCATTTTGAATGGAACATTTCAGTTTAAAGAAACCCTAACCAAATGATCGGAATACATACTAGTAATAAATAATTAATGGTAGGTACCTACCTAGGTGACTCGTGTAGTACTTAGGTGGAACTCACGACCCTAGCTTTGAATTCCAATAGTAGAATTTGACCGTTTCAAAAACGCGATTGTAAAATAAAAATACATAATAATTGGTGAGGGAGGTAGGTATCCGTACACATTACATTACGTTCGTTTGTCTCTAACTACTTCTAAATTTAACAGACTAAATTTGTACTCACGAGTACATATATTACAGAACATAATCGAGTTGTAGGTGGTATACCATGATTCGATGTCAAATTGAGTGTTAAGGATACAATTTTCAAAAAGTCTAACAAAATAAACTAAAAATGTACCTATCTAAACTTTACTAACCTAACCCTTTAACATCGACCTGAATAAACTCCCTAAGGACCCGTTGACTATCTACTTTCGTCATGCAAAATACAGTCATTAGGGCAACGGCAATATTTTTATTGGGGAAAGTAACGCAAGACAGCAATTATGGACAAGGGTGTTTTATTTCAAAATATATGTCACTTATATCGATAGGTACAGTCAACCAATTTGATTCCTAGGCCACTATGGACTTTGTCAATGTGACGTTGTAAACCAAATCATAAGAAGTCTGTAACGTTTGGTTGTCAACATCACCATAGTCCAAAGTGGCCTAGAAATCAAATTGGTTGACTGTACCTACCTTAAATTTTGATATGATTACAAAAATATGATGATATAATTAAGCGAATTGAACTTTTAGGTAACGACTAACGGCTTTTAATTTAATTCGAGTAGGTACTTAAAGCATAATTTCCGCTTTACTTGAATTGAAATTGTATTTACCTATCGATATTATATCGAGAAGGAACCACACGTTACTCCTTAACGGATAAAAAGTAACACATTGATACTCTCCGGTTTCTAGGTACTCTTCCATTCCATGAGCAGAAAGGTATGGATATATTGCTTCCCTCTAGGGGCTGCACAGATGGTTCGATCTTGACTAATAAGTATCGTTAAATTATTTATATATAAACATTTAATTGGCATGGGTCGGGGGCCCGGACCTCACGCGAAGTGGCAGAAGTCCGGGGCCCGGACCTGAGGATCACGTTGAAAATGGAAGTTTAAAGTTGCGTTAACTCATTGGTAGATAATTATAATTTTACTGTACTGCGGCCTGCTCGGTTATGGCCGAACTCTATATTCAAACACATTTTGTATGGGCAAGTGTCAAATTTTAACCCGAAGTAAGCCTTATCTATCCGCGGATTGAATATAGGGTTTGGCCGTTAAAGTTAGGCTGTAATAACTAATAGTCTAATCAACTTACGCTACCCAGAGAGTACTTAATTTCCGTAGATGGATAAAAGCTGGAAGAAACGTAATTATCGACGAATTCATGACCGGCCCACTCCCTGTATTGGCGTGAGTGAACCCACTTTACAAATCTCATTACGGTAAGTAAAGTAGGTACGTCACCTAACATGAAGTTATTGTTAGTTAAACTTTATTAACTTTATTACTCAACACATGGTTCAAGCGTGAGCAGGTTTTGTGGCACGACGGAAGCAAAATATACAGTGTGTGTGACATCCATACGAACATATATTTTGACAACAGTTAGTATGCATTCTAATTAACATAAAAACAAGTGTATTGTTAACATAAGTTGTACTTTTTTTCATACGAATTCGCCACGCAATGTAAATCAAAAACAGCTCAATTATTCCTCAATTAACTTTTAATTAACTTAGACTTAATGTTATACATTGCTGCTTGATGGACCCTTAAAAATGAATTACACTAAATTTATTGGAGCTATTAACTTAATTCCTTCTTTAAACGGTTCACAACACTTAAAGCTATCGTTACTTATAATGTATGTTCTTATGGATGTCACACACTGTATATTTGTCATTAAAAATACTTAAGTATAGCAAAAAAGAGCAAAATTAAAATATCGAGTATGGAGAATGGCAGGTAAATTTTATTAAATGTTTATTATTTTCTCATTATTTCTTTATTCCCCTGTGTATGTAGCCTTCTGTATTTGCACTTACAAAGATGTATACCCAAGTACCTTATAAAATTCACGGAAACTACATACTTACTTCTGTTATATAAATCTTACTCCTATTCTCCAGTTCATCGTAGGTAGGTACATGTGGAGTCTCAACTTGTTTCCACTGCCAATACTAAAAAGAGCTGGTAATCGATTTTGATTTTCAGTTCATTAAATCCAGACAATGAGAAGACGTACGATGTCTCGCATACCAAAATTTCCGATTCTGAATCGGGCCCTTGCAAGCGGAGACAGCGTCCGTTCTGGGACAACCTGCGGGAATATTTGGAGAACACATCGTTGCACGGATTTCGGTATATCCTTGACAAACGGTCAACTCGGATTGAAAGGTAAAATAAAGCTAGATTAGGTTTTGTAAACTCTGATAGCGCTGTTACCTATTGCTTACATGTTACTCGTACTAACAACATCACTGTTATCTGACCACTACCGAGCCCTATTGTAAGGTGACCATTCAAAAATGGTCAGTTAACTGTGTTTCTGATTGTAGGTACTTGAACTTAGGAAAAAATAATCCTATCACGTAATATTTTGTTACAATTTATTTAATAACTTTTTTTACATTTTGCATAGGTAGGTACACAAAGCCCAGCAGCAGAAAGTTGCAATGGTGTGGTAGATACGTACGGGGTGGTACGGGCTAAATGGCTAACTAGTTTCTCTGCAACATACAATTCAAAACTTTAGATGCCCGACTTCTTGTCATTCAAACCTTTTTAGTAGTTAATAGAAGTCAGGAATCGAGGGTTAGATTTAGAAAACGTCTAGGCGTCTGTTTAATGTGGCGCACTCCTGAGAATCATGAAAGAATCTTCTGAAATTATTTTCTTATTAGGTTTCCCATTACAAATCCTGTGTGGTGGGGTCAATTTCAAATCCAACCCAAATATGTTAGGTATAAATGAATAAAAATAAGTATCTAGCAAAAAAATTTTTTGGGACCATCTTATGTTTCGGAAGGCTGTAATTTTTTCGATATTTCTTTTATCTACTTGTCATGACAGAACTAACGAGTCCCAACACGGTGGGTCTACGTTAAGACAGCGAAGCTTAGATCCTTTCGGCATCTTCTGACTCCATCAATAGATCAGCTCTATATCCCATACGATTGCATTGTCATCGAGTGTTCCAAATGTCAGCCGATTCCATTAACGCAACGGGAACTGGTTCATATCATAATTAACTTGTAAGATTTAACCTAAACAAACTAACATACTAAGATTGCAAGTTAATAAATAAGTAATTGTAAAAAGATACCTACTTACTAAAAGAGAGTAACTAACAATAAGCATATTTTGTATGAAAATTTCAGATGGTGGTGGGTGTGCATGGTGATAACCAGCATGACGGCGTGCAGCTTCTTCATCTGGAAGGTCTGGGACCAGTGGGACAAGACGCCAGTCATCGTCAGCTTCGCGGACACTTCCAACTCTGCTTGGACGGTGCGTACCTTTACCTACCTATACTAAAAAAAACTCGGAAATCCGACCACGCGATGAAAAGAAACACACAAATGCATATATTTCTTCAAAAAAAGCCATATTATATGCAAATAAGTTAAAAATCCATGACATTGCAAAAGGCTGTACGTACTCTGAAAATCAAATCGAAGTCGAGCTACCATCTTGTTAAACGACAAGAGATTTTTAATTTAATAAGTTTAGGCTCTTATTTTTACTGATCCATCAACTAACTTTTGGTAACATATTGTTACTTTTGATCACAGATTCCATTTCCAGCTGTGACGGTGTGTACAGAAACAAAGCCTCGTCAAAGGATGTTCAACTTCACTAAGGCTCACGAGAAAAACCGGATATCGACCAACAGCCTTGAAGAGTCAGTTGAACTTTTATTAAATATTGGGTACCTAGTTTGGAAATATACGCGAGGTCGAGCTTCAAACACTTGTAACCCATTTCACCCTTTGCCTGAGTATGAAGCACACGCCGCCCTTTTTCTTTTTGCTTGTAGGCAGATAGTCCGGGATATCAATTTGGGGGAGAGTATGCGTATTGCACCCGAAACCCAGTCCTCGGGATATACATATAAGTATAAGTTATATTATTTACTAAGGGTAAGCGTAGTTGACTGCACTTATCCATCCCAGGGCAATAACCACCTGTTGATTTATTCTTATTTTTACTCATTTCAGTTTAAAGACATATTACGACATGTTATTGGTGTGCAATAATCCCCACAGTGATGGTCCGACCTACGCCGATGCGAGCTCGTTTGAAACTATACAAAAGGTGATGAGCAGTAATATAATTTTCACCTCAGCAGCTCAAACAAGCAGGTTTTGCTGGTTAAAAACAGTGAGCAAAATTCAATTTTGCTGCGAGCGTGAGGCAAAGTAGCTTTTTAATTATTTATTTAAATGCCGTGAGCAGTGCTGGGTCTACTCACAACATTCGATAGAATTGAACTTCACTTTGTTCTGTCACTTTCACTTCGATACGAAAAAAGCGAGAGAAAGAAACAAGTTGATTATAAGTTCGATTTTCAAATTCCATACCTAGTAGGCCCTAAAAGAAACAAACAATAAAACGTTCGGATACACTTATAACCGTAAAATTGTAAAAATCTGTTAAAAACTTAAAAGTTTTAAATGTGATTATATTATATTTTTATAATCGATTTTTTTTTAATAATGAAATAAACAGAATATTTCATAAAAAAATACGCAGTTAATCATGTTATTTATCGTTTTAACAATCTTTAATTTTGTTACATAAACCGCGGGTGCAGTATCAGAACGCATCTTTAAAAAATAGCGGGATTACTTTTATTGCTTTTGTTTATAGTTCTGTTACGCTATCTACTTTCGATACACGTTGAATATTATAAAAGTACTTAATAATAAATAAATATGAGTGAGTCCAGTGACGAACTCTGCTATTTAACACCGGAAGCATTAAAGTAGAGCGTGTAAAAAATGCAGAATTAAGTTTCCTGCCTGAAAAGTCTCGCGAAAAATATCTAAAAGCGTAAGTATGATATTTTTAAGCAATGGAGACTTGCAAAGGGTGCAAACACTGTACTGTTAGCGTACTTACTTCATTAAATTATCACAATCACAAACGGAACAACCGTCTACAATGTGGAGTATTTACGCAATGTTGAAAACCACAATAAAGACAAAAGTTGACGTGCACATTGAAACCTATCCCAAACTTATTGCATTTTTGGAGAGAATGTGTCGGTAGGGCACGAATTGCCATCTAAGGTTAAAAAGTTTTTTTATGAAGCTCCGGACTACAATTTTCTCGCTACAAACGTGTATTTATCCGTCATAAGTATAAAAATATATGTCTGTGAACACTAACCATTTAATTATGTTCTCGCTGCTGAGGTGAAAAGTTGTATGTGTCACACGAGACCAAAGTTATTTACATCTCGTGTCTTTGAATCAACAACACTCGCAGCAAAAATCAACTTTGCTCTCTTGTTGCACAAATAACTATTTCATTTTTTATTTTATGTTTTATTTAAGTATATTTTACAGTTGGCGCCGTCCCTCAACGATGTATTCCTCAAGTGCATGTGGAAGGATTTTGAGTGCAGCAATCTGTTTTACCACACGCTCACAAAAGATGGCTACTGCTTTACCTTCAACATGCTTTCAGAAGAGCAACTTTTTAAAACAGAGAAGTAGGTGCAACATATATGTCAAACCGACTTGTAACAAATCGAATGCTTGTGTATTCTAATCAAAACATTTGAAACATCACTTAAAAAATAACTTTTTACTAAAGAGTTTTTACCTATACGACGCAAAGTGCATCTGCATACCTACCTATCACATTCATCTAACCGTCCATATTAAACTGATATTTTTTTAGTCTTCACAAGGATTACTCCCACGTCGGCACTAAAAACCATAGTTTATGGAGTCTGGAAAAAGGATATCCAAACCCACCAAAAGTGAACACATATCCATTGCGAGGCCCGGTAAGATGGATGCCACACGAGCGTTGCTACTGTTGCCAGTGCGTTGCGTCTTCGCCACTGCGTTGTTCTTCATATAAATTAAAACGACACATGACATGCCACCCGCCCGATGCGTAGAAACACTTGCGTCACTCTATGTTGAAATCACAGCGCTGCTTGCGACGACGCAACGCAGCGGCACGCAGCGGCAACGCTCGTATGGCATCGCTCTAAGCGAGCAATAGGTACTCAGTGTATCGTAGGTAACTAATGGAAGAAAACTCAGTAAGTATTGCATTTAAGGTGTTTGGTTACAAAAATTCCAAATATTCTCTATGGTTTCAGAGTTACGGAGGAGTCGAATTCGAAGTTATTCTGGCGACAGATAAAAGAGATATGGACTTGTTATGCCGCGGGCCGGTACAGGGATTTAAAGTGGGTTTTACGTTTTACTTACTTACATTTTATTACTTAGGTACCAGTTGTTTGAAAGATTAAACAAGCGTCAAAATTAATTTAAAGTTTTACGATATTAGACACCTAAATAATAAATATTTAATATCAATGGTCTCTCTTCGATACTAGAATTTAAGTTTTCAAAATAAATAAAGTCGAGGTATATGTACCTATAAAGTTATCTAGATTTCATACAACTAGGTAGGCCCTTTCTACATATAATAGTATCCTCCACTAGGAGTTTCTTGTGACACCGAAAAAGAGGTTTTACTTCACCTTTGGTAAGAGAACTTCTATACATATAAATATATACAAACATATAAATACCGTGCGGTGGTTGCAATAAATAGGATATGAATAAAGATTTGTAAATCCTATTTTTGTTTTTTTCAGGTCTGGCTTCATAGTCCAGCGGAGTTGCCCAACATGGGACAAAACTTTTTCAGGTTGCCAATTCAGTTCCAATCAGCGGCCTCCATCACCCCGATCGTAATTAAAACTTCGGATGGGCTGAAAAACTACTCGCCTGACAAGTTAGTGTTAAACCATATAACTTAAGTTCAGTTCAGGTATGACATCGGAAAGTAATCATTAAGTATATTAGTTTGAGACCGGAATTACACCTAAAATAAATCTGTGAAAGATATTTAAAACTAAAAACTTGGTTCGAAACGCTAAATTTCAACTTTCGGTCCGGGTTTACGCTATTAACAGTTCTTTTCAAATTAGGCATGTAACGTCCCTTCAACCTTTTAATATTATTTCGTGTATGGAACCAGTGTCCCTAATCGCTATTGCTGATTCGGCGGCAACCGAGCTAATGTGACACCCTGATATTGAAACTTTATCTTTTTTAATCACTTTTCAGACGTCGTTGCTATTTCCCAGATGAGAAATATCTGAGATTTTTCCGCACTTATACACAAAGGAACTGCGAGCTAGAGTGTGCCTCTAACTTCACGGCCATGACGTGCGGGTGTGTCCCGCTCTACATGCCTCGTAAGGAGAATTCCCATAATATATTGGATAATTTGTCAGAAAACACGGCTTGCTTAAGGCTGCCTATCCACTGGAGCGGAGCGAGGCAGCGGAGCGTTGAACGATATAAAATCCATCAATAGGAGAGCTGTGCTGAGCGAGGCCAGGAAAATGAAGTATTCCTATTGGTGGATCTTTTCCTCGCTCACCGCTCCGCTGTCTCCCTACGCTCCAGTGGAAAGGCAGCCTAACAGGCTTAACACATTTCTTTTAGATGGGCCCGAGACAAGAGTATGCGGGGGCGGTCAGCAGTCATGTATAATCGAAGCTTTAGGTACGTATTTATTGATGTCTAATATCTAAATCTTATCTGATGTACAGATGGGCCCTGTTGAATACACTTCGACCGTTTTTTGGAATCTTTTGTGCACTCAGCATGTTCGAATGCCGTAAAACCATACAACTATGGTCCTAGAGTGTAAAAATAGTCCAATTTTCTTTATTACATTATTCTAAAAATATGCTTGCTATAGCTATAGATAGCTAGGGTTTAAAGCGAACGATTTTAGGCCAAACAATATGTATACCTAGCATTAGCAGTAGTAAGCTATCATATTTTAGGAAAATGTAAGGAGAAAAATTGGACTATCGTTCAGGCTAGCACCATAGTATGATTTTAAGTGTGCAAGTTGATTTATTTAATGTTCTTTGCACAACAGAACACACTTAATGTACAAAAGGCGACGTTATATTATTATAATGCCGTAAGGCATTCTCTATCAGCGGGCCAATTATACGTGACACCTATTTATCGAGTGGTATGTCTAAATTTTTAACAAACTCGTCTATTTTATCAAAATCTCTAATATAGTTGACAATAAGAATCGACATTGTCAACTATAAAAAGAAAGTTTTGAATTTATCCAAGATTAGTAAGTGTGTAATAATGAAAATTTAATTTATTCACGTTCACCGATGACGTTCCTAAATCGATTCCCGGGGCATTTAGCTTTACACATGGACAACCTGCTTACTGTTTTTGTTAGGCTATGGTAAAGTGCTTATTAAAGACTCTCTGTACTCTCGAAAGTACCTACAGAATAAACATACAAACTTATAATATAATACTTGTTTTAATCAGTAAGTCAAACGTTTATACAACAGTACACACTTTCTATTATAACGATTATTTCAGAGAGACACTCATTGGATAAGTCCTCAATAACACTAAAGAAGGATAAAATGAGTGCCACGAAGTCACAGTGCGGATGTCTGCAGGCCTGTCTGGAGTTGTCGTACGAAGCCGAGGTGTCTCAGGCGGTCTATAACATCACTAACTATAATGAATTGGGGAATCACCATGACTCTGATATCGCTAATGGATGGTAAGTGTCAATTCACTATTGTAATTTGTACTGTTTTTTTTGTGGTCTGCTTCGGTTTTCGGTGTGGAACTTTGGAGCGTAAGATAGCGGGTTAAGTGACTAGCATAGAGGCTTCCATCTTAATCCTCAGAGTTGCTAACTTATTTGCAATCACACGAACCTTAGTTCCAAAACCCACTTAATACTACCTTTCTAAGTGGCTTGTGAACTGGGTTGCCTATTCCGTGCCAAAACACAGTCATTTAGTTTAGGTACATTAGTTAGCAGTCTACTTCAAAGACTGTGTCCGCTTCTTCACCTTATTGCATAGTTAATAACGTCCAAAAGTGGATACATCTTTTTGTAGTCGACTGTACCTACCTAGTAAGGTATTTAGTTATTAATGGCCAGATACAATCAAATGCAACTAATTATATAAATAGTTTATGAAAGTGTAGATATACAGGGTGGGAAAGACGAACGCCAGATGGACTGCAATTACCTTAAATTAAATATTGGAAATAGTAAATTCTACGCAAAGGAGACTGACTTTTATTTCGTTTAAAGTCTTTATTTAGTTTAAAGGTGTAGTTTTGTGTTTGTAAGATATAAATGATCACTATCAATCAATGACCCTTTCGATCTGTATCATAAAACAGTGTTTTATAGTTTCTTCATATTCGACCAGTGGCTCGTTTCACTAAGCTATAAGTTACAAATTACAAGCGGAATTATCTTTCTAGCAAAAGGAGTTAGAAAGAGACTTCCGCTTGTAATTTGTAACTTGTAGCTTCGTGAAACGGGCCTCAGTTCGTTTTCCGGTTCGGGCTGACAAATTTCCAAAAATCCATAAATGCAGTATTTATTGTTTTCAACAATAAAGTCGCCTTTGCGTAGAATTGGCTATTTCCAATATTTAAGGTAGTTGCCGTCCATGTGGCGTTCGTTTTTTCCACCCTGTATATGCTGATTGCAGGCGGGTGCCGTCGGGGCTGGTGCTGTACTTCGGCTCGGAGCAGTTCACGTCGCTGCGCCGCTCGGAACTCTACGGCGGGGTGTCTTTCCTGGCCAATTGCGGCGGTATCCTGGGACTCTTCATGGGATTCTCTTTCCTAAGCCTCGCCGAGATCTTGTACTATTTCACCATCAGGTATACACCATAGCCAAGGTGCTGCTTTATCTCTTCTTAATATTTACATAACACAAAAGATAGGTATGCAATTAGAAGCCGAAGTTTTTTTAAAGTTTCGGTGAACGTTGCGGCTCTCGAATTTCAAATTAGGAGCTAATTCTTAAAACTTATGGGTCGGTGTATAACGGTGGGTCCGTTTAATTGGAGGGCGGCCAAAGTCAGCGGCATTTTCCGCTTCTAAAAAGAGACAAAATGTACCACAAAAGATCCCCAAAAGATCCCCATATCTAACTCTGGATAAGGTTTTAAGTCATTTTACAAATTTCAGGTTATGGCGCCGAGTGATAGAGTCCCGTAGAGCTACAGAAGAAGAAAAGTGAACTTGCTACTTATACTCAATGTGTTAGAGATTAGGTGTTTAACTTCATGTTATGTAACTTTCTTTGATATTAGTCTTCTGCATACGTCTGCTTGCCGCGTTGGTGTATTTGGTGATGGTGGGTGTATTCAAAGCATTTATGTATTCTTTGAATCAAAAAATTTAATAAAATCAACACGTGTAAAACACAAGTAATTTGTTTTTTTTTCGTACTAAGTAGCTGATATAGCCGGCATCCAGGCCGCGTAAGTCAATATTTTCTTGTATCTTGTTCTTGCAGTAAAGGAACACTAAAGTGGTAAAAGTCAATTCTGCGGGGTTTCCTACGTTGTTTAATGATCTCACTTTTCGTTTTATTCACAGTGTATGTTCAAGAAATTTACCGCGATAAAATAAGTAGCTACCAAAATTGCGTGTTTCGACCAATCAGAAGCAGCGATATGATATCATTTTAGATTTTTAGAACTTAGTTAGGTACTCTATCGCGTGCCATTGCTCATTGTGAATCCACGTTTAGCAATCAGTCTTAGTATATTCGAAAAAGGTGTAGTATTCGATTCTCAAGATCATGAAAAAACTATAACATAGTTAAGTAGGTACCTATACTATTTATCACAAAAAATATACTTAATGACCTATAATTGTTTTTTTTCATAAATAACTAGCCTAGGTATGGAGAAGAAGGGGATAAATTAAGTTCATAACTTTAACTTTCCTTATGGTAAAAAATTTACTTCCACATTACGTTTTAAATACTATCACTTCTTTTGGCTATTTGCACGTGTCAAGAAGTATACATTTCTAGGAAATATATACGTATTAGTAAATGTACGAGTAACATATTGTGCAGTACCACAGGTTAGAACAAGCCTTAGGTATCTTGTATGTAACTGATATCAGTACCAAGTCAAATACTATGGTCTAAAGGGGCTTAAGTACTAACTCATTCAGACACAGCATTCAGTACCAAATTCTCGGATTTCTGTGCAACATGTACTTATATGTATAGAGTTAGAGTCCATAGCTCTGAGCGCGATTCAGTTATGACATGTATGACTAGCTTGCAGGTAAAGGTTTCACTTTTGTTTGTTACACTCGTGTTCAAGTGTGAGCCGTGTAGCAACGAAAACAAAATTAAACGTAAACAGAAACTTGCGTGACCAGTCTGTCGAGCGGCCCGCGCCGGCGCCGCGCCCCCATTCGACGCGATGGCGCTCCGCTCGCAACTCCTGCGCACAGGTACACAGTTTAATATTTACTTATTTATTGACACACGGAAAATAAATGCTTCTTTTTTTAACGATTGACGCAAATCCCCGAGACTGTTAATAGTAATAGTGCGCTATTATTCACACTATTGTTTTTTGCTTCAGTACGCCGGTTTTTTGGAGTGATGTCATGAAGGCCGTTCGGATTCGTTTAACGACTACTTAACATAGTGTTAACAGAGATATTACAATATCCAAGCCTAGGTATAGTGTAAATCCTATAAGTGAAATTATATGAGTGCATGCACGTCAAAACAATTACCTACAATTTTCTGGTAACTTTGTATGTCACACAAGTAAGCGAAAACATACGTAACAGAGGTATGCAGCGTAATCTTGCCTGTGAACCTTGGTTCTTTAGTGAAATAACTATTACGCGAAACGTAAAAAAGAATAACTCGGGCATTAAAGACCATACCTACTTATAAAAGCGTTTCAACCACGCAAAATTACATATTAACCCAGCATATAATTCTAAATACTTATACAATAGGTAGGTAAATAAACCCGAGCTGACTCCGGTTGGCATGGAGCCCGCGCTTGGAAATGAATGAGGCTTCACATTTTCGAACACATACGTGAAGGCGGACTCACCTTGAAACCTGGGGCATTAAAGCTATTTAAAAGAGACGGTCATGCAATTTAGGTGCACGTATTTTCCTGTAGTTATACTTATGTGTTTATGTTGACTGCATACTGGAGTATCACGACAACTGCCGAGCCATATAACGTTGCATTTTTTTTTCATTTGCCTGGGTATAACAAATATAAGGAAATATGTGATTAATAATAAAGTTTCCAGTTAATTACCTACTTATATGAATGACCTATAGGCATGGAGTTCTGTAGTTGGATGGGGGAGGAATATGTCTTTCGGGTCATATGATTATGATAGTCTAAATATATATATGATTGTGATTGTGATGATGTCCTTCCTTACTAAATAAATCTTAATCTTAGGTAGGTGGGTATTTTACGGATCTTGCCAAAGTACCTTACCTACATAGGTACATTGTCCCTTCTGTTCCTGTTGGTTAACAAAGGAGTATTTAATTCAAAATAATCCTCTCTCCTTGGCTCCTGTACTTTAAACCAATGGATTTCCTAGCTTTTTGTTTGTGAATTTTAGAACATGTTTACATGGTTATTTAACTTCTAGTCCACGCTTTAACTGGCAAGCAAGCGCGCCAGTTTCACAACGAGGGCCAGGAGCGCGCAGGAGTGACGCGGCTGCGAGAGGTGCTCGAGGACCGGCTGCGGGACATCAAGCGGGCCAAGACCTGGAAGCACGAGAGGGTGCTCACCTCGCCCCAAGACACTAAGGTGAGGAATGATTCGGCATGGAGAAGTTAAACGAGCACAGAGACCACCTGATGGTAAGAGGGCTCCGATATCTTATAAATTTGGTACTATCTCAAGACTACAAATTTGTTGCTGACCCTGAGGTCTACTGGAATCACCGGTGGTCTTATGTCCACACTGGATAACTGCTGCTTGACGGCAGGTGATAGGGTAAGATGGATGGTTTTTGTGGCCATTTCGCTAAAGGAGAGCGAGAGTGAGTCGTATCCTTTAAACCTACCATGGGCAGATGACCTTCGATCTGAAACACTAAACTTTCAGTTGTTGTTGAATTCTATTTGCATTAACACTGCTGTTCTAAACTAGCTGCCATCTCAATTTTTCTTTTACAAGTCACTATGATATCGAGATTTTTGCTATCAATGTTTGACTTTTTTACTCCAAAAAAGTACCTAGTATTTTGGCCTTTTTTTCCATATTTTTCACTTTACAAAAAAAACCTTCGACGATTTATTAGATATATGAATGAAGAATATTTAGATGTAAGTAGTTCCCATATCAATTGACGCCAAGATGAAAAAGTTATATCCAATTTTGTGTTTTTAAAGTCATGTTTTTATAAAATTATAAAAAAATAACCATGGGTTAATTTGAAATTTTGTTCGACAGAATCAAAGATGAATATACTTATGGATAATTATAATATATTTTTTCATAGATTTACTTGAGTTTTGACCGAGTTATCAGAACTTAAACTTCATCCAAAACGTCTGTTAATTATGTGCATCGTAACCCCTTAATTCAGTAAGTACCTATTAATCGTTAACGAGCAGGAAAGAGCTTAAGACAAAGGCCTTTTTGAAACGTTGTTTTTATGCTCCCGGTTTTTAGCATCGGTGTGTAAAATGAAGTTCAATAAAGACAAGCCGTAAGTAACGATGGTTTAGCTACACCTTGATGGTAGAGCCTCAATCATTTTATGGGTTTTTTTGTTTTTCGTATCACGGCTAATGTATTTTTAGCCGTAGCATCAGATTTCCTTATTATCAAAGACTGGAAATCTAAACAATCAGAGATTCATGAGTTTCATGACAAAATGGTTAACAGCCTTTTCGCACCGCTGTTTTAGAGAGTTCCGCTTGTACCTATACACTCAAGAAGATACCTGTATGAAGTGTTAATTTCACGACAAATATTAATTTACAAGTTACGCGTTACTATCTGGAATTAAAGTCATACATGAGTTATCCAGTTTCAAGTTTTCAACTAATAATCTAAATATTTTTTATAGATATTGAAATTTTTATGCTAAAGATAATCGCACGTTAAATCCAACAGTAAAATTTTGCAAAAAAGGAATTCATACAAAAGTTCGTTCTTAAATAAGTGATCATTTATGTACCTTGTCGCTTTCAATCGTTCCACAATTTTGTATAACATTTCAAACACGACGTTAAAGTGATAAGGTACCTACATAAATGATCACTTATTTATGCTGTTGACTGTACGTGAGTTGCTTAATATGTTACAAGTGTTTGCATCGAACGGGCGGTGTAGCGCCGGCGACGCTGTGAATATGAAGTGTACCTATCTACATAAATAAAAATGGTGGATTTACGTATATACTCTTAGGTATACTCGTACTTACATACCTAACGTTGGTAGGTAGGCAGGTGCCCGGTACACAGTTATGTAGTAGAAAATACACATAAATGTTATTGAAATATAGGTAGGTAGGTACCCGGCATTATGGTGTTCTTAAGTGACATTCAAACAAAACACTTACCTACACAATCGGTACATTATTTGGTATATTATTTATATCCTTCTCTTAACAATCTCGAGTAAATCCTCCTAGGTAGGTAGGTACTATAAACCGTACTAAACCAAATGGCAGCCTAAAATTAAGATAGCCTACGCGGGCCAAGAGCGGATGGAAACCACATTGCAGATACCGTCGCCATAGAGCGAAAATTCAGCAAGTCTCCCTTTGGTGATTTTAAGTTACAAAAGACATTTATAACTAAATTTCGACCTTTTTGCGACTTGGTGAATATTCGCTCTACGGCGACGATATGTAGCTTCCTCGCGAATATATTTACACTTGCAGAAGAACAATAACCGCGCTACATGTTTTCTTTCAAAATAATTTTGTTCCGGCTTGCTTATGGATTTACCGACGCTGCGCGCGTATTTTTAAACAATCAGCTGCGCATCTCATTACCCAGTGTTGATGTTAACCAATTTTACCATACAGTGGCAGGTTCTGTGGTTCTATCCTATTCTATACAAATTGACCTGATCTTGTGTCTTTGGTCTCCGAATACTGAAAAGAATTAAAGCAGGTGTTTACATAATCTTTCAGGTTAGAGTACAAGGAGCGGAGGGGGAGTTCTTGAATTTCTGTGCAAACAATTATCTAGGATTATCGGTAAGCACATTGATTATTTTACTAGTAATATGTTACTTAAGGATTAAAAATTTGCGTTCTCCACGTTTGTAATATATACTTCGGTATCAAGATACAGTTCTGAATTGCAGAAGTTACGTCATTTGTAATTGCCTTGCTGTATGTATAAGGCATGATATGTATAACATCGACATTTTCGAATATTTTCAGAATCACCCTGAAGTAGTAGAAGCAGCCAGGGAAGGCCTGCGTAAATATGGCGCCGGTCTTAGCTCCGTTCGGTTTATTTGCGGGACCCAGACTATACATAAGGTAAGTTTATTAATTGATTTTTACTTCAAATGCTAAATAGCCATCATTATTTTGCCTTTTTAATAGGCAAACAAATTACCTGATAGCAAGTAAGTAGGTGTGAGATTAACCTGAATTGAGTATGGTAACGTTACTTAATTCTTGATTATTATGAAAAAATTACGTCGGTTATTTTCCTCATCCTTGTATCTAACGCTTGAGTGGCTTGAGAATAACAACACAAGGCATAGGAATACTTGGAATCATAACACATTAGCACATTATTACTGTAAAGTAAACCGACATTTAAATCATGAGATCCCACGAGAAGGTATGATCACATTGATCACTGGTAAAAACAATCTTGCAAGAAAACCCGAGAAACTGTCTTTTATAACCAAACAAGTCAGCATTACATAAAATAGCGATTAGTAAATATTACAAGTAGTCATTACAACTGAATTTCATTAATTTCATAACACCCTGATATTTAATTGAACTGAATCTTGATTCGACTTAGTCCCATTATGAAAAAAAATTCAAATTGCCTCATCCCTAAAATACCCGAAATTTTATAATAACTTTGATCCAAAACGTCTGATTTCCAAAAAACCTGAATTCTGATACGACTGAATATTCAGCTGAAATATCTGAAATGCAAAATGTCTGTATCAAAATTTCAAATAAATACATACCTAATGATAGTAATGATAGGATAATTAAGAAGTAAGAAAGATGGTTAATATAGTTGTTTCATGGGAATATTTAGGTAATTTTCCGAAACCGTATCCGGAGGGACCGGAGGTAAGGATGCGGTGTTTTGAGAGAAAAAAACATGGTATTATGGGTATTATGAAATTAAGTCGTAATGAAACCTACCTACTCAATATTACTTACTTACTTGAAGTAGTTTTGCCAACTAGCAAAACAAACAGCTTACATTAGCGGTGCCCACAAATTATATAATTCCCACAATGATTCTAATGTCATCAGGAATTGGAGCACAGACTGGCACAGTTCCACGGGCGCGAAGATGCCATCCTGTACGGGTCGTGCTTCGACGCCAACGCGGGCCTGTTCGAGTCTATGCTGACCCCGGAGGACGCCGTGTTCTCGGACGCGCTCAACCACGCCTCCATCATCGATGGCATCCGGCTCTGCAAGGCGCAGAAGTACCGGTACCCTCATAGGGATTTAAATGGTATGCATCTCGGAGTTTATTTTAGTTTATGTAGTAGTAGTGTAGGTTAACGAATTTACATGGCTTACTTAACGTCAGGCAAATATGTTGGGAGTAAAGGCCTAGGGATTACCTTAATTTGTCAGTGGGTATACAGATAAATGTCAGTAATAAGCAAAAGTTAACGTAGGTAACATCAACTTTTGACGTTAGGATTAAATTAAGAGTACGCAGCTCTTGCTCTAAATTGAGAAATAAGATACTAGAGGTGTCCTATTTGTCTATACTTGGTCGTGACAGGATAATTAGAAAGGAACAAGGGTTAATGTAGCTTTGAACAGTTCAGACATGGATTTTGAGAGTTGACTTGTTAATTTCCAATGGGAAAACTAGTTATAATCGTACGACATCGTATTTGGTCTGATAAGTTCCTATTCGTCTTGTTTTTTTAATTAAGTATCTTATTGATAGGCAGTGAAGTTGACTGAGAAAGCCAGATAAATAGTACCTACTTATCTACATTTTGTCCAAAAACGATGTCGTGTGTTTATTTACTGCATAGGGTAAAGTCACTAGTGGCCAGCCAGAGACCAGCAGTAGACCTTATATGAGTGCGAAGAGTGGGAAATATATCTTTCGTACTCTTCCCACACATACAAAGTATAGGCAGAGGCCGAATACAGAGGGCTTATTGTCTAACGCACTCGCAATCGCAACCGGCTTCAAAGTGAAGCAATTGTTTTCATTTTGTATGCAGACAAGGCTTAGACTTTAGAAATGAAAACGATCGTGATTGCGGGTGCGTTAGACAATAAGCCCTCTGGTCTCTGGCTGACCACTGGTGACTTTGCCCTATATACAAACAAACAAGAGCCTAAGAATGAAAACTGTTACAGAGCTGGAGCACCTGCTGGCCCACAGCGAGGCGCGCATCAAGCTGATCGTGACGGACGGCGTGTTCTCGATGGACGGGAACGTGGCGCCGCTGCCGGGGCTGCGCGAGCTGGCCGACAAGTACCGCGCGCTGCTCGCCGTCGACGACAGCCACGCTACCGGCTTCTTCGGGGATACGGGCCGGTAACTGTAGTAAACGTAGGCAGTATACGTAGAGGAGCACGCAGCTAGCTGATCGATAAAGACAGCTTGCATTTGCTGGCATGTAGCCATGCTGATTGATCAGAGTGTAGCGTTTGCTCACTTGATTCGGATATAATGCGTATTAATATCCGAATCAAGTAAGTAAATGTTTAAACTCAGAGGGTTCAGGGTCTTGAGCCGAGTGTAGGTAAAATAATCGTTGTGACGGTTGTTAAACAAATGCAGGGTAACCTACGGTTCAGCTATAATCACCACCGTACCATTGGATCTTGATTTCATGATGCTCATTTCACTCCAAACAATCCCCTTTTTTACCCGACTGCCAAAGGAGTTAATATTTTTAACCTGGGCCTCTATTCAACACGGTAAAAACCATGCCGTCGTACTGTACTGTCACTTTACAGTAATGGCGGCCAAGTTAATAACAATGCCATAACAGGTCAACTAAGATTTGGATTTTACCGCCTAGAATAGAGGCGCTGTATATGTATATGTATGTTTATTGTTCCCTTGTAAAGGCAGAACGGAAGGCCCGATTTTGACAACCAAGGTGTTGTTAGATAATATTCGTCTTAACGTCGCGGGTGTCATTGGGTACCTATATTTTTTTCAATGAGAAATTTTTAAATAAGATATATATGTTGACGGCATTATCCAAACAGCATTATGGGTTTTTACAGCTTGCTTTTTGAATACTTCCTTACCCTAGACATAACGTTATTGCCAACCGGCGTACGTGACTTCACCTCGATTAATATGAGGGGAACCTCAACACCTAACTATAACATGTCATGTGCAACATACATACAGAGGCACGGAAGAGTACTGCGGGGTGTTGGGAGCGGCCGACATCATCTGCTCCACGCTGGGCAAGGCGGTGAGCGGCGCGGCGGGCGGCTACACCACTGGGCCCAAGGAGCTGGTCACTCTGCTGCGGAACGTGTCGCGCCCATACCTGTTCTCGAACGCGCCGCCGCCGCCCGTGGTCACTGCTTCTCTGAAGGTAAATTGCGCGAACAGCACTTTGTGCTCGTGGCTCGTAGTACTAATTTGCTAGATCCACCTTTAAATCTTCACAGATTGTTTTGAACGTTACAGCTCTAAATTACCAGCCTAAAAAAAATATCAGAATAAGTTGCACCACGCAGAGTTGAATTCTCACAATGACATGTGTACCTTTTAGTGTAGTAAATAAAGTATAATATTTTGAGTCGCATGTGCGCGCAGCGTCGCTTGGCGTCGCGTCTAGGTGTGAATTGACCGTTAGCATGGTCAAACCTCGGTGGTTACCATGACATGTACTAAAACAGTTCAGTTTAGATTGATTGAAAGGGACAGAGATGCAGAACTACTATAGCTCTGTCCCTTTCTCTCCCCTGTATTGTTCGAGAGACAGCAAATGTTGCCACTTTTTACCTGCACATTTATAATTTGTACCTGTGTAAAATTGGATCCAGTCAATCGGAGTCCCCATATTTAATCGATAAACTGAACAATACCTATGTATCATTTCTGACAGCATAACACGGTTAGCACAACTTGATTTTTCCTACTATTATATCGTTGTTATTCGCTGTGACATCTGTGGCTGTGACCTTGTTCAGAGGTTCCTACCTACTGCGTTACAAAAAAGCCTTCTGTGACTTTCCAGCACTTTCACTCATTAATTAACTTAGATCACAGGTATGCTTGAGAGAATTAAAATATGTCAGAAAGAAATAGTCCTTCTTTTTTGCGTTTGGGACGCTTCTGGAAACATAAAATATTAACAATTTCCTTCCAACAGTCCCTAGACCTGGTGGAAGGCAGCAGCGACTTGCGGGTGCGGCTGCAGCAGAACACGCGCGCCTTCCGCCAAGGTCTGCAGACGGCCGGACTGACTGTGGCCGGAGACGATCACCCCATCTGCCCCGTCATGGTGGGAGAGGCGCCGCTGGCCGTCGAGCTCGCTTCGGGCATGCTGAGTTAGTATTATAAGAGTTAAATAATTTTTATCGACTATATTTTAAGCGACATACTCGTTTCAAGACACGGCAGACATGACAGTTTTCCGTGACATAATATATTAGGTGCCTAGGTGGTCACATAGTATTTTATATCCATACAATCACCTTATCACTTGTCGAATTTGACCACCAGTCAAAAACGGCCCTGTAACCGACATTCTCGTCTCAAGACGCGCCAGACATGACAGTTCTCTATGACTTAATATAGGTACATAGGTGGTCGGTCATATAATTAGAAGAACTTGTTATATTCCATACAATTACCTTATCACTTGTCAAATTTGACTACCAGTTAAAAAGTACTTCACAATTTTCTGTAGATTGTTAACTAAGGTCTTACCTGATGTAGGTACATATTCGTACAATGATGAACCTCTCGCTCTCTGAACGGACCTTATTTTTTATAGGAATTTAAAAACTAAGTACTGGCCATATTTGGATCCTTATTTTTTTCACAACTTTATATGAATCAACAAACAAACATAGGTACATTGTAAATATACGAAACCTTACTTTATTAGTTAACTACCAATAAAATTGTTTAAGAACTTTTTGATTGGTAGCCAAAATTCAAAAGTCATATACCTACCTATTTTGTAGGCAATTGCATCGCAATTGTATGGGAAAAACGCAAGAGTTTTTTATCATTTGACTATTCATGTACTTCGAATTGGATGGCGAAAGGTATTAACGATAGTTTTAAGCTTAGTCGTTTGAAATTCGGTTTGGCTAATCATCTCGAAATCATGTTTGTCAGTTAATTGTCTAAAGTTATACATTTAGTTATTATATTATAGTGATTTTAATTCACCACGGCGCTCCTCGCCAGAAAAATTGACGTTGGACTACTAGTACTATTAATATTACTTATTGTATGGTTGCAAGGTTACGTCATTGTTTGAAAGGGGTTTGGGTAAAAGTGTTGTCAATTGTAAAAGTCATACATTTTCAAGGTGAGCGGCCATTCGTAAAAGTGGTAAATTATGATAGATTTATTCAAAATAAACATATTTTGTTATATCATGTAATACTCTTAAGTGCTTCGGAGCCGAGATATCTAAATATTCACACCTGGGCATACTTTTAGTACCAAAAACTGAATAGGTACTTTAATCTTTAATATCTCCGCTCCGATTTTATTTAACGCCATAAATCATAGGTACATATATATCTATTATGTGTTTTCAGAGGTCCTCTAAATAACTATGTAAAAATCATTAGTGGCCGCTGAAAAAAAAGATTATCTTTTCTATACATTAATATATTTTTTTCATACAAACTTACCCAATGCCCTTTAAGTAGTAAGTGGGACGTCGTGGATTGAAAATACCAGCTACGTATTTTCGTAAGTTAATAATACGAGTATTTCTCTATTCCTTCTCTTCTAGAGCGCGGTATCTACGTAGTGGCGTTCAGTTACCCGGTGGTGCCGAAAGGTGGCGCGCGGGTGCGCGTGCAGCTGAGCGCGGCGCACACGCCCGATGACGTCACGCGCGCCGTCCACGCGTTCGCGGAGGTCGGGAAGGCCATCGGACTTGTTAAGGGTTAAGACTAGGGAACACCATTTACAACCTTAAAAATGTATCTTTTAGGGCCTGAACTGCCATTTTCTTTTTAGCCCTTTTTCAAGAAGATAGGTTTTTATTATCTAAATAGGTTTAGTGACAATTTCAACTTTACTACCTTAAGTTAGGGTTCAAATCTGATTGGGTTTACAAAAAATGTTACTCTGAAATTCCCAATATGTAAAAAACTTGGCTAAGTAGTGTATTTTTTGTCGAAAAAGGGTTAAATGAAGGAAAAACAGTCAAAATCTAGTTTTGAAATTTTTGTTTTGTACATTGCAAACTTTAAGGTCAGACATTTTTTTACTAGGTACCTACCTAAAAGGAAAGGCAATAGTTATCTTATCTCTTAGTGCTTCCTTTTCTTTAAGAGTTGAAAGTCACTTGAGAGATAAGTAGGAAATTGATTTTGTCTCCTTTATCGGGTAATTTTAATTCATCGTCAGGTCGATGTACGAAAACTGTAAATTTGTCAGTGGTTATTAAACCAGCAAAAGCATATTCAATTAAATAATAGATTAACTGACATATTTTAAAAATAAATGTTACTTCGTATCAAATGGACCATTAGCAAAACTTAAATATATATTTTTTTGCTACGTCTAGTGAGTAACGGCCGAAACCTATATTCAAACCGCGGACAGATAAGGCTTACTTCGGGTTAAATTTGACATTTGCCCATACAAAATGTGTCAAATTTTAATCCGAAGTAGGCCTTATCTGTCCGCGGTTTGAATATTGGGTTCGGCCATAAGTGATGATAACTGCCGAGTAAGAACAATTTTGAAAATACACGTGTGCTCTGGAGTTATTTCATGTTATTCTTTTGAAATAAGACCTTTATTTACAGTGACGTAGTTTCTGAATTCTATTGTATGTAAAAGTTAACTTTAACTCTTTAACCTACGGGGCCTTGAATCACCCAGTTAGCGCTCAATACGGGCATGTCTTAACGAGAGGCGATTCGACCAACTATAGTTGACACCCGTACTGCAGTGGTGTTGCCTTACTGGCTACTCTGGTTGACACCCGTAGGTAAAGGGTTAAGGATATTTGTAGCGAAACAAGACAAAATTGCGCACAATTACTCGTATTTTAAAGATGATCTCTACCTAAGCTGTGTCAAACAAAATATCTTAGCTGGATCATTATTATGTAAATAATGTAATAAAATATAAATATTCAAAATAAAACACGTTTTTGTGTAATAATTGATCTATTAACAATAATTTATTACAATTATTAAACCTCACGCACTTATCGAAATCACCTTCACACTGAGTGCGGCCACGCTGTATATATCTCTACGCTCATATAAAGTTATAATTGAATTATCTTTATTATTATTTACTATTTACATTGGTATCTTTCTCACTCTTCGCCTTTATTGCAGCTTATAAATTATGAGGATGGATTTCATAAATATTGCAACTGATATTTAGATTTAGTTGAAAAAGTATTCAAACTGCATTAAGCTGGAAACCGGAATTAAAAATTTCGCATCACTAAAATTTAGTATGGTCCACGTTGGTTGAATTTGAACATGTTTTTTGTCTCGTATATGAAAAATATCAAGCAAATTTAATACTAAAGCTGGAAAAATAAACAATGAAACGTACACACGACTCAAAAAAACAAAGCTGCTATATTATATATCTTTGCGATAAGTCACTTTAGATCAATTAAATATTGGGACTACTGGTACAGAAAAGAAAAAAAAAACTGAAAAACAAGTCGATACTTAATCCTATATTTAGAATGTATACAAAAAAAGAAAATCCTAAAAGTGTCATACAAGAATTTGTTCCTAACTGATCGTTTGTAGATAAACACATCGCAGATAATTTGCCTGTCAACTCCCAGCTTCCCTAATTCCCTAGTCATATCTAAAAAATGCAAACGTACAACCACAATACCGCACCGTCTCCCCCTCGAACCAAAATATCGTCTAACACGGCTAGTTTCTCTTCTTAAATTTTATTATAATCTCTTCGTCATAAAAATATTGACTTATAGAGAATCCTTACAGGCAACAGGAGGGTATCCATTTCACTAAGTCTCCGGAGCGTATTGAGTTTATTTGTCGGGTGGACGATTCCGCGAGATCAGCTTGTGAGCAATCCGGTCCCAGTCATACGTCTCCAAATTCTCCACTTTTCAGAGTATAGAAGTATGATTTGATCCCTCATTGACCTATTCCTAATACACTTGGCTTTGCAGAACCTGAAATGAAAGAAACATATGATGTAGTGAATTAATCTAACACATTATTATGATAATTTTATGCAGTTAAAGGATTCTTAATAACACAAGATTAATTGTTAAAAACTGATAAGCGATTTTGCATAAAAGCGAAATAAAACAACTCCGATAAGCTGCCGCTTAAAAAAGATAACCACTCGGCGAAAATATTGATGTCAAGATCCTCGGATATTACTTGAGATTGACGCAATTCAGTAAAACACTGTTTACGACGTGATAACTACAGTTCTATCATGTCATGACATGTACCACGACCAATCAAAAGAATAAATATCAATCGTATAATATCAACATCGTTTAAAATAATAACTCTACAAACTTGTATTGTCGTATCATAAGATTGTAGTGTGCACATTCGATAAGGTCATATTACAGCAACGCGGCTGGCGTGTTTAAATTACATTACATCTGCTAGTTGATGGCAGTGAATGCGTCAATAAGGCTTGCATTATGTTATTGTAGTTCTAAGTTAGTATATTTGTGTCACTTCAATACTAAATGTTGGTGCGTGAGAACATCGTTGTCTTAATTTCAGCATGGGATTTTGGTTTTTTTAATTTAAATATGTCACGTTATGTTTCATTGAATGGTTTATATTATACTAATGTTTTCGCTACTTAATTATTAACCGAAACATATATTTTGATATATGGGTCATACACAGATTTAGGTTACCGTCTTTCCTGTGGACATACCCAAAGTTACGTTTTTAAGGCCTAATTTTTTGACTGAACCCACATCCCCATAAACGGCGTCAGATCTAGTTTAGTTATATCAAATAAAAACATAACTTATGCACACAAGCCTTTAACTATTGACCACAGAAGAGACAACTTTTGTTTTTTGGAATGTGTAAGTATGACCCATAAATGAATGACAGCTAACATGCCAGGAAGGCATGATCATGCAGTCGCTGGTATTGTCACAGCGTAGTCATCTCTCGTGCTTACCTGCCGCGGTGGTGGCGGCGGTGGTGGAGCTGGGGCCCGGCGTGCTGGCGGGCGGCGCGGGCGCGGCGGCCGGCTTCTGGGACAACAATGGATTATCAGTTTAATGCCGAGGGGCTGGTGGAAGGGCATGGAAGACTGATGGCCACGCTCTCGACAAGCGTAGCTCTTGAATTATAAAGACCAAGATTTACTAACACTACGTAGGTAATCGATACTACGACACAATAGTAAAAACAATAATACTAAATACATAAAAAAGTACCGTGACTGATTGACTGACTGACAGACAAAGCACAGCATGGACCTAGGGACGCGAGTATCCTTTGGATACAATAGTGGTGCACTAACAAAGAATTTTCCAAAATTCGACCCCCAACGGAAAGAAAAAGGAGACATTTACGCGTACGAAGTCGCGGGCGTCCTCTATATGAAATAAAAAGTTCAATCGATTATAAAGTAACAAACTCCACTCTGCCTTCTCAACGGTACATGCAAACGGTATATCTCTGTCCTAGTCTTTAGTGCGTCAGCCCACGCCGACAGCGTAGAGCGTTGCGAGCTCCAATTTGAGCTAGTCTTCCCTCTTGCTGGCTGTGTCGTTTGCCAGAATCTCGCAGCTGCGGGCGGTTAGTGTGGACTGGTATCTTCACCGTCCAATGTGCTCACACCTGTATCCTGGTCTATAGCGCGTCGACCAGCATCGGTAGCGTGGAGTTGAACGATAACAAGTCCAGTTTAAGCTCGTCTTCACTTTTGGAGCTGGCTGTAACATTAGCCAGCGTCTCGTTGCTGCGGAAGCTGTCTCGACCGGCTTATTTACCAGTGAATGTAGTCTCACCTCTATCCTAGTCTGCAGTGCGTCGACCCGTGCCGACAGCGTGGAGTTGAGCGTCGCGAGTTCCAGTTTGAGCTCGTCTTCCCTCTTGGTGCTGGCTGTAACGTTGGCCAGGGTGTCATTGCTGCGCGCGTCCAGCGCTTCGACCAGCTTCTTCACCTCGTCAAGGCCGGACGCAGCCGCAACCACTTGCTTGCGGGTCGTCGCTAATGTATTGGTGAAATCTGTAATCTGGAAAAATAAAACATTCATTGTTTTATTCTATACAAGTGGTTACACAAAAGTAACAAGAAAATGATTGAAATTCAATTGAAAAAAAAACAAGCATTGATGTTGTCCAGTGTTTAGCTTGTGACTGAATTAAACGCAGATGAACGAATCTAAGCTATTATTCATTACGTCACAATCACAATTCAAATGTCACTAAATAAACAAACAATGAACAATGCATTCGTATTTATTTTTGATTTTCACTTTGCATTTGCAAGTAGTATTGTAGATATGGAGATACAATATATACATATATATAGATTTATGTGTGTTATTTTTTAGTCTCTTGAACCTTATTGGGTCATGTAATTGCTACAGAGCAGAGAGTAATAATACAAGTTTTAGCCAGAAACTATTATCACGCCATTTCAACACATGCTATGAAGGATCTATACATAGAACGTTTCTTCTACATCCTAGTATAGAAGAGTAGGGTAGTAAATAAATAATAATAATAACATATCGTTAGTTAAAGATGGGATTCAAATCCATACAATCCTTAAAAAACCGATCAAGTGCGTGTCAGACTCCCACACCGAGGGTACCGTACCGATCACCGCACAGTAGGTATTATTACATTCCCATTTTTATTCGATAACCAATTGAATCAGCGCGAGCCCTTGACCATTTTTTAGTATTTTTTGATTTTGCTTAGGGTTTCTAGGTACTATAATCAATAATCAAAGCAGTAGGTAACTAGTAATTTTAAAAAAAAACTGGTGAAACTAGAGGGTTTAGTCACTTTTCAGTACTTTGGAGGACAATTTCTCCCAAGAGATTGAGATTGGGCAGCTAAAAAAAAATACGTGTCTGTTATTTTAGACTACTCTCTAACATATATCAAAATAAACCAAATCGGAGCCGAACAGTTGGGTTCCTTTCCTTGTTAGTTTTGGACTAGATCTATTTGTGCACGATTGCCTCTTGCTACTTGTTTATTAAGTCATTTAATCCGGTACTGCAGGCTAGTTTACCTGTGATCCAAAATCACCAACAGTTCGTTGTAACTCAGCGATTCTTCTCGGCGTGTCAGCGAGCTTGGGCGCGGCGGCCAGCTGGCCCGACACCGCGGCCAGTTCGCTGGCCGTCTTCTCCACCCGCTCCACCAGCTCTTTGTGTTCCAGCTGCAGCCTCGTCAGCCGCCCGCTCAGCTCGCTCGCGTTCGCTTCTAGAACCTTTGACGCAGTGTGGCACACTTGGAGAGCATCTTCGACGCTACCGCTCGTAGATGATACTGTAAAAAACATTATTTATAAATTCAAGTCTTCTAAGGTGTGTCGGAGGGTGGTATTATTTAACTGATCTTTCTGGAGATGCTCGTCTGAACGCAAGTCGTAGAAAACTGACGAATGGAGTTTTTTAAGACAAGCATCTCGATCACGATCATTTAATGAATATAACCCAACATTAATAAGACGCCTGGCTAACCTGCCCCCTAAAGGGAGGTATAAAGGGAGGTAAAAGAAAGGAAAGGAAATGAATTGCATGCAAAAACTAAAAATCTAAGTAGGTAAATAATATGTATAATTTTTACCAAAACATTAGTTATGAGTAGGTAAATTTATACGTCACTATTTAGACGCCACATGTTTATAATAACAGGCAAGAGAAGTTGTGCCAGTGTCCATAATTTGATCGAACACTGCAGTACTGGCCAGTCTAGCCTTGCCAAGAACCCGCAACTTTTTACGATGTAGGTAACTATCCCCTTTTAAAGGTTTAGAAGCCATGACCAGTAAGTTTTCAAGGACATTGCCGCCATAATTTTCATCTAGTTAAAATGTTACATTCATATATATTTAAATATACCTAGTCCTCATTATACTTCTAGCATTATTAATTTATTATTGACTTTACTATTAAGCTAGTTATTTTAATACATGACTGGAGTCAATTTGATGGGTATAAGACTAGTTCGAATATGGTGTTCGGCATCCTAAGTAGAGCGATATGATGTCAACATACGAATAGCTATGTAAGTATTACCTACCTATAGCAAATAAAAGTTTTTCATCGTATTTAAAGTACTTACCTAATTACTGTAAATGACGCGAAATAGATCATTACATTCTATTAGCCAGTTTATTATAACTGAACTCTTTATTATTAAAACATAAATGTTTGAAAAAACGAAAAACCGCCTTCTTTTTTTGTTTTTTAAAACATTTATTTTATTTTATACACTTTTTAGTGATCGTAATAAGCTGTTATGTAGTCCCACTTCTTAGTTGATATGAAACTTTAAAGACATTTCAAGCACGCCGCAAGCAACGCCGCTGGAAAGTTATTGTCATATTTAAACAATTAAATCTTCTTCGTTATAGTCGCTCAACTATCATAGTCGAGATATCTTATCGCCACCCTTGAAATAAGTACTGTTAAGAAGAAGTTCCGTTGGCCATCTGTGGTTTTCATCATCAGTTCCACTTCACCAACCAAATGATACTTTCTGAATGCAAATGCTGGACTTGTAACTAAAAATACTGAAATTGCTATATGTACGCCTATAATATTTGGGGAGTTCCCTCAATTCCTCATGGATCCCATCATCAGATTTCAGTTTGGTGACAATGGGACCACCTCGGAAGTACTATATCAAACAAAAAATAATCTTTTAAATCGGCCCATAATTGACGGAGAAATCGGTGAAAATAAATAAAAAAATTGAGAACCTCCATTTTTAAGTCGGTTAAAATACCAAAACCTTCTCCTAAGTGTAACAAATATTTTTCTGAAAACAACATCTAATTCGGTTTAGCTAAACGCGAGATAATCGCGGACTAACATACATAAAGGTTAAACTCAACACCTCCTTTTTTGAAGTCGGTTAAAAAATCGATAGTCTACTGGTAGCCACCAGTCAATATTTTTTATTTCTTACTTTAAAACGCTCGCGTCGCGTTCATACTTGAAAACGTTAATGTACTTATATTAAATTCACTTTCGTCAATGCCACAGTTATTAAACTGCCTATCATCATCATGAATAATTCATCAAAATATTGATTAAAGAACCGGTATAGCTACATTAGCTACTTATACAGGAATCAGGATACAGGAAAAATATGTTTGTATTGTATTATTTAATTTGATAAAGCACCAACCAGGTTTTTTATGTTCGTTTGAGGCCAGCTACAAAAACAAACCCATAGCTATAAATCACAATACGCGACCAGTTTGTATCTACTTAATAGGTTTGTGTCGTTAAAATTTCGTTCTTTTAACGGGTATTTGAGAGGATACGATACACCTAACTCTTACAAACCAGTTCTGTATGCCTTTGTGAACCATAGCATGTCTCAACTTCGTCACTCGCATCACAACACAAGAGCTTTAAATATGCAACGTATAAATAATCATTATTGAATGAACTAATTAACAAGTCCAATTATTACCGCCATTTTATTAACCTTATAAAAGTGCAAATCGATCGACCCATAGCAATCACGAGTAGAGCTTCCACGTGGCGATAATATATCTCGAAGGCTATAGTTGGCTTACAGGTAAAGTAAGTCATTGCGAGTAAGTCTACCAACAAGCTGCTAATACCCATGGTCGCGTGGGCAGATAAATTTCTCTGTTCGACTGGCTACAATCGCAATCCTAGCTGATTATAGCTATATCTTTTCTACTTTTCGTTTACATTCGTGGGTGTAAGCATGGATTGGGGTTTAATTTTCTTATGCTCGATCCAAATATTCAAACCATGGATAGATTTGACTACTTCGGATTAAAATTTGATATTTGCCACACACAAAATATGTCAAAGCCCTGCCATAATTATATCTAGGTATCCAACGTTGCAAAATGCACAAAAGTGCACAGGTTATGATTATCGATCATAGAAAACAACAATAGGAGCGACGAAGTTTGAAAGAGAACAGATATACCTGTCCAAATAGGTAACTGTCGCAAATGACATACAATTCAATCCCACACCAGCATCGTGACGTGTCCGTTTTGTCCTGGGTCATTGTTGTGATCTTGTGGCACCTCAAAATTCAAAATTGCCGTCGTTAAGTAGTTTACGACACGACGACACGTATAGCCTATACCTATGGTTGGTGGACCCTGCCTACGAAGCTAGCTATAGCTATTTGTGTGAGATCTTCTTCTGATATTTGTTATTTATTTACTACTTACGTAGAATATCTTCGTTTGCGAAAAATCATTTGTCGGTCGATATAAATATAGTGTAATAATAATAATCTCTACATAGTATAAAAAAAGTCACATTCCGCGTATGTCCGTCAGTCTGCATACGTATCCGATAACTCCTCCTAAACCACGCAACGGATTTTGTTTTGACGCGGTTTTCATCATCAGTTAGATATTTTTTCATGGAGGGTTTTTACGAATAATAAATTCTGGTATCTGTACGGGTGGTGTTACAAAAAACTTACAAGAACCGAAGCGAAGCGAGGGCTAGTCAATGATAATTTAATAATTAATAAGTTACATTGGATGAGTGAACTCATACAACAATTTAGATAACATGTTCATTTTTCCTGAAGATAAACTAAGCGCGGTAGCTATTTATATTTAATTTATATAATGTAAACAAACTCGTAAATACATAAACAGGCGCGGAAGCGACTTCACGGCCACGGCTCGGGCCATGGAATATTTGGCGCAATCCAACCTTTCTTTAATCGGTTACCGGATGCGGTATTTTATCTTTAAAGTCTTTGGAGAAAGGACTAAAGTTACTGTAAAACACATTTAAGGAAAGGTCAGTTTACGCAAGAAAGTGCGGGGAAAGTGAGTCTACCATTACTATCCCTTTTAAGCAATACTGTGCTTATTTGAAACGTTATTTATTTCCTAGGCACATAAAAATTAAGACGGGAACCGGTTATCGACATAAGAGTTTTTTAAGGTATTGTACAGAGTAGGTATATACATCAAAATGTCTATAGATCAAAAATATCCTTGCATTATTTTGATATTTTGAAATGTTGCAATATATCGCAATCGTAACGCATAATGTAGGGATATTTTCGATCCTTAGACGTTTTTGATACTGTAAGATTGATCTGGCGTGTAAGAAGATAATAAATACAGTCAAGGACAAACAGAATTGGTATCGGTCCAAGTCTCCAAAATATGTCCAGGCGACTCTATTGACAAGAGCAAGTCATAAGTACAAGTTTTTATGTAAGAGGTTTTTGTTAGTAGGTAAGTTAAGTTAAGTGCAAATCTGCAAGTAAATTTTAAAGCAGTTCCCGTAGTTAATGGGTTGTAATTTGGAATACAAATGGTGTCCAGGAGCTGAATTGATGATAAGAGTCAAGAGCTGGCAAGAGGATATCCGCTGTATTTAACTTACTTGGTCATCGATAAGCAGCATGATTTTGCCCAAAAAATTAACAGTGGGCAACAAAAGCTTGCGTCATATGCTTTTTTCATATTTTTTTATACCTACGACGTCGTTACGACTTACGACGTACGGTCTAGGTATGATAATAATATGTTGGTCCTTGCGGCTGGCCTTATTAAAAGTTCGATTGAAGTTTAGAAAAAATCTTTATTTATGAAATAAAGCAGTCAATAATTTTTAAAAATTCATAATTTTATAATTTGTTTTCGTATAAGTAGACATCAAATCCACATGACATTTGACTGTCTACCTACATCTCGTTAAGTGGTGCAACAATGTCCGCTTCTCACAGCAATGAGGTCACATTATAGTCACTTCACGGGTTTATATCCAGACCTGCTAAATTAAGGATCATGGTCAACGAGTGCCAATTAACAAATGGAAAAAAACGGGAACTATGATAATAAAAGAAGACAGTGGATTGTTGATGAGAATTTGGACTTACTACAAGGGCTATTGAGGAAGGAGTCACGTCTACAAGATCATTGAAAAGTTGAATTAATGAAGAATACTTTTAAACGTGTGGATTTGAGCGGACAGTGATGTATCTAGACAAAAAGATAAATAACAACGGTGAAAACTGAGTATCTGGGTATTTTTCAGGTAAGTGTGCTTCCGCGAACTTTATTGTGGAGTCAATATGCTTAGGTATAGGAAACATAATTGTATGTAGCGTAGCTCGGTCATAAACTAGCGACCGAGATAATAATGTAGGTAATTGTGACACTTAAGCGCGAATCAATAAACGAACCTCTGTCCATTTCAATTCGGAGGGAGACGATTTGCCGCCGGACATCGACGAAGAGCCACAGCACGGTGGCTGCGGAGACAACACACACGCAGAGGGCTAGGGCGGCAGCGAGGCGGAGGAAGGGGCGCGAGCGGCGGCGGCGGGACGCGCGGCGGCCCCAGGGCTCGCCCTCGTCGCTGGAGGCCGACAGCAGCCGGCCCCCGCGGGCGCCGCCGCCGCCGACCAGAGCGTCCAACTCCCGCCTTTTCCGCATCTTTTTCCCAACACGCAGCGGCACCGCCGCGTGCACCGCACTCTCCATGCCTTGGGATCGCTACCGCATCCGCACCACAAAGTCTTCAACTCACTATTATTTATCACAGTCACACCGATACTCCAAACGTGCGCGCGGCCCGACGAACCACTAGCGAATGATTGAGCGTTCCGAATTAATCAGTAATCACCTAAGAGATACTAATATTTTTTAAGTGGAAGTGACGCCGAAGCTTGTTCGCAAGCAATAAACAACACTTAAAGGTCAAAGTAGATGTTTGAGGATATAAGATTAGCGTGTTTGTACATTTCCCAGAGAGCAATGAGCTCTGCGCACGAATATAAGTTTCTGTTAATACTTACATGAACGTTTTCGGTAGCGCTGTATAGGTGAAACATTTGTAATTGACCTCTTGCCTGTATAGTTGTAATTGTAACACATATCTGTATAGACCGTTCAACATTCCATATTCCCTATTAGTTCTGTACACAACTACATGTAAGAGGTCATTTACTTAAGTTTATCACATATACGTCGATTGAATTTTCTTTTGTTAAAATTGTATCACCAATGATATCATTCTTCCCATTTAAATAAATAGAGCCATAACTAAGAAAAGTAATTGCACGGAAACAGGACATATACGTGACCGTATTACCTAGCCGTTTACTGGCTAGTTCCATCGCCACCAAGGCTAGCGAAGGGTCTACGTGACGGAAGCTCGACAGATAAATCGTACGTAACTAAATAGCTAGCTAATCAGACGTAGTGAGGTGAGGTCAATACTCGTTGACAATGAAACCTCGAGCCTCGGCGACTGGCGTCACCTTGATCTTGTCAAACCCGAGACGTGCGAAAATAAATGTATGTAACCCAATTTGTAAAGCCGAGGAACCGATTATTGATTATTCAATTGTAAGCGAAGGTTAGCTGGATATTTTTAGAATGTTTTCAAGAAATGGTAGCAGTATGTGGGTAGTTCTACTAGTGTTTCAACCGCTTTCACTCCCCTGTCGCATTTTTAACCATTTCCCTGTACGAGTAGGTTAACCATTTTCGGTTATTTTGAAGAATGCCTGGACTCCTAAAAAATAACCGAAAATGGTTAACCTACTCGTGCAGGGAAATGGTTAAAAATGCGACAGAGGAGTGAAAGCGGTTGAAACGCTAGTAGAACTACCCATCTAGAAGACAATAAGCAAAGAACGTAGGTATCAAGCTTATATGTAAATTTGCTCTCTTCTCGTCTTGGGCCTCTCACAGGTCTCGACTAAACGTTCGCTGTAAAGATCCACTCCACGTCAGAAGCTAATTAAGATAGTTTCCAAGGAGTGGAGAACGCGGTAACCTACATTAAGTAAACCATTACATAGATTGCTCTGGCTAACACAGAAGCGATTACTCTGTATGTTTGAATAGGATCTAACGATTATTAAGGTGGGGCAACATTATGATACCTATACAAGACTGGGACTCTATTCTACTTGGTACAACCATATTGCCTTTGACATGTTATCGTACCTATTGTCAACGTTACGATTATTCTAGATTATGTACTTGACAGTACCTAATGACGCCTGACTTTAAAACAATACAATTATATTTAAAAGGTTGGTACTAATTTAACCAAACGATATTAAATGTTAATGAATGTTAATCGACTGTTGTTCATACATTTTGACATCTGGTAACACTAATCGTCTGTTAAGTGGATGCTGAAATTCGACATTAACCTGTAGAATAGAGACCCTGATCAAGGAATTTAATTATGTGAATGTGACCCATATCCACCCATGACCTGTCATAAATGGACGAGGTTGCCAGTAATAACTGGGTACATTAGTTTATACTATGAGGAAATGTTTATTCTTAAAAATAAGAACAATATAGGGATAAGTAGAGTCATAACGACCTAACTAGTGAACGGATTATCCAGTTATCAGTGTAATCACACTAATCACGCAGAAATTCTAAATCGCTATTACATCGTTATCAAAAATTAAATTCAGTCAATCAGGTAAGGTAAAATAAATTTGTAAGAAATTTTAACCTTTACCTTTTGATTAATGAGATTAAACAGCGAAGAGTATTTTGCCGTATTTTACCTACAAATATTTTAGTTAAATTTTAATAAATTACCGTTATTTTGTGCACGATTTGCCTTAAACGGAGTCAAAATTAGAATTGAATAACAGTATAAGTATCCTTTAAAAGTAATTAATAACAAGAAATATAATATTAAATAAAAGGTTTTTTCTACGTCAATAAAGGACCGGTCCGCGGCAATTTGAAGGGTGCAAGCACATGTAATAGTTTTATAACAGTCGCCCTGTCTTGCGAGGGTAGTATTATCGACCATCGGGATGAATGAACGCGCGCGTGCGCGGGGCTGCGCCACTACGGGCCCGGCTGGGGCCGGTACCCCTACGATGAGTTACAATAGGAAATATTAATAACTTTTTTCCACAGATTCAGTAAATGGTAATTCATGTAACAAACAGTAGAGAAAAATAATATTGTGAAAAGCTAAAAAAATCATCAAGATATAATCCAACAAAGATATGTTCCATCTTTTTCTAGCAAAACAGAATTAAACATGGAGTTTATATGGCCGACCTGTTACATGACGTCACAGTGCATATCGGATCTCTCTGTCTAATTACTGTCTAGTCTAATTAGCAGTTTAAAAACGCTTGTATCATCCGTGTTTCTTGACCGATTTAAATTTAAATTTCACTTTTGGTGATCTCTTTTACGGTATTTTCAAATTTTGTTGAGAAATGCGATTTAAAAAATCCGTACAAATTCGCTATTACCGTACTCGTTAGAGAGTCGAATGCTCTGACCCACACAGTATTCTTATAGAGTGCGAGGGACAGAGCATTCGACTCGCTAGCGAGAACGGTTATTATTGTAACTCATGGTAAGGGTACAGGGCGGTGAGGTGACAAACAAACACCACACTCGTATTTACGTTACCACCTCAATGTACAGAGAGAACAAATATTGTTAGAAAAAGAAATACAATGACTCAGCAAATAGCATTACTTTTGATCTTGTACACAAGAGCACGCTACACACGCTAATGATGTTGTAATTTATTTTTTATTCTAGTTTGCTCTTTTTGTTCGGGTTATTTAATTTCATGTAGGTAGCCTGAGATGGTAGCGATCTACCTTCATCTCAGGGTTCAGCTGGAAACCAGCGCGGAGGCTCTGCTCAGCTACAAACTGAGCTGGTTAGCCTTTTCGTCTCTTTTATTTATTTTCTTTTTAGCCACGTCTCTCCTCCTGCGGGCCTAATATGGTTGCGTTTGTCGCGTGACAGACAAAATATGGATAAAGCATCTGTCACTCTCGTACACTTATTTATATACGTGTAAAAAGTGACGGATGTTTTATAGCCATAGCCATATTAAGCATTAGGCCCCCTGTTCTGTGTCATGTCACGCCAGGTTGGGTACCCATTCACAGTTTCACACCCAAGGTTTGATAACATTTAATTATAGCTGGGAAGTTTTTTTAGGGAGGAAAATGCTGACCGGTCCTTGGTCACCGACTTTTATTTAAGGCCAAGAACTTTAAGGTTCTATTATGAGCGTGCAGTGCGTCGTCTCGGGTAACAAAAGTAGAATCGCTTGATATGGTCATATTCTCTGAATTCACACAAGTTTGAAATGATCTATTTACATTTAAGTAGACAGTCTTTGGTAGGTCGTATAGGAACAATCAGTTTTTAATGTTTATTGAATTTTTGCTGCGATAATCTTATGTGTACGTATTATATGAAAGTCGACCTTGGTTGTAATGCATAATGGTTTGTAGTGCATTGATGGTTTCTTATCGTAATTATCGATGTATATCCACTCGATAGGCAACACAACGACTTACTAGATAATAATTTACCCTAGATAGAAATTCCATGAAAAACGTTTGAATAAATTCGCAATCTATTTATTCACGGTAGAAAGACGGTGCTATACTCAGAACCTCTGTCAGGAAAAGCACAAACACGGTAACATACGCCACTGAAATCACTAAAGCAAGCAGGGAGTAGATTGCGCGCCTTCCTCGAATGTTTGTCAAGAGACGAGAAACGCGAGGCTCCCCGAGGATGTTAGGGAGCGAACTAGGCGTCTGACGTCACGCAGGCGCGCCGCGCATGCGTACCGACGCGTCGGAAATAGAGCGGCTAGATAAGACAACGCCAAAACTGTAACCTTGGTAAAAGTTTCACCTGACTAGTTAAATTGCTTTTACAGTTGAAGAATGAACGAACGGCTCCCGTCGACAGCGGCGACGGCACTATTGCCTGGGAATACACACCTAGGTACAAAACTTTACCAATGCAGGTACAAGTACAATATACCTACCTAGTAGTAGACTGATTTTATAGAAATTGGGTACAATTTAATCAAATTAAAGGAACAATTTCATAGCCTTGTGGGATAGTGCCATGGACTACTTATTTCCAAGTGACAGCATAGCATATCTAGTACTTACCTATAGATTTATATATTGCGCGGTCTCAAAAAGTTTGCAATAAGCCCGTCAAAGGTCAAATAGATTTTGGTCACAGTCTCACGGACACGACTAGACAGAAAAAGAGAGAGACGGTGAGTAATTCGCTCGCCTCAGTCGTACAGCACGGGTAGCACAAGTTGTATTTTCTCGCTTGTCGCTCAGTGCGTTTCTATCGTTGCTGACTAGATAGAAAGGGCGATCCGAGCGACAAACAAGTCGCGGGCAACTTGTGCTAGCCGTGCAGAGGCATTGTACCTACCAATGATCTCATTTGCATGTCAACTGTAAACTTAAAATTAGCTCTAGAATTGGGGATTCCCTATCCGTCAGACTTCAGAGTGAGATCAGCGGAGAAACTAGCTTCTTTTTAATCTCCTATTTTGACGTACCTAGGTAGGTACCTAATTGAAGAGCGCTTTCAAGCGGCTGCCGGCTGGAACAAATACAAATATAACACAAGTTAGCCCTGTCTGTTAGCCTTTCTAAGGCAAGATACGCGAGTAGCACTGTACGATATTAACTGCTTCAAAAAATAGTGATAAATAGGCATAGGTACAAGGACGTTGACATGACAGACCCAAGATACGACTCTGGCAGGCGTGGCGCCGGTTAAAGAGCTGATCCGTTAGCGAAGGATAGGCAGTTGTACCTATTGTATGCGGAGCTGACTGCCACCCTACAATAGCAGAGATAAATTTAAAAAATAGGAACGGATCCAGTATCTAATGGAGAAGGAACAATGGTGGACGCTTGATACGTATTTCACAGAAGACAAGGGGTATACATTTGTTTTGCAACAGGCAATTTATTACCGTATGATCTTTGAATTAAGAATAAAGATTTTAATTATGTGTCCATTATTGGTGCCCTCAGCTAAAACTGTCCAACAACAATGGTGCCATCACCCAACGCAACGTGGCGTCTATCTAAAGCACGATAAAATGTTGTCATCTGTGGCGTTCCGTAAGTAACGTGCGAATTAGATTGACGGTTCAAGGGCCGTATTATTAAACTGCCTTGGCTGGGATGCTCGTCTCACAGTTTTCTATGACTTGACGTGTCTTGAGACGGGCATCTCAGACAAGATTAGTTATTAGCAGAGGTCGGAATTTTCGTAGCAGTTTCGAGCTGTCATAGGGACTTCCCGTTTATTGACTTCCGATATACATATTTTGTCGATACATTATAGAACACAACATAAAGAAGATTAAAAGTAGAGGTAAACATCAGGCGGTCTTATCGCTAAAGAGCGATCTCTTTCAGAAAAGTAACTTTTGAGAAGTTGAAAATGTGAAATTGAGATTTTCAATAAAAACAATCGATAGCAATTCGGGTTGCAATTTCTTTCGAATAATGTTTAAAAGGCATACGAAATCCACAAATTATTTATAAGAAACAATAAAATATTATTATTTTATTGTTTCTTATTTCCTATTTAAAATTTCCAAAAAGTTGGTATCCAAAGGTTATCTCGAAGAGATCGCTCATTCGCGATAAGAATGCCTGTTGTTTACTTCTGCTCGTAATCATATTTTAATTATTGTATTCTGTATTTATCGATATACATATGTAGGTATATCGGAAGTCGATAGACGAGAAGTCACTATGACAGCTCAACATTGCTACGAGAATTGCGGCCTCTGGTTATTTATTAGGTACGGCCTTAATTCTGCCTGAAACAGTTGAGCGTAAGAAGTGTTTACTCAGTAAAAACAGGTAAGACCATCAAACGTTAGACGTCAGACCTTCTAATAACAGACATTTCACTCTTGTGAAATTGCTACCTACTTTGGCAATAATAGGTTTAAAGCCTGACATGTCACGTGGAAAGGAATTATTAATTTCCATAAAAAGGGAGATATCGTAGACCGGCATTTACAGTATGTAAAATAAGTTGTCTGCAAGCCTAAGGTTAAATGGGTCCGGCTTGTAAAGCTCACTTTCCCGAAATGCGCACTCTCAAAAGATACACTTGCCCAACTGGGGCACTTTCTCGAAAGGTGCACTATTTCAAAAAGTTCACTTTTCAAAAACACACACTTTCCCAAAAGGTTCTGACGGTATAGGGTAAGTATCGCTGGAGACCCACACGGAGGAGTAATATTGTAGATGATAAATGAATCACTTTTCGCTAATTTGTGTTTTATTATTTAATTTCAGAAAATATGGTTATTACAAGAATATAACTGAATAGTAATAAATTATTTTTATGAGGGTAAAATACACAGACACGAGCTCGTGTCTGGTTCTATTTCAAATTTTCTGGAGAATGAGCTAAAAAATCGATCAAACAATTTTGAATTTGGAAAGATTTAGATCGAAATGTAAGAGTGGCCAGGTACGTAAAAAGGAGGTTCTAACAACCTCGTTACAATACCCGGGCTGGCCTGGAAAGAAAAATCCTGAGTTTGGAGTGAAGGATTTTTCTTTTACATTAAGTTCGTATAAAAGAATCTTAAATTAAATGATGGTGGTTGAGGTGTAGGATGAGATGAGTGAGGTGAGTGAGGTGAAAATGAAATATATAGTGGGTATGTACAGTGGGAAGCAATCTATTACTTTCATTATAAACCTTTCATTCATCATTCAATCATAGTTATGGCCGCATATGTCGCAGGTCATAACACCACTCATGTAGAGTATTCTCCTATTAATTAGGTAGAGATATACTCCATAGAAGGTCCCGTAATGGTGTAGGCTTTTTAGGGATCAGTCACCAACCGCTGATGTAGGTAGGCTAAGATGATAAAGTTGCTATATACAAGGTATTTTATAAAAGTAAAGTTCTCACTAAGAGAAACATGGCGTAGGTAAAGCTTATTTTTTATAAGGGATCAACCGCTTCTGGGTTAAAAAGAAATACATGACTAAAGGCTTATTTAACGAGTTGTCAACCGCTCCAGGGTTGGAAAAGAAAGTATGACCTAAGGCTTATTTAACGAGTTGTCAACCGCTCCAGGGTTGGAAAAGAAAGTATGACCTAAGGCTTATTTATAGGGAGTAGTCAGCCGCTCCAGAAGAAGAAGTTTAATTATGTAAGGGTGTTGATCCGAAGTAAAGTACATAGTTAAGTACTAAGAATAAGAACTAAGAGCGGTAGGGCTCGTAGGAAAATAATATATATATATATATATATATATATATATATATATATTATATATATATAACTGTTTTGTTCTAAAAATAGAACAAATTTAAGAAATGAAAGAAATGTTTTAGTGAATGAACGTGAAGAGATAATGATACTTATATTAGACCTTAAATTATAAATTATACCTAATTAGAGAGAAAAAGAGAAAAGTATTTCTAGTGATTGGTATTTATATTAACATATGTTAAGGTTAAGGTTTTTAGAGTTTGGTTTTATGTCTCTAACGTGCCAACGTCCTAGAGGTTTTCCAAACAAATCTGAAAGTTCGTAGACAAGGGAAGAAATCTTTTTAGTAATAACGCATTTAATAAATTTAGGAGAGAGTTTAGCTGAATGATATTTATCTGAAGAACTAAGGGTATAGTTTCGTCTCCAAACTATATCATTTTCTTTAAAGTCTATATTTTGTTGATGTTTATTGTAAGATTTTGCATTAATTTGGTGGGCTTTGTGAAGACGTTCTTGGACTTCAGTAAGAATTGGGCTAAGGGAACCTAAGTTATCAGCGAATTCATCTCGGGGAGCGAATATAATGTCAGAAGAAAGGTCTTTAGTCTTATAAACAGAACCACAAGTGACTGGTTCACGACCGAAAACAAGAAAAGCTGGGGTATATTTAGTGGATTCATTAACTGAGGTGTTAATTGCAAATTGGATTTTGTGAATGTTTAAGTCCCATGATCTATGATTATCGTGTATAAATGAAGAAATTGCTGTAATGATGGTTTTATTATATCGCTCTACTGTATTGACCTGAGGACAATAACGAGGAGTATAATGAATCTTGGGTATTTTATAAAATTGGAAGAGTTCTGTTATTTCATGACTTGTGAATTGAGGACCATTGTCTAATATAATAGTTTCTGGAATACCATAAGTCATGAAAACTGAGTCTTCTAAAATGTGCTTAATAGCGGAAGATGTAGAGTTTTTTAATGGGTAAATAAGGCAATATTTAGAAAAACAACAGGTAACTACAAAAATATATCTGTTGTGTTTGAAAGTTTTGGGTAAAGGACCTATAAGATCAATGGATATACACTGAAAAGGGCGGGAGCATTCTTTAGGTTTGCCCATTAAACCGATTTTTGGCTGGTTTTGATATTTGTATGCCAAGCAAGTCTCACATTTAGAAATGAAATCTGATACGTCTCTGTACATTCCGGGCCAAAAGTATTTTTCTTTTAATCTTTGATATGTTTTAAAAGTACCAAAATGAGCACAAGTTGGTGATGAATGATTTTCGGTTATTATTGGGATTCTATATTCTTTTGGAATGACTTGTTTCCAATTGTATTCTGATCTCAAAGGAGTGTTAGAACGCGAGTATTTATATAGTTTGTTATCAACGATGATATAATCTGGGGTAGAGGTGGGGTTTGAACTGCAGCTCGAGTAAAGAGATATATACCAAGGGTCATCTGTATGAGAACTTGAATAAGTTATTGAACTTATTGGAACTGATCTTGATAGGGTATCTGGAATTAAATGGTCTTTACCACGTTTGTGTTTTATAACAAAGTTAAAAGCTGATAGGCGAATACTCCATCTAGCTAAACGTCCTGTTGGATTATCAAGGTGAAGAAACCACTGAAGAGCTGAGTGATCAGTATATATGGTGAATTTTTGACCATTATCTAGGTAACAACGCCAATGTTCAAGTGATAAGATGACGCTCAAGAGCTCTCTCTCTGTAATAGAATAGTTTCTTTGAGTACTGGTTAGAGATTTACTCATATAAGCTATGGGTCTTTCAACGCCATCTAGTTCCTGTGTGAGCATACTGCCGATTCCGTATCCAGACGCGTCACAGTGGACAGCGAAAGGTTTGGAGTAGTCAGGACAAGCTAGGATTGGAGTCGAGACTAAAGCTTCTTTAATAAAGATGAAGGCATTATTAGCTTCAGAGTTCCATTTGAAAGGAGGTGATTTCTTTGAAGTCGAAGTAAGCTTATTCAGAGGGGCTACTATAGAGCTGAAGTTTGGAATAAAACGACGATACCAACTAGCTGTTCCTAAGAATTTCTTTACTTCACGTGGGGAAGTTGGGGAGGGTATGTCTAAAATAGCTTTGACTTTTTCAGGGTCTGTTTGAAGGCCTTGTTCGTTAATGATGTAACCCAAATATTTTAGTTCTTTCCTAAAAAAGGAACATTTTGGGAAATTTACTGTAATGTTTGCGTCTTTTAATTTTTGTAAGACCTTGTTAAGAAGTGAGATATGTTCTTCGAATGAACTGCTTATAATAATAATATCATCTAAGTAGGAAAATACTGAGTTATCAAGGTTTTCAGGGACAAAGAGGGAGTCCATGAATCGTTGTTGGGTAGCTGGAGCATTAGTTAAGCCGAATGGCATAACCTTAAACTGAAACATACCGCGACCTGGTACATAGAATGCAGTCTTTGGACGGTCTTCAAGACGAAGGGGAACTTCCCAAAAGGCTTTTGCAATATCAATGGATGAGAGAAATTTTGCATTTTTAAGATTGTCAATAATGTCATTTATAAATGGTAATTTGTATGCGTCTTTTTTAGTAATAGAATTGAGTTTACGGCTATCTATACAAAAACGCCAGGTTCCGTCTTTTTTAGGAGTTATAACAACTGGGTTTAACCAAGGACTGGCACAGGGTTCGATAACGTTAATTTTTAGCATGTTATCTACTTCCGTACATAATGCTTTTTGTTTCTCAGGAGAAAGGCGATAACAACGTTGTTTTATTGGGGGATGATCTCCTGTGTCAATAAAATGTTCAACTAAATGAGTTTTACCTAAAGGTTGTATTTCGGTGGAAATGTTACGAAATTGGTTTATAACAGAATCTGTAATCAGTCTTTGAGTCTCTGTCATCGTCTCGTAATGTATTATTTGTTTTTTGTCAGAGTTAATAAGTAAGGTCTTTGGATGTGTCGAATTAAATGAGTTTGTTTGTAATATGTCGGGGGCTAAGTTAAATAATTTCCAAAAGTCGATGCCTAAAATGAAATTTTCGTTAATAGAAGGTATAACATGAGTAGTAATAATATGAACTTGGTTTTTAAAATTTATAGGTAATTGAATGGTTCCTATAGAATGAATAGGATTTCCATTGGCTACAGAACCAGAAATAGTCTGTTTATAGTTGAGTTTCAGACCATTATTTAATAATTCTTTATGGGAATTGTTACCTAAAATGGTAATTGCACTACCACTGTCCAATAATCCGTACAAGGCAAGATTATTCGATTGTACTCTAATGTAGGGGCGTTCGTCATTTTGTTGTGTTTTTTGGTTTGATTGGTTAATAGCGGACAAAGTTGTATTATAAGATTGCATAAAAAGTTTAAGTTTTTGAAGCCATAGTTCCCATTCTGATGTGGTAGTTTTTAACGAAATACTTTTCTCGCGAACTAGTTCTTCGGTAGTATAGTGGTAAGTATCCCCGCCTGTCACGCGGGAGACCGGGGTTCGATTCCCCGCCGGAGAGCCATTTCTGACGGTATAGGGTAAGTATCGCTGGAGACCCACACGGAGGAGTAATATTGTAGATGATAAATGAATCACTTTTCGCTAATTTGTGTTTTATTATTTAATTTCAGAAAATATGGTTATTACAAGAATATAACTGAATAGTAATAAATTATTTTTATGAGGGTAAAATACACAGACACGAGCTCGTGTCTGGTTCTATTTCAAATTTTCTGGAGAATGAGCTAAAAAATCGATATCCGAATAGATCAAACAATTTTGAATTTGGAAAGATTTAGATCGAAATGTAAGAGTGGCCAGGTACGTAAAAAGGAGGTTCTAACAACCTCGTTACAAGGTACACTTTCCCAATTGGGCACTGTCTCAAAAGATGCACTATTTCCATCTTTATTTAAATGAATAAGTTCAAGAAGCGATTTTAAGTTTGAATTTTTATTCTACCTATTCTATTGCTCAAACTTCGTACATAATTTGTAGAAGTTCAAAAATGTTAACTTTAAGTAACAATTAATGTATGTAGGTACTAAGAAATAAACTTTTTTCTAAATATTTCAGTATTTTTTGTTTTTTAATTGTTTTTAGGCTGAGGACTTCAATCTGGTATTACACTGGCTGATTATTTTTAAAATTTAGAGATTTATTATACTTAGCAGAGATAATTTGAGAAGTGCACCTTCTTAGAAAATGTATCTTTTGAGAATGTGTTCTATCTAAGAAAATGCACTTCTTGAGAAGGTGCACCCATTGGGAAGTGCACTTTTAGAGACAGCGTACCATCCGAGAAAGTGATCGCAGTGATCCTTCTGAGGAAGTGCACGTTTAAAGAAAGTGCACATTTCGGGAAAGTGAGCTTTACAAGCCGGACCCGGTTAAATTTCGTTTGCGAGACATAAAACAGCAAGACGGTTAATATAAGTTTTCTTTTTTGAAATGTAGACTTTGGCGACATTTTCATTTGATAGGAAGTTCGAACAGAATTTAACGACGCCTGGTCAAATGTATCAGTAAAAGGGACGTACGCGAGGATCAAAATATACTGAAGCTGCGTCAATTGAGCTGGGTCAAAATCGGCTGATCGGTCGAGTGCGTCCTTTCCTTTTTGCCGATCGCGGTGCGACCGTGATCGTTTTGGCGCAGCTCAATTTACACGGCCTCCACATATTTTGAGCTAACGGTTCAAGGGCAAGGTAGAGGCATATTTATTTTTATATAAAAATCATTATTATTTAAACTTTTGTAAAGTATAATTGGAAGGTTAACTATCGTCAAAATAAATTATTTCGCACAAACCTCTCCCAAATATACACTTAAGACAGGGCGCATTTTAGTAATCGTTACGATATTTCATACAAAACACCTACCTACTAGCAGTCGTTTCGACTTTTCGTAAAAAGTATTTACCTGATTTAACTTGTAAGTAGCGCCTGCCGCCTGTCTAACCAATTATAGGTGCCTACTATGTACGTGCATATACCTAGCTCAGTAAATTTGCCAATAATGTAACATTAATTGTATATTATGTACAGTTAACATAACAACTCGTCAAAAAATGTGATTTGTTTGTTCAATGTGTCATGTGAAGCATGAGATAAGAACTGTATTAAAAATAGGTAATTACCTAGGTAGGTACTTATGCAATGCATACAGGATTGCGGCAAGACATTTGACCTTGACCTTAGAAAAACAGTGAAAGTTAACGATTCTCGAAAAAGAACCCTGTTAATGAATAGTGACCATGGTCACATAACAGTTAGACATCAATTAAATTTAATGAGACCTAAATAATGGTCACTTTCTTGAGTCTTGCTTAAATGTGATTAAAAGAGACAAACCTTTTCCGATGTCAACTCGCATTTCCAGCACCTGGTCGTAGAGCGTGGCGCAGATCCAGGTGAGCATCAGCAGCCACAGCACCAGCGTGCCCCGGAGAGCCCAGTGGATGGCACATCGCAACTCCGACCCTAGGTTTGGCTCTACTGGCTTATTAGGACCTCTGCTTCTCTCTCGTCTACAAACAAAATGATAGCTTTGCTTAATGTACATTTACTCATGCTTGGATTAAGGAAATAAACACTAACACCGATTATAACTTTATAACACAACAAGCCAAATTAGTCCAAACTTGACGGATCTACTATGAGCCGTTGAGGAGGTCATCCTCGAAATTACGATTTAGGTATCTTTAGAATGAGACTTATACCTACTACGTCGGTGAAATCGACCCTTAATAGTTTAAATACCTACTTAGAAAACATCTACTTCCACTAAGGAACAAATATTCGCGCTCATAACATAAAATACCGGGATTTGAACTCGGGACCGCTTCCTCCTCAACTTTATTCAAGTTACCAATCTTAAAAAAGTACCTATGATGAAAAGGTTAAAATCTTATGAACTTCATCTTGAAATAAGACCCATTTTGAAATATTAGTTTTAGCAAAGAAAAACAAGGTTTTGGTTGATATTTCAAAAACTGTCTATTTCTAAACTGTGTTTTAGTTGTTCTTTAAAATAAAGATGTTTTAAACTGTGCTGAATCCGGCCTTTCATATGATATATTAATTACTTTAATTTTTCAACCCCTCATTTAAATATGTATTCAATTATTTTCATGATTTCTTTAACAAAAATTTATAGCCTCGTAAGGCCCAGTGTACAATAGGATGTACATAATCAAGGCAATTTAATTTGAACTGTGTTACAATAAGAATAAAGTTTATTTTCCTCTCTTCATAAACTGAAAATGGCATCATCGAACAAACATAATTGAACTTTATTGCCTTTATGGTAGATTCAAAGTCCCACTTACAAAAAACTCCCTGTTTAGTATGGTGGGCCTTACGAGGATAGGGGCAAGCAAGTTATATAACTATGCCAAATTTCAAGTTGATAACTTCTGTAGTTGTTGAGAAAAACCGTTGTGATATACAGATGGGCAGACACCAAAGTTTCAACATATTGGTTCCTTTTTTACTATTTTGTTACGGAACCCTAAAAAGAGTGTGATCTAATACAGAGAACAGCTGTTTTTTCATCAACCAGTTGCGCTAATTTCATGGGTGCTGACTATCATTCAGTTGTTCAATAAATTCAAATATGCCAACTCTAATGAAATGACGTATTAAACATTATGATAAGAATTATGAAATTACTGATAAGAATGAAATGGTGACCATGTTACAACTTACATTTTGTTAATTACATGATGTTATTTAAACATAAATATTATCCTGTATGGTGTTTCTATCTCAGCTAATGTATTAAGCATATAATTTGTAATTTTTTACCCTGTTCTAATTTCACTATTCCCAGTTGTCCGCACCCCTTTGTCTGCATTGTGGACAACTGGGAATAAAAATTCCCTACTAGGTGCGGACAACGGGGAATAGCCCTTCTAATTAATGCTGTTTGTTTCTGAAAGGGCCCATCAGGACAGATGAGAGTCACTGGGATGAGTACAGCAAATAGAATTAAAAATTTAAAACTTCAGGCACACATGATACAAAACAAGGCTTCTACCCCTCTTATGCGGGAGGTGAAAAAATACCAATTTCTAGTCTCTTCTGATTAGGACAGTCAAAAATATAATCTTTGTAAAAAGTACAAAATTTGAGCATGGATCCGTGCCTAAGCAAATGTTGGGTTTAAATAACTGTTACTCTTGTAACTGGCAACAAGAATTAAGCTAGAACATCATACAACATAACAAGTATAACAACTAGTTTATAGTAGACACCTAAAAGAATGTACCATTACCCTCCTTCTACTCTCTGATGTTTATGTGTAGAAAAACTGAGATAATCTAAACTAAAGAATAATTATACATATTTAACAAGTAAAATTAAAGAGTTATCAAAATAATAAACTTTTGAGAAATTGTTAAAAATCTGTTAAAATCTACTTTAAATTTAGCCAAGTCAAAATTGATCCACTACTGTAGGAAATAAGAAATATTTTGATTACAGTAAATATAAACGAGTATGGAATTCTCAGTGCGAGGCCCACTCGCACTTAACAGTTTTTATATAACATACATACATACATTAAATCACGGCTCTTTCCCAAAGGGGTAGGCAGAGACCACTTCTTTCCACCTGCTATGATGTTGACAAATCTCTTTCGCTTCTTCCACATTCATACATCGAGTCATGCACACACGTCGGTTTCGGGTATTTAAAATAATATAATTTATATAATTTAGTTTAAACAATTAAATTAAAAAAGAAAAACTGCATAGTCTTAGTGCCTAAGCTTACTTGCCTACCAGAGGTTAAATAGGGAACAATAAAAGTTAATTCCGAACATTTGTTTTTGTGTTAATTTTATAGTTTTATTTAACACTAGAGGACGCCCGCGACTTCGTACGCGTAGAATTAGTTTCCCGCTACTTCCCCCATTTCTTCCCGTTGGGGGTCGATTTTCGGAAATTCCTTTCTTAGTGCTCACTTACATCATGCAAGGAACCCATGTACCAAATTTCAAGTTTCTAGGTACAGTAGTTTCGGCTGTGCGTTGATATGTCAGTCAGTCAGTTTAGCCTTTTATATATATAGATGACTGTAATTACCTTGTAATTTTCTTTTTCCTACTGGGTATTATTTCAAGCTGCAGGTCTTCAGATTCTTCTTCACTCGAGAGGTCGAGAAGACGAAAGTTTTCCTTATTAACTTTGGATGGCAATGACATTGTTGTACTTGATTCAAATACAACATGCTATCCACTACTTTTGCAACGACGATTCTGAAGTTTCAGTGGTAAGTACGTAAAAAGTTATCTGCATAATTTGTTTACAACCAATACTACTACTAAGGTTAGGTCAGTCAGATATAAAATAGTTTGAGGTGCAGGTCACAATAACTTCATTTTCAGTATTGGTAAAATACACCTTGAAATAAATATACTGCGAGTACACAAATTCTACGGTGTATAATAATATTGAAATTACAATAAAAAATAGAGAAAAAGTCAGATTGTCAAAATATTAGCCTTTTTTTTACCACAGAGTATGTATGACATTACAGATTATGGTAAACTCTTCTTCATTATCTAGCTCTTCTTCAGCTGGAGCCTGTTTCACGAAGCTACAAGTTACAAATTACAAGCGGAACTCTCTTTCGAGCAAAAAGAGTTAGAAAGAGATTTCCGCTTGTAATTTGTAACTTGTAGTTCGTGAAACGGGCCGCTGGGGCATGTTTGTCAAAAGATTGTAACTTGTAATTTTAGTGGAAGTCTCTTTTTAATACATATTGTTGGAAAGAGATTTCCGCTTGTAATACAAGTTACAAGCGTCTGATAAACGGGCCCCTGGCTAATAAAGTTTTTTTTTTTGCTCAATTATTGGCTTTCACTCCTTGTTTTAACAAGGTTTATTTCGCCAGTATCCAGTTTTAGACAATCGCCATGGACTTATTAGAGAAACAAGTCCATGGATATCACACGCGAGGATTGTTCGGTTAAATCGATTTACTCTGGTGGAATAAACAGAAGCACATGGGGTTAGCTCCACGCGCTATCAAGTCCAAATAAAGTTAATATTGTGAATCTATCTTTACGGAATACCGATAATAAATGTCAATTTGACACTGACAGGATATTAGTTAGACAGACAATTTAGGTACATTTTAATTTTCCTTTCCTACGTCCCGTAGCGTTATTTTCGAGGTTTTTACTTTTATCTTTAGTTAAATAATCAATGGTAACTTAAAACTTCTAAAAAACGGAAAAACATTCATCATGAAAGAAAAATGGAATTTCATTTTGTATTTGATATGGTTTTCTTATTTGATTATGTCGGCTGTGGTCATGTTCGGTCAGGGTTTTCTTTTATCCCGTAAGACATTAAGCGATTTGACTGAATGTGTGCCTTTGAGTAATTTCGGATGTGAAGGGCGGGAGAGTAATTCGAGCCACGGGTCGTGTAGCGAAGGGGAGAAGATCCGTCGAATTTTGGCTAATCCCGGTGCGCCGCTAGTCTGCGCGCCAGATCGGAACAGAGTTATGTTTGTGTTAGTGGACGCGCTGCGGTATGACTTTACGGAATATGATAGTGGCCGTGCGAAGCGGCTGGCCTGGCAGGACCGTTTGCCAGTGTTCCACGAGACTCTGGCACGCTGGCCGGAGCGCGCGCGGCTGTTCAGATTCATCGCGGACCCACCCACCACGACGCTACAGCGCGTCAAGGCGCTCGTCACTGGCTCGCTGCCCACCTTCGTAGACGCCAGCTCTAACTTCGCTGCGGCAGAGCTTCAGGAGGACAATGTTATAGACCAGGTTAACTTACCAAGTATTTAAATAACACATTACTGGTCATATGTCTACTCCTGTGGTCTGCAGAGATTCAATGGGAAAAAAAACTCGTATGAGGCACATAATGTAAAGTGCACCAAGTCATAAAAATGCTTTTAGATTTGTACTTCACCCTCGCTTACTCTTATATGTGAGCTTCAACTTGCATAGATTTGTAAATATGTCCTCAAGTGCAACAAATTCTTACACTTATAGAAATTTTCGTTGTTTTTTAAGTCTGTTCATTGTTTTATATTTTCACTAGCTGTTGCTCTTGACCGCGTAAAAGTAGAATTTTCCTTCGTCAGGGTTCAAGCTATCTCCATACCAAATTTTATAGAGATTGATTTAGCAGTACCATCCGTTAAAGTATAACAAGAAGACAAAGTTACTTTCACATTTATACCTCAGACCTCAATGTTATTTATGATAACTTGATTTGCTGTGCAATTAAAAGCGTGACATTACATTAAGCAATAAATTATTTGAATCAATACCCTTCCATACTCAATGATGTATAAATGCTTTAATATCTTTAGCTTCAATAATTTATATGCTAGCTATGTCAGCTTGAGATATTGTTATCTTATTTTATTTTAGTTGCATAGAAACAAAAGAAAATCAGTCCTACTAGGTGATGATACCTGGTCGAGGATCATCCCGGGGCGGTGGGTTCGCTCCCACGCACTCTACTCCTTCCACACTTGGGACCTGGATACTGTTGACTCAGGTATGAGTAGCTATTCGTTCTCAAGCATTATTAATAAGATAAACCTCTTTGATTTCCAATCTAACTATGACTTGTTAAGATTGTACATTTTTTAATTAAAAGATACCAAACATATTGTATTTAATGATGAAAACCAATAGCTTTATATGATAGTTAAATGTGTGTTTTTTTTAATGTGACCATAGCACATTGGCTACAATATGTTTTTTGGCAATGTGCATTTCTCATTCAAATAATAATGACTTTTTATTGTGTTTTTAATCCTCAACATCCCACCCCACTTATGTATTTTTCATACATTGATGCAACCATACAATATCAATTTAATTATGCAAGATCTGAAGGGTCATCTAATAATAATAATAATGTGTTTTATGCAACATTTTACAGAAGTGGACACCAAAATATATAATGAGGTGCAACAAGATGACTGGGACCTTCTTCTAGCTCACTTTTTGGGTGTAGACCACGCTGGCCACAGATATGGTCCCGACCATCCAGAGATGACCAGAAAACTAAAAGAGACAAATACCCGTATGGAAAAGATAATAGAAATGTTGCCGCCTGATGTGTTACTGTATGTTGTCGGTGACCATGGCATGACTGAGACTGGTAGGTATTGATTATATTTACCTTAGATTTGATAAGATTAACTTCGTATTTAATTTGATAAGAGTGTGTTTGGCCCATATCAGATTGGGGGTTTGCCAGTATGTATCTGGCAAGGTCTTTTCTTAAGCATTATATAAATAAATGATTTCATTTTATCTATTTAAGCACCTCTCTGTGTATCCTATCAATCTATACATGTATATGCATGAACATTTTGTTCACAGTTCCTATTATTTAATCACTCACTTTACGTACATACCTATGCTCTTATTTATACATATAAAAGGACCATCAGCGTTTTCTCCCACTCTCATCTGGTTGCCCTGAAAATCAGCGTCACGGCACCTATATCTGAATTTTGGTGCATTATAAAATAGTTTTAAGTCATTATTCTAAACTAATTTCCCACTGTATTTCATTTTATTATTATTATCGGTTTTCTTCTTCTTCTAAATGTCGGCGATAAGTAACAATTTATGCCACTCTCACATCAAACATAATTATTAATTACTAATATAAAACATAGTTACTGCTGGAACCCTTCTTGCCACCACGCGAAAATGATCTAAGGGATCATCTCTAAGTTTTTTAGTTATGTCAATTGACAATTACAGATGTTTGGACAGTAACTTTTGATTGAAAATAATTGTAGATAAATAACGAGCTTCGATTGATTAATATTTAGTTAAGGAGTTAAATTTATTTGATGTTATGATTGACTAGGAGACCATGGTGGCGAAAGTAAAGCAGAGCGCACGGCGGCTTTCTTCGCGTACCGCGGCGCGGGTCTGTCAGACGCAGGCGTGACGGAGACCGGGGCAGAAGTGTTCCAGACCGACTTCGCGGCTACTCTGAGCGCGGCGTTCGGCCTGCCGCCCCCCGCGCCTTCCCTTGGCAACATAGTGCTGTCGGCGTTGCCCAAAACTACTTTACCGCGATCTTTACTACAGCTGACTAATGTAATGAAACAGGTAAAGAAAATGGATTTGGCCACATATTTCATACCACTTCTGTATTTAACCTCTCTACCCCATTCCTCCAATGAGCCTGTATCCCCACTACGTTCGTCCTAAGCTGATTACATCCATCGTCTCTCCAGAGTTTTCTGGAAGACTGTCTCGATCGTTTTAACGTAACTATCTTCGCCTGTCTGCCATCAAGCCGCTTAGCTGTCGTTCTCCTCCATCTTCATCTTATCCTACGTTTCGTCTGTCGTTTCGGTGTTTGTGTCACGAAGTCACGATATTATCAAAGTACGAATGTTTTGTACTTTTCACAGATTACACAATATTTAATTCGGTACGGCGAGGAATCCCAGCAATTGCCTCTCGATAGACTAGCGCAGCTAATAAACGCTACGAGGGATCACATGAGCAAAGCTGCGGCCATCGAGACTGACGTGCAACTCAACAACTATTTCACTGATATGAAGTAAGTGAACAAAGTTAAAGTAGTTTTATTTGAAATATTTGCAACTCAGTATTCCTCTCACGTTCATTCTTGTTTTAGAAAATTAATCGAAACTACACGCAACGTGTTCCGGGAAGTGTGGGTAGAATTCGACTCGCTGTCGATGTTGCGAGCCCTCCTCCTCCTCATCCTCGTCATATTTTCCAACTGGTTGATAGCGGAGGGGCTGCCGGTGGATCGCATCCCGCTAGTCTTCGCCGGTTCCTTCGTCCCGACCGGATACGCGGCGATGGCGGCGTGCGTCTGTGTGTGCTACGCCGCGGCCTACTTCGGCCTGATCGAAGACCTCGCGCACTGCATCTTTTTGAGCACCGGCTTGGCGTCCGGCGTGATGAACTCGGCCCTCGTGATAACGCACTGGGACGGGATCAGCCAGAGGTGGTACGAGGGGCGCTCCTCGCCGTACGAGAGATTCGCCCGGGCCGCGATCGTCGCGTCCGCGGCGGTCCTCGTGTCGAACAGCTACATAATCGAGGAGGGCGCCGCGCTCGCGTTCCTCGCGGTCACCGCGCTCGGGCTGATGGCGTGGAGCGCCGGCACGCCGAAGGCGCTCGCGCTGTGGGTGGGCTTCGGCGTCGCGATGGCGGCGACGCGGCCGTACCGCGGCTGCCGCGAGGAGCAGGGCGCCTGCTGGACGGCGGGCGGCGGCGGCGCGGCGCAGGCGTCGCGCGGCGCGCTCGTGCTGGCGCTGGGCTCGGCGGCGGGCGCGCTGGCCGTGGCGCGGCGGCGCGCGGGCTGGCGCGGGCACGCGGCGGCGCTGGGCGCGCTGCTGGCCTGCGCGCACTGGGCCGTCGGCTGGGGCTCGCTCGGCTCGCCGGCGCGCTCGCGGCTGCTGGCGCGCGGCGCCTGGGCGGCGCTCGGCGCGGGCGCGCTGCTGCTGCTCGTGCGCCGCGAGCGCGACGCGACCCGGACGGTGCTCGCGGCGAGCCTGCTCGTCTACGTCGCGAACGCGCTCGTCCTGGGCGCGGCGCTCGCCCCGGCGGCCGCGCTCGCACTCCTCTCCGGGTTTCTCGCTCTATGCGTGGTGACCCTCCTGAAGACCGAGGGGTCCGCGAAGTCTTGTGAGTATCCCGCCCGGGAAAATAAAGTACGCGCAGTTAACGCGCCGAAATATGGAGTTCAGCTCTATTTAATCCGTCTCTCCTTGACCGAGTCCCCCCGTTTCCAGCGCTCGCGACGCGCTGCAGCTCGAGCGTGGCGTGCCTGTGGGCGCTGCTGGCCTCGTACCACTTCTACGGCACGGGGCACCACGCCACGCTGGGCCACGTGCGCTGGGCGCCGGCCTTCCACGCGGGGGACCCCAACACGACGCCCTTCGGGACCCCGATCATCGCCACTCTCGTGTCTATTGACCTTTGGGGTGAGACTTATCGTGATGCAGTTAGCTTACTTAACTTGAACTGCCTATGAAGCTAGCGCTCCCGGGTTTGATTCCCGATATGGACAAATATTTTTGTAATTAGCGAAAATATTTGTTCCTGAGCATTCGATTTTTTCTGTATGTATTTTAGATCAGTAATATATTTTTTCCTTACTTGCATAAAGTCGGGTCCCAGCCGACTACAAGTAGAAGCTTTTATTAAAAATCCAAGTTTTCGATCTTAGGGTGCTGCCGCGGGCTCTGCTACGTCCATGAAACAACGAAAATTTCGTCATGTTTTTCGGTTTTCATTCAATAAATACTGTACCCATACGTACAACATAATAATATGCAAAAGTGGCGAATACCCGACCTTCTGCAAGGCCCTCCTTAAATCAAGACAGATGTACTAAACTATTTCTCTTTGTATGTTTATTGTGCGAGCCTACAGCTTAGGTTGGAACTAGGTCAATTCGTGTGAGATTGTCCCCTTGATATTGTTCTGCATCACCATAACAAACCACTACCTTTCCCTCAAATAAAACGCCTGGCATTGTTATATTTGAATTAAATACATAATTAGCTATAATATCACACCAAACACAGAGCTTTATAAATTGCACACCTTCAATTGATTTTACAACCCCTTTGTTGCCCATCCACTCTCACACCCACCGCTGAACAGCTGCCAGGCGCCCGAATTAATTAATAATGATATTGCTCTATAAATTGCATACCTATTTCCGTAGCTCTTAGAACAATAGTTCCAAATTCAAATAATATGGTATGTTAAAGCTGTCACAGGTCTGTAAGGATAGTTCCCAATTCAAAATATGGAATGTTATGGAATTTCAATACCTACTTACTGGACATTTATTGATTCCAAATTCAAAGTCCCTCTAATTTACTGGACACTTTTGTAGTTGTCCAGGAACTCCAACCTACTGGCTCTGCTCTGGCTAATTACTGGTTTTATGGCAAGATTACATAGCATTTTAGAGAAAATGGTTTTGGTTAAATGATCTAACCAGTCGTGATACTGCTCAAGTGAGCTCAAGTGATGCGACTCGGCAGGCATGCCGCTGGTGTTCGGCGCGGCGCTGCCGCTGCTGCTGCTGTGGGAGCGCGGCGCGGCGGGCGCGCGCGCGCAGCTGGCAGCCGTGTTCTTGCTCAGCCTCAAGTTCGGGCTGTGCTTCGCTATCCGGGTCAGTCCTAGTTACCTATTATTTTATCGAATCACCTTTCAACCAACTTATTATTACGCAGAATTTTCATTTCAACGAAAGGCATTTATCATCGCAAAGTAAATAAGTCCCCAGTGTAATTCGCTAGGGGCCCCTCTTGATTTTTATTAATCGATGAATTTAACATTTATCTGCGCCTCTATTCCGGGCGGTAAAATCGAAATCGTATCTGATCTGTTATGGTATCGTTTTTAACTCTGCCGCCATTACTGTCAAGTAAATAAGAGTTATCGAAACGTTAACAATACGATAATACCGTGAACAAAAACCGATCAGTGAAAAAACTAGGCCTTTATCAGTTACGTAGGCCAGTGTAATAAACAAGTGTGATCATGTTTTAGTCGTTCGCGTGCGCTCTCTCGGCCACCATCCACTGCCGGCACCTGATGATCTGGGGCGTGTTCACGCCCAAGTACCTGTTCGAGGGCGGCGCGTGCGCGGCGGCGCTGCTGGGCGCCGTGCTGGGCGCCGCGCTCACCGCCTGGCACGCGCCCGCCGCCAGCCGCGCCAGTTGACACGACCGCTAACCGCGCACTTGTTACCGCTTGTGATACATCTTCATGTACGAAGCCCGCTTCATCACCGTTCGACCTCCAAAACTAACATTTCACTCCGAAGTGTAAAACTACAAAATTCGGATAGGATTTCAATGGGCAATGGATGATAATTTTAAAAGTGCTTGAATATTTTTATATCAGTTGGAATAACGTTCCTTATTAACAGGAAAAAAATACAGATTTTTAGGTATCGTATATCATTAATAAATAAATAATTCGTTTGAACTCGACCAATTTGTCTCCTATACGTAAGTATGGTTTAAACTGTGGTCCAATAATAATTAAAAAAAATTACATTGACACTTGACAGTTTTGACAGTATAACAACGGCAGCTCTTTTTTTTAATTATTATTGGACCACAGTTTAAACCATACTTACGTATGGGAGACATATTGGTCGAGTTCAAACGAATTATTTATTTATTAATGATATACGATACATAAAAATCTGTAATTTTTTCCTGTTAATAAGGAACGTTATTCCTACTGATATAAAAATATTCAAGCACTTTTAAAATTATCATCCATTGCCCATTAAACGCTTCGGAGCACGCGACGAAAGTAAACCGCGATAGCTGTAAGGAGATCTTGACCTCGTGATCTTAGGCTTCAGATGGTTTCGTATTTACAATTAACTTATTTCCACATGGTCAAAGTGGCATAATTCACATTTAGGGATAATGGGATCATTTATGATGAGATTGACGAGTTGTAATATGAAAAAATATCCGTGGTAATTTATGTAAACACTAGGCCCTCGCGGAGGGTCGGTTGCTACAATTATTTTATACAACAAAGCGAACTTAATGTTTACGGGTCACCGCTCTTGTCGGCGGTCATGAAGGGGCTTCAGACGGAATGGTAATTAAATTTTTATATTGTGAAAGCTTGTGGCCGTTTTATATTGGATAGCGGATAACCCTTTTTCAGGCAGCCGTTTTACGTTGTATTTGTTTTCAAATGCGATTGAGATAATAAGAAACATTATTTGCTCTGAAACTTATTAATGAAAATAACTTTTGTATGTAATGTATATTTTTTTAACTACATTCGTGCTGCCTGAAATGTGTTTCCGTCGCTCATCTCAGAAGCAGAACACTGTGCCTCTATATCGAACAAAGACTGCTGCACTTACAACTTTATGCGCCACGACACTGAACTGCACGGCGGTCTTCAATTTGGTGATACAGCAGTTTCTAAACAATTATCGTTGCAGACCTCTTTTGAATTCCATAGGAAAGTAAAGCAAACGAATAATCAAATACTTCTTTGAGCGTAGGACTTGAAAAGTACGATACTGGGTCCATGCGACAGAACAAAATCAACTGTCTGAAAGGGTTGCTGCTCACTGTTTGGTTTGTAAAAGTACCTACATTACATTTTAAGAGTATTGTGTCAACGCGTACCTGTCGTCTTAACCCTTTCAGACCGCATGACGCATACAGTGCTTGTCACAGAATTGGACACGCGTACGTTTACCCAATATGATTTATATCCATTTTGAAAAGCAATCAAAAAGTTCTCGACCAATTTAACTTTTAGTTACACTTATCGTTAACTAATGAACTAAGGGGTTAAAATTATGTATTATTATTCTCGGTTGAAAACGTAGCTTTTATTTTGAATTTGAACAAAAAAATAATCTTTCATATAATTTTGAGAATATTTGTATAGTCGCGTCAGCACTTACTATTTAAATGTCTATAAAATAAAAGGTCTGTTTTCAATAGAGGTATATAATACAACAGTTTAAACCTTTTTTAACAATTTAACTTAAATTGTAAAGAACTAGCAATAATATTGGTCAAGTAATTTTCGATTGGTGGTCAAATTCGATAAGTCGTATTTGTAGGCAATTGACAACAGGAACTTGTTTTAAAGGATTCGAGTTCTGAAAAAAAACATGCTTATAGAGATTTGTCTCAAAAGCATACTACTTTTTAATAAATGTTTGTGTTCAGTATTTACCCTATAAACATGATTTTGTCAGAACACCTTTACAGTAATATTCCTGGGATATTGTATTGGGAAAAATATTCCTGTTGTCAATTGTATGGGTACAACTCGAGCGTTTCTAATTATGTGACCTATATCTACGTATCTGGTGAGATAAATCAACAGACACTGCAGCTTAGAAAAATGAAAGGTTTAACAAACTATGTTCGACGATGAGCTGTATTCAAACTTCGCCTTTCAGGATAAAAAAACCTGTATTACGGTGCTATGCTTTTCAGGCACTGATTACCTATTGGTTGTATGTTGTATTGCCTCTGGCATAATATTTTGCATAAATTTACATGTTTGTTTGTATATTATTATTTAGTAAAACTATAGTGAAATTAACTGACACTGCCATCGAGTCTGTTATTCGAAAAATTTATAAGTTGTTATTGTAGGATAAGTCTTTTTATTGTTTTTGTAGTCATATAATATTGTAGATTTTTCGATAAAAATATGTACAAAGCTTAAAAAGGCATTATTAACTTGGGATCCGGTTTATAACTGTTGTTACTAAATAACTCCTTATAGATAGTAGATAATAAATAGTTATTACAGATAAATTGACTAGTAATACCAAAAAATTACTTTCATATATTATGTCAAATATAACACGAGAAACGAGATTATTTCATATAGTAACTACAGTACTGTAATTATGGCCCTCGGGTTTGTACTTCTCTTACTCACTTTCATAAACTCTAATCAATGTTACCCCAACCAGGAAGACTTTTTAAGAAATCTTGCACTGTATGAAGTTTATTTTTATTGATATCCACATTGCCAGAAATTTACTAACTTTACAAAAGTTTATATTTGTGATTATGACTGATACTGCGTATTTTTATTCTATATTTTGTGGTATGCGCTACCGTAATAAACAATAAATAAATAAATAGTAATACGACAGAAGTATAGAAATATAGTAAGCATTAACATCTTGCCGGATGTTTCATGTTTGGATGTACATATAAGGAATGCGTCACGGCGACACCTTTGATGATCGGCTTGTGCGTCTTGTAAGTTAGTCATCATGCCTTACAAATAGCAATACTGTTAGTTAAAGTATTTACTGCATATTATGGGAAAGCCAAAATTACTGTCTCATGTTGTGTGCTTATTTTAGATGAAATTATCACAAAGTATTATTACCCAGGTTTTTTTATAACTTTAATAAATTAAATTAAAGTAATATAGCATAGTTTAATTAAACAACCACTATATATATTTACATTTATTTATTTAGATTCATCCAAAAATCTTAGCCTAATTGTGCAAAATGTGGTTACAGAATTATAAACAAGTTTTTAGTTGTTGGTAATTCTGTAGCTCTGCCTACCCCACTCTGGGAACGAAGGCGTGAGTTTAGGTATATATGTATTGCTTTAGATATGGGTTACTTTTTATTTCCAATGGAGGTAAATATATAATAAGTATCTTATGACATACATTAAAAGAGGAATTCATTTATTGCTTCAGATTTGGGAGACTTTATTATTTCTAATCGAGGTAAATACATAATAAGTATCCTATGACAAATATTAAAAGAGGATTTTAAACTATTTCATTTATAAGTTATTGCTACAAGATATTTCATAAACATTTCCGGGTTAGATCCAAACACCATTATGTGTCACAAAAAGAAACTGAATAAAAGGAATTTTCATGGATAAATACAATATGATAATAATATACCAGAGCACCACAATCTAGTTGACGATATAATCTGATATTCTGTTGCACTCTGACAATAGATTGAACTTCATGAAGTGGTAGGCTTGACTTCGTAGGGCTTTAACAAGTACTGAGAAAAGTTTTGGACAGCGTCAGCTCCACGAACTTCTTTGTCCAAGAGAGGTAGTTTTGTGACATGGAAGTCTTCATAGAGGTCAGTGATTTGCTCTAAATACTTCTCTTGGACTTTGTGTCGAGCGGCACACAGCTCGCACGGCGCAGACGTGTGCAGTAGCAGCTGGTTCACAATAATATTGTGAGTATCGATACCGCAGCGCGTCAGCTCCTGCACAAGCCGCTCAGTCTCATAAAGAGACAGGAACTCGGCAATGCACACACAAACAAATGTTGTTTGGTTAGGGTCCTTAAACTGGGCATTCACTTGCCTTATGACTGAGAGCATTTCATCCATTTTGTTGCTGAACATGTCCGAATTGAATTCTGCTAATCCAAAAAGTGTTGCTACTTGGTTTATGAAAGGAGCCACCTGCAAAGGATAAAAGTACAAAAAATACTATCTAAGAATTTTGGTGGGTTTCAGTGGGGAGGTAGTCAATCAACAACAATATTTAGATTCAGACAGGCTTTCTTTTGATGTAGTAAATCCTTAGTAACGTGGAAGTGTCTGTATACCTTTTAATGGCAAACAGCTTAAAATGTATCTCTAAAAATTTGTCCATTAGATATCACTGTTTGTTAGAGGAACATGCTGGAGTTTTTCTTCTGTTGACTATATAAAATCCGACAGGTACTAATAGGTACGGTCACGAGCGTTAATTTGGGACCCATTTCAAGAAAAATATGCTTGAAGTCATCCATCAATGTCATTAGAGATGTCAAGTCATTTACTTGTAACTTTTAGGAAACTCAACCTTGTTGTTGTAGAATGTCAGATTGATTTTGGACCTAAGGTGGGTACCAAATTAAATCTCGTGACTGTACCAAATAAACCAAATTCGACTTTTTTTATTAACACTGTTCCAACCACTTCCGACAGTGTTAAAACTGACTACTAAAATATATAAGTCCGGTCTATGATTTAAGTTGAAAAAATGCAAACTAAATATGTAGCATGTGTAAGTAAATAAATATACTTTTACATACTTTTGATTTCAAGCGCATCAGTTTTCCAAGCCCCTTCTCCACAACTTGCGGGAACGACAGCAGACGCAACGTGTGGCCAGTTGGGGCTGTGTCAAACACAACTGCACTGAAATTCATGCCTTTCACCAGCTTCATTACCTGCAAATTATAATATATTTATATAAATTCTGTATTTTTTTAGAAAGGTTTATTATGCAACAAAAATGGAGAGCATTGCCTCTTCAAACAATTAAATGTAGTTTATGTAGTAGCATAATAATATCAACGCTTGAAATGCGAAATGGGATAAGCAACATTTTTTGAGACATTTTTTTAATATATATCACTCAAATAAACTCATTTTCCTGCGTCACATGAACAAGGTCTCACCTATGACCACTTTTGTGTTGCTTATCCCATTTCACCTTTCAAGCGTCGATATGCTCAGTGGTTAGGATTTGTCATAAAATATCACACCTAATATATGAATGACAAAAGTTGCAAAAATTTTCAGATGTTTGTTATAGTTTAGCAAAAATAAAGTCTGTTATCTATTTTGTGATATTTTTATAGGAAACATCTCCCATTGAATTTAAAGGACTAAAAACCGAAGTTGACATGATTTTGAGACTAGAACCTTGTTTCATGTATCTGTCTCATTACAGAAGGCCACATCCATCCAACTTTTAGGATAAGCAAATCATTTTCTTAAAAAAAAGCAAATCATGATGAAAATAATTGCACCACTGTTGTATGCCCATAATACAACAGTAGTTCTATGCCAATTTATTTTAATATCTACCTATCTCATCCCTTTTCTTCCTTCTTTCCTGTTGCTTTATTAGCCAACAACAGCATCACCTAAACTACATTTTAATCTTACCCCTATTTAGTAAACACTTTTGTAACAATAAATGTATCTTCTTCAGGTAAAACATCATTTAGGACAGTATTTCCTATTTTACATCAAGGATTGTTATTTTAAGGGAAAACAGTTGTTCTAACAAAAAAAGGAGCAATGAAAGCGGTTACTAAATAAGACAATTAAAAATAAATGGACTTTACCTCTGCATAACTCATTGCTTCATCAATGCCAGGAAAAGCCCCAACGATTTCTTGCATGACTCCTTTGCCTAGCCGCATTGCCTCTGTCTCACCTTCAAAGTACTCTTCAGGTAATTCATTCAGTCCCACATTTGGATCAATCTCCATAGCAAATAGGTTTTCAAAACCCTTAACTTTCGTTGGAACCTAAACAAAAAACATAATAAAAAGTGAAGCAAGCGACTAGGATGAAATTTGTAGATATTTACCAATTAACAAGTATCTTACCTTTGAGAATTTCTGATCAAACGCATCTGAAATGTTGTGTGCTGGGTCCGTCGATATGATGAGCACAGATTCGCGTACCTTAGAAAGCTGAACGGCAAGGCTGCAGCTGTAATTATTATTCAAATTGAAAAATACTTCTAGTCATGAACCAAGATCATTCAAGAGATTCACTATGTTCTTTACCTGCACGTAGTTTTTCCGACTCCACCCTTTCCTCCAACAAAAATCCATCTTAGAGACTTCTGGTCGATTACATTACGCAGAGAGGGCTCCAATACATCCAAATCAAGATTTTCTCCCATAATATCAGCCGAAAGAGGTGCCTAATCAAGTCAATTTTTAGGAACGGTAAACATTTCCTTCCGTCATTCAAGAATATGACGTGTGATTTTGCGCAGTGTTATCAGTTCCCAAAAACATTAGGTTATTAAGAATTTTTTTTTTCTTTCTCGGTAATAGTTAGAGTTAGTCACCACACGAGAGTAAACACTTTGGTTTACTTTATTTTTATTTATTTCAGCACCAAACTGCATTATCAAATCAGAACAACGAAGGTTCTAAATATAAATAAAACTCAGATTTTTGGCGTTTAAACATAAGCTCAAACATTATCTACCTACTAGAGAGCTGTCATTGTGACGTTCGCTTCGCTCTTCGCTCGCTCCTTCACTCATTCAATTCAATTCAATCATTCATCGACTGAAATTTATTCACTAGTTTGCTTATCAATTTTCGTTTTCGTCAATTTCCCTAATTCAATAATTCAGGAAGTAATCAGTCAACCACAGAATGAACATCCTACAAATGTAATAAATTATGACTGAATTGACGAATGAAAATAATGCTCGTACGCGTTTTGCGTTGTCGTCTATTATTGATAACACTCTTTGTGGTCACTTCAATATTCATTTACTTATGTCCCCAGTTTAAGCTCTACCCAATTGCTCCTGTAACTCTCGCTCCTAGCCTGATACACAGCCGAACTACACGGCACATATCTAAATTACTGACTGTAGTTTTCCGGCAGTTTGAAGACTTTGAAAATGACGTCGCAGACAGCGTTCAGTCCTTCGTGTCGGCCTTCCCTAATGTGCCGGTGGTGGTGGTGTGCGATAACGCACCATACCCTCCGTTCCCTTTTTCCGCCAGCAACGAGACCCTTCGCAACGTGAGGGTGATATCACTAGAATTGAGGCTTAATGCTGCTCCAGAGAAGTTGAATCCTTTGACTCATATTTTGACTGATTATGTATTGTTTGTGCCCGACTCGACTCGCGTTTCGCGGCGGGTTCTGCAGCAGGCGGCACTAGCTGCCACTGCACCTGCAGCATACGCCATTGCCATTGGAGTGGGAAATGCGCATCTCGCTTGTCAACACATAAAATGGAACTATGCTGATTGGACTCTGCAGTACACTAAAGAGGCAACAGGGAAGATCTGTGATGCTGTGCACGGGCAGCATGCTCTGCTGATGAAGGCATCCCTGTTGCACACACTCCCACAGCCATTTGCCTTACCATTCCCCGAGTCACTTTATTTACAAACAAATGCTAAAGAACTAAAGGTATTTAAAATTGTATTACCTACTTAATTTCTCATTTTTATTATAGTAGCTGTTGCCCACAACTCTCTCTGCGTAGATGTAGTTTATCGCAGGTAAAGATTATCCTATGTTCTTCCTCGGGGTTTAAGCTATCTCCATATCAAATTTCATCAAAATTGGTTTAGTTGTTGTGGTTGCATCAAAATTGGTTTAGTGATAGATAGATTTTCACTGATTCTGCTCAAGTCTTACAAATTTTAAGCAACAAACAATTACTGAATTTTGTGAATTTTTTGATTTTAGGTACAAATTCTTGAAGGGAAGCTGGGGGCCGGGCGTGGTGTGCTGAAGAGCCCTGCAGCCAAGCAAAAGTCTGTGCGACATCAGCGAGACTCCAGAGTAACACTCTACAGAATGTTAGGAGTGAAAGCTTTGATTAGAGAAGATGGCAGAGTGCAGTGGTATGGATGCAAAAGGGAAACCCAAGTAAGTTCAAAAAACATTGATTTAAAAAAAGTTGAGCAATTAAGAATTTATTTGCCTCTTATTGTAAAACTATACATGGTGCAAGTTTATTTAAAATAGTTCAACATACAAAATGATACAAGCTTACTGATCAACTGGTTATTTTCCAGAATCCCTAACTTATCCCTAAGTGCAGTTGTATCTAACAGTGTCATGAGAATGGCATGCACTGAGAACCAGCTTAGATTTGTCTCAGTCATATTAAAGCTGCAGTTCAGTTTTCGGTCAGGTATCAACTTGGTACATATTTTTTTTACCTAAAGTTTTATAGAGGCTTTAGTACAAATATGTGACTATTTCAGCCCCATGAAGAGACTATATATAAAAATAATTATGGGGCACTCCCTTCTCTTGCAATGAGTGCTTTACAAATTTGTAAATAAAAAATAGCATCTCTAGACAATGGGTGTGTAAGCACTGTGTTCACTCCACCATTATGTAAGTTCAGGGGGCCTAATATGGCTGCTTTTATCGCGTGATAAAATGTGGATAAAACATCGATCTCTTTCTGACACCTATAATCGATATCGATAAAATATAACGTCGGCGAAAGGCAAGGGACCGGATACACTGGAAAACTTTGGAAGAGGCCTATGTCGGAAGACAAACTGAAGTTGTCGATGGAGAATAGATATATTAGATATTAGATTATTATATTAGATACAGTTTAGAAAAGCAAAAACTTCAATAATAAATTTTACATTACTACAAACACAAAAATCTCAAAAAACTAAGCATGAACTAATTTTCTATTTAAAGTTATTTAGTGCTCTATAAGATGATCTTTTAATTACAAAGTCTCTGAGCCATACCGCGGACAGACAGACAAACGGACAGAGCGGAACCCTAACTCATGTGACTTTGGAACCCTAAAATCCAGCGCTGTTTTCAGTCAATTAGTTAACATCAGTTACTTTTCCAGCGCTGCTTCCCGTCGGTGCAGGGCACGCCGTCGTACGTGCTGGCGGGGCGCAACACGCCGCCGTGCTGCCGCCGCAACATGCGCCGCGGCGCCGCGCACGTGCTGCGCGCGCTCGCGCGGGCCGGCGCGCGCTGCTGGCTCGAGACCGCGGCGCTGCTCGGCGCCGTCGTGCGGTAACCAATATCTTCTCCACCTGCTTACCTTTAGGTTTTAACAACAGCAGCAGCAGCAGAAGCAGCAACAGCAGCAGTCTGTCAGTGTGTGTGTGTGTGTGTGTGCGGCAGGGGATACATGTGACGTAACAGAACTACCTCGCTATACAAATGAAGAATAGTAACAAAATAATCGTACGATATTTAAAAGTGTGTACCTAAATTGAATTGGTATAACCCTCCCGCGCCGCTCCAGTACCGCAGCAACTGATTCAGTTTAGCGCTAGACCTGTAGTAAACCTGCATCGCGGGGCGCTAATTTACCCCTCAACGTTGCGCCACTTCTTTAACGTCGCTGCCGCCACGTGTCTAAAACGAGGATTCAGGCGTTATTTGTATCGCTATTTATTTATTTATTATAAAGCCTTTAATACCCTATGCCCTTCTTGGAGGGTACACTCTCCTTTTTATGTTGGCTTTATAAATCTGCCAGCTGAAAACTAGCGAAATTCGTTTTCTAACCAACCTTATCTCGCTCTGCAGCGGTGATCTTCTACCATGGGCAGAGCATGTGGAAATAGGCATTCATGCGACAGACGTCTCGCGCGTTCCATGGCTTCAAAGAGGTGGCGCCGACCCCGAAGGGTTCGTGTGGGAGAGGGCCACGAAGGGCCACTACTACCGGGTCGCGTATTCGGGCACCAACAACGCCTACGTGCTGGTGCTACCGTTCGTGGCGAAGAACGGCACGATGTGGCCTGCTGACTGGGTGTTGGCGCACCAGAGGGCGTTCCCTGAGAGGCACTTGCATCCGCTCGCACAGGTGAATTAGTTTTTTAAAGTTTTAAGCCCGCCCTACATTTAACCCGCGGATCGCGCGAAAAAGCCGTGAACGGCGCGAACCGTAAGTGTGAAGCTGTTTCGCGTAATCTTCGCGGTTTCGGGAATTGTTCTCCGATTTTTGTCGTTTTTTGTCCCGTGTCAAAGGGACCGCGAACTTCTCTGTGAAATTACCGTGAACTACTGCGAGTGTAGTGTAGAGTCTCATGGTTCGGCAACTTCGCGCCGCGAAATCGTGCCGTGATCCGCCGGCTAAGTGTATAGGGGCCATAGGGGGCTTTGAACTATTTGGCAAGGCAAGAACAAGCAATATGTTAAGTGCAAGATGATTACTCACGATGCAGGCCGTAAGAGTTTGAAATGCTGGCTGTTTGTACCTTACCACTTATTACTTTTCTACTGCCAGTGATATAATTCACAGCTGACTAAACTTCATGTTTGAACGTGTTGTCAACAGATCCAGTTTGCTGGGCGACAAGCTCCTGCACCGAACGACGCTCGTGCGTTTCTGGACCTCAAACTAGGCGCCGGCGCAGTCGAGAGGTGCAACAGGATCGGAGCAAAACTCTTTTACCCTTAACCGATTGAGTGCAGTAAGGTTGACAGTAAGGTTACAGTAGTGTTGCCAGGTCTAGACTATCATAAACTGGTACAGTGCTAGAAAAAAATCGGGACTTGGGCAGAGCGGGCAAAATGCCACGGCTCTCGGTCTGGAAGGCCGTGAGCACAGGAGGAACTTGATATTTATTTAATTTTTAATAAAAGTGAAAGGAAGGGCCCTACCCGACGAATTTGCCACGGGCCTCAGTTGGTATAGTTACGCCACTGGACTTCGGTTTTCAAATCGTGACAGTACAAAAATCGTGCGAATTACAGCCCTCTTGCAATGCCAATTGTGACATTTGTGACAAACCGTTTTAGCCTTCTCGGATGTCATAAATGAGTATCTTATATATGAACTAAGTATATGGCGATGTGCTGTAAATCGCGGCGTCCCGATCAAGGGTAAATCAGGACGTATCCATAACCCCTGAAAATCGGGACGTCCCGCAGGAATCGGGGCGTCTGGCAACACTAGTTGACATGAAAGTTAGCATCATGCATTGGTCGTGCGACACCGTCGCCGGGTCGGTAGGTGGGTGGCGCCGTTCGAGATATGCTATCTCGTTGCACTGTTTTCTGACGGCGCTAATGCGCTTATATGATTGTAGTCGACGCAAGGCCTTGGTCTCCCGTTAACGGTTACGCCGTGTTAGGAACTTACTATAGAAATAAGTGGTTTATTTTTTAACCAGCGACCCGCCCTCGTTTCGCTTCGGTTTATGTGAGTTTTCTGTAACATCCGTATATAAACCAGTATTGATTAACATATAGAAACCTTTCTCTTGAATTACTACATCTATTGATGAAAACCGCATTAAAATCCGTTGCGTAGTTTGAAAGATGTAAACGTAGGTACATACAGAGGGACAGACGCCGTGAAGCGATTTTGTTTTGTACTGTGCAAAGACGCAACCGAAACGTTAACGCTGGCGTAAAGTCCGATTTACATTGGTCAAGGACAGTGGCACGTACATTGCCAAGGACAGTGGAGTGAAGAAATAGAAAGGGATTCTATTTGGATCGGTTTACACTACTGTAATGTCCACTGTCCACTGTCCTTGACCAAAGTAAATCGGGCTTTACGTTACGGAAAACCAAGGCTTAAGATTAGGCGTTATAGTTAGTCAGTCTTTTAATAAGAGATTTAGGATAGTAGGAGTAAGTTGAATGTACTTCTCTATTTTAAGATGAATAGCGGGTGTTTTTCCGTACTAGATCTAGGAGGAAATGTCTTTGCAACTAATTAGTAACTGTCAAGTCCAATTTTACTAGTACACATAAATGCACAAGGAATATTTACTAACTATCGCCTATCATAAGTTTAAGCACTGCCTTGCTTTGAATTTTGAAGTTTGTGAATATGTTTGTCGCTCAATCACTAATGTCCCTGTTAATAAACTTTTTGATTGGTTATCAGAATTGATGTCATATTTTATAGGCAGTTGTATGAGAAATCCGTGAGCGTTCCAAATTTTGGACTGCTGACTGGGCTGACTTTACTTTGATCTTCTGTATTACCAAAACCACATCAAATACGCCTTAGATACAGTTAAAAGTTTATTTACACTTTTTTTTGCATCGAGGCGGTGCTGACGCGTTTGAATATAACATTAAAATAATTTGTTTCTATAAATCTTTGTAGAGTGACCAAATTGTCTTATAAATCAGTATTATATTGACTTTCAGTTAGACTAATAAGATGCATGAAGTATGTAAATGTAATTTTTGATCTCAAAAGTATTTCTAGTTAAGTAGTCTTAAGCAAATTCGACTAACCATGTGACTTGTAGAAGCCATTCGAAATGGACTTGTTTTGTTTAATATTAGAGTTTATTATATTCTAGTCATTATGCCTAAGATCGTTTTATTTCAGAGCTTTACTAAGTAGTCAATAAAAGTCTTAAATTATGTTTAGCGTTTTATTCTGAGAATCCTAAATAATAATTTAAAAGTAGTGAAGTAGGTGTACTAACCAAGGTTGTATTAAATTCGCATGAATGTTCAATCGTCTTCGAACTTCTCATCCACCACCCCGATTTGGAAGGGTGGGTCGCGGACCAAAGTCAGCAGTTTGTCCAACTTCGCTATCTACAAAATTAATACAATTAAATTTAAGATAAAGATAAAAAAGATAAAAGTCATTTATTCAGTAAGTAGGCCGCACGGGCACCTTTACACGTCAGGAGTCTACCAGCGCTTCCCAAGAGGAGACCACTGCCGAGAAGAAACGCCGCAAGAAACTCAGCAGTCAGTCATTTTTTTAACCATATTTCCTATTACAATGATACAACTTAGTCTAGTATTATATAAAGCTATAAATATTAATTTAAATATAATATCAAATATCATGTGTAGATCAGCAGGAAAACATGGCAAAAATATTAGGAGAGATATAGACGGAGAAAAAGGCAAAAACAAAAAAAAAAAAAAAAACAAAGTTTCGACATGTTTTCCTACATCAACAGTGTCCCCTAGACAAGATAAAGGTTTTACATTTGAACAAATTATTATTGACTAATTTTCGAGTTTAGGCCATGCATTTTTGTCTGCTAGATAATCCTCGACCCTATAATACGCTTTAGACATTAACGACTTTTTCAAGTAATTTTTAAGTGCTGAAAAGGGTAACTTTAAAACTACGTCAGGTAATTTATTATAGAAATGAATGCATTGACCAACAAATGATTTATATACTTTACGTACGCGAAATTTTCTAATAGCAATTTTATTTTTATTTCTTGTATTTAAATTATGTATATCAGAATTTTTGGTGAAAGAATCTAAATTTTTAATAACATAAATAATATTCTCATAAATAAATTGAGATGCACAGTTAAGATATTAATTTCTTTAAATAGTTCTCTTAAGGAGTCACGAGAATTTAAGTTATAAATAGAACGAATGGCCCTTTTTTGTAAAACAAATATAGTTTGTATTTCAGCTGCCTTACCCCAAACCAGAATACCGTACGACATGACACTATGGAAATAACTATAATAAACTAAGCGAGCTGTTTCAACATTAGTTAGCTGTCTAATTTTCCTAACGGCATAAGCTGCCGAACTTAGTTTACCTGCCAGTACAGCTATATGGGGACCCCATTGCAAATTTTTATCTATTGTTATGCCTAGAAAAACTGCCTTATCTACCATTTGCAGACACTCGTCATTTATAAAAATACTAGAATCTACCGGTTTAACATTAGGCAAAGCGAACCTAACACATTTAGTTTTCTTAGCATTTAGTAGTAAATTGTTACTAGTAAACCAATTAAGTACTTTAACTAGTATGGCGTTTATCATACTGTAGTCTACGGACTTTCTATCTACCTTGAAAATTAATGAAGTATCATCAGCAAAAAGCACAATATCACAAAGTTTATCTACTGTTGGTGGTAAGTCATTTATATAAACGAGAAATAGAAAAGGACCTAAAATGGAGCCTTGAGGCACACCTAGTTTCACTGTAGCTCCAATTGATTGCGTTTTGTTTACAACCACTGTTTGAGTTCTGTCACTTAGATAAGAAGACATAAGACTTAAAGCTTTATTGGACAATCCATAGTGTTTTAATTTTAAAATAAGGGTCGAATGATCCACGCAATCAAAAGCTTTGGAAAGATCACAAAATATTCCTACCGCATCACAAGATTTCTCCCAACTGTTATATATGTATTTAATGAGAACAGATGCCGCATCAATTGTTGATCGACCTCTGGTAAACCCAAACTGGTTACTATTAAGTAGTTTATTTCTATTAAAGTGACCTAACATATCATTCAGCATTAGTTTCTCAAAGACTTTACTTAAAACCGGTAGTATGGAAATGGGACGGAAGTTCGTTATATCACTCATGTCGCCCGATTTAAAAAGAGGTATGACTTTACTATATTTCATGAGATCTGGAAAGGTCCCCTCTGATATGCAGTTATTGTAAATTAATGCTAGGTGGGGTGCAATTACATCTATGATATGAAAAACTACTTTAACTGATGTGCCCCACAAATCCTCAGTCTTTTTTAAACTAAGCGATTTAAATACCTTGACTATTGAATCTGAATTTACAGGGCTGAATTCAAAGTTTATATTACATTTACTGACATTAGTGCAAAGTAATGATTTAGCTGCAACCGCTTCAAGTTTCGAGTTATCAGTTAACAAAGGGATGGAAGCCATAAATTGTACCTATCCTATTTTAGTAGAGGATCCGAATAGGAGACGACCTTCACCGGGATGTTTATTCGATACAAAGTATTTTACTCGTATATAAAATTTAATATGTTAAACAAGCAACTGCAACAAAAAAAAAAAAAAATACCGGTAAAATAGGGTGAATAGAGATTCGCGGGGTAAATAGAAATGCAGCCTAAAGTAAAGCATATTCAACTAACTATAAGGCTGACATTTTAACGTAATTTTCTGATAGACTTGTCAATTTAATAATTGTTCTTATTAGTAACAAGTTATGACTTATTTTAGATTGTTTTTCCATTCACCCCGGAAATCTCTATTCACCCCATCTTACGGTACTTACTTATTATTTTTATTAGATATGTACTGAACTGAAATTTTCCCAACCTACCAATTCGCCATATATTACCTACTTAACCTATTAAATTTGATATAAAATACTTTTTATCGAATGAACAGCCCGGTGAAGGTCGTCTCCTATTCGGTGCGCTTGAGGCCCTACTTTGAAAATAGAAGTTCGAAATTACGTTAGCTCCATCCCTTTGTCTCGATTAAGTCTCGAATGACGAGTGACAGGGATGGAGCTATAGTAACTTTGATCTTCGATTTTCAAAGTAGGGCCTCTGGAGCTCGAGGGTACAATTAATGCTTTCAGCTGAGTAAAAAACGCTACTTCTTATTTCGACAGACGAAACAGAAATTTACATTCTCTTAAGTTTTCTCATAAGTACAAAACAACGTGTTGTTTTATTCTTGACACGATTAAAAAAGCCAGTTCGTTTGTAACGGTTGTATAGGATTATTCAGTCCAAAATGATGGCTTATCCTTTGACCAATTCTTTTGATCGAAAATATTTGGAATGGAATGGAAATTATATTTTTTTCTACTCGCGTACTATAAACAGCTAATATTGAAATCGTTAACGGTATCGAAATACCTCCTATAGCGTAACAGAAGCTTGAAAACTGTTCTAGAATGAGAGTTGTCATGGTAATAACAGTTCTATAATAATTATTACAGCATTGTTATTACCATGGTTACGCGGTCATTCGGACTGCGCAACCTGTCGCCACCGCCAAGAAAATGTATGACACAATGCGCAACCATTTGGACACCAGTGAGATGTCCTCCATAGAGCTGTATACATTTTGTTGCTGGCGATGGCGGGCGACTGGTTGTGCCGCCATGGTGTCCCGGTAAAAAGCGGTCTTAGTGTAAAATATTGCAAAAATGCGAAGATTTTAGGAATATAAAATGTGAAAGAAATGTATCTTTACCTGCAAAGACCTTTGATCGACCCCAGCTGCTGCTTTCTTCGGTGGCTTGCACATAACTCGTAGATTCGGTGACAACTTCAATACGTGACACGTTCCCCTATTAAAAATAACACGAATGCATTAAACAAAAGGTCAAGGTAGGTACAAAAAGTTTTTACCTGAGAGACGGATAAGGGGAACCTTTTAACCTGGTAAATAGATTAGTTCTCGAGCGAATAGCGATAAATTACTTTTACGCGGACGGAGACGTGGGTTAAAGCCACAGAACACAAAAAACAGTAGAAGTGGGAAGTGGGCGTGTCACGTGTGGCATAGTTATGCGGAGTTCCGCATAACCTAGCTCAGTTTGCCGCTGTCACTTGTGCGTGACAGTTGTGCGAATAATATTTTTAGAAAAGGAAATAAACCAAAAAGCATGCCTTACTGTGCTATTTTGGAGTGTAAAAACGATAGCCGCACCAAAAACGTCTCCCATGGTGGCGTGTCGTATCATAGGTAAGTATTATTTTATTTACTTTTAATATATTTCTCATTTTATGTTTTCCGCAAGACATTATGATTTGTGTACCAACCAAAAATGAACTTTATGTCAAAAGGGTAAGGTCGATTTGTAACCTTGATAGAATAAGGTGATAAATCTCGAATGTTCCACGCTACTCGGACCGAACGCGCTGCGTGAGTAGAGAGAGGGTGTTGTCGATAATGTTATCGATTATTCATATTCATATCATAAAATACATAAGACTTCTAACATAGTATAAATAGACAAGTAGCTCGACTCCGGCCCTTTAGGAGATTCTGATACCTATTGCCGCTCGGGCGTCAGGGTTGTCCGAACATGTTTTTCAATTTTGGTCACCTACTTGACCATACCTAATTTGATCTATGATTTATAATCATAGTAGTTTTCATAAATTACACAAACCTAAAGTAGGTAAGTATAAATATTGTTAGGTACCTACCCCAGTACCAAATTTAAATTATTTTCCTTACATACCTACTTTTTCTCTGTTGAACCCTAAATAATATGTTTATAGGTATATGATGTGATATGTAAATTCCTTTTTGACCTTGATAATGCCGCTTTCGCGTAAGGCGGCTTCCTTTGACTACATACTTGTCTGTTATTGGTGGTTTAGGCTTTGGGTACTAGGCAACGATACATAATTACTTATGTAGTGAAAAATACATACTTAATATTACTATATAGGTACATATAAAACACCTAAGACTCAGAAACAAATACCTACTCGCACTCTTCACACGAATATTTACCGCTATCGTAAGCAGTACTTAGTCACTAGGTCACTACCAGCTACCTTGGCCATCAACGTCGTCACATGTTAACTGACACGTCACACTCAATAACTTAAATTACCTACCTACTTAATACGTATTTATTTCACCTAAGTAGGTATCTATTCTATAGGTATAGGCAAGCCGGTACGAAATACCTTATTAATTGAGTAGGTATTTACATTAATCACTTGCAGCTTTTATTAAATCTAGATAGTTGTAAGTACCTACCTAAGCTAGGTTTAGGGCACAGTTTAGGCGTTTTGAAACGAAAGAAAATGTCACGCTGACAATAAAATAGATTTAACAAAAGCTGCAAGTGGGCTGTAAGCTATAGGTAAATATCAAAAAATTAACAGCATTCTTCACAACACCAACTCTAAATAGGTATGAAGGTACTCACCTTTCCGACTCAAAAGGTATGTGGAAAAACGATAGCTCCGGATTTCTTACACCATTATTTAAACACCCGTAAACTGAACAATATTTTAAGTTTTCGACAAAGACATTGTCGCTCGATGTTTTAATTTAACGCGCACTACCTACAACCATAAACGTGACCGAACGCAATGATGACGCCGCGACCCCGTCTAATCACCATTCCCGCACCTCTGCTTGTAGTTTCGTGTGCGAGGTTCGCCCCGCCCACAGCCGTACGGTCGGCGTAACGCACACGTGCAAGCCGCGCGATGTACCTTTGTTTGAAGACGAGCTACTTCTCTATTTATACTATGCTGCTAAGAAGAAAAATTTAATTCTAATTATTTTATCGACATAACAACTGCAATGAGCTACGTGCATTACTAAGTTGCGACAAAGAAGGTGTCTGTCTCTGTCGCACAAAAACAAACGTTATCGTTCCGCTACTCAACACTAGATGGCAGCACTTTGTAAGCTAACTTGTGGTTTTACATCTGTTTGTCATAAGTCGTAAAAATGCGTTCTATAATTTAAACTATGCTGCATGGAATTAAAGTTTACGTTACGTTAACGGATTATGGTGCATATTCTTTTATGATTTAAAATCCTTCGACCAATCATTTTCAAGATTTCTTAGTGGTTGTTTTTATGATAGTGTGAGTTTTGGCGACAACCGGTCTCATAGTTAGCGAGGCTCATGCCACTTCCACTGTTTTTTCTATTCCGTGGTTAAAGCTATTACTCATTCTATACACAACCAATAACGTAAACTTGTGCATGAAAACTCGAAATTTTCAAATGCTGAGACACGCGGATTGATAAGCAAAAAATATGAAACAAAATAAATTATCTCCAATTTTGTTTTTAGTGTGCAACAAATATCTAAACGATAAAAACAGTTTCACAGTCGATACATTTTTAAGCAATGTTGCTATGAGGTAAACAAAGCCGGACAGACTCACATGACTGCGGAGCTCTAAAAAGAGTTTTCGTGTACAAAAAAAGTAGAATTCCCTACTGCCTCCAGAGAGATTTGAACTCTCGACCCCTGGTTTACAAGACCAGTGCTCTAACCCCTGAGCTATGGAGGCTATAAAGCTAATAAATTATAAACTCATTCATTAAACGAACCGAAACGTAAACTTTTGCATGAAATAATCACAATTTTTAAGTGCTAATACATCACACGCGGATTGATAAGCAAAAAATATGAAACAAAATAAATTATCTCTAATTTTGTTTTTAATTTTGTTTTTAGCGTGCAAGAAATTATTAATAATATCTAAACTAGGTATAAAAACAGTTTCATAGCTGATACATTCTTGAGCAATGTTGCTATGAGGTAAACATAGACGGACAGACTCGCACACATATTAGTGTATTTGTGTGACTGCGGAACTCAAAAATGAGAATTCGTTTAAAAAAAAAGAATTGACTACTGCCCCCAGAGAGATTTGAACTCTCGACCCCTGGTTTACAAGACCAGTGCTCTAACCCCTGAGCTATGGAGGCGTTGCGGTGGCGAGCGAAATACTGGTTTAAAAGCTGTGGGCCCCATTTTACTAGCAAACATGACGTCAACGAGGCGCATCCAGATAAGTTAACATGACTCAATGGTTATTAATGTTATTATAATGTGTACAAGTAGGAATAATGTTGGTTAGGTTTTAAGAAAGTGTTTTTACTTTGTGTCGCCACAGACGATTATTGGCAGAACCGCATTAAAATCGATCCTCGTTAGTTTCTTCGTCTTTTTGGAGACCACGGCTTGAACACAAATTGGCCGATATTTGTTAACGTTCAAGTCAAACACGTACACCTGAAAAAGAAAATGCCTACGTTTGGTTTGACACGTACAGTCGTAAGCATTAATATCTCTACGGCCATAACGCCAAATATCTGTGTAGGTACCGACCTACCTACATAGACTTTATTAGGTAGATACTATAGATAGAATCTCTAGTAATAGACACTGCTTCTCTATAGAGTCTCTATTACTAATTACTATGGAGCCTCTATCCTCTATAATATTACCATAGAAATTCTATCGAATATTTTTCTAATGCCACAATAGGAGGCTACGATATCCAGATGACTGTTGTAACTTATACGTAATTAATTAAGTACGAAACGAAATGCGGAAATAGAGATCAAATTAAATAAAAATAATTAAGGTTTGACGACATAGAGCCATAAGACATCGAATATTTTAGACTCTGACGTCACTTCGTATCACCCGATACATGTCTGCATGAATACAAGAGATTGTGTGTGTAAAATCATGACTAAATATAGAAAAACCGGCCAAGTGCGAGTCGGACTCGCGCACCGAGGGTTCCGTTCCTCTGCACAGTAGGTATTATTATATTCCGATTTTAATTCGATTTCGTACTTGAGCATTTTTTAATATTTGTTGTTTTTCTTCAGGGTTTGTACTATAATCATACCGAATTTGACGCTTGTATGTTTTACCGTTATAATGATACAACAGAAAAAAAATACGTTGAAAAGAAACGTTTCTTGTGGAACCCGTTACTCCACGTCCTTTAAATTAATTATTTGTTAGTAAATCCGCCGTAATAACATATTATTCAGAAAAAAAAACCAACCCGCTATCTATATTACAGCTCAAAAGATCAACTCTTTAAAGTAAGGACGGACGGACAGATGGACGGACAGCGTAGGCATATTAGGTAACGTAGGCCCTTCGGGCACGGAAGCCTAAGAATTTATACTTAAAGGTTAACTGAGAGAGGTCCCTCAAGTTCGCTATCATACATACCCTTTGGGTTTCTGTTTCTTTTTTTAATTTGCTATTTTCCGTTAGGCACATAATGAGTTTACTTACATACATATCATACATACCTACTTATATACCGAAACAATTCACGACCGAGGACCCCGTTGGCACACAAACGTAGCAAATTGGTGGCAGACAGTCGTTGGTGACGTGACAAAATGACAACCAAAATAGCTAATTAAAATTTGTTCTAAATTAATAGTTAAGTTAGACAACAACGTCTTCTACTGGAAAAAAACCACTTTAGGCAAGAAACCATCTCTCCACATCTACCGACGTAGGTAAAAAAAACATTTTTGTAACTTTGCAATGTATTTTTATTCATAGTTAATTTACTTTCAATTTCTTCACTTTCTTACAACTTACTAATTTGTTGTACTGTGGTATATTCAGGGTTATTAAATAAAAAAATCTTAGTTTCTGGTAAACTTGATAACCTTTGGGGTGCAGTAACGACCGTCTGCCACCAATTTGCTACATAGATACGGGGTCTGTCTGTACATACGGACTCGACTGAATAGCTACGGATGGCTACCAATCGCCCTAGACAAGATACATTTGGCAAACGTTGTCGTTATCGAAAATGTATAGGAATGACGCAAGCTGCCATATGGTCGGTTTCGAAAATCGTCTACGTCGCTTACGTAGTTGCTATTTTTTTTTAAATACCCTTAAAGTTATATATTTCTCATCGAAGATACACTTTCTTTGGTATTTTTTTAAATATGACTGAGCCGATAACAAAACACGTGCTCATTATTTTTTCTTCTTCTTTAACATAATAATCAAACCAGTAGGTAAATAGCATTTTTTTTTGAAAAAATATATCTATTGAAACGAATGGGTTTAGTCAGTTTTCAGTACTTTAGAGGACAATTTCTCACAACAGGTTGAGATTGGGCAGTTAAAAAAAATACGTGTCTGTTATTTTAGACCACTCTCTAACATATATCAAAATAAACCAAATCAGAGCCGGACAGTTGAGCACCTTTCCTGGTGAGTTAATGTTGCTATGACTTACAACATACCTACTTTTGGTTTGATTTGGCCGATTAGAATGGTTTGAATATTCCTTACTTCCTTACTCTAATGTTAAAGATTGAAAATAATAGACATATATATCACTTAAAACAGATTCTCTACCTTGCCGTCAGCAGTGCAGGCTGCGAACACCGTGCTGGAATAAGGGGCCCACTTCACGTCGCCTACTGGAGACCCTAATTCGAACATAAATAGAGGCTCGCTGCAACAAAAACAAATAAGTACATAAAATGTCTTTTTAACGAATGTACTAAGAGTTTTTAAGCCATCTAGGTAGCTTAGTGGCCCCAAAGTTGCGTAGATCGCGAACCACCAAAAAAACCAACTATATGGGACCCGTCCTCTGTCTGTAGCTCTATGGGCTGTCCTATCAGATTCACTCAGTATATGACCCAAACTTGCGAAAAGATTTTCACTATAGTCTACTCTGTAGAAACATATTTCTTTGCTTAAGGCCGGCCGCATACATTCGTTTTCCGTATACGGTTTCCGGATACGTTTTCCGCATTCGGACATCCGCGGCCGGCCGCATACATACGGTTTCCGTATACGTTTTCCGAATGCTGAAACCGTATTCGGAAAACGTATGTATGCGGCCGGCCGCGGACGTTCGAATACGGAAAACGTATTCGGAAACCGTATACGGAAACCGAATGTATGCAGCTGGCCTAAAAGGTGGAAAATAAACGGTTTTCTCTAATAAGGTTATTTATGCTTTCTATGTACTATCAGACCATTGGAACCTTGACCCACCATAGAACTGTGTCACAGAGACGTTATGATTCAAGTCATAAGAAGTGTCAAACAAATTGTTTTATAATGTCACTGTGACACCGTTCTATGGTGGGTCAGGGTTCCATTGGGCTGATTGTATGTAAGTAGGGGTAGGTTTCCATTCAAGATGACGGCTGGCGCCCCCGTGTCGGGAGGATTTTATTAGGAACTATACATTAATGTCAAAAGCACTAATATATACAGGACCACTGCGTCAAATATATGAACACATAGACATTATTATCAATAGGGGCGTGTCGATATTTTTGACGTCTTGGGAACGTGTATACGTAAATATTATTTTTTACTTTGACTGTGTAGTGTACTTAGTACCTACTCACCTACCTATTCGATGATGACAACTATTTTATCTTGTGTATAATTCAAACTTTATAATATTTACCTACTTACTTAGTTATTGTTATAATATAATAAACATAAATAAATTAACCTTAAAATATGTATTTACAACACGCATAACAAATAACAATGTATAACTAATTACTAAAAATTCTGTAATATAATAATATTTAATATCTTGTACGTTGCGCGGACAAACAAACCAAGAATTCATATTAGATGCCGCGTATCACGCGATCGCCGCTCGGAACGCCGATGTACAACCGAACGTTTCCGAGCGCGAGCGAGACGAAGGCGCGCCGCGCCGGACACCGCTTCGCGGCGAGCGCCGCGTCACTAGTCGAAGGCCAAAACTTGATTTGTTTTGATGTGCACGCAGCTCGTAATCTGATTTCTGTACCTACCTAACTCGGACGCTTACGTTGTTAATTTTGAGTTGTGATACTTGTGATTGTGTTTGTCAGTTACGTTTTGTACCTATCTATTGTCTTTCGATCTTTCGTGGTAAATTACTAACATTTGCTCCTTCTATTATTTACGTTTTTGTGAATTAAATCTGTGTTGTGTTAACTACGGACTTATGATTTAAAACCCGTTCATATAACCACATTGGTGACCCCGAGAAAGAACATACTTACCATGCCCGAAGACGAAAAAGAACACATCATGCCCGAAAAAGAGTTGGAATTAAACCGAGTCGGTGTAAGAGTTCGGCCATTTTACCCGGATAAACCGGCGCTATGGTTTATGCAGCTCGAGTCGAGAGCCAGTTTGCGTTGGCCAATATAAAAACGGACTCTACAAAATTTCATTATGCTTTGGCGCAGCTGGATTCGGCCTCGGCATCTATCGTGGAGGACGTTATTACTGCTCCGGCGTCGGCAAACAGGTACGAGCAGCTAAAAACCGAGCTCACTAAGCGATTGTCAGATTCGCGGGAGAAGAGGATAAACCAGCTTCTTACCAACGAGGAGTTGGGAGATAGGAAGCCAACACAGTTTCTCCGGCATTTAAAAAGCTTGGCTGGTCCCGGCGTACCTGAAGAGTTTTTGCGGTCAATATGGACCAGCAGACTACCAGCAACTACGCAGAGCATCATCGCATCTCAGGCGAAGCTACCGTTGGACGAGGTAGCCGAGTTAGCCGACCGGATTCATGAGGTCGTTCCACCACGCCCGCAAGTAGCAGTAGCATCGACATCATCAACGTCAGCATCAGCATCCGCATCAGCGTCAGCATCAGTACCACATTCTCTGAGCCAGGAGGTCGCAGCACTGTCCCAGCAAATGCTGGCACTGACGTCGAAGATCGACCGAATGTCACGCCAGCGCAGCCGGTCAAAAACACCTGGAGGACAGCGCGGTCATGGGCGTGCGCCATCAGCACAAAGGACGAATTCCAACTATCGGAAGTTCCCAACATGCTGGTATCACCACAAATTCGGCGAGAATGCGAATCGTTGCGTACAACCGTGTGATTTTGCGGGAAACGCCCAGGGCAATCGGTAATGGCGGCCGACGACTGCCCGAGTACCGGTCGCCTTTTCGTAACAGATCAGCGGTCAAAAGTGCAATTTTTGGTGGACACTGGCAGTGACTTATGTGTATTTCCAAAATCAATGTTAAAAACCCGGTGTATAAAAACTGATTTAGTTTTAAGCGCGGCAAACGGCACCGCGATCTATACCTACGGTTTTGTTAATTTTATTTTAAACTTAGGATTGCGCCGTGACTATGCCTGGCGATTTATTGTAGCAGACGTAACGAGGGCAATAATAGGCGTCGATTTTTTATCCTATTATGGCCTTGTTGTCGACGTGAGGAATCAACGCCTCATCGACGGTACCACTTCGCTCACCACCCCGGCGTTGCTTGCGCGGAAATCGGAGGACGTCACTTCGGTAAAGGTAATGTCTGGTAATTCTATATATCATTCCATTCTCGAACAGTACCCCGAAATTACACGTCCACCTGGAATACACCGCACACCCACACATAGTACAGTACACCACATACGTACTACACCTGGGCCGCCAGTATCTAGTACACCCCGCCGGCTAGCTCCAGACAAATTAAAAATTGCCAAAGCCGAGTTTGATGCAATGTTACACAGTGGTGTCTGCCGACCATCAGAATCCCCATGGTCCTCTCCACTTCACCTGGCTCCAAAGAAAAACGATGGGTGGCGTCCATGTGGTGATTACAGGATGCTTAACGCCCGGACTATCCCGGATAAGTATCCAATCCGCCACATACAGGACTTTTCCCACAGCCTTTCCGGTTGTACAATTTTTTCGACCATCGACCTGGTAAAGGCGTACAACCAGATCCCCGTACACCCTGATGACATCGCGAAGACTGCTATAACGACTCCGTATGGTCTCTATGAGTTCCCATTCATGACGTTTGGGCTCCGTAATGCCGCCCAGACGTTCCAGCGCTTCGTCGATGAAATGCTCAGAGGCCTGGATTTTGTTTACGCCTATCTCGACGACTTTTTGGTTTTTTCACAGGATCAGGAGACCCACGAGCAACACTTACATCAGCTCTTCCGCAGACTCAAAGACTTCGGCATGGTGGTGAATACAGCGAAGTGCACCTTTGGCGTATCAGAAGTTACCTTCCTTGGTTACCGCATAACAGCCGAAGGAACCACGCCGCTGCCCGCCAAGGTTCAGGCTATTCAGAGCTTCCCGGTGCCGAAGACAGTCAAGGAGCTGCGTCGTTTTTTAGGTATGCTTAATTTTTACCGCAGGTTTATCCCGAACGCGGCCAACCACCAAGCACCTTTAAACGCTTTGCTGACCGGTTCTGTCAAAGGTTCCCATCCTGTTCATTTTTCTACACAGGAGAGTGCAGCATTTCAGGCTTGCAAGGACGGTCTTTGCCAGGCAGCCATGCTGGCTCACCCAGACTGTCACATGAAGCTCGCGTCGGTGACTGACGCTTCTGACAAGGCTATCGGCGCAGTACTACAGCAGAAAAAGGATGACGAGTGGCAGCCGTTAGCTTTCTTCTCGCGAAAGCTCAGTCCAGCGCAGGTAAAATATTCTCCCTATGATCGCGAACTTCTGGCGATTTACGAGAGTGTGAAGTATTTTCGACACATGGTGGAGGCTCGAGACTTCACGATCTATACAGATCATAAGCCTCTCACCTTCGCGTTCCACTCTCATAAAGAAAATTGCTCCCCACGACAGTTTAGGCACCTGGACCTGATAGCCCAGTTTACAACAGACATCAGGCACATATCCGGTAAGAATAATGTCGTGGCGGACACGCTTTCTCGCATAAAGGAGATCTCACAACCTGTCCCTGCCGAGAAGATAGCTGCTGCTCAACTTGCAGACCAAGAGCTCGAACAGCTGCAAGCAGATTCGTCACTGCAGCTGGTAAGAATAAATATCCCTGGTTCTCAGAGTTACCTCTACTGCGACGTCAATAACAACACTCAGAGACCATTCATTCCCAAGGAACTACGTAAGTCGGTGTTTAACAGTCTTCACTCCTTGAGCCATCCCGGCGCTAATGCCACCGCCAAGCTGGTTGCAGAGCGTTACGTCTGGCCTGGAGTCAAAAAAGACTGCAGAGAATGGGTACGTACTTGCTTAGCCTGCCAAAGCTCTAAGGTCACTCGCCACGTCTCTGCTCCTTTAGGTAGTTTCAAATTACCACAGTCGAGACTAACTTTTGTCCACATAGACTTAATAGGCCCGTTGCCATTGTGTCAAGGTTTACGCTATTGTCTCACAGCCGTCGATAGATTCACGCGGTGGCCAGAGGCAATACCATTGGCGGACATGACGGCTGAAACGGTGGCAAAAGCATTGTTAAGTGGTTGGATATCCCGCTTCGGTTGCCCAGCGGATATTGTGAGTGACAGAGGGGCTCAGTTTGAATCGGACCTTTTTAAGCAGTTAGCCATCATAGCCGGTTTCCAGCACCGAAGAACGACCGCTTACCATCCCGCATCAAACGGTCTCGTCGAGAGGTTCCACCGACAGCTCAAGGCTGCCATCACCTGCCACAGAGGAAGCAGTTGGGTGGAAGCACTTCCACTTGTCCTACTCGGAATACGTAGTGCTTATAAAGAAGACGTTCAGGCTTCTACGGCTGAACTTCTTTATGGGCAACCTTTGCGACTTCCAGGTGAATTTTTCAACCCAGGACCAGATGAAACCACTGACGTCACGGACTACTTGTCACGGCTTCGCAGTTTCGTCAGAGACCTACGCCCATCACCAGCCTCACGGCACAGTGGTAAGCGTAATACCTTCATTTTTAAGGATCTGTCCACATCGAGTCACGTCTTTCTTCGAGACGACACGATAGGGGGCTCTCTGAAACCTGCATACACAGGACCTTACGAGGTTATCACCAGAAAGGATAAAACCTTCAAAATAATGGTAAAAGGTAAACAAGTAACAGTATCTGTTGACCGTATCAAACCGGCCTTCATACTGCGCGACCCAGACACCCCACCTCATACCTCATCAAACACCTACACAAACATTCATCGCTCAAATTCATGCACACCCCACCAGACATTACCGAGTGCCAAGGATGACGTAGTCAAAACGACGCGTTCAGGACGTCACGTTCGCTATCCCGCCCGTTTATTATCGCCCTAGACGGTCTCTGGAGGGGGGTGATGTAGTGTACTTAGTACCTACTCACCTACCTATTCGATGATGACAACTATTTTATCTTGTGTATAATTCAAACTTTATAATATTTACCTACTTACTTAGTTATTGTTATAATATAATAAACATAAATAAATTAACCTTAAAATATGTATTTACAACACGCATAACAAATAACAATGTATAACTAATTACTAAAAATTCTGTAATATAATAATATTTAATATCTTGTACGTTGCGCGGACAAACAAACCAAGAATTCATATTAGATGCCGCGTATCACGCGATCGCCGCTCGGAACGCCGATGTACAACCGAACGTTTCCGAGCGCGAGCGAGACGAAGGCGCGCCGCGCCGGACACCGCTTCGCGGCGAGCGCCGCGTCACTAGTCGAAGGCCAAAACTTGATTTGTTTTGATGTGCACGCAGCTCGTAATCTGATTTCTGTACCTACCTAACTCGGACGCTTACGTTGTTAATTTTGAGTTGTGATACTTGTGATTGTGTTCGTCAGTTACGTTTTGTACCTATCTATTGTCTTTCGATCTTTCGTGGTAAATTACTAACATTTGCTCCTTCTATTATTTACGTTTTTGTGAATTAAATCTGTGTTGTGTTAACTACGGACTTATGATTTAAAACCCGTTCATATAACCACAACTGTACCTACAGACTACGTAACTTATATTATATGCATAAAGTTGCGCAGCTGTGTTAATCAACCTATTAATCATGTCGTGTTTATTTACCTACCACATCACGATATTTACCCAAGTAACAATATAAGTGGGAATAATTAGGTTGCCGTACTGTGGCCGCTCATTCTTATGTTTGTGTGACGTACGTCAGTTTAATTGCTGGTTGGTCCCATTTGCTGCTCTTAGCGTAACGATAGAAAGAGCAAACACGCGGCTACGGACTAAGTGCTAAAATGAGAGGTTTATTACATAAAAGATCCCATAGGGTCATAGTGTAAAGAACCCCACCATTAAGAAAAGATAAGATAAGATAAAACACGCGGGCGCAATGCGGATGAGAAATTCTACGAAGTCTTCACAAGAAGTACGTAATGTGGGAAGGGGGTAAACAATAGCGCAGCGCGTTTCAAATATAGTACCTAATTTATAACCCACGAACTCTACTAGGTACCGATTTCATTTCTTGTACAAAGTCAGTTAGTGAAGAGAGGCGCACCATCGCGAATTTAAGTTAATTGACCTTTCCTGGGACCAATTCAAATTATCACTAAGCGGTAGTGACGATTGTTAGCGTCAAACAGTGTGATTTAACTTTTCATAACGGAGAGGTCGATAAACGTAACTGTCGCTCTATGAAATGTTAAATGAGGGCCTTCATTCTACTGTGGAATACCATAATCATATTGACTTTCACAGTTTATGGTATTGTTTTTAACTCGGCCGCCATTACTCTCAACTAAATAAGAGCTATCGTAACCTTGACAATACGATTACACTAAGGCAATATGCTGTTACCAAGTGGAATAGAGAGCCAATGCGTAGTAAGTAGGTACGATTAGTACGGTTGAACTCAGAAGTAGCGGTATATTTTAGTATCTTGTCGCAGCTATTGATAAACTAAATTGAAACCATTCTCACTTTAATATGTCACTGTGTACACTAAAATGTACAACTACTTGTAAGTTTAACCGTACGAGTATACAGGTTATAGGTTACCTATGTTATTTTTAAATATCCAAATGCAGTTCTTCTTTTTCAAAATCGACACCTTAGTTCCTAAGAACATATTATCCTAATTCATCCTGATCACCAGAGGTGTGACTCGGAGCAAGTTCTAGGGATTTGATCAATAAGATGTCGATTTAAATTTCTACATGTTCTCATTGAAAATCTTACTATAAGGAGGCTCTTGATATGAGCCTCTGAGAGCCTGAGTACCATCGATTTAACTTTTTGTCGCAAAAATATTTTGCTACATCACTTTAGTATTCGTGTCTGTTGATCACCCTGAAAGCAAATCTTTAAATCTGCTACCAGACTGTCAAATACCGCCGTGAAGCAACTCTGCACATTCAGCTCCAACGACCCGCAAGTCAGGTCAATTTTTTATGGAAATCAGAGTTCTTGGCATTAAATGTGTTAATAGGCCAATTTATACAAGATAGGTACTCACTCTCTCCCGTCCTCCCATATCTTGATCCTCCAATCGCCGGAGCAAGATGCGTAGATGCTATTGTTGAATTTGTTGTAGTGGATCCGGTACACTGGCATGTGGTGACCGTGCACCGATCGCACGTAGTTCCGGTTGTACTTGAGGGAGCATGTATGGATCATGCCGTCTTCCGTGCCCACCATAAATATTTCTTCCTTCTCAGGGTGGAAGCAGATGGCGCTGCCGCAACCTTGACGAGTTGGTTTGGTTTAAGGTTAGAGAAAGGGCTGCAAACTCATGGGTTACTGCATTGCACGTACTATGTTCGAAATACGGATGATGTTGATTTAATTGCATGTAGAGTAAGGTAACAAAAAAGGAGAAGAATCCTTATCGAAATAACGAGAAATCAAAAGAATTCCTTATAATGAGCCTCTAATATTAAAAGTTCTAATTCAGAGGTTTCTAAATTACTTAGTACTTGATGAAAATTAACCTCTTCATAATCTAATTCTAAATTTATTTACTTTTGGTTTGCGATTACATACTCTAACTAATTAATCATGAATTTTGCAAATAGTTTACACGCATAGGCCTGTACTGTCTGAGTGCATTTCACGAAAGCATTACTGATGAGCTTTATGGGTGTAGGAATTAGGAATGTAGTGGTACTGTTGACAGTGAGCACGGTCCCGTCGGGCCCGGGGATGGGCGGCATGGGCGAGGTGAGCGTGATGATGGTGGTGGCCTGCAGCTCGCCCGGCATCACGGCCCACTGCACCACGCGCCCGTCGCCCGAGATCGAGAAGAACGACGCCTCGCCGTCTAACAGCCGAGGACCCCACCGGATCTAAATGTATCAATAATCCGTAGAGCTTGACCACCTTGAAATGACAAGCCACCCGGCTAAAACTTCATACAAATTTTACATAAATTGCCGTAAATAGGCAAAATAATTTAATTCAGTTTTATGTGACGTTATGTGCGCTATCGCCTTTTAAACATAGCCTACCTACAAGTCATGCACCGTCACTTCTGCATCGTGATATTGCAACATTTAAGTGACGTTTAGCTTGATTATCATCTGTTTTTGTTCAAAGTTCTGATGCACTGATATATTTTTGTAAGCATACTGCGTGCATCATACGTGCAACGAGATACAACTCGCCGCCGACTGTAACATAGGACTAAAGCCGCATAGGCACTGAAGCCTGATTTACATTGGTCAAAATGGTCAAGGACAGTGGACAGTGAGTAAACCGATCGGACAGTATCGAGCGAGTCTAGTTGCCTTACCAGTGGATCCAAATAGAATCGCTTTCTATTTTTTCCGCGATGTTCCAGTAAGATCACCTACTAGGATCCCCTACCTATTAATTTTGTACGTGGGGGATCCTAGCAGGTGATCATACTGGACATCGCGATTTTTTCACTCCACTGTCCTTGCCATTGTACTTACCACTGTCCATAACCAATGTAAATCGGGCTTGAGAGTGGAGGTAACGCGGTGCGGTGCGTTCTAATACCAAAACCGCCTCCGCCACGCTTTTACAATGCTTTTTTGTACGGGAACGCGCCGCATCGCGCTGTGTATCGGCATAAAGAGACAGTTGTCTTACCTCCCACACAATGCTCGTGTGTTTGTCGTGCACCGAGTCGGACTTGTACTGGTAGGCAGATTCCAGCGTCAACTGCGCGTTGTACACGCACACGTTGCCGTCGTAGCGCCCTAGTACGAGATATGTTAATTTAACCATATGCCGTGCCCAGCTGACGTGTTTGTTTTGCATTCTCGACGTCCCGTAAGTTTATTTAGCAAATAGTAGTTTAAGGCTTTTTGATCATGTACTTAGATAACTATTACGTTCATAAAGTACCTACCGTAAACGCATTCACTGTCACCCTCTTTTCCTGGACATTCGCCAGGTGCCGCACTTTGCTGTGTGCCTCCAACGCACATATGAGTTCATACTAATTTAACATTGGTTTGTTCGCATTGGAACTAGGTAATTATTCTAACAAGAGGAACACCTTGTTTTGAAAAAATCTGTTTATTATATTTGATAACATTAATTCTGATTACCAGAAAAACAATTCAGTGTTTGTGATGATTTCTATCGATGTTTATAATTCAAATATTTTTACCGAAAGTAATCATAATAATATTACGTAGGTTCTTATAGTATAATTTGGGGCATTAGAAATCTTCTTATCGAAGAAGTAACATATTAGACATAAGTAGAACATTTCAAAATTCCGAACTCATAATATGCCTTGGAGGCACAGGGTGGAAGTCACTAAATATAATGAACGCGTCTGGGCGTTCAAGGCACTACTGGGTGAAAGTAACGAAACCGCATATATGCGTTGGTATCAGTGAATGCGTTGATTAAAACAAAATATAGGGAAACCAATACGTGGGCGTCATTGTTAGGTTAAAATTCGTCGGTAACCTTAGGCCGGGGACGTACTAGCGAGCTGTAACTGTAACCGTAGCAGTTACAGTAACGAGCTTCTAAAGTCGCCATCAATCAAGAACTTGTGAACGATGTAAACACATTAGTACTGTTTGACACATAACCTTAAATATTCATCAAGCATAATCACATCGGATCTCTAATAATTAGCAGTTTAAAGTGGTTGTATCATCCGTAGTTCTTGGACGATTTTAATTATAATGACACTTTTGGAGATCTTTTACGGTATGATTGAAAAAAATCCATGCATATTCCCTAAAGGTAGCGGTTCGCGCCGCGACAGAGACAAGCGACCGAGACATGAGACCGAGACCGGAGACACGAGACTACTGGTCCGGGGCAGCGACCGTCTCACTGTCTCCTGTCTCTGTCTCGCTCGCAAACTGTCGCTTATACATTGCCTAACGTCAAGTGACGGTCGCGGTCTCCGGTCGCGGTCTCCTGTCTCGGTCTCCTGTCTCTGTCGCGGCGCGAACCGCCACCTTAACGCGTTGAATAGAAAACTGAAAAGGTAACCTCACCAACGCATATGAGGTAAGGCGTGTCCTTGTAGATGTCCAGGCAGATGAGCGGCGACTCGGTGACGACGGCGTACTCGGGGTACGCTGGGTTCTTAATGCTGTACAAGCACAAGCATCCCTCGTTCTGTTGATTCGTGAAATCCACTGAAGCATGAAAGGTTTTATTTAACACGTAGGTCGTAGGTATTTTAGTAAGGTTCCACAGCGAGCGTTCAGAGTCGTGCGTTCACGTTAATGTAGTAGATGACTTGGATCTTTAGAGATCTTTCTGGGTGAACATCTAATCCAAGCCATCGAATAAAATTCGAATTTCTAGACTGCTAGCGAAGGAATCCGTGCCTCAATGATAACGAGGCCTGAAGTTTAAAGCATTTGCCCCAGAGGATATCAACCTTTTTACTCTATTTTTTGTAATTTAAACTGTGCGTTTAAACCTGTACGCAGTCGCGAACAGGCCCTAATAATAAGGGTTTCAAGTGACCTGAGGGGCTAGACAAGATACATTACGCTAACCAGCGTTTCTATTCGTTACGTTTTTAAACCAATCGCATCACTTGTAGATGACGTGATACGAAAAGTCACGTGATCTACCAGTGACGTGATCGGTTTAAAAACGAAGCGATTAGAAACGATAGTTAGCGTAGTGCACCTTGTCTAGCCCCTCTGGTCTGCCAACAGATAAACAAAGGGACAGAAACGGCCTGATAGTGAATTCCGGGCGACCTTGCCGTCATCTTACCATGAGTTGAAGCTGGAACTGCCACGGCGGCAACAACTAGTTAAAAATAACATCGTACATGATCCGTAGGCGACCGCGAACAAGTCTTGGTAGTGAGGGCTCCAGGCGACCTCGCAGACAGCGTGGTTACGCATTGGCTCGAACTGGAACTTCCACAGCGGCAGCAACGAGCCCATGCCTTCCCGGAACTCGTCAGATGGATCATCCCAGTAGCGGTAGTCCTGGGCTAAATACAAAAGTAAATTGAAATTCGTACCTAATTAAATAAAGCGGGAGCTCTCTGCTCACGAATGTAATTACACTATCGTCAAATTAAGTATAAACTTGAAGACCCTTAAGAAAATAAAATCATCTTCAGGAAGGTCCCGCCCGATGGCTACCCTTGTGTCAACCATATGTGGGATATCGTTAAACCTATGTATTAATCGATCGATTTTTACATCCCTGGATCTAAAATGACTTCTTCACCTTTTTGTAGCATAAGTACTTATTTTTTTATAATAACCTATCCATTATTTAAAACATGCTATGTTAAACAATAGTCACAAAAACACACAATGTTAGGGGCGATCACAAGTATGTAAAACTACTATCGATGATTCAGTTTATGGATATGGGAAGTCCCTACCTGTCAAGAAAATTTGCCCCAAAGAATCCTATGTCTAAAAATAACAAATCCAACTACTTATTATGACGAGATTAAAAAAGATGAGATACAGATGTCGTCGAAGATTATGCAGATTTCAGATCTGCAGCACCGAATATCCGACCTTTACTATCTCCTAGTTGGAGAGACATTTAAAGAAATAGAGAAGATGAGAGAGAGAGAGAGAGAAGAAATAAATGTTTTAGTTCGTAGCAACTGAAATCCGAGTTTCACTAGTTGGAGAGACATTTATAAAAGAAGAAGACGTAAGAATGAGTAGCCACCGATGTCATCGTTATTATAGATTTTCAGGTTGGCAGCATCATCCGACCTTCACTAATGCGGAGATATTTATAGAAGAAGAAGAACACGAGAGAATGACTAGTCAGCGATGATGTCATCGTAGATGTTCAGGTTGGCAGCAACTAGTCCTTTACTATTACTTATTAGGGAAGGCATTTAAGGAAGAAGTGAGAAGAATGGTTACCAATGTCGTCGTAGATGTTCTGGTTGACCAGGCGCTCCAGGATGGCCCAGGCTTCACGAATGCGCTGCGCCAGTTTTTCGTCGTGGATCTGCTGCGCAGTCTTCACGTGCTTCGCAGCTTTCTTGCGCATCTGCATCAGTAATGCAGGCGTCAATAATCTAGTCAGTTATGGAACGGAATAATCGTTATGAAAAAGATAAGTAAGTACAGTTGACGCATGAGCAGAAGGGCCTTGTCAACGTTTTTTGCTATTCCCTCAGATCACAGAAACCAGGGAGATATGTTATACGGAGGCTGGTCAAAATGGACATGTCGGCACAAGGCGCGTCAAGTGTTGCCTTAGTCACCCGCTGATCGATGTCAATATAGTAATACAAGCTCCGTTTAAATGGTAAAATGACTGTTTGTAGCACGAAGGTGTGCAAAAATCGAAATTCGGTAAAATTGTGATCGGTAAATTTTGGTTTTTGGTTATATGGTTATAATTATGAGTGCAATTACTTGAAATAAATGATATTTAATTTTAATTTAATTTAAAATTTAGTTTTTAAGCATTATTTCTCATTTTAAATGAATTTTTAAGGTTTGTATGGATTTCTGAACGTAATGATGTGGACGTGATTTCTATCGACTATCGATAAATGGCTTGTTCTACAGCGATTAATAGAATTATACGTATTAATAGTTTTAGTTATTTATCATCACTATCACACGCTTAAATCACAAGGAAAATAATTTAACTAAGTAATTTTCATGTTATACAACATTAAAGTCTCGTAATATACGAACGTTATACTTACAAAGTTTACCCTGTAAGAACATATTCTGAATGACGTAGGTACCTAAATCTGGATTCGGCTATTGATTAGATTTTAGATAAAAAATACAAATAACGACTGACTGACGATCAGCGCTGTGTGCTGTGCGTGCACACAGCGCTGATCGTTAGCCCACGCCGACTCACTGGGATAGTAACTAAGAGATCATTTCTAAAAAAGGTTCCATGGGTTGACTGGGAATGAACCAAAGTATTAAGTATATCTTTCTGTTTTAAGTTATTTGTACCATTTATAAAATAAAGCTTACATAATTTAGAGATTTGTCAAGATCGTACCCGTTTCCCCTCTGAGAAACAGGCGTGATTTAATGTATGTATGTATGTAAGTTTACATAAACAAGTAAGTACAACAAACTACTGGTTCGACCCAAATCGAGATCTCGTCCTTTCGGGGCAGTGGTCCAACTGCTTTGTCCAACTGACCAATAATTTCCATTTGAATATCAAATTAACAGGCTCGACGGAGCTACGCTACCGCGGAGCTCCTGCTTCTGGGTGGTTTGGCCCTCCTGGCCAACTGTAGAACTACGTAACATAACCTAAACCTACCTCATATTTATAATACTAATTTTGGTCAGTTGGACAAAGCAGTTATTCCACTGCCCCGTCACTGATCTCGTGACGTAATACTCAACGAAACCCATTTTTAACCCCCGACGCAAAAAAGAGGGGTGTTATAAGTTTGACGTGTAAGTGTGTGTGTGTGTGTGTGTGTGTGTCTGTCTGTGGCACCGTAGCTCTTAAACGGATGAACCGATTTGGATGCGGTTTTTTTTATTTGAAAGCAGGTTTTATAGCGGTGGTTCTTAGACATTTTATATCGAAATCGGTTCAGCCGTTTTTGAAGTATTGAACTTTGAAATGTCAATGTCGGGGGTTTTCCAACTTTTTGTTGGTTAGGGTATATAAGTGTATGTATATCAACATCGTAATATCCAAGCTTACAGTTTACACTTTTGTGTACTAAGTAATCAAGTAAAATCAGCACATGTTTAAAAGTGGCGACATCGGGTCTTGTACGAATTTGCGCTCATGACATATCTCCCTTGTTTCTGTTATCTGAGGCTATTCCCCATTCTCCATCTCTATCTGTTTTAACCCTTTATAAGGCAGAGGCGATTTAGCGACCACATATACTTATTTATAATTTCAACCTTACGTACTACAGAATATGATATATATTCTGTTGTTTTTGCACGAAAAATGACTTGATTCTAAACTGTATTTTAATTTTACGTAGCAAACTGTATAACTGGGGCCTTATAAAGGGTTAATCCACTACGGCGCGCTCCGCCAGTCAAATTGAAGTTGCACGGTTGCGCTAATAATATATGAGTAATGAAGTATCGTTGAATATTAAAAGAAAACACTATCTCTTTGACTAGAAACCTACTTTCTTTAATTTCGTACCTACCAGTTTTTCATATTGCTTCTTTGTTCGTTAAAAAGCTATCTAAGTAATGCACTTTTTATGAACAGATTTGTGTATTACTAGATTGTTCAACAAGGGACTAAAAAGCCATAATGACACGAGATGTTTAGGCACGCGAGCTGATCGACTGGGTTTTAACGATGTAAACAATAAAATTGTTGTTGCACTTGTCTTACTCTTTTGGGTTTCTCGTCCTCTTTCTCTTTCTGTATCCGAGCGTAATCCTCCTGGTAGAAGTCAAATATGATGCTCTGAAGAGCGGTTGCTGCGTAATTGGCTCGTGCAGGCGGAATCGACTGGGTTTCCACCGACTATGGAAAGAAGAATGTGCAAAATGCGGTTACAGAATTATCAACAAGCTTTTAAAGTTGTAGGTAATTTTGTAGCTCTGCCTACCCCACTCTGGGATTACAGGTGTAAAGGTATGTATGTAGTAAATCCCGAAACTTAGTCAATAATAATTTGTTCAAATGCAAAAACTTTATCTTGTCTAGGAGACACCGTTGATGTAGGAAAACATATCGAAACTTTTATATGGTCGTCTTGCTTGCACCGTCTTATATACACATCCTTTTCTCCCTCCATCTCTCTCGCAAGATTTTTGGCATGTTTTCCTGCTGAACTAAGCATGATAGTTGATATTATATTTAATTTAATATTTATAGCTTTATACAATACTTGACTAAGTAGTACAATTGTAATATGAAATCTGTTTAAAAACCGGTCAAGTGCGAGTCGGACTTGCGCACCGAGGGTTCCGTATTGAAGATAATATGCTTGGTAACCGCAAAAGAAAATACTCATTTTGTTATAAGCTTTATTTTCCAGGCAATAAGGTCGATTTTGACTAGTCTAAATTTTAATACAGATTTTCTTAGTTTTTTTGTTATTTCTCAAAAACTGTAAATAATGAACACTTTATTTTATTTTTCCCAGAAAATATAAGTAATTATCTATACGTCAGGATTTTTTTCAGGATTTTTGATTAATAAACTTCGGAGATAAGGGGGGGAACGGTCATTTTTTGTACATTTTTGGCTATAAATCAAAAAGTGCATCACAAAAATTTTTCAAAAAAATAGTTTTGAAATGTGCAGATTAAGACCTTTCATATGCCACCCCATTTGCTATAATCGAACCACTTTCATTTTTGAACCCCCCATTCTAGACCCCTTTTCAATTATTAATAAAATTAATTTCATTTTTTTTTACTACAAATAGATGCGGGCAAGCAAGTTGTACAACTATGCCAAATTTCAAGTTGATAGCATTTGTAGTTGCTGAGAAAACCTGCCGTGACAAACAGACAGACAACGAAGTCTCACCATAAGGGTTCCTTTTGTACCATTTTGGTACGGAACCCTAAAAACGACTGACTGCTGAGTTTGTTGCAGCGTTTCTTCTCAGCAGTGGTCTCCTCTTGGGAAGCGCTGGTAGATTATTGACGTGTAAAAGTGCCCGTGCGGCCTACTTACTGAATAAAAATCTCATCTTTTTATCTTTAAGGTCGCCGTCAATAGAACTTGTAAACAAATTAGTACTGTTTGACACATAACCTCAAATATTCATTAAGCGTGTTTTTATTAAAAATAACGTATAATGCATAGTTATTTCATCTTAAACTTAACATGAAAATAATGATTTAGTGCATAAATAGTTGCAAAGACCTCACTTGATCTATAAAAGTACGTGATTATCGAGTAATCATGGTGAATTGGTTCGTTTGGTTTTGTTTACATAGTTCGCAAGTTCTATTGACGGCGACTTTATCTTGTATGTATGTATGTATGTATCACTGACCCGTTTAGGATACTTGTACGTGAGCGCGGCGCGCTCGCAGAAGTTGAACTGATTGGCTAGTTTCTTCACTCTCGGCTTGATTTCCAGCACCTCCTCCACTACGGATTCTGGTGGCTCTGCAATAGTTGGATTACAAAACTTGCTGTTGTTACTATCAGATCTAAATTTGTTTTAAAATTGCTTAGCATTTTTGATCGGACGTGGCCTTGTCGCCAATACAAAATTACACAAACCTACGAAATATGCCATAATTTTTGAATACGCAAGATCCTTGCTCAAAAACACATTTGTCTTAAATATAAGTCGTCGGTGAAATGAGCTAGATATTGGAAGTCTTATATTTCAGACAACGGCGGTTGGGTTGGAAATCCACCCTGAGATATTTTACAAAATCGGTTGTAGAATAGTACATTACTTAACAAGGGCTGTAAAAGAAAGAAAGCCCGAAATCGCAGGTATTTGAGACCCGAGCCGTAGGCGAGGGTTGTAAATATGCGATAGAGGGCTTTCTTTTTTACTGCCCGTGATGAGTACACAATTTTAAGTCTTCACCTGGCCACAATGCGAGTATTACCGTGCGCGCAGCGTGTGATAAAACTCACATTATGGCCAGGTGTTACGTAAAGTAACTAACTCTCTTCCGCGCCCTCTTGCTCCTGCTCCTCCCCGACGGCGCCCGGCTCGCCGGTCTGCTCCTCCGTGACGCCCTCGCCGACTGCTTGCGGCTCAGGCGCGCTGTCGAAATCAACCGCTTTTGCCTCACCCGGCTGTTGTTCCTCTGCAACCGGCACCACGTTGTGTTATTTTATACCATCCATTTAATGATTTTACCCAAGGTGACGACCTATGAGATTATGGTTAATTTTAGGGTTTTTTGATATAACTTTTTACAGCTTTAACTAAGCTTTACTCGCTAACCAGCCACTGGGAAGCGGCATTTCACCCTAGTCCTTTATCCTGGGATTGCAAATGTTCATGGGCTTCAATATGGATACATTTGTTTAATATGTTTTGTTTACTTTTAGATTGTTTCGTCTATTATACAGATAAGTGCATGTAACAATATGCTATAGAAGAGCGGGGTCTCGCGGCAAAGTTTTAGTTAGTTAACTTTAAAATAAAAGGAGAAGACGTCAAAGGCTGGATATACGTACTTAAGATCCATAAAGTACCTGTTCGTAAATAGTAAATTATCGTGTTTTGTAGCATTTCAAATTTCTGGATCTTTTGGGTTTCTTTGGAAAGCGATTTAATATTTTTTGGGAATTTGGGAAATACCTAGGTTCGTTCAGTATTCTTGAAGTTACTCTCTGGTTGAAGAAGTTATACTTGTTATACCTAGGTATCGGCACGAGAGCTGAGGTCACGCACACAGCGTTATGTCATGTGTTCTTTTTTGGTACCGATACTACCGATAGCAATTTCAACATTACGGCTATATATGTCAAACAAAAAGTTTTCATTTACTTAACTTGATCGACAACTTTAACCTTACCACGAGATGAATTAGAAGAAGATAATTATGTACCTAAAGAAAGTCTTATTTTTTACGCTGTCCTTTTAATATTTTTCGAAAATATGTGCAATTAACGTATCCAGTTGTGTACCTACTAAAATCACATTAATTCCTTCATTCATTCACTATCTTTTTTTGTATTCTATGTAGCTGTGTGTGTAATCAATCATTCACCTCAACCTCAACCTCAACTCTCGCTCCGATATCTATAACAATTGTATGAACGAAAGACTGATTGATGGTCGGGTATTTTTGTCGGTGAGATTTTAAAGGCCACTTGATATCAGAGGCCCGTTTCACGGAGCTACAAGTTACAAATTACAACCGGAACTCTCTTTCTCGCAAAAGGAGTTAGAAAGAGACTTCCGCTTGTAAGTTGTAACTTGTAGCTTCATGAAACGGGCTTCAGGTGGCTTCCATGCTTGTTCCATATAGTTTTTACCGCCTAGAATCTCGGCCCTGATTAGTCCATATATTACTATTTTGTCAACTTCTTAACTTGTCGCTATTGTGAAATAATTGTCCACTGTCTTGATTTGTCTTCATTCCTCCTTTACACGCTACCTCACGCACCGCGTCACACCACTAGAACGAGGTACTCACAAGTCACAACTCAAAAAGGACAATGAGGAAATTTAGGCGAGATAAGAAATTGTCGAACTAGCAATGTGAGTTAGACGACATGGAATTGTGCATGACATAGGGAGGTGACAAAAAAGGAATGTGGGTGAAGTCATCCTGAGCCAATCGCAGTTGTACATCCACTAATTGATAAAAAAAGATGTCATGCTTAAAAAATATTTTGGGCATATGACTGTAATAGCAAAAATACAATATTTTTAACCTACGCAGTGTTTCAAAGATTTTAAATGAACATTTGGTGACGAAGTGAGCTTAGAGTGAGGTATGTTACCTTCAACGCGAGCTTCCTCGGCTTTCGGGGGAGGTTCGTCTTCAGGCTCTTCCTCCTCTTCGAACTCGGATTTAGACTTCTTGACTTTAATTTTCTTCGGTCCGGCGTCATCAAAAGTAACCTTGCCTTTTAAGTAATTATTATTTTAATATAATTTTAATCAATAAACTTATTTTACAGCATAATATTATTTTTGATGCAAATCATTGCATCATTTTTGGATAGTCTATCAAGACTTTCCATAAATAATGTCTACAGTTGACCAAATATTGCGGTCTGCAAGGCGAAGGTTAAATTTCCCTAGTTATAAAAAAAAGCATAGAATAAATAAATTTAGATTTAAAAACAATAGGTAGGTAAAATGTGTTAATTTGAAGATTCAACTTTAGCATCATTTTCAACAAACTGAAGTTATGTCAAAAGCGAAAGACCACCAAGTTCTTGTTTATGTTGAAATTTAACAAAAACTTAATAACTTTTGAACTGTAGAAGGGCAAATTCGAAGAATATTCGACTTAGTTAACTCAAGTCAATTTAAAAAACCGTTGTTTATTAGAGACAGAAATTGATCATTTATTATAAGTTACACCCTGTATATGAGAGAAGTGGGCCAATTCGAAACGTGCCGACATTCTAAGCGGTAAAAACAACATTTTCTTTGATATGTTATCTTATTGTCAACTTTTTGATACTTGACAGTAATGGCGTCCGAGTTAAAAACCATAACAGGTCAAAAACGATATGGATTTTACCGCCTAGAATAGGGGACCTGTTAACCTAAATTTACAAACGTCAAACTCTATTCTTGTTAGACTAGGATCAAGTTTGACGTTTCTGAATTTAAGTTAACAGATATTTAAATATAAATGTGAGTAATAATTCTTTCTTTCTCACCATACCCAGCAGCAATTTGTGCCTTAGCTTCATCAGAATCCTTGCGTATAGCGGTTCCTTGGTAAATGTATAGCGGGTACGCCTTGCCGAAAGTTGGTTTAGGTTTGGTCACGAACTTGCTTTTCCCGTAGTGGTAGGCCACCTCGTCGGCCACCCACTGCGTGTTGATGGTCGTGAGAATACGGCCAACATCCTCCTCTAGATCCTGAGTAAAAAGTTAGGACATATGTAAGTACGAAAATTTTACGCTGTATTGGAGCGTTAAGTACTCGTACATATCATACAGTCAAGTTAAACGGTGTTACATTTTCAGCAACTGTATTTTTTTATTGACGATGGATTTGCTCTTGACTAACTCTTGCCCTTGGAGGAGGAAGATTTTACCGACGATGAAACGAGCTCACCCAGAAGATGCCTATACACCCCAGCTTTAAATAGGTTCAGATTGTATGCACTCAGAAATAAATTGGAAAGGTTATGAATGTTATGATATTATTAAGATACATGCTGAAGCTGAATAATTATACGATATCGTGTTCTGTTGGATATGTTTGTAGGTTTTGATCTGCTTTCTCAATTAGCTTATCAATGGATACTAAAGTCAGTTGTGAAAACAAGATAAATACAAGCTTTTCCGACCAAATAAGTACGATGTCGTTACAGTCTGTGAGCACTTCGGGTTTGTACTTGGCTCTCATACGCTATTATTAAGAGCGAGTGAGAGATAAGTACAAACTCAAAGCACCTTCCAAGAGCTATAGTACATTAGTTTATTCTTTTAATTAAACACTTACAGCATCAGGGACTTCCTCCTGGTTGTCGGGCTTAATGAGCGTGCGAGGTTTAAGCCAATCCATGCCATCATCTTCCGCTAAGTTGGCTTTGGACTTAGTTGTTTCTTTCTGATAAAAGGTTAGTAAAAGTACGGTAATTAGTCCACTAGCAACATTTTTAATAGAAGGATATGATTTTACAAGTACGGGTAACATGTATAATTCTATTATATAAACATACATTCAAACAGTGGAGTGACTTGGCTAATAGCGCGTTTTCGTAGTCGCCGTGAAGAGCACGTTTAATCATAGCCTTAAGCATGATGGAAAAATAACAAAACTTTTTCAAATAAACAGGCACGCAAGCCTTGGCTGACAGCGAATCAAATACTGATGAGATTCGTACAAATTTGAAAAGCTCCACTCATTTGCATTCGGTTCGTTGTTAGGTCTTTATTAGGGCTGATCATGTAAATCGTCTATAACAATGTCGCTAACATAATTTTAGTCGGGGAAATATGCGTAAAGAAATGCTATTAAGAATCGTTGCGTGTTTAAAAATGCGCGGTTTGAGTTTTCAGCGATTAATTTACAACATTTTTACACGAAACAAGTACGATGCTCATAATTACATAAACACGTTTTAAAGGATACGACCGATTTATATATCAATCTAAACTTTTCCAGGGATAAATAACATGAAAAATTTAGCATTAAAGGCACAAAAATAAGTAAACCAGTTAGTTATCTACTTTGGTTTAAATTTATAGTCGGTTCTAAAACTGGTAGCGATGAACCGATAAGAACGAACGTCACGCAATTAAGACAAGCTTTAAAAGTAACTTACTTCGCTTTCACTGTCGGATTCGCATGACATTTTGCTTACACAAACAAAGTATTAATTTTGGTAAATTAATAATTACGCAGCAGTGAGTCGAGATGCGACTGCGGCGAAATAGCGAACGCGTTTGCTGCATTACCGGCAACGCTACTTACTCCTTTCTAAATCATTTACTAACTTCCTTACCAACATTGACTGTGATATTAACTGTTTTTAGTAATGCTATGTTTAGCTTGCAGTAACGACAGCCAGATCACAAAAATATTTTTTTGACATTGGAAAGAGTGTTTGACATTTTACGAGCAGATAGGTTCAACGTTTATGGTTAGGATAGTTACATTAAAATGCTTGTGCTTGCCTTTTTTCTGATAGATAAAATACATAAATAACTTTTGAACATCAAACCATTAACCACTTCGTAAAGTTCTTAATGACTTTGTGCGTCATATCATTTTAATACAACAGCTTTTTGATAACACGTAGTTCTCTTACTCCTATTTTCTTATTGTCTCTGATCGAAAGTAATATTCGAAAAATTGAGGATATTGATCAATTTAGCATTGTGATTCGATTATTTTGCGGATTGTACAAAGTTAGTAAATGACTCCCTGCAGGGCGTGTCACCAAATTCTAATTAGTAGCCGTGTCTGGCGTCAGCTAGTACAGAGGCAGTGTCACGACATCGCGCGCGGGCATTCCTGCTGCCTTGCCATCAGGCTCGCTCGAGGATATGCATTAAAGCTCTACAATATTCCATTACGGCATTTAAAAACAAGGTTCTCGAGCGACGCGGAAAGATGGTACCAACATGAACGTCTCATTAAGAAACTCTGTGAGTAAATATATATTTGCTTACTTACCTGTTTATATACCTGCAAGACGGCATTACAATCTAAGATTCTGTTTATACTCTAAATACTTGTATTGCTAAATAACAGGGGATCATTTGACACAAATTGACCTGGTCCCAAACTAAGCTCTAAACTAATGGCCTGCATGAATATTCAAAACTAAACTTGACGAATAGGCTTACTGACCCACATTTAAGTCAGATTTTTAAAATGTGATGTTTTGAACATGTTTTGATTTTTGGCTTTCGTTTTAAGGTTTTTGAGCGAAAAGACACCAATGGGCACGTCGTTGAAAAAAATAATAGATACATAGTTTATGTATATTAATTAACATAATACGTTACTAAAATTTTATTCGAGTAGCACCAATCTCAATATGTTATTTTTTGCCCAACGGCCCATACATTTATAAGACACTATGTTTGTTTGTGATCTGCACGTTATTATGTGCAATCAATTTTAAATAAATTTATAAAAATGTTATAAAATGAAAGTTCTAAAGATGCAAGATGCAGTGGGGCATTCAAAGAAAGACTCACCACGGAGCTTAATGGGTGTTATTAAATAACTAATCTGCTCCGATGTGTTTAAGTCACAACTGGAAAATGTGGGCTACTCATTTTCCAGTCGGTGACCATAAAAAACAACTAACTACTACATTTTTAACAAACATTTCCGTGCCGTGATCGGGTGCAGCAAAATGCAAATATAATCTTTTATTGGTAAAGCATAACATTTTACGAGTTGTTATCCCTTCCGTGTAGCGTGCCTGATGAATGAGTTATGGCAGGGAAGGGACCGATGGGATAATAACGCTGAGCGATAATCGTTTTGAGTTATTGCGATTTAAATACGATTTCCTCTTTCTTAACTTATCATTTCAGCAGTCGTCACGTCTCGCAACAGTCATGTGCTACCGTAAAACGTTTGATTAATTTTAAATAATGTGGGGTAATAAGTATTTAACAGACTAAAGGTAAGCAGCATTAAAAAACATTACCATGCTTTTTTTTCAGTTAAAAATTACAAATTCCTGTTCGTGCTTAACAGACAACATTGGATTGTAAAATCTAATGCCGGTGTCACCGTTCGCGATTATATTTGGTTATTTAAAACTTTTGACCTTTTGAACTTTTGACCTATTAACTTTGAATAGGGAAATGGGAAACCTTATTTTGTTTATATCTAGGTGATAGAAATGATGGCTAGATAAAACACAACTAAACACTCGCAACCACTCTATGATAATGTAGTTCACTTTAAAAAAAACATTTCAGGAGGTATACAGGCGCAGGCACAGGCTGAGGCTACAAACCTAAAGAGCCTCGATCCAAACTCTATTCAAAAAGGTTTTACATCCAAATAGACCAAAACGAACACAAACATGGACAGACAACACAAGGACGCAAATATTTACATTAACTTGACGAGCACATAAGCGTCTAGACACAGAGGGTCCTAGCGACCCATACTCACTGTAAGCCGCTTCAGTAGCATCCCAAGACACTTATCCTTGGACTTACTCCGCCATAGATCTGGCAGTGTGACTGGCTTGCTCGAGCCTTGAAGGCTAGGGAGCTAAGCATAATCATCAAGGACATTATTTTACTTTGTGATTTGCTTGTTGGTAACTGTTGTTAAGTTTTGTTCTCAGTAGTAGTAGGTACGTGATAGTGAGAAAATGTCTTCATGAACATTAAAGTTATTCACTCATTTTCAACTATTAATTACAGTACTTTGTGAAGGTTAAGAAGCTATGTAACTTTCCAGCTACTAAAAATCAACATTATTCAAGTCACGAAAAATTCAATATTTAAACCCGTTTCAATTTAGTTAAAACCAGTAAATATGGAGAGTTGTCGGAGCCATTCGGAGCGGACGCCCGAGGCCTTTGTATCCACTATTAAATATTTATAATTTACAATTTACAAATCAACTGCCCTCTTTTCACCCTAAAATCTACATAGTTTTTTCGTTTTTACATTTACTTTTAATAATTGGATTTTCTTATTGAAAATATTGCCTTTTTAGGCAAGCAGTAGGTTATTTATTACATTTTCACTAAGTAGTTACTACAAAATAGAGCTTAAGCTTGGATGTGCCGCACACCATAAAGATATAGAGTAAACATTTAAATTTTAAAATTTGCTTTAAAAATTATGTGCCCAAGTGTGCATGATAATCTGCAAGTACCTCTTATTCGATAAAATATAAAAAACTCAATAAATGATTTCTATCTTATTCAAAATTAAAATTAATAAGTTTGGTGTTTATCTTTTTGGTTTATTTTTAATGTTGTTATGGTTGTAGCGAGAACAGTAGGATAGGATTTGCTATTGGTCTTACAAGAAGGCGAGCAACAAAAAACATTCACTTTTACGTAAAAAATAGTCATGAAGTCTTTTATGTAATTTATTTCTCGCAAGGCTTGATGGGGTGATCCATTGTCGACTTATCCCTCAAAGCCAGCGAGACAGTAAGCTAACAATATATACACTGCCAATAGTGCACCTATAAAAGGACCAATGTCTAGCTCGCTGGCTCGTTTTCATTTTACAAACTGTACAGTCGACGTCAAAGATATGTTTACATAGGCTACCATGAATCCTGAAATAAATTACTATGGAAAAAATACTAATTGTACGCGGACGAAGTCGCGGGCAGAAGCAAGTTAAAAATATTTCGCGCCAACAGCGAGCACCGATAATACGGTAACACCGCACCCTGCTATCCCTCCAACACGAATCAACCCTAGAAGCCTTGGTTTGCCCCAGTCGCGCTGTCTCATACGAGTCTTTCCGAATTTTAACAAACCTGAAGATACTTTGGTGATGTTATGAAAAATAATAGGGCATGTATAATAAATCCTACTACTTTATTATAAGTAACATATTACGACGGCGAGGGCTCGCGTGTTAGTTTATTATGTACTCCTTCATGCTACAACGGCTGAACGGATAAGATTTGAAATGGAGATATCTTTAACCCTGGATTAAGAGATAGGTTACTTTTCATCCCGGAAAAATTAAAACTTTCCTGAGGAAATAACGATAATTTAAATCTACGCAGACGAAGTCGCGGGCAGAAGCTAGTAGATTTATAAAGATACATAACTAACTTGTTTTATCTTTGTTCCCCGCCTTCATTCTGTATACAGAGTAGTAGTGAATATGGTGAGTGTGGCAACGTATGTGTTTGATCAATGGCATGAATTATATAAGAGTATACCTACATATTCATAAACAAAAAAACATTAAAAATACATTTCTAAATTTAATTATTTACTTTACGTAGTTAGCAACTCTGAAACTAGTTAATATTTGCTTATACTAATTACTCAAAACTATTTAGTTTACGCAAAATTATGCTAATGCTATAATAATTGTTAAACTCTTATTAATTGTAATTTGTGTCTTTCGTCTAACATACCTTTTTTGGTGCCATTGTAACGATTTATTTCAGAATGGTTTATTTATTCACAAATCTCAAAATCAATCTTTGATAGTTAAAAAAGTTTGACAAATACGTAAATATGGCTGTCAAATAACGGTGCAAGGACGTGGTGCGCGCGCACCTAGCGTTGCCTTGACAACCAGGGAGGGGGTTATGCAAGACGTGGCCGGGCCTCTCCATACTGTAACATCTACGGTGGTGAACGTGTCGTTCGAAGCCTAAATCCCCGGTTGAAAACGCTGTTACTCTGCTAGATCGTGTACGTATAATATTGAATACTAGAATTTTCGTATGCATGAACCCTTTAAAACTAGTATTTACCTTGACACCTATCGACGGAAAATATCGCTGTCGGAAGCTGTAATTTACCTATTGGGGCTCTTGTATTTTTGTTACCTTCGCTGCTGTAGTGTTGTAGTATTTCGTGGTGAAATGATTTTAATCGATAGGGTCTGTGTGAATTAATACGTTTCTAGGAGCAGCAGTTTAAGCGATTACCTGTTTGTTGAGGCCTGAACAAGTTCCCATCTGCTAATTTACATAAAATGCAATTTTCTGAAAATTATCTAGGTAAGTAATGCTCGCATTGCGCATGACAAGGACAATTTCAAGCTGTGATAAGTTTTTGTTGTTGAGTGTTTCTCGTGCAAATACCAATCAGTCCAATCACATTTTATTGAACACCCTCGCTTCGTAGTATGGAAACGTAAGTCTGTTGTAGGGGTTCGTGCTACGGATAGATTTCGTAAAAGTTCGTTTTCGAAGAATTTAGGCCATTCGAAAACGTTACGTACCCATGAATGAAATGTTAGTGTTCGGTAGGTTTCTGTTTATAATTTATTTTTTCTCCAACTAGTTTTTTTATGGCCTGTAATGTCTATTTGCAATCTCAAGACTGTAATCTCAAGACTTCGACCCCCAAATGCGTTTCCAACCCCAAAGATCAAGATGGAATGACTTGCTAGTCATCCTTGATGGTGATATCGTTATTATGAGCCCTACTCAGCACTAGGTCATACCACTACTAATGACTACTGACATAAAGGTTTCTATTCATTATTGTTATCGTTACTTGATCTTTCCAGGTGGAGTGGAAGCTTCAAGCTGGCGAGGCGGGAGGCGCGGGCGCTGCTGCTGTCGCCGGAGCCGGCGGACAGCGGCATCGACAGCGAGAACTCGGATAACGAGCAGCGCGAGCAGCGCATCCCCCAGAACGATGTATGAACTCGATCCTTACAGACTAGTTTACTACCAACTGTTATCACATAACAGGGGGTTATTATGTCATAGCATGCAGTGCGTGAGGCTAGACAAGATTCTTAACGCTAACGGAAACGATTTTCGAAAACGGTCAAAATTATGGAATTAACGTAAGCTGACGATCAAACCGTCTGACAGCAGTTCAGTTTACGATGATTGAAAAGGACTGAACTATATAACTGCTATAGCTCTCTCCTTTACACTGACCCTAAAATGAACTGCATGGCCATGTCATAATAATCCCGCAAATCTTACAACCATGACATCGATTTTCGAGTTTTATATGGTGACTTAAGTTCACCAAAATGGCCGATTTCTTTCTAATTCTACAAATTCGTATATTTTAATCTTGACCGAAATTCGCACGCCTATGATACCAAATACGAGTATCCAGTCGTAAGCGAGATAACCACGTGGATCAAATTTCATTATTATTTACTCATAATCATCAGTAAGCATTAACTACCACACTAAAAACCATATCGTCTTTAACCCGTAATCGTGTTATCAACGTTTTGATAGCTCTTATTTACTTGACAGTATATAATAGCGGCCGAGTTAAAAGCCAAAACATAACTGACGACATGCCCAGCAGGCTTATTGCCTAACGCACTCGCAAACGCAATCTTTTTCATTTTACAGTCCGAAGGCGAGTCGACAATTTGAAGCCGGTTGCGATTGCGAGTGCGTTAGGTAATTGGCCCTCGAATCTTACAACCGTTTCTTGTTTTAATAGTGCTTTAACTTTAACAGGGCTCCCCGCCATGCAAGGAATATAATCCGTTTATCCTTAATTTTCTCATCATTATCATGTAAACCAATCTCTAGCCAAAAAGTTCCCATTGCAAGAATAAAAATAAAAATATTTTGAATTAAGCAGCCCGAGACCAAACCTACGAATTTTCTAACCTAACTTTTGTCTGCAACATCTTTTTTCAGTCATAATCTTGTTTACTGAATAAAATATAATTAAGGGTGAATCGATTTTAGTTAGTACAGTCGACGTCATAAACATGTTTACACTTTAGTACCTTTGTCACTTTCATTCACTGAGACAATTTCATAGTACTAACTAGCTGTCCGCGCCCGGCGTCGCCCGGGTGTAATTTTTTTTTTCATACAATCCTTATGAAAAATAGTTTACGACCTATTCTCGGACCTACTGAATATACACACAAAATTTCATAAGAATCGGTCGAGCCGTTTCGGAGGAGTTTGGTTACAAACACTGTGACACGAGAATTTTATATATTAGAGATATGTACCTATTCTCTTGTTTTTCTTGTCATGCATATTTGTCGGATACCTAGACTATTCAATTTGTGCTAAGTTAGCTTTATGGGTATACTATGCGAATAAAAAATGTGCGTTTAAATTATCTGTAAGTGTTTACGTTTATACCTATATTTATGTTGCCTTAACAACTGCGTTTAATTTATGAATACATCCAAGGTTGACTTCCATGAGTAGCGGCCGATGCGACGGACAAGTGCGGTTGACGTGCGCGATCGTAGCGCGTGCCTCGCGCGCGACATTAGTAAACACTAAGAAAACCGTGAAAACCGTGGTTAGTGGTCGGCGACGATCGCGCACGTTAGCCGCACGTGTGTGACGCATCGGCCGCTACCCAAGGAAGTCAAGCTTGACACACGCTTGTATCTGCAGATAGTTTTTTTTATCGATACCTAGATACCTACATACAAAAGTTACTCGTTATTGACTGACAGACAACGCACAGCCTAAACCGCTGTACCTAGGGCATTGTAATTTGAGGGGAAAATTCTATATGTAGGTACAATCGACTGCACATAGATGTATCCGATGGACCTTATTACAATGCAATAAGATTATTTAAAAAGTGGATACATCTCTTTATAGTCGACTGTACCTTATAGGGGTGCACCGCAGGGTTCACTGAGAATTTTTCGAAAATCAGCCCAACTGAAAGAAGTTGGAAAATAACAGAACACGGATTTTTTAACATTATATCTCGGATAATTTGAACATTATGAACTTGGCTTACAGGACAGCTTCGACGAGGAGAGCGATGCAACCGTGGAGATTGACATTCCAATTCCTTGGAATGGTTGCGCGCAGCACCCCAACCGCTCCGTCGTGGTGCAGCGGCCCGCGCGCGCCTCCCCGCCGCTCTGCATCGTGGAACTCTCCGCTTCCGACGAAGACGACGCCTCAGTCCTTGAGCTTATAATCCCGTTCCAACAACAACGCTACAAGAAACTCCCCACGTTTCCACATAAGCCTAAAGTAATGGTTTCAAAATGCATCTGCCGATTTCTGTGCTGCTTCAGTAAGTGAGCTATGTCATGTTGGAAAGGCACGAGCCTATTAATTTGATAGTGTCGATACTAACATAAACAATGTAACAAATTCTCTATGTTTAGGAAAGTCAAGGCTCTTCAATACATGGTACTTTTTTACCATAGAACTTTAATGGTTAAGAGTCCTCATTGTTTTGGTAAGCAGATGAGATGAGAGTGTTATAAAGTGTTATATTATTTATTACCACACTGTCAGTATACAAAAGCGTGAGTACCTAGTTAACCTTTTTCTATTTTAGTTATCTACTGTAAATGTAGTCTATCTACTAAAAATGTATTGGTAATACATATATTTTTTACGTAGATAATGTTCATGTGAACCATTCATATGTTAACTTTTACTTTTTGGACTATCCAAACGTGCACACACCACCTGGTGTTCTAAGTGGGATCTGATGCCCATTTACATTTACAATAAAATTGGAAATGTACAATCTTGAGAATGGACAAGTCCATTTAGCAGTTACTTAAGTTTAGTTAGCAACCCTGAAGGCAAAGGCTAGTATATTCACCCGCTGTATTACGGTCTAAGTGGTTACCCAGTCTAAGAACTTACTTTGCAGGTAAGCGGGTGAAATGGTGGGAGTGAACTAGCCTACGACCACTAATAATTTATTGGCGTTCCTATATCTGTACTTAAGTACTTGTTTAGTATCTTTTCTGTAATAACTTCCGGATCCGGATAGGTACACTTCCCAAAGTGTAGCTTATCTGTTTTCATTTCAGGGATTATTTAATTTAATTATGTTTTTATTTTTTTACTACTTGTTTAAGAAAGACCATTGTTCACGTATAAGCGCACTATTATAGCAATATTTACTATTATAAGAGTTAAACAAAATGGTGAGATTTTTTGTAATTAATCTATGTTATACTTATTCCAGACGACGTCTAATTTATTACAAATCACTGGCGCTATAAAATGTCTTATCTTTACATAAGTACATTGACTAAAATGATTGTAGTGAGGGATTTATAGGCGCGATACCAAAATTAACTTTGCTACCGTGCGAATCGCACAATTTTTCACCTCGCCCAAAACCAAGACCAAGAAAAAAATCGAATGAAACATCACATCAGAATAACGTTTCGTTTTAAAACGAAACAAACAAAATGCCGTTTATTCGAATTATGTCTCTCTTCCATGCTTCTATTTTGCCATAAAAACAAAAAGAAATTAATAAATGATAGTTCGTCCTGTTTAAATTTCGAATTACTTTTCCATGTTAGCGGATAAAGCAATGAAGGCAATGATATTTTATACATATAAAATATCATTGGGATAAAGTGGACATTACACGATTTTCAGCGACAGAGGCCTTTCCGAGCAGTGGGCCTAGGCAAGATAGGCCGGACTGTCGAGCGCTAATGTCAATTCCATCTACACATTTTGTCAGTTTTCGAAAATCGATAGCCATCGTAGAAGCAATGACCTTAGGCCTGAAACTTATAATACATATAAGAGCGATGAATAACCTATTTCCACATTAGTTGACATGATCATAATCGACACAACTCGTGACCAAAATGCTGGCCTGTACTTGGCACAAAGATTAAGCATTGCCAAATTGCCATTCAACGTGGCAATGCTGCCAGCGTTTTGGGAACAATGCCCACTGGTAGCGGTTTGTTAGATTAGTGTGTTTTAAGTAAGTTTGTAAGTTCGTTCATTTGTTTTTATTGTTCCTGTAAAATATATATATTTTTTTTATTACATTAAAAATCTTTTCTTCTTCTGTTTACATGCCAGTTGTATTGTTAAATTGAAAATTATCTTATTTGTGTTTAATGTAGAGACACAATAGTTGCCGGTGATTTTTAAGAATTTAGACGAATTGGATAAGTAATAAGTAGGTAATTGACGACCTTTTTTCATGTAGGTACATGAATTGTCATAAAATGTCTACCTATGTTCTAATTTTAAGTGAATTGTCACGACTCACTACGACCAGCGACCATCGACGTTACGTCTAACAAAAAATAGGTGTACAGAACCTATGCGTTTTGCATGCGAATAGCATTTAATTTTAAGTAAAGTTATTTATTGAGGTCGTTTGTCGAAGTCGTTTACAGTATCAAAAATTACATAATTTATAGGTAGGTACGTTATTTCAGTGTTAAGGAGGATCCTAATCCGAACGCTAAGTTACTTAAAAATATGAGGGCAGAGGGCGCTGAAGGTGATTATCAAGTACTTGACGATTAATGGCAAATATTGTGCTTTTACTGATATATTTAAAAATTAAAGTAGCATACAAAAGGCGGACTTAATGCTAAAAGCATTATCTACCAGACAACCTTTAGGTGAAACAGAAATCAAACAGTACGTGTACCGTGACAATCTTTTCTCATTAACTAAATCTGGAAAAATAGTCGAAATGTTTACGCGAAAAAAAAACAAATATTATAACTACATAAAAATTACAAAAAATGGCATTGACTTTCTATTCTGAAATGTATAATTAGGCGGCATTTACGTTCTTTTTGTCGACGTGATACAACTTTAGGTTTAGTTTTGGCTTAAATATAACGTTCCTTCTTTGACTTTATTTTACTTAGAATTAATTTAAGTATCTATGTAAAAGTTAGTAACTTACCTATGTGGATTTGAGCCATACATTATATTTTGTCAATTAGAAACAGACGATTTTATTTTGAAATAATTGTAATTAAGTAATCCACCTACCTACTAAACTTTTGGCTAACTATAAGTATAATAATGTGTAATTGTAGGTACCTACTTACTTACATATTTGATTAACCCCTTGTACGTCGGAGGTGAAAAAATACCAAGCTGTAAGTAGTCTCTTTGGAATATTGTAAAGTCCAAAAAAACTACTAAACACATCTTACAAATTTTGAGCACAGATCTATGTCAAGACATACGAGGGGTTAAGAACAGTTACGTATACGTTACTTTTTATAATTAGGATTACCTTTAAATTAGGTATTAAAAAAATGGAAAGAAAACTATTTTCAGAGTTCAGTACTTTGCGGTAAAATTGGAAAGACTGATATAAAAAAATGAATTTAAAACCTGGCGTTGATGGTTGTTACTGAGTAACTTTTGATTTCACAACAACGATAGGAGATGCTCACATATACCTTATTATCATAGTGTTAAACTAATCACTTAAGTAGGTACTTATCATGTACTAACGGGCAAAATAGCGGGGTGAAGTTGTGCTGCCATTCTTTACTAAGTGATCGATCAGTTATTTGACTTGCCAGTACAAGTAAAGTTAATTATATAATACGTGTTTTCGTAAAGTACATAAACTTGGAATATTTTCCTCTACCTAATGAAAAACTAAGTTTTTTGTAGGTATTTTAGTTGTTTAAGAGAAAATAAAATTACATTAATGGGAACTAACAATGTAATCGTAAATATATTCCCACGGGAGTTATTTAATATGTGAATAAAATAAAATCCTTTGCAGTTAAAGTAGTTGAATATTAAAATGTGTCAAAGTTTTTATTTATTTATTTACTTTTAGAATGGTACGTCCGTGTTGATAGTATTAAGCCAAATTTAAAATTTATATAATAGTTAAGGTCATTGTAACTACAATCTATTGAAACAATAAAATCATTCACGAATAATTCAACAGTGTTTAACATTCTTAATATTTTTATTTTATTTACTACACGTAGGTGGACTCCGGTGTTACAAACTGAAGGTAGAATAGGGCCCTGCCAAGATGCATTACGCTAACTAGCGTTTCTATTCGATTCGTTTTTAAACCAATCGCGTCACTGGTAGATGACGTGATACGAAAAGTCATTAAGTAAGTCGATTTTTCGACCAAATTGTGCATTTTCTTCTGGGTGACCTTCTCCCTTTCATCGAGTAAGAGGGCTTTATCTGGGATGCATCACTAACTTACTTACTAAGCTCTTTCCGGGGACGTGTCATCTGTTATACAAAAAAAAAGTTGTGATCAATTGTAAGTCAGTTGCTGAGGCAGTGTCCATCAGGCGTTATTCTCTTAAACTCGGGTTCTTGTCGTAAGGTCGATCGAGCGAGTTAATTCATACGAATTTTAAGCTACCTAAATGAGAATGCACGCAATTATTATTTTTTCTACTCGCGTACTATAAACCGCTAATATTGATATCGTTAATGGTGTCAGAATACCACCTAGAGCGTAACCGAAGAGTAAAAACAATTCTATAATTAGCGTTGCCATGGTAATAACAGTGCTATAATTTATTATAGCATTGTTATTACCATGGTAACGGTCATTCCGGATATCAGTCTTGGCGTTTAGTTAACACTTGACATCCTAATAATTTGTATATAAACCGTTAAAAACATTTTAACACACAATTAAAATTACGTATATTAAAAATAAAATTAATTTTGAGACTAAATATGTGTTTAAAATAACATTTTTTTTTTTATTCAATTACTAAAAATAGATGGTTAATATCCATCGATTTGTTATTTGGTTACCATGGTTACGTTCAATATGGATATCAACAAAATGGCGTTTCGTTTGGCATTCCAACTTGTTTATGATAAATTGATAGAACTGTTTTTAGTAACTATTAAAATACGCGTGAAATTTGTTAACATTTTATCAATAAAATTCGCAAACTATTAATGCGCATCGGAATAGTGAAAATTTCTTTGATGATAAGTAATTTGTTAGCAGAAAAATCGAGTAAAGTATACGAGAAAATTTAGCGATTGTTTATTTTTATCATTATCATTTTAAGCTTGTAGAAAAATGTATGTATGCATCGGTTCACAATTAGCTCTTAAGGTACTCGTGCCTGTATTTAGAGCGCTCGCAAGCTCGCGCTCTAACCTCGGCTCTCGTACCTTAAGAGGCTTCATTATGAACCAGTTACATAAATAACTATTATAGGCTCTGGCAGCGCACGCGAGAGTAGAGTTTTTTAAGAGAATCAACCGGCCTGCTTAATGAACTGATCGTTAATCTATTTCTATTATTTTGCCTATTTGTTTAATTTTAATAAAGTTCAATAAAATGGGTAACCACGCTGCAAAATGTCTTCTGCTATTACTAGAGTGAGTGAGAGAGAAGTACAAAGCCGAAGCACCTTTTGAGTGCTCACAGGCTGTACTAAAATTTTATAGGAACTTGATTTTGACAATACATTAACTTTCTTATCGTCATCGAGTAGAAGAGATGAAGTAACTATGCGTAAAATACTGTATGAATACGTGAGTGAGAGAGAAAATGTTATCAAATAGTACCTAACATGATACCTAAATGGCCGAACCCTATATTCAAACCGCGGATAGTTAGGCTTACTTCTGGTTAAAATTTGACACATTTTGTATGGGCCAATGTCATATTTTAACCCGAGGTAAGCCTTATCTAACCGCGGTTTGAATATAGGGTTTGGCCGAAAGACGATTGGAAAATGTGACGTATGATTGAAATGTTCGTGCCCTCGAACTGGGTACTTCCAGTCATCTAGCTTGTTGTAGAAAATAACTGCAATTTGAACCCAGAAATCAATATTAAGGGTCCAACGACATATTTCATCCAAGAAGTTAAAATCTGAACCGTGCTTAGATTATTTTGATGGGCACAAAACTGTTGCGTTTAATAAAGCAAATTAACGATAGATAGCAGCACTTTCTGTAGGGATACCGTTTTGCGGAGCTATTTTGTGGTGTAGTTATAAGAGGATTAGTTCAGCTACTCGACGCTAGATGGCGTTGTGATTAAGAACATTTAAATCTTATGTTGTGAAAGGAAATTGTTCCTAAAAGTTTTGTTAATCTTAATAAACAGGAATTGTTTTGAGCAGTTAAATATTGTTTTACCAATAGTGTGACAGTATAGGTTACGCGGTCTAACCGGCCGGATGCTAACCCAGTAACCTATAAAAGTTCTCAGCACGAACACTGAGAGCCTGCAGCTCTCGAAAGCTTGGATTTAACCTACATGGGAGAATTTAATTATAAATAGAACTTTCCTTGAAGAAGTATTGGTGGCAAATAGTGTAGGTATGCACTTTAACATTATTGAGGTTTTTTTATATCTTATAAGCACTATAATCATCACGACACTACGAACTAGGTACTACTGTCACCTTACCTTTTAAATTTTAAGGTTATAACCTAACATCAATACAATAATGACGTAACCATGGTAAAAACAATGCTATAATAATTATAAAAGAACTACTTACCTATTATTAATATTAGCGGTTTATAGAACGCGGAAAAAAACAATATGATAATGAAAACTATTGGATCGGGCCCCAGTGAAGTTTACCTTCTTTCATTAACCAACGTAATTCAACTAACGATATGTGACGCAGGCCTTACAAGGCTACGGCTATGATACCTACAGCCTGTTACATGCACGCTTTGTCCCCTAACCGGCAGACGCTTTTGTACACGGATTATATTATTATGGGACCAGCGCAGCGGGAACTTACGACGAATATTAAATTTGAATGACATAACAAAAACATTATACGCTCACCACTGTTGTCCGTATACATAACATAAATTCCCACTAACATGCATTATCAGACGGTGAGCGTAGAAAATTATGAATGATGATTTAGTTTTGTTTGTAAGTACTTGACTTTTCGTTTTTGTAGTAGGTAGGATTAGAAAGATTAATAGTAGATTGTTCACCGAGGGACTAAAACAAGCCATATTGACACAAGATGTTTGGCTATATAGTTTGAGTGTCATTATTATGGTTGTTTATCTCGTGTTAAACACTCTACTTTTCAGTTTGAAGGCGACGAAAAAGAACGGCTTTTATTATAACAAAGTTTCTTACAAATTTGTGCCTCGGTATTTTTTTTGGAAAGTAATTAATCGTGTTTCACAAAATAAAATCGTTATTTTCATATTTTTGGTTTTTGTAAAGTTATTTCCACGCCCTAAAAACTGTCTACACACATCACTGAAAATGGCGATAATCCTCCATTCACAAACATCGCGATTGGTTGTTTAGGGGTATGAAAAGTACCTAATTTAAAAAAAACTTTAGTCCCTAGAGACTATTATGGAGCTTTAGTCCCGGTTTGCAGAGACTAAAGTAACATTTTAAGAGCATGAGAAATGAAAATGTATTAAAACAACCTATTCTAAAGATTGTGTATTGATTTAAGATGCACTACGCCAACTAGCGTTTCTATTCTTTTCGTTTTTAACCAAACGCGTCACTGGTAGATCACGTGACTTTTCGTATCACGTCGTCTACCAGTGACGCGATTGGTTAAAAACGAAATGAATAGAAACGCTAGTTAGCGTAGTGCATCTTGGCAGGGCACTCTTAAGAAAAAACGTAGAAAGATGACTTTATTCCTTAAAAATAAATAAAAATAAGACATGACAATATATTAGTAAAAAAAGTAAACATATTTAAATTCAAGCAGAGACAATATTTTTTTAAGGAAGCAGTGACAATTAGACACTACTACTTACTTATTTATTACTTTCTTTGTCTATGTCAGGTCAGTAGGTATATTTTTTTCATCTAGCAAAGGTTGTCAATCTCTTACTATTTTAATTTTAAGTTCTCTTGTTTATTCAGGGTTATTTAATAACACTCAATAACTAAGTATTCAGTTTGTAAATCCAATACGAGCAAATATTTTAAAGACGGTCAATATGCATCCTAATTAACATAAAAACATGTGTATGGTTAACATAAGTTGTATTTCTTTTTTTCATACTAACTAATTCGCCAGGCAATGTATCAAAAATAGCTCAATTATCCCTCAATTAACTTGCAATTAACTTAGACTTAATGTTTGCTTCAACTGACATAGGTTCAAAGGCCCTCGGTTCGGGACAAATCGGTTGGACTCGTAGAGCGATTGAGAGAGACACCACACATACACACCCGAACTACCTGAAGTCCTTTACTATCTTTGTTTATGATTTACGGAATGTTGTATGTTTAGAATTAAAATCAATGCAAACATCGTTTATTTATTTAGTACTAAAAAAACTTAACTCACGCACAAACGAGCAAAGGTTAGGATGGATGCCTTCACATTTCAAATGAATTAAGAGCACTGTGTTCGATCCTTAGTTTGTCCACGATATTCCAACCCCAACGGTGCGCGGTGTAAGCAGGAGCAACATTTATTGTCAAACCACAAGTGTACTTATGCTTTGTCTTACGCAGAAACCTTAACACCGGTTTTCTTACAATATGCAGATCTAAAATCTAACACCAAACAACATCGATTGATAATTATAGTTTTGTGACTGACGGCCACTAGTAATGACACTAGGTATACCAAAATGTAAATGTCCAGTAAAGAGTTTTCTACCTTATTGGGACTATGAAAACCATTTTAGTTTCTTCAAGCCGTATTTTTGTTTTGTTATTTCCGTAAGACGCAAAGCTTGAAACAAAGGTCCTTTAGCAAATTTCCAGCAGACTGTGTCAAATTTTGTTACAGTATCCTGTTTTACTAGACCCTGTTTTTCTTATCGAGTTGCTTGTCCTGATATGCAAACTGTTTTGATAATAAAATAGTAGGTATTTACCACTGAGTAAATAATCACTAGGTTTTCTAGGTCTACTTCTATGATCATCTGATAACACATTGATAATAACACTACTGATTATGAAATTGTCATAACTGTCATGTCAATTTCAGTTCATTGTTTTTAAATAACGTAAATAACACATTAAACCGCAAAAATAGTACGAAAGACGTACGTATGATTTTCAATAAATGAAATTAAAGCACAGTGCCATTAAAATGTGTCAATAATGTGTGATGTGGGTAGACGATGAACTGGACGGACAGTAAGATAAGTAAGTAAGTAAAATGCGTGCATGAATATGATCACTGAGGTTCGTTAGTCGACGTTACATGTTTAAACCAATAAATTAGTTTTTACAAGACAAGAGTTCATTATCTACGATTAAAATTACAATAACACTAGTTTGGATATCGATATGGCAGCTCTGAAGCCGGGAATACACATGCCTGTCGGTGGCACGCTTGCGTAACAGCTCCTTGCACGTGCCATCTACTTTCAAATGTATACACTAACTGGCATGCCTGTATCTGGTAAGCGAGTAGATGGCAAGCAATTTGATTTACTGGCATGCAATATGAGGAAGGGGAGGTGGGGAACTGCAAACCGTTATGGTATGGCGTTATGGCATGTGTGAATGGACGCGACAACTACAGGCATGCCTACCTGGATGAAATTGCATGTTAGTTAACTTGCAAATATATTCACTGCGTGCCAGTTACTAGCACATGCCAGTATCTAGCATACGTGCTACTGCTCCGTTTTACAGGCATGTGTATTCCCGGCTTTATTCATGGAAGCTTCGCATATACTTCTGAAAAGAAAAAAAAACCGGCCAAGTGCGAGTCGGACTCGCACGCGAAGGGTTCCGTACCATTATCTATATGACATTAGCAAAAAACGGCAAAAAAATCACGTTAGTTGTATGGAAGCCCTTAAATATTTATTTTATTCTGTTTTTAGTATTTGTTGTTATAGCGGCAACAGAAATACATCTTCTGTGAAAATTTCAACTGTCTAGCTATCACGGTTCATGAGATACAGCCTGGTGACAGACAGACAGACGGACAGCGGAGTCTTAGTAATAGGGTCCCGTTTTTAACCTTTGGGTACGGAACCCTAAAAATGATTATTGATAATAAAAGTCCGAGATAGATATATAAAGAAGCATTATTTATTTATGCTGCGTTTGCGCGGTGCCAAAAATACTGCTCAATTATTTATTAATCTGTAAAAAAGTGACATTTGCTTCCCTCGCCCCGTTATATGTCCCCTAGGACAACCTTGTTCAAACAGACACATAAAATAACCGTACACATAGGCGGTTTGACATGCTTCTAATAATTTAGGGGTGATTCAGTTGTTTGCAGCAGTAAATAGGTCAAGAGTTTATTTTATAGATTATCTAGTACCAATCTAACTTTTTTAAATCTAAAATGTAATAAAACTTGGCTCAAATTTATCAAGTTAGTAATAGTACCAACACTACTATGAAAATTTCCTAAAACAAATCCATCTCTATCCACTCTAACAACTCAATGCACTTTTTATATTGGTAAGTAGTATATCTTCGCAAGGGCGGATCCAGTATTCGGTCTAATTCCAGGTATCCAAAGCTTCAAATAAACGTTTAAATATCATAATTTCATTTAACTGTGTTCGAAATGGATAATAACCAATTGCATTTTTTTTAATTTTTTTACGGTCAAACACCATTAATTTATCATAATGATAATTTTCTTGTTGTTATGCATTTTAAGTCAATTTCTTCTTAGTAGTTAGGTTCGGTTAGGTTAGATTAGAACTGTGACCACATTAGTAGTAATCAAAGACGTTACAAATGTTAACTTTTTACCCTATTAAACCTGTTATAAGAAATTATACATTTCATTGTCATACATGATAATTATTATATCATTGCTTTATTATAGAAGATTGAAATTATGCAATTTGGGTTATGCGATATGAAAATTAGTAGATACATTCGTTCATGAAAATCACTACGCACCCTAATTTTATAGTAACATGCCATCACCTGCAAATGCTATGTAGACGGGAACACCTCCACATTTTCACATAAACAAATGGGAAATGAGGCTAATGTATCAGTTTCACTCGAATGAATCTGGTAAGAGCGTACGTTATGGGGAACAAGAAGTATGCCAAGTTATGAAATCGAGGGTGGGGAATGTGGGGCGCCAATGAATTTTAGCAGTTCAGGTTTTTGTTGCATTTTAGAGAGATAATGCGCACAAATTTGTAAAAAGTATACTGGAAACTGAGGACTGAAATATAAAATAAACAGTGTGCTAATAATGGCATAGTTTTTAGAGTTCCGCATTCAAAGAGACCCATGTTATGATGTGGAATTTTTCACAATTTGCACAAAAGCGGAGAGGGTTTTTCAGCCAAAAATCCTAATATATTTTCACCGTAAGTTCCGCTATACCTACTTAACATAGCTTAGCGTGAACAAAGGAAGACCTACTAAAGTGCAACGTCATACCAAACACGACTCAACCTCAAAACCTTCCCATTGAAATTGAGTTTGTATGCCAATAAAACTTTAACCTTTACGTAACCTACTTACAGTCGGAAAACCCCAAAAAGTTCCGGATTGGTGGCACTGTCAGTTTCACCCGGGCCGGCTGCCAAAATGTCCTGAATTTTGCCACGGAACCCGGGCGAGGTGACTAAGTAACTAGCATTGTTCACTTTATGTGCAACATTTGAGAACTAGAGTTAGCTCGCGTTGTCGCTTTGAAAAATGATATATTATTAGCTAATTTGTCAACCAATTTCCAAATCAATGTAGACGTTTGTGCATAACTAAGCACCAATAATCATGTTAAAATATTAGTATTTGCGACTAAAGTTTAATTAAAATGTCACTAACAACAACTAAATTTACCTTAGGTTGTTGTGCTCAGAGCTGGCCATAATTGAAGCAGGCGAAGTCTAACACAATTTACTTAGGATTTTAACTTCAAAGCGAACCAATGCGAAACATAGACTTAATTAAAAAAAAATAAGCAAATATCATTGACTACATCTGTCAAGCTTGGCATTTTTAGATCTTTGATATTAAAACTAAAAAATAACAAGGTACTTACGGGCTCAGACAAAATCATACCGAACTTTGATTTTACATTTTAACTAAATCCCACACCCTTGAAACCAACCTTGAAAATGAATAGAAAGAAATTAAGATATTTACACATACTTACATAGGCACATACCTTCACGCCAGTAATCCCAGAGGGGTTAGCAGAGCTACAGAATTACCTACACCTTAAAAAACTTGTTGATAATTCAGTAAACACATTTTAAAAATATCAGAGTACGATTAAAACATACATAACAAAACATATTATTAATTATGAACGACGCCGTAAGTGAAACACAAACATTAAGTTACCGACGTTGTTTCATGTGAGGATAATATTTAGATACTTTATATAAGTAATTCAAGGCTTAAAACGACATAAAACGAGGTTAATTCGACAGTGCCTATTCTCTATGCCCCCATTTCTTTCCCTATCCTGACTGAAATTACCACGGAACATATATTTCAAATTTCAGGTTTAGTGATGAACATTGTCTGTCCTTCAGTCAGTCAAACCTTAAATTAAATAAAAGATAAGATATTAAAAGCATTAAGTACTTCATCTCATCTTATCTTATGTTATCTTAGTACCTATGCATTGCATTTATTGATGAAGTGTACGTAAATATCAGAACGAGTAAGGTTTATTAGCCTCAGCTGAGAAGGAACGCACGTGAAGGCAGTTTAATCGCGTCTGGAGGCAGCGGGCACCCCGCGGCTCAATGGTCGCGGGCGGCGCCCTGCCAGTCGCGCCGCAAGCCCCGCCGGGGCCACACGCACACTCGCTCCCGCCACGCGACTTATGTAACCTCGGTGAGTCTGCATACAACCTCCACACCAACCCCACCGGTGCCCACGCGTTACGCTCCTGCAAACCGCGCGCGCTCGCGTCGTGACTCGCTCGCGCTCGCGCGCTGTCCACCGTTGTGCAATAACCGTCAGCTGGAGGTGACATAATCGATGCAGTAAGTACCGGTGATCGACGAGTGCGAATATTGGCATGCGGCAGGCGGCAGGTGCGTTATGTAACGGGAGCCATGCCGCCGACGGCTGTGCGGAGCGGAGGAGTTAGCGGTAGGATGTGCCATTGCTGAATTCTGGGAAAACCATACTAGTTCTAGTGTCTTTAAACTTCCAGACAGCTTTAGTGACAATAAAAAACTAACTTCAAGTTTTAAATGATTCCCGGTCAGTTGGTTTTTACCTATTATAAAGTAGTTCATGACGTAAAGCAATGCCTAAAAGCTATTGTGGTCAACGTTTCATTAAAAATAAGTATAATATTGTGTTAGTTTTATTCGTCGTTTTTAGAGCCGCGCCGCGCTTGCTGCCAAGAATTAGTTTTCATACATTAAATGTCCATAAGTCATAGAAAACCTGTAATGAGGGAACGGAAGGCAAAACTGTTCCCATACCCTGCTTACCTAATTGGGAGGTCGAACGCGAAGAATCCAACCCATTCGGGGAAGCTTTAGACAGGGAGTTCCGGCTTTTTATCAAAATGGTTATACGTATCTTTTTGCAATCGCATTTGGGACGAAAACGGTATTTAGATACATATAGGTATAACGGTAGGTATAACGGTATTTGAATACATATAAGACGCATCTAAGCCGCGTGTGTGTCTTGTATCGTATTCATTCCAGTATTGTTATAACACGGATCAATACGCGGCCGTAAAAAAATCCTTAAGACTATTGGTGCTAAAGTTTTCAAATATCTATATAGTATTCCATACCTCTCACAGAAGAAAGTCGGTGCTCAACGTAAAAAAAATATTCATAGTACGTTTTGAGCATTCGAATTGGATTCCTGGAATTTAACTGTCCCCCTTAATAATGAATGACAATAGAAATTTACTTTTTGATTCCAAGTTGACCTATTTTCAAGACAGAGTTCCAGTTCCAGCCATCACCTTGTTCACGTTTTTCGACGCGTTAGCCTAGTTGGTATTGACTCTGCCTACGAAGCTAGCGGTCTTGGGTTCGATTCCCGGTATGGGCGAATGTTTGTGTGATGAGGACGAGTATTTGTTTCTGAGTCTGGAATGTTTTCTATGTATTTAAGTATGTCTAGTACCCATAGTGCAAGCCTAGAGCTTAGTTTGGGACTAGGTCAATTTATGAGAAGTTGTCCCCTGATATTTATTTATTTTAACCATCATTTTTACCGGCGGTGGGAAAAGATTTAATGTTTTTTTTTATAAATGTACGATAAGCATGTTCGCATTATGAAATTACTAGCAAAGAAGCATTCCATTCCATCTTAGTCCTCGCATTTTGATTGTTAGGATTGCAGTCTCAAGATTGTAGTCTTAAGAATTCAAATGTCTATGGATCTCAGATTTCATTTACCATCAGGTGGCTTGTGTGCCCTTGTAGGTACCTTTTTGTATTAAACAATAGTAAGGACATTTCATTCTATTACTTAGTCCACCACAACTTATTAGTTGCTTTGGGTCACTTATTAGCGAAAAGAGGGACACGTAGACAAAAAAAACGGACAAGAAAAATAACGATTTATCATGATACTGTTGGTGACAGAAAAGCGACGTCGCTTTATCTATACTTTTGAGAGATAATGTGTCCTACAGTCGGCCCGTTTAAGAAATAGAGATCTCGATAGCCTGCTGTGCTTCTGACGTGAAATTAAAACGTTGAGCGTGTTTCGACGTTACGAGTCGACATGGGAAATCGATTTTTCTTTTAAGCGTTATCTACGGATCATTCGAGCTGCTCCGACGTCATGAGTGTTATGACTCATCGTCGTAGAGAATTAGGAGTTGTACTAAAATTAAATAATTTATAAGTCGGTAATCTGCTAGTTTAGAAGCTTTTCTGTGTTTTTTTAAATACAAACTTAATTTAATCTAATATATTTTATGGGTATTTTAGTTGGCAGCAGTGATTTTAAAAATCATATGTGACCGTGGTTTTGGCGGGATTTTCGGCTAGCCACATCTGTAAATAGGATTTGTCCGCCCGCTATATTATGAATTTATGATATAACAAGTTAAAGGCTGCTAAAATCGACACCTATTTTTATACTCGTAACAAACACATGGTATGCTTAATATTATTATTCGGTTTGTCATTAGTCTGTTTAATTTTACCGGTAAACCATTCGTTAAGAAGTAGGTACATAAATACAATGTAAATATCAACAAATTTGCTTTAATAAATACCATCATTTTTTTTTAATTTACACATACCTACATATCATGCTATTGTACATGTACAGTCACCCAATAAACATGTTGAGCACACTTAGAACCTTGTCATTGTTAATGTCATTATTATTATCAATTATCATGCTTGTCATTCGATGTTCAGTTTGAAGTTTATTATGACAATGTACTAAAGTGCTTAACATAATATTTTCATTGGGGTACTGTATCTGGGTTTGAAAGTTTCAACTTGAAAACAATGACATTAGTAATGTAATAATTTGCCCACCGCGTGCGGGTTGAATACGCACAAACTGTTTCATATTTAAACACTTTGTATTTAAGCGTATTGTAGCAAACGTAGCAAACAAATACAATTCGATTTTTAACTTAATTTCGTTACAAATTAGGAGGATGTTTTACCACACGTTGTGATAGTTTTGCTCCAAATCATTTTGAATTAACGGTATCTTTTGTTCAATATTATTTGGAATACAGTATATAGGTAGGATAATTATACAAGTCATAAAAAAATCTCGTTCTCAAAAAGAAAAATATATCTGTATATCTGCTTACAATTTATATTAAACGTTCCTAGTAAACATATTATTGTATACAAATTGAACGCGAACATTCCAATCCGGTTCCATTTCGCGCTACAGCCGTAAACCTAGCAATAAGTGGATTAGGGGCGATTAAAAGTAATTATTATTTTTACAACCCGGGATCTTTATGCGGCGTGTTTAGGGTGACGGTTTAAGTGGCCAGTTTGATAACAGCTTTAGGGTAAGTCAAACGGTCTAGAGATTTGAACTTGGATTGATGGAATGGCGAGCGATAAGCGAAAGCGCATTTACACTGGCAACTTTAAACGGCAATTTATAGCCTGAAGATAGCTGTCTTACTCTCATTTAATCTAATAGAATGAGACGTCCGTACTCTTGACGGGTGCGGTACTTAGATAATTAACAAAAATCAAACATTACTTCCACATTTATAACATTATTTAGGATTTTATAATTATGTAACTAGCTTCAGCATAGATTTAGATTTTCGTTATTACCGTTATTCGTCCAACCGTTGCAGCAGCGTGAAGGAGTAACTAACAAACACACGAACTTTAGCATTTACAATATAAGTAGTTTTTTTTGTTAATGTAGCCCATAATTTTACTTATAAAACGTGACAAAAGGTGCGGAATTGGTTTCTTTTAGGGCACGCACGACTGGCGCGATCCTCGTGTGTATTGAACGATACGAGAGTGTTGAGTAATACGCAGGGCAGCTGGGACCCTCAGATTCAAACTCTGACGCGAGATTTTATCCTGCAGAAGAGAAACAATATCTATTTTGTCAGCCATTGTAGTCGGGAGATTTTGGTTATCTACATTTATTGGTTTTTAATCTGTAAGTAGTAGGTTGTTGTTTGAATTGTGGGAGGCCTTTTGCTCAGCAGTAGGTACTACATATATATGATAATAAAAACTAAGAAGAATAAGAAGTTAGGTTATATGGCTGTTGGTTTGGCACCCCCTTTTTTGTATTAAGTAAATGAAGCATAAACTCGTGCTCAGATAGGTAGGTACATTATAAAGATGATTCTTCGTAATGATAGGGGCGGAACTTACAAATTGGATAAGGTAAGTACTTATCTCTAAAAAAAATCGTTACTTGCCCGCACATGTAGCATCTGGGTAGGTATGCATGTTTTTTACTGGATTATAAAACCTAACAGAAAAAGTCTGAGGTTATACATATTTATTTATTTACATAAATGTTTTTCAAGGATTCGCAATCAATCGTAACGTCATCTGTTTCTCAAGTGAAATATAACCGTTTAATATATTCATATCTTTAAATAATATAAACTGATCGATATCATGCTACCTTCTATAGGTAACTTTAGGGTCTTAGTTCAATTTATAACTCCTTTTCATAGGTCTCAAAAAACACTTGTCTGCCAAGAAGATTGATTGCCTAAAGCTCAGGTTTAGATGTTTTTATTTCAAAGGTTTTATTGCGTTTTCAAGTTACTGGGTTTATGTATCCACTATCCGGTTATTGTTTCTCAGCTTATTAATATCCAAAGTTGAATAGTTTGACGCTGAGATGAGTTGAGTTATATGAGTCATAAAACAAGCAATTTATATTCCATCTCATATTAACAGCTAAAATCGGTTAAAACGGACTTTAATGAACAAGTTTTTTTTACATAATCTCTGATTCATCTTGTTAGACGGACTACGATTGATGACGAAGATCTAAAAAGAGGTAGATTAAATTTATTGATTGTATCGCGATATTGTAAATGGGTGGTCCAAAATTATACACTTATTATGTTCTTAGGCCCATCACGAGAGTGTTCACAAGGTCAGGATCTCAATTAAGTGAGCAAGTTCTTGCTGCGATGCTATTTAAAACTTAAACTGGATCAACGAGTGTTAACACCGCGTAGGTACAGAATCCAGCATGCGCATTTTTATATAATTTGATTTAAAGCACGACGCGACGGTTTTCTAATGTTTTACCAAATCATAATTTTAGAAACTATATCATTTTACCCGAAAGGGATTAGACCGAATGATTGCCGGGTTAGAATAGTGCCACTCCATGTCTTCTCGTAAGAGGCGACTAAGGGAATAAAGGCTTGTAGTACTGTTAGGCGATGGGCTTACAACCTGTCACTAATACGCTGGTAAACATCTTAGCCTAATTGTGCAAAATGTGGTTACAGAATTATCAACAAATTTTTAGAGTTGTAGGTAATTCTGTGTAGCTCTGCCTACCCCACTCTGGGATTACAGAGGCCCGTTTCACTAAGCTACAAATTGCAAATCACAAGCGGAAGTCTCTAACCAACTCCTTTTGTTAGAAAGAGGGTTCCGCTTGTAATTTGTAACTTGTAGCTTCGTGAAACGGGCCACAGGTATAACGGTATGTATGTATTTATGTATCATTTTACAAACTTTCATTTCGCAAGATCTTCCCGCCGCATTATTTTACGTATATTTTTTGCCGTAATATGTCTAACCTAACCTAACTTATTTAATACGCCCAACCTATGTAGTATGTTCAAGTACTTCAAGTACAAATATGTTTTTGGGACGTGAAAGTTTGTTAAATGATACGTTTGTGAAAAGTACTTTTGGTCAAATGAACAGACGGCTTGATAGTTGCTACGATCACAAGGACGTGACACGGAAATTAGTTCCATTTGATCAAGCCCGTTTTCTCCAAACTGTGTAGGTACTATTCCTATGAATTCCTATAAAGGTATTCTGTCATCGGGGTCGGGTGACTGATCCTTGGTTTATTTATTTATCTGCCCTGAAAGGAATATGCCCGAGGGCGATGGAATGGAATTTTGATTTAATAATTCGTCGCAATCAACTTTTTTGTTCATCACTCGGTGTTGTTTTCATTTTAATTTGACGCTTTTTTATCGAATTACGGGTGAGCGAAAAGATGGTGTCGGCAAAATTGAAAGACATAATACCTCTTGGTTTTATTCCAGAAATGTTTCGATTAAATTAAGGGGAAAGAATAAATGTTAAGTGAAGGAAGAGAAATCGTACTATAGTATTGATATCTATTTTCTTTATATTTGAAGTGTCGAGGAAATAAGAAAAAACATTATTGAATTCTAAAAGAGAAATCAGAAAATTAAACGTAAAAGTTACTTTAAGCTTTTCTAGTTACAATTACAACCAAAATTGTCTTAACTTCCAACATAACCTTAGGCCTAAAACGTAACTTTAACATTTAATAAAAACCATTAAAGTCTACTTACCTAATGTGTATTTCGTTATTTATTATTTTGCATCTACTTAATGACTATTTGGGCCTAAAACTATCAGGCGCTCCTTTAACTCCCACGGATTTCATTATTAGGCCTTACCTTTGACCTTAAAAACTGACACTGACCTGGATTTTTATGTTACTATGTTTTCCTAAGATACATTATCACCATTGCAATCAGTTACCTAAGAGAGACCATACAAATAACAAACGATTCGGTTAAAAATTATGTAAAAGCCTCTTCTTTTTTCAAATTTGCCTAAAAACGTCATTTGACTCCTCCAAACTCAAACTTTTTAATTAATCGTCCAAACAGAAACTTAAATAGCGCCATCGTTCATTTGTCACGGCGCTTATGAATCGTTCCGCTGAGTGACAGCCGCGTCCCGCTCAATGCTCGATACAGGCGGTTCGAATAGGTATTTGCCATTTGCTGGCAGTGGAAATGGCAGTAATATCGTATGCGGCGACAAGTCTTTTGTATACGAAACACTCCCAGAGCAGATGACATGTTCAGACCAGACTTGATTTATTATTCACTACAGACATGGAAATTGGCATTAGTATGGGTTGTCTTTGGTTTTGGACTAAGGAAATTAATTTTACCGATATCAAAATTTGAAAGATATACTAACAATAAAATTGGTCAAGTACCTTTTGATTGTTGCTTAAATTTGATAAAGGATATTTGTAGGTAAGGAAAAAAGTGTTGTATGTGACCACCTATGTGTGTAGTGGATAGGACTGCTTGTATAACTAGGTACGGTCAATGGTACGGTTAATACTTTTCTTTCTGTTCCTAAAGGGCCTCACTTCTTCGTTAGCCGATATTGACCTGGCAGTTAATAGTATGAGAACACAGAAGAACTGTCAGTTTACGACTGACGTTGTTTTTGAACTTTAGGAGAATGACGCGCGGCAATGCAGACGTTTATAGACCGGCATGAATTGTTTAACGTGTGGGCTTGATAGATTTTGGGCTGTAGGTCACCCAACCAAACTGCAGAAAATCTTTCACCCGGTAGGATCCTTAAGATACACGAATGAAAAATAAAATACGGTATACACTCAGCTACGATCGTAAAAAAATAGACGCACCTACCTACTGAGTGGTTTTTATACTAATCTCGTGAACGTCGGCTTAAGTAGGTCGGCTACTAACTAAACAACAATATGGTCAAATATATTGAAAATACGCTAAGATTTAATCACTCACTGGAAACATTAAAAAAGGGAAATGGAACATTTCCATTTTAGTCGGAAAATCTATTGCTTCCCATTTAATTTTCAACGACTCTTTAACGTTAACGTTCTGTGATAAAAATGGAATTAAGCCGCGGAATCCTTCAAAGCGATCATTTTTATGAGTTCAGGGGGCTAACGCGACGTGAGGGTGGCAGCGGTGTTGGCAGAGCACCAGCCTCGCTCAGACCACGGCGTTATGAACCTTTGAATATTTTCAGAATGTATCAACATGTATAACGGTATGATTTAGGCACATTTCGAATATAAATTTTTGAAGAGAATTGATAAACACAAGCCTAAAGAGTATTTTTTTTAATATTTGTGTTTATGCTTCTTTTTTCTTTTGTTACTTATGAAAAACTACCTATATTCGTGAATTATATGAAGACAACCACTGGCAATCATACATATATATATAAAGTCCACATTGACTAGCTATTTAACTGGCTGGTTAACTGGAAGAGATCCCTTAAAGGGATAAGTTCGCCATTGTACATGTTAATCTTAAGTTTATGTACGAATTTATTTGTAATAGGTTTTTGTACAATAAATACTTTACATAGGTACATATTTACTAAAACTAACGAATTAAATAGAAATACAGTCTGTGAGCACTTAGAAGATGCTTCGGGTGTGTACTTCTCTCTCACTCGCTCTTAATAAGAGGGTATGGGAGCGGGTGAGAGACAAGGATCTTTTAAGTGCTATCGCACTGTAGTAAAATAGTTTAAAAACTGGAAGCTGATACTTGTGAAATAACAAACAAAATTACTTACGTTAAATAGCTGACACAACGCGTCAATCTTTGATAAGTATTTCATAACTCAGTACCTGGAAGACACCGAGCCTCGCTCGGGTCGGGTTGAAAACGAATTTTACCGAAGATGACCACGCGACAGATCGTTTTCAAAATCTCTCTCTAAGCTTGAAGCTCTCTATATTGCAAATTTGCTCGTTTAATAATATAGGACAGGATAGCATAAAGTTATTGTAGAAAATAATCAAGACGGGAGACAGACAAAAAAGTTATTTATTTATCGCTGATGTCAGACCGGTAATGATAACGCCGTTGACTGTGTTCATAAATTAATCAATAAAATATTGTATTTCTATTTAACTGTTCCGAGTAATAAAAAATCGGCCAAGTACGAGTCGGGCTCGGGGAGCGATGGTTCCGTACCGCCACACAGTAGGTTCTATTATATTCCGATTTGAATTAGATTTCGAATCGAATCAGCGCGAGCCCAAATCACACTTGACTATTTTTAGTACCTACTTGTTGCTTTTCTTGTTAGTATTTTTTAATTCTTCTTCTTTTAACGACTTGTTGTACTATAATACCAAATTTGACACTTGTATGTTGTACCGTTTTTACAATACCTTCAACAAAAAACTTCATTATTTTATGTTTGCATTTATTGTTATTATTATAATTATATGCTAGTAAATTCGCAGTAATAACACAAATTCTGAAAAAAAAAACCGTTAACTATTACGGTTCAAAAGATACAGCTCTTTAAAGTCCCGTCCGGTACACGGAATCCTAAAAACTTGTGTCGTTTAAAAAAACTGTATCATTCATCCTTCACATGTCAACTATACTCAGAAATCGCTCGCGTGAGAACGAGAACCTTTCAAACCAAAACACTGCTATAAAAAGTGGCAAGAGAACAGAGAAAATCGTCATTCCCCTGGCGCTAACGAGCGGTAAGCTCTCAGCAAATTGGCAGGGAGGGCGCAGAACGGAGCTGGATAGAACGTTACAATGGGACGAACATGCGATGTGCCCTAAGACAATATTAATACAAGAAAACAATGACTCTTTTCGAACGAGGCGAGTTGGTGTTGAAATATTAGTTATAAGTACCTTTTTAAAACTTACTTATCACTTGTTTTTGTACAATTTGCCAAACAAAGAAGAAGTGTAATGTAGTTCCTTCTCTAAAAAATAAAATAGATTGCAAAACTAATAATGTACGACAATCGCGAACTTACGTTTTGTATGTGAACGTAATACCTATTCTAAAACTGCATCAGATGAATTATTAGACGTTTATGCAGAGACAGTAGGTATCTATTAAGATTTAGATTTGGCCAAACACCAGCAAAATGAGGACAGCAAATCACCGTTAGAAATGCGACAAAGTTCTTGTCTAAGTCGAGATTGTACATCTCAGAGCATTATTCAGCTTACGCAATAGGTTTCGCTAACTAACTTGTTACGAACATATACACACGCGTCGTGGATGTGTGGCGCACACACACGTCGGCAGGGAGGCAGAATCAATCCCTGTCAGAAGAAACCTCGAGACCTCGAGCGGCCGACCACTAAGTGCCTTAATTCCTTTTGGCTTCCAAGTATCCTTTTTACCCCGAGCCTCGACGGAAATTACGTTCTTGGGATGCTCTAAATTACATATCCATGATATGTTTGCTCATATATTACAAAGTTTTGAAGAACAGGAAACTTATGAAGGACAAATTTAAATACCTTTATAATTCCAATTTTGGAAGTCGGACATGTAAGTGGAATCTGGCTGAATATGTACATTTTTGGCCTGTGATAAAATTAGTGACTAATCGTTATAATAACTGAAATTGATTGAAAAAAGCGGTTTAGGTTTAGTCCTCATTCTGAGGTTGATTATCTTATCATTATCTCAATCATTGCACTAGTTATTTAGGACAATTTTCGATACCAGAAAATTGTTTACCCGTATAGGGAACGGCATATTATACTCGTATTCCAACGTTCGATACCCTGGGGAATTTTCAAGGTAGTTCTATTCTATCCAATACAGCGATAAGGCATGCCCTTCTATTGATTGCCAGTGTTTGTGTAGATAAAACTTCAATAATGTATCAAGGCCAGCAGGCACCTGCCTGTAATATAACAACCCTTTTTTAAGCGTGCCTAAAGAGGGCGGAGGTTTTCAATACTCGTTTTTCCATGTCGTGTGTAAAAGCAAGAATTGGAGCTAATTAAAACATCGAAAGTGAAAGACTTAGTTATTTAATAATAAGTTCATATCTTTCTGTTGTTATAGGAAGACGATTAGAAACCGCTAGGTAGTCAAATAGCATTCAGTACTCTAGTCACAAAATTATACCCCACATGTTTCAAAATGGTTCGTATACAGAACAATTATCGTTTACGACGCACCAGATGTACTGGACCACTCGTTATCTCGAAATGTGCCATTAAATTATCCTTAAGGTGGCATAAAACGGGTGGTGAGGTGGTGGCCGCGGCAATGGCGGAAGATCTCACCATTAAAAGGTCATCAACGTATCTGAACAGCGTGCTGTGCGAAGATTAATGATGACTGCGTCTTGTTGCATCGTTTTCTTCGCAATAAAACGAACCCACGCGCGATGCGTTTAATGTTTGTTTTGTGTCTTACAAGTAGTTTTATGGTTATCAACTTATCAAGCGGCAATCTAACAAAGTGCAGCCTTAAAGTCAAGGTGAACTCTTCCCTCTTAGGAATTATTCCAAGTGTCTAGTTGATAGATACCTATTTGAACCTTTGCCACACGTCGCAGCTACTGTATTATACGTCGGATGTCCTCGAAAATGTCTTCAGCAAGATTAATGACAACCCGTCCCTATACTTAAACCGGCCTTCCGACGTAAAAATAAAACGATTTCATACTCGCCAGCGCAGTGGCGTGTCGTGGTTTTCTTAGGTTCCGTTTAGCTTTAGCAATAATGATAAATCGTTGTAGCTGTTACTTATTTTGTTTCGTTTATGGAGTCTCCGGTTTCAATATCACCTCCACAGAAACGTAACGTCTTTGTATTCCGAGTTAAAATGTTTTACGTGTAATCGTTCCGTAGATTTAATATGACGGAACAAGTGATTGTAATTTATGAATCGACAACAGCGATGATTCGCCTGAAGCGCGACTCGGCGGCGCGTGACTAACACAGAACGAAGTTGGAACACTCCTAAAATACCTACTATGGACTCTCAAAAGCTTTTACCTAGTGAATTAATATTCAAATAGATTTCCAAGTTAATAAGAGAATTTGTTTACCAGGTTTTAGGTAAAAGCATTTACTTAAGTTAAGAAGAAAGTAGGTACGAGTATGGCGCCTCCCGAAAACGATGTCCCTTACATATTGTTAAATAACAACAAATTTGAGCAAAAAACTCATAAGAATTATTAGTCTCTGATCTTCTGCGACATCGTTTTGTGCCCCAGTTACTTTCCAGTTACACAACGAAAGGACCTCAGGGGAGCCATCCAAGACCAATCATGTTCGCTAGAAATATCAAAGATAATCGATTCAGTTGCGATCTCCGAGCAAACGATGATAAGCTTAGCTAGCGGCTGAAATACAGTTAAATCGAATAAGCGAGACTGGCTTTACAAAACAATGTTATCGGAGAAAAGAAGCTTTTAAACTCGAAATCAGATAAAAGGTACAGCTGAGGTCGCCACGTTACAAAAGATTTTCCAGACTTCGTTGGTAGTGCACAAATAAGGCAAGCGTATATTTTAGGAAGTTTCAGACAACTGGATAGCGGCTTGCTGAATAAAAAATCCACTGTGGCAGTGTGGCAGAACAGTCTTGAGTGGCAGTTAATTCAAATTATATCGGAAAGGATTAGCTCGTTAAGGTGTCTGTTGGAGATTACATTGGTGTTATTCTTTTACGCATCTACAGGCCCTTCTCACTGGTGTCTGATTTCAATACGAGAATTTTGTAGCCTTAATAATCGCCTAATAGCCTTAATTAGCGGTTGCACTAGATCCTTGATTTTGTACTGTCTAAGCTAAATTGGCTTGAAAAAGCAAGATAGTATTTTACCTATACACTGATCCGTCGACTGCAACCTTACAAGGCCCAGATCAGACCTCGTATGGAATATTGCTCTTCATCTTTGGGCTAGAGCACTCTTTCATCTTATTTTCTCAACTCTTTCCATTTTGTCCTCGCTATACGGTTTTCTGGGGCCGTAGCCGTTCTGTTTTTATGAGAGGTGTGCGTTCTAGATCCGATATTTTGTGGCGGTAGGAAGGTGATCAAATTTGTGTCTGTTAATTAGGGAATGCAAAAAACCGGTTATAACCGGATTTAACCGGTTATTTTCATACAAAAACGGTTAATAACCGGTGAAATTGCATTACCTACTGTTAATCCGATTTGGCCAAGATTGCGTTGAAACAGCTTAGTAACTACACCAGAATCACCACTCGTTCCTATCATGTATAGGGAGAAAGCTAGGCCGGTTCGATCTTCCGAATTAACCGTTGGTACAGAATAACACCACGGGCCGCCAACACCTCGGCTCCGTTAAGATCTAATCTAATAAGGTTAACGCAAGGGCTGTTGGAATCGATTAGTTAATTAGCACCGGATCCGACGAGCCGCACTATTAATTTCCGCGAAGTATACCTTAATAAGCCCGCTTAACGTCACTATCACTACAATTAAGTAGGATGATATTTAAGTAAGAGTCGCAAATCTTTCGCCCTTGTCTTCGAGAACAGACAAAATTTCTGGAATTAAAAGAAAGCTGTATCACTTTTCGCAACAACTAAAATATACCTAACACTGTGGAAAAATTGTTCGCCGTCGATAACCGAGATTCTATATACATGGTAAAATCTAATTGCTTTTGACGTGTTATCATATAGTCGACGTTTTGATAGCTCTTATTTACTTGACAGTAATGGCGGCCATGTTAATAACAATACCCACGTCAAAAGCAATATTGTTTTATTCACTAGAATAGAGGCCCTGTGTTTTTAACTTGACGTATTTCAAAGCAATCGCACAGACGCTAACTAACAAATAAACAAACGCATTTCGCATTTAAATTCCTCACTGACCTACGCTTAGCCAAGGGTACATGTACTCAGCGAATAAAGCGTTAAAGATAATATATTTGTAATGTGCATGTGTTTTGTGTGTTCGTAGATGGCACGGCATTGTGGGCAAATGTGATTCCTGGCATTGTTATGTTAATACGATGCCACGCCGCGCCGCGCACTGATGCATCCCACCCACACACGCGTCCAAATATAAACTCAGCTGTACCTACTTTAACAACATGCAATTTAACTTGAGGAATGAGAATGACCTAGCTATATGCTTAGATAGTAATCTGTTCTGAGGGGTTATTGTCTAACGCACTCGCAATCGCAACTGGCTTCAAAGTAGAGCAATTGTTTTCATTTTGTATGCAGACAAGCCTTCGATTTTCAAAATGAAAACGATCGTGATTGCGAGTGCGTTAGATAAGCCCTCTGGTTACAATCTTACATAATTTAATAATTAAATCGTGGCAAGTATTTTTAATCGATCTTGAACGAGTGTTTTGTTGAATTGAGTTTGTTTAAATGTAGAGATGTACAACTTAAGAAAGCGCAGAAATATAAGTCCTCCTGTTTAAAATTCACAGACAAATTGAGAGGCGTTAAGAAAATATTGGGGTTTTGTTTATTCTTTCAAAATCCATCGCCTTCTTATATTTGCGAGTGTCGAGGTGGAAACAACAAAAGCCCCACCACCGGTTCTTCGGATACGCTGAACCGTTTGCACACAACAAAGCCAGTATTTAGGTTGAGATGCTACGGAAATGGTCTTAGCGAAAAATCGGTGCTGCCAACCTGAGGAGGCATTCGCTTTGAAATTGTGTCAACTTTTACTACCCAGCACAGACGTGTCTGCTTTTATACCCTCTATTTACTTATATTAAACCAATGTGGGCGAGTTCCAAATATCACGCCACGCGTGTAGCGTTTTATAATCTAGTTATAAGTTATTTCGCCATGCAAATTGTTACGTGCGCAGGTTAATTTCGGGGCATTTCCATAAACTGTGCGAGGTATCGAATTTAATAAGTGTGTGTTTATTTTATTACTACACCACATTTTTAATCAGATGTTAATCTTCATGAGTTAGATATTAATCAGGATTTTTTTATTTAAGCCGCGGTCAGCCTCACGCGGAAAACGTTCCGTTCTGTTAGTAACAGATTCTTATTTTTATATTTTAGTTTAGGCTTAGTTGTTTCTGAGATCTGGTATATAAGGAAATGGATTGCTTAATTTTCCCTTATATCTTTTATACGTACGTAATTGGGTGAACAATTTAGTAAACAGGGCGGAAAGTAGAGATGGTCAGTAAGGTTAACTTCTAGAATTCATGCCGCCGCCGTGCTAAAATCACGTTTAAGTGCACCTAATAACCCGTCAACAATAAGGACGTCTCATTCTATTTGCTTAAACGTACAACAAATCTATTTTAGTGGAATTATGCTTAGTCACTTTCTGACAAATTCGGATGTCTCAATCAAAAACATAAGGGCATTTTTTTTTATCAAACTTTAACGAACAATGCCTTTAAATATATCAACAAGAAGGTAAAGTTAAAAAGCCTCCTTGGGAATAAATACAAATCCAACGTTTCCTCGCATATAAAATCCGTAAAGCCATTTTGTCAATAGTATCGGTACACCGCGCCAACGACCTTTCTACAAAAAATAAAGTCAAGTCATGCATACGTAAAAACATTATATACCTAGGTATATATACGTAAACACCTGAAAAAACTAATTCTGAGGCATTCTGCAAAAAATACGATTTATTTACGAGCCTTTGATCAATATTGTCGTTACCCCTATTGTTATTGTACGGTTAATAAAAGGCTATCGATTCATCTATCGGTTCACAAACAAAACGTTTGCAATAGGGTAAAACGAAGTAGAATAGAGACCCGTTATGACAAACTAGCCAGCGACACGTTCTCGCTTAATAGCAGGCTTAACTAACACACCGCTAAGTGAATTTACAACTAGAGTCCCCAACTTCACACCATTAATCAACGGAGCGCGGGCGCATCAATCACGGCCTCATTGATTTACACGTCCCGAGCCATCCGACTGCGAAATATGTTTTAAATCTGGAGCAATTAACTATAGGCTTTCTTTAAGATGGGGTGGAAATTTAAATGGGAATAGTCGGGAATCTGGTGAGTTGTGTGTAAGTACACAACGTTTAGGTTTGAATATAGACCTAGATATAATAGCTCCTGTTTGTATTGAACAATGTTTGATAACTAGCTTTTTCTCGCGAACTTTTAAAACTTCCGGCATGAAAAGTAGCCTATGTGTTAATCCAGGGTGTAAGCTATCTCTTTTGCATTTGTCATATTAGTAGAATTAGTAGGATTGTCTATTTTCAGATACTAACTTCGTCTAATTTGCATTGCAATGACTTTTTTCCTACATAGTAAATATTTTACGACGTTCTGCCCGTTGATCTGCTCCCAAACATTAAATGTCAAAAAATGTCAAAGACAAAATCACCAACAACTTTAATATTAATAGTTGATCGCTGCCTGTTTACACTGCCGGCCCACTCTTTCTCCATCAAAAGATATTTAATCCGTGTCAATAAAAGAGAAGCATATACCTATTAATAATTGACCGCTGGCTCTACTCGCTTCTCGCTCATCGTCGGCGGCGGGACAAGTGCCTAAGATCGTGTGTCTGCGCATTTTGCTATAATCTTGTTATATTTATCGTCTCCTTTGCTTTCCAGCGTTTTTTCTCGTTTATTAAGAAAGCAAACGGGTTTAAAAGCCACGGTGGTATATGGGCTTTGAGACTTGAGACGCATGATAAGATGCAATCTAAAAGCAAATTTATGTAGATATTGCTAACCCGAAGATTAAGATGGGTACTCGTCTTACCACGCGCAGAAACACAAAAGTGCGAACATCACTGCCTCTTAGATGATGGTAGTGATCTGAAAGGGTACCTACTGCACAAGGTCCTATCACCCACCCGCTTTAGACATGGAATTGGTAGGTTCAATAGGTCTTAAATATTTATTACATTAATAAAACTGACTATACTATATACTCCTAAGTCTAGGTAGTGTGAAGATTTAAATTTGATCGTAAATTCAGTTGTATTCATTTTAGATAAAATATATGGCCGCATATCGTGAGCCGTGTCTTCTCAAATAAAATCTATTAGAACGTTGGTCAATAGTACACTAAGTAATACAGAAAACCGAACTAAAACGATATATCACATCAAAAATCCGTGTATGAATAGAACATAATATCAAAGTGGTTTCCTAAAGATGTTTTCGAAAGATGCGCCTGCGTCTAACCTTTTTCTTGAGTTTGTTGTTTATGGGCGGTGTGGTTGTGACTATATCCCGCTCTTATAAAAAAAACCCTTCTGATTTAGCTGAAGCTGCTGCTGCTGCTGTTATCTGTGTAGCCCGGCATGGTGTTTAATCAACAACAATATAATTTGATTCATTCCTCTTGAGTAAGGAAAGCGATTAGGCGAAGCGAGTAAATAATACGCTCTAGATAAATATTCCGCGCAGCAAGCTGCGTTCCGTCATTTGTCTGAATTACACTTGACCTATTTTTTATGAAGAAACTCTGCACAATGTTAAGTCTTTTCCGCGCTTGTTTTATATGTCGAAGTGTAGGGATTAGGAGCTTTCAAAGGATTAACTGGGGCAGACCTCCGGCTGACCGTTTTATTAAAGTTGCTCTGCTCTGTCCATTCTAATTGTGTTCTGAACAAAAATCATTACGTGACTCGTTTACGTTCGCGTAACATCAACTTTGTTTAGGCGTTACTGAAATAAGCCTCGTACTATACGTAGGGGACTAATGTCCCGTGACACGTCTTGGTAGCGATGTCAGAAAAAATCACGCGACTTTGCCGGTCATGTCTGGCGATATCGCGCAGTTTGTATCGGTAACGACATCTTACCAAGCCTGGGCCGGTATCCTAGGCGCTAAAAAAATATATCGTCTTTTATCTGTTATCGTATTGTCAACGTTTAGATAGCTCTTATTTCCTTGACAGTAATGGCAGCTGACGTCAAAACAATACCGTAACAGGTCAAATACGATATCCCTTTTACCACCGGGAATATAGAGATCCAGCAAATTTGCCAGACTGCTTATCAAGTCAATCGTTAAAACCGTGGTTGATGTGAAAAGCTGCTTCTCGAACGTTAATTTAAAAGATACGTTTTAACTGTTCCCTTTTTTGTTTCAGATCTACATCTTGAGGCACACCACTGACCCGACGACAATTAATTATAGTATAATATAATAAATCGAACAAACGACGAAGCGCCTTTAACCAATACTATCAATTACAAGTAGTTAGCTTAAATAATAGTTAGTGTACACAAGTGCCAAGTCGCGGGTTAGTATAAATTTAGCTAGGTTGCAACGTGTATTCGCATCGGTTGCAGTAACCGCGCGAGATTCGATCGGCGCGCGCGGCGTGTGAGCTAGAGTTAGCGTTCGATGCGTGGGAAACGGTAGCTGGCAAGGGAGTGCTAGCGGCTAGTTCGGGTGTAGGAGCCGGCAAGATTGAGGTGGTGGCCGGGTGCGGTTGGGGCCGGCGCGCGCGCGTGCGTCCGCTCCACGCGCTCGGGCGCGTGGCCGGCATGTTGGCCTCGCAACGGTCGCAGTCGTGCAACGAGGAGGGCGCGTTCTTCGGAGCGCGCGCGCTGCGGCGCCCGCGCGGCAAAGGCAGTGGCAGTCCGCCCTGCTAGGGGTACGCCATGTCGCTGCGCAGCCTGCACCGGCGGCTATCATCCGCCAATAACACGTGAGTATTCAACTTAATTGAGTTTTTAGCGAGTGAGGCCCTAGCCTAGACAAGATGCATTCGGCGTTCGTTATCGTTATCCAAAATGTATAATAGGATTGACGTAAACTGTCAGACGGTCGCGTTGAGCGCCTACGACAATCCCATACATTTTGACAGTTTTCGAAAATCGTTTACTTTAGCGTGAAGCATCTTGTCTAGCGGCTAGACTAGACTAGACTAGACTCTAGCCTCACTGTACGGTTTGTAGGTCTTCCACATAAAAGACGTCATCAACTTACTAAGAATACTAATATCCTACTCTAACGTGGTATTGTTCGTCTTCTCGTATGTGTATTGTATACATTATGGAGGCCTCATTCAGCAACAAAGAATAGGGGATTTGAAGCAATGGAATTATTGTCATGTTTTGTTCTATAGTTATCAATCAACAAATCTTGTAAGATTTTACTTATTTGAGGTATTTTATAAACTACGCAATTTTATTGTTTTTCAAATCTTGTCACAAATTTTGGTGTGTGTAATTAATTAATTATTGAGGTTGAATTTTACTACCATGTAAAAATATTATATTCGGAAATACCGTAATCAACATTTATGCTTACCTACTTGTAAGGATGTCTTATACTGTATTTCTGTTTAAATAGTTAACTGTTATAATTGCGATAGAACGAATTTATAAAAAGCATGTAAGTCACTTGCACGTATAGTACCAAATATCACTTGATTACACACAACCAACCGCCAAAAAGGTTGTTTTTACTCAAGGGTTCTAATAAAAAAACGATCGTTCCCGCGACAATCATGAAACATCGAACGGCTATCGAAATGTGAATATTCAATTACTCTACCTAAATCCGAAGCTTAGCCATAAAATCTAGTTCGTTTACTACTATAATCGACTTTAGCACGTTGATGTAGAATGCATTTTAGAAGTTTATTGAGTTTATTCCGATATACGCGTTCGAGCGGAATTAGTGGGTCGTTCAATGTATGTAAATTGGCATCGCCATGGCCTGCGGAAGAGTGCCCGAGGGCTAATACAGGTAGATATTTCACTCAATTTTGCGGCAGAGATTTTCAAACAGTAAAAAATATATAAATATAAAATTATTATACCTAAATCACCATTGTCACGGTATGGTTATTTTAATAAAGTACAGACATTATAATATACCCTCTTTCACGAATACTTTATATTATGTATAGATACATATATCTCTCTATTGAATGAAGACTAAATAACCATCCTTACCTCATTGTTCATTCAGTTTACCGTGCTTGCCCTTTTCACCAAAATGTCAACGCTTGAAGGCAGATTCGAATCTTGAAAATGCTTTAACACCAACTGAAAATACTCGAACAATAAAGTAATCGTTTACAGGCTGAACAATTGGCTATTGGTACGAAAATAGCGTCGTTTATTTCAGCCGATGAAAATGGATCTAACAACGTCAAAATGCCGAAAACGTGAGTTGAAAGCACAAAGCGAATTAGAAGCTTTCTCTGCTTTGACACTATTTAACTTTGTTCTGCTAAGGATCTTTCTAGGATCTCGTTTAAAAACTCTTTTTATTTACTCCTTATTCTAAAATGCTAAACCTACAGCCTTCTATGTACGACATCAAAAACTTGATGATGACGATGTTTTTTTATTAAACAAACCAATACTTGTTTACAGAAACGACCTTTCCGAGTAATTAATGTTAGCTCGATTACACTAGAATGGATTAGATTAGAATTGATCAATAGCATTCGATCTATTTCCGTAATTATTACATAAAATATATATACTCGAAGTGGAACTCGTCAGAATCGACCCAATTGTTGGAAGTCTTACATACCTACCTACTATTTCAGTGAGCTTTATGATTATGGTGACAGCTCTTAGCGGGAACACGATTTCAATAAGGCTTTTGTCTTGATAAAAATTAATAAAAATTAATAGAAATCGAAAACGGGTGCAAAAAATGTTAGCAAAGATAATTTCTGTAGAAATATTTATGTTCAATTTTATCGAAGTGCCATACGACATGACGGGCTTTACAAATGTGACGATATATCTAAGTTATGCCCTGCCGCTCACAGCCTTTACCCGGTGACGTCACCCTCGAACCTCTTGATACAACAAAGCCCGGTTTCTTCGCCTAATATTAGACAGACACTTAGTTTAAACAAGGCCGCCGTTCAAAAGTCTTCAAAATAGCTTGCAGCCAGCATAGTGCTACCTTACGGCAAGAAAAGAGCGTCTGACGTCACCTCGCCGGTGACGTCACGTCACCTTGCCAATCTAGACACTGTGTCGGTTTCAAATGCCATGTTGAATGAACAATAAATATGCTCCTAATACGAGACCTGCGGGACAGGGCCGACTGATGAAACAGCCAATTTATTTTATATTGGTTCTTACTTCTGACTCATACTGAGACTCATTTACTTAACATTTGTTTTTGAGTGGTATTTTGGAATAAGTGTTTCCGTAAATCTATATGAATATGGCTCTTAGTGCAATTATTATTTACAAATTAAATACTTAAATGCTAAACTTCATCCTGCAAAATCCTATGTTTGGATAGTTAAAGAGCTGCTAAAAGGTTTTTTCTCTTCTGTTCCTGTTGTAAATTCTGGCCTGTGAACCTCAATTAAAAGTAACGAATAAATCCACTTACTTACTTTGCGCTTAAAAGTTAACGCAAAATACCTTGTATGCCGTAGACGCTAGCTATGCTGCAGGCAAATTTTACTTTATGATATTTTACTAAGGTATGAAGCTAACTTTCAAGTAACTAATATTTTATTAATAAAAGTAAAAAGCAGAAACTTGCGAATTAAATCACACGGGAGAATCTGGCTCCATAGAGTCTAATTTACCAACAAAATTAAATATAGGAGGTGCACTTCGTTCGCCAGGTTGCCCGAAGTAAATATGAAGAGAGATGGGGGGATATGGATTAGTGGATGAATGAAAAGGAGCGCCGATGTTATTCTACAAAGAAGGTTAAGGGGACATTTTGTAAGGGTGAGCGTTCGATCTTAGGAGTACGAGTCTGTAAGTATTATATACGGACAAAGTAGCTATAAGTATTGGTATTATGGCACGCATCTTTTAAAATACTTAAGTCTACGTACTTACTATGTATTAATTCTTATTTACATTTCCATATTACTTATGCTGAGGAACTTGGGGAATATTAAAGCGAGGAATGCCATAAATTATGAGGCAGCTTTTAGTGGCGCTCATTTCATCCTGCTTGAATAAGTTTGACACTACAGTTAATAGGCTCAGGTCGAGGTAGCAAATACGTAGAAATCAACCAATGACATACCAACACTCTTTAACGAAGAAAACGAGAAATTATGATTTTTTTCAAATAACTTACGAGTAATCTCTATCTTCTTCTTCTTCTCTAATATATAAAATTCTCGTGTCACAAAACGCAGAAACAAACAGTTTTGTTTGTAACAAAACTTCTCCGAAACGGATTGACCGATTCTTGTGAAATTTTGTGTGTAGGTCTGAGAATAGGACGTAAAGTACATTTCATAAGGGTTGTATGAAAAAAAATACACCCGGGCAGCGCCGGGCGCGGAGAGCTAGTAGGTGATATATATTAATAAAAAATAAGTTTTCTATAGATATTTTAAAGTACAAATAGAAATTTTCAAAAACACTAGAAAAAATTGTATGTGCCCGTTTGCAAGGGGAATGAAAAATCATTCTTACAAGAAACAAATGACTCATATCGACGAATGTACCTACATAAGGTGAACAAGATATGGCTAAACTTATTCTTTACCTAGCCTATGTTGATTCATGAGTCCCTATTTGGTGAGCAATGCGTCCAAATCGTCCCACTATCTCTGTCTAGGCCTGCCCCGTCTACGTTGCCCATTTTGCGGCACCCACTTTGTGACTACACTAGCCAACGGTCCGGGTGGATACGGCACACGTGACCGGCTCAATCCCACTTGAGTCTGGTGATTTTATCGCCTCCGAACTTACCCGATAAAAAAACGAGATTTGTTACATGAAATTGTTGATAAAACCTTAATTGCGGCGATAACCACCTACTAATTGAGCCGTTATTTTATTATCTAAACGGCACCTTCCTAATCATAAGGGTCACACGTGACCAGTTTTTATGGATAAATGAGTTTAGGACGGAAAGTCGCATAATAGCTTCTAAATATTCATGGGTCCAGCAAATGAAAACGATAAATTTGTGAAAGTGCAGGGTCGCTCGCCGGTCGCAAAAGTTAACGGCCCGACCGTTACATCCACTGCCCCGTGTTGCCGGTATTCCTGTCATACATCCCTTTTTCCTAAACGGGCATGGACCGGCCACATCCGTGAGATAACTAAGTTTATTTTAATGATTTTTGTGGTCGGTAGCTCGTAAAAATCCCTACTATACCTCCGGGCAAAATTGTTTTTAAATTCAATTTATAAAACACCTTTTGCGTTAACTAAACCAGTTATTGTATAAACTTGATTTTGTGGCGTGAGCAACGAAATGAATATTTCTTGCTAAGGTTTAATAGAGGCATTATGCAAAGAAAAGATTTTTATTTTTCAAATCAGAACACTCCCATTAGTTGTGTAACCGAATGTCCGAGCACTTTCAGAACGTAGCAATGCAGTCACAACAGAAACGTGAATCTCAAAGAGGCCCTTCATGCTGGCTTTCTAACTGTCATTAATTTGATGGAAAGCCTCTACTTCAGTGGAATTGTATAAAAATATACAGACGACCTATCGCACGACCTAGATGCAAGTTACTGGCGCGGTGCCAAAACATGTTATCTACCAACCATGAAGTGAAATGCTCCCGATTTCCAATATTCACTTTTTAATTATCGAACAACTTGACGAGGTTTTGGCATTGCATTTATTAAACCAAATTGGGCCGAATCTTTCAACTTGACACAGATACATAATGTCCACTTTTAGTCCGGAGAAATTAAACAGAAAATTAGACCAACCTTGCATGAATTAAAAACAGCATTTTTTTTCATTAAATGTTGAGTATAGACAGGAGAGCGTATTAATATGTATCCCGCGAAAAGTTCACTCCCACGCAAGCGTCTTTTTTAAAGAAATTACGTTTATCAATTGAACTTGGTATAAAAAAAATATTAACTAGCATGTTTGTAAGGAGTATTAGGAAGAGATAAAGTTTTACCAGTAGGTTCAGAAATTAAACATTTGTCGTCCGCACAACAACGTTTATTTTTAAAGAATCTTATAATCAAAAAGTTAAGTCGTAAAGTTGCAAAATAAACTTTTCTTATTTTTTTATTTGCACTCTTAGGATTTCGATTTTATGATTTTAGTCTCAGATCCCACTTATGATCTTTTGGCTTGTGCGCTCGTGTATGTCGAACTGGCCATAAAAATGTATAAGTATATGTGGTCAAAAAGAATACTAATTAATGTGTTTGTACAATAATCCCATTAGAGGGAAAATTCCGTTATTACAGTGATCGGATGGAGTAGACGAGGAGCTCCAGATTATGCAGATCGTATTATAGCCGCCAAAGGCACTGAACTCTACTCAACGGATAACATTTACATACATTTCATCGGTTTTCAATCTAATCGTAAATTCATAAAAAAATATTATATTATTACATTACTTTTAAGACCGTCTCCGTCTAAAATAAATTAGGATTTTCTTTAAAGTACAAGACGGTTATAACCTAAAGGAGATGATGCTTTTTATTAAGAAATAAAATGATATAGTTTATCTTTCGTTCTGTTAAAATAAATGTCGTAGTTGAATATCTTGAAGCCTAGACTAGGTTTTTATAAAAGGAGTCAGAACTACAAGTATCCGATTGGGTAAACACGATTTTTCCTAAAGACGAGATTTAGACAGGTCTATCAGGATGACATCAATCAACAACCCAAAAAAGCTACTATACTACTCGGTACATATGTAGTGAACAATGTTTTGCCATCGTTTTTTGTCGTACATTTTCGTTTTTATCTTGCTGTCTCAGCCGATAAGCTAATTGAGAAAGCAAGATCAATACGAACTTATCCGACAAAAAGCGATGGCAATAGCTTATTCAGTACATCTGTAAAACCATGCTACTTTTGACATGTTTTTATTTCAGCCTCCATTACTGTCGCATTAAAGGAAGCTATCTTACGATAGCTTCCTTTACCGTTGACAATACGATAACATGTCAAAAGAGACATGATTTTACCTAGTAGAATAGAACCCTTCGTAAGAGTCGCTCTCGAAAACCCCATATTTTTCTCACCAATAGCAACGCTAAATTGTTGACTGGTTTTCTATTGGATTCTTATGTAGTAAAGGTTGGTTTTCTCTGGATTGGGGCCAGGTGGGGATATAGCGGAGTTAAGATTGCCAGAGCGCACCCGCGATACCGAGAAAGCTTAGCTATTCGGTATCGATTGCACTTTAAAAATATATGCACATGGTACTAGATACTAGTATGCATGGAGCAAGAATCTTATAATCAAACTGAATGGATTATTTACTATTAATTGTTTATCAAAATTATACCATATTAGCCAGTAAGACGGTTACAAATTCTTTGATGATGTATCCAGGGAAACCTGTCCAAGCGATAACAACAAGCCCGCTTAAGCGAGAACAACAAGATCGGTTATTCAGAAACTGCGGGTGAAAGGTTAGGTTAGGTTGAGTAAAAGGTTCTTTGCATTAGATCAGTCAAACTCGGAAATAGCTGTAAATTATAGTACCTTGTCACAGTAAAGTGTTGAAATAAGAGTGATTTGAATTTAGTATATCAATAGCTGTGACATGGTACCAAAATGTACAATTACTTTTGACGACCGTTACTTCTTACAACATTAAGTTTTTATGTGCAGCCTCTTATAATCTCTTACAAAAGTCAGGTTACCACCGCGTAAATTTATGAAGCAGAGTTATGCGAACAAGCCGTTTTACGGGCTGATGGCCACGACTTTAGTTTTAGCGCTACGAATTATAATTATTTTCAAAGTGGAGCAATTTTTTTAAATTTGTATGCAGACAAGCCTTCGATTTTCAAAATGAAAACGATCGTGATTGCGAGTGCGTTAGACAATAAGTCCTCTGAGGGCTTATTGTCTAACGCACTCGCAATCGCACCGGCTTCAAAGTGGTGCAATTGTTTTCATTTTGTATGCAGACAAGTATTCGATTTTCAAAATGAAAACGATCGTGATTGCGAGTGTGTTAGACAATACGCCCTCTGGTCTTTGTAGTCACAATTAAATTTATTATTGCCTAGAACCCATAGTCCAAGATAGAGCTTAGTGTGTGACTAGATTAATATGTTTAAGACTGTCTGTCCCTAGTTTTTTTTTATAATATAGGTATAATACTATACTACCATAGAGATTAGTTAAGACAGCAGCTCTGACCCCTCGCAAACCCTGTTTGGTTTAAGATGACAATTCGTTTAACCCAGTGTACCGTTTTGTATCATATATCGTATCAACTTATTAATATAAGCTGAAAAAAAAACTTAAACCAAGTCGCCTACATAACTCAAAATTCAACAAACATTATTTGAAAAGTTGCCGCCACTCTGGGGCGGAACACCTCGCATCCTTGCCTAAGGGCCTGGCCACATCACCACGGCCGGCGCGGCGTCGTTAACGTGAAACGGCGTGGCGCGGCGCCGTAGGAAAGCACGTTGCCGCGTCGTGCAGATACACGGTGCCTGTCCTGTAAGTACAGATTAAAATTGCTGGTAGCCGTTTTTACACGGTATCGTGTATCTGCATGACACGGCAATGTGCCTTTCTACGGCGTCTCGTGCCTTTTTACGTTAACGACTCCGCGCCGGCTGTGGTGATGTGGCCGCGCCCTTACAGTTGTTTTCGCCGCGTGCTGCTGCAGTTCGTTTGCAACAAAAGAGCGTGGTAAGTAGTCTTCCTAGTCGCGCAACCGGCGCAACACTGAAATTATATTGCAAATTTGCAGTGCATCGCAAATAAGAAAATTGATTCCGGTATATAGATAAAAACGTGGAGAATAGAGCCCTAACAGACGTAATCTCTACTAAGAAAAGAAATTGACATGCCTAGATATAAATTTACGTAACTGTTGCCAATGCTGTAATACAAAAAATGTGTTAATGCGATAGTTTTAATTCAGACAAAAAGAAGGCTGTCTTATGGCAGTGACAAAATCGCCGCAATAGAGGCCAGTGGGGGAAATGCTAATTTTATTCTTCAGATTCAGGGTCTCGGTTAACATAATGTCCTTGTTATTTAGAAGCAGGCAAAGGAAAGATTTGAAGGACAATTTATCCATTACGCTTTCCTTAAAGCGAAGCTGTTGCTGTTTGTGCCGAGTTAAAAAAATAACCAAGTTGAATTGGCAATGCACAAAAAACCATTACTATAAGCACTATGAATAACTTAAAGTCCATCTATGATATTATTTGCGTTAACTACCCTCCCGTTGCCTCAACTTATTGGCAAGTATCAGCGTCGGCGCCGCTGGAGCGCAACTCTGGGCAAACAAGTTTGTAAACTTGCCCGGTTTGAACCGGGGCCGGAGGACTAGCAGGCACTACTTTCGAACACGCGAATCAGGCTGTCTCTTACGATCCTACGAGTTGCTAGAGAGACAAGAATATGTTATCTTGAGAGTGAGATTACACTTTGAATTTGATTTATTCAGCAAATAGCTGCAAGTTATAGCATAGAGCATGTTGCGTTTGATAAACTGCTTTACTTTAGATATGTAAATGTTTGTTGAAGTAACATTAAATATAAATACTCGTAGCATGTTAAAGATGTTATGTGGAAAACTAGGTTGTCCTAGCCCAGCTTAGGTTCACTAGTATCTCGTAAACAAGTTTATGATAAATAATTCAATTTGCTCTTATCAGAACGATATGGTCCAAAAGCAGTGCCTAAGTGTAAATAAGCGGAGAGTGTACTTGTACTGCCTTTGTTTGTACTTATTGTGTGCTTACTGTTTCGATATCGTCATTAATCGTCCGTTATTGTTATTACAGTAGGCGGTCCATGGAGGACATCAAAGTTGGAACGGATATAGGAGTTGTATCGGAAATGTATATCGGAATTGACTGGAATTGAGTCTATGTATACTTAATGGAATAAACATGTGGAGCTATAAAGGAGCTTCTTATACAATAGTTATATATTTTTTTTACAAACCGTCTAAAACTGAGGTACTAACCGCAGTACTCATTGACATTTAAGAGACAATGAACTCGTACCTTTTTTAAACTTGTGTATTGCAAATAGTCACAGAGCAACGACTTGGTCGTCATTAACTGACTGAGTGCGGCCGTAAGACTCTTCTCTCTGCATAATTATCTCGTCTAGACACTGCACGGTAAACTCAAACCACACGATAAAGAGTTAGACGAATAAATTCGTCAGTTAGTAACTGTTACTTCGAGTGTCTGCAGGGTTTTGTTCTCTTAAAAACTTGTTTTTTTTTCGACGAGTAGATAAGAGTTACGTATCTCTAGCTTTGTCCGAGCTGTTGAGTCGACGAAACCTGCGGCCCAATGAAAAATACACGCACTTAAATGTTAATAATGGTTCTAACGTTACCACCTAGACTCACCGGTTATAGTATTACGAGATGTAGTTTCACCTGGGGTGTTGTTCTCTTAAAAACGGCGGCGAACGAACGAGCGAAAGCGCAGCGGCGAGTTTAAGTAGTCCCGTCCAAGCCAACATATTTTAGCGCATGCATTCTCAATTAGGCAGCCTCATACGATCGAGAAGACATACTGCCAAATTGAATACACGCGCTAAAATGGGTTTTGTTCGCTCTGACGGGACTTCTTAAACTCGCCGCTTGGACATTCACCCGTTCGTCGTTGTTGAGAGAATCACACCCCTGATGGTTTCAACGGAAGACCAGCGCTAAATTAAATGCCAGCATTACGCTGAGTTGGGAACATTTAGAGACTACATTTTTCTTGTGCGTATTTCTCTGTTCTTTGTTCTTGTTTGTCACAAATAAATGTTTATTTCTCTCTTTCTTTCTTAATATGTCCACGAATTAAAAAGCATATGATATGTATTGTTAACTTAATAATAGTTCTTATTCAATTGACAGTAATGACGGCTGAGTTAAAAACAATAAAATATGGCCTTGCCGCGTAGAATAGAGCCCGTGATAGCATAGTGAGTCGAGTGATGAGAGTTTTACTTACTTGTGAACTTCGCGATACGAACCTTGGGAATAAGATACCAGCTGAATCTTCTTCTAGTTGATGTCTGAATATTTATCGCGAGAAAGTTTGCAGAGTTTAATATGCATGGCCATTGAAACTTTAAGCGTGTGCAATTTTAAACTCAAACAAAGTAGAAATCTAAATATATAAAACAGTACTGTGACTGACAGACAAACAGAAAAACTATTAATTCAACGCGTACGAAGCCGCGGGCGTTCTCTAATAAGGTATACAAACCTTACAAAAGTGAACTTTACACACTATTGTTTGAATATTTTCCTGCTTTTTAATGACATTTGGTATTTTTTTCTCTTATTTTTTTTTTGTATAGATATAAATTTGACCCAGCGTCCCTCGCAACTCTAATAAAAATCTTACAATACCTGAATTTTGTAGAAAGCGGACCACCCATCAGACTTAACGAAGGAACAAACAACCACATAAAACATACGGGCACAAATATACGAGTTAAAACATGGTAAACATAGATTTACATGATTGCTAATAGTGTTAGACACATCACATAGCTGTGAAATTTCATAAATTTTATTACGAGAAATAACAATATAGACGGCCCTTCTACGGCAGAAAATAGTATACTGAAAGCTGAAGCCAAAGGTCAAGTTGATATTATGCGAGATCCAAGTAAGGTGCTAGAAAGGTTAAATAAACATTAACGGGTTGGTGCTTAGCGCACGCACGCGGTGTAACCTATATACTAATTATCTATTTATTCGTTGCTTTATTAGAGTTAATAACCTTAAAAAGGGTGTTAACACTATATTAATTTATGGAATTGATTAATTTTACGTGAAATAATTAGTCCGACGACCGACTTATAGATGGAGAAATCCCAAACTCCCAAACGATATAATGACCACCTCTGCACTGTTTGACGCCCAGTAATGTGAAAAAAAATCAGGAGCTCGTAAATAACTGTCAAACGTAGCTCTTAATATTTAAAAAGTATTTTTTTCTCATTTTTAATTTAAATCGGAAAGTGTTTTCCAATTATTTTACTTAACTAAACTTTAAGCTTTTAGGAAAGCACAACGCGCCCCAGAAAGAACCGGGCGTGCTATTCAGGTTAACTCTTGAAATTCCAGCGTCTCAATCGATACAGACGGGGCGACAATCCGAGAGGCTCGTACACATCGGATACAATGTAACCAGAGTAAGCTATTTCTCTTGAATGTGGGTGTGGAGCTCGACTAGCGAATTTTGATACGATACCGACTAGCGGCAAAGCACCGAGGGATCAAAGAAACCGAATGAAACATGTGAAGTAGCTCTATTCAGGTCCGCTTTAGATGTTAGATGTATTCGATTGTATGGCAATTTTAGAGAATTAAGGTTGATATAACGATTCACTTGCATTTAGCGCATAACTTTTTTACCAATTAAATTGTGCTTCCGTTAATCTACGGTAAATACACCATTTTTTCCATTTTAAGTAGTACTTGTTATTGTTACACAATTTTGAAATGCTGATTTATTGCGCCAAGTTTTGAGACACTAGTTATGTCACTTGCGGGCCTAGTATGGTGGCGTTTATCGCTTGACAAAATGTGGATAAAGCTTCCAAGCACCAAGCATCCAAGCACTTAAGTTTCTGAATCACAAGGTTCTTAACGAGTATCACTAAAACCTTGATTACTCCTAAAGTAATATCATATTCTGGACTGGTATAGAAGGGGCTTTCTTATCTTTTAATATTTACGACAGGTCCTGGGACACCTGTACACCCTATAGTAGATGAGTGATAATTTATTTATTTAATTAAACTTTATTGCACAACACAAAAAGTAAGTAATGGCGGACTTAACGCCTTAAGGTATTCCCTACCAGTCAACCACTAGGGCACCCAGAGGTGGGTGGGTGGGTTGAGGTGGGTGCGAGCATTTCAGCAAGTCTTTACTTGTAATAATAGATAATAACGGCCACCGCGGTATTGTACGGACCAGCGAAATGAACTGCAGCAAAAGAGTTGACGTATAATGTTATTATAACGTTATAGAAAATATCGTTAATATCGATCGAAGCTTATATCGTTAAGAGGAGTACCGCTTTGGATCTTAGTTTAGCGATATAATAACGATTTAATTATAGCGTTATCGTAAAATAGCTCTATTTGAAGATATGATTGGCAACAAACAAATTTGTAGATATGCGTTTAATAGCGTTAATAGCGTTCGGCTGGCAAACTGAGAGTATAGTTGCCTAAAACTAACTATGAACAAACATTAGTACTGTATCAAGTCGCGAGCCGAGAGTCATGACCTTTAGATTTTGGTGTCATTAGAAAACGTTTATCATAATGTGCCTTTTGTTAAAGAGGCATTTTTGTATCCCTTACCATTAAGCTGGGCTATTAAAAATCTTCATCAGTTCCAGAGAGTTCCAAAGTATGAAAAAGATCTTGTATTGTCACAAAACAAGATAAGAATTTTAGATCAACAACGGGAAGTAGCTGAAAACTAATTTGAAAATGTACTTGGAGTGAATTAATATAAGCATGTCAAAAAAATATTTAGAAGTACTACCTTCAATGCCGGGGACGTAATAAACATTAATTAACCTCTGAACAATTTGCCGTATCGGCAAATAGATCAATAGAAGCGATTCGAAGGACTTGATTTCCAGGAAATTATAACGATTTGCTCCTCGTGCTCGGCTTAGATTGAAGCGCGGAGAACTCTATCCCGCGTGAGTTGCTTCGCCTTACACTCTTTATAATCACACGCACACTGTATGTTGTATAGTCGTTGACGATATACAATCAAGGTAGTTAGTGGGGCGGGATCTCGCGGATTGAAAACACTCTACCTAATACTGTTTACACATGGAATAAAAACTTACGACTGTGTTCATATATACGATTTTATTGTATTTCTTTGCCAATTACCAGGTTTTCGTGGTAAAATTTTACTTAGGATGCTCTTAAAACGGCCTTAGGGTGTAACCTTCTTTTCATTCACTCTTATACATTCTTATGCGACTTTTGCCGACTTTACCCGGACCTGAAAGATATTTTAACCTTTCGAACCTTCAAAACCTTTCAAATAGTAGTCCTTCCATTATTCTAGCTCTCCGTTCCAACTATTCAGAATACCCTTACTAAGTATGAAGGAATAACGTGATTTTTGATATCGATTGGTAATTTTATTAAAAACGCTAATACCTAGGTCTCAAACCGTAAATAAGTGATGTCAGAGCGTAATAAATAGCGCGGTAAGTCATTGTTACCTCGCGATCAGGCTCGGCTCGCAGCCCCGACCACGCTCGCTTGACAAGCAATTAATCAATCGTTTCAGTTCATTAGCTAAGTCAGCTTGCGGGGACGAATATCTCGGATTCATTACCCGCTAGATTGTTTGTACTTTGAGGTCAGTGGTATATTGTTTACTTTTTTCTGTTAGAAAAACAAAAATAGACAAATATCATAAGTATGCAATGCGCAGATAAAAAATTATTCAGCTATTGTCTTATATGCTGTTGTGACAAACGAAAACCTTTAACTTTTGGAGCGGGCGACAAATACTACAGGTGTATGAGTAGGTATTATTGACAAGAAGTTGCCATATCTATCTGTAAATATAAGGCTTCCCTGAGTTGACAGAATTCTAAAAATATTCATTATTTTTATATCGAAAAAGTACATTCTTAATACTATCAAATGATTCCGAAAATGTTCGCAGTAGGTTTTCAAGAAGAGTTCCAAAGTTCTAGGAATGGTCTGCAAATTCCAGTTTGCTACGCTGACTGAAACTAGAGTTTCAATATTTAAACTAAATAGGTACAACATAAATATAAGCAGAAAAGTTAGGAAGCAAAAATTACTCATGCTCTTTTCATCCTGTAAATTTAGTAACTTGAGCTCTGCGTAATACTGTAAGCTTGTAAAATCCCCCTCATTATTCAGAGATACAAGTCAGAGGATATACTTGTTTTTAACTTGTCTTATGTTAATTATTTCACTAACAACTTGTATGTATTTGCATTAAAAATGTAATAAACGTTTGTTAGTTTACTCCGGTCTACAAAGTGGCAATTTCTGTGTAACGCCGATCCGTTAAAATGAGAAATGCCAATGTGTAAGTGTCGCAGAGGTCCTAAAATAACGTAAGGGCTTTAAGGGAATTTGAAGTAAGCCGGAAACCCGAGGGATAGCTCGGGGCAATCGCTTGTGGTGGTCAGGAAAGTAGGCCGCCGATGGGGAATACATTTCACTGATCTTATTTCTCACAAGCTTATACTAATACGACGTTTGTAAAAAATGTACACTTATATCACACGGGTATTTATATTTTATCAAAAAAAATTGAGCCATAAATATTCTGCTTAGTTTCGTATTTCTATTAATATATAACGTCTACCTTAACAGTGGCAAAATTGGTGCACTGGACAGTAGTCATCATCATCATCATCATCATCATCATCATCATCATCATCATCATCATCATCATCATCATCATCATCACCATCATCATCATCATCATCATCATCATCATCATCATCATCATCATCTCATCATCATCATCACCATCATCACCATCATCATCATATTCATCATCATTTCAGCCGAAATATGTCCACTGCTGGCCTCCCCCAAGGTTTTCTTCAAGGACCGTTCTTGGGCCGCTTGAATCCAACGGTTTCCCGCAACCTGAGCCACGTCCTCGGTCTACCTTGTTGGAGGGCTACCCACGCTGCGTCTTCCGGTACGCAATGACAATGCAGGTCGAGAGAATGAAAACTTTGCTCAGAATTTCTTTGTGCAATCGAATCAGAAATGAGGACATTACCGTAACGCGATTGTCCACAGTCTCGGCGCGGGCTAAGTGAGTAGAGATAACCAAGGCTAGGAGTAAATATTAAATTTAACTCTGGACTGAAGTTCTAACAATCCAAGAGCCAAGCCAGGTGGGTTTTAAACTTGAATCCACCCACGCCCTGTCACTTGAGAAGCCCGTTTCTAACTAGACAGGGATTGTTTTAAAATAGAACTAGGGTAATGTTATATACAAATTAAACTTTATGAGATTCTGCACAGACGCACAAAAGCTGTGTTTGACATTGTTCAAATTACAAAGACAAAGATAAGAAAAATTCGATTTATTATGTCATGAGCAACACAAACGAGCACTTAGGCCATCAGATGGTAAATTTGGGTCTGGCCGAGACCCAATCATGGCCATTTGCAATCTCAGGACTGCAGCATTGTCAACCTTGAGGACTAAAATGCAATGTTTATGATTATGATTAGATTAGATTAGATTTATTTATTTCATAATATAAGTCACAGTTATATTGCACACATGTCAATTATACAGAATTCATATTATGATCGTCAAAGAAGTATAACAAAAAATAATGTAGCAAAAGCCAATGTCAAAAATTAATAAATTAATTATGTGTTCTCCATACTAATTTCACAATTACCAAAACACCAGAACAGGCAGGCAGGCTAACGAGTGAGATGATGTCAGCTATCAGGATGGATTCACCCCAAGGTTTTACCACCAGTAGCTGTGGTAGGGTTTACAGTGTCCGGGGCAAGGTCTACCTATTATTTTATCGAAACGCCTTTCAACGAACGTAACATTACGCAGAAGTTTCATTTCATCCAAAGGCATTTCTCGCCGCATGAGTTAATTTTTCTAGATAGTCATAAACTAACCTACCCTAGCTTACGTAATTAATGTTTAAGATATCCTGAAAGCATCATGGTTTCAGCAGAAAACTAGCGATGACGATGAAGAAAAATTCACCTCGCTACAGGCATTATATCTTAGTCCTTGGGGTTGTCGATACTCTGAGAGCCATAGAAATCTGAAAGTAATCTTAAGATTGCCGCAGTTGCTCTGTGTGATTGCCTTTACCACAGCATAAAAATACCACCAACAAATGAATACGGTAACAGAAATCCCCATCAAACTGCCAATTTAGACCAATTCTGAAAATTTAAACTCGTTTATCTTTGACATGGTGTTAAAAACACATAAACTGGTTAATCTTGGTAGACACTTCGCGCATTACGGACGGAGTGGTTCAGCCCACTTAGCTATCCCTTTCATCCTGTAATATTAACGCTCGGTAAATGATAACCGCAATTACGTGAAGCTCTTGTAAATTTACATTGCCTAGTACTGATTACAGTAAGCGCTGGTAAAATATGCGCTGGGTAAGCAGATAAATACGTGGCGGGATGCATTGTTCTGCGTTTATTGTAATGAGAGACATTTTAGGGCTATGTAAACTCATCAGGCTGGGATGCCCATCCCAAAACGTGTCAATAATGACAGTTTCCTATGGGTTGACGTTAACTTTGATGTGTGCCGAGGCGGTCATTGCAGTTTGACGTTGGCGGAACTATCGACAGCCCCGATGGAGCCATAACCTTCAAAAATTGATTCATTGATTTTTCAAGATCAGTTTATTAATACGGTCCTTAGTGAACTGGTTCCTTTTTCAAACTTGTGTATGAAAACCCGTCACTGAGGAAGGACTAATGGTGCGTTCCTATATTCAAAACCGTTGATAGAGTTGTGACGTATCGTTAACAATTGACACATTTTGTACGTAGCAAATGACATATTTTAACGAGACGTCACAATTCTATCCACGGTTTTGAATATAGGAACGCACCATTAATCGTCATTCTGACTCATCTGATCCGAGGATTACATTAAACGGATTGAGATATGTTTATTACCTAATTAAATCTCAGTCTTGTGACGCATCTTGTGATGGGCATCTCAGCTAAGACGAGATTATTAATACGGGCTTTAGAGTGGATTCGACTAAACTCGAATTAATACGCGAATAAATAGGTACGGATATACCTTTTCCACAATATTATCTCGAATAAACCAGTGGTCATGTTTCCACGACGCAATCTAAGTAAGTAGTTATACTCGTAATTACTAAGCTCGAATAGTACTTATGGAGTGAATGATTAACAATTTACTCGGTAAAAAATATTGCTATACAACGGAACGATGTCAAAGCCTCAGTCCTGTCTACTTACTTTTATATTATTATATAGGACTGGAAAATAACTGTCATTAGAAAATGAAATGTGTGTTGAGTTGATATGACAGCACTGACAGCACAATACCAGATGTGGACGTCGTTAAATTATTCTTGAGATTACTTCATTATTCCACGCGAAACGGTGGTATAGTAACTATTTCCGAACAGAGGCCCTAGCCAAGATGCATTACGCTAACTAGCGTTTCCATTCGTTTTGTTTTTAAACCAATCGCGTCACTGGTAGATGATACTCCTAGTCTTTCCGTGGATGTTGTAAGAGGCGACTAAGGGAATTACTGTTAGGCGATGGGCTTGCCTGTCACTAATACGCTAGTAAACATCTTAGCGTAATTTGTGCAAAATATGGTAACATAATTATCAACAAGTTTTTAGAGTTGTAGGTAACTCTGTAGCTGTTACAGGCGTGAAAGTATGTATGTATGTATATATGCTATAATTATAACATGCAAATAAAATACAATTAACCTTAATTTTTCAGTTTTTGTTTTATTACTATTTGTTTGTAGGGGAGACCGGGGCTGGAAGTTCCGATTTTCATGTAACATGAAAATGAAGGGTTTGATTTTCAACATGTGCACATATTGAACAGGTGTTTATCGTTGTTTGTAAAATTATAGACTGTTCTACTAATAACTCAATAGTTATTTTTACACAAATCTAGTGCAAAAAAATATATTATTAAAACATGTATCGGTTTAAGAGGTAAGACATACGGGCAGATGGCGTAGTTATAGTTATAAGGTTCCGTTGTCACCAAAAAGGGTATCGAACCCAAAAAATATAAATAAAATGATTAAGCTACTTGGTTTAAAATATGACCTTACACAGAATGTCTTTAGGAACTCAGACTTATATCGCCGAATTCGTTAAAACAAGTTAAAGCGTAGGTAGTATTATTTATTTTAAATTGTTTGTAGCGTACACTACCCACGGAGAGCCAGAAGTTTTGACTGAAACCCTTTCGTACTAAGATCAGAGTACTACAAACTCCAATATACTAAAACGCGGTACTTTGCTAAGTGGATGTTAGAGGTACCCTAACTTGTCTCAAGTTTTGTGACGGACGGTAACGTTCATTACAAGTTCATTAGTCTGTCTATGATGGGACTTTATTATTTAAATAAAACTATTTATATTTTGTAGTTTCTTAGTAGATGTTAGATAAAAGGTATCTTTATTTTCCAAAGTAAACTATTCTCCTAATGGTATCATAATCGATTTAACTGGTAAGTATAGAGAATTATAAGCGATTTTATTTTCAAATACCTATTATTAGTATCAATTTAAATATAATACGGTTCGTACCTATTAAGTTTAGAAACAAATGAAGCACAGTAACTTGAGCACGACCTTTCAGTTTCTATAAACTAAGTCAAGTTGACGTAACGCCGTATCTGTAATTCGTATGTATAAATGAAAATTCGTAGCACGTTTACATTGACGTTCACTTTCGCATTGTCATCGAGCGGTAATAATGCATGGAAATGTGATTCTGTTTTAGTAGTTTATACTACGGTTAGATTATTTAAAAATAGTACACGTTTTCAACGTAAAGGCGATTAGAAAACGTGACGGATGAGTGAAATGTTCGTGTTCGGGCTGCAGAAACTGCCGGTGACATGCATGCAAAATGAAAACAATCCCTCTACGCCGTAGCGGTGGCGTAGCGCGATTGTATTTCACGAGGTGACGTATCCCGTAGATCGGCTATGGGAAATAATGACTTTCTTATTTATTATCTACCCACTGCGATAAGAAAACCCTGGGATAGTTATCGTTAGAAATAACATGGATATTCCGGATACAAAAAATATTTTTTTAGAAAAGAAGAATAATATTTTAAGACAATAGCACGTGATATCGGCTCGTAGTTGTCGCCTTACAAAAATCTCAGACTTAAATCGACACCGTAACTCTGATTCTCGTAGACAGTGTGCTTGATACGGAAAAGACAGTGTACTGAAAGGGCGTTCTCGCAGATAACCAACGAATGAGGCGTGCGTACTCTTAATAGCCGTGTACTATTACCGAACGGGATAACCGTCCTTAATTAGGGTGGGGGACGAGGGACGAAGAAATAGATGGCCTCCGTTTCCGCGGACCCTTGAGTTTGGTAATTTCAGTTAGCGGCAAATGGCGAGGAACTCGGACGTGCTTAATCTCGGCCGGCGCTATTGTGCGGCCTCTGTGCGTGTTGTGGCTGTATCAATCTATTAATACTGATAATTAGACTATTTATCTAGGCTATTGACGACTAAGCAACTTATCTGTATTCGTAAATGAATTGAACTAAAATGATTATTCGTACTCTGAGTAATAAGGCATGCCTATATAAAGTTTTGATATGTAAGATCAAACTTAAACAAATTCGTTAATTAGTAAAACAAGCGACTTGTCATCGTGATTTAAAGGATCTACTAAATAGTAAGAGTCTTAGAGTGGGGTCAGCTTCGGACAAGCCATTTGAGAGATTATTACATCGTAATCGTCTAAAGTTTTGACAACTATGAAACATTTAACTGTCATATAATACTGCTGATAATGTTTCTAAATTATAATAGAATCATTTATCAGACTCATGCCCGGTTTCAATATTCAAGAAACGAATCGTTTTCCTTACGTCTCGTTAAAATTTGACACATTTTGTACGTAGCAAATGTCTAATTTTAACGAGACGTAAGGAAAACGATTCGTTTCTTGAATATTGAAACCGGACATCAGAGATTTAAATTATAAATTTATTTACTTACTTATAATATTATTATGAATACTATTATGAATATGGGTACTAGACAACGATATAAATATTTATATTGAGAAATAAATACATAGAAAACATCCACAGTCAGAAACAAATACTCGCGCTCATTATCATCACACAAATATTTGCCCATACCGGGATTTGAACCCGGGACCGCTAGCTTTGCAGGCAGGGTCATTAATTACCAACTAAGCCAACGTGTCGTCATATGGCGAAACAAAACAATTTAGTTATCATGTCTTATAAATAAATTAATTTAACTGATGATATCGGTGTATGTTCTGTTTTTCAGGGAAAGGACTCTAAAGTATACATACATTAAATTTAATTTATTTATAAAGCAGAACGGAAAACTTTGAAACGAACCCTTAGAGAAAAATGATTGTATATGATCGACGATAATTCAGACTTTGCTAGACTGTATAAGTAATGTTCAAGTGAGTTGCTGAATGATTTTTATCTTCAAAATAAGTTGGTACAAACTTTCTCGTTACCAAGAAAAGTTGTTTCACTTAGATAATCTAAGAAAATGATGGTTCACTTGGAAAAAATGTTTTTTCCTTTTCTTTAACAGACTGGAAATGTTTCGCTTTTTCCTTTAAAGAGGAGACAAACTCAATTAAGTTATTACAACGGCGACTCTTCATTTAATTACAAAGTATTCCTTGCAAATTGTAGGTGCCGTTCTTAAACTGTTGCGAACAAACTGGCAACTGTCCGTCCCATCTGCTGCTTGCAGGCTTCGCTTTGTCCCAGCTCTCTTTTTTAACAATTAAAAATTAATCGGTATTAATGAAGTCGGAGCACGGGCTCCCCAGTCGCTCCGCTTGAGGCACTTATAAAAACTTCCAGATAGGATATAATAATCTTTTGTTGTTGCGGTATTTTCAGAGCGGCGTGGTAAAATCTGAAATATATATTTTTGTATTGTTTACGCCAAATTCTATACCATTTACATACATGTCTAGTAAATAATAGTGAATATAAAAAAAATAAGTTAAAAACTTAATTTAAAAAAAAAAAGGTGCTTTCTGTCGTTCTTAACTGAGTATAAAATCGAACAAAACCATCAAAGTTGTGTGTCGTGTTCCAGCTGCAAACTTTTGTAAAACAGTCCAATAAATGTCCAATAAATTAGAAAAGTTTATTTCCAGTCCATCACTTATCCTATTCCGGTGGTTGGAGGAACAGCTGGTGGCTCCCGGGAATGCATCTCGAGGAAACACGCCGTGGGAAATACCCGGGATTCTGCTTATTTATCCCGGTAACATCACGCTCGGAAAACAATGTGTTTGCTAGTATGAAGATATTTTGGTGAAAATGAGTATTTTTCACCCGCCTTTATCATTTTACTACGTTATGATAGTTCTTATTATACCGTAAAAAACAAGCGTCGATATCGCTTAGGCAATTGAGAATTAGAGGCCCTTTTATTTGATATAGGAATATCGTAATGGTCAGTTCTAGTTAGTCAACAGTTTAGGCTATTAGGCTTTAGACAAAAACACAGTTTACAGCTCCCTTAGCTATATACATAAAAGGCAAACCTGACTGACTTATATATGAACGTACAGCCGAAACTACTGTACCTAGAAACTTGAAATTTGGTACAGGGGTTCTTTTCATGACGTAAGTGAGCACTAAGAAAGGATTTTCCGAAAATCGACCCCCAACGGGAAGAAATGGGGGGAGTAGTAGGAAACTAATTCTACGCGTACGAAGTCGCGGGCGTCCTCTAGTGATATTATATGTATTAATATTATAAATGCGAAAGTTTGTGTGATAGTTTGTTACTCTTAACGCTGCAACGGCTGGACGAATTTGGATGAAATTTGAGATAGCTTATAATATACTAGATTAACACATAGGCTACTTTTCATCCCGGAATTTTAAGTTCCCGAGGGAATAACGATAATCGAAACCTAGACAGACGAAGTCGCGGGAAGAAGCTAGTAAATAAATAAATATCAGGGGAAAATCTCACACAAATCGACCTAGTTCTAAACTCAGTTCTAGCTTCGTACTATGGGCAGGTAATAGACGATAATTAACATAATTCATTTAACATTTTTGCGTTTTAAAATTACCCCGCAGTAGCTATTTATTCCCATAAGCTTTGAGGGCACATTATACAGAGAAGGGGAGGAGTAGAGGTCGCTTGTCCGTGTGGTTAGACGGCTGGCGGCGACATTAACATGATACAGTAGCGGTTGTGCCACACTGTGCACTATTTATTTACACTGAATAAGCATTAGTGAACATGTGAAAGGTATACAATGGTCTCTATTTCAATTTGTTTTAGCTTATCTTTGATCCTATTGTAATCATATATTGTGGCCGTTATGGGAGCTCTTAATAGTAAGAGCTTTAGGTCAAAAGACAATTGAATACGATATATAGAAACAACTGGGAAGGGATAAGTTCGCTTTTGTACAGTCAACAGCATAAATAAGTGATCATTTCTTTACCTTGTCGCTTTCAATCGTTTCACAATTTTGTATAACATATCAAACACGACGTTAAACTGACAAGGTACATAAATGATCACTTATTTATGCTGTTGACTGTACATACCTTTTGTGTTTCTGTTTCTTTTTTTAGTTTGTATTTTTTTCTGTTTGTGCAATAAAAAGTTTACATACATAGGTCCATACATATACATACAAGATGGACCCAACAAATTATAAAGTTCCTTAAGAACGACGACGACGACGTTTCGACGTTTTAAAATTCACGTCACACTTAAATTGCTGATTTGTGTCGTAATATACTAACTACACTACTAGTAGTATTGAGAGTGACGTTTCGATATTGTTCGTTCTCATTTATTGCAAACCCAAAATCAAATTGTGAATCTTATCCGGAGATGAAAATCTTTACGCCTATTATATGAATTGCGAAGGAGCCCGTTGTTTAACTTTTTTTTGGGCGTAATTGTTTGCTTACATCATTGTTGATAGTTATAAGGTCATAACTTCTATATAGCTGGTACCGTAAACTTTTAAAAATTTCTTCAGTGTCTATCGTGTACATAAAGGTAGGTTAACACATTCGGTGCCGGTGACACGGTGGTGTGTCAGAATTACATACATTTGTAGGTTAGGCGGCAGTGAATGTGTTAAGTTAGGTTTGATCTATGAAAATCCTGTAAAGTTAGTTTCTTATAAATCCGTTATGACTTGCGATAATTAGTTGCGATATTAATTTATTATGACTAAAAATGATAGTGGCAGTCAAAATCAACCTAAAATACGAACGCCCTCACCCACCCGTAAACGAGATCACCGCTTGACTTAATTGTAATAACATTTACGAACCATCATCAGTGAGATATAAAAGTTAACTCCCAGAGCATATCACGTCAAACCATGTCAAACCAAATAATGTAAACAAAAGCGATATGTCGCTGTAAGTACTTTTTAAATATGTCAAGTAAGAGTTAGAGTTGGGTATTTTAATAGAGTTATAAACTGCTTTTAGACGGCCATCAGACGCCGCTAAGCCCCACTGCGACCGCTAGTTAGTTCGAATTGTATTCTACAAACTTCACTTTATTTTCCTCTCGTTTCCCGGCCTGCTGCCCCGAGCGTTATTGGCTACAATTTAAAACCATTTATTTCTACAAAGACTGCACTTTGTTGCGTCGAATTACGAAATGTCCAGTCGTTATCCGAGCCCTGCGGCTCTAATACGAAACATAACAATTCAGTTCAGTTTGGGCAACCAAAACAAGCGACAATCGAGTATTAATAACAGCAACAAACGACAAACTCAACAAAACGCTGCTGACGGTGTTGTATCAGATCATAAAAATTAAGTTTATTATGTTCCGGAGAACGGTGTCAATGCGGCGGGCCATAAAGCGGCCGAATGGTTTAATCACTCGGCGCAATGATGTGGCTGACAAATTGCTGACAAGGGAGGAGGGGTAGAACTGTGTACAGCCTTTGTTATACCGTACGCGGCCGTGCCGCCGCCGGACCGGCGTGATCGCAGATTGAAGAGCCACCTCATTAACTTGGGCTTTCATGAATTTGTTAGCTTATTAAATTTCTTTCACGGGTTCTTCTAAGTATTCTTTGCCAAAAGAGCTGACTGCCAACGACATTTTCGGAATTTTTAAAAAGATCTATGAAGAGGGTTGTTAATTTGGGGTAGATATGTTACTTTGTATATGAAGACTTTTATTTTCGGTTTTTGAACCACTTTTTAATACGAAATAAAGACATTCTACTAATATATTTCTTCTACGCTAGTGTTAAAACCAACTGCACAATGGATTTTCTTCTTAACTATTTAAAAGGATTATTGGTAAAACAACGTGCAGCATCCATGGCAACAAGATAATTACTTTGCTAATAACAGCGTTGATTGTCCCCAATAAGCCACAATATCTAATATCTTGATTACGTCTCATCTATCGCTCGACGGCTTACGTGCTACTACGTCGCACGTAGTTCTATATCCCGCATGTAATATAAGCGCTGACTCGTCGCTGTATCAATAATACATGTCTGTATGATCCCTAGATATGCATGATTCAACAATCCTGTTGACTTACAGATTCATGAATTTATGCATGATTAAGTATAAATTATAGTTATCTATCTGCCACGTTTCTGGCGACGATTGCTCGTTGCAACACAATATGGCGTGTTCTCTTCTTCTTAAAATTGATTTTCTTTAGGAAGCGCTGGTAGACTCAGACATGCAACATTACCTTACAATTGCGGAATAAAATTGAATTAACTAAAAGCAATAATTGCTTACAAATCCATCAAACACAAAGTCCTGACAGTACCAAGTTGATGCAAAACATATTTTATAGAACACAAGCTCAACCTACACTGAAATCCGCGTGCAAATGACGACGAGTTTATTTGAGGGTATTTGTATGCTGCCCGAATATTTATTGACATTGTTTGCATACTTTTCACCTTTTGTACGCTCCGTGCTTCCACTTATCATAATCAATTTGGTGCATGAAAAATGTATTTGCTCGTTGTAAAATACTTTAACTACCTGGCTAAAACCCGAAAATAGAGTTTCAATACCATTTATAAAATTGAATAACAAATTTTAAACGTTTTCGTATCGGTATGCACTATTTTTCTCTCGTAAAAAGTAGATGGTGTAACTGTAAAAATTTAGATTTGAATTAGGAAACTGTATATTTTATAATTTAGCAGTAAAACCTAAGATACTCATACGGCCTGATTTGAATAGGTAAATGTTGATTTATCGGTCTGTTTTCTTTGCTCGGCAAATGCTGTTTTGATAAATGTTGGTTTTTGGAATATAATACCATTTAATAATTATCGAAAATTTAAATGGGTGTACCAGAAAGTATAAGCACGAGTTCTATATAAAATAAAATGTTGCAATTTAAATTTTTACACATTTTTTTTTTAAATAATTAAACATTCAACTTATTTTCTAATGATATGATGTACAATTTTTTTAACACCATTAATGGTTTGCCAAAGACTGGACCTTGGACCTGACACTAGACATACGTTTCAGCACAGAACTGTTCCCCACGACTTTGGAGGCTTTCAACCAATTTCTTTTAAAGGTCTCAATGGAATCCACTGTCTTAGTATTTTTCCAGAGATATGCTTTGGTAAGTGCCCAAAAATTTTCAATAGGCCTGGCTTCTGAGCAGTTCGGAGGATTCATATCCTTAGGCACGTATTCGACTCTGTTGTTTTTATACCAAGCTAACGTGGTCTTCGACTAGTGCAAGGATGCCAAATCCGGCCAACATAGAACAGGTCCATCAGGCTTGCGGATCATAGGCAGTAGGCGACGATTTAAGCACTCGGTGATGTAAGTATCGACCTTCATTGTTTGCGTAGTGACAAATGGCTTAGATAACTTGCCGAACTCACAAATAGCTTGCCACACCATTACTTTTTTACTAAACTTTTTAGTGTAAATGGATTTTTTGGCATCACTGATATCCTGGCTCTCTTGTACGGTATAAAATGAATCACCCGATAGCATTTTGTAATCAAAATTTATGCATGTCTCATCGTCCATAATAATACATGCTGATTTTCGGCACAAGAGATTGTCGTAAAACTTTCGAGCTCTTGGTTTCACGCATGCGGTCTACTTATCACTTCGTTTTGGTTTCTTCTATTTTTTGTATGTTTTAAGACCAATTTGTGCTTTGGCTCGGTGGACATTACTTGCCGATGTTCGTAGTTTTTTGGCCACATCCCTGACAGACAGGTCTGGTTTTCTTCTAAACGGATGAGCGATTTTCCGGTCCAAGTTTCGGTTACAGGTCCAGTTTAAGGGCCTCTTGTCAGTGCATCATAAAAGGGAAATTCCTCACCTTACTTCCGAGTAGCTGTACGTACCGCTCCGATGCTGACACCTACCGTTTTTGCCAACTCTTTAAGAGTTATGTTAGGAATCGTACACCATTTGTGCACGATCACTTTACGTTTTTCTGGATAAATGCCTCGTATTTTGCGTATTTTGCAGAAATAAACACCAAATAATAACAAAATTTGTTGGTAACCATTGAAACAGAAAAACTACATTCAAACTTTTTTTTAATCATTATTATGAAAAAAATAGTACCACTGCAAATCTGTGCTTATACTTTCTGGTACACCCTAACTAGAGTTGATTGCTCAGTAATGTTCTTCAAACGTAATTAGCATGCTTTTCAAGTTTCCGTGTAACTTAAAAAGCACATGCCAAGGTCTTGAGCAGCTATTTATGGGAAGTTTGCCCTTCGGACATAAAAACTGTTTACGTAACGAAGCTATCCTACCTATTAAAAGTAGAAGATACGATGAAGTATTCGTGCATCAGACCTATTACACTGAAGTTCTATTAATTAAGTTTATATAATCAACATAGTTACAATTGTTGTCATCTGCGAGCAAGCAAAACAAAACAACATCCTCGGTCTCCAAGAGCGAAAAACCACATACCTACTAAGAGTCCTACCAGCTACTCCCTGGTTTGAACGCAACCGGGAAACCCACGAATATCTCGAGATTCCAACTGTTTAAAGCAAAACGCTACATGGCAAACTACAAGGATCGACTAAAAATCCTACCGAACCGAACGAAAGACTTGATGAACCCAAACCAGATCAAGAGGCTCAAAAGAGCCGATGTGCTTCATATTTGAAAGGAAATACGAGAATGGCCCTATTTGCCAAGAAAACCATTACCTATATTACTTAACTCATATGCTCATAGTCTATCCAAGAAAAAAAACCTGGTGTATCGACCTGTATAATATTATGTACCTGTTATATTCATGCTCTTTGAAGCGGTTTCAGACACTGATTTTGATAAGTACATCTACATGTTTAGGCATGTGCCTCTTTAGGTGGGTAGACAAAAATGTTAGTTATGCCTGGCCTTTGTCGCAAACTTAGCGGCTCTCCGACGCAAGAGTTAATGAGTTTAAAAGTTTCGTAACAACGCGGGCGATGTTATGTAAGTATGAACATAAATATTCCCTCAAACATAATGTTTAAATTAGCAATCATAATCCTATCTTATTTTCGCCCAAAGAAGGCACGCCTTGCCGCGCGTGTCTACATGGGATTTCATTATCTTATTGATTGTAGGTAATCATTATTATATCCCCCTCTTTGTACTCAAACAGGAAATCAGCAGTGAAATGGTGAAAGAAACCCTTGAGTCATGGTCTTAGCCAAAGTAAGTAGATAACGTTCTTTATTGCTCAGCTCATAGTGGTTGCACACTGTAATAAAGGTTGTATCAAATATATTTAAATTTTCGCGTTAATGGAATAACAATTTAAACGGTACATATTGAATAATTTTACTCCAATCAATTATAAATTTACTTTTCATTTATTGCACAAGTTATTATGTAGATTTAGTTTTTACTCTTGTATTGGAAAAATTACTTTAAGATGAAATGTATCATAAATTAGTCATAATATGACTATGCTAGGTTTTATTATTTGATTATTAGTGTTTTATTTAACAGCACGAAAACGTGCAAGTATTTTTTTACCGTCAAACATCTAAAAAAGTAAACATCTAAAGCATAGAACTCATTTTAGTAGTAATGTAAAAGAACTTCGACTATCAATCAAATAAACCGACTGAAGCCATTTTGTGCGACGAGACAGTTAAGATGTTATTATCCCCATCACGATCTATCTTTTATTAGAAAACGAATCAATATCACATTCTCTGAAACAACTTTACCATCTACGTGATTCATTGAGTGAGTTTGAATAAAAATTATAATACTAACCTAATAAATGAAATATAATAGAGAAAAATTAGAAAATAGACTTAGTCCCAATCCAAACTTCAGGTTTCTAAAATGAGTACAAAACAATACATAATTAGATAGGTACCTAAAAGACATCCCTGACTGAATGAAATATTTACCAAAGCATTTTACACATATATTTTCCCGAAAGTCGAACCTGGGACGAGGCTAACCGAATCGTCAGTTCTAGTTCGTTATTATTTTAGGTCAGTTTAGTTTGGAAGCTAGTGTTTATACCTACTCACAGATATGTATAAACCAGTAAGGTTAGGTAAGATGCAAATGCTGCTAACGTTTCTGTTTTCTATCGACTCGAAATGTATGGAGTTGAAATAAGCGGTCAACGCGATCTGTCATCTCATCAGCTAACGTCAATCCTATACGTTTAGTCGATTTTCGAAAATCGCAAACTTAGCGTTATGCATCTTGATGAGATCCCCAGAATCCGCCAGGTAAGGGTAGAAAAATATACTTTTGAAAGTACGTCGTCGAGAAACGTCTCTATTAGGAGCTAATAATCTGAGCGTGCAGGCCTCGAGCCGAGGCGAAATTCACAAAAAAGGGGAAGTTTCTCCTCCATTTGTTCGTTTTTCTGGGCAGGAGTGAGTAGGATAGACGACTCAAGCCGCAAACGGCCACGTTGTAGAGTGATAAGGACAAAGCGCGTAAGATAAATGTGAATGGAGATGCTGCGGAATGAAGAAAAATAACGTTGGTTGTTACGGATGTGGAAGAAACCGGGATTGTTTCGTCGTTAATATGCCGAGATGACGTGGCGGAAAAAACACCTGTTTTTCATTTAGGTAATTTAATTTCTGTTTTGTTGTAAAAATCAGTCTTAAGAGGTAAAATTAAAATTTATAATCTTATTTAGTATAATATTTGCAGATAAAGACTTATAGATCTGAGATGATGGCCTGTTTGTTTACCCGCCGTCCCGCTATAGTAAGCAGTACATAAAGAGGGCAGCGATCCCACGGTCTTCCTTTATGACCGGTTTTATTTGTATTTTACCGCTTACTACTCCACTTTGCTCGGCCCGAGCTTTAAGTTGTACCTACTTTCGCGCAAATAGCCTTTGTTGGCGTTGAACATCTAAGCCAATTAAGTTGGAAATTAGCCGTTTATCCGATAAACAAGTTGCTAGTTTTCTGTGTTGCCCAATTTCTTCATGTGTTATTATTTTTACGTCAAGAATACGGTAACCAATAATGATTGCGGTAACCAATTGGAATACAGGCCTTGCCTATATAGCGTTACTTTTCTTCAATCACGAGTATTATCCATTAACTTTCATTTATATTTTTGATTCTGAGAGATTAATTAGGTATTTAAAAAAAACAAGGCTTTGGTGTCGACAAGAGATGTCAGATGATGTGGTCTGATGCCACAAGACCCTTGTTCGTTTCTTTTCCTGACAACTAGCCTCCCTTCAAAATATGAACCGGTTGCCAGCTGACTCAAAACCAACCATTTACAGAAATCTCCCTTTGAATCCATACCATAGCATATGAATATATGCAGTCACAGTTTAAACCTAACAAAGATATATAACGGTATAAATTGAACACTTTAAAAACCTTTTAGTGGAGGTAAAAAAAAACCCTACATGGCTCCCGCTTGAACACATTTTAGTGCTGGTGGCCGGATTACAAACTTTCAAATTTTAAACGAATCTTCTGCGTCTTCTTATCGTGTAAAAGTTATCCAAGTTTCAGCGCCCTTGCAGGGTTTATGTTGACACTACCTACTTACTGTATTTTAAGACCTCATGTACGACATGAAGCAATAAATGAATATGCTTATGACTATGACTAAGACTGACTCATGCCAATATTTTGCCATTAACTACTACTCCGCAAGTAATAAAATTTAATTGTGAAAAATCGCATTGATTTCATTTAAGCCGTTTGGCTCCTAGGTGAGTGCTTCCGCGAAACTTACAAGATAAAAGATGCCTAAAATTACCCAGCGGATAACGGGTTGACCTCTCGAATTGCTTGCTTAATTAATAAAGTTTCACCATGCCGTTATAATCTTATTTGGCTAAACACTTACCAATAACTGCTACAATGAGACTGAATTATTTCACTACAAATCATAGTTACGATTTATTCAACTGCCATCATGGAACGACAAGGTAATTTATATTATCGACACCGCACCTTCGGTGTTATTCCCTTAAAAGCGGCGAAGGAGGATTCCCTGGATCGTTCTGGTTTTCCGTGACCCATGCATGACATAGAATTGCATTGTTATTCGTGTCCTTCTACACTGGTTTAGCGTAATCGTAAAGAGAGAATACCCCACTTGTCCGAAAGCTATTCGCAGGAGTTGTGGGCGGACCAGGAATAATGGTGTTTTGTAACGTCACTATAACATTGTAGGATTTAATAGGGCTTTTTGATGGATTTGCGCTTAAGACGCGGAGTCCTTGCGCTGTTGTAAAAAGAGATTGTTAATACTTTATGTTTCGCTTTCTTATGGTTTGAAGTTCACACGCAGGCTACAGGGTTATATCTTTACAAGTATGAGTACATCTTCACACAAATTTGTGACTACGTATTCTAAAAGAACACATTATTTTGTCAGTCGCTGTTACGCGTGTAATGGAGCGTTATCAGAGCCTCTATTCGACATTGTCTACAGTGGGAGAGCAGCCAGATGGCACTAGGTCGTCAATATAAATGTTTTATGTAAGCAATACCTCGGTTTTCGAGATTTATATATCACTCGGACCAACGTCAAATACAAGCATAGAAATAGGTATTTCGAAAAAAAAAACTGTTTCATGACACGCTGCTATACATTTTAGCACATTACAGACACGACAATTATATTATAAACATACATACATTAAATTACGCCTGGTTCCCAAAGGGGTAGGCAGAACCACTTCTTTCCACCTGCTACGATCCTGACAAATCTCTTTCGCTTCTTCCACATTCATACAACGAGTCATGCAATATTGTATAGTGCTTCTTAAAAGTTTTCTTTTAATTTTTATTTAAGAATATACCATACTTTAATTGCTTCTTTTTATAATAAAATGTCTGAATTAATATTATATTAAAACTGTTTCTGATGCACTTTATTAAACGCATTATTTAAAGATAAGTCAAATAGATCCTAACTCGACTTAGTATAGACTAGGTTCGCGGATCGGCTATACTCACTTTCAGTGCCAGCATCCTACTAAGCGTGTCCGTTTTGTATTGAATTGTTAAAAACCATAAAACAGGATTGACAACTTTTGTTTTTTACCCCTGACGCAAAAAAAGGGGGTTATAAGTTTAATATGTGTATCAATGGATCTGTGGATCTGTGGGTCTGTGTTTGTGTGTGTGTGTGTGTGTGTGTGTGTGTGTGTGTGTGTGTGTGTGTGTGTGTGTGTGTGTGTGTGTGTGTGTGTGCGTGCGTGCGTGCGTGCGTGCGTGCGTGTGTGTGTGTGTGTGTGTGTGTGTGTGTGTGTGTTTGTTTGTGTTTAGAGTCGAGTCTCCTTGAAGGAATCCAGTTCATCAAGCTCTTCTGATTTGACTATCCTTCAGATGAGGGTGTTTATTTCACCCTATTACCAGGAGTTCAGAACCTTTAAGGGTCTGCTCCAAACTGGCGGGCCTAACGGTCAAACAAAAGTTAATTGAATCTGTGTAACCGTCGGTTTTTTTGTTCAAAAAATGCTAGTTTATTCTTGATATCTCAGGGGTTTAGTTATATTTAATAGTATTTGTGATTGCGTATACCTAAAATGTAATTAAAAAAATCATTCCCTATTTATTATTCTCGTAAGTGTCAATTTGTTTGCTTAAACTGCGCTTCTGTTGCGTCCCAACTTATTGCGGCCGAGGCATAATTAATGGAATTCCGCCAGGTACATTTTTCTCACCTGCCAGGACACAATTTAGAAGGCGATCCATCACGCGGGGTCTGCCTTCTACTTATTTAATTTTTGTGCTACTAACAAAATATACGTACTCAACTTTCTTTGCGGATTACTTGGATCCCATTTGGCCGTAATTTCTGACTACGAAATTTCCGAGTTGAATAAGTTGATGGATGGTTGAAACTCCTACAATATCGCAAATATTTTGAACGAAAATGTCCTCCACCAATACAACCTGTTGGGGAATATTGCTTTTGGCGGATATATTTAACCTGACAGCTACAAAACTGGTGGTTCTGAATAGATGTATGGATTATATGTCAAAATATCGAATAGAATAAGAGTTCTTATTTACTTGACAGGAACGGCGGCCGAGTTAAAAACAATTCGATAACATGTCATAAGCAATTGCAGTACAGTTTTACCGAGTAGAATAGAGCCCCTGACTAAAATATTGTTATTGTATAGTCTGTGTGATATTTCATATTAAAACTGAATTATTTGCTGAGTACCTGGTAGATGCAAAACATTAGGAAAAATTAGAATAAGACATTTGGATCATCTTTACTCGATAAAAAGATCACTTGCTTACTTCGTCTACCAGCAGTTTCATCGGGGGTTTTTAAATGTTTAATTTATACCGTTTTGTTGCATATTAAGAGATCCCAAATAGGATAAGTTCGCCAATGTACATTATCTATAGTGATGCAAAAATGTTTCGTTATTGTTTATGTGCAATAAAGAGTTTACATACATACATTAAGCACTTTTACGAGTAGGTTGGATTTGTAACTATAAATATGCTATGCTATGGCTTAAAATAAAAAAATGTAAATGGTTGAACCACTGTTTTGACTTAGCTGGCTGCCGATCCCTCTTTTGAAGAAAGGCCAGTTGTCAAGAATCGGCATAGAACAAGGGTCGGGTGGCATCAGCCCGCACGTCATTTGTCATCTTCATCTCTCGCCGACACCCGTGCTGAGCTATATTTTAAACCTAACTAACTGTGTAATAATCAAAAATAATGTAAGAAAGTTTTTTTTTTTGTAGAGTTACCTAAATCCAACATATTTTTTTTCGTTACTTACTTAAATACATGAATATGTACTGAGGCAATTTTCCCAAAATTGAGACACAAGAACCGGTAGAATGTTACACACAACTGGCGAAAACCATCATAATCCTGAATTGTACACGAATAAAACCAAACCAAAACGGGGAAACCAAAAGCCGGATTAACTATGTCCAGGGGGGTTATTATTTACATAGCTATGCTGTTCATTTTATGGCGAGCGTAAAGGACAGAGCTACAGCAGTTATATAGCTCTGTCCTTTTATCTCAGCGTAGAGTGCTATGCTATGTCATAGTAACCCCCCAGAACGCACGAAGTCACCGTACTCGTAATTCCGTACACTAAGGGCCGGCGCATATACAGGGAAGCGCAGCGCAGAGACTTTTACACTGCCAAAGCATTATCTTCTTTGGGCGCGTTGAAATCTCATCGAAATTAATTAACAACCATGCCCAGGAGACGCTTGCAGGAGATATTTGTAGTGTTAATTACTTCGAAATTATTTCAACATGGCCAAAGACGATAGTGCTTTGGCAGTAAACAGTATCTGCGCTGCGTTTCGCTAAGGGTCGTATTAACAAACTAACCATGGCTGAGATGCCCGTCTCAATACACGTGAGTCGAGTCCTATGACTTGATTGACGATTTTTGATTTCAGTTATGAAACTGTAATTTCTGTAGTGTTTTTTAGATGGGTATCCTAGCCAAATTTTTTTTATGGCAACACTAGCACTCAGGCCAACTGATGTTAAGTGGGACCTGAGACCCATAGTATACTTATAATTACTAAGTGTAAAGGCAGGTGTGTAGAAGTTTTAATGATGGAGCCCGCGATAAATTTTATAAGGACCCAAGTAAGTTTATACGAGTATAAGCATGAAATAAAGAGTAAAATTATGTACCCACAATTAATTTTTTTTTTATAAGCTGGCTTTTCGGTGAGCATTGTAGTCGCATGCGCAAGCAGAGCCTATGCGGCCCTCGCCAACAACGGCGTGGAGGGAGAATCGCGGGGTTTTTAGTGGGCATTCCTTCCGCTATCGGTTGGTGAGTCCCACATAACCATCTTGGGTCCCCAAGGACCCAGATGGTGTGCGTAAATGTAACTCTCCAGCGTAAAAAAATACGGTGTGTTGTAGTCCGGATTAAGTGTCATAGTACCAGTCACAAGTAAACTTCAAGTTATGTCCAATACTTATAACAAAGATTGAATTACACGAGCAAAGTTAGAGCGCTAGGAAGGCAGTGGTATTGTTTGCAGTAACGCCGCCGCGGCGGGCTTCCGTTAAGTTAAGCAGTTAGACTCCCTCCGGTGCTATTATTTCACTTATAACTTACTCGCCTAAGTATACACACCCCTTTACTCGAGTATGCAACAAAATAGGTTTATTAGGTAACCGGGTTAACATTGCTTTTACATAAATATTGGGGCCAATTCGAATAAGAGTTCTCTAATTTGAAATATCTGTTAACCTATTTTGGCATAAGCATATTAAGTATGTGTGAATACCTACAGCAGCAAAAGGACTTGTACAGTTTCGTCCGCTGTCAAATTATTTTCATAATTGTTATTTTCTCTAACTCTAATGGTTGAAGGCATAAAACAAGACGTTTTTCTTTAACGTAAAATGAGTTTTCCTTATCTTACTCCATATTCCATACATCCTATTGAACTCTGTTATTTTTCTAGTCACGCTATGATAGGTACCCAAATATAATACTTATTCGCTTGAAACCACGGTCCTAAAAGAGGTTTCAAGAAGAACACTTAATCCTATTCGATTTAAAGGCCTGTCTACATGTCCATCTTGTTCACGAATAATACCCTAGTTGGAAAACGCCACGAAGTCTGGTAAGCGATGCGTTTTGTGAGCGAGGCCGCCGCATCGACCGCCGATCGGTCAACGTCGACGGGCCCTGAATACCTAATGCCATAACGCCCACCTGCAACCCTCAGGTAGGAAATTTCTAGAAATAACCTGAGAATACCGTATAACCTTGCAATATCTGCATCTATATAAAATTCAGCTTTAGGTCAGTAGGACGAGTAACCCGGAATACACAATTTTATATTCCCAGAAGTTTGAAAATCTTCTTAAGAAATTACTGAGAACATTCGTGGAAATATATATTTTTTTGTACAAAAATTAGAATATTTTTATTTTTTTAATCTTTTTACAGTCTAAGAAATTGCTCGTTGGTACAATGCTAGAAGAATGCCACGAATTCGCGTAAGGCCACTCAAATTGCCGTGGCACGGCTGGCACGGTTGCATCAATCTCGGTCGGCCTTATAAGTAGCTCACTTTAGTGCTTTGTCACTTTAACGTTATGTTTGAACAGCTGCACTTATCTGTCAAGGCCGTTAAAGCGACAAGGTACCAAATTGTGCAGCTACTTATAAAGCCGACTGTACCAACGTAAAGTTACAGTGATATGAAGTAGTAAGGCGGGACTTAATGGATTTAATATAGTCACAATTAAAATGTATCAATTTCATCAGGCTATATTGATATCCATGTATAGCAAATTACAATTCATAAACACAAGATGTTGCTGAAATCATTGTGTAGTGTTAACAGTTACCGTACTACGAGTTTCTTAATACGGACTAGTAAGTATACTGTCAGTTGCTAGTACAAGTGTGATAGCGATATAGCCAGCCGAACGCTATTAAAAAGCTAGGAATAGATACTGTACGTTGAAACTCTACTTACTCTGTTAGTAGATTTAGATCGATAATTAACAACTTTACTTTTTTTAACGAGATATTTAGGTATGTAAATAAGAAATAAAAAATATTATGTAAGTATGAGCAAGTTAGGTACTATTTATTTTATTACAAGCTTTAATTTAACTTGCAATGTATGTATGTAAGGGTCAAATCTTGCAAGTTAAATTTGACCCACTTCCCGTCAACGGAATGGGCTGAAATTTGGACCACATATGTAAAACTGATGACAATATTAGGGTATCTAAGAGCTGATCTGATGATGGAGTCGGAAGGTGGCGACAGGATCTCCGCTACACTTGACGTAGACCCACCGTGTTGGGACTCATTAGTTCGGTCTTATTAAGCAGATTATAGATTTAAAAAAAAGTACAGTTGGCAACAAAAGCTTGTCCCAAAAATGATTTTTTTGACAGAAACTTTTATTCATAGAATCACTTTTCGGTGGCTCTTCTATTTCACTACGTCGCGACTTAACCAATTAATTCGCTTTATGCGTCGCGCTTTCTGAGAATATCACAGACATGTGTAGGTGAATGTAAAACAGTTCAGTAATATTATTAATAACTAATAAGCATGCAATGTAATAAACGAACGTTTTATTACGCAGAATTTTCAATTTATCGAAAGGCATTTCTCTCCGCATGAGTAAGTCTATCTTAACCTACACTGAGAAAAAATCCTACGCTACGTAAAATACGTACAAAAATCGGATCGTGTGTAACCGGCTCCATTACGCGTATGCCGCACACTGCCGGATACTACATACCGCTTAATTATAAGTACCTATGCCTCTTATAATTTACGTGTGAAAAGCACGTGGTAAGTATCTGGCGCGAGTTCATTACAAAATTGGCCACCGTAAGTAGCCCGTTTTTCTCAGTGTACGTACGTGATTAATACTTAAGATATAATAGAAGATATCCTGTAAACATAATTGTGTCAGCAGAAAATAGCGTTCGAAGAAATTAAATTCCATGAAATCCAATCCAATTCCAATCGATGAATTGAAATTCGATATAATGATGGGTTACCGCAATAAACACTGGGTAGGATGGTTTCGAATGGAGCTAGTCGTCACATGTATCGATTGCTATATGTATTTTTATGTATCGGAATTTGCAGCGCACGCTACGCAGGTGGATCAATTGTGCTAGGCGTATAGCACTGACGTCATTTCATGCGAGTTGTATGCCACTGTAGGGTACGTACATTTTTGACGACGCGCTGGAATTATTGGTAGTGAAGCTACGTAGCTAGCGTTCCTGGGCTCAAATCCCGATAAGGGTAGATATTTGTGTGATGAGCGCGAGTCTTGATATTTTCTAAATATTTAAGTATATATCTATATGTATAAGTATTTATGGGTACTTATATTTATTCATTTATTATTTTAATACGAAGCGATTTTTACCGACGTGCTCGCGCGTAGCCTGCGCCGCTGTGGGATTTCCGCTTAACTAGTTGCTTGGACGCGCGTTGCCCCATACAAAGGTACCTAATTTCGGTTTAATTTTTGAATTTGAATTAAGATGGAAATTAATCCGTCTTAGGAAACTGCAGGCATTAGATGGTAACATAACAGCATGTGGTAAAGTGTTTTTTTGTTACAAAGTAGTATCCTGAGCGACGTTCTGCTATAAGTATTTGTAACTTCCAATGATTTATTTAAGTACCTATACTTATACAAAATATGCTAACGAAAGCCATCTTTATTTAATATTAAGGAATATATCGCTTTCTATAATAACTATAATTGTCACTTGTATTGTAAATAAGCTTTCCGGTAAACAAAGTTCGAAGTTTGAAGTTCGAAGAAAACAGCCAGCACTAGCAATTTGACATAGGGCAGGGCACCCTAAAAACGAACTAAAAAAATATGTGAAAACGAAGTAAACTCAGATAAAAATTGCACTCCAAACGAGAGGTTTTGTTGACCGTGGTTTGTGTGCTTTAGACCGACGTATAGACCCTTTGCAAGCCACTAGGGAGCATTCAATCCACCACACGTCGCGTCGTCTCCCCTTAATGTAAACAGTGTACGTTGCAACTAACTACCGAGTAAATAAGTTAACAAGTGCTCTATGGTTTCTAGGGTTCCGTGGCGAAATGGTAGAGTGGAAAACTTTATTTTAAGAAATGGTGACATTTCCGTATACAGGTGGTAAGAGGAACCGTTGTGTGACATTAATTGTATCTGTCAGTCAGGAATCATAAAAGTGATGTTATTGCGAGAAATTCCTTTCTATGAACAATAATATGAACATTGTTAACAAAATTCAGAAAGTCACTTTTTAGAAAATTTTACTTGCTCATATTATCTTAAGAAATTAACTGAAATAATATCTTTTATCCTTTTTTTAAAACATGACCAGTTTAATTTTAAAAACATTTAACAAATAATTGTTATGTATAACGACACACGACGACGACGATTGTAATGTATGCTATTTCATCTTGAATCTCTACGTAAACGTGAGCATCCCTTAAAGCGACTACGTGGGCGCATTACACATTAGTAACGTTTGGTTGAGCGTTAATAATAAGCTTTATAAACGAAATAAGCATTTAAAACGACTGTAATTTCGCAAAAACAGCATCATTTCTTTTCAAGCGTGTAAAGCCAGGATTATTTCCACATGATTTCGAATTGTTTCTTCTAATTTCAACTTTAATTTTAGAGCCCTATTTACTTATTATATTATATGGATGATCATGGTCACAAAGTTGAAGGGTCGGTGGTTGAATTCAAAAAATAGTAACTCTATTAATTAAGTCTTATGAAAACCTTCAATACACTACTCAAAAATAGTTGTCTGGATAACCAACAAGATTGTGCTATACATGGCACACTACAGCATTGTAGACTATGCAAACTATAATTTGACCTCGCTATCATAGTTATGCTGTTGTCTCACTAAATACTACGCCATAAAATTCAGCTGTCCCCCCAGGCCCCACAAATGCCATGGGTCGAGCCCACCGGGAGCCAGCCCCGCGTGGAACCCGGAAAAACATTTCCACAATTATTTTTTAACAATTTGGCCTCCACAATGACTCTTTTAGGAGGGCTGTTGCAATCAAAATAGGCAACGTAGCATTTTTCGTTTTTCCTGATTATTTCAGAAAATTTAAGTGGAACTGGAAAGCGTTCAGAATATTTTCTGCATTGCAATGTCATTATTAAAATATGTTGGAAGCCGTAGCTCATTGTTGAAATATAAAGCATAATCATTGTCTCCATACTTATTAACAATGCACCTTTTTGTGATTAGGTCGATTAGGTGCAAGGCCAGGTTAATAAAGTGCACAAATACGTGAGGTTTATGCATAAAGAAAGCTAGTAAAAAAATAGTCAATTCATTATTTTAAACGATTGTTGAATTGATTCAGTAATAATCAGCAAAAGAAAAGATTCGTTAAATAGACACCGCTCTTTAATAAATGCTAAAAGTTGAATACTACAGCATTATTATTATCTTTGAAACAAAAGTTTTATTATGAGAGAAAATTATAAGCCGTGAGAATTATTTATACCCCCAATATGTAGGGCGCCGGCAAAGTTGGTGTTTATTTCTTCGCATAAATCTTCTCGTTACGATTCATAAAATCTCGTGTTATAAATGTGGGTGATTGTAGGAGCTTGTTGAAAGTATTACTGTAATGGAATCGTATTCAGGCTTCTGTCGGGTCTTTAACGTCTGCTGTCTGGTTACGATGTTATTAGGGAGTCTTTCAGTAGGTACTGACACATTGATTGATCTTACAGGTACTGAAATAATGTAGTACTTTAGGTGAAGTAAACTTGAATGGTACCTTTATGTATTAATTTCTAAGAATCGTCTTTAACGAGTTTAGCAAAATTTACGAAAGAGTGTGTTTACCTACACAACGATCTGCCATATTGTCACCTACGAAAAATGGGTTTAACCTTAGCAACGCCCGGTGCCCCAGATGATACTACAATATTTAAGTGCCCATGTAAAACAAGGATATATAATAGAAGGAGTAAGGTTGATATAACGGAATAACAGTTAAAACTTACAATTTAAAGCCGGAATGGTCCGAAATATTTATCGTCTTTCTTAATCATGTCTCGAGATAGGTACCTAATGTTGGTATTAGAACGTACTTTCTTTGCTATAAACCTGGTATCTAATGGCTGTTGTTGGTATTTTCATTGTTAAACGGTGCTTAATGATGTAGAACATATATTTAAAGCTATAAATTACACATAAGTTATTGGGATATTTATCATATGGTGTAAAAGCTACTTTTTATATTTCTTTGATGAAGTTTTTTTATTATTACTACTTACAATTTTTACTAGTGAATCTTAATTTACCTATGTATTTTACAAACCCTAAAATCCCTTACTAAAATAAGGATTTACTTTCTTCTTGGGATTTTGGGCGACATTTCCACCAATGGATCGAATTCAGGATTCCTAACACAAGCATAGCATGTTACACTAAGCCGCTGGGGAATAATTAATTAAAAGATCGCACTCTCGTGTTTATAAAGAGGATTACACCAAAATAAAACCAAATGAAACAAAATCAAATTAAATTAAAACACGTTTGCGAAAGATAGCGCGCACGCTACCATATCCGAACGTTAGAGGATTATTTTATATTTCTGGAATAACATTAATGAAAGTACGTGTGACAAATTCAGCGCCGAGAACTCCAATGTCGGCTCCATTTTGTACCGGGATCAGGAGTCTGGTACTGAATACGGCAAAGAAGCGTGGGTAGTGCTATTGGCATTTGGTGGGTACCGTCTATTTGCTCAGTCGCAGCCATGTTTGTCGACACCTTCTGATTTGCAAACTTGCCAGTTAACTTTAAACTGATATGCGTATTATTTTGCTTGCATTTTGTCACTGGAAAATGGACAAAAGTCTAGACTTGCTGGTTGAAAGTAAATTAGAAAGTTTAGAGCACTCTTGAGTGTTAAGTTTATAACGAGTTAGATGGAACTTGGCTTATTTCCAAATACTTACCATTCCACCATTTTCCTAGTTTAATATGGCTAAGTTACTTATTACATCATAGGTTACGCTACCCGTGAATCTACTGCATAATCAGTTATTTTTGGCTAGAAATAGCGCTTTGAGGGGAAACTAAACTGAATATTTTACTCTAATTAGATTCTGCTCTCACGGTTTAAGTTAAATTCCAACAAGCTTGTCAGAAACGCATTTAATTTATACGCAACTGAAAATATAAAAGAAATGGTTTTTAGTCAAGTTGTGAACGCAAACGATCTAGCTGCCTAACCGGGATGCCCGCCAGCCATTTGTCATTGCCGTCCGTTCTTCCGTGAAACTGCCGCAAAATAGTCGCCGGATCGATTGGCTTCATTTCAGAATACACGTGGACTATTGAATTAGCATTAATGTATGTATGTATGTATGTAAACTCTTTATTGCACAAAAATATAAATATTACAATATTGTTATTAAACTAATGTATAAAGGCGAGCTTATCCCTAAATGGGATCTCTTCCAGCTTACCCTGAAGTAAATGAGTAAGGGCAATGCATGGGGTTGGACACATACAAGTTTTGCACAAAAGTAGCAAAAAGAGATGATGATACTTATTATAAATAAACAAATATTAAACAAATAAACCAATATAAACTTACATATACATACATACGTATATATTATATATATATCTATATGTGTATCTGAGGTATCATCATCATTTGCATTGTTGGTTCAGGCACGGCGCCTATCAGTAGCGGTGCGGACCTTGCATATTTTTAACCATTGTTGTATTTATATGGTATAATTAATCAGGTAGGTTACCATGACCGACAGCTGTATAACTGCTATGGCTCTTTACCTTTCTCTCAACCTAAACTGAACAGCTTCAGTATGTCATGGTTATCTCCCTGCAGATATGACAAGTTAAATAAGCCTCATAGTAACCAGCACGAAAACAATAATCAAATGTTTGCTCATGTTTGCTAATTTACAAGATGAAACAAGCTTATACAGCAGTGTTTTCGTATTCTGATCTGATGACGAATTCTAAGATTACGTGTATGTAAATTGTACAAAGCACAAAATACAATACAATACGGAAATAGGAATGTGGAGGGGAGAAACGTACATACTTATATGTTCCAGTATGATCCTATTTAAAATCATATGCATATCCTATGAAAAAGAACCAATTAGCGAGGATGATTAATTAATGCCCAAGAAAACAACTCCTAATACGCAAATACCTGCGGGGTGCTTACCGTTATAGCACTCTAGCACTCTACCAATTTTGACACTCGTACCCCTATGGCTTCGCGGCCTTGCGATATTTGTAAAGTCAATTAACCCCAGTGGGTGATTAGACTGATTACATGATGCATGACGTGACTCGATCTGCATAGATCGATTTACAGACTGTGAGCACTTAAGTGCTTCGGGTTTGTACTTCTCTCTCACATGCTCTTAATAAGAGCGTATGAGAGCGAGTGAGAGACAAGTACAAACTCGAAGAACCTTCTGAGAGATATCGCACTGTACTTCAGTTTCTTTTAGAAATATGTGGCGTTATCTATGAAAAGGGACCTTATTGTCGATGGCGCTTCCGCCATTATTAACGATGCTCCGATATAAATACAACGTCGCGTGACGCAGTTATACTTGTACTATTACTTATTCTGTGGTTCTACATACACGATGGTAATTCACGGTGTACAATGGGAATAATAGTTAGAAGTCATTATAGAGGTTTTATGTCATGGGTGCAGATATAATAAAATAAAATAATTTAAACTGCTACATCATATTTAATTTCCTTCACACAATATAAGTTTTGTCAGTTTCTGACGTTTAGTAAATTTCAAGATTGGTGACATGGTACTACATATTATGCATATTTATTAAGGTAGACTCGTCCTGTTTTTGTGGTATATTTTTGGTCTTCTTTAAAATGCACGGAACATATATGCGTGTATGAGCTGAAGGTTTTTTCTTCCCTTCGATACTTTATGTTAATATTTTTAACACTTCAACCATTAATTTCGTAGTCGGCAAAAAGTATTATATATAATTAAGTGTCTGATAGGGAACTTCAAAATTTAATACAATTAAAAGTTTAAACTAAACTTATTTAACTTGATTATCTGTATTAACATTGCACGTCGATCTTGTCTGGTCTGCGTAGACTTATTTTGTTACTCTTTGGTTTCAACGAAACATGGCGGCCAAATGACGCGTCGACATGCATTAAAATTGATAGAAAAATAATTAAATTAAGCGTGATTAAAGAAAATGCAGTTAAATTACGTGTGCAAAGTCACTCCTTGACTTTTATTTGATTTTCCTGAGCAGTTTTACAGTACCTCAGTACACATGGACGCATATTTAGACGTAACACTTTTCTCTTCAATGCGTCGAGCTGCCAAAGCCGTTCGGCACAGACTGAGCGAGTTAGTGCCGATCGGCTCTAACAGGTTTTACAAGAAACCAAGTTGAGGCGTCCACTCTAGTAGTATACATAATTACTCAAAGGCAAATACAAAAGTATCTCTCTCTGTTTCATTTTCATGCTTAAACCGCTGAACCGAATCCGATGAATTTAGACTTTAAACTCCGAGGGAAGACATATACTTAGGGTACTTTTTACACGCGAGTAGCTATAAACGATTTTTACGCGGACGGAGTCGGGGGCAACAGCTAGTTATAAGTAAATATCAGGCTACAATCAGCCCCCTAAGTATTTCACCATCTTGACAATGACACGTGACAGATGAAAGTGAAATAGTGGGCAGGGGAAAGTCTCATATAAATTGACCCAGTTCTAAAGCAAATTAAAGGCTTTTTCTGTACTAGACAACCAACAAACATACTTATACAAAAAAAAAATCTTGCATAGAAAACATCCCAGACTAAGAGACAAATACTCGCGCTCGTCACACCATAGATTAATAAACAACCTACTACTATTGCTAATGTCATACATTAGAACAAAGGTCGCATCAAACTTATTATCGTCGCCAGTACCTCATAACTCCACTTATAGTTAGATGGCATCACTTACCAGCATGGTGATGTACCTTGTACCATCTGTTTCATTAATTACTAGGAATATCACTTCCAACTAGGCTACGTCGTAGGTTTACTGCACAATTTAAAAGTATCTGACTTATCTTAAGAGAAACAGTAATTCGTGGCTCGAAAAACAAAAGTAAAACAGTTGTTAAAATACTGAAAATAAACATTGAAATCTGAGGCTGTTATCATCAGAACAGCGGAAACGGAACCGATCCGTCTTGCGGCCGCCGCCCCGGCTGCCGCGGCTGCTGACTTGCTTAAAACTGCTAATGACAAAGAAATCTAATTACTGAACAAACAATATGGCGAACGTCGCCTGAAGTTCTGAAAATTATTTGTCTGCAAGTGTGTTACTTATTTACTAAAAAGGGGCTGATATCTATACAAACTAAAACGGGTACCTTGAATTTCCTTTCCAAATGGAAGTAATATGGGTTGATATTCTATCAAAAGAACTTTAAAATCAACTCCAAATGAAATTGGTTCCGGGCCATATCCATAAAAAAAAAAGCATAAATAATTTTATACAATTGTAGTAGTTATATGACCTGTTTAACGACGAAAATCGGCAAATGATACAGTGAAATATTATACAAATCCGCTGAGGTCCTACTTACAGTTGTTTTATCTCACGAAAGCGGGTTGTAACATTTGTGTATAGATGCACGTTGTCTCTGAGTGCGTAGCTGTTGTCGCTAAGCGTCGCCGTAGTGTGGGGTATCTATGCACATTACAAAAAACTACAAGTGTGGCAAACCCGAGGCCTTATTGCCTAACGCACTCGCAATCACAACCGGCTTCAAAGTGAAGCAATTGTTTTCATTTTGTATGCATAGAAGCTTTCGATTTTCAAAATGAAAACGATCGTGATTGCGAGTGCGTTAGACAATAATCCCTCTGCTTTCGTGAGATAAAACAACTGCAGAACGTCATCACCCGACGTCTTGGGAATCGCAATTTATGCAACTTGGGGATTAGTTTCGTACTTCATCAGCACTGGTGCTCTAATTTCAAGTATCGATCTGTAAAATTACCGCAATTTAATTTATTAACTAGATGTTAATAAATAATAAAATCAACCTCGCGGTTACATGTTTATACGAGCACGTGCGTAAATTTTATTAGAAATCAGTATTAGGAACTTGTTGGTTTTTGAACCTTCCTAAGTGAATTATCTATGGGAAGCTACGGTTGGATAATTAAACAATCTTTTTTCCACCTTATAAACAAAGTGGAATAGAGGCACTATTAGTCGTGCTTAAAAACGCTTGTATAAATATGAATGTACAGTCAAGGACTTTAATTGTTGTGCCACTATGGAACCCTGTCATAATGACAGCGTCAAGCCACATAATTTCTTACGCCAAAATTAATGATTAACGTTACCGAAAGGGTTCCATAGTGGCATAACAATTAAAGTCCTTGACTGTACTACCTAGGTACTGGAGAAAAAAATATACGTGACAGTGTTATAACTTAATAATAGCCTACATTTCAATATTGAAAGCAAATCATTTCTTGTCGATGACTTACATATAACACCCACGCCACGTTACCATATTTAAAAAAACAGAACTTATATAAAACAGGGTTAAATTGTACAACAAAACGTAATTAGGTACTAATTTATCTTCTTATGCATAATCAAATTAAGCTTCGCTAGCGGGTATTTCACTTCGTATATTCTGACAAAACCCTTTCAAAATTGCTCCCGGTTGAGTTTGGAGTGTGGGCAGATATTTTAATTTATGATTGTGACAGACCCGCCGGGAGATCGCTGTGATTGTAATATATCCATCCCCCGGGCTTTTGTATCACGCTCAGATAAGTACAAAATTCACGACCAAATGCACTTTTTAAACAGATACCCTTGTTTAAAATTGTACTTATTTTCTAAGTAAATATGTACAACCCTATTGCAAGTCCAAAGTTTCGTATCCCAACTGTTTCATTTGCCTAATTTTCATAAGTAGAAATGACTTTTCTCTGAAACCGGTAAGTTTTCAGATTTTAAAAAGATCACTTTAGCTTTGTTGGGTTTGTTTTGTAACAATCTTGAAAGTCACATAGCTTCAGAAAAAAAAATGATAACAAACTTACGGCTAGTGGAATAGTATTGGAATAGTAGAATAGTAGAGACCTCGTCCTGTTGTTCTCATAGTCATTATTATTAGTTTAAGGTTTATTGATACACTACACTTGTAATAATTTTATTTTTGCTAGTTTTAAGAATGTATTATTATATTACTAATAAGGTAATAATTATGTTTTTATGATTGAAAAAATGACCTTCTGTTGGAGTTTCTTGCGGCGCTTCTACTCCGCAATGATGGTCTTGTCCGAAGCGCTGGTTGATTCACTCAATGTTACCGACGTGTAAATGAGCCCTCATGTGGCCAATTTACTTTTGGACAGGGATTTTTTTTAATTGGTTCTTAGCAAGCTCTGGAAGAAGGGTTCAGGGGTTTTGATCTATTTAATAATAATTATTCTCATAACACTGGTTGTTTTCGGACGCGTAAATAACTTCAACTGTCTGCGAAATCTAAACAGATTTTACCCTTAATTTCATTGTATTCATTATTCCTGAAAACTAATTATAATTTGATCCGGTTAGGCCATTAAGTCCGTGGACTAGAAACGGTTCAAACCCGAAGTTAAAATGAGTTTTTAGAATAGCGATTTAATATTGGAAACAAGCTTTGAACAAATATTACGCTTCTACAGACAGATTGCTTTTCTTTCATCGGAAAAAACCTCGGGGCGTTTCTCACGCGTGGCCTGTGTAAACGGGGGGCGCCTGCGCCTACAACTCTCTTATTGAGAACATTTACTTATAATTCTTAGATTTACACATTTTCTTAGATGTTTTATTTTATGTAGACCTATATTGGAAGTGCATTATCAGTTCTAAAGCATCGTTAACCCGAAGTTTTGTTACTCTAAAGCAATTAAGTTATTTAACTTTAGAATGTTTCCTAAACCTCGCTCAGTTTATTTCTTTATTTATTTATTGGAAATTTTATGAAGAAAATATAAAAAATTATGACATTTAAGTCGTTGTAAAAGCTTCTTTTAATCCTATGTCAAGTGCAGCAAACCTGAAATTTTAAAGCCTTATTCGCTCAGATAAGTCAAAGCTCAAAATGGCTGCTTTGGCTCTACCCGCGCTAACGTGCATAATAGCCGTCCGAAAACGTTAATTTCGTGACAAAGTGCGCGTAAAGTATAGGATTTTAGGTTTTAATGAAGTATTCTGCAGTGAGCGCATTGGCCTCTTAATGAGGTCGCAGTCGTTAGTAACGACTGTAGGTACTCTCCGTATCGATGACTCTCAACTACGCTCGGCTTTTCCGTGATCATTATTCTTTTTTTTTCAAGAGGCCGGGGCGCGGATCCGTTGCTCTATTGTATTAGAAACGTTTTGTTATGTACCAAATATAATAAAGCATGATCATTATCGTAGTTGTTTAAATTTTAAAGTATTTACGTCACGAGTTTTTGCTATTGAGCTGCTTCCAGTCTCAGAAAGTTAATAGCATTTAATCTTGCATTAAATCACGCAAATATCAGCCTGTTCAAACCTACATTTAGTAGGATAGGGTTCTATATGAACTCAATAATGAAAGTATATGATGTGCCATTTGATAAAGTACCTACGACAAGACGAGAATTTACATCGTATCCATCTGCAGTCGCCATAAAATCGTATAATCGTCGAGTAACAAAATACGAGTAAAATAAGCTCAAAAAAGTCGCGTTTGAGCGTGTTAAGATATATTGGAGCACCTTGTATGTTCCAATATTTTGAGGACCATACTGTCAAATCGTGTCAAGCTTGCAACCTACCTATGATTGCTGTATGACTCGATACAATCATCATCCAAACGATAAATTTTACGTGAGACGGCACTTGACCTAGCGAAATGAGATTTTATTTATTACAGATAATTTGGGCATGTCTTAGGCTGCGGCTCCACTAACGCGGAGACGAGCGGAGCGGAGCTGTGCCAATATTAACCAATAGAAAGCGCATGCAGTCACGTCGAGTGCGACTTGCGTACGTTAGTTTCGATCCTATTGGTTAATATTGGCATAGCTCCGCTCCACTCCGCTCATCTCCGCCTCAGTGGAGCCGCAGCCTTAATTAAGTTAACCGCATTAGCTAATTAACTGCTCTCTTTTTCAGGTAAGTTTGGTTTATCCCTCTGTCATCTGGAGATCTTAATGTAAGTATTAATTTGTAACTGTTAGGCCAAATATAAGTGAAAACAGGGTATCGACCGGCCTGTGTAAATGATTTAATCCATCATTTCATGCGTGTCAATACATAAGAAACACTTAACGCCTCACGCGTTCAAATAAAACAGCAAAAAATCATAGCTCTTTTCTTCAAAAATCGCGTAAAGGACTGAAAAGAAACGCAAACGTATTCAATTTATGCCGTTGCAAAAGTGAAATGGAGCGTCAAGAATATTTGCCGGCTGTACCAAGGTATGTCTGCATTTCTGCAATGACTAAATTCTCTCCACTCGCATTCCGACTGCGAATGAAGAGCAGAGATATGAATGTGGCTTTCCATCGTAAAAAATTACGCAAGTATATACATTTTATAAAATATTATTATCTGTTTTGCATCTTTGCCGTAAGATGTTATACTTGTCTTTGTTATTTTTATAATGAGTCCATGTACAGAATTAAACTAAAACGGATTTGACCAAGTACCTGTACTACCACTACAACTACGTACAGATGACTACAAAGAGAACCTACCACTTCCGCTTTTGGACTTTATTGCAATGCAGTAAATTAAAAAGTTATTACATTTCTCTGTAGTCGACTGTACAAATGTTTGATAAAAAAATCGATAAAAAAACATTTTATATTCTGCGGTCTCCAGAAAACACCAGGGAACCAAGAATGCGCTTTTTTCTTCACTCAACGATTATTAATTATTCACAACTGCTAAAAATACGACATACGTAACGCGTTACTAAAGTCATATTTTTATTAGACAAAGTAAGCTGTCGGTTCATGAATAGTTTTTTCAGTAACAGCCGTTTTGATTGTAAATATATGTTGTATTATTACAACATAATGTTACGGACTATTTAAACAAGCTTTGTTTACATTTTTTGTTAATTTTTACTAAAAGAACGACACGTGAGTAGGGGCTATATTCTACTCGGTAAAGCCTAGTTGATTTTGATATTTCCACGTAGCACTGTGTTACTGTCTACTATTTTTAACCGATTTCGAATAAGGAGCAGATTCGCAGTTTGGCTTGTTTTTAAAAACCAATTTGGCCTACATACCTCTATTATCTAGGGTATAATATATCTTCTACGCAATAATTAGTGTTTTAATAACGAAGCGTTCCTTTTTAAGGTATCAACATCAAAATGTCTTGTTTATCAGCGGTAGACGATTATGTCGCGTGTACGGGGCTAGCTAGTAGGTTGTACAGCTGTACTGCACAGTGCATAGTGTGGGGCCAATTTGGCGCTCGGCCAATGGGAACGCGCTCCCGATAACTGAATATGCAAGTGGACACTACTAGGATTAGGGTTGTCGCCACAGAGTGAATGCATTCCATTTTTGAAACGATTTAACAGTGGTTTTACTTTCAGTTGAAAATTTGCAGCTCATTTTGTGAAGTGAGTCGTTGTCCGATTTAAAAAGTTTTAATAGAATATGGAGTAAATTTACCGTCATAAAATACGTATACTAAGGCCAAGTATTCACGAGCAACTCCAAGCTTTCAAAAGCGACCACTTTAGCGGCGTCTGCATGATTAAGTACGTGACTGCTGCCGCTCCCGTGTTGGTTAATGAAAAGAAGATGTACGTAATTCATTGAACTATTTCGATTAGTGTTAAAACAGTATTGCCGGCTTAAGGTAGTATAATTACGTAACTTTGCGTTATAGTACGTTTCAACACATAATCTTTATATCTTTCACGTCAAACGGAACTGATGAAGGTGTAGCTTAATTTGCGGAACCCTAGTTTCAAGAGATAATATACACGTAGTTATAGCGGAGCCATATGGCTACTGCGCGGGTTTTTGTAACACGTCCAATTTGGCCCATGTTAAGGAGGCTCTGTTAATGGGACGAGCATGTGTTTAATTTGAGTGAACATTCAGCCGTTTGTGCTCGGTTCAAGTCAAGGCAATTTCACGATGTTTAGGTAAATTTATTAAAAATACTGTTTTGGAATGAGTGAAGTATAAATGACTTTCTACCTTTACGTAATTTTGAGGTAGAGCTGAGCAACTTGCCTTAAGTTACTTGATAATGAGGTAAAGATTTTGTTGACGATGAAGCGAGCTCACCCAGATGATGCCTATTCACCACAGAACAGAAAAAATAGCGGAAGTGTGATGTGGGCGTGGGCGCGCATGGTTATGCGGAGTTCCGCGCAACCTACATTAGTTTGCCGCGATCGTTTGTGCGTGAAAGTTGTGCGAATAATATTTCTAAAATTATAATCCAAAAGCATGCCTTATTGTGCTATTTTGGAATGTAAAACGATAGCCGCACCAAAAACATTTTCAATGGTGGCGTGTTGTTTTTATGATAGTGTGAGTATTGGCGACAACAGGTCTGATACTAAGCAAAGCTCATATGGCACTTCTACTGTTTTTTCTATTCCGTGCTATTCACTCAATGCCATTATTACGTCTCTTAGTTACTGAGAGAAGAATTTTATTTAGTCCATTATAGTAAAGTATTGAAATGTACAACTTAAAATAGTAAGAAAACAGTGATGTATCCACTTCTGGACTTTATTATAATGCAATAAGGTAAAAAGTGGACACATCTCTTTGTAGTCAACTATTCCTATAAGCAAGATTTAGAGCTGGTTAACTCATATCGTTTTCATACACGATCACACGTTTTCTATTTCATATTCATTCGGTACGATCGATAAAATTATGTAAACAAATTGTCTAGACTTCATGTTTCAACGATTTACAGATTTTACTTTACAAGTTTTAAAGATTTTACTTTAGCGTTAAAAACTTGAGATTGTATAGATAATTATAGCGTTAGAATTTTAATTTAAATGTCTATTAAATGCCCGTGCATTGCAAGAGCGCCTTGCTACTTTATATTTTTGTAGAAAATTTAAAGAAAGCATTGAATTTCATTTCTCTGCTTTGCTCGGATAAAAGATATCTTGGAACGGAATCTTTGCTTTGTCCGCTGTCCACGCGGTACGGTAAAGTTGCAGGATTGAGGTGCATTTGTAAAATTAAATCTTATACGAGTATTATCTATCTCTCAGGGAAAGTACCTACGCGATAATTTTTCGAACAATAAATGCTAATGTGTATTGTTGCGACCGGGGGCCTTATTTTACTTTGTCTATGTACTGTTATCGTCTTGTTTTTAATTCAGCCGCCATTACTGTTCTGGGTAGTGATGCTTTCAAAAGCAAAGGTGAGCGAATGCGGGAGTCAATGTCCAAGCGGCGAGTTTAAGTAGTCCCGTCAGAGCGAGCAAAACACATTTTAGTATTATTCGTTCGAGAAGCTATGCTGCCAAATTGAATACACGCGCTGAAATGTGTTTTGTTCGCTTTGACGCGACTACTTAAACTCGCCGCTTGGACATTTACTCCTGCGTTTGCTAACCTTTGCTTTTGAAAGAATCACTACCCAGTAAATAATAGCTATCATAATGTTGACAGTAACATAACATGCCAAAAGTCATTAGGTTTAGACTAACAGCTGCTAATAGCTGCTAGGAAGTATTTTAAAATACCTGTAACAGAATATTTCAAGAATCTAAATATAATCTAAACACATGGTTGAAAAACAACACGGTTCCGCAGCAACCAAAACTATCATTGAAAGTTTAGCTTAGTATACATTTTGACAGAACTGAATTCAAAGTAGGTGCCATCAATGCTCAAACTATTTGAGGCTGTTGAAAACTAGGCGACTCCAACAACCTATTTGGACCAAGTGCCTCCCCGCTACGTGACACCTGACGGGGCAATTGTAAACAATTCCCTTGTTTGATGCTGGACTAGCCACACTAAACTTCAATTCCTATGTAGCATTTATGATTTTACATAGTTTTTTAAATAAGTATGTATTTTTTTCTCTACTCTATTTCCGACTGGCACACTATGGTGAATTAGTGTAGGTACATTATATGCTAAAGTGTGACTCTTTCTTTACTCTATCACGTCAAAATGAAGTATTATATATTTTTAGCGCGTTTGTATGTAGTATATTCACACATTGCAAATGTCCAGGGTTTCAATATACAGGGTGTCTTAAAAACCTTTCAACATATTTGGCGGGGTAATAGTTCGCACGATTCTGATCACGGGGGTATGGTTCATTTTTGTTTCTGTTAAAGTAAAAAAAAAAGAAGGTTTAATTATATTCATCTTGTTACTTGATGTATCGCAGCCGATATCTTGACCTTGACATTTTGGCGTTGATTACTATACTACTCCAAACGCTCGTAGTAACTAACGTCAGAATTCCAAGTTCAAGGTCAATGACCTTACCTACGTTGTTTACATGGTATGTAAACAAACAGTTCGCTCCATGTAAACAAAAATAAGTTAACATTTAAAAAAAAAGATAACTTTTAGTGCAACTTACTGTATTTTTATTTTTGCAATTTGAACACTAGCTGGTTTTAAATGTGAAATCACTAGATCTCTTGCTTCTTGCTTCTTGTTCATGCTTTGCCAAGGCTGATAATATCGTCAGTCTTATATTACTGTCGAGATCTAACCATTTACCATTGTTTCCTGCTCTAAAGTGGCCCATATAACTGGTTTACAGCAAAAATAATTACGACTAAAATATCTGAAAGTAAAATAATTTAACAATGACATCTAATGACAGCCATAAATTCATAGACAGACATCTAAAAGTTCGGATAGACATGGATTGAACGATCCGATTTTAGTGCTCTCCGTATTGATCCGTAATGCAAAACATTTAGTCGATGGATATAAAGGCCGTCGCATAATTGATTATAATTATTTATAATGTAACACTTACCATAGAGAAAAAAAATACCAACCTTTCCCAGGCCATGGAATCGATAAACTTACGTAGTACAGCGCGATAGCTCTTAGGTGCTTCGGGTTTGTACTTCTCTCTCACTCGCTCTTAATAAGAGCGTATGGGAGCGAGTGAGAAAAAAGTTCAAATCCAAAGCACCTAAGTGCTCACAGACTGTACATATTTTGCACAATTAGGCTAACCTGTCATTATCTTACTCGTTTTTGCAATAGGAAGCTTCAAGAAAATGCCGTGTTATAGCAATAACCGTGTAAGAGTACAAAAAATCCAATACAAGATTTGCGAATTTGATGTGTTTATGGCATCAAAGATTAATCCTATTGCCAAACCTGCATCCCTGATAGATTTAAATCAAAGTGGTATAGCTCATAGAGTACTAGTACAGAATCTGAACTATATTATGAACTTTGCACCAGCTATTCTTCTCTGTTTTAGATTACGTATTTCTTAAGAAGAAATGAAACAAAAACTAGGCTGTTTTTTCTTCTTCAAATGTCACGATCGCAACGTCAAATTCAACGTCGACTCTGACAATGGACCTCTCTTGGACTTTGAATACAGATCAGAATAAAATTATGTCCATTGTAATAAATTAATATTATTTATATTAAATAAGTTTAAACATCGATGATCATGTTGCCAATTTCACTCCGAGCAGTAGTAGCGACATAATTTTTACCCTTTTGGCTAAGCTACCATGCCTACGGATAAAAAAATTGGTCCTAATAACGGTTGTTGCCCTTAAGCCGAGTCCGCTGCGCCATGGTATCGTGTTTTTCTAACACCTAACATGTTAGGTTCTCCCTCCGCAGGCGAACGCGGGGGATATCATCCATCCCCCGCGGCAAACATGTAAGGGGCCTTCTAAACGGGCCATATTTTCACTGCAATATGTGGCCGGCAACTATTAGTGTCCCTGTCTTACTCGTATGTTAGAGAAAGACACCAATAGTTGCCGGCCACATATTGCAGTGAAAATATGGCCCGTTTAGAAGCCCCTTTAAGAAAACACGAATAACATTGCGCAGCCCGGCTTCGTGTTCGCTCTATCCTTGTCCTGACTAATTTCCTCTATGAAGGACACTTTTGTATGGATGTTGTACTAAATTTATTTGTTCTTATTAAAAGTCATTGGGCAGGACGAGGCTATGACGACAGACTAACGATGACGGCTAGTTTGCTTATTTATTAGTAGGAGCATGACAACGAATGCAACTGTTTGCCTATGTTGATCGAAATTTATGAACAACTAGCGTTTGACAACGAGCTCTGCGACTCCGTCCGCACACAAGTCAAGTCGTTTGTCGCTCTTCCTCGGCTCTTTATTGTAACATCTGGGTACCAAATTTCACAACGATCGATAGGTGGTAAAACCGTGAAGACGTACTCACGTAATAAATCAACACAACTTCGAGTAAAAAAAAAAAATGAAGTATGCAGATAGCTCGAATCACCGAAATGGCCATAGGATAAGTAGGTACATTACAAACTTTTCATTACTCTAAGAAACTTATCATGTACGAGAAATTATACTGTCAGATGCGATGAGGAGCAACGATAGTAAGTGATAGCGATAGATAGACGTAATGTGGAGAAAAGGATCTCCGTCGACACTACTTGATTTGAAATTAAGAGCTCCTATTTCTGGGTGGTTTGGCCCTTCGGGCCTGAAACCTTCCTACGTATTTACATTTTTAGCAAATGAAAACGATCATTTCACAATTTGTCCTACTAGTAGAACTACGAGGAATAGGTCTCCCTCTTGGTCCTACTAATATGTTAAATCAGTAGGACCATGAGAAAACACGTCATATATTTTCGGCATAATCCTGATTGGACAGAATCAGCTTTGGACAGAATAGTCTTATGGCAGACCATGTATTAGACAAATGAAAAAAAAAGTCATATGAACGATTTTAATATTACATTGTAACTAACCTCGAAAAAGCATTTTTACAAACAACAAATGTGTCACGTGTTACAAATGATAGGTAATAAAATTAGTACCTAGCATTTAGTTATTTTTAATCATACAAATACACACGTTTACTCTTGGTCCTAGGGTGATGGAACCAATAATGAACAAGGACCAATAATGGACACTTGATTCTTATAGTAGGTACAGAAGATAAGGGTTATTCATTTATTTTGAGATAGCATCCATTATTGGTGCCTTCAGCTAAAAGTGTCCAACATTGGTGCCGTCAATTGTATCAAAAGTGCACCTAGATTTGATCACGAAATACTAATTGTGGTTGTAAAAGTAGGTAGGTTAGGTTAGTTAGGGTTCTTCAGATGCCCGAAGGGCAAACCACCAAGAAACAGGAGCCCCGCCGAAAGTCAGTAGGACAAAATATAGTAGGACCACTAGAAAACAGCCGTGAATACTACTTAAAGCCATACAGTATTTCATATTTTGTGGAACTGTACTTCTGCCGTAAAACGATTCTGTCCAAAGCCGAATCTGCCCAATCAAGATTCTGCCGAAAACAGATTCTGCCGTACACCGCCGGAGGGGATTGGTGCTTTGCTAGACCTATTTGAAATAAGGTTGTAAGTACCTTACCAATAATAATTATCAGGCGAAGACCGGCCGCTGCGCAATTTTTAACCGACTTCATTTGCGTGTTAAACGGCGTTATACAAAAAATATGTATACTAGTATACCACCACCACATTCATGGTACATACCACCGTAGATCACAGGTGCCCTTTACGAGGCCTCTTACTACAGCGGTTTTCTTGATCATTAAAGTGAAATTGCACCTAAATGTTACAACTCAGTCGCTACCTTTAGCGATTTAGCTAATTGCCATATCATAGGTAAGTACCTAATAGTGGCATATTTGTTATCAAATATTAAGTACCGGATAAATAATATCTGTCAGTGTACCTTTATCAATGGAATTTTATTAATTGACGACGTGTTGAATAACAGTATTTTATTTTGTAAAAAGAATAGTCATTGCGATAATTTCAATAGTTTAATGACAATTAATAACTCTAATTGGAACTTAGGTCTACTCATTTTATATCGGTTATAACTTATAATTTGACGGCTCACATACGGTGTGGAATAAAACCGGTTTTACAGTCCCTGCTATAAATAGGTAGGTATGTACCTACTTTGGTTTTACAGTACATTTCCTTGACTGCACAGTCAAAATAAAAAAATATGTTTTAAATTCTCATGCTCTTAAAATGTTACTTTAGTCTCTGCGTATCGGGACTAAAGCTCCTTATTAATCTCTAGGGATTAAAGTATTTTTTAATTTTCTTCGGAATAGTACATTACTTAACAAGGGCTGTAAAAGAAAGAAAGCCCGAAATCGCAGGTATTTGAGACCCGCGCCGTAGGCGAGGGTTGTAAATATGCGATAGAGGGCTTTCTTTTTTACTGCCCGTGATGAGTACACAATTTTACGTCTTCACCTGGCCACAATGCGAGTTTTACCGTACGCGCAGCGTGCGATAAAACTCACATTATGGCCAGGTGTTACGTAAACCCCTAAACATCCTATCACCGTGTTTGTGAATGAAGGATTATCGCCATTTTCAGTGATTTTGCATAGCCAATTTTTAGGGCGTGGAAACAACACCTCAAAATGACAACTGTGAAAAATATTATTAATTAAAAACAAAAAACCGCCATCAAAAACGCAAAAAATTACTTCTTTAAAATTGTAGATACCTAATAGGTTAGTCCAACTGATGTTGAAGAAGTTGTTTTCTATATTCTATATTCTTCGTTGCAGTCGCTCAACTATCTTAATCGAGATATCTTATCGCCACCCTTAAACTAGGTACCGTTGAGGAGTTCCGGTGGCCATTTGTGGTCTTCATCATCAGTTCCACTTCACCCAGTGATACTTTCTGAATGCAAATGCTAGACTTGTTACTAAAAATACTAAAATCGCTATAAATAAATAAATAAATAAAATAAAATCAGTTTATTGCAGACAGTGTCCATATTTTGTTAGTAATTACATTAGGCTTAGAAAGATATAATTAGTAGGTAATTATTTAAAACGAAACCGATATAGCGATAGCTATATGTTTGCCTACAATATTTGAGGAGCTCCCTCAATTCCTCACTGATTCCCTCATCAGATTCAGATTTGGTGACAATGGGACCTCGGAAGTATACTCTAACAAACCAAAAAAGAATTTAAAAAATCGGTCCACAATTGACGGAGTAATCGGCGAACATACATTTAAAAAAATAAACATACAGTGGAACGTATAACCTCCTCCTTTTTTGAAGTCGGTTAAAAAATATTTAATTATATTAAGGATGAATTCATTTTATAATGCATGTCCAATTAGTTTTAAAATAGGTTTCAAGTTTAAACCTGTTGGCTAAATAAGCAAGCATGTAAAGCGGAACTTCATTAAAAAAACGAAAAGAAAAAACCGCTGAACAAATTTTGTAAGAAACTTTCTTATAATCAATATTGTAACTTTGTATAGAACATCGTCAGTGCCGGATTGAGCAAGCACGGGGTCCGTAGCAAATTCTATAAAGATACCAGTTTTGTTTTAGGTTACAGGTTGTGGCGGGCTCTTTTCCGCTACTGGACGGCTTAGATATGCGCCTATTTTGCGTTGGGGTTTGTTTTAGGTTATTCTGCTGGAGAATATCGACTGGATTATTCATCCTATCGTCAACCCTGATAGATATGAGTACACGCATACTGATGTAAGTACCAAAACAGGAGAACGTCTACCATACTAGCATTTTAGAGGTTAGACGTGGGTGCGCGGGGCCCGTAGCATTTTCTACTCTTGCTACGTGGCTAATCCGGCACTGAACGTCGTTTTTTCAAAGGGAAAAGTAGAGTGTTTAACGCGAGACTAAACAACCATAATGACACCCGAACTATAGCCACCAGCGTTTCGCTTGGGTGGCTAAACACCTCGTGTTATTATGGCTTATTTTAGTCCCTTGTTGAACAATCTACTATTGTATTTAGCACCTTATTCAATTTCATTAAGGTAAACAGTGTAGGTATAAACACTTTTTGACAAGTATAATATAAACATCGAGATGTCAGTTGATCACCAAACACTATCACTGTCATTGTTCATGCGTGTAAGCATAGTTATAAGAATGCTATGATTATTATAAAAGAACTGTAATTCCCACAGCATCTGTCATTATGGAACTGTGTTCACGCTTTGGTTAGGTTATAGATGGTAGTCTGAAACTGAGCTATTAAATACCTTGAACATAAAAATTGAATGTATTGAGCGTAAATCCAAAGTTTATATCACATTTACTGACATTAGTGCAAAGTAACATTTGAGCTTTAACCGCAGATGATTGAAGACATTTCGTTGTATTTATGGTTAGCGGTAAAAAAATATCTTGAAACGCTAAGGCTACGCCTTTATGTGACATGATTTCTTTGTTACCCGTATTTAGGGTGACTTGGCAATCACGAGTTTTGATCTTTCTAACCATTTTCTATCAAGTTCATGAAGTAAAAAAGTAAGTTAGTATTTCTATTCCTATAAATACTTACAGTAGCCTACATTAAACTAAGTTTTTGACCCAGAAATAGTTTTCATCTTAAAATTGTTATTATATTGATGAAGAATTACGCCAAACAAGTCTTTATAATACTTTTACAATCATGATTTGAGAAGGATAACACAGCTTGCTCTGAATGTGATTTTTGAATAATTCCAAACTATTAGGTACTAGTTATGGGTCATGGGGCAGGGAAAAAGAAGAAAAATAAAGAAGAAATTGTGTGGGGAAGAAAAACATAATAAAATTGAAGAAAAATAAAAATGAAGAAAAATAAATAAGAAGAAGGAACTATGTGGAGAAGAAGAAGAAGGCTACAAAAATGGCTCTACGTGGCTACCGCTCCTTGCAATGCAACACTCTGCAGCAGAGTACGTGTGTAGACGCACTTTGCGCAGAGTGTTTGCATCGCTGCGAATAGCCTCGAAGGCCGAGATTATGCGGCCTTCTAATTCTTCTCCACTTTCTACTTCAGACTGTTTACTGTACACGAGGTCTTTTACCCTGCCCCACAAAAAAAAATCTAGCGGTGTGAGGTCAGGGGACCGTGCCGGCCATGGCACAGGTCCCCCTCGCCCGATCCACCGCCCACCGAAGCGTGCATCCAAATGCTGCCGCACCACTCGCCAGTAATGGGCGGGAGCGCCATCGTGCTGGTAATAAAGCTCTCGCAGGTCAGCGAGCGGAACCTCTTCCAGCATTTCCTCGAGTCGGCCCGTGAGGAATTCTAAATAGCGCGTCCCGTTAAGCCGGTCTATGAAAACCGGCCCAAGGACGACACCATTCAAAATTCCAGCCCACACGTTCCGACTGAAGCGATGCTGGAAGGAGCACACTTTCACTGCGTGGGGGTTTTGTCGAGCATAACGATGCTCGTTATGCATGTTGAAAAAACCCCCGCGAGTAAAAGTGGACTCATCCGTCCACAGGATGTTCCGCTCCCGGTCCTGCAAAAGCCACTCACTAAAGCGAACCCGCGCTGGCAAATCGGGCGGCAGCATTTGTTGCACCTTTTGTAGGTGGAACGGATATAAATTTGCAGATTTTAGGGTGATGTGGACAAAGTTTCGGTCGAGGTCGAGAATGCGGCTGGCAGCACGGACGCTTTCATTGGGGTTCTGTAAGAAAAACCGGACCACGGCGTCTATTTCATCTGTATGACAAAATAAAAGTAGATTAATATAATTTAAGTTTATCCATAGATATCATAAATTAAATGTTTTAAAAACCCACTTCAGTGTGCCTGACCTATTTATTACCCACCATTTTATAAGAAGTTTTTGATGGCGGTTTTTGTTTTTTTCAAACATTTTATTTCATCCTTTTTACCTTATACTTTTTGCTGTTATGTTGTCCCACATAGCAGTAATATGACTTTTAAAACTCACCGCAAGCAACGCCGCGACGAAATCATAGTCATATATTAAACCATCGAGATATCTTATCACTGCCCTTGAAATAGGTACCATTAAGGAGTTCCGGTGGTCATATGTGATCATCATCTGTTCCACTTTACCAAAAAATGATACTTTCTAAATGCAAATTCTAGACTTGTTACATAAAATACTAAAATCGCTATATGTATGCCTATAATATTTGAGGAGTTCCCTCAATTCTGATGGCAAATACCTGATAAACATTCAGATAGGCTAGCATACAGACAGACAGATAGAAGAAATTGGTTGGTAAAAAATCGGTTATCGCTATTTTCTTGGAAACTATTCAATTTTTCGGGAAAAAAAGCGTATGCTATACAGGGTGGAAAGTTAAGATCGGGCAGCTACTAGATCCCTTGCTGCTACGCGAAAATGCTCTTAGAAGACCTTTACTAACTTTTAAATAATGAAAATCGACATTCACAGTAGTATACGAACTGTATGGAAAAAGTTTTCTTTGTTTTGTGGGTTTTGTAGTACACCTTAGTTGGTCCCAAAGAGTGTTTTAATCCTTGAAAGAAATGGGACCGATTGGCATTAAAAAAAAAATTTACTCAAATTTGACGATTTTCTCGCTGACTGTACATTTCTTCAGCAATCTGTGAATGTCGATTTTTATTACTTAAAAAGTTAGTGAAGGTCTTCTAAGAGCATTTTCGCGTAGCAGCAAGGGATCTAGTAGCTGGGTAGTGATTATTTCAAAAGCAAAGGTGAGCGAACGCAGGAGTGAATGTCCAAGCGGCGAGTTTAAGTAGTCCCGTCAAAGCGAACAAAACACATTTCAGCGCGTGTATTCAATTTGGCACCATGGCTTCTCGAACGTATGGCTGCCTAATTGAGAATGCACGCGGTAAAATGTATTTTGCTCGCTCTGACGGGACTACTTAAACTCGCCGCTTGGACTTCACTCTTGACTTGCTTTTGAGAGAATCACTACCCTGCCCTTACTGTCCCATTTTAACTTTCCATCCTGTATGTCCTTTGCTGACTCAAGCTAGCATACCAAAATTCATTGAAATCGGTCCAGCGGGTGAGCCGTAAAAGCGTCACAGACAGACAGATAGACAGATCAAGTTACTTCCACATTTATAATATTAGTATGAATGGATTAGATTATCCATGTTTGAACATAAGAAGGAAGAAGGAAGGTTTTATAACTACAGTGCGATAGCTCTTAAAATAAGCTTGAGGTTTGTACTTTTCTCTCAATCGCTCTTATACGTTGATCCTCTGTCTAAAGACAATAACAGTCTAGTATTTTTTTTGGCAGTTATGGTAGTCCCGTTCAGCTACCAACACATGATATCTTATAAACAACGACACAACGCATTTGGCGCCGTTTTACAAGACACTTAAAATATCAAATGCACCTTAATAATGACGAGAGTTACGAGGAAAATTGGGCACGAACTGGCACCAGCGCTGTCAGGAGCTGCTGGCTGCTGACGCGCTGCGCGCTTCATGCCAGCGGGCCTAACACTATTTTATTCACTTCCGTCCCTTTAAGAGCTCGATTTAGGTACGTACGGTTGCTTAGGAAACGGTGCAGTCACGACTGATTTAGCATCAATCAGCGCTTTCAGTCTTACGCCACACTTCACCACTGGGTAGTAGCGCGTACGTTCAAAGCGCACATACATACAATGTACCCCTGTTTAAAGATGTCCATTTACCGCACAAATTATAGACAAAGTTTAATCTATTATGTATCGTACATGCGTATGCTTTTTTCACAATCAGACAGGTATTTAAATTAAAAATAAAATGCTAACTCAAACATAACGTTACCTTGGGTGTGGGAACTAGGTCTACCGGCGTCGGTACTCTGGACTCGGTACGACGCCGATTCCCTAACCCTCTGCGCAACGGCCCTGAATGTTTGTCCGCTTGGTGTCCGGTTTTCCTCAACGAACCCCCTGGCAACGTACATTCGACGGGCTGCCGCCGCATTCCCGCCAGCAGCGTCATAACATAATAACATGTTATGGAACTCTCTATCGGAATAGTTTCTATACGGCATGTTAACCTATAAATTGTTTAATATTAAATTCTATTCATTCGTATAATATTGAAAAACTCGTCGTAGCACAAATAAATGATTAAGTACCTACCTGAGACCGACCGAAATAAATTAATATTTTATTATAAATAAAATCCCTGCTCTCTTAGTTTAAGTTCAATTTGACAAGGTTAGGTTAATTCTTCGATTATATGGCTTTTGTCCAGTGAGACAATTTGGCCAGTGTTCAGACGTGTTGAATAATAGAATAAGTACAAACATAGAATTCTTCCGGTAACCTTCATGGAGGGAAGATGGCCGATTGAAAGAAATCGGAGTTTTTACTTTTGATTAGGGCGTATTCGACCAAACTGGAATAAGGTCTTATACCTAGATTAAATGCCGAATTTGTATCGACTAATCTCGGAGTAAGTCTTTGGTCGAATCGGCTCTTATTCTATTTACTGATTTACTCTACTCACTTGGCACTGGCGAAATCACTGCGAAATACCGCGGTGAACCGTCATTCGGTAATAAAAACCAAACTCGCGTTGAGAGGGTTCCGTAAATACTTTTTTTTTTATAGAATTCTTATAGATTTTCTTGTAATTTACAAACAGCAAACTACATTCCGTATTTTTAAAAAAATTTTAGGCTCAGTTGCTTCGGAGATCAGCGGGGAATAGTCTTATAAAATCAAAAATATTTATTTTACAACAATAACAAAACGAGATCCTCATAACGAGCCCTTTCATTTGACATCTGACACAGTAAGGTTTGCAAAACTTTTTTTTTAAATTTCTTAATTTGTCCCCAGTAAATGACCCCTATTTAAAAAATAAACATTTACTTTGCACATCTGTGTTTGGGTCATCAATTTACATATTTGTACCAATTTTCAACTCAATCGGTCCAGTAGTTTCGGAGTAGATTGGCTGTGACAGACGGACAGACAGACAGACAGACACACGCACGAGTGATCCTATAAGGGTTCCGTTTTTTCATTTTTGTACGGAACCCTAAAAAAGAAGAAGAAGAAGTAGGTACAAGCATAGCGACCTATTTGTAGTTAAACTTCAACATTAGGTGTTTGTTTGGCGCCGACTCAAAATTATTTATTAAGGTATTAACATTAGTGTAGGAGCTTAATTAGACTTAAAAGGCCCTGTTTTATTTTTTGCTTTTCAGTTTTCTTTCTTCGGCGGTTTTTTTTTTTCACTTTTCAGTTTCTTTCTCTGTTAATAGATACTTATTCTTTGATTACTTACTTTAACTATTCATTGTTTCGCTACAAAACACAACCGTGTCTAAACAATTCATTCCACAGACGAGTCTCGTGAAGTTGCTACCTATGGGAAGAAACTTCCCGATAATTTTGTTCCAAAAGATGTGAACAACTGCGGTGGTCTTTTGTCTGAGCAAAAATTAGCTACCGAATCCCGTGTCATGCTTAGGGGTAACATATTATCACCTATAACATTTATACCTGTGGGCCTCGTCAATGGTGTTTATTTTTGTTTCTTAATTAGTGGCTTTCACTCCTTGTTTTAACCAGGGACCGGAAAACCCGTTCGTTTGCTTAAGCCGTTCGAATCGATATCCCCTTCATACGATAACCCAAACGTTTCGGTAAGCCTTTCATCGGCTTAGCCGTTCATTACGATAGCCCGTTCAAGCCGGGTAACCCGTTCCGTAACAACCGGTAACCGCTTACTGAATCAGATGTTTTCGAACTAACCGCTTATCGTTCGGGTTACGGTAACCCGTTCCATCCCCTCTTTTCTCGCACTGCACGCGACGTGGTATGTGTAAGAACTAAAATATCTTAACAGGTTCAATCAGCGCAACAAGGGGTAACCCGTTCGCGGCTTATTGATAACGGTAGGAGTTTAAAAAAAAAACCTTTATTTTATTTTATACTTTTTAGCGATCATAATAAGTGTAGTTCGACTTCTTAGTTGATATGAAACTAAGACTTTTCAAGCTCGCCGCAAGCAATGCCGCGGGAAAGTCATAGTCATAATTAAATGTTCTTCGTTACAATTGCTCAATTACCTTAATCGAGATATCTTATCGCCACCCTTGAAATAGGTACCGTTGCGGAGTTCCGGTAGCCATTTGTGGTCTTCATCATCAGTTCCACTTCACCAAATGATACTTTCTGAATGCAAATGCTGGATTTGTTACTAATATGCCTTTAATATTTGAAGAGTTCCCTCATTTCCTCACGGATCCCTTCATCAGATTCAGATTTGGTGACAATGGGACCACCTCGGAAGTATACTCTATCAAACCAAAAAAGATTTTTTTAAATTGGATCGCGCTGTAAAAGGTTATGCATGATCATACATTAAAAACCGGTCAAGTGCGAGTCGGACTCGCGCACCGAGGGTTCCGTATTGAAGATAATATGCTTGGTAACCGCAAAAGAAAATACTCATTTTGTTATAAGCTTTATTTTCCAGGTAATAAGGTCGATTTTGACTAGCCTAAATTTTTATACAGATTTTCTTAGTTTTTTTTTTATTTCTCAAAAACTGTAAATAATGAACACTTTATTTTATTTTTCCCAGAAAAAAATAGTAATTATCTATACGACAGGATTTTTTTCAGAATTTTTGATTAATAAACTTCGGAGATAAGGGGGGGAACGGTCATTTTTTGTAAATTTTTGGCTATAAATCAAAAAGTACATCACAGAAAATTTTCAAAAAAATAGTTTTGATATGTGCAGATTAATACCTTTCATATGACACCCCATTTGCTATAATCGAACCACTTTCATTTTTGAACCCCTCATTCTAGACCCCTTTTCAATTATTAATAAAATTAATTTCATATTTTTTTTACTACAAATAGATGCGGGCAAGCAAGTTGTACAACTTTGCCAAATTTCAAGTTGATAGCATTTGTAGTTGCTGTGACATACAGACAGACAGACAGACAGACAGACAGACAGACAGACAGACAGACAGACAGACAGACAGACAGACAGACAGACAGACAGACAGACAGACAGACAGACAGACAGACAGACAGACAACGAAGTCTCACCATAAGGGTTCCTTTTGTACCATTTTGGTACGGAACCCTAAAAAAATACGCGTCGACTTGAGAACCTCCTCCGTTTTTTTTTTGTCGGTTAATACGTGCCCAATGCACCCCTACCTCCCCTACATACATACATAAACTGACGCCTTCATTCCCAGAGTGGAGTAGGTAGAGCAAAAAAAATGTTGTTCTGTACTACATTTGTTTTTGTTATTTAACTACCAAACTAAGTAGCGGCTTCTACAACATACCTATACTCCAAATTTCATCAATAAATCTCTTGTAGTTTTAGAGTAAAATGCCTGTAACATACAGACGGACGGACGGACTTGACAAAACAAGACGCTAGTAAGCACTTAACACAAGCATTACTTACTTATTTTAGTTTTCTTAGCTCTATTGCGAGTTTTCTTAGATATAAGTATCTTCCTTGAGCTGGCTACTGCTTGCAATTTCTTAAGAAGTAAGTACCTAGTTACCTACATCACTTCTTCCTTCATCAACGTGATTTATCGATTTGCGTTCGTAGGTTGTTCTATCTAAGTTCCTTGTGTAAAATTAGCTAGATAAGAATAATAGTTATTACAAAAAAAAACATACTGAGGTACTTACTTAAATTCATTTTTGCAATAATATTCGGTGATTTTGTCACATTTTTCAGAGGTGAAAATTCTTTGACACGCTGTCAATATCATAAAAAAGGTTTAGGTTATATAATTTATAGCTGCAGCTTATCGTTTATTCATTTAGGTTGCGTTAGACTAATCTGGAATAAGATCATATTCCTAGATTAAACGCCCAAGTAAGTCTCGGAGTAAGTCTTATACATTCCAAGTTTGGTGAAATGCAGACTTAGAATTAAAAATAAAGGTACCCATTTATTTAGTTAAGATTAATGTATTTTACCCCTTTTACATGCCATTGTGCATTAATAAAATGATAACAAAACCTCTAAAACTAACTCCTAAAATTCCAGCGAAAGGAACAGAGTTATTAGCACTTATAGCAGTCAGTACGAAAGGGACATGACTATAAGTTATGTCCCTTTCGTAGCCTGGTAGGCAGTTGTCAGTTTTGAGTTCGTTATATTGCCTCCATGCAACAAGCGTGCGTGTCTAGTACTTAGGCCGGTAGAGACCGGACCCTGTGGCCAGACCAAAGAATACTTTGTAATCAAGGACTTATTACTCAAACTGGACTACTGATTACTGCATAGAATAAGAACATATAAAGTCGCCGTCAATAGAACTTGTGAACGATGTAAACAAATTAGTAGTTTGACACATAACCTCAAATATTCACCAAGCGTGTTTTTATTAATTCATCCAATTACTTTAATATAGAAATCTAGGCCAAATAGTAACATTTTCCTGGTTGTAAGGTAAGCAATCGAAGTTTGCATAGTGATGTGAAAATTTTTCGATATTTGCAGATTTCCAAAAGATGAAAACCTAATTGGATACATTTTGCGAATACGAGTAAACCGAGAAAATCATAAACCTAAAAGACGTAACAAGGTCTGATCCAAAAAAAAAACATCCCGACTCTTTTTTGCCGAGCGTGCAAAGAAAAGGATAACATGTTAAACCCGATGCCGTACCTAAAGTCAGGGTCAATGGAAATGGCAAAAGATGTAAACAAATCAGTACTGTTTGACAAATTGTCTCAATATTTTCTGCAAACAGTTTTTATTAAAAAAATTCAAATAGTTAATGGTTACCCATTTTATTTTAAACAGAATGTGAAAGTAACGATCCGGATTGGATCCAATTGTCCAAAAGGACGTGATTAATGTGATTATGGAGTAATAATGTTAATTTGGTCCGTTTGGTTTTGTTTACATCTTTTGCCATTTCTATTGGCCCCGACTGTATGTTCATTGTATGTACGCAAACATTTTAGGAGCCACGACTAGGTTTCAATTCCCCTGGACCAGAGAACTTCAACTTGACTTTCACCAAAACGGTTAATGATCTCTTTATAATTTGCAATTGATTGTTAGCTCCAAAATTGCAAATAAAATATTGTTGAAATTATAGAATATATTCTTTATTTAAATTATCTCTCTCCTTTTCTTTCATATAACAAAAAGTTTCTATCAAAATTTTGCTTTCAGGACATGCTTTTATAGCCGACTGTAATTTTTTATGCAATGTCATCATCTGCCTATCAAGGCCAAACTAACGATAACGCAACATTCTTTACGTTTACCCACCAGCAGATGTGGTTGTGGATGTGGTTCGGTGGGTCGAACAGATCCTGTTACCAATTTTCGACTCCATCATCACATCTGCTAGCCAATTGCCTAACTCACTCGCAATCGCAATCGACTTTAAAGCGGAACAATTGTTTTGATTTTGTATGCAGAATTGTAGACAAGCCTTCGATTTTCAAAATGAAAATGATTGCGATTGCGAGTGCGTTAGGCAATATCCCCTCGGGTCTTTTAAATTATAATATTGCATCATCATCGAGTATACATTTAGTACGGCTATTGGGAAAATCGGCCGTAAGACTCTTAGAAAAAAATAAAATGTGAAGTTGAATCGACATCGATAATGATTCTCGACTCAGCAACAACACTGGCGTTGTCAGATCCAATTCAAACCCTGTGACAACATGTAAGATAACGAAAGAATAGGTACCTAAAAGCACATAATTTTCTAACTCCTTATGAATGCCATAAATAGAAAAGGTCTTCTAAAGGTTTCTATGCTACTACTTATTCTATGGATTATTTATTGTGAAGGAGAAGACACGTTACATGTAGTATGACGGCATCCTCGCTTTGCACCCTCGGCTCACACAAATTAACCAAGTCTCAATCTAGTCTTGTACCTAATAATGTATAATAAAATAATTAATGATAAAACATCTTTAAATAGCTTCGAAAACATAAAATAAAATGCTAGCTGTATTTGTTTATGGTTTCTGAAAAACCCGCCGGAATGCAACGCCACCCTAGTGCTTTTGGAACATCTGAGTGAGACACAGTAATCGGGTTTGTCGGTCTCACTTGAACTAAGTTTTCTTGGTTCCCTGTCATCAAAGAATTTGTAACCGCCTTACTGGCTATAACGGTATAATTTTGATTAGCAATTAATAGTTAGTAATCGATCCAGTCTGAATATAAGATCCTTGTGCGTAACTTGTTCTATGGACCAGACTTTCAAGTGGATAGTTTCCCGTTCAAAATGCACACAATGTGTTTGCAGACTTTTTTCCGGTGTCGAATTTTGGCAACATGATCCAATTTTTTATCAAAGTATTGTAGTGTCACCACGAGATGACCTCTTCTCAGCATCTTCTTACTAAGCTACAAGTACTAAGTTTTATCTTTCTTCTAGGATAAGAATTTCATTCAACAACGTGTATGATGCCAGCTTTAAATGGAATTCTGATAAAACGTAACGTGTAAGGACGATTTTATTTTTACAAAAGAAATCTTAAACCTCCTTGCACAAAGAGGTACAAGATTTAAAAAAAAACTTTGTCAAATTGTCAAAGCATACTCAGACTTTAACGATTCGTTTTAATTGTTGTGCATAATTTATTCGCAGTAATCTCTGGTAGACGCAAATAAATAAAATTAATCCATGATTCATATTCTCGTAGAAGAAGTTTAATGTAAAAGTGATAGTGATAGTGTGATAGTGATAGTGTATTTTAGTTGTGTACGAGACTGATGAGTAAAAATCGTAATCGTAAGTTTCATATTTAAATTATTTCAGACATAAGCCCTTAACAGAGACCGTCTTTTCGTTCATATTACACAATAAAGTCTCAGTTTTCTAAACCCCATGGAGCATTTGACCATGAGTAGAAACATTTTCCAGTTTGTTTATTTACAATACGTTGTGACACATGTTATGAATGAATTAGTTAAGATGGGGCACACTGAGAGCATCATCAGGAAGGGCGATGACAAATCAGTCTGTAACTCAGTCAAAAATTAACTTAAAAAAAAAATACCAATGTAGGGATGATCCAAATCATCCACCCTACCTACTGTTAAAAAATGTTGAAAGGTTTTTAAGACACCCTGTATATTTACATCATTTTGATATTTTACAATGACTCACAGCGCGTTATATACCTATATGAAGGATTTTTTTCAATCAGACCTTCGTCATTAAGGAAGGAAGAGTAAAATTAATTAACAATTGAACGTCTCAGGCAAAAACTACTTTTTTTCCATAACCTAGTTATATAACAAAGTAAACCGCATCGGCATCGTTATTCCCAAATCATCGCTAACCATTCAAATCACAGCGGAACCAATTCAATCCAAAACGCAGCAAACTGCGGTCAGGACGCCGTCAAGCATCAAATTCACAAATTGCTGTTGTAATCAATTCAATATAATATCCCGAATCATCATCGGGATTTGCTCAAACAAGCAAAATAGGCAAATAATTACACCAATAGGATCCATCGATGTTTAATTAGATAATTTAATTAGTGGCGCACATACATTGGTCAATAATATTAAAATACAAAGTTTTAGCTCGCCGATGTATGCGATACATATTGTACAATGCCAGTTGAATAAACAGGATGTTGATTCGAGATCTTAAATCAAATATCAATTATAATTATTAACTAATAGCATGCCCGTTCTAATTTAACGTGTATAATTTGCTTAAGTAGCATTTTTTTTTAAATATTTATGTTTTTACCGCGTTCAAAATAATCATTTTCGGTTTTAAATGTTTGATTTATTGTTTCGAAATTGCGTCGACTTTTATCCTTTGAAATATTGGATTAAAACGATATTACAGATCTATGTTACAGGCAAGTAATAGAACACGTAATAACAGCATTAGAATACGACACCTCAATTCCCGATTGGACTGTGCGAGAAAGCTATCTATTTCGCCTCTATCTTACTTGTCATTCGTCTTCTTTAAGCAAGAAATTCCTTTCAAAGGGCTAAATTACATTTTAAATCCGAATGATGCTTATACATCGAAAAGCGTTTATTCCGTGACACACCAGCATGAAACACTTTGTGAATTCATTTGGCGGAAAAAGGAGGGTTCTCGTGCGGTCGAGGCGCACCTAGTCGCTCAATGATGGCGCTTGAACTCTGGCGGGTGTTTGCCTCTTTGCACAAGCACCACGGGATTTTAAATACTAGCTGCATTGGAATTCAACCAACCCTTACCATGAGGTACAATTACCGTACTCGCTCGCGAGTCGAATGCACTGTCCCTCGCACTCTATAAGAATGCTGCGAGGTCTGCGAGGAGCATTCGACTCGCTAGCGAGTACGTTAATTGTAACTCATGGTAGCACAGAGCGGTTATTCTGTTTTAGCATGGCAGTAAAAACTGACGAGGTATTCATAAATGAAATCGGGTTAATTTGTATGGGACGTGAACGTCCTGGCAACTCTTATGGCGGATCCACATGCTTGATGTTTGCTACTAACACTGTAGGACGTAACTTTACGTTAGAGTGAGATGGAAAAACATCGTGCTCACTCAAACATATAACATATAGCACCCGGCTTCAGGGCGGCCGTATTATAAACTGATATCAATTTAATGATTGTTCCAAGATGTGTCGAAAATGACAGTGCTTTATGGTTTGACGTTTACTTTGACGTATCTTGTGACGAACATCTCAGCTAATATATGCCAATATGAGTTAATTAATAAGGCTCTGAATCTCGCGGGTTGATAATCATCATCAAGATCACAGCCGATTTCTTATCTTCTTCACCCTGTTACTGAAAAATACTGTTAGTTTGTGGTCTGAAGACGAACATCTAAAGTAGGTTCTCGCACATCAGGGGCTTCCAGCATTTGTGAGCAGAACTGAATAAAAGTAAAACATCTAAATACTCTACGGTGAAGGAAAACATTGTAATGAGACCTGCATAGTAGTTCTATGTTGTGTGCAAGTGCCAGTATTTGTACTGGGTTTGCTGGGGCCTGTGCGCTCACCTAAGACCATATATAGTCAGGAGAGATGATATTCAAAGTGTTTTGACCAAAAACAAATTCTATGCTGAAATCGGAAAGAGCACCAACATTTTTATAAAGGACCTTGAGGACAATATTAAAGCTTTATTAACTCGTTACAGAAAAGTACGAGTAGTTATAAAAATTAAAGTTCCTTTTTCACGTACTTAAAGCTAATGGCCTCTTCCGACGACATTTATTGCTTTTCCAATGCCTTGCAGTAGTAAATAACTTCAATTTAAAAAGAAACAACAATTTTCTTAAATAAATGCAAGTAAACATTATTTTTATTTGTATGTGCGTCAAGTAATATTATGTATAAATAAGTAAAAAGTAAGGTTTCAATATAAGGACCTACGTGCGTTGCGTACAAAATTATGCTAAACATTCTCGGCCCAAACAATTTAGGACAATTATTAAGCGCCGCAATAGGCACTCATTAATTTGATCCGCGATTAGTATCCATTCTGTTTCCAATTTACCTTTTGTAATTAAAGAAAGTATAGCAGTAAAACTTTTTGGGTAATCGACAGCCCTCGGAGGCGGTTAAAATAAAATAAAAAACAATAAAAAATGAGACCAGCTTTGAAGAAAAATGCTATGATTAAAGCAGGACTGCGGGTATTTAGTCGCACCAGAGAATACTACAGTAGAAGCGATTGTATACATATTTATTTAAACAAATGGGTAATAGTTGGATTAAACTCCAACTAAGTAAGTTGCTATGTTAAAGTTACAAGCTAACACGAAACAACTTAAGTACATTTATAGCTTTATTCAAATAATCAGTTTCAAATGTATACCTACTTTGATTTTATTTACCTAAATTTGATTAATCGGTAGTTGGCACAGAATTGTGGACATATAAGTTAGTTCCTCTGATTGAATAGAATAGAATAGAATAGAATAGAAAACATTTATTTCGCTTAATTATAATCAATACAGTGTGTGAAAAGTAGCGCTGCCTGTCCTGATGCACCTCGGACACACTTGTTTGTACCTATTCCTTATTGTCATTTTTTTTTTTGCTTTTGTTTCATTTGTTTAAATTATCCGTAATGTCTGTATCACCTTCCGTGTTTTCACCGAGCGGTCCCAACGGAAGACCAACGTTGGCTTCACAGCCAGCACATGCTGAGTTGGGACCGTTTCGCCACAATTACTATCTGTCGTCTCTTTTCCTTACCAAACAGTAATAAGTTGAGATTAGGGTAATAATTCCGGTAATCCTAAACTGATAACAATTTTATCCTGAGCTACTGAAAAATAATGCAAAGCCTAAACCGCTGAGGATTTAGGACATTGGGTATAGCACTGCACTAAAAAAAAATCGATACCGATCCCCAACGAGAAGGAATAGCGGGAGTAGCGGAAAACTAATTTACAATACATAAAAAGTATGTACACAAAACTATATCTGTTAATAACTATACGTACCTATGTCGACAATCGAAATTGGCAAAGATGTAAACAAAACCTATTGAACCAATTTACCATTATTACTCCGTTATCACGAACTTTTGAAGATCAAGTGACGTCTTTTAAATGATTTACATACTTTATCATTACTTTCATATTAAGTTTAAGATTAAATTCAAACAAAAATACCTAATTCTACTTTAAAAAAAAAATATGTTCGATGACGATTTGTATTCGATTTATTTACATATTTGCCCATTTTGACACCGACTTCAGTTGTACTTGTCTCAATATTACCTAAAGCTTTAATTTTCAATTGGAGCGTATTATTTCTACCAGCAACCCCCGCCACCGCAGCTTCGCTTGCGGTATTTTGGAATTCCCAGAGAAATTGCTAACCCCACTAGCGCGGTTGAATCTCGAAAATGTTTTCCCAGCGAGCGCATACAACCCAAAAATAACCTTTATACTAAACATGATTTTAGCCTTTACACATCGATTGATAGTATGGAGTGTGATTTATGATATGAACCACTGAAACATCTTAAATCACATAATACTATCCAAATGTCCATTTTTTATGTTCTTCACCTGAGCTTTATATATTTTATTGGTAGATTAGTATGGTTTTTTTTTATTTACTTGCTCTAGCATTAACTTAGATAAATAGGTACATGGTTTGAAGACCCACTGCTTATTTCTCCGCAAAACTTAAACTTTGAGAAACGAAGTGGTGTGAAATAATGGCTCCGGCGGATAAAGACGCGCGGCGATTGCGGCGTGGCGCGATTCCAACGCGATGCCATGTGTCGACCCTTTTATCGCAATAAGTACCAGTTCCAACTTTAATATTATCTGTACATTTTGTGGAGTGCACGAATTTTATTCTTTATTGGATTGTATATACCTAGTTCTTTAGCGATTCATATACAATACATACGATACTCTTTATTAAACAAGACGACCTTAAAAAATTAATACGCTAAAGAAAAAATACATGGAAGGTGGTGTAAACTCATATGATCATATCGTTTGAAAAAAAAATCGTATTACAAGCGACATAAAACCTTAATAAAGAAGTGAATACTATGTATGCCGATACTATTTAATGTTAAAATTTGAACATTTCATTTTTGCGTATTAAATTGAGCATGAATAAAATATACATAAGTAAAATGTTAAAGAATGACTAACTCTGGAGATGTTTTTTTTATCTTTTGGTTTCTTTCTTTTTATGGTTGTTTCTGTACTTGTTGATTAAAGTTTAAACGATTCCGGTTGTTGATTGTACGAGTAAGATGAAAGTGACCTACGCTTGCCCTTTTCAAACCCATTTTTTAATGGATCAAGCCTAGTGATTAATGGTCACACTTAGAGTCAGTTAATGACGATCTGCGTATACGGCGGCAAAGCCTGAATAAACTGATATCGGTTGAGATGCCAATCTCAAGATACATCAAAGTAAACGTGAACTCATAGAAAACTGGCATCTTCAACACGTCTTGAGAAGGGCATCCCACTCGAGTTTACTTTATTAATACCGCCCTAAGTCTCAAGCCTCGGAGTTTCACAACCTGGGACCTAACGTGAGAGAATAATAACGATGCACGAACGTTAACACGATTAATCTAATTACATTTTAGTATTATGCGTTACAGAATAAATGCTAAGAATACACTAAATAATGTTTAATTATACGAAAGACCTGCAAGCAAACACAAGTACTGTGAAACCATAATTCAAGTACTTTAACGAAATGTTGTGCGCAATAAAATATTTCCCGTCATACAGGAAAACATCAAACAATCTTAACAAATCTTAAATTTTCTCACAGATAAATCTATTAAATCACCTTTTACCTTAACTTTCAGAAGTGTTTTACATTTAAGAAGTATTATTTTCTCAAGAATATTATATCAAAGACGTGCGAAATTCAAGGGAAAAATGGTTTAAAACACCTAATTAAAATATAAATCTTAGATCAGCTCCTATCAAGAGAAATTATCCGATTAACGTAAAGAATACTCTTAAAGCGAAAACAATTCCCGCTTCTGCCAGACTTGCTCGACACAAAAGAATGTTAATCGTAAAAAAATGACACAAAGAGTTTTTCATTAAAACTGTCGGCTTCTTTGGAGTTTCCTCAAGTTGAGTCATATTAATATTGCTACATGGAGGGACAGAAGGGCCCTCACACCCTCTTTTAATATAGGTACGAGAAAGGGTTGCCTCTTCACTCTCGGAGGCTCTTCACTTACTGAGCTTAGTGACACGCTAGGACGGAGTGCGGCCATTCATCTCACTAAAATAATGACGTTAAAATAACAGAACTAAGCCTGCTGACGCGTGCATTTCCAGACGTGTGAGTAAGCATGTACTGGACATACACCCATATTCACAAACGTTACTATGAGGTCTGACAGTGCTCACGAACGCAAAGGGTGGGTCAAATCGTCTCATACACAAAAGGTCGGTCAGAAAGGACCAAACACAAAGCTGTATTTTGACCATTGCAACTGGCATTCAACCTTACACTATAGGTAGTCTCGTAACGTGTGTGCATTTTGAGCCATGCATTATGTGATTGTGTTGATTCTGCCCCTACCGTCAAGCTCAAGCTGCTCAAGCAAATAACACAAATCCCGTGATATAAAATCATAAATTAAGGTTACAAGTGAAGTGAGTTCAAAAATTACGTGCACTTATAATTTAAAATCAGCACGCCTATTAAGATCGTTTCTATCAATGTGGATAGAAGTGAATAAGGCATCTGTCGCTTTCTGACCAGTATGTAAATCTGAGAGTGACGGATGCTATCTACGGTGATAAAGGCGATCATAATATGGGCTCAGAGGGCTTATTGTCTAACGCACTCGCAATCGCAATAAGCCCTCAGGCTAATATTAATGTGAATACAAAAAAACCAACCGAACATTCGACCATAGCTCCTCCTTTTTTGAAGTTGGTTAAAAATTTGCAAGCACAATCGGTTATTCAGACATAATTTTTTTATACTTACCTTACAGTGCTAGAAAGATAGACCTTCCACAAGGTGGACCGAGACGATCTGGTGAAGATCCTTGGGGAAGGCTCATGTCCAGCAGTGGACGTGGAAAAGATGATGATGATTACTAGGAAGATATTGCTGTTATTACTATTCCTTCACACGCAACAAATAAGTTTAGCCCTGCAATCCGGCTTTTATTTTAATAAGTACTAAGTTTGTTGTCAAAGTAACAAGTAGGTACTGGCAAGAAAAAACGTGTCATAAAAACGGAATTGAAAAAACTTTTTATGCTCTTTTTTGGCCGCTTTAAAACATCGTCGTTAAATTATTCCGCAACTACTAAATTAAACTCGTATAAGAAACTCGCAACTGCCACCAAAGCATGGCCATAATTAAAACGGGTAAGAGGGTACTTTCCAAATGACTTCTATCCATGTTGTTTTTAATTCGTCTAGATAGACATCTAAATTACTGTTCATAGTATAGTTGACTGATTGATTGAAGCGATATTTATTTTTAATTTATTACTTTGGAGTTAAAGTTTTTTGTGACTGTTTTAATAAATTAATTGATTTTAATATTTGCACTATCAGCCCAATGGAATCCTGACCCACCGTAGAACGATGTCACACTGACATTATAAAACAATTTTTTTGATACTTCTTACGACTTTCAATTATAACATCACTGTGACACAGTTCTCTGGTGGGTCAGGGTTCCATTGGGTTGATAGTACATTACAAAACCAACATTATTCTAGAAAAGAAAGAGATAAAACACGAAACCTGATCAGGGGATCTATTCTACTTGGTAAAACCTTTTTACTTTTGACATGCATTGCATGCTTTCTAATTCAAATTCAAATTTTAATTAATGGCTTTCACTCCTGTTAACGTGTATTTCGCCAATGTCAAGTTATTTATAGACACTCCCATGGAGTTATTAGAGCAATAAGTTCATGGATATCACACGCGAGGACAATTGTTCGGTAAAAAGAGTATTTTCTCTAATGGACTAAACAGAAGCACATGGGGTTAGCTCCACGCGCTTCTGTCAAGTCATTGCATGCTTTTGTATTGTTTGTAGACCGGCCACCATTACTGTCAGGTAAATAAGAGCTACCATAACGTTGACAAATACGATAACATGTCAAAATCATATTGGTTAATAGAGTAGAAAAGAGCCCACAGAAAGTGATCCATATCGCCTTTTTCGTATACCAAAACGATTATTGTATATTTTAATGTTTTCCCTAAAAATACACAAACCAGTCGTTCCCATTCAAATCGCTATGTTAATTTCATTCGTGATATCGGGTACTTATGCAAAGGTATCACAATGGGGACCGTTTCGGTGATTCATAACAAGAAAAGGGCGAGCATGCCTTTTGTTGGAGTAATTACCTATAATGGGAGTCGGTTCAGGGAAACTGGAATTTCCCTTTCATATTTATATTGCGATGAATTTATTTACCTTTTTTTTTACCGCAGCCGCTTCTTGAATGTACCTGGGCCGGTATTCTAGGCGCTAAAAACCATATCGTCTTTAATCTGTTATCGTATTGTCAATGTTTTGATAGCTCTTATTTCCTTGACAGTAATGGCGGCTGACGTCAAAACAATACGGTAACAGGTCAAATACGATATCGTTTTTACCGTCGGGAATAGAGGCCCTGGGCCGATATTCTAGGCGCTAAAAACCATATCGTGTTTGATCTGTTATCGTATTGTCAACGTTTTGATAGCTCTTATTTACTTGACAGTAATGGAGGCTGACGTCAAAACAATAGGTACCGTAACCGAGGGCTAATTGTCTAACGCACTCGCAATCGCAACCAGCTTCAAAGTGGAGCAATTGTTTTCATTTTGCATGCAGACAAGCCTTCGATTTTCAAAATGAAGACGATCGTGATTGCGAGTGCGTTAGACTATAAGCCCTCTGGTCAAATACGATATGGTTTTTACCGTCGGGAATAGAGGCCGTGGTTTGGAGGGTGTAAGTAAGTGTTGATTTAAATGACAATGAATTGACAACTTTTTGAAAGGTGTTCTGAAAAAAGCATGCTTATAGAGGTTGTGTCAAAAGTATTTTTTTTGGTTTATTATTACTAGGTACTGAAATAAATAACCAACTTTCTGCCAATAGCTAAAGAGCTTAAACGCCACATGGTCTTTTCTTTGTCTCAGCTAGTGCTACGTTACGTGATTGCAAACAAAAATGACGTCATTCCGACCACTAGTCCAAAGCGGGCGCAGCAAACACGGTTTTTTTTTTATATACAATATGCTAAACACTCTCGCCTTCATTTTCAGAGTGGGGTAGGCAGAACTACAGAATTACTAGGGAATGCAATAAACCGGTTATAACCGGTTAAATTGCATTCCCTAAGTACCAACAATTATTGTAACCAAACTCCTTCAAAACGGCTTGACCGATTCTTATGATTTTTTTGTGTTTTTTTTTTTGGGTTTGGTAACAAACAAATCACAAAACGTCCTAACATAAAGTATATTCCGTAAGGTTTGTATAAAAAAAATAATTCCCGGGCGGCGCCGAACGCGGACAGGTAGTTACTATATGTAATATGTATACAAGATACTGTCACACCAATTAATGCAGTAATATGATCCCCGGTTGTTCTAACGGCAGTTGACATAGCTGGAATGTTTCGTCTGATTAGTCGACACGTGACATTATTATCAAAATCAACTCGTTTCCGAGTCTATAGACGCGTATTTCGACGTAACGAAGTTACTTTATAAATGTCATGTAAAATATCAATCTATATATACATATAACAAAGTTGTAGAAGGGAAAAAATCTGTACATTCGAGATATGAACTTAAAAATAATATAGGGGGCCTGAAAATGAACAGCAGACGTTTCTACAACTTTTAGAGTTGGTGTCTGTCAAAACCGCATTAATATTAGGTTCAGTTGTTTTCAATTGATGCGAGGAGAAACATTTTAACAGACAAACAGACTAACAGACACCAAATCTAAAAATTGTAGAAACGAGTTCTGCTTCTCAATTTGAGGCTTATAGTATTTTTTGTTCATATCTCGAATGTACAGATTTTTCCCCTTCTACAATTTTTTTATATTATTATGTATAGATGATGAATTGATGATAAATGATAATATGGTATTTGTTTGTAGTAGTTGTAGTTAAGTACAAAGAGTCTTTGAGTTAAACCGCGGACAGACGGACATGGCGAAACTATAAGGGTTCCTTGTTGACTACGGAACCCTAAATAATGGATGAGAAGCCTTTTGATTCTATTTAAAATATGACGAATCTTTTCTTTTAATTAATAACATGGGATTGCAAAGTTATTGTATTTTTTTACTCGGCCACCATTACTGTCAAGTAAATAAGAACTATCGTAACGTGGACTATACGAGAACATGTCAAAAGCAATATCGTTTCACCGTGTGGAATAGAGCCCCTAGATTATAATCAACTGTATCAAATTGGCGCTGTTTATAAGATGGGTCGGTCGGTGTAGATAATTATAGACAACCAACTTTCCGTAACCCTCTACGGCGTAGCACTGTTACGGTTTAACTTTCCTAGCACGTAAGTGATACAAGTTTGGTAGAAAAACACTTGACAGTTTTACTTTCACAGCGTAAAATCGGTAAAGTAGCCTTATTAATAATAGGCTATTTAACAACATTGAAAATATAGTACAAATTGTGGTCATCCTATCAGATAATAGCGTAAAACAACATAATTCACTTTATTTTAAACTAAATTATGTACTTCTATTTTTTTTGAGATTACACCAAAAAAATTGTAACATTTTTGACATTTGAAATTTGAGAATAGGAGACGACCTTCACCCAGCTGTTTATTTGATAAAAGTATTTTATATCAAATTCAATATGGTAAGTAATGTATGGCGAATAGGTTGACTAAAAAATTTCATTCCAGTACCAACAGACCACAATAAAAAAAACTAAAAATGAACTTTTTTTTAAATTGCTGTTGCTTGTTTAATACTAATCAAAGGTATGAAGCCTATAGAATATGCAAACGTTAGGTTTAGTGCAAATTATTAGTACCGACTTACCTGCCTACCCAATGGTTATGATGGGAAAAAATTGTCAACCTAACGTTTGCATATTCTATAGGGTTCATACTTTCGTATTAAACAAGCAACAGCATTTTTTTTAAAAGTTACTTTTTAGTTTTTTTTTAATTATTTACTGTACTGGATTGAAATTTTTCAGTCAACCTATTCGCCATACTAAATTTGATAAGGTCAGGCGGGGCTATGCGTCTGAGGAGCTATTGTAACTTTTCATACTAATTTTAAAAGTGGAACACGTCTTAGTATAGAAAGTTACATTAGCAACTCAGACGTAATAACCTAACCTTATAAAATACCTACTTTTATCGAATAAACAGTTGGGTGAAGGTAGTCTCCTATTCGGATCCCCTACTACTATTTATAAGTGAAAGAAAAGAAAAACCTTAGTAGCGTTTGCATCTTGGCTAGGGCACCTGAAGTCAGTAATTATGTATTTTATCCACCTAAATTGACGATCTATTTACTAAACAAAATACAAGGTCCGCCTCTATAACACTGAACATCAACAACATTAGGTAACTAAGCTCCCGATTATCCGATATCTACTCACAACTGTATGTTTTCGTACCACTCGTACCATTAAAACATTCTCATAATTCTCGCGACGCGGCAAACTCAACGCGGCACTTGCTGTAATTCCCCGCTTATTTCATTACAATTCTCGTTAGAGTAAAACTAAACAACCACAATTTTCGGGAACGTTCACCGCGTAATGTTACTGAACCCGATGTTTATTCGCTTAATCACAATGAACAATATTGTTAAAACCTCCATGCATTTGCTACTAACGAGGAGAGTTCGTCTGGCCGACCACGTGTCGTCTGCAACGTGAGTTTAGTGGAAGATTTTTTTAGGATTCCGTTTAAACTGTAGGAATTTACTTCATAGCTAGCCTTATTAGTAGTGACCCTGCCTACGAAGCTAGTGGTTCCAGATTCAATACTCATTGTAGGCAAATACTTGTAAATAGGTAGTTAAGAGTATCGCTGTCTAGTACAGTCAGCCTTATAAGAAGCTGCACACTTTTGTACCTTGTCGCTTTAACGCCTTTGACAGATTAGTGCAGCAGTTCAAACATGACGTTAAAGTGACAAAACACTAAAGTGTGTAGCTTCTTATAAGGCCGACCGTACGTACTATCAGCTCCATGTAACCCTGACCCACCATAGAACTGTGTCACAGTGACGTTATGATTCAAGTCGTAAGAAGTGTCAAACAAATTGTTTTATAATGTCACTGTGACACCGTTCTATGGTGGCTCAGATTTCCATTGGGCTAATAGTACCTAAGCCTACAGATGTACCGACGATGTCCTTTCTTGTCTCTTCGTGACGCAACGGCACTGATAAAAATATTTATCTGACTTAATTCTTTGTTTACTGCAAACCGAGACCTTTCTGATTTTTAAAGAATCTAAACTATAGATGGATTTAGATTTTTAAATGTAAAAAAAAGGAATGCGAACGGTAATCTAGTTAATAAAAAAAAGTTGTATTAAATACAAAAGAGTATTGCATGAGTCACGCACAAAATTATACTTGCAATTTCATGCAGTGCTCGACAAGCAGTTAATGCAATACACGTGTAGTTGTTGTACTATCACGAACGTTAATTTGTGACCCATTTCAAGAAAATTATGCTTGAAGTCGTCAATGTCATTAGAGATGTCAAGTCATTTGTAACTTTTAGGAAACTCAACCTTATTATTGTAGAATATCAGATTGACTTTGGACCTAAGGTGGGTACCAAATTAAAGTTCGCGACTGTACTTTGTTTCAAGGTTGTAATATGAATAAATGAGCGTTAGGCGTATGTCTTTAAAGGTTTAAAACTTTAAAGTCATTATATATCAGTCCATAATACGAAGGCTTAAAGGGTTTGCCGGTGGTCATTTCTCCATACTATCAATTTGCTTCTCTAGACGCTAGTGTCAGTGATAGTTTTTTAACAATAAAAAAGCGTTTACTTGTATATCTCCTATGTTAAGTTTTGTTTTCTTAGGGTTCCGTACATAAAATGAAGAAAAAAAACGGAACCCTTATAGGATCACTCGTGTGGCTGTCTGTCTGTCCGTCCGTCTGCCACAGCCAATTTGCTCCGAATCTACTGGAACAAATCAGGTGCTATTTGGTAGGATGGTGTAATCCTATGAATCAAACACAGATGTGCAAAGTTTTTTTTTTTAAATGAATGTAGTTTTCAGTGGAAAATTATTATTACTGATGATGAGACTAAAGTCTCGTTAGTAAATAAGATCTCGTGTATGAGTAGGAGGATGCACTCGTGTTTAATATAATATGTGTGAGAATTTAAGTCACGGGTGAGATTCGTAGGCAGGGTCACTACCAACTAGGCCAGCGCGTCGTCAAGTACGTAGTAATAGATATACATACCCCATAGAAATGCATATTGGATAAAATACATCCAAAACACTATCCCATCCGTTTATTTACTCAGTGCGGTACAGGAAATATTAGTTCACTCAGGTAGTTTTAGTAAAACTTTCCTATTACCTAGATACCGGGGCGACAGAAGCCTGCGGAATTAAACTAGGTACTTTCTTCTTAAATTTGTGCCCGTAATATTGCAGCTTTTCAAAGTATAAAGTGAGGAAAAAAAGTTTCCCGGTGAACTTCAATACAAGTAAATACAGTTCGTTCGTTCAAATACTGTGCATTACAACCCTTTGAAGTCGCCGACACCGCTTTTTGCGTGCCGCTGCGGCTTCTTTGTAGCAATTGTAGCGGCACATTAAAGCATGCAAACTATTTGAACGAGCGAACTATAAATCCCATACCAGCGGTAAGTGAACCAAAATAATGGTCACAGTCGACGTGTTAAACGTTTTTATATTTGCAAATATTAAAACGCTGTACGCAGAATATAACCAAGTGGGTGTCGTTATACTGAAGCGTTCGTGAAAAGCAAATCTTATTTGAACACCCTCGTGGCAAGTTGACACGGCGGGCCCCGGCGTGCCGCGGCGTGGCGAAACGCAACAAAAGTGACGAAACACGTAGTTTGGACGCCACAACACATAAAATGAAATGTAAACGGAGGCCCGTGTCACGCAAACTCGACGGAGCGTGAGCCCAATGTTAGACGACGGAAGAGACAGTACCTATACTAACTCAAGTCTTAATTTTGTAATATACCTAGACCGATTTATGAATTCATTTCTCTCAATACTTGTGTTATTGATGGAAAAATACACCTGTTATTAGTGTTGGTAGCTAGCATAATTGGCAGCTTAGTTACCTAATGTTGGTGTATCAGTAAATAAATAAATATACCTAGTTTCTTTTTCAGTTAATACTTATCCGAACAGTTAAACATCAAGTAAGTCCGAACAATACGATAGTTACTAAAGACCTAACCATTTTATTAAAAGGTATTAAAAACTCGTTATGTATAATGTTGAAATGTATTAAAATTAAACTGATAATAAAAATTCAATCCAATTGTGCCAGTTTGCTTCTTATTGAACAGTGAATCATTTGAGAGTTTAATTTTAAAGTTTGAAGGCCTGCGGCTAGCTAACCATTTATAGCTCCACTACTACACTCTGCGAAAAAGATTTAAGTAAGGTAAGACGTAGTGACAAGTTGATCTGTAATATTGCGAAATGGCGACTACTACATTAAGTAGCAGTTTTTGGGTAAAAATTTAATCTGCTACAATTTCAGTCCTAACATCGCCCTCACTTTTTCAAAACTCTTTTTGCCATATACCTCTGCTGCTGACCGTTTTACGTACAGTGCAGTAACTCTTTAAACGTCCTTTAGGGTTGCATTTCTCTCTCACCCGGTCTAATACGCTCTCATGCGAGTTTAAATAACCGACTTTACCTAAACCCTAAAGACTTTTATTGAGTAATCTCAATCTGTTGCTTCACTTGCATCTAAGCTGAAGAAGTACCTACTGGCTTGACAGTTATAATTATATTTATATATTTATTTATGTAGTAATGTAATTATAATTAAATTAGTTCACATTCGTTCATTTATCCTATTTAAAATATGTATATATTTCGGCGTATTTATTTGCTATTTTTATGTTTATCTTTTGTAATTGTTGTACGTTTAGCCGTCCTTTGTTTTTATTTATCTCCCAAACGCTCAAAGGTTAACTGGAAGAGATTCTTTAAAGGGATAATTTCGCATTTGTACAGTCGAGTTCATAAATATGTGTACACTTTAGTACCTTGTCTATTTAATGTCATGTTTAAACTGCCATGTATGAATTATCACACCGACAAAAGTGACAAAAACTAAAGTGTACACATATAATTATGAACTCGACTGTACATACCTTTCTTTTGTGTTTCTGTTACTTTTTTAGTTGCAACCTTTTAAGCTTCTCGTACTGTACTCGTTGTCCTGTGGACACAGCGCGTACCGTCCGACACGCACAGCCCTGCCTACATTATTCAAGCGCCGCCTAAAAATGAAATGGCTGCAGCGAAAGTGCCCGCACCAAGCACTTTGATGTCGACATTTAATGGCGCAGTTCGCTGTATATTTTGGCTGCCACTGGCAGGCTTAATTCGTTGTCTTTATTGCTGAATCCGAAATTAGGTGCTTAGGCGTGCAGTTGGGCCGCGTCGCGGCAAAAACCAATGACCAATATCGCAGAAGATGTGGTGAATGTACATCTGACGTGTACTGCCGTAAACATATTTTTGTAGAGATCCGACTATTCAATTAGACGCGTCAGCTTGAGTGTAGCTTTTTTTAATTAGTTAGAAAGGAGTTACACAATACCAGTGTATAATTATATGTATTATGAGTATTGAGTAGTGTATAATTGGGCGTTCAGAATCAAAGGAGACTAATCTATTCAAAAAGTCAAAATGTATCATGAATCAGTCAGACTCTTTCAAAATGAATCTATTCAATTTTTACAGTACTGAATCAGAGAACTACACTGCGTTCCTAGGTTAGTTTTGCAAGCATCTAATTTATAGTTATTGTATGGCCTTTAGCATCACGGCGGCAGCAAAAACATACTGTAGTTCTATATTAAACTTGCTATATACATCATACATGCTTACATTAATGCGAGCGGAGCGGGTTCCATATGGAATCGGTTTTAGGTTACAACGGTGACTTCAAGTGTTTCCATTGCGAGCAAACCTCTTGAAGAGACACCGCTGTAAGCCAAACGGAGTCCGTACGGGGCCCTATCCGGTCGCAGTGGAAGGCGAGCATAAATAACTCACATAAACAACTAGCTATCACACTACACAGTATCAATACGTAATTGCCTACACGACGTGAGGGCGGTTTCCTCCTCAAACACTCTCGACAAATCCCTCATAGTCCTCCGAATAAGATTGTGGGTATTACGTAAGCAATCGAAATTTTATATCCTCTGTGATGGTTATATTCAGCTTAGTGTAGCGTCTAGTATAATTTAACACTTGTAGACTTCCTTATCGCATTTGTTTAGGGTCGATAGTCGGTCGGGTCCGGTTTCCGGGTTGCTTGGTCGGTAAGCAGCCGTTCGATAGATGCGAAGGACCGGCCGTCAGAAGGGACGGCGCAGGTTGAAAGAATGAATGCTCGACGGAACTTGGACCCTTCCGCGATTGATAACCGATGCCTTTTTAACAGATTCCTCGCTGCTAGATAAAATGATAAACTATAGCTACATCGTGATTTATACTTGAAATCGATAACCAGAAATGGTGATAATTAAATCACAACTCTAAAACTACGCAACTAGACTACCAACACAAAACGTATGTAGGTATACTAAATTACCAGCTATAACCTAGAGCAACCGACGTCATCATCACGATTATTTTCACAATGTCTTGGTCATACCTCATAAAACTCCACGTTCAGTTTTAAACCGCACGGGGATTTCGGGATGGTAACAAATGACTCTCGATTTTTTATCCCGTCATGACCCGGAAACTGTGATCACCAATTCAAGTGGGCCGGCCTGATGCCTGCTCGGGCCGTCGGGCCGCGCTATATTTAGACCGTGTTACATATAGCTGTGGGTACTTTTTCATGTACCTATATGGTGCATCAGTGTCTTCTTAGTTTCATGTTACTATTCTATAGGAGACAGAGAACTCCTTAAAAGCCATTTTAAAAAAAACTGTTTAGATGTGTATAACTTTTAGTAGCTATAGATAGATGCTTCTTTTAATTTTTAAAGACCTGCTTATCTAGTACCTTAATTATTATGGCCCTTATAATATACCACTTTATTGTATAGTTTAAAATGTTTTAGCATTCAACTTATTTAAATTATAATTAGAGTACAGTATGTTCAAATCCATTGAAAAGTCGTCGTCGTTCTTACATATTTTACGACACATAAACTGTCACTGACATGTATGTAGGTACTGCGCGCCCCAAATTAATGAAGAAACTAAAACCCCGTGAAGCTGCAAGGCGGGTAGGGTTGATAGATAGAATGCCAGGCTCCGTTTTCCAAACACAAAATACACCCGATGTGGAGTCGTGGGCCGCGAATGTGTGAATCTTGCCGCCCAAGGTTAACGGTGAAGGGGTTGTGTTGTTAGTGAGACGTAAAGGCAGTTTCTCGCCTATTAGCCGAGTTTGTCGGTCCCTTGCCACCTCCGCGTCCGGCCTAGGCATAAGTGGGAAAATAAAGTTTTATTGCTAGTTGCAGTGAAGAATTTCTAAAAGGATAATATGATCACGGCATTGGTATTTTTTATAAAGAATACATTGATATATATAAAAAAAAACCAGTCAAAAACGAGTCGGACTCGGGCTCCGAGGGTTTTGTACCGTCGAACAGTAGGTATTATTATATCCTTGACTTGAATTCGATTTCGAATCGAACCAGTACGAGCCAAACTCACACATTGAAATTTTTTTAGTAGGTAAGTATTTGTAGCTTTTACTATAATCGTACCAAATTTGATGCTTGTATGTTTGACAGTTCTTTCGGTACACCTAAAATAAAAATACTCACGTTGAAAAAAACGTTTCTTGTATTAATTACTTTTCTTACTTTTTGGGGTTCCGTACCAAAATCAACTTGAAATTTGGCATAGTTGTACAACTTCCTTGCCCGTATCTGTTTTTGGTATAAAAAATATGAAATTAATTTTATAAATAATTCAAAAGGGGCCTAGAATGGGGGGCTGAATCTGCACATTTCAAAACTAATTTTTTGTGACGTACTTTTTGATTTGCAGCCAAAAGCGTACAAAAAAAGGACCGATCTCCCAAGTTTATAGGCCGTAATCCACCATCTGAAAAATTCCCTTTAATTATTTGTATTTTATGGGAAAAATAAAATGAAGTTTGCACAATTTAGAGTTTTTGAGAAATAACGAAAAACTTTGAAAATGTGTATTAAAATTTAGGCTCGTCAAAATGGACCTTATTGCATAGAAAATAAAGTTCATAACAAGATCAGTATTATCTTTTGCGGTTGGCAAGCATATTGTGTTAAATCCGAGTCACACTTGACCTTTTAAATTAGTAATTCCGCCGTAATAACATATTCTGATAAAAAAGCAACCTATCTTATGATTATTAACAATACCAATGATACATATACAATATATACGATAACATGTCAAAAGCAATGAAGTTTCCTCGAGTAGAAATTATCTCCAGCTCCATATTTTGTTCTTGTAGTGTTCAGCAAAGAGTATTAAACTACTACTATTTTAAAAAGTGTTCATACGTAAATCAATGTAAGTTTCAACAACATTTAGCAACCCCATGAAAGCCACCACAGCCCTGCGGTTTTTGAAATTTCCATATAGAAACTTTGCACTCCCACGCCATCCCTTTACCGGATGAATTTGTGGTGGTACTAAATCTCGTGGTAGAGTAATTGTATTGGCCGAGATTTACAGATATTACATCCAAAACCTAAATATGTCGTTACTGGTGTTTACTGTTTAATTACACGTATAATTTATAAGAAAGTTTATGCCGTATTTTTTTTATGAATTTGTAAAATGTTTCTATTATCTACTTAACTTACTGAAATCTTTCTAATTGACTAGTGTCTGCCCGCGTAGAATTCGTTATTTTGCCATACCACGAGAACAGTGATTTATTTCGGGATTGAAGGTAGCCTATGTGCTATTCTAGATTATAATCTAACTCTGAGCCGAATTCATTCAGCCGTTCTGGCGTGATTGAGTAACAAAAATTCTAACTTAAGTAGTAAGAGTAAGAATAAATAAATTGAAAAATAAGTGAATTCACTAAAAACTAATTTTATGCGCCACTTATTTTAGACGTTGCCATCGTTTATAAATGAAATAAATAATAAATAAAAAATCAGTTTGACAGACCTAGTATAATCCGAAAAGGTTAGGTAATTTTTATGGAGTTTAAAAATATTGTTTTAGTACTAAAGTTATGAGGAGCCCCTCATAAACAATATTTCCTTAGACATGTTATCGTATTGTCAACGGTTGCTCTTATTTACTTGGCGGCCGAGTTAAAAACAATACAATAGCAGGTCACAAGCAATATGGTTTTACCGAGTAGAATAGAGACCCAGGCGAGTAGTTAGAGCTAAGTGTGCTATTGTCTTACGCATATTTTAATGACCTAAGAACCGTTAGTGCGCGGCCATCTAGAAACAGGTGATTTTAGTACGACACGATTTTATTGAAAATTTCCAATCTGTTCGACTTCCTTTCTCTAAGGTAACACAGGAAGTCCAAATTCGATACATCCGTGTATACATCGCACAGATACCTAATAGTCATATCCCGGAAGCTCCTAATGTGGGGCGCAGGGTGAGGCCAATGTCAAGGAAAAGGGTCACATCGGTAATAATTTTCCTATAGCAAGTACAACCTTATTACAAACTGAAGAGGGTTGAATTTGCCTTTTCACTTGACAGGGAGGAATGTAGGTTCCGAGACAGGTGTGTTAGAGGGCGCGTTTTCACCAGACTGCTTTGATCTCGACCTTTGACGTTTTGTTTCGAACTAATTGGTCAAATAATGTGTCGAATACCCACCTAATAGGGGGTGGAAAATGGTAGTAGAGTTTGTTTTCTAAATAAACAAAGTTGCGATAAGTTAATTTAACTAATGCTAAGGGTATTAAGTATGTCAAGTTGTTATGTTAGTAAACAAGCATGACGAGTGAGTCGGCGAAGGGACGCTTACGCCTCATTAGATGCTAAAATATTGTTGTATTGCCACGCTTGATTAAAGTTTAAACGTCTTATTCATAATCGCACGATTGCTAAGTGTCTTTCGAATTCTAATTCTTATGTCAATTAATGGCTTTAACTCATGTAAAGGTGTATTTCGGCAATGTCGAGTTATATATAAACACTCCTATGGAGTTATTAGACCAAAGTACATAGATATTAACTACACACGAGGATAATTGTTCGGTAAAAGTGTATTTTCTCTTGTGGACAAAACTGAAGCACGTGGGGTTAGCACACTCTTCTGTCAAGACTCTAAAGTGTGCTTAAAACATGCTTTGGTCTTATCTGTCTGTCGTTATGACATTTTAATCTGACAGAAAGTGAAAACGCATACTTCAACTAAAATAGGTTTATAGTACGTTTATGAATAAGTTTATAGGGGTTTAAACTTATGTGTATTAAATTTGAAAGCAATAAATTTACAGTTCAATGTTCCCGTGGGAATAACGACATAATTAGTGTATCATTCTAATAACGAAATTTTAGACCATTATTAAATAAATAAAATTTGAAAGCGGAAATTAAGTGCTCTTAACATAATTTTTTTAATTCAATTCAATTCAATTCATTTATTTCATTCAAGATAACATTTGATCTCATTATTGTTATTGTTAGTATAGTCTTAGAAATAATGTTAGTACCTACTTAAAAACCAAATTGGATTTTACACATAATATTATTCGATTCAATATAGGACAACACACATGATCAGCAATCATCTTCAGGACGCTGTTCGGGCTGTCCCTCGTCCTGCCCAGCAGGGACACTGCCTTCTTGCGCAAAATTGCAAAGCCGTCGGTTCGTGACTCCGCGAACATGGCAGATGCGCTGCAGAATCTGGGCAACCCCATCAGCATCCTGAAGGCGTTGTTATATTGTACCCTTAAAGCATTATATGATTTTTGGGTATAGCAGACCCACAGGCTGCTAGTGTAAAAAGATGAGCAGTATGCTTTAAACAGCGTAATCTTGACTGCACTTGAACATCGAGCAAACCATCTATCAGTTTCTACCCAGAACTCACCTGATATAAAAAACAGCCTTTAGAATCCCATACAAAATAAGATTAAGTATATTATATATAAAGCGAACACGCTGTCCTGATTACGCAGTTCATTTGGCCCATTCCGAGACCTTTGCTGTAAGTCTCACAGATTACTTTGACGGCTTTAAGAGATTTCCGGCTTATACCAACTTGGACCTTCACCTCGGCTCTTAGTGAAGTTTGTTACTTGCAAAAACGTGTTGTTTCTCACGCTCTATGTATCCAGAAGTTGTCTGGAGCACCCTGTATATAGCACTACGAAATTGGACACCGGCCGTCCGTCGGCTACTTCAAAACTACCAACTAACCGAACAACCTTCGCAACTTCAACCTTAGAGGAAAGTCCGTCTAGAATATTATATTTCTCTTCGGCGGCGGCATTGAAAAGTATCTTTGATAGTTGACGGCCGGAGTTGAGTAACGTGTTATATTACGAATGTCTATGTCCAGTTATAGAAGAGTATTTAAACACATTTAACCAATTTACAAGTATCTTATAGAGTTTCTGTTTTGATTCTGTTGCTTTTTGTGTGGTTTAAATATTCAATTATATTAGAGCAATGCACGAACTTAATTTTCGCAAGTGTCATTGCAAAGAAATAAAAATATTTCGTTAAAATAATGTCAAAGCGATAGCGTTCGACGATAATACGTTAATACATTTTTTAGTACAAGAGTACAATTGACAAAATGTACGCATATACTGTAAGGCATTATCTGTCGTTAAAATTTCGTAGATCTTACTTAACACGATTATATACCAAAACTAAAAAACTTCACGGTAAAAATGCTAATTTTGGGACCCATTTCCATTTTAAATTACTGACTTTTTATCATTGAGCCATACAAAATGTAAATGATACCTTGTTTTTTATTAAACATAAAATCTTAGATCTACATTATGCAATGCATTTTACAAACTGTCTTGAGTAAAATTCAAATGTTGTCTATTTAATCTGTGCCTAAGAGGCTCAAAAGGGTTTAAGTCATACTGCAACAGTATCTTCAATTGCGACTTTATTTCCATTACGCATACAAATTGAGAGTAGTTCTTTAGCATTCGCCCCCGTGTTTACCCGCGTGCTTCTAATTAGGCGCGCTCCAGCCGAGCGTCCTCGAGACAGACGCCCTTGTGTCTACTCACTACTCATGCAGGGAGTGGCGGGGAGTTTGACGGACTTGACGAAAAATGCACCGTCAAAAAGGATTTTAGTTACATTATAGTTTCGCAATCTCATGTTTTTTTTTTAAATCGTCATGTATTCTAAAAAGGTTACATACTCGTATATATACAACGTAAAATAGAAAAAAAACGGCTAAGTGCGAGTCGAACTCGCGCAGGAAGGGTTCCGTACCATTATCTATACAACATTAGCAAAAAACGGCAAAAAAATGACGTTTGTTCTATGGGATTATTTTAGTATTTGTTGTTATAGCGGCAACAAAAATACATCATCTGTGAAAATTTCAACTGTCTAGCTATAACGGCTCATGAGATACAGCCTGGTGACAGACAGACGGACAGCGGAGTCTTAGTAATAGGGTCCCGTTTTTACCCTTTGGGTACGGAACCCTAACAAAAAGGCTTCTCATCCATTATTTCGGGTTCCGTAGTCAACAAGGAACCCTTGTAGTTCCACCATGTCCATGTCTCCGCGGTTTAACTAGAGACTTTTGGTACTACAGAGCTGTAGTTTGGCATTATTATACATTTCAATTACGCCGACAAAGTTATAAAAAAAATCGGGTAAGTACCTCTCATTCAAGAAAAGCAAGGGTAATTTTTTATCCTCTTATTCACAAACGGGCAATAATTTAAGTGTGCTTGAAATATGCTTTATCCTTATCTGTCATTACGAAATTTGAGTTCGACAGAAAGGGACGAATATACTTTTACTGAAATAGGTTTGTAGTGCGTTTATGAATAAAAGGGTTAGGATTTCTGAAATATTGAACTCGAAAACTCCTCGAACCCAGGAGAGTCACGTGATGAGGAAGACCCCTAAGCTAACAGTTGGAAGATACACGGAGAACGGATTTCTAACAACACCATCGCAGGATCCGTAATTTAAACTATTATCACATAGATCACGTAGCAGCTCACCACATCCGCGGGTAGTTCATATTTATGCAATACATACGGCTTCTAAATGACAAAGTAATGTCCAAATATTGGCAAAACATAAGCTCAGTAGCGCATGGATTTGCCAAATCGTTGGAGCAGTAAAGTAAAAGCCATTACGGCGAGCCCTAAATGATTCATAATGCGCCACTGTCCAAGCCGCGTTTTGGGCTAATAAAATATTAAAATCCCATTTACGGGCATCTACTTCGTCTTTTCGTGCTGTTTCTTTACCTAATCAAGTATTTACACGTCGCTTAACAGCCGCCTAATTAATTGTACTAGCGAAGATATATAAAACGTGTGGATTCGTTCGGCGGAGAGTGGAGGTGAATTTCGTCAAAATAATCCTATTTTAATCCGACGCTTAAGGCGTCGGCTGGTTATTTATTCAGAGGACGGGTCGCGACGCCTCGAAAGCGATATGTCCGTACCTATAACTTCCTACAGGTTCCTCCTCTAGATATACATATATACATTCTTTGGAATTCTGCTAACGTCTAACTTAGCATAATTGGATTTTTAATTTGAAAACGCTCACAAGCATTCCACGGAATTAGAGAAATTGCCTCGGTAATGTAATACGGCTTTAATTATTTTTTCGTATAATGAAGGTTTAATTTTCATAGTTCATTTACTAGATTTTATCGTATTGCTTTTGACCTAATTATCAGTTTCAAGTGAGAGGTATTTTCATAAAATACACATACAGTTAGAATTGATAAATCGAGCATTAGACTTGGCCGCGGAAAAATACTTGAGAATGATCGCGGTAAAAAAAATGTTTGACTATATCTGAAGTCTAATAAATTGTAATGACTTCAAATTGGTAATATGTTATACAGGAAAGAAATTTTGACACAGCATAAGAAATATTGGAACAGTTGATTTTTTATGGCATTATATGATTTCTCCCGATTTCCATTTCGTTTCTTGGATATAAAATAAAACAGAAATAATAGTCAATGCCAAATAAGCCCAAGAAAAAACTAAAACCCATATTAATCACGTTTGCAAAAACAGCACAGTGATAATTCGAAAGAAGGCTCCACAATGGGTACCCTTTCTTTGTCCAAACGCATCAATTTGGCGGAGGTGGAAACAATGGGAAGGCCACGGCGGGCGAGATGATTGACGAGCGCGGGGGGCGCCGGGGCGCGGGGAGCTCCAGGTCCAGCCGCGGACGGGCTTCCTTAACCTATGTCAACGGAGGGAATGCTGGTAACTGGCGGCTAATGTACCGGGGCAAGTTGTGATTAAGTTTTATATTGTTCACAAATCAAATAAAATCTTTATACTATAAATAGGGCCCTGTAGGCACTTCTACATTGTTGGACTGTGTAGTATCTCTTAAACTTACAATATTACTTTAAATGTTTCCCATTATGACCGATAGCAACACTGCTATCTCCACTTTCCTTTTTCCGACTTCCGGGACGATGGCTGCTTTCTTTTTGTCGTGTAACGTTATTATTATTTTATTATTATTATATCCGTTATTCGTTAGCGTGTCCCACTCCTGGCTAAAGGCCTCCCTCTCGCCCTTCCACGCGTTCCTGTCTTGCAGCCTCCTACTAGTTCCTTCTGATTTTTTAAAATTACTTAGTGCTTATATGATTACATATACATGGCTAAGCGCTTTCGAAAAAGAGGCTAAGAATAAGTGCCGCATGAAACTTAGCAATCACTCTTTTCTGAAAATATATCTCTTATTAATTAATAATTTAATAATACGTATAACATAAGCTAGCGTTACTGACATGAAAAAAAGGTTTTAATAATATTATAACTTGTACTATTTAAAATAGCCAGTTAATAGAGCCTTATCATGTGTTCGAAAAACCATTCAGCGTCCGAGCGCGCAAAAATACTGCGTTTGAGCAAAAGACAACCAACCCGAAGTCCGCCTTCAAACGGAATACTCAATAAAAGTCTCCGCGTTGGTCGTCTTCGTCTATTTCAGGATCTCAAGATTCTGGGCCTATTTGTTAAACAAGTTAGTGAAGAGCTATCGCGGCGTCCAGAATGTTTTCGCAAAGGAAAAACAAACAGTGTCTCCCCATTTTTATATTTAACTCGCACATCAACGAAAAACGCCGCTTTGAAAAAATACGACGACGTGAAGCGAATATAGTGCCATAACGATAGCGCTAGTGGGCTGTTACACTAAAATATACTAGTTGAAAGCTGGTGTAGTTTTATTTTAGCTTATTTTAGCAGGCTGGTTTATCGGTTGGGTTGGGACACAATGGTAACACTAAAAAGAAAAAAAAGGAAATCTTTTTTTCAGTGCTTTTACTTTTCTAATTTGTACATGGGGAAATTTTTTCACGCATTGACCTATTCTAAAACTAATCTTCATTTATAGATACTAACTAGATAGCTTTAAAACTTCGTAACAAGATTGCAATCAAAGACATTTTTGCACCGGGTCTTACGAGGAACACCTTTTAACAATATATAATAGTAATAGTAATTTTAAGTGTAATGTCCGAACACAATACAAATATAACATTCGATTACCTAAAGTCAGTAGTTATATATATAGTAAGAGTACGTTTGTATCGGACATCCGAGTGTTTAACCTGACATAAAAGTTCTCGAAGGAAACGCTTTTAAGGTAAAACTTGGGAAATGGCTTATTGACAAAGTATTTTAGAGCCTTATAGAGTTTTTTTATTTGTAGACTCTAGTTTTTAAGTCTAATTTTAATGTTGCATCCCCGAAACGGGTAACTGTTGAAACTTTATCGAATATTTAATACCTATGTACACAGTTATGCAATAAATCTATTCTATTCTATTCTATTCTATTCTATTCAATATTTAGAGAATAAAGGTCGAATTTTTTTTTTTTCACGAAAATATAGTCCCTTGCCGAGGATTGAACCTCGTACACTAGCATTATTTATAAGAATCGCGTCATCAATATATACATCGTCTCTACTGATGATGTCGCAGAAACGTGCCCTGCGTATGTCAGTCGGGAAGCACACACTCCTACAGGAATTTATTTGTCCTCGCGTTATGGCTCATTACCCAGAATATTTGTATGTGGTTATATAATGTTCGTGAGGAAGAACATAAAAAGGCTTACGTATAAAAAAGGCACACGGACAGCCTTTTTACCGATGCAAGGCGCTTGTAAGGAAAAATCCACGTGTGATTACCCCTACTTATTACGTATTACGAGCGCCTACTTTCCGTCATAGTATTGTTTCCATTTTAAAAGACGTCACATCTGACGGACCGTTTAGGCGAATTGAGAACGTTTTTAGATAACCTGTTCTGACGACGTGGTTATCCTAGTTGATGTTACCCTGCCTATGAAGCTAGCGATTCCGGGTACAGGTGTAGTGAACTATCGTTTCCCATCTTTCTTTATCGGATAATTTCGTAATTATCTTGCTTTTTCAATTAGCTTCAGTGAGAAAGCAACATACCTAATAAGTAATACGAAAATACGAAGTTATCATTTTTTTAAATGTATAGGTAAATGGTGGTAGTGTTTTTATTTCATAGCCTTTTTTATTTATGACGACCTCAGGAAAAAAAATATACTTAGCTGGACATTTGCAATTTCTAATTTATTTTTTTATTGAATTATTTCTTTATCTTAGCCTGATTGAGCAAGATGTGGTTACAGAATTATCAACAGATTTTAAGAGTTGTTGTTAATTCTGTACCTCTGCCTGCCCCACTCTGGGAATAGGGGGTGAGTTTATGTATGTATGTATGTATGTATGTATTTTTTTAAATAGATCGTAGGTAGGTACTTAAATCTAATCAAATTAATCTAGTCACAGCTGATCCGTTTTTGTCAGAGTAATACAACCGATCAAACTCTAAAACACGATGACAAGAAGAACTTTGACGGAAACTTGGGCCAGTTGGGCCACGGGGATAATTACTGTTCTTGTTCAAAAATTATCGGAACACGGAAATATTTCTACTCCGAATTTATTTCCAAATTGAATAAATAAATATTTGTTATAAATTATATTCGCTACTTTACTAACAAAAGGGTAGCCTAGAGCTGTCTTCAAGACCCAAGAAGTTTTGCTCTAATAACCACTCTTGCTTTTGACGTGTTTTCGTATTGTCAACGTTGCGACAGCTCTTATTTACTAGACAGTAATGGCAGCCGAGTTTAAAACATGTCAAAAGCAATATGATTTAACCGGTTTACCCTTGAAATATCGAAACTCATTTCATAGAAGGTTTCACTTCGATGTCATCGACAGGCATTTTCACGTGCAGAAGCTTTATTTTTTTTGTGGTCACAAATCTAACCTAGCCTACGTAACGAATGCTTAAGACAACCTGGAAATTATTAGGTTAGCAGAAATTAGCTTTCGATGAAATGAAATACCGTGAAATGACACATTCGATTAAATCTTTGTCGATATTTCAAGGGGATCCCGGTTTAACCCAGTAGAATAGATAGAGGCCCTGTATATCATATGAGACACAGCAAAATACCCTTAAAGTTTCCGATTCGAAAAGTTTCCGTCGCGGAAACCAGATTGAAAATGCGATACATTGCACGATCGTACCCTTTTTTTCGTTGCGGTGGCGGAGAATCATAGTTTAATATCTATGACATAATGATGATAGATAATACATTATTAAATTGTAAATAATTTTAATTACTCAATAGTTTAACTGTATGACGCAGTGACCGTTTTGTAAGGTCGTTTTGTAAAGTCGCACAGATACAACCTGAAAAACACTGTTACATCTCTTTACGGCAATATTATTACCAAATGATTTCGAAGAATTGAAAACCTCCTGTTTTGAAGTCGGGTAAAAAAACCCCCTTATTTATTTACCCACCTTATTGTTTTCTACCTGACATATTACGCCCTTAAATATGTTTTAAAGTTACTAGTCACGTTACTATTTTAGCAGCTAAGTGTGTTCTTGGTTCTCACAGGAAGGTTAGACAGGTTCTACGTAAAATTTAAACTATGTAGAAGTTAGTGGGTGGGGAAATTAGTGTTAGTACTGGTAAGTGTTGTTCCTTGCAAGGCAGACGTAGTTATATTTATGTATGACTAGAGGACGCCCGCCACTTCGTATGCATAGAATTAGTTTCCCGCTTCTCCCCCCATTTCTTCCCGTAGGGGGTCGATTTTCGGAAAATCCTTTCTTAATGCTCACTTACATCATGAAAGGAACCCCTGTACCAAATTTCAAGTTTCTAGGTACAGTAGTTTCGGCTGTGCGTTGATACATCAGTCAGTCAGTTTAGCCTTTTATATATATAGAAGATATCATGGACCGTATGAAACTGTTATCTCATGCAATAATTTTATTAAGTTCTTCTTTTTAATTATTCGCCCATTTCGTATGGAAATCAGAGAGCCTGTAGCTCGAATTGCATTAAACAGAAAATTATTTAAATAACGTCTGCGTATTTTCTGATAAACGGAACCCCCAAAACGTAATCCCTGTTCCCATAACTTCGGGAGTCTGGGAAAAACAAATATCAAAGTAGGTAATTCCCTGGTTTTAGCTGGTTCGAAATAAACAAATGTTAGTGGGCCGTCTGTTATTGTTGTGTATTGACAAAGTCCGCAGTCGCGGGGCGGAGCTAAATATAGGTCGGATAAATGATGTCCCCCGCGGTTTCGAAATTAATGTTACCAGGCTTGTTTTATGTAACCACCTCGAATAAGCATTACATAAAATTGGACAGGGCTTCAATTCCACGTTGTGTGTTATGAAAGAAAGCTAGATGAAGGGAGGCCACTATTTTCGACTTTATATAACTATTACGTCATAGTAAAACTCTTTCCCCCTTACTAATAAACGTTAAGTAACCGTGGTGTAGTTAAACCATGCTTTGTCCTTATCTGTTATTGTGACATTTGAATTTGACAGATAAGGACAAAGCATGGTTTAGCTACACCATCGTTACTCAACGTTTATTTTAGTAAGGGGGTTCGAATGCACTTGTCGTACAAGTGCTATCCTATCCCTAATACGCTTTAAATTATAGGTACCCATACTTGTTTTAGAACACCAAATACCTACAATGTTTGAATTCTTATGTTGTATTTACCCTTATTCATAAACCACAATAGCTAAAATATGCTTAAAGTAATGTTGTGACCTTATCTTTCAATGTGACATTTGTGATTAAGCCGGAATGTGACAAAGCATACCATATACATACCTATACTAATAATATTTATACGTAAATTATACATATAACAAATATTCTGTTTTCGTCATAATTATACTACGTACAGTCACCAGCAATAATATATTATTCAACATTGGGCGCAAAAATATCTGACACGCTCTTATACCTCTAGTAATAAAGACGTGTCAGATATTTCTGCGGCCATGTTGGATAATATATTATTGCTGGTGACTGTACCTACCTACATCGTTTTAATTCAGCGCTACTAGCTTGAACGTCTGTAGATCCATGTTGAACTCGCCAATTATCGATAGGTTACAGGTATGACACAGTAAATGGTGTTATTAAAAAACTTTGTAATAGCGTATACGAAAATAACAAAGCCCAATTGATACGGATGTCTCCCTGTCCGTGTTTTTGTTTTCCGTTCATTGTTTTCCCGCTTTTATTTCGGCAAACAATCCCCGGAGACGCCAACCACTTTCTATCTTTTCCATCAACAGAAAGAACGTGATAAATTAGTAGGTAATTAAATCCCACTCGTTAGTATCGAAAAAGTCTAACCTATCAGTTATCCAGAAAAAGGTTAAATGTTTAATTTTGGTATGAAATTAGGGCGATTTTTCACTGTTAAGACATCTTACTTTCGAAATCATTCCGTATTTAGTACGATATCGCCTTTACAGTTATAAGAATAAGAGCTACCATAACCGAACGGTTACAATGATAGCCGAGCTTTTTTTTACTTGCTTTCAGCTTCGACTCCGACCACACTCGTGAAAAATAAAAATAAAACCCTTTGTAACAGTTTTCAACCTTTCAGACTCAGCGCCGCAAGTTAGCGCCGATATTTCTTGTATAAGAGCGCCATCTGTTGCCGAGTAGCAAAGTTACTTTACGAAGTCTGCGAAATTTGTGTGTGATATTATTACACCGTTTTGTTAGAAACCTGCAAATGAAATTGTAAATTTTAAAGTTAAAGTTTTGTAAGTATTGTTCAAAGAGTGAATGTCGATTATTTTTGTGAGTCAACAATAATCGTAAAAAAATCAAATACACAATTAACGGATACTACCAATAATTTCCATAAGAATCAATCCACAAAAAATAATTAGTCAAACGCACAACTTACCTTTGTAGGAAGGTTAATAATACTGTAAATGTTGGTTAAATATCGAACTCTGATAAATATATAGGTACGTAGGTAGATAACAAACCATACAAGCAATTCCTATTATATAACAAAATCCTCATAGTTCTAAAAGCACCTACCGCTAAAGTAGCTAAATGACGTTCACAAGTAAAAGTCTACACAACATAATACAGCCAAGACGATTGTTGTCCGCTACAAAGAAGCTATTTTCTTTTGTGCCGTTACAAAGAGCAGTGTTCAAGGGCGGGCCGCCCTTCTATCGAAGGCTAACTGTTTGTAAAGCCGATATTGCAGATTAACCCTCGTTCCACGATTCGCCCGTCACGGCGTTACCTGAAGTGCCTCCGTGAAAGATACGGCGATAAAATAATAGTTGCCGAGCTTTGCTAGTACCTACTGTAGTTCCACCGCGCGGAACAAGATGGCGTTAGAAGTACTTTAGTTTGAATTGCTGCCAGTAGATGGAGATGGTGCTTTCAATCTAATTAAAAATGTAGTATTTGTTTGTACCACTAAGGGCGGATTCGACCAAACTGGAATAAGGTCTTATACCTAGATTAAACTCCGAATTTGTATGGACTAATCTAGGAGTAAGTCTTATTCCAGTTTGGTCGAATCGGTCCTAAATCATTTAAAAATTAATGTTAACCGGCATTTTAACGTATAATTAAGTATATTGAATAGAAGTTTGTGAAACTGGGCAAAAGTGGATTGGATTTGTATTGGAATGGTTCACTTAACCCTTTATAGGGTATAATTTAAAATTCCACTTAATTTTTGTTTTATTTAAACTTACCTATGTATACATAATAATAAAATACATAAGTTATCACCGGTAGTTCCGATGTTGTCATTTACCGTAGGTACCTACATAAGTTACTTCGTAAGTTGTTGTTGTTGATATTTAATACTGATTTCAACAATAACATTATATTTGGATAATATCCAAATGTTCTCCTTATAATTCAGTACATTGCTTTTTCTCATAATATATACTCAATTAAACGTCAACCGAGCACGATGGACGAGTATTATTCCGGCAATCAATGGGGCGGCGGCATAAAGCTCATTATCATTATGTCTGGGCGGGAAAAATGATCGGCTATCAAATTTAGTTACGTAACATAATCAGCAAATAATATCACCAACCTAGGTTTAATATTTAATTGGTAAAATTAGCAATTGAAAAGTGACCTCTCTGAAAGTGCCAACTGAGACAGAACTTCTATCCAATCAAGAAAGGACTAGCAATTCCTTTAGCCAACACCGCGTTCGATCCCAAGATTACCGAGCGCGCGTATAATTTGGGAGCCTCGGCAGTCTGACAGGAAGACGATTGCAATGTCCTGCTGGAGGTTATGTCACTGAGGCAGGTAGCGCCGGGCGGCGGCGGGGCGCGGGGGGCCGGCGCGCCCCGCGGCGCCAGTGCTCACCCGGTCCTCAACCGCGCATGTCCTCTGCGCCCAACCTCCATTCAATCTCCACACAACTCCGTTACATAACCCTCAAGGGGCACATTAAAAACCTCATAGTGTTAAGGCTTATTTCTGTGATCGATACATTTTTGCACGTTTTACAAGAGTAGATAAGTTAGCGTTACGTAAGCCGCCGTCCACGAAGCTTCGCTTGCCACCGCTTTATTGTGATATTCGGTTGTGATATTCGTTTTAGGCTGGCTTTTTGCTCGTAGTGTAGGTATAGTTAATGCCCAGTGTATGTAACGGAGTCGCGTCCAAGCCGCCGTTGGTCGCGTGGAGCTTGATTCCTTCACCTGTTGACAATATCCTGTGATCCCGTCCTGGTCCCGCCCGGCCGATGGTGAGCGCGTCGCGAGGACTTGTTGATCGTTGACACAAGTAGTGCTCGAGGTGGCTCGACACGGTCTCGCGGTGCTCGAGGTGGCTCGACACGGCTCGGTGTAGAGCTCGAGGTGGCTCGACACGGTTTCGCGCGGCTGGTGGCGGCGCGCCACGCCATCTGGCGCTTGCGGCGCTCCGGCTCGCAGCCCGCGCAGGACACCACTGACCATGAACAGACCAACCACCTGTATGTCTCTTCTCTCTCTTCGCATCTGTCTTGCAAGCTTCTGTCTCTATGTATCCACTATGTCTATTTATGTTTTATTTTTCTACTAACATCCACACCTGCAATTGAATTAGTACCTAAGTATCTATCAACACTAATCCAAAACACAACACCGCACCCAGCAGCACCTAATTTGAAATACGTACAATATTAGGATTTAGGTAAATGCACCGATGTTTTCGTGTTTGCTAAAAGCAAATGGAAAATTTCAAAAGCTCGAAACCACACATAATTCACGTTAACAGAAGCCTCAAATGCAGCTTACGGCGCACAAAGAGCCTAAAAGGCTACACAAAAAACTAGCCAAACAAGCCGGCGCAAGGCTTCAAGTCAGCTGTACCTATTTTCGTCTCGCTCTTATTAAGTTTGTTTTCCCGCTTGCCAGATGCTCACTTCCCGCTTTACATTTCCTCCTACTCATATTCCCGTTCATCCCACGCCGGGTCAGCTGTTTGCATCGTCGTGTACCATAATAAATGTTTCCTCGCAACCGTTGTTTTATTTTGCGCTTTGTCTGAGCGTTCCATTGAATGTAACTTGTATGTGCTTCTGTCGTAGTTCAGTGTAGAGCAGCAATCGATACGCATATATCAACGTTTCCGTAATGGCAGTGTTGTGGTAGGTAATGTATGGTTGTTACTGTTTAATAATAGGCTTTGGATGAAACGCTATCTAATCCGACGCACTGATTAGGCACCGCAGTAGGCTGTTGCAGACTGTTTACAATGTTATTGTGTTTCCTAAACTATATTTAGTTACAAGGTCAGACCCACGACTTTGTTCGCAGTTTCACTTAAGTATTGATTTTTCCAATGGAACTAGACTGGGTTCAGGGGTTGACAAGACTTCTATTTTTAGATACAGATTTGCTGCCGAATTTGATGTTAGGTAGTTTAAGTATTTAAAGTCGATGGCGGTGTATTCCTATAAACTTAATCGTGATGGGACTAGTACCAATCAATCAATGTATTCAATATAAAGACGGAAGTACATATATCCCATAAGTGATACTACCTAATAGGTATGATAAATATCTACGCTGTTTTAAGCTTCGCTCACGAATATTTATATCGATCGACTTTACTTCAACGTCTATCATTTTCGTAGCCGATTTCACAATGAAAAGCATTGCTCTAATAAGTCATGCAAGCTTTAAATCCATCATCCATAATTTGGTTTTATGGCGGAGCGAAGGGGTCGGTGCTTGACTTACGCGGGCGTAAAAAGGTTATGACTATGTAATACGAAACGAGGAGTTTTGTATAAAAGCAGGGGTTCAGGTAAGCTTGTGATCCGGTGCGGATTGCAGACAACACAACTATATATTGATCCGCGGATACGTGAAGGTCTCCGCGAAATATTTGCATTTAATAAAGAACCCGTGGCGAATAAAATTATTCGCGCATGTTTCGTTTAAGTATCCTACTAATAAATGCGACAGTTAGTCTTGGTTTGTTTCTCCTTCACGCTGCAAGGACTGGACAGATTTGGATGAGATTTGGAATGTAGATACTAACTTATAATCTGGATTAACTCAAAGGCTAATTTGTCCCGGAAAATTTAAAAGTTCCCGAGGGAATGACGACAGTCGAAATCTGCGTGGACGAAGTAATATAATTAAAATGCGATTTTCAAGCAGAAAGCTGAAGGTTGAAATGTACTTTACGCCTTTTAATGTTGAAAATAATGCAATTGATTCTTGAGTTATGTCCACAAAAATATCAGAATGTTGATTTTAAGGCATGTCGTAATTGTTCTGTTCATAACCTTAATGTAGTATGGTAAAAAGAGTGTTTTTCGAAAATTATTCCACTATCTACGTCGACGATAGAATGAAAAGTAAATATTAATGTTGTGTAATTGCTAGGTGGAGCGATAAAATCGATTATAGTGACATGGAAGGATAAGGAAAGCGTAATCAATAACATAATTTCTCGAATAACAATAATACATAGTTCATTTATTGTACCTGGGAAATCTGCTCAGGTGATCTCACTCGATTACATTTAAAGGCGGTGGTCATAATGATGCCAATGCATTATAATCTAGAAACGCCAAATCTTATTCTTGACAAATAAAATCGAATTAGGCGTTTCAAAAAATATTGATTAATCTCTAACGGCTAAGTTTAGATCCGAACCGGATTTATTTTAAAGTAGATTATCAAATGCCCCTACTACACTATAACCTTGGGTGAAGTAACACGTGATGGCTGCTTCAGTTCAGGGATATGACACATCTGCATATTAAGAACTTAATGAAATTCCTATCTCATGAGATCTTCATTTTATGAATATTGCATTACTATTCCAAGGGAAGTTTAGGAATGGGTAGAAATTATTCCAATTTCCACTGAAAATCACTTAGCTAAAACTTGAAATGTTATGGATGATTTATCTTTATTTCATTGGTTTCTTTTATTAACAATGCAATGGATAAGTATTTTTTTACTATGTTTATTAACAACCACTGTTAGTATAACAAGTGACATTTTTGGTGTTACTAGCTTCTGCCCGCGACTTCGTCCGCGTAGATTTCGATTATCATTATTCCCTTGGGAACTTTTATATTTTCCGGGATAAAAAGTAGAAGTTGTGTTAATCCAGGGTACACGCTATGCTAAGCTATCTCGGGGGATCTATCACCTGCAGTAAAAGCTCCTGAGCTGGATGGCCCCTGCTGTGTTCCAGGGTGCCTTGAGCGGAGTACGCGAGGGGCCTAGTAAAAGCCCCGCCGGAAGGCGAGCCCAAAGGGCATCCGCTATTGGGGGGCTACGTTTTGGCGCTATAGCGGTCCCGTAGCCCCCTCCTAAAGCGATTGGCGCAACGCCCCGGGGGTTTTAGTCCGTGCAAGTTGGACATAACCCGTCCTGGCCCAAGCCAAAAGGGTACAAGCTATCTCCATTTCAAGTTTCATCCCAAATAAGTTAAGCCATTGGAACGTGAAGGAGTAGCAAACTAACACACAAACTTTCGCATTTATAATTTTAGCAGGAATATCAACTAAGGAATTAATGGAGGAAATAAGGGGAGATATCGGTGTGATTGCAATACTGGATGAATTGATGCTCAAGATGATGATTATTATACTTACTATAATATGTGGCGTTATCTATGAAAAGAGACCTTATATATTAAGTCGATGGCGCTTCCGCCACTATTAACGATGTCGCGTGACGCAGTGCGGCGTAAGCGCCATCGACAATAAGGTCCCTTTTCATAGATAACGCCACATATGTTTACTTTTCGTCATCATAGTACTTACCTGTGCTGCTGCACCATGCCTACTTTACACATTCAGCGCCAACGAACCGATAGTCGGGTCCACTGTCCGTAGCAAATTTTCGCTGCATGGTGGAAAAATGCAGCTAGATGCTACAACGTAGCACTTGTAGCAGTGGCTGGCGGTGAATGTTAACACATTCGCTACCACGTAACGCGTAGCGCTACGCTCATAGCCAATTCCAGGGTTTCCGCATTGTAGGGTAAACCGCCCACGAGCAAAAACCCCGCCGCGCTTCGCTAGTTCTATTAATAAACACGAAGCCATTTTTATTCCATAACCAGACTTCAATTACGCAGAAATCACACCAATGTTCTAAAAGGTCACCGTATAAATAAACAGTAAGGATGAAAACAGCTTATAATGACATGACATTAGGAGCTATTTTCGCGCTAAGTGTTGTGAACTTCAGAAGTTATATAATACAGTAATCTCTACTAATACTAATTATAAATGCGAATGTGTCATTTATGGTTTAAAAGGGTTTGTCCGTTTTTCAAGTAATAAAGGAATGAAGGATCGAGACTGGAAGGCCAGGGAATGACATTACACTACATTTTATCCTAAAAAATTACACAGGTCTGGCGGGAATAGTTATTACCGGAGGTCGGCGGAAGGAGTTGAAATATAAAACAAACCAATTATTAAATAAATACCTGTCAGGGGAAAATCTCACACCAATTAACCTAGTCGCAAACTAAGCAGTAGGCTTTTACTATGAGCCCTGGACAACGATATAAATACTATAAAGATAAATAAATACTTAAATAGATAGAAAACATCCAAGACTCACAAACAAACACCTGCTCATCACACAGATACAGATACTCGAACCCTGGACCGCCAGGTTCGTATGCAGGCTAACTACCAACTAATACGTAATTGTAATAACGAAAAATAACGTATAAACATTACGGTCACGGATGGTCCTTTGTTCAAAGTAATGTGAAATATACGTTTTCTCATTTTCTTCATCGCTGACCAGACGGTTGCCCTATATGCTCTAAACCCTGTAAATGCCTCTACTAGACCTTCATAACGGTATGAAAAATATCAATATAATAACGCTATATTTCATTAGTGTTTTAAAAGTTTAAAGATATGCTACATCGCAACGAAATCAAAAAACCAAACCAGAATAACGGTATAATAACGTTATTATTAGTGCGTTGTTGCCGATTTATGATTTTAATGTCCTGAGTCAAAGAATTATGCATTTCTGGTGACTCTTATGATGCATATTAGATGGGTGGCAATCTAGGTCATGCATGTATGTGGTATTGTACGAACCCTGTAAAGTTAAGTGCAATAATAGAGGTGACGTAGAACGTTATTAAATCGTTATAGAAAATATCGTTAGTAGAAAATAATGAGAAGTTTATATCGTTGTGATGATTACTGCTATGGATCTGAGTATTAAAACGTTGTAATAATAACGCTATGGCGTGTGAATAACAATGTAATTATAACGTTATCGTAAAATAGCGCTATTTGAGGCCCTCTAGTACTATTTTAGGATAGCAAGAAATTATAAGCACGCCAAAGTAACTGGTTTCAGTTATATACAGAGAAAAAGTACTTATTTGTATAATACATCATAAAACGTAGCCTTGCCGAGCTTATATTACTGTTTTAGTCTTAAAACATAGTAGGTTTATTCAAATAAGCTTCTCAGGACACATTTCAGACGTAACGTGCGTTAGCAGTCGAGGCACGTCGCGGCCCGTCCCGAGTCGGTCCGCTCTTAAATTCTATGACAAAAGTATTTTCTTACGATCTAGATTACTATAGGTATCGTATAAAATGCACGACTTAAATAAAAACTTGTTTTTTCGAAAATGACGTATGTTGTTGCTTGCGTCGTCGCTGGCATATGAACTTACTTAAGTTTAATATTGGTTTTTACTTGAGTGCTGTTATGTCAAAAAACTTGACTAATACTACAACTGCAACTTTACTACTATTTTAATCTCAACGGCATAATAATATTTTTTTTAAATCACATGTTACTTACTCTTAACCCTCTTATTCATAAACTCACAATGTACCTATTTTAGGTAAAGTATTATTGGTCTCTTTCTGTCAAATTAAAATGTTACAATGAAGGATAAGGAAAAAGCTCTCTTTAATAGCACTTTAGCTATCGTATCTTTCGGTAGACTTCAGCAGAAAATAATTTACGGTTAAATTAAATTTGAAATGATACATCTTATGAAACGTTTATCTATAATTCAAGCGGTCCCTCTTTTCTATAACTACTACTATCTTCTACAATAACGACTGTACTACTATAATATTATCACATTTGTACAAGTATTAGTGTACAATAGTTGAGATATGCTGCAAACGCTGGGTTCGAGTGAAATAGAGAAGACACGTAGAGCTCAGAACAGAAGAGCAAGCGAGAGAGCAGCAAAAGCTCTGCGGCCCCTTTGACGCATAAAGCGCCCACGTTAGTCATTTGTATGAATTTATGACCATACGGTATTTTATTACTTCACTCGGAATTTGAAAAAAAAATTTTTTTCTTCTTTTTTTGCTAACGGGTTTCCTCTTGACCAAATCTTGCTCTTTGAGGACGAAGATGTTGTCGACGATGAACCGAGACCACGGAGATTAGGAAACCAACAATTTCCTGGGAGGATGTATGAATCCAGAAGGTATATCACAACCGGCATTAAACAACTATACCCGTGCTGGTACTGGAAACACGCCAAAAGTTTCACTACTAGAATTTTTACTCAATCTATAAGAATAAAGTGCACGCGTACTCTGGCATTATTTTCCCAGAGCTTACAGCCGCTTACAATTTACTCACCTCTTATTCATAAACCCGCAATAGCTAAAGAGTACTTGAAATATGCTGTCTTTATTTGTCATTATGACATTTTAATTTGACAGAAATTGTCAAAGAATAAATAGACCAAGAAGAAATTACTTTGAGCAAATAAAATAGATTAAGGTTGGGTCGTACCGGAAAGTCAAGCAGTTGACGGAGGACCGGAGCGGTTGGCGATTACTGCACTGACAACAGCACGGGTTGCACAAGTTGTATTTTATAGCTTGTCACTCAATGCGTCTCTATCGTTACAGACTAGAAAGAAAGGGGGATCCGAGCAACAAACCAGTCGCAGACAACATATGCTAGGCTCTTAAATAAACAGAGAGAGAGGGTCAAAGAATACATAACCAAAATAGATATATAAAAGAAATGAAAAGATAGATAGATTATGAAAGCAGGAGGTTAATAGTTTCCGTTATGGCTTGTTTCTTTATGGCGTATCAGAAATATGAACATACCGATACGGCGTAGCGCGTAGGCAGCTCACGTAGCGCCGCCTACGGATTGCCGTAGAGGGCGGCCGCGCCCGCGCTTTCATTTTGCGCTCTAATTTCCCTCTATAGAACTCGCAGACGTCATTCGCCGCCGCCGGCGCTAAAAAGAACAGTAAAAGCTGCTTTACAGAGTTTATAACTATGCGCAATATAAATTAATTTATTATAGTATGGCTAACCGCGACCTTCGGGCTTAGGAAACCAACAGTTGCCATTGACTAGGTGCCTACCAGAACAGAACACATTTTCTTCAACTATCAACTCATCTTTGACGATACGTTAGCCTAGTTGGTAGTAACACTGCCTACGAAGTTAGCGGTCCTGAGTTAAAATCCCGGTAAGGGATATTTGTGTGTTGAACGCGAGTATTGTTCCTGAGTCTTGGATGGTTTTTACGTATTTAAGTATGTATAATACGTAAGTTTATCGTTGTCTAGTACCCATGGTATAAACCTAGAGCTTAAATTGGGACTAGTCAACTAGGGTTAGTATTTAAGTTATGTAAGTACTATATAAAAATTAACAAGATAAAAACGTGTGGTTTTGTCTAAGCGATATTTATCACGTTTTTTTTACGTTTTAGCAAAGCAAGGTTAAAATTAACGATTGATTCCTTTTTCGTCGTATTCCTGATTGGCCGTATTCTTGTTTTGGCACATTCCTGTTTGGACGTATTCCATTTGCGGCATATTCTTGTTTCGGCACAATTAACCAGCGATATAGAAACAAAGATGGCAATGTCAAATAAAGGCTAGCTTTTAATCGCATAATTTGAAATACGGTCAAACGGCATTGTAACTAAAAAATCAAAACTCAATTTATCGTAGCGTGAAAAGTACAGCGACAACGAAAGGTTAACGCTCGGCTACTGAACAAACAGACATGTTTACACGACAGTTCAATGTCCGCAGGCGTTTCTGATAACAGCGTTTAATATCATTAGTCATTACAACATGGATAGTATTGGCTGCCACTCACGTCGCATGCTTGTCGCCTCAATCGTTTCTATTTTTAAAACTCGAACAATAAAAGGTTATCTTTTCGCCATGTCTGTCTGTGTGTATCTGTGGCCTGTTAGCCCCGAAATGGACGGACCGATTGCAATGCAGTTTTGCGTACTGCGTCATGCGACGTTGTATTTATATCGGAGCATCGTTAACCCTTAAATGCATAATGATGTATATATACATCGTATATTTTAAGTTCAATTTCAAACATAAATTTTAAGTAAATTTCAAACTTAGAATTTATGATGTAAGGTTTGAAGCTTTGTCAAAATTTAAATTTGGAAATGAACTTTAAAGACGCGTTTCACTTTCGACATGCTATGCATTTAAGGGTTAATAATGACGGGAGCGTCATCGACTATAAGGTCTCTTTTTAAAGATAACGCCACATTTAAAGGTTCTTAGGTTAGTTTACTGGAAACAGAATTGCTTTAGCATGTTATGGTAAACCCCAAAACTGTTAAGCCAAACCGATTTCCACTCTATACTATAGAGCGTCGGTGGCCTAGGGAGTTTGACTCGAGATCGTAAGGTACCGAGTTCGAACCCCCGCGTCACCGTGTACCAATAATTTTTTCTAACTTAGGTACATTACCCGATGCTCTTACGGTGAAGGAAAAACATCGCGAGGAAACCGCACATTCGAATAGCTGAGTGTGTAAGAGGGTAACGGCACAAAAGATCCTAAAGGGGTCGAAGTGTATCCGAGAGGGCCCATCTGTAAGCTGACAGCTCTGAAAACAAGGCTTGCTATAATATCGGTGGTTTCAAATATTAAATTCACACACACACATTATAAATAACCGAGGATCAAAATTATCACGGCACTATTTTGGTATTTGGGAGGTTTTCAAAAAAAATGTACATACCTAATTAGGGCTAAAATTAAGAAACGGCAACTTTAGTCGGGTGAGTCACGAAAATTAACTGTACTGCTGTAAGGCAAATGGTGGTATCTCAGACAATACTCCTGTAGCAAGTGCGACCATATTACTAACGGGTGAGGATTGAATCTGCTTCGTTTATGTTCAAGTGTAAGAAAAGGAAAGGGCTAAATTTATGTGTCAGATATGCTTTACTCGACGATTGTGAAACAAGCCCTTAATTTACTGTTTCTTAATTTAAGTCCTTAACTAAGTATGTACCTACACATTTTTTGAAAACCACCCGTTTTGCAATGTATTGCAACGCAGTAGGTATATTTATGATCCTTAGACATGTTTGATGTGTGAATTATAAAAACCCTGTCCAACCGATTTGAACCCGTATTGATTTAGTAATTACTACGCCGCACGCGACGTTTGAAAGTGAAATTAAACCTGTATCACTCAAATTTGAACTTTGTATCCTTCAAGATAAGTGTTTTCAGCTATTAACTTGTATGATACAGAAGTAATTACTAAAAATGCTTTCAATATTTTTAATCCATTAGAGGGTTTAGTCGTTTGTTGCTCATCGCTTTTGCTTTAATACATTCAGCGCCTAAAACCCGATAGTCGGGTACACTGTTCGTAGCAAATTTTCGTTTTAAGATGCTACACTCGTACATCACACTCGTAGCACTCGTAGCACTCGTAGCAGTGGCTGGCGGTGGATGTGTCAAAGGATTTATACAGCAACTACATCGTGGAATACTACCTCTAAAATGGTTTACCGAAATGTCGGATGGCTGGTTAGACTCGCGCCGCATTCCGTGAGCTCAGGCATCAGCGAAGGTCGATGGTGAAGGCGGTTACCCTAATTCCTGTCTGCTAAACTACTGGGGATATATTCTTCGCCGTAAAACCATATTGCTTTTGACATGTTATCGTATTGTTTGTAACTCAGCTGCCAATAAGGTGGTTCGATCCCTTATAGGAGCAAATTATTACATAAGAATAAAATACTTGCATCAAGCCGGACTTCCACATTTCCACATGTGGGTATAAATTCAATTGATACCTAAATGTAGGATATTCTTATAGCAGCATGGCACACGCACAAAATGACGTCAGTGACGCACGCCTACCCACTTCCCTTCCGCACGCGTGAGCTCTGAGAAGTATGTGTGGAGTTAGGATGATAGAGTAAGAAACAGCGAGATCCAAAAACGATGTGGATTGAAAGAAGATATGTAGTGACTAAGATCGAAAAGGGTATGCTAAGATGGTTGGCTCATTCTGAAACGATGGATGAAAGAAGAGTTATGAAAGAGATATGGCAAGCGAGAGTGAGCGGAGATGTCGGTAGGGGACATCCTAGACAGACGTACGGTGATCAGATTCGCGATTTACTGAACAACGGCCAAATCAAAAGCACCCGAAACCGACGTACGTGCATGAAGAGATTGATGTATGTAGAGGAAGCGAAAGTTGTATGTTTAGACCGGTGCACCTGGCGTTAGCACGCCTAGAACAATTGATCCACGCGGCTCACGTGTGTAACATGCGCCGCAGTGGAATTCCGGGGACACGTTTTATAAAGCTACAATTTACAATTTTACAGGTCCAAACTGGCAAACACTGTTCAAATGGCTGTTCGTCATTGGTCGAGGTTGTGTCAAATGGAAACTTGTAACCTGTAAATTGTAATTTGTAGCTTTATAAAACAGGCCCCAGCTTGACAATAAATTCTAAATACTTGTATCACTGAGACCCTAGCCAAGATGCAAACACTACTAACGTTTTTCTTTTCTATCACTCAAGATGTACGGAATGACATTCTCGTGCGTTGCGAGAAACCACGTGGTCAACTGTCATCCCATAAAATTTGAGTGATAGAAAAATCTTGGTTTGGGCCCCTGACCTCTTTACCTAGTTAGGTAAACTTTACTAAGAATTCTACAAAAAATACCAAAAATACAAATAAAATAATTAATAGCTGAAATGGTAGAAGCCGCAACGCACCAAATCGAGATAGGTAAATATTCGTACTAACTAATAGACAACCTTGCTAGGGTCAAGGGCAGCCATATTGTCTGGCGGTGCTGCAGACTAACCGCAGACGGCGTGAGGAAAAATATGCTCGGCCAAATCAGAAAACGGAATTTTCGGGTTAAAGGTTAAACTGTGCTACAGTAGCTCTGGCCAGAACATATCAAACATAACTTCATGTCGTCGAATCGACTTTACTATACCAATAAACTCACAGATACATAGATAAATAAATAAATAAATATCAAACCCAAACTAAGCTCTAGGCTTGTACTATGGGTACTAGACAACGATATATACACGTATAGATATAGAAATATAAATACTTGATACATAAAAAACATGCAAGACTCGGAAAAAAATACGCGTCGCGTCGTCGTCAAATAACTTACGATAGATACTTACATTATCTCCTATAGTGATCGCTTCGCTTTTTATTGTAAAAATATATTTATTGTAAATTGGAAACGTTTTTCTATTCTGAACGTTAAATATGCTAATGAAACTATAATATATGGAAATACTGAACCGTACCGTAATGCCGTATGAAACGCTTAGTCATTTAATATGCCGGACTAATCTCACACAAATTAACCAAGTGCGAAACTAAGTTCTAGGCTTGTACTATAGGTACTAAAGGTATACAATAAACATCTTTTCACACCACATGCTCGAAATTGCCCAATTATATATAATGCAAACCTCACCTAAAGTAAGTAATTATAGCCATCGGCTAACCAGCCATATACCAGTACCATATTGTGACACGGTGGGTTATAATATGGTACTGAATCTCATTACATCCCGCTGGTTAATACTGAGATTTGAATTCGTATGAAAAATTACAATTTGTACTTTTTTTTTGTATAATGTACTTTAAGTTTTAATAAAACGTTGTTTCTAGTAAGTAGCCTTGCCTTTTATTGTCTCGCAAAAGATGAGAAAAGTAGAGTATTCTCCTTTGGGATAAAGCTGTTTTCGTCTTGGGCGAACTTGAATCCCTCGCTGCACTCAGGACTCCGTTTTATTTCCTGAGCGAAGCTCGCTAAGCTCGGGAGTTAAATCTGGAGTATTCAATATCGCGCCCGTAGGTCACTATCAACTAGCTAATTACTAACTGTATCGTGAATAGTTGCCTAAAGACAATATTTGATGTCATAAACTAACTTCCTGGTTATTTTTAACAATTTAATAATCGCCTTAAACTTATTTTTTAAACCAACAAAGTTGAACAAGTACACCGTTCACGTATTTGATATCAATATTTGTGTTTTGTTTTATTATATTTGCTTGCAATGTTGGTATAATACGTATCAGCGTACGTATTGATCGGTGCGTCAATATTGAGCGACCTGACGCGAGTTTATTACCACGTTACTGTCATCTCCGTGAAATAGTCGGTTTTATTGTATTGACAAATAATTGTGTTTGCTTTGAATCAGAAGTATATCAGAGCACGCATTAAATAGAGTTTAATGTTTTATCGCTCTATCATGTGTTCGTTTAGAATTAGTTGGATTAAAATCGTGTGATTCTATAATATATCTAGAAAAAAATACTGAATAGACTCTTAAGTAAGTGGGTACTCATAACAATTAATGTAGTGTATATCGTTTATATCAGTCAGTGCCAATAGAAGTGCTGATTGCATGCAAATACTTTAAATTTTGCAACTCGGTCTGATTACATTTGTATCAAATAGAGGAAATCAAAGTATCGTAATATTTTATTTATTCTGCCAAAAAGGGACCGATTTAAATTTCGAAAAAAATATTGTCTGAATATTTAAAGTTTATTTTCAATCTTATATTCGTCAAATTCGTTTGATTTGTATAAGCAAATTAATATAAACGCAATATAAACGCACAATAAACCTATTTTAGTCAGAGTATTCTGTGTCTTTTTCTGTCAAATTTAAATGTCATAACTCATAATGACAGATAAGGATAGAGCATATTTCGAGCACACTGTAGCTATTGCGCATTTATGAATAAGAGGATTAGTTTTTATCATATACATGCCTACAGATGTTAAGGTAAAAAAGTATTTACGTACTGTAGTGTCATTATACAGTAAACAGAGGAATACTGTAGGTATGGGGAATTCCTGTCAACGTATAATATATCTATATTCATATTGTTTATGTACAAAACGAATTATTTGAAATTTACGACATTTACGCACCATTAAGCCACTTATATCCCCCTCAACTTACTAGGGGGTGTAAAGAAGTAAAGCTCCTTAACACGGGCACGCAGCGCCGCCGCCAATGGCCGTGTATTGACCGGTCTATATTTAGACCGACGGTTCCGCGAATCTGATCAGCCGCTTAAGAAACTTAGCATTTTTAAAATAGATTTGCGCAGGATTTTCCGAATTCCGAGGAAATACTGGAAACGAATAATGGTAGTGATTTAGAGAACGAGTAGGTGTTTCGGTTGATGGTTGTTCAGTTTCTGTCATGTTAAATGAATAAATATGGTCATACTCGAGACGTGTTTCAAACATATTCAATTCTGCCATACGAAATATGTATAGACCTCGGCAGTCCGAACTAACAATTCCTGTTCCTGTCAAAGGGCAACATAATGCTTAGAAAAAAGGTTGCTAAACCGGCTGACGAGACGAAGGGTCCTTAACTATAAAGTCTTCGTTTTGGCTAATTTAAGAAAATTTTGATAAGGTACAGTTGAAATTTAATGTTGGTTTATAGGACACACGGCTCTTCTACATACAATATACCTGTCACAGTTCAAAATACTATATTATTATCTAAACTTATAATAAGATGACATAAAATATACTCTTCCATGATCATTCATCACTCCATTATACGTATATAAAGACATAACAAGAGATACGACAAATTCTACGAAAACCTGTTTTTCTACAGCCCCATTACGTTATGCTTTACGCGTGAAGCGAGATGGCGCGGGTTCGTAAACCGAGTCGTAAACGTGGAACAGGCCCAATTACGCCGACGACCGCTTGAGGCCGCCTGCAGGGATCCGCAGACGTGGGATAGATCAGCATCGATCCCTATGCCTCTGGGTGTCACCTATAGTTGACGTTAGCTTCAGTAATAACGACGTCACTATATCTACATATGCTATGAGTGAATATGCAGTTAAGACACAATGCAATGGACCTAAGCATGCAGTTTTGCATTTTTTGACATGCATTTGTATCATTACATTGATAAATAAATAAACTTAACTAGATTAAAGCAGATAATGTGACTCGTAGGGTTACTCTAGTCATGAAATTAGGTACAGTCAACCACCACAAATGTTGAGCCACTATAGGACCCTGTCGCAGAACGCTAATGATTAAAGTTGGCGTAATTTATTTCTCGTGTCTTGAACGTTTTATGGAAACAAAAAGTTATTTAAGTTGATTGGTCTAACATACACACCTTCACGCCTTTAATCCCAGAGTGGGATAGGCAGAGCTACACAATTACCTACAACTTTATAAATTTGGTCAGGTATCAAGGTTGCTTAGATCTCTAGTATTAAACTTTGTCCGACAAGAATAAACGCCCTAAAACAATTGCTGGGTGTCGCTGGTTGGTGTAGCACACGAATTTTAATTAAAGACGTAGGTTTATTAGCACGAAGAGGACGGCCGGCCAAGTGGTTTGGAAGGTCAATACGAGTAAACCCCTCTTGTAAAATTAAGGCTTACATCTCAATCTTAGAGAAAGGTCGAGGGAAATTAAATTATTAAATGTAATTCTCAATTGCTTTTGTAAAGCGCATACTTACTTCTGATTTTTAGGACCCATTTAAGCTTTATAAGCACTCATTTTCATTCGTGGTGTGCGCTTTTACAACTAACAGATAATCCATTAGGTAAAACTTTAGAAAGAACCTCCGTTTGTAGCCTTTTAATAAACCTAATCAACGTGGAATACTCTTATCATATGTTTATATCTACTAAAAGTACATTGCTTATTATAAAAAGCAATAAAATCTCCTTTCTTAATAAGCAGAATAATCTACGATAAACTTTTAATTAAGCAATTATAATTATATACGTAACTTTGCAAGCAGCGCAACAGTAAGGGACTTATTTAATCTAGGGGACATCGTTGAGCGAAGTTTCCCGCTGAAGCTGAGAACAATAGGGCTGAGCATTCACCAATTATTATCATCTACTCGAGTAGCTACAATAAGGGAACAAAACAAATATCCAACCCGGGGTCGACGACCGCGAGTCGCGACAAATTCGCAAGAGTAAATCGGACTCACCAGCGATATATTTTCCTTACACAACTATTCTAACCAGTGAACGAACTTAGGATGAATGAGCTCCGTTTTAGACACAAAGTTAGGGCTTTGTAGATGCCGTTTTGCCGAAACTTTCGCAAATTTTCACTTAACACGAATGAAATTCCAAGTGAAAATTTATGTGAGCTCGAAACTATCACCCGAAAGGTTTTTAAATCCGGTCGGTAGAAATAACAGTAAAAGATTAACTCGAACTATTTGTGTTGTTCTTTCAATATTTTAAAGTGCTTTTAAGCTTGCTCGCGAACGTGCGTGCATCGACACGTTTTGTCTATTACAACTTCCCTTAAAAAAAACCTTCAACGTTTTCACAAGCTGTAAGTTAAAGCCTAACCAGAAACATAAAAAACCTCTAATAGGGTCGCCACTAGTTAAGTCCTTTTTTTATCTGTGTTTCGTGAATTGCAATAAAAATGACAGTTCATATAATTTCCGCAATATAGCGAGGTTTTTTATTTTTCTAGTCAGGCTTTACAGAAAGTTTGCGACAATGGTGCCGCTGTTGTGAAGTTTAATTTTCAGCACCCTGCAGTTTTACTTTGTACACGTAGTACTGCGGTATGGTCACAGATGGCGCTGTATGTAACACTGTTTGATTCGGCTACTCCTCGCTAGGTGGCGCTCTTTTATAACTTGAAGTTGTGTTTATTTTAACTTTGAAAAAGCAATGATTTTTATTAATTGCTGTTGCCTTAATACACGGCTTGATGCAATGGTGTCTGCATAATTTAACCCTTATTTAATGCATCCGTATACGTAACGTTCCAATAAGCAAAATGAAACATTTGCGCCTATCAAATTCACATATTTTGGCGTATATTGCAATCGTAGGTATTGCTAGCATAAAAGTCACTTGGCGAAAGCGGAAGATTTGGCGTGATCGCTGCCGAACTACTTACTCGTATATCAGCAGCAGATACATCCATGGAGTACCTTATCGACCCTGACCCACACGCGAGGTGGCGTGCTCGGCCTACCTGAATATCTAGGGTTAGATCCCGTATCTACTCCGGTTCTATATATAACACTTCTGTTTTAACTTGCGAAGGTGAAAGCCGTTTGATTTACGTGCTTGCTCATTTATCAGGGTCGCGGATTGATGTTCTAGATTCGTGCAATCAATAAAAGTTTCACTGAGGTTAGCAATAAAGTAACATTGGAGGTTGGTCTGGCGTTTATTTAAAAAAGAATGGAAGTATTAAATACAAGGAAATTAAGTTTAATGTTACTGTATCAAAAAGTTAAATGACGGAAAATTACCTTCATAAGTATATATAGTGTTTATAAGCCATAAAACAGGGCGCCCTGCCAGTCAAGCGCCAGGTTCACGCTTGCGTTAATGTATGAAATGTATGAAAAGTTAAGTATTGAGGCGAAACGTCTTGAATTGTAAACATTATAAACGTTATTCTCAAGATAGCTTTTATGACCTAAAATCCTAACCACGTGTGGATACTTTCCACATTCATCTACCTAGTAGTTACATGCTTTATCGCAAAATAGTACAACACCAATCACCACCATGTTTGAATGAAAATGGCACGAGGAACCACTTATTTATTAATTAAGTGAGTCATCTTAATTATTCTCAAAATTATTAAACAATTGAATTCAGTTTTTAATTCGGCGCTACGGAATCCAAAACCATCCCAAGCCTTGACCTTTTCGGGAAAACAAAACTTTGTTTTTAAAGCAGCGTTTTAAATAACAAAATGGCTCTCAGTTTACTGACATAACAAACCTGTCTGGTCCCACGCTAACTTCATGAAAATTTTAACAACTGAGTGCTCCCACTGAATTCTAGGTCGCACACTTTATATAATATGCAACAGTACACAGAACTCGCATGTCATGTCATAATTTCTCCTTCTTAGGTAATACATAAAAGGAACTTTATAGAGTGAAATTAACTCGAAATAGCATAAACATAACGGCTTCGTAATTTATTCATTACCCGAGGGATTGTTGGTTAAATGTAAACAATGTGTTATAGAGGTATTAGTACTAGCAACCCTCCACGGCTAGGGCTTCGTGTCTAATTATGTGTATTATACACATGAACCTTCCGGAACGTGTTGTCATTAAAAAAACTATTGCGCCGTCTAAAAGGACAAACAGACATACAGAAATAGCGACTTTATTACATACTACTCGTATTTAGAGATTAGGGAAGAAATTAGTTCATTTTACTTATGTCTCCAAAAAATCATGAAACAAGTTAATGTGCTTCAGCGTGGTACTAGCAAGATTAAGCTATATGGCGACATGATAGAGTAAGATAATAGAACTAAATCTAAAAAAAGAAACTTTCGGTTTAAAAAACCTTTATCGTTACAATTCAGATCGTCGTCTAGACGTTAACAAAAGTAACAATTTATAAACAAATACTAGGTACCTATTATAATCCGTGCTCCACGTCTGGATTATAAATCAGAGAAACATATCTTCGGGTTAATCACTCGGTGCTAATGGATTTTGAATTCGCTTCAAGATTAAATTCATTCGTTACGAAAGCACGAAATTTGATTACCTACGTGTTAGGCGGAGTAGGTAGCTGCCATGTTGCTTTTCGACTGCGTAAAGGTGAAATGGGTGTGGAAAGGTAAAAAGTTTCGTTGAAATGAATACCTACTCGTAAGTTTCTTGATTTTATGAATAACATGAACTCGTATAAAAGCAGCAAGTATTTAAAAATCCAATGTTTAAGAAAGATTTGTTAAAGATTTTTTGTTTTTGGTTTCAGTTCTTTTTCTTTGCATAGCCATCTACTCCCCTAAGAGAGTAGTGTAACGAATTAACGGTGGATCTACGACTATACAACGGGGATAGTATGAGCACCTTTCGCATTCAGTATCAAATCATCTATGTATTTTCATCAGGTTTATAATGTGCACCAAATTTTACCTTATTCCAGTAACGGAATCTAGTTCAAAATTAATTCGCAACGTTTAATTCCACGATACAGATACGAAGAGATAAAGTCATATGAAATTTTATGAAATCATTACGCGATTGTTCAATGTTTTTTCTAACGCGGTACTTTCCAGGTGAAATCGACTTGCATATATTCATAATTTTATTTCACCATGTACAGTCAAGGAAATCGAAAGACGTACCCTGTTCGCTCTTGTTGCAATATAAATAAGACATAAAAATGTACGTCTTTCAGTTCTCCTTACTGTACCTACATAGATTTTAATGAGACATTTAGTAAAATGATTCTCCGAAGTTGTGTATCTCTCAGAACATACCTACATACGTTAGTCTACTTACATGAAACTAACAATAACTAATAAACAAACTACTCATAATGCAAACATAAAACACTTTATGTTAGACATGTGTAAGGATGGCGATATTACCTACATTTTGCGATTAATACCAAGCCATATCATTTCATGTTAAAATGAAGCAAAGTATAATGAATATATTTACTACTTTTGTAAGATATCTATCTATATATATAAAACGCAAACCTGACTTACTGACTTAATATATCAACGCACAGCCGAAACTACTGTACCTGGAAACTTGAAATTTGGTACAGGGGTTCCTTTTATGATGTAAGTGAGCACTAAGAAAGGATTTTCCGAAAATCGACCCCCAACGGGTAGAAATGGGGGGAGTACCGGGAAAATAATTCTACGCGTACGAAGTCGCGGGCGTCCTCTATTCTTCAATAAATAGGTACTGCAGTGCGTTAAAGTACCTGATAAAAAACTGTCAAAATTAGCGATAACTTGACTGAACACCCTCAAAGTATTTCAGTATTGAATAACACACTAGATGTTGTGTTTCAATAAGTATCAAAGTCCAAGAATAGCGGCTTTAACTACGTTTCCGATTTATGCTTAAAGGGTTCGAGCCTGGAGATATTAAAAAGGTCATCGGCGTCATTGCATACCATAGGTATCAACTCGACACCAATACGACTCGTAGGGATTGAAATTAGAGATTGTATTATGTCACGCTGTAAAATATAATAAGTGTTTAATTTACTGACTGTACTTCTTTTGCACAATCATTGGATCTTTATGGAAACCAATATAACGAGAATGAATCAACTCGGTGGCTCTACATTTATAAAGCGGAGACCATGTTGGTACCTTCGGAATCCATCGTTAAATCAGCACTAAGTCACCGTAATATTGTATTGTCATCATCAAGTTTTCATATTATTACGTACTAGCTTCTTCCCGCGACTTCGATCTTCGTAGATTTCGATTAACGTTATTCCCTCGGGAACATTTAAATTTTCCGGGATGAAAAGTAGCCTATGTGTTGATCCGTGTATAAGCTATCTCCATTTCATCCAAATCCGTCCAGCCGTGGCAGCGTGAAGAAGTAACAAACTAACACACACACGAACTTTTTTGAAGCGCTATTTCTTACTTGAATCCTATTTATATTGGCTCAACGAGTTGATATTAGATTTTACATTTATAACATCAACATAAAAGTTTTTTGTGCCATAAATTAGGCATTAACACTTATATAGTTAATCTAGTTCTTATTCTATAAAATGAGTAGGGAAAATGATTGTAATCAAACATTATCATAACTATATCGAAGATAAATTAAACAAATTGTTTACATACCCTTGTTTTGTCGACGCTCATTTTATAGATCATATCACTAGGTAGATTTTGGTAGGCACAAGTCTAACCCAACCTAACCCACGAACTTAATATTTTAACCTGAAATCAATAGAACTTTAAAAAATAGCTTTCGATGAAGTGAAATTCGGTGAAATGGTACATTCGGTTAATAATAAATAATACATAAAACTCCCGATATAATGGTACAGTCGAGTTCAAAAAGATGTATACACTTTAGTAGCATGTCCCTTTAATCGGTCGTTGTGACATATATGGCAGTTTAAACATGACATTAAATATACAAGGTACTAAAGTGTATACATCTTTGTGAACTCGACTGTACGTTGTTTAAGTAGGTTATGATAATTCTGTAGCTCTGCCTACCCCACTCTGGGATTACCTACAGGCGTGAAGGTAAGTAAGTATGATAATTGTGTGCATTTGTTAAGCATGACAGAATGGTACCAAATAGAAATGCATAGCCTATTTCCGTCCTCGGGAGGTAAGCTCGAGTGGGCGTAACATAATAATGTGTAACCCCGAGGGCACGGGTCGGCCCGCCACATCGATCTTCGCAGCGCGCAATTAATATTCGCTCATTAGGATTGAGCCGGTAATGAAAGCAGTATTAAATTTTGCAGCACAAAGTTGTAATTAGGCTGAAAATTGTAAAGCATCTCGTTCTTGTTCTAGTTTAGTGGAAGGAAGTGGTCTCTGCCTACAACTACGGGAACGAAGCGCGATTGTATGTATGTTGTATGTATGATGTATATCGTTCTAGAAAACTACTAGCTACTAGTGTTGCTGTTCTGAGTTAATTTCATCCAGAGATCGTTAACAAGCTCTCTATCTTGAGTTTCCGCGTACACTCAGAAACAGACTTACTCAGAAAGGCAACTAAAAGTGTGGGGAGGCCTTTGCCTAGCAAAACATGGTTTGGTTTTATTATGATATCGAGTCAAATAAGGGCCAAATCAAAAGCACCCGATACCGACGTACGTGCATGAAGAGATTGATGAATGTAGAGGAAGCGAAAGTTGTATGTTTGGACCGGGGTGCAGCGGTGCACCTGGCGTTCCATAGTCTCTGCCTACCCCATTGAGAGACAGGCGTGAAGGTATGTATGTGTATGTATGATATCGAGTCAGTGTTCACTTTTTTCCTTTTATGTTGTTTTAATTAACTATTTATTTTGCTAGTATTCTCTATTTCTAAAAACCAGAGCCGCGGATTCCCGGGGCAAAAAAAAAAAGACAATCTCACACAAATTGACTTAACTCTAGGATTTTTAGGATTCATGTAATATACCTACTATTTATTTCTTTGTCTCTGTCTCGTTCTGCTTTTTTTTTGTAGTTGTAGTTGACTTAAATAAACGTTTCTTTCCGTCGACTAAAGGACAGAGACGACTCTTAAAATTAGAAACATTAGTTAACCACTCGTTAGTGATTATGGTTTAGAATTAGTTAAAAATAACGATTTAGTTATATTTACACTAATAAAATAATTATTTGATGATTTTTTGTTGACACACAACTTTAAAAACGCAAATAAGTAAAGATTTCATTCAAATTGTACCTAAAAAGATGTAAATACTTACATCTTATCATCAATAAATTAAAAGTTTTTTTTAACTTTAATTGTAGCAATTGTTCAAAATCGGTTATCAAATCACCCCGATGCTATCACGATGTCCCCTTTATCCGTCTATTTACTTAGAAACTCAACGATTCCGAGCAGCTATTATAGAATCAATCCAGCGACGGCTTATTCGATCTAACTTAATACCGAAGCGGCTGTGTACATTTGGGTTATCCCCAAGAGCCGTAAACCTCGACATTTGGAGTGATCTTAGTGCTAATTGTGATCGAGAATCGTGTGTTGATACAGCACTACTGTTGACTACAAGTCTCTATACAAACAATTACAAATAGCTCTATTAAGTCACTAACTATATTATGTACGTCTAGACCACCACGGAAATATCAAAGTGACATAGTAGCAAAGTATTTGTTAAAAGTTGTAGTCGATTTAATTGCATTTGCTGATTGTGCTAATTACTTACGAGAATTGAAGCTGAATTTAATAGATAAAGAACCTTGAAACCTCGAAATAAGTTTGACGTAAAGTGAACCACTTTTTACAAATTCAACTTTCATTTTAAAAGTCAAGAGTTCCCTCACAAAACAATTAGCTTCCCAAATTGTACTGAGAGACATTTTATTCCGTTTTCAATTAAAAAACATTACAAATAAAAAACAATTGCGCGTCTCGCCCACATCAGAAACCGCAGTTCAGTACAAAGCACATTATACAGTTTATACAAACGTCCATTTGTGGAAACGTCCATTTAACAGCGCGGCCATTTCTGGTTGATCCTCAGACTGCCTAACCTAAGTATAGCCACTCGATCGAGAATGTTAGGAATTCGAGGCTCGCGTAGGGCCGGGTTAGCCTGGTGATAGCGCAAAGAGAATTCCCTGTATCAAGCCTCCTCGTTAGGGGGAGAACGGCAGCCATACGTCATGCACACCGACAGTGCTCATCCCGAGGGACTACGAACAAACAGGTCGTGTTCCAAATGCCTCTGAAATTCAACTACACACACTGCAATAGCCACGTTTAAACCATTTAACAAAAGACTCCCTACAACTTCAGCCTGTTCTTTGCTAAATTAAATCAATTTTGCGGACGAAACCGCTGACAATTGCGGAGTAATCAGAACGAGAGTGGTTAAATTAAGTGAAGCCTTTCTTATGTAACAATTCGAGCGGAATCTAGAATTGCATTCGCTCACAACTTCACGAGTGAAATGTGAATGCGTCGTTAAATGTTTTCTGGTTCATAAAGTCGTATGAGAAATTTTAATAAGTCCGTGAAGTGAGGAAAGTTTTAATAGATATTTATAATGTAAAGTTGGGCGAGATAGGAGGATTTTCAATGCCGTAAAGCTTCTATATCGCCGGAGTGACTAATGTGCGCCACGAGGCCGTGGCTTCGGCGAACGCGGAATTTGTTCGGGGAAATTATGAAAGAGGCTCGCGGAAAGCCTCGCGAGCTGAGACTCGATGGTTCTTTCTCGGAAAAGTAGACATTGCAATTTTACCAACTGCTCTCCGTTTTTGCTACTAGAACATTCGTATTGGTCGTCAAACCTTAGGATCTGCTTTAAATAAATTTCGGGGGACAATGTTACACCAATTGACCTAATCCCAAACTAAGCTCTAGGCTTGTATGGGTACTAGACAACGATATAAATATTCATATAGAGAAATATATACATAAATACATAGAAAACAGCCATGACTCAGAAACAAATATTAACGTTCATCACACAAATATCTGTCCTTACCGGGATTTGAACCCAGGACCGCTAGCTTCGTAGGCAGGGTCACTCCCTACCAACCAGAGGGCTTATTGTCTAACGCACTCGCAATCGCAACGGGCTTCAAAGCTGAGCAATTGTTTTCATTTTGTATGCAGAAAAGCCTTCGATTTTCAAAATGAAAACGATCGTGATTGCGAGTGCGTTAGACAATAAACCCTCAGGCCAGCGCGTCGTCAATAGGCATTGAAATTGACATTCGTCAACCAGTATAATGTAGTACGAATTTATGAAGTAACCCGATTAGCAAAGAGATGTGCTTAACAGAAAAGGCCAGTTTAAAACGTCCTTACCATACAAAAAAATCTTTCGAGTTGACAGGGCAAAGTCAACGTAGGTACTTACTTTGTGTAATGTAAATTACCCTCTTTAAAAAATACAAGAATGTAAAGGTAGTATAAATACCGAGCAGGTACGCACACCAAGTAAAAATACTTTACCCCTCAATTTGTAAATCAATCGTCTCTTTGTACATCTTATTGACGTGTCCGCTAGACGCTCGTCCGACATCGATCTCTTCTGATAAAAGACGCCTTTTTTTAAACATAAACGTATCTTGTTCCAGATATACGGGCAAACGTAACGTCTATCAAAAAATAGTAAAAGATCACTAAATTATATCTAATAGGTACATTTAATATTTTTCTTTCCGTATAGCGGGTTATAGGTCATAGGATTTGTCCGTAAACAGCAAATCTCATATACATCATGTTTTATTTATGTGCCCAGCCGATTCTGATTCCACCGGGCTCACACTTGACGCTAACTGCTCACTAAACCGCGTGATATATCGACGCCCGCAATCGTTTCACATCTGAAACACCAGTTTTATCACGATTTTTACTGAGTAACAAATTCATCTTATAGGTATTAATTTTATTTATTATTTATTTATGTATTAGGCATTATTACAAATTACAAACCTAATTAATAATAAGCACAAATGTTTTGTTTGTTTGTCTTTATTTTCAGTTAGGTAACTTTAGTTTAGTAATGTAGTAAGAGTAGAATTAGATTAACAGTTCCGTTTTGGCAAATAGGTACTTATCGGGCAGAGAGTGACTGTCACATCATTTAACTAGGTTTTTTTTAAAATAAGTTTATATAGGTAATATTCTAAATGGCATAAAGAATTTTATTTTTTGAAACGATCGCAGCAGATTCGTTCAATAAAAACACAGTGTTTTAAAACGTAAAAGTAAGGACGTTATTTTATTTTCCGAACCCTCACTCAAAATTAAATTTTAACCGAGACATTAAATCGCGGGATATTTTGTTACGAATAGCCTTTTTATATTCGCGAAGATCCCGATTGGATTTATGCCTGAAATGGCTTGAGCCATGTTAAGGCTATGTTAACGACCAAAGGCGGAATGCAGAAGCATAAATAAAGATTTATTCGAATTGCATCTATGAAAGTTACTATATGTCAAAGTATATCAAAGAAGAAAACACGCACCTCTTCTTCTTCTATATCTTAATAACATATCAAAAGGAGTATATTTTTACCGAGAAGTATAGAGGCCGGACACAAGCCGAAGCTATACTGAAAATGTACTTGTTAATCTTTGTTTCTTGCCATATTTAATCGTTGTAATAAATCTATCCCGCCGGGCTCTTTTCGGTTTCTACGAGGATTCATCTCAAAGATAAATTGGTAGAAATAAAGCTAACCATTGACCTATATAGGTAGCTACTTAATGGCAATCGATGTCACTCGAACCCCTGGGGATTTATCGAGTGATACAGTTTAAGAGGACGTGGATAGTACTACTTCCTTCAGTGCAGAGAATCTCAATGTGTGCGCTTTTATTATGTCTCCTATTAAAAAATATCCAAAATCGATAGAAGCATAATAATTATATTATAGTCGATCGCCCCTTTTTGACCTATGTCGTATTTAATTTATACCTACTACGAGTATATAAAAGCACCCCAAACCGACGTACGTGCAATCGTGCATGAAGAGATTGATGATTTTGATGAATGTAGAGGAAGCGAAAGTTTTATGTTTGGACCGGTGCACCTGGCGTTCCATACTCTCTGCCTACCCCATTTGGGAGACAGGCGTGAAGGTACGTATGTATGTGTTTGAATACAAATATAATTAGTTTAACTGGGACACCGTAAAAAAACCTGAAAGTGCGCTGCGAACTTTAAAAAGATTTATGACTCCTTGTCTAGGGTTTTATTACAGGGCGCGGACCCGCTTGAGGCAGTATTTTACATGCGTTTAACTTGGAAGAATAAATAACAGTCGAACGTGACGTGCGTGTGGTAAAGTGCCTTATCTTACACCTTTCCGCGTTCTATGTTTAATGTCGAGTTACCATCATACCTTAACGTTAGACAGCAAATTGTTCTCAACTATTTAGTAACTTCATACGAGTGATGTGCGCATAAATTAGGGTTGGGGAAGTACTTAGCGCTAGCGTGACAAAATGTGGTAATTATTTTATATTTCAAGGTTTATCCATAAACATTAATTAAGGAACTTACCTGTAATATAAATGAAAGTACAGCAACAAATCTCTGTCAAAAATATCGTTCATCCTTGTCAAAATTAAACAGGCCTATAAGTATTTGCAGCGTGATAATTATTATGTTCCCAAAAAAATGACATTTAGGAAATAGTTAGTGATAAAAATAGCTTTGCCCTTTACAACGAAAATAATGAGCCTTGCGTAGAGCCGGAGTAGCTCCTACTTAACATCGCAGCCCCATTACAAAGCAACCACTTGTGTTTGTAGTTCTCGTAAAGGCTTAATATTTGCTACTCGCGGGAAGTAGAAGTTTGAATGCAATTTTAATAATATGTGGAGGTTATTCTGCATCCTCGAAACTTTATTTGAACCTCCAACAGTTAGTAACGACAGATGTTTCCCAATAAGAATGTTGTTTGTATTATGTTGTGGGTTATTTTATTATTTTTCAGTGCACCAACTGTGTAAATTTCCGAGCGATTATTTGGTAGAGAATGCCATTAGACAACAAAGCGGCCATTTGTATTTATATTTGTGCAGTAAAAGTTGTTAAATAAATAAATGTTGTGTTGTGCATACTGATAAACCTTCTCAATAGACTTTGTGCTTTTCTATTTACGTGCAATTTTTAAGACAAGGCACTAAAGGGCTCAACATTTTCGTACATGGCTCTGCTTTCTAAAAGTTGTAAAAGTGAATACCTTCTTTCCAATGATCGCATGTACGATCAGTAAGATCTACGCTTTCCACATCTAGCTAATTTCTACTCAAAGGCGCATTTACGAACCGACGTATCGAAATTCTCCACGCCATCAGTTTCAAGCAGTTTCTTAAGGTTGTTCTCTCTTGTTCTAGATGCGAGGATGGTGGGGGCGGCGCAGCGACGGGCACCGGCGGGCGCGCGGCTTCGCTGCGGCTCGCCAACGGGCGCGTGGCGACGCAGTCGGCGGAGCAGCTGCCGCACTCGCCGGCGGACTGCGCCTCGGTGCGCATCTCCATCGACAACACCAATACCTGCTGCACCGACTCGCTCGTCACAGCCCTCGATGACGAAACGCTGCTGCTCGGTATGACTAGAAAAACTTTAGCTCTTGGTTTCCCGTTAACGCTAACGCACAGAGAGTGGAGGCGGCGCGTTTTTTATTCTAAAAAGAGTTTCCAATGCGAAGGCGTTTTTGTACGGAAACGCGCCGCAACGCTCTATGCGTTTGCGGCTAAAACGCAACACGCGACGTCAAACGACAGAGCACATAAAAGTTTTGGTCAAATAAGGAAGCGTGTATAGATAATAGCCAAAGCATTTTTAAAGTAATAATCATTCTGACGCAGCGTAGGGCGTGACGTAAACGGGAGGCCAAGGCCAATATTACATACTATAACCCTCTAAAATACCTAGGTCACTATCCTCCTAAACCAAGGTAATGCATCCGACGTAATGGTGGTTCAGTACATTTAGGTACAGATAACAAACCAATAAAATATGGTAATGAATTATGAATATAGTCGCTCTTGTTACTAACAGAAGATAGAATATAGATAGTCTAATCTAATCGATTGCTGATGTACTATTTTGATTTAGAGGACACTGTAGTATTGTTATGAAAGTTTCCCTAAAAAGATGAAATTTCGTTACGATGTCATCCAATTTATGTCCCGCATTTGCCTTCATAAATAGCTTCCCACAACTGAAATTAACTTGATTAAATCTAAGTTTTAACGGTAACCTTATCGTTAAAGTGACCTAGATATGAAAACCGAATGTAGTTAGATTCTGTAATAGAAGGTACTAACTTCCTTTCCTACTACATTCCTGCGAATTATTCCATCCTTTCCCACATCTGTACCGACTGGAGAACCGATACAGCTTACCAGAACATTGGGCGAACTCTTTGCTATGGGTAAATCATTTAATGGGTGCGCTCTTAAAGCCATTACAATAAAAATTTAGAACAATATTGTCATACACACAGTGTTCATCCATTATTAAATTGATGCTTACACTCATGTATGCAAACACAAGGCCAAAAGCCAAAGACCAAGTCTTTAATGGGAGACAGGTAGTTAAGCCATGTAGGTACTGAATGTGTTACAGAGTTGCACAACCTCATCAGAGGGAATCAACAGTTTAACAGAACAAATGGGTTGCAATAATACCCGTGGGACACAGCTAGTCATTAAGCCCCGAGTTAGCAGCTCCGCAAGTTTTGAAAGCCTTCGATAACAAGATTTCTGAGCATTAAAGCCAATCTCTCTATGAGCTGTGAGCAACTCTGATTAATATTTATGATTCAGTTTTGGGGTAAATACGCTTAAAGTTAGCAGGATATATTTAGAGAGAACTATATTGCTTGTAAATACTGTAGATATCACATAAGTTAATAAATAACATGAATAAATAAATATAGGAGACAAGATCACATAAGTTTCAAACTAAGTTCTATGCTTTTAATATACGCAACGAGAAACATCTTAACTATATACTGAATGATTTTTACTTATTTCAGTCTCTGCCTACCCCATGAATGTATGTATGTGTAGGTATGTATGATTTATACTTTTTTTCATTAAAGCTTTTTTTTTCTATCGCGCATCACTCTTCGAGTAGGAACTCTAATTGATGCGTAGGCTGATGTGAGTAATATCAGGGAGGGGGGATGGTTGCAATACAAATAAATGGTTTAACCAATGTTACAAACGAGCCGCCTCTATTCTAAATGTGTATTAATTGTGTATGCATTGTTTAAATATACACGTTAGGCCTCCAGGCGTGTCGGCTGATCAAACACGTGACACCTCCCGCCTGGGGACCTCAGGGCAGGAATAATGAAGTGGTTCCCGACTGTGTTTCCAACTTTAACAGTCCTTCAATTTACTACCACCGCTTAATATACAGTTCCGGAAAGATAATTTGTATCGCTTGAAGACGAGCGCACAAGCCACGTGATGATAAGGTTGCCAACACTGAGGACTAAGATGGAATGCCTCTATGATAATTTAACCCGTTGTTTCACCCCCATAATATCAGAATACAAAAACGGTTCAAGTGCGGGTTGGACTCGCGCACCGAGAGTTCCGTACCGCCGCACAGTAGGTATTATTATATGTTCTGATTACGAATCGAATCAGCGCGAGCCAAACTCATACTTGTCATTTTTTTAATACCTATGTATTTCCATATTATACCATTGTACCATATGCATACCAAGTTTGACGCTTATATTTTAGCGCTTTTACGATACAACAAAAGTAATATACTTTGAAAATGAACGTTTCGTGTATAGGGGCCCCTTTTATTATTGCACTTTCTTTATTTTTTATTTTCTACATAATAAAACAAATGGCGGTTACAAACAAAATGACGTCATTCCGACCACTAGTCCCAAGCGGACGTAGCAAACACTATATTCAATATTTTTTTCTCAGTTAATAATATTCTCAAAAAAATTTAAAAAAATATAGTTTTGAGAAAAACCTCTATAAGCATATTTTTAGGGTCCGGTACCCAAAGGGTAAAAACGGGACCCTATTGCTAAGACTCCGTTGTCCGTCTGTCTGTCCATCTGTCTGTCACCAGGATGTATCTCATGAACCTTGATAGCTAGACAGTTAACAGATGATGTATTTCTGTTGCCTCTATACTCGTAACAATAAATACTAAAAACAGAATAGAATAAATATTTAAGGGGGCTCCCATACACCAAACGTAATTTTTTTGCCATTTTTTGCTCGATATTAATAACGGAAGCAGGTAGACGCTTGAAATATTTACATAATATTTAGACGTAAGTATATTCACTTTAAAATTAAATAATTAAATTAAAATAAAATATTTTTTTTCCCATAAAAGAAACGTGTTTTTTTATAGATAATGGTACGGAACCCTTCGTGCGCGACTCCGACTCGCACTTGGCCGGTTTTTTTTAGAACACCTTTTATATAGTTCCTGTTGTCAATTTCGTTACAAAAAGTTGAACCCCAAACACAGTTTATTCACAGTCGAAACGTTATTCTGATTGAGTTACTGAAACTATTAACCATAACATGGTTATTTTCTGTATTTGTCTTGACGATAGTTTAAAGAGTCTGTCCAATAAATTAATCGACTTGGAATGTACTTGGCCCCTTTACATTTAAAGTCGTTTGATTAAGTATAACTACTAAGCTCATCTTCAATTATCCTTCTCTTGACTTAAATACAACTCTAATACATCATTGAGTAGTAGAGATACGTGTAAAAGTTAAATAGACATAGGGGAATACTACTATCGTACGCTAAAAATTCCAGCGATACAGTTTGCTATCATTTTTACACGACTGCCCAAAAAAAGGAGTGTAATGTTTTCAGGGTTCATGTATGTATGTAGGTACCTTGCGATTATTTACTCCAACATAACTTCTAAACCCTGAGCCGATTTAAATGTATCTTTAAAATCCTTTCACCATCCCGGGTGACATAGGAAACCTAAACTGCTAAAATCGAAATACCTAACAACAATGGCAAAATGTCAATTATTTATGTCAACAAAAAAAATCTACTAATTATTACAATATAGGTATCATTTGAAAGGTCTTATTGTGACCATCTCAAATATATACAAATATAGTAGCATTAATAAACTGCTTTAATAAAAATAACAAAAAATGCAGTCGAGTTTATAAAGCTTGCTTTTCATTTAGTTATTAAATATTTATTTTATCGTTTCTTTTGTTAGCTGTAAGGACGACTGCGGAGAACCGTCAAAACATCATACTGAGATAAGTAAAGCAACGAGTGAATAGCAATCGAACGTTGTTAGATAATGTACCCATATTCTTTCAAACTAGTCTATACTTTAAAACTACATTAATGCGAAAGTACTTAACTCTCCTTGTTTGTTTGTTACACTTTCACAGCTAAACCACTAAGCCGATTGTAATGAAATTTGGTAAGGAGACATCTTGAATTTCGGGAAAGGATGTAAGTTACATTTTATCTCGGGAAATTGGACAGTTCCCGATGGTATATCGATTAACGAATTCCACGTGGACCGAGTCGCGGGCAACAGCTAGTTTGTTGACAAAGTACCTACTCTATGTTTTATATTAATAAAAGAATATTAATTTTAAAATGTTTGAAAGTTTATTATGCCACATCTAATTTTTTAAAGACAAACGGGATACCAAATAAAAAATTTTTTATTTATTTTACAACCATTTTAGTAGCTGAATATATTACATGCAGAAATATTGACATTTGTAGACAAAAAATTCGCAGCTCAGCAAAAACGAACTGCCTGAAACAACATGATATCTTTCAAGTACATTCATAAGCGAAAACATTCCGAAATGAACCGTTACATATGTCCTTCGCCCGAAAATCGTAACATTAGCCATCGAAGGCTCGAGCAAAATTTCATGTTTGGACATACAATGCGGTGGCCTTGGTAGTGATTCTTTCAAAAGCAAAGGTGAGCGAACGCAGGAGTGAATGTCCAAGCGGCCAGTTTAAGTAGTCCCGTCAAAGCGAACAAAACACATTTCAGCGCGTGTATTCAATTTGGCAGCATGGCTTCTCGAACGTATAAGGCTGCCTAATTGAGAATGCACGCGCTAATATGTGTTTTGCTCGCTCTGACGGGACTACTTAAACTCGCCGCTTGGACTTCACTCCTGCATTCGCTCACCTTTGCTTTTGAAAGAATCACTACCCTGCAAACAAAATATCAAGAGCGCGAGATGAGTCGGCTCTACCTACGGATATGGAACCTATTTCCTGCAACAATTAGCCAGCGTCATTAAATTTGCAGTTGACGCGGCGCCGGTCGGACCCCCGCCGGAATTCACTCCGGTCCGCTACCAAATCTGCTTGGTCAGTTTGACCATTAGCTACCGAAGATGACAGGTTCTAAGATGCAATACATCGAAAATAGATGTAGAGTTGATTCAATTTGGATGTTATAATACTAACATAATTGTAAACTATACCTGTCCTACCTACTAAAGGCCGCTCCACATTCTCGCGAGAATCTCGCGAGAACGCAAGAAACATGTGAGAAACGTGAATGTGGAAGCGACTCGCCTATTCTTCTCAGTTCTCTTCGTTGTTTGTCGTTGTTTGTTGTCCCAGCTTTTGTCGGTTTTTTGGCGCGAGACAAAGAGCGCGAGAACGTAAAAGCGGGCGAGAACGTGTATTGACTCCACACTCGCATGTTTCTCTTACTAAACTCGCTGCAGCGATCACTTCAGCGTCCATCGTCATCGAGCGTGAGAACTATTTGAAAACACAACAGAGTGTGTACCCAAAAGAAGTTCTCACTACAGTTCTCGCTGAGAATCTCCTGAGATTCTCGCGTGAATATCTCGCAAGAATATGGAGCGGCCTTAACGACTAATACCGAATTGTTATACCTAAGTCTGGTTAGTTAGTACGTAAAGCGTACTTTTTCGGACCAAATTAAATCGGAGAAATAGTGAAAAAGGGCCGCATCTTCAGAACCCGAAACCGACGTGCATGCATGACTGGATGTATGAATGTGGAAGAAGCGAAAGAGATTTGTCAGGATCGTAGCTGGTGGAAAGAAGTGGTCTCTACCTACCCCTTTGGGAAACGGGCGTGATTTAATGTATGTATGTATGTAAGTCTGGTTTAAATGTAAAAACATGTTTTTTGTACACATATTTAACTTCTTGTTTCAAGTTCTAAGGATGAATAGTGTCTAGGTCAAATCCGTGAATACAAAATATTTCGTTGTGAATGATTTTTTTAATATAGATAGCATTTTCCAGTATTATATAATATAATAGGTTGAACACTATTATTTCAAGAAAAAAGTCCCGTTTTTATAAATAAATTGTGTGCTAACATACTTAATAAAATATTGTGAATAATAAAAGAATCATAATAACTAATAGTTTTATTATTATGCTCACATACTCTTGTTAGTTCTAATAATAAGCTATTATTATCAGTCACATCATCAATGTATGCAACATTTCTGAACGTTCAAATAAGGAAACAAACTGAATTACCGTTAACATTGTGAATAATCTCTGATAATAGATTTCCATGATTTATTTATAGAATAAAAACCCTCTTTAGTAACTAATTTCCTTAAGTCAATAATAAACGACGATGAAATATTACCAACGTTCAATAGATTTCGTAAGTTCTGCCTATAAAGATTCTTCGCTATAATTCAATCCGAACGTGCACATGCCGACTATGACTGCAATAAATTTTCAATATTCAGCATTTAGCAGTGCCAAGAAGGCCTTTTATACAAAAGACCTTCTGTTTCTCTCCATACGGATATAGCACTTTATAACAAGTCAGTATATTTTGTTTGTATGATTTGGAGGTATTAGATGTGACCTTACCTGTATTTGTTTTACCAAGAACCTACTTTTAAGAACGACGTAAAATTTGACAACCTCATTTTATTTTTCACGTAAAATATAAATAGATATCTTTAAATCAGGAATTTTTCAGTTTTTTGGTCTATAAACTTCAGAGATAAAGGGGGAGGGGGCTCATTTTTTGTATATTTTTGTCTATAAATAAAAAAGTACGTCACGATAAAATTATAAAAAAAATGTTTTTGAAATTTGCTGATATAATTTAAATTGTTTTTACCAAAAACAGATGCGGGCAAGCAAGTTATACAACTATGCCAAATTTCAAGTTGATAGATCCTATAGTTTCAGAGAAACTGCTGTAACATACAGTAAGCCACCATTTCGGTACGGAACCCTAAAAATCAGACCTGACATTTATAGATTGCATCCAAGTAATGTCTTAGTTGTGGATGATCTCATTACTTAGTACGTATAATGGGGCTCTATTCTACTGGATAAAACAATATTGCTTTTAGCGTGTTATGCTATTGGTATTAACTAGGCCGCCGTTACTGTCAAGTAAATATGAGCCATCGTAACGTCGACAATACGACAACACGTCAAAGGCAATATTGTTTTACCCAGTGGAATAGAGAGCCTGCCTTCGCACCTCTACAAGTATACTTTGTACAAAAGCAGGGAAAAAAGATTTTGGACTTGGTGGAATTAATAGAAATGCAGATATTAGGTCTCTTGGGACATCTGTTGATCCCTACTTACAAACTTGACCCGAATATGAATTCCATAGATTTTTGTATGAGCTTGTTAAATTTGCATATTCAATCTGAGCTGAGAGGCTGAATGTTGATCGTCGCGGTGAATATTTAACTAAGTGCTCTTGTCGTTGGATATAATTTAAGCTAGTCTGACTGAGGGCTAAAGTTGAACATTAAAAGGAATAAGTAATTGCATTAATGTATAACAGCAGCTTGCTACTCTGTAAATTACTTTCAAGGCGTTCCGCATGAAGGAATCTATCTTAAAGGCTAAATAATAATAACAGATATTAAAAGCCATAAAACTGGTGACAATAGCGGTTTTTATGGCTTTTAATAATAGCACCAACCTCTATGAACTAGTGACCACAAAAGCCACGACAATATAGTTCCTGGATTGTGATAATGAATAAACCTTACGCACCAAGAAGTGTTTTAATGGCGTTATAAATGATTTCATAGGCGCTTGCCTATATAGGTAACCATTCGCGAATGCTATTGGACTATGACTAGCAAAACCTGCAGTTACTATTTAGTCACTCAGTGCGTCCTTCAAAGATATGTTGTACTATAGCTAACTCCATAAAAGCCCACCATACTGCCACACTGCTGAAAAAAGGTACACGTATTAAGTTTACTAAGTAAATAATTCAAACTACTTAATATTTTTGATGTAGATACATATTTAATATAATACAATTAAAAGTTAAAACTAAACTTATTTAAATTAAAATAAAAACTAAGCTACTCAAATATTAAAGACGTAAATAATAATCACCACTATAAAAAGAACACCCCCTCTAGCAGAGGGGTTAGACAAGGTGCACTACGCTAACTATCGTTTCTAATCGCTTCGTTTTTAAACCAATCACGTCACTGGTAGATCACGTGACTTTTCGTATCACGTCATCTACAAGTGATGCGATTGGTTTAAAAACGTAACGAATAGAAACGCTGGTTAGCGTAATGCATCTTGTCTAGCCCCTCTGGTCCGCTCGCGGCATGGTCCCTATGACACTGGCTGCGTTACCTCTCTGGATAGCTAGCCCAATCCTTTGGGAGAGGTAAGCACCAGCTCTAGGATCTCCGGAGGTATCTATGAGCCGGGATGACTACTTAATTAAATCATTTTTTTTTATTTGATTGTGATAACTATAGCCAAATTGAACAACACCTGTTAAGGAAGGGAAACATCGAATGATCCCGATTTAAACCTGATGGAAGATTCCCTTGATGTCTGAGCTTAACTCCTGGATAGCAACAAAACACTCGAAGACGGCCGCCACTCACATGGTCGATTGAACTTGAACGGAATTAATATCTCGAGGTATTATGCAAGAGTTCGGGACTTCTTCGAGCGAACTGGATGTTACGCAAGTATATTTTTGTAAGGCATCAATTTCGATGTTTGTTTTTGGCTAGTGTAGACAAACAAGACCTCCTTTTGTTATTTTATTAATTCTGGATTTTTGCTGTTGCAGTAATTTAAATAACAAAGTGAACTTGCCGTTAGACATACATTTTTAATCAGATCTTGAACAATAAGTTAAGTAAATGTAAAATAATGTAACGTCTGGCCTGTTACTATGGTTGAAACGTCTAACAATATAAACAGGAAAAAGCTCTAGAAGAATAAAAAACATAATAATGTTTAAAATAATATTCAAACCAAAGATAAAATTTTAAAGGAAGTTTATTACAAAATCGAAATATGAAAGTAGAAATTTACAGCGGACTGACCACGATATCTGGCTAGGAATGCTCCATGTAAAGTTCATTATTTTAACAATGGGACTTGAAAACCGTCCGTCCGTCGGTTTAAAAAAGACTGTAGGTACTCGCAGCCGGACAAAGAGTTCCGCTGAAGTTATATACGTAATTTGCGTAGTCAAGTGTTCATAAAGAAGGTAAATTTAGGCAACAGGAACACGCCATCAAGCTGTTAACGACACGTCACGGAAGCCACTCCGCGGCACTTTAACGCGTCAATCTTACTTCTACGTGATCGCTCTTTATCACAAGAGTATAATACTGTGAATGCCAACCACTACGTTTTAATTACGAACATAAAATGGTTCATTCATTTTTAATTAACGAAAATTATTCGAAACAAATTAACTATTTTTATATGTAACTTCGTGCCTAATTGGTTAGTCGTAAAATGTAAGTTACGTTATTTATTCCTTGTCTAACTATTTCGCTAAAAACCAACTATAGTATCTAGTTCTGTGGCGTACCTGTAGTGCTTACCTTAATGCCAAGACAATGTCGAAATAAAACGTTACCGAACGAAGAAAAAAAATATATGACTCATAAGAGTGATGTCATTACTGCCCAATTAAAAAAAAAAATGAAAAAAAGGCTTTCATACTGTGTATTATTCAGATAAAGGTGGTGTAGCGAGCGCGCAGCGCTTCCGCGCCTAGAGTCGTGCAGTCCTCCGCCGCCCAGCCACGCGGGATGACCTGCCACGCGCCGCCCCTGGCCCCACTCGCTAGCCCAAGCTTTCGCGACTCCAGTGTACTCTAGTGCCGTGACCAGTGTTACCCACAACAATGGAAACGAAACATTGCCACGTTCGTACATAATTTAAAGTGCATACAGTGTTTTATGTTGTCTTGAGTTCATGGGTCTAACATTCATTTTGGTATGAATTTATTAAATGAGCATTTAATTAATTTTTGGTTTTATGAATGAATACTAAAATTATTTGTTGTAAAGTTAGGGTATTTTAATTTGAATCCGGAATAAAAAATCGTGCGTAAACTTGATGTTAACTTTTTAGGTTAATATTCATAAATTGGTATTACGTTATCGCATGTGATTTATTATTTTAACATCGTGTTGTATTTAGGATTAGTGATAGTCCTATCGTGTGATGATAGCAGCTTGGTTCATAACTGGGTTAAATCGGCACGCATGCCACGGGAGCCAAGTGGAGCCATTGAAACTGGTGCAAGTGCCAAAACAAACTTCATCCTTGCAAGGTAACGGCTTAATAGCGGAAATGCCTCTGAAGTATCTGTACGGCCTTTGAATTATGCGAAAATGACATCAGAATATTTTGTTCTCCGAAAATAAATAAACACCAGAGTTAAGTATTCAAATTTCAACGTTGTCTAACGCCAATTGTCGAGATTTTAAAACGCGAAGAGTTTATTGTTACGCCCGCGAAAGAATTACCCGTGACTTTCTGGCACAAATCTGCTTATGGAATAAATTAAAGTGTTTCTGCTCACTTTGACGGCAGCAAAACTATATGCTATTTACAACATTAATAAAACAAAAGTAAAGTTACAATAATTACGAAACTATCTCTAATCTCTACTAGGAGGTATGATAAAATGCAAAAGCACCATGCTCTAGGTATATGTTAAAATCTTAACACCTTTTAAACCACTCTGCGATTAGCGAAATAAAATTATTCATATTACGGGAAAACAATTTTTAACAACCTACATCAAAAACGTCTAAGGACCAAAAATATCCCACATTACAGTCTCATTATCATCCTACAATGTATCGCAACTCAATGCAAAATATCAAAATAATGTTCGTACCTATTTTTGATCCATGGACATTTTTGACGTGTGTATTAGTTTGCAATTCGACAAGGTAGAACATTACAGCATGTGACTTAAAGCTACATTAAATTAAATAAACATTTGTGCAACTGTGCAATAGTTGAGCGTCTTCAATGAGGCGCAGCCCTTACCTTCAGCTGATTTAATCCGCCATGCCGGTATTGGTTACAACCAATTGACATTGCAACAATATTCGCTCGTCACGAGGCAAGACGGCGTACGATTAATTCATGTTTATCAAACAAATTAACCATTCAACAAATACAACTCCACTGTGACATAACTCATAACGTTACAACAAAGAACGAAATAATGGCACATCATTACAGAAACACAGTAACTTGTCAAAATAAGCTTCATTAAGTTATAAATCTGACACGACAATACGTAATTGACTTCTTTGTTTGATTTTAAAAGCGACTTCGTTTGCGATATATTTGTTAATTCTATTAAAAAATTCGCAGAAACATAGTTGTCTGATCAAATCAACGTAAATGTTAAGCTAAACTGAACAGTGGCGACCGTTTACATCGTTTATATCGCTATGTTCTGCCTACTTTTTTTCCTTTTCCTTTTTAGAAAATCATAAAAGGTCAAAAAGTCAAATTTAAACCCAATTGCAGTCCAATTCCCACCTAAATAAAAACTCAGATTTAAAACGTCAACTATTTCTTTCGTTAATAAATTAACATACACATCCTTAACATACTAAACTTCAACATACAATCAGGCTCGGCATGTAATATACCAACAGCAAAACTAGGACATGTTACCGATTATTTTACATAATTAAAGTGAGCCTGAAGCAATATTATTTCTTTTGATAATGCGAATCGATCTTTATCTTATTATTTTTAACCGTTATTTAGCGATCGCATAGCTTAAATATATATCTTACCACGAATAAGGACTAATCAGAGCAACAGGCATATTGACGTTAGCTGACACTAGCAAATACTGCATGATAGGGGACCACACAGAGCAGAAATAAACAGCTTACAAAGCTGTTGATAATCCGTCAGCCAATCCCGGCAGCTGACGTCCTATATATATTTAGTATATCTGATCTGATCATTCATTTTGAAATGGAAAGCTGATTAACTTTTTGGATTTATTAAAATTAATTTGAACTACATATTTAGTGATTAATCAAGCGGCATCGTTAATATCAGAAAAGTTCTTGATTTCTTAGGTAGCTAGCACCCATCTATAAGCTAATTAAGAAATCTCTTAGCAAGCTCTCGACAAAATAATTATGTCGGTCAGACCTAAATATACAACATATGCATACCTACTACGCTGTGTCATTGCAATTTGTTACTTAATGGTAGGAATGGTAATGAACGGTTTGAGGTTTTCCTTAGGATTCCTTGGATTTCTTTTAACGGATTTTCCAGAAATTTCGAATTGACCTCGATATATCATTTGAGTATGTTATCCATTATTTAACGTCGGTTTCATTATTTTCTTTTAGTTTATTTTTGAGGTGGGTTATGTTATAAAAAACTTCAGGACTTTTTCATTAACGCTTTAAACTGGATTAGATGCCAAAATGTTGCCATTGAATACGAAACGTGTTCGCCTAGGGCTCCGTCACCATGACTATGCAACAACGAACCAAAATAACTCCTCGTGTGTATTTTAATTTCCAGAACCACTTGACCCATTTTCCATGCATTTCTGACATTTTTGTTGCATTTCATCATTGAATTATGTAGCGTGATTCATATACATCCTTGATACAAAGCATTTTTGATTTACAAACCTATGTAAATATTTGACTTCGTATTTAAAAATCCAAGTCTGTTTATTTATACAATGTCGTGGCTAGCAGCCATCATCTGTCATTTCGTTGACTACTATTATTGTGGGATATGAAAACAAATTCAATTTTAGTAATTAGTCTCGCGATTGATGATGATGAACACACGTTCGTCTCGTGACGTCATCGAACATTGGACTCGGGAATATAAAACCGCTGCTTTATTGTCTAACTAAAAGACAATTCAGCTACTAAAAATAGAAACAAGTAACTTAAAATATTTGATAATGTAATAGTAACAAGGGATTCCCGCGACGTCGCATGTGTTAGTTGGAGTCACTTTCCGTTAGGAGTCGAATTCAGAAAAATGTTTTCTTACTACACACTCTTCTCAGTAGGTACTATGGTCTAAGATCCGAATATAGACCTTCACCCAGCTGTTTATTCGATAAAAAGTATTTATTCTATAAGCTTCATACTTTCGATTAGTATGTAATTGGATTATTGAAAAAGCAATAGAAAGTTTAAAAAAGTTCATATTTAGTTTTTTTTTAATTATGGACTGTACTGGACTGAAATTTTTCAGTCAACCTATTCGCCATATATTACTTACCATATTAAATTTGATATACAATATTTTTTATCGAATAAACAGCTGGGTGAAGGTCGTCTCCTATTCGGATCTCCTACTACCCTACTAGCAGTGCACCTACGCAAGGAACATTCCCTCTAATAAGTGTCTATGTTTAACGGTTTTGGCTGTGCGTTGTCCATTAGTCAATCACGGATGCCTTGTAGATTATCTGTAAATACAAGATATACATAAATCCTTAGATAATAATTATCCTTAAGAACTGAACTAATATTTGCACGTTTAATTTTAAGTAAATTTTGTAAGGAACCAAATTTTATGACCATTACAATCCAATCCAACCCAAAATTTTCTAGCAAATAAACATAATCATTCATTCATTCACTCATTAAAAAATAAAGATTTATATTGTCATCTTTGAACCAGGTGCACATTGACCGTTCCCTGATAAAATAAATAAAGATAAAAAGTCTCGAAAGTGAGCGTCAGAATATTAATGGAGCAATTAATAAATTACCACGATTGAAAACATACATTAATCAGTTGGTCAACGCAAGTCAGTTCAAATTCAATTTATTTTCGTGCAAACGTTGACCGCATTCGCTGGACACCAGACCGAATCTGGTAATGAGAGGCTTCGGTTTGCTAATAGTGAAATTACTAACTTCCTCTCGTTTCACGTGTATGCTATGCTCATGCCAGTAACTAATACCTATCATTAGAAGTGATGATCAAATTTATCAGTTCGCATTTTTTCATGTCGCTGTTACCTTTTGCAACATAATTTGTGGTAATGCTGCGGTATGATTGGATTTAATCGTGTGCAATGTGTTTTAGCTTCATTGTAAATAACGTTTAGAATAAAACCCGTCGCTCATTACAGAAATATGAAAGCAATTGATGCTAGGTACATTAGTAAAAAAACATCAATACAAGCGTGCAGATTACATTTTTAATTACATTATTACCAATGCATGTCGCTGATATGTTGCAGCTGACCTAATTAATCCTATTTAACTACATAGTTCAGAATTATTTGTTTATGTAAAGAGTAGTTAATTATTTGTTCTCAAATACAAAATTACGTTACAATCAAACAATTACGCACAATCCAAAACCACGCGCAGCACGCACTCTACCTATGCTCGATACTGCATATTGCTTATTGGCTATAAAATTGAGACAGGTAGATATTATGCCTCAGTATTATTTTCCTTGTGAGTGGAACATGCCGTGTCTATCGAACGATAATTGTTTGCCCGCTGGCACGGTGCGCGGCGCGGAGTATCAAGCCGATGACAGCTAACAACCATGGTGTTCGCAAAGTATTATAACAACGCGCTCAGCAAGATGAGAGGATTAAACCGTGTCGGGAAAGGTGGCGAATCGACAACCGCTAAATACTCTACAAGTAAGATTTTTTATACCTTATGATGCGAGTAAGGTTTTTAAACTTGCATCTAAAACCACTCTGAAATAGAAATGTGCTTCCAGCGAAATAGTTTAGATACGATCATTTTAGTTTAGATATGTTTACTTTGAAAACACAAAGGCACTCAGCAGTTTATAAACAATTTGAACAACTGTTTTCGAATGATTTATCGTTTCTTATAACTGAGTCACTACCTACCTCAATGATGACAAAAACAGACGGACTGTCTTAGGTAGACGGGCCGGGCACATCTGTTACCAGGCTGCAAAAACACGCATGTTTTCGCTTAATCTGTCCCTCTTATCGTTTCGTAAGAAAAAGTGGGATCGGTTGGCGGTGGCACCGCGGTGGCCCGCCGGGCTTTACTGATGTTACTGCAGACAATGTAACCCATTGCTGTGAGTGTCGCGTTACATGTTTATTTTATTTTATGCCAGCCCTTGTCTGTTTTGTCTGCGATCGTCTTTATATACTATTAAGGTTTTCAATTTCTCCAGCTTTGCTTTTACTTATACTTACATACATACTTATACAGTTTTTCGAATAAAATATGGCAAACTATATCTGCGTTCATTGACCGAACGATCTATCAGTATATCTGTGTATAATTTCGCAGATTTTTTATCACACTAATAAAGTCCCCACTTGAGTTCAAATTCTGTAAAGAGTGATCGATCATAAGAGAATTCAAAAAGCGACAGTAGGTATGTAGGTAACTTTGATTGTGAAACTCCGCGTACGACACGCTTATTTGCAAAAACCAAGAAAACAAAGTCTGACATCCGCCATATTGGATCTTGGTAGATTTATTATGCAGATGTCACCAGTCTATTCAACCTAAATCGTTCATTCAACCTCTTTTTGCCAAAATCCTACAAATTCCATTATTTTAAATACTTGTTTGTTATTTGTGTGTTTAAAATGATCTTTTAGGACACTTTGATGATTAGCTGCCAAATTTAAATACATGTGTTAACTAGTTTTTGCTGAGTAGTCAAACAACAGTGTTCGTATTGCTGTGTTCCGGTGCTACCTACCTTTAAGTTATGTTATGACACTGACGAAGAAAGTGAAGTAATAAGTAATAACATTTAAAGAAATAGGTGTGCTTGTAAACATGAAATAAACCGAAGGAGAAAACACATAATTTGGTGAAAGTATAGCCCTTAGAAACAGTGGGTGCGCGTCTAAGTTGGCTCATTACAATAACAAAATGTATTTCATTTGCACGCGTCTGACTCACGATTTACGTTGGTAGGTACAAGCTATTCGTTGTAATGAAAGTTTTTTCGGAAACTTTTGTAATAACTCCAAGAAAATGTTTTAAAAACTTTTCTTTTTGAGCAACTCATTTTCTCGCGTAAATAACTCTGCTTCGTCTGGTGAAATAATAGAATATTGTTATCGAACAGAAATTTGTGAACTAAAAAGAGTGAAAATAGTTAGTCATTCAAATATATTAATTAAAAAAATATCAAAAGTTAAAATATATTTAATTAAAAAAACAATGGTTGTTTTTGAGGTGCAAGCCAATTTGAATACCTGAATAACAATACTACTATGTATAGCACTGATAACATTGCTTGTGATTTCGATGTTAACAAATCTTGTAACCATAACGTTTAATAACTTAAGTTCAGATTATTTACAACGAGTTCTGTAAGTGAATAATTCCGTAGCAATATAATAGTAATATTTTCATGAATAATATTTTCATGAATTCTTTTATGTTTTCCTTTTTTAGCAAAGAAAGAACATCGCAATATTTTAAACAATATCAAATTGAAATTTTTGCACTCATACTCAGTTCCGGTGACATTACAGTAATTCGACGACCCTGACCTGGCAACTGCTTTGTACCACACACGAAACGTGTTTGGGCTAAGCACAGTTTAAAATTATCAAGTACAGTTGACAGAAAAGCCTGATGTAAAATTGTATATAGTAGATTCGAGGATCTGGTTTTTAATGGAGATTACGGCCAAATAATTTTTTTTAACTTTTTTATTCAATAAAGTATTTTAAAGGCTGAACAATATGAAATGTATAAATCAAGCAACAATACACTATTATCCTAACAAGCGGGATATTTATTTAATTTATCCAGAAAAATCTAAAAGCTTCGGAAAGACCGAAGATAAACAAATTGTTTGAGTAAGCCGCGGACATAAGCTACTAATAAATTAATCATAAATCTGGCATTTTGAATGTTTTCACGGGCACGGCCTCGCGCTCCTTTCAAAGAACATGTCTGCGCGCGCGCAAGTCAGTTCGCGCCCGTACCAGTTAAATATAGTTTCTGTAAACGAAAAAATAAGTACATCATAAAAACACGCCCAACACATTTATTTCACATGGATGTTAAAAATAGTTCACAAATGAAGACATACATTTGAACGGTAGCTACCCATAATTATATCAGTAACTCATGTGTGTTTTGTAATAATGAATAATTCAGGCCTAATAATTGAATATTAATTTATATATACAAACAACACCTTTATTTGAAATTCATTAAGGTAAGCGATACTGTGAGAAACTATTTATGGGATTTCGTGACTGATCGGTTTCTATAAAACACGGAGGGAGTTAAAATATACCTAGACATACAGAAACCGATTTCAAATACAAGCTTAGATATTTATCAGATCGTCGGAAAGAGAAAGAGGGCAGCTACTCAAACAAGCTGCCTTTTCGCATTTTTGGGTGTGAAGGCGTTGTCTTTATGTAGCAAATTGTCTGACAGTCGTGGATAATTCTGAGTGATGAGTTTCGTTCCGAGCGTGCTGCCGGTTGCCGGCTGGCAGCCGCGGCATTGTCTGCTGAATGGAGCCCGCTCACTGTGGTAAAGCTCATTGTGCCAAACCTTGATCTTGCTTGAAGCGGCAATGTCAGATAGATTTGCCGAATTTGTGGCGAAACAAAATGAAGCACTTTTCTCTTTATTCATATTTACAGGCCAAATTTTGTATTATGGGGTCAGACATTATTCATTATTCATTCAAACGATGTTTTAGAATAAGGTTTATAAATATGTATAATAATACTTAATTTATTTAATTTCAAAGGGCTGGTCTGCGAATAACTTTTAACGGCAATTTGTGGTCTGCAACTATTACTATCTTTCTCTTACGTCGTAGAAAGGTACCTCTAGTTGCCGCTTGCATACTGCCGTGGAAATGTCGTTTACGGGGAGAAAGAATGCTATATGCTAACGCGTTATTATAATGTCCATTATCAAGAATTAACGCTTTTATCGAAAACTGTCTAAACACAATAAAAAATCTGATCTGCTATGACTTCCCACTGGTTAATCTTGGCACCGTTCAGAGGAACGATTAAAATTATCTTGCACATGACATAGTTCTACTTTGAGGTTTAATCAACTTCCAACGTTAACTTTTAAAGTCGTGTAAATAAAATAAGAACGTTTACAATATAATTGCAAAAGGATGTCCCCTAACCTAACACTAGATCACTGTCAAATATGCATTCACAAACGCTACACCAACACATAAGGTCCTTAAATAGGGTACAGGTTATTTGACTAAGTTAAACAAAGGTCAGCCGGTAGGTGTTTGATAAATACGGGTGTAGGAGTGACCCATCCTTCACTGGGGGGCCTACATCACTTACGCGAGGATCTACAAAACACCCACGAAAGAAGTTCAGATAGCTCGGGGATAACAAATCCCAACGCTAGGATGATATTGCAAATCCCAGGCCCGAGGATTGGTATTTGATATCCTAAATTGTGTTGTTTTATGATAAAAAACTTAGGTTTTTATTATTTTTGTGTAACATGAATCATTTGGGAATACAGGGCTTTATTAAACCATTGCAGATAAAAAATGCATGTGTACTAGCGGGTTGGAATTGAGTCAAATGAAATGACTCTACGCAACTCGCGGCCCGTTGGACCAAAATACTTTTTAGTATTCTTCTCCAAGAACTGTCAGCAGTGACGAGAAAATAAAGTTGTTTTGTAAATAATACCTTAATGATGATGGTTTGTCTCGGACCTTGATATCGTATTTTGATTTACTATTTCTGCTCGTTGTGTATCAGAATTATTTAAAAACCGTTTTATAACTTCATCATGAGAAATCGCGGGAAGTAGTCTATTCTCAATGCAGTTTAATTACCTAGATTACTTACTAAAAGAACAGAAGCTCTGTCTTTCTAGGAATCTCTAAAAGTTTAAAAAGAACACGTGGGAGTTCAAACGTTTTAATGTCATGCCATTACTGTCAAATTTATAATAAATTAAGTCACTTGAGCAAAGAATGGAACTGTTGGATATATTTTATGGTGAAAGCTTATCAGAACACTTGACTAGATAATATTAGACAAATGGGCGTAGACATATAGGCCACAGATGCCTGCAAACAATAAATCCTTTCGTATCTAAACATCTCAACTAAATATAACCTAGAAACACATTACATTACTCTGTAAGCCAGAACTTTATTATATCTAGATTACGAATAATGTGTTCTATGCTTGATTTAGGTGCGGACACCAACCGCAATGGCGTAGTAAGGTCAGCAAACAAAGGCAATAAGTTTGGGAACAAGAAACTATTGATCTTGTAGCAACTCCACCGGTAGCCTTCTGCGGCCGGAAGCGATGTCGCGAATTCCGAACGCTGAATGAGTTTGCCCACCGGTTGTGTACGGTCGGCAACATAGTTCAAAATGAATACATTATTGTTTCTAGGTTTTAAAACTTCGCAGTACTACAAAAGGTTTTAGTTACGGTTTGGGTCAAGAAAAGTTAAAAAATACTGACGAAGAATAGAGAAAAGTATAAATTAACAACATAAAATTAATCGTTTGAATTTTTAAGCAAAAATCCATTTCAAATGTTACTTATTTTTAACTAGCAACCCGCCCTCGCTTCGCTTCGGTCCATATGAGTTTTCATACAACATATTCTGTACATAATCCAGAATTATCTACCTATTGATGAAAACCGCATTAAAATCCGTTGCGTAGTTTGAAAGATCTAAGCATTACATACAGAGGGACAGACGGCGGGAAGTGACTTTGTTTTATACTATTTAATGTAAAGATTATTAGTTTTTATAATATAATTCCGGAGATAGTTTTTTCATTTGAAGCAAATTAAATACTTAGCAGAAAGCGGAGCGAATATATATATGAATATAAACAATATCATTGTTTGCTAGTAGGCACAATATACTCGATTTAATTAACAACGTTTTGACGCCAATTTATAAAAATATAACACAGAGTAGGTCATGTGAGAAGCAACCTTTCTCAACCGATGGTCAAATTAGAGGTCCGAGGATACAAGATTAACATGTCACGGCCAGACGGAACCCGGGAGGAAACCCAACCTGTCTTTAACTCACAATATCTCAAATTCGACAGACCGTGCTAGCCGATTATTTACTGCTCTCTCGAGTATTATAGAAAAATAAATAAAATGTACAGTCGCCAGCACTAGTATATTAACCTGTATTAGAATCGAAAATATCTGACATATCTCTATTACTATAGTATGGTAAAAGAGCATGTCAGACATTTTTGAGCGCACAATCAATTTACATAATGGGTTGGTAATTGTTGGCGACTGTACGTACCTATCCGTTTACCAATTCAATTCAATCACCTTTTGATAAAAAAAATATACATTCAACAGTGCAATAACCGATCGTCAAGATAACCATTTTCAAAATCAGCTATTTGACGTTGAACCAATGTACATTTACGAAATGGTCTATTTAGGGTTTTCTTATTAGGATAAATCGTGTAGACTCCACGCGGGACTAATTCGAATAATGGATCTCATTACAACTAATGCCACTTTAATTTATTTACTTACATTCCAAACACATTTATCTAGTGATTTAAAACATCTAAATGTACGTCATTCTACAACAAGATTATTCTTAAGTCACTAACAGCCGCACTAAGAGTCAGTTAATGCGTTGTTTCTTAGTGACGATTTTTCATACACAAGTTTGAAAATAGAACGAGTTAATGGTTTCTAAAATGTGTCTGAGTACTGCGTTACACCTCTCCTAGGAGGCCCTAACCAAGATGCATTATGCTAACTAGCGTTTCTATTCGTTTCGTTTTAAAACCCATCGCGTAACTGGTAGATAACGTGATACGAGGGGTCACGTGATATACCAGTGACGTGGTTGGTTTAAAAATAAAACGAATAGAAACGATAGTTAGCATAATGCATCTTGGCTAAGCCCTCTGCTTACTCTGATTCGTTTCTAATAATCCAAAGTTCTTGATAAAAGGCAAAAGTTTATCAAAGGTCAGCTTATCTTATTTCATAGAACTAACACAAAGTTGAGCTTATAGTGTAATAATTTAGTTTAAGATAGTACTAGTGGCACTTACCAGTGTTCAAATTGTGATATAGAGGTCACAGGTTCGAACCAAGAGATACGCTCTATTTATCCGTGTAATTATCAACTAATGATTTCCTCTTCGATAAAAAATAGTGTAATAACATCCACGTATCATTATTACACTGCATTCTGTTCCGGATTATACCGGTATTAGCTGATCTGATTCAGAGCAATCTTGATAGATTAAATGTAAATACGACAGATTAAAATTTGCTGTAACGCCCTCCTTATGGGTTGTGGTTGGGTTTTCTTTGTAGGTGACATGTAAGATCAATAACAAGGAAATGTTTCAGTTAATGTCTTAAGCTGTAGGTTTTAATGTAGAGACTAAAGCTTAGTCAGCCTGTCGTTATTTCCGTCACTTAGATTTCATTTCATCATATTGAAACGGGCTTACATCCGAGTAGATTGTATCAAACGCGTGAATAATGATACGTTCCAAAAAAATGTTTTTTTTTCTAATTTCGTCTAATCATAGTCAGGCATAATAGGTCAGACACCGTGGAATTATCGAACACTCTGGTCAGATTACATGCACCTTTAAAACACCGCATATTTTTGACAAGCCCCCCAGGTACTGCTTTTCACCGCACCTACGAAACACTCCAGCCCCGCCGGCTCCGGCACCGACAGCCTCTTTCGAAGGATCAAAACCACTTTTGCAAATAAATGGAGTGAAAAGACCATTTGTCATTCGTATAACAAAGATTTACCGACTAATTTGCTACTAAACAGGTGTATGTAGACGATATTTCCATAAGTTATTAAACGTAACGAATGGGCGGGCCGACCGCGTCCGCGCTGCGGAATACCGATCAGCGGCTTTGTTGTGCAACCCGATTCGCTATCGTTATCGGTTTCATTTGACGTACTAAATGTGTTTTGGAAATTCGAAATTTAGAATGTGTGACGATGAGTTTTATTATACATATGTGGTAATTATTGAGGTATGGTAGATTCATCTTGACACTCCAAATGTGGCCCAAGACAAGATGGATTGCGAGAACGTTATCGTTATCGAAAATGTAATGATTGACGTTAGCTGCCGGACGTTCGCATCGAGCGCTTATATCAATTAACTTTGACAGTTTTTGAAAATCGTTTACGTTAGAGTTAGGTATGCATCTTGTCTAACCTTGTTGGACGGTTGATGTATGGGCGGCATCCTCCCGGATAACAAAAAAACTTAAGTAAGTAAAGTATGCTATTACGACTTAGATATAAAGCTATGTCGCATACTTTATGAAACTATGCCTCAATTAAACGTGATACCTTAATAACTGTATGACATTATTACAAGTTTTTAACCTCTATCGCTCAGAATAAGGCCGCGATACTCGTAAACTTGTGTGGCACGACCTTGTTAATGCAAGCCACAGTACCTGGTGGCCTAATTCTGAGACCGTCCTTCGGCTCCCTGAATATTTAAACTGGCTGATACAATTCCGAGATCGAGATCCGTTTAGTTATGTAGGAGTGTGTTTGGGGACTCTTGAAACGGTGACCTTTACAACATTAATGTTGACTCCGAAATTAATATTTTTTTACAATCGTCACTGTTTGATTTAACGAATGGCTGTATGGTTTACTGCTCTTGTGATTTTAGACGAAGCACGTTGCGGATAATTACTTTACTAATTTTATGACTACCTAAGTGAGGTTTGATTTTTTGCATAAGTACTGTGCCCTACCTACCTCACTGTTTAACGACGCGTGTTGGTGATGATTTGCATGTAACTACATAATGATTATGTATCCATCCCTTCATAGCGATTGTTAAACTTCTCATGTGTTCGATATCCGACGATTCCATCTCCATGGCAGACCTATATCTACAGGATGTCCCAAAACTTTATTTTAGGTTAAAAGTTATTTTAGGTTTTCCTGTAATCTACAAGCAATGAACTATATTTAGTAAAAAAAAAATTAGGCTCATTGGTTTCGAATGGTCAATTTTTGTCTTCATTCATGAATAAAATCAAAACTATTTATTTTACAATAATAACAAAAAATTATTTGAGATCCTCATAACGAGTCTTGACACAGTAAGGTTTGCAAAACTTTTTTTTTTAAATTTTCTTATTTGTCCCCCGAAAATGATCCTTAATTAAAAAATATTTATTAAATTTGCACATCTGTGTTTGGGTCATCAATTAACATATGTGTACCAAATTTCAACTCAATCGATCAAGTAGTTTCGGAGCAAATTGGCTGTGACAGACGAACGGACAGACGCACGAGTGATCCTACAAGGGTTCCGTTTTTTCATTTTTTTACGGAACCCTAAAAATAAGAAAGCCCCTCTACCGGTCCAGAATAATATCAGAGACTTAATATTATGAATCGAACCAATGATTTCCATCTTATTCCTACAGTTGTTTGTAAATGCACTTGGATTAACTTTTGGTAGGTACATATCGGTCTCGTGAAAAGACTCGCGCTAGCTTAAGTAGGTGTTATTAGTTCATCAGTATAATAATTAGAATATTAAACTAAATCTATTTTAACTTTACATAGCACTGGGCCTGGGCTGGTTCACCCCCACTAGACCGAATATTATAAAAGCATATTTCATTAGGCATGCAAATTGTTTGATACAGTTTTCATTAGCCCTAATGTCATGACAGCTTAAGTTGTATATATGTCCTAATTGATTACTAGACCTAATGTTTACTTGTACTAAACATTAAATGCTATAATACTACTAAAAGGAACTAATTATGATTATTCCTAATGATTAATAGACGTAATAGTCGTAAGACTGTTCGAACTAATCATTGTTTCAACGAATTTAAAATTAAAATTATACTCAATTAGGTTAATTTTACCCACATAGGGTACATTAGGTTAAAGTAGCGACAAGGCGCGAAGCGCGAAGCGATTAAGTGCGACATTCCCTGATTCCATACCAAAATTGACCCGGTTTCAATTCCTTGGCTCTGAATGCAACAATAATAAAACTCGACTGAATAATAAAGGATTCCGCTAACACTGACACCAGCGCTAAGTTTCTAGTGAACTTTACGGACCCGTCAAATATTTTATTCTGTATCAATTTGTTTCTATTAGATTACAATAAATAAATGTTGGTTTCTCTCAAAGAAAGTTTGCTACCTTTATTCCGCAAAATACAAAAAAAAATACGTGGAACCAACAGTAACAGCTAGTATTACGTACAATAATTAATATTATTAATTGTTACATACAAATTAGTGACGTTATAAACCAATGCAACTCAAAAGTCTACCCGTGTCAGTCAACACATTTTTGACTGTGAAACCCATTTAAGTCAAAACGCTCATTAATCATTCCTTGTTAACTTAATAACCTTAAAGGCAGCCTTAGTTAACTTATCGTACCTATTTGATCAAAGGTCTCTCCAACATGCGTTCGACCCTGGCTGCAGGTACTTAGAAATTGACCCCTCGTTTCAAGTGTCAACTTGCAGGAAGATAGATAACGCGACACATTTGCATACCACCGTTATTATGCGTGCGTGGACGAAGGCCCTTAACCATATATTTAATAGCAGAATTCGCCTGCGACTTCGTTCGCGAAGAAAATGATAAGATTTTTCTCGAATTTTTGTAAAAAATTCCGGATTAAAGAGTAGTTGTCTTTTTTCTGGAGTTCAAGCTCTAAATTTTTTAAAGCGCTTTTGCCGTAAATACAAAAAACCGAAAAATTCACACTCATTTATACAAAATAAAAATAAATTGAAATATGTTATATATTACCTGCAACTATTCCTTTGTGCCTGTTCTTCGTAGGTATTTTTTTCTTATGCGATTTTAGTCTTTTCTATTGTATTTCAGTATGATTTGTCATTTTATGTCTAAATATGTGGTAATATATTTTTACCTTCTAATATGTACCTACTTAACAATGTCGTCAATATACTTACGTAAAAGTTAGATGAACACGCTAAGCTCAAATTGTATGTTAAGTTTAATACGAATAAGATACGAGTAATGAACTTTAATTGTACATACAACACAACACACATTATTCATTTTAGGTACGTTTGTAAGTTTGTTCGTTTTAATACAGAACAGTTACTTAATATGATGATTTTATCATTCGATTAGGTACATGTCTTTTTTAGTACGGACAAACTTGTAGTCTAGAAAACAGAAGTTTTTTTTTTGTATTATTGGAGAAAATAATTAACATTGAGACATAAAAGACGACTTATATTACTGTTATATTGTTAAAATTAAAAGCTTTCTCTTTTTTTGAACTTTGTCAAAAATCAAATTATCGTGGAAAAGGGTATCCTAAACCCTCGACGTTAGCAGTCACGACCAAATTTTATATTTATTAGTGATGGTATCAAAGGTAATTAAGGCGTAGGTATAAGAAAATATTGGATAAAAGACGCTCATTGTCATGATCATTAAGATAACACTCAGTTCATTGCATTTCTTTTCAACACAAAATGAATTATCATACGTGACGCCTTCCAGAAATCATTGTTTAGATCATTAGTGTTAAGCGCCTTCTCGACGATCATTTAGTAATCATTTAATGATTGAAGCCTGAGCCTATTACAATGTGGTTATACAGCCTGATTCACATAGATACGTGAGATAGTAGTACGAGCATATCTAAGTGGACTATACATAATCCGACAAGCCGATCTAACATGGGTCTACACAGACCCAGGGTGACATCCAGTGACGTAATCACAACGAGCAGGGTTCAACTTGAAGTTTGCTGATGCCGTATTATGCGTGGTCATATCTCATATCCTGCCGAGTTCCGAGCAGTGAAAGGGACAGAGTTATAGCAGTCGTATAGCTCTATCCCTATCTCAGCCAGGGACTTGGTTGGTTTTGACACGTCATCGTCATATTACGGCTTCTGGGGTTATTCTGTTACGCATTAAAAGCGAGCTCACTCGATCAAATCCGCGTAACTTTCCCATGCCCGCAGAGTTCACGAAACGATACGCATGTATGACCCTGATTTCCCAAGGCAAAGCTGAGCCAAGGTCATTGCCAAGAATTCGTGCAATGTGAGCAGCACAAACCAACAATAGAGTGTAACATGATTTGTAAATGAGTACTATGATACAGATCCCTGAATGTATCTAGCTGTGAACTCAACAAATACCAGAACAAAGATACAGCTGCTTTGGCGCGGGATTGCGAAAATAGATCTATGTCGTTAAGAAAACTACTGTGAAGCAGTCTTTATACGGGTGCATGTTTTCCAGCGTTAGTGTTAGTTTACGAAATTAGAATGCGATAGCCATCCCAAGGCTTTTAATGGGTGGTCTGGCAGTCACCTGGAGTCCCACATAACCACCTGGGTTCCCCTTGACTTTTCTTGTATAATACGGCTAATTCAATCGAACAAGTAACGTTTAGTAGGTATATTAAATAATAACCACTGAATAACTTTAAGACATGTCTTTAAAGTGGAAATTATTAATCTGTATGACACGAGCTAGTCGAGTGCTCTGTCTAACTTTGGATCCCCGGTAATGGAAGTTTTATATTCCGTAATCGAGCATCAAAGATGTGAAGAGTGCGGTTGGGTTTTTCAAAACCTGTTTACTTTTTGTGTCACTTAGACAATGTTGTGGTCACTTGACGTGTCTACTTATTAACTTAGGTACTTTTAATAAGTACATAATTTATAACATAGGTAAACAAGTGACAATATCGCTAATTATATCGCTTATTGCGAGTAATAACTGGTCAAAACAACCGATAAACATGTAAAATATTGTATAACGTAACTTTTCGGTTCGAGACAATAATAAAGTATGACGCGTGGAACTAATAGGCCCACAGACAGGACTTAAAATATTCTCTCGCTAATGACGTTCACGTATTTCAGAACTAGTAGATAAGTGTTTGTTTGTAAAGAACCAATTTATAGTAAGTAAGCCTTATCGTTACTATTCCTATGCATATGTCCTCTTTCAAGAATCTTTTGATCAAGTTAAGATCAGATAAGATCGATACTCAAAATACGGTTTTGTATAGAATAGAATAGAATAGAATAACTTTATTTAAGGCTACAAGGCCCATGCATATTTACAAATACCTTACAGACTAACATACATAATAATACATAACATAAAATTATCACAACTACTAATACACTTTCGCGTAATTCGTGAACCTATTTTTTTTTCCAATTTAGGTACCTTTCAAGACGAAATAAAAGAAAGTGTTTTTTAATAAAATACAGTTTTTTATATTTTTATCTTTTACTGTCGTCTATGTATATGTATACATAAAATACCCAACTCATGTACTTTGATTCACGATATTGGTACTTAATTAAAAAACATTAAGTAGTGACACTCGCGATGCTAAGTCGAATCTAACGACCCCTCGTTTGTGGAAGTCATACATATTCACGAACATTCATACAGGTCAAACATTACCCTTCTTCTTCGGCAGTCGGGTAAAAATGATAACGATTAGTAATAAATGTCAGCATTTGCATCAGAAATGCAATAAACTGATTGATTTCCTTCTCTTGTGACACGCGTTAGTAAAGTATCTAAAGACATAAAATCGATTTAATATGTAACATCAAACAAGTTACGACAAGTTCAATTACCGTGCCATTGTTTTGTTTTGCAGCTTCCTGCTTCGGATCTTCGCGTGATCTATCTCGATTGCTCGATTTATGCGAAACTAATAGATAAATACGACACCGTTAATAAGGGGCTTCTAAACGGGCCATATTTTCACTGCAATATGTAGCCGGCAACTATTGGTGTCTTTCTTTAACATACGAGTAAGAGAGGGACACCAATGGTTGCCGGCCACATATTGCAGTGAAAATATGGCCCGTTTAGAAGCCCCCTTAAGTAATTATCAGAGGCCCTAGACAAGACACGTGGCGAGATCGAATATCGTTATCTAAAATGTATAGGATTGACGTAAGCTACCAGATGGTCGTGTCAAGCGCATATGTCAGTTCCATACACTTTTGTCAGTTATCGTTTTCGACAGCGTTGAGCATCTTGTCTAGAGCCTATAAGATTAATTTTGTAAATAAACAAATTGGTTTTAAAGTTATCAATTTCGATTTTTATAACCATTTTGTCATTTTTGTCAATATAAGTGATGCGTATGCCTTAATATTTCTTCACCGAAAAAAGAAAGTAAGTAAGTAAAGTAAATTATTTATTCACAAGAACATGGGTACATAACATGATGGTACAAGGAGTTCCAACTGATTGCCATTAGACGGCGTGTAAATATCTAGACATAAAAATACTAATGCGGCTTAATTAATATGTCAAAGAAATAATGTCAATTAATTTACAATTAAATAAAATTGTATAGCTATTAAAGTATCACAGAAATAAATATATTTTTAAAAGTAATGACAGAATATGGTGACATAGAAACGAGCCCTTTATAACATCGTTTAGTAGACGGGTCGTACCTACCGTGTGCCGATACGAATTCATCATTGTCATTGGTTATTGAACCTGACAACAAGAATAGTATTGTCTACGTCAGCAAAACAATTCCTGCTCACATCGCAAATAATTATAATGAGTGAAGTATTAGGTTACCGTTCGACGCACCTTATGTCTTACCGGTAAGCAATTAATTTTAGTGGGTACATCCACACTCGGGCGGCCAAACAAACACCATTACGAGTTCTGTTATTTTCCGTTCGTAAACGATAGTTGTACAGGGTTATAATTACTTACACGTTACTTGTGTGATTTAAATAAGTAGGTATGCATTACGAACGAATAAATACTGTGAACTGTGAATGCGTAAGTAAGTTCGTCTGTTTTATTTATTGACTCTTTTAACTTGCTGCAATATTATATTATTAAAGTTTTAAACATGTACAATTTCGCAAACAGTTATGATTCACGATCGAACTGTCATTATGCTTGGGCGTTTATTACAGGAAAATATCGACCTACCGTTAAATGAAACTAGGATAATTTTTAATCGCGAACACAATTATAAATTATTACGAATTCATATTTTTATACCACGTTTTTAAATATGACCATATGGTCAACCATAATAAACCATAACACCTATCGGTCACGAAGTTAAAATGAGTACAATCGATAACCAATGACAGAGCTGACCACTAGTAGCCAAACGAGTAATTAGTAACTTTGAGTAGCAGCAATGATCTGCTTTATATCTGTTTCGTCAGTCATTGACTTTAATTGCCGTTCGTTGTAGGGAGATCAGTGCATGGTGCGGTGTGGGGTCGGCCAGTCGCGGCCGGCGTGCGAGTACCGTGTACACACGGTATTGTACATTGTATAAGGAGTATTATTTTGGGGCGCCGCAGTCCGACCGCACACAAGCTCAATCAAGCAATTGCATAGTGTTATGGGAGCCGATCGGTGGCGCGCGCCTTTCGTCCGCTCTCGCCGCGCCGCCCGCGCACTCTCGTCTCGCAAAATGACCGACCTAGTGCCGATGTAGTTGCAAATCAAAAACGTTCAATATGTGTTGTGCTAGATTCACCAACTACTTGTTCCACAAGTTAAGGAAGTACACATGTGGATTTGCCAGCCGCGAAAGTGAGTATTGTCTCATTGCTTTTTGTAAAAACGATTTTTGTCGGTGGCATTTCTTTACGGCCGATGTTTCAGCGATAACAGCTATCGGGCTTTTAATACGGTTTATATGAATTTCATTTCATTAGTCGGTCTATTTATGCGGTAGTCACACATTACTGGAATCTAAACGTATGTACTATATGAACTGTTTGTTATGATAGCATATAATTTTGTTGTAGAACTCGACTCACGCAACGATATTTTTTACTTGACTTATATTATCAATCCACATCAGAGACATAAAATCAACTATACAAACGTCTTTTTCTGGAAACTACTTTCTAGTTCTTGCCAGTATTTCTCTATGGCTAGGTAAAAATAGACACTACTTTGAGGTTAAAGGCAATACGAACTAATTTGCAATTGTAAATACCTAGTTTGTCAAATTTTATATTTATGTAGTTGACGTCGTGATGACTATCCTTACGAAAGAATAATATTTGCTTGACTTTTACCGTCTTAAACGTACTATTACTATAAAGCAGTTTGGAGTGTGATGAAATGACTTTAATACAGTTGTTTGCACATTCGATTTCTACTTTAAATAAGTAAACAAATTTCCCACAATACCTACTAAATATTAATTCTAGTCTTCTTTATAATACTTTTTGCACATTTTATAATTAAACAATGAGAGAAAAAGTGGTACAATCGTCGGAAGAAACTCCGTTGATGACTATGAATGAATTCGATTCATGCTAGCCTTGATCTTAGATAACATCAATATAGGCACGCAGATAACTCAATACTTTTCGCAAGACATTTTTAGTATAGGTACTTAGGTGTATAGCGCAAAGGTCCTTAAAACGTTACTCGGTATTTCTCTCTCACTCGCTCTTATACGTTCTTATGCTAGTCAACCCGAGTTTACGGGAACCCGAAGGACTTAATAAAGTCCTTATACACTGTAGCTTATCTAGTACCTAAGTCAGTCTATTTTTGTCATCAAGGACATGCAGGTACTAGGTAGGCTCATTAAATATTATCGTCTGAGATCAGGTTTTGGTTGCAAACATCGGCTCATTTAGGTTTTATTTGCATTAAAACTTAATTATAAAAATATAAATATTTTACTTTGTGTCGTGTGGAGTAAATTATATCCTATTCGGCATTCCTTGTTAATCACAATTTTCCTCTTTGGCGTATATATTCACATAAGTTAATGTCATTAAAAATCCCCCTTACCGTAAAAAAAATAAGGATAAATTTCGTCAAAGTTATCCCAGATGTCGACCTTTTTCTACCTACGCCGATATACATTGTGTGTGTCCGAAAACCGTGCTCAGAGATTTTATTGCCCTATCTCAATTTGAAAACCGCGGATAGATTTAGTTAGTTTGGCCTAACATTTAACCTTAACAAATTTTTAGTTAGTTTGGCCTAACATTTAACCTTAACAAATGTTTAGTTAGTTTGGCCTAACATTTAACCTTAACAAATTTTTAGTTAGTTTGGCCTAACATTAAACCTTAACAAATTTTAACCTAAGGCAGTCAAGTATGTTTTGTGCTGCTGCATTTATTTATCTATTCGAACTTTATTGCACAATGAACAAATTAAATAGAAATGGTGTACTTAATGTCTTGAAAGGCATTTCCTTCCAGTCAACTATTAGGTCAAACAGAGACAAGTAGAGGTGGTGAATAAATTTGATGTAACGTTTAATTGATAAATTACATAATATCTTATACCAAACAGTATTTAATACATTATTCTTACGGCAAAAATATAAAAATATAAAATATAAAACATGCGATGTATTTATTTTTGTTACATACATAAAGAAATAATGATTTAAATTGAAATACGAATTTGTGTAATACCTACTTCACTACATAAAAACTTATTTTGTTATTAACGATGTATTTCGGCTTACACAAAAGATCCCATAGGGTCGAAGTATATCCGTAAGGACCCCGCCAATAAGATAAACGATGTATTCAATAGTTACTCGCTAGGCGGTGTTAGTGGTAACGACGGTCGTCAAACCCACGTCGGTTCTTGTTTTTTTTTAGCTTTGCTTGCGATTATAGTAACTAAGAAATTACGAATTACTGCTGTCACAGATCAACGCATTATTTACGAATAGGTATAATAGAAAACTACTTTACTGTCAAAAAGCTAGTAGGGGGTATAACATAATAAGTTCCTTCCTCTTTAATAGGAGGTATTTATTTAGTTTACTATTTCAATATTTTATTAATAGTCATAAAACTTACTAAAGTAAATATTTATTCAAAAGCCGTGTTAGAACGGATGTCTGAAACGTATCGATATGGCCTTGAGATGTTAGGCATGTAGTATGAAGTGATAAAAATAATGAATGTTTCCGTAGGTACCTATTGGGGACCTATTGAAAAAGGATTATAAGTCGACTTGAATCGTATTTAAAAAGAGTATATACATAAACGTAGTATACTAGACTTAAACCCTTTTTCACTTGATCTTCAGGAGACTTACGACTGTCCATAATATAGGTTTATTAGTGGAAAAAATATGTATCCCTGTTGTAGTTCTAATATGTTAATTCTCCATTGGATAATATATTGTATCATGCCGAGACCGCTTGATGAATTCTCGATTCCAGCACGCACGTACGTGCCCCACCGCTTTAAACTTTATCGATCACAAACATAAACAAAGAATAAATCTTGCATGTCAATTTTATTTTCAATTGAACAAATAAACCGTATCAACCTTGACACCGCGGCCAAACATTATCCTTTTGTCTCAATTGAACCGTAATTGTCAGAGACGTCTTCAGTTCTATTCTGAGACACAATTTGCACCTAAGATCGTCGCCAAATTGCACCGTAACTGGATGTAGGGGTTAACTTTGTTAACTCAACTACCAAAATGCTACAATCATTGCCCCGCCAACACCTTTTACAAAAATCATGCGATAACGCAATACCAAATCAGAATATTCCAGAAAGCTACTATATTCATATTAATTCCAGTAAACTTCAATACGAAAACTAGTAACCAATTATCATTAGTAACCATCCGTTTCGTTGGTAAGTATTAAAAAAGTATTATTTATATTCAACTCTGAATTATTGGGATCTAAATCATTATTTGTGTTTGTGTTGTGTGTGACTTGTGTCGTGCTGTGATGTGCTCGCCTACAGACTGCATGGGGGAAAACGCGGCACCCGATTACTCCAGTAATCACTAACCACATCGATCGCTCTTGAGGACAATACTTAACCAAAGACTTCACAATGCCGAGGGGTAAGTACCTGCCTTATTCGCAGAAAGTCGTTCATCATCAAGGTTTACGAATATTTAAACACGGACCACAAAGGCGGATACAGAAAGGTTGATGACGATATAAGTAGTTTCTTCGAATCTGCATCTTGCATAATCAGCGTATAGATTCAATTCGTTCATAAAAATAGTTTTCGTACATTATAATCTAATCTCATGTACAAGAAACGAGTGAACTGATCGAAGCTTTTAATTGGTGCGGGGGTGTGCGGCAGCGCTCACGTGTCTCAGTCTCGTGACATCGTACATACGGTTCAATGCTTCTTGCAAAGTTTAAGGTCAATCAACAAACAATCAACGGAGATAACAATCCGATCGGACTTTACTAACCCATTTGCCAAATAGTGATCAAATAAACCAGTTATTTGAATCGTTGGTACACTTACACAGATGCCCACTTTTCAGAGTTCAGTTCGAATCGCATCCCCGGTGCCCATAAGCGGTAGCTAGACACTTTTATAATGGTTCCTTTCCAATGATAATTTAATTTCAAACGGAAAATGACGTTTAATTAAAGTTCCAGTCGAACTCGGCAGATAAATTAATATCTTAGCTGGAACAGGTGGCCTGGCTGAAGGAGAAATATATATTGATGATATATTAGAGGGTAAACAAGACGTCGAGCTTTGTAATGACCGCTGAGCAGATGATTTATCAAAACCGTTAAGTCGCGGAACGACACAGGTAAACTCGATTAAAATAAAGACATTTCTAGGCTACGTAGTGATACAGATTATTGTACAAAGGCGGAATTGGTCGCATGACGGCCTGGCGATTTTGTCATTAGACCAGTGTAGCACGAACTGACTCAGTTGATTGGCGGTCTCCAGTTACGTCGTTGACGCCATCTGAATCAATGAAGTGCCATTGGCTCATTGTTTAATCGTTTGTTTTATCAGCTGTAATGAACATACTCATGCTTCGTTCTTGCCTCTCGTTAAAACGCCACATACAATGATACATCAAAACTTCAGCATTTATTTGGCTTGGAGCGTGTTAAATTTAAGAGTTTACTTTCTTTTATTTTTGTCTGTATTATTTCCAAGAATTATGACGCTAAACTCACTGTTATTTGTAATTCAAATCAAGCTTATTGTCCTTGTCGCGATCGAAATTATTTTCAAGTAAGCCATACGAGCACGAAGCGCGGACGTTATTTCACACTATAAACAGGAAACGTTTTACATTAAACAGTACAGTGGAAGCGTATGCAGTGGAAAGAACAATAACATTGGCTCGAACGCCGGCCGCTATTGTGAGAGCCGCTGAATGTCCACACATCCATATATTTTGGAATGACTGAACTACATATTGCCGTTTGATAAGTTAGTGACCTCGGCTATTGTTAAAACATGTTCACTTTATTTCCAAAACGAATAATATTTATTCAACCGTAAACGATCTTGCGTCTAGACGAAATGCAACATTTTATTTGATGTCACACACGTCAACCTATATGATCAGGCTCGTAAAGCACGAAACTTACACAGCAAAGCAGCCTAGTTAAAAAAACATTTATAAGGTAGGTAAGCTGCATAGTCATGGAAAGCGCGCACAGTATTTAGCATTAATTAGCTTACAAAGAGAACCTCTTTCTAGTCTATTCACCTTTGAAGGAACCGCTACAGCATTATTCATTCATCAGTCTGCCATACCTAATACAGATAAAATCGTTGCCCAAAATATGTGACTCAAGTTATTGTAATCATATTGACAATTTCTCAATGTTACAATTTATAATTTGCTTTGGGAAGAAAAGTGATATCTTAAGCTATTAAGATAAGTGTTCACTAGCAATTCCCTGCTGTATCTTGTTTCGTCAGGGCGTTACCGCACCGCGTCTGAAAATACGATCCGAAAATTATGTAAATAAATATTTACATATATCTAAAATAGCCATAGTATATTATTTAGGGTTACGTACTGGCACTACCAGCTCTCGATTTTAGACCGTCATTGGCATCGGACTCCATTATTCCTTTTTCCGCTAACAACCCTACCTCCACAGTTCTACAACATTAAGCTTCCCCGTCATTACTCCTCAGGGTTTGCTACGCATTTGCAGTCCTGGGAATGCAAGTCTATGGATTTCAAATACCACTTACCATCGAGAGGCCTGTGCGCTCCTTTGCCTTCTTCCCATAGTAAAAATGTATAACCTTATCGTTCACTTACAGGCGACGCCGATATGGCCCTAAAGCAGGGCAGCGGCACGGGCAAAGTCCACTTCGGTGGTTTGGACGATGTGTCCCTGTACGGCACGCCAGTGGAGCCCGCGCCCCCGGTGTCCGACGCCAAGCAGGGCTTCCTGCGCAACCAGCTGCAGGCCCTCTTCCAGCCCACCGACAACAAGCTCGCCATGAAACTCTTCGGCTCCAAGAAGGCCCTCATGAAGGAGCGCATCCGGCAAAAGGCGGCTGGCCATTGGGTCATACATCCGTGCAGTAGTTTCAGGTTAGTCCCGTGCAATATTTTTTTAATATTATTGATGTCCTGATCAGCTAGGTTAAATTTGGATTTGGAAATATATGTATCCGAGATTCACGATAGCGTCCGGGTTTCACCGTAGCCAGCGTTTTTTTTATGTATATGGCCCCTTAGGTAATGTGAGCAAAATAGTTTTATACCTCTACTATGGTCCCCCGGGGCTAACGATAAGTTGAGCGAGAAAGTGACAAAGTATACGGAGAGAAGGACAGGGAAGATCGATGTCTTACTTCTAAATAACTCTCACGATAATTGCGCGAGTCCTTGTGACCTTCACGAAATACATTATGAAGAAGACGATAGAACCGGTCAGCTCCGGAAATTAAAAGGTTCTAGAACGATGCAGTATCTAATTTACTAAGCAATTCAAACTATGCAGAAAAAAGTAATTAAATATAGGAATATATTACTAGACCTAAGGCCGTCATAACACTCATAACTTCCTCGATTACGCTATTGCTAAATAAATTACAAAATCATTAATTGTATAAAATTTATTTAACTAAAAAATGCTATGCAGTGTCGTAATATCATTATATCATCAACTATAAAAATAAAGTGTTTACAGTTGTATTTGAGTCCCAATTATAGATTTGTCATGCAACATCCTTTCTCTAGAAGTCTATTATTAGAAAGTAATTGCGTAACCAAAAGTTGAAGTTCCTACTTTTACATTTTGCGTGACTATTTTATATGTTTGTGTTACAAACTTAAACAAACAGCTGATTGAGAGCTTTACACAACAGAGTAATACCTATTAATAACCGGTTTTATAATGCGGACCGTGCGACTATACTAACATAATTAATAATAGTTATTATTATTTTGTACCTAACGGTTTTATTCTGGAACTTAGTTCAAACAGGCTTGTGCCGCATGATAGCAGGCGGACTACTTATACATACTTATACATAATCACTTCTGCAATTGTACAATTAATGTATTGACTACGCCAATAAATACACATTGTTTATAGGAACATTACATGACTAATCTTATTAATATTCTTGCTTTATAACCATTAATGTAGATGATTATTTACTCTACAATATCTTTACCTACTATAAAGGAGGGTCAGAGTAGCAGAAACACTTGCAGCACGTTTAAATGGTTTATTTTTAAATAACAAGTTAGTATCACTTTTTCGATGTCTTAACTCTTTAGCAGATCAGTCCAGAATGCCGTCCCGCCATATTTTACTTCTATTTATCAAGTCCATAACCGTTACATGTTTTGAAATACTCTTTAATATAAATTCATAGACACTAATCAAAAAGCAATTACAAAATAAGTTTAATATTGTTAATATAAATAATAAAAACCATCCTAATTTTTAACTACTTTATAGCAATAACATTATTCAACAAAATATCAAACAGGATATCCGGTAAAAACCTTACACTCGTCCATCCTGACGCGTGTGATGTCCTCACACACGCAACCTTACACTCTGGGCTATCTGTACAGAAATATGTCATATTTGATAATCATTTAACAATGACTACTTTGTACCTAATATCATACTAAGAAACGATATCAATAGATTAATAAGCTCGCCGCAGTATCCGCAGCTTATCTCATCGCAGCGTTCGCAAGCTCAATATCCCGCAGTATCCGCAGCTCGTCTCGTCGCAGCGTCCGCAACCTCGTCATCCCGCAGTATCCGCAGCTCGTCTCGTCGCAGCGTCCGCAACCTCGTCATCCCGCAGTATCCGCAGCTCGTCTTGTCGCAGCGTCCGCAACCTCATTATGCCGCAGTATCCGCAGCTCATCTTATTGCAGTGTCCGCAACATCAACATGCCGCAGTTTCCGCAGCTCCAACATGCTGCAGTATCCGCAGCATCACCTAAAACAAAAGTTCAGGCAGTATTTGTGGTCCCCCGAATTTCGGAAAGAAACATTTTATATCTTTTCAATATTTTATTACCAAATAGCAATCGACCGATAACAATTTACCACTAACTTATTATTTTACTAAACATATTAATAAAATACACTTCTTATGTACCTAATCTTATTTCAAACAATACTAGACTCTTATCCATATTGACAATACAACATTATCTCTTAATCAATTACCTATATTGTTACTTTGTATGCAGATCTAATGCAGCCAAATGTATCCATGGCTGCATTCTATCAGCAGAAATTGTAGTCTTATACTTTCTTTTATTTTTTCGTTTAAAGCCTTCTACATCCGAAACTTGGTAACGGTCGTTCCCTAGAACCTTTACGACTCTAAAAGGCCCTATATATTTATCCAGTAACTTTTTGCTTTTGCCATCATTATCATTACTAACCTTTGTTATCTTTACTAAATCTCCTTCACTATAAGTGGTTGCCGGCTTTCGGCTCCTATCATAATATTTCTTTTGTGACGACTGACTGTCCGCAATATTTTCAATCGCCTTATCGCGAATTTCGTCTATATCAACATTAGATCGAGTGACTTGTAGTATAGACTCGAACTGACTGTTAATCTCGCCGTTCATAGCAACCCCAAACAAAACCTCTGCCGGGGTTTTACCTATTGACTTCTGCAAGGTATTATTCATGCCCCACTGAACTATTCCGACTGCGGTATCCCAAACTTTTTCGTCTAATCCGTGATTTTGGGTACTTAATGATTTGAGTATCGTCCTGTTATACCGTTCAACCTGCCCATTGGCCCTAGGGCAGGCGACTGCATTATGAACTACTTTAATTTGTTTGTCGTGACAAAAATCCTTAAAGGCGTGTGAAGTAAAACTACTGCCTCTGTCACAGATTATTCGGGCCGGGGTTCGAAACGTGTAAAATATGTCATCTAGGGTCTTAATTACATTCCGAGTTTTCGTGTCTCTGACAGGCTTTACAAATACATATTTTGTAAAGGCATCAACGACGACTAAAAGGTATGCATTACCACTTTTGCTTCTAACAAATGGGCCAAGGTGGTCGATATGCAAGGTATTAAAAGGCGTAGATACCTTTTCAATTGGGTGTAAATATCCCTCATTAGCATTAACATTATCATTATGATATGCACAGTTAAGGCAAGCTCTCACATACTTTTTAATGAAATGTCTCATATTCTGGAACCAGTAGGTCTTTTTGATACGTTGAAATGTTTTTTCGAAAGCGAAATGACCTATGTCATCGTGGTTTAGCTTACATATCTGCCACCTTGCCCCATTAGGTACTACCCAGCGCAGCTCTTTCTTGTCGTGATCAATATACCTGTATAGCTGATGGTTTTTAATTACGTAATTACTTTTAATCGACTTAACTTCTTCCTGACTATCTGTGGTATTCAAAATCCGTGTGATACGACCTAATTCCTCATCGCCTAATTGTAGTGTCAGTAACCAGTTGTCTACTTCAATATGCATAACGTTCGGAAAGAACTCATTACGCGACGCGCAATCGTCTACTAGCGGTGTGTCACCTAGGTTACGGCTAAGAGCGTCTACGTGGTTCATTTTCGTACCCGGTCTGTACTCAATCTCATACTGAAATTCTTGTAGTTGCAACCACCATCTAGCAATTCTAGGTATGAGGTCACGTTTAATCAGAGTTGTTCTTAAAGCGCGGCAGTCCGTAACAATCTTAAAAGGTGTTCCGAGAACATACACACGAAATTTCTTAAGGGATTCTACAACGGCTAATGTTTCTAGCTCGTAAGCATGGAAATTTTTTTCTTCAGGGGCAGTCTGTCGACTGTAATAGGCAACTACACGTAAAGGGTCAGAATCATCACGTTTTTGCAATAAAATACCAGCAAGGCCATTTTTGCTAGCATCTGTGTGCACCTCAGTGAATTTAGCGTTTGGATCATAGATGGTCAAAATCGGTCTACAACTCAATCTATCCTTTAAAACTTTAAAAGCTTCAGTTTGTTTATCGGTCCAAATGAATGGGGCGTTTTTCTTAAGTAGAGACGTAATAGGATGCGCTATGCTAGCAAAATTGTTAATAAACTTCCTAAAGTAGCTAACAAGGCCGTAAAACTGCCGAACCTGATGCTGATTCTTTGGCTGTGGAAAGTCTACTACCGATTGAATTTTCTTTTGCCCAGGGCGTACTCCGTCTGATGAGACCTCATAACCGAGATAATCTATCTTTTCAGACAAAAAAAAACACTTATCTAAGTTGAGGGTTAGCCCTGCCCTCTTAAATATCTCTAGTATGCCACTCAACTTGTCTAATCCCTCATCAATAGTACATGAGGCGATAAGCACGTCATCCATGTACGTAATGGCGTCACTAAACCTAACGGGGCCCAGCACACGATTAATCATTCGCTGAAAAACAGCGGGAGCATTTGCCAGCCCGAACGGCATGCGCGTAAACTCATACTGTCCGTCCGGGGTGACAAAGGCGGTCAAATGGCGAGAGTCTAACGATATTGGAATCTGATAGTATCCGCTAGCAAGGTCTAGGGCAGTAAAATATTTCTTGTCGGCGAGTCTACTTATTTGGTCTTCGATAATAGGCATAGGGTAACGTTCCTTAACGGTTTTATTATTCAACGCCCTGTAATCTACACATAGTCTGTATTTACCGTTCTTTTTTTTTACTAATAGGACTGGGCTCGCGTAATCGGAGATTGAATCCTGAACAATGCCCGCATCGACCAATTCACCCACCATATCTCTTACCACCTGCCTTTCGGTATGTGATAGTCGGTATGGTCCATAAACTACCGGTCGTGTATCGCTCAGTTCAATATTCATCTCCGTATCCTTAACACAGCCCAGTTCGAGTAAATTCATTGCAAAACAATCTCGGTAATCGTTAAGGAGCGTTACCAAACGTGTTTTATGATTGTCATCTATCTGGGCTTCGATCTTAATATCGTCAATATTTAAAGGAGCAATCGAATCTCCTTGAGTAACTCTTAAGCAACTGCGCACCTCGACATACTGTCTCGCTCGAGCAACGATGGTATCTCGTTCCAGATAAGCCGGCGTGCTACCCCCCTGTAGTAAAAGTAAACAACCCCTTCCCCTACTATCAAAGGAGTAAACGCCGTCTTGTATGACGATTTCGCTGCCGACAATGCCTAAAGCCGTAGACGGCACGTATAAATTACCCTCATACTTTGGTTCAGTACAGACCTCAAGTGTACATTGACCTACTATTTTCTTATCCTCACTAGATTTTAGACGTACTGTATTGTAATCAACATCCTCGTAATCAAGGGCAGGTAACTCATTATTTACTGTATGGAAAGTCAACTGTTTACTATTTTTAACAATAAGGACATGCCGCTGGTCGGTAAAATCTTGTCCAACTAGTACAGATACATTCATGAAGTGATCATCGACGACCAATGCTGTTACGTTGCCAGTCACATCATCGATTGTAATTTGTACTTCTAATTCGCCTAGAGTGGGAACCATCGAATTTCCAAAAGACTTAATTGCTTTAACGGTTGAGAGTTTGACCGGTTCTCCTAATAATACAGTCTCACTTAACTTAATGATAGTAACTTCGCTACCGAGATCAATAAAAGCATTAAAGTCGTTGTTATTCACTTTAATCCTTTTATAGTACTTCGCATCGCTACCCCCATTACAGATAACGTTAGTTGATTTGAGTTTTTCTTGAGCGTCCCTAGAAAAACAATTCTCCACCTTGTGTCCGATCTTATTACACTTGGTACATTTAATTAACGGCTTGGGGCAATTCGTAGAAATGTGACCCCTATCACGGCAGTTAAAACATAATTGAGTTGTTCTCATTACAGGTTCATTATTGTGTTTTACTTTTGAGTCTGGTAGTTTATGTGGGTAATTAAAAAAATCCTTACTGCTCGCTAAAAACTCTAATAACTGTTCCGGTTCTTTGCAACGGAGAGCTTGAGCTGTGGTTCTTAAAGTTCTATCAGTTAGCCCGTATGTGATGCAATCGACCGCGTTTTTTCCTGATATCTGACATTGGTTAAGAAGGGACATTTTTTCATAAAAATAGTTTTCCACCGATTCACCGAACTTATATTTACGTCTTAACATGTCATCTATTAATTTACCGTAATTTTGTTCGAATGGAAAAGCTGACAACAGTTTATCTTGCCATTCCCTCCACGTGAACAGCATAGAGGGTAGGCTGTCGTACCAGGTTTTCGCATTACCCGTTAATTTTTGCAACGAAAAATGTATTGTCTGAAGGTCATCCCATCCATAAATAGAAGCACATTGATTTACTTTATTTATCCATAGATCAATACGATGACCTGGTAACGACGGGTCAAAAGTAGGCACAACATTGTTATAAAAAGTAGGTTTTTTAAATGAACCGAGACTAGTAAAAATATCATGCAATTCCTTAGTATTTAGAAAAGTTTCACTTGACCTTGTCAATCCAAGATGTGGCGACTGCGGTGGGGTCGCCGTTCGCTGCGGCTCCGGGCTGCGCCGCCGCCGACGACGCTCCGGGCTGTGCGCTCGCTGCGGCTGCGCACTGCGCGCGCGGTGCTGGCTCTGACTTCCCTCGCTGCTCGGTGATGTTCGACGATGTCTGCTTCTTCCTTCCCGTGTACGTTTCGACTTCGAACGGCCTGTTGCTTCCCGCCTGCGCTTCTGCGACTGCGAATGGCCTGTAGCTTCCCGCCTGCGCTTCTTCGTCTGCGAACGGCTTCGTGTACTGTTCTTACGCTTCCGCGTGTCAGTCCTAGTCCTAGCCCGGCTGCGCTTCTCTCTGCGCTGCCTGGGCGTGGCGCGGTCTGTAGACTGGCTGCGGGAGCGTGACTCGTCGTCATCTTCTTGTACCGCGGTTTCTTCATTATTTCTGTGGTTACGGCGTTGGTTATCTTTGTTCTTACGTTTACGCCGTGATTTCTTCGTCGTGGATGGTGAGGGCGTATGAATACGTGGCATTATGTTCAGATAATCCCCACTTACTGAAGTATAAAGGAGGGTCAGAGTAGCAGAAACACTTGCAGCACGTTTAAATGGTTTATTTTTAAATAACAAGTTAGTATCACTTTTTCGATGTCTTAACTCTTTAGCAGATCAGTCCAGAATGCCGTCCCGCCATATTTTACTTCTATTTATCAAGTCCATAACCGTTACATGTTTTGAAATACTCTTTAATATAAATTCATAGACACTAATCAAAAAGCAATTACAAAATAAGTTTAATATTGTTAATATAAATAATAAAAACCATCCTAATTTTTAACTACTTTATAGCAATAACATTATTCAACAAAATATCAAACAGGATATCCGGTAAAAACCTTACACTACACAGAACAGAATAGAGCAAAAAAGGTATCTCTCTGCCCTGTTTCTGTGCCCTGTGATTCGTCAGTTCTGCTGCGGTTAAAAATGATTCATAATCTATTACGTACGTTTTCCTCCAACTTGCGGTTTTCTATCGACTATTTGCAGTTTAATAAACCACATACCGACGATTTAATAAACCCGTAAAGTTTATTATTTTATCATGTTAACATTACCAGTTTTTGTATCTTTAAATAATCCATTGTGGATTGCCACGATTCATCCCGCGCCGATCATATTGCCCAGCGGACCGTGCTTCACAAAAGAGTGTTACTTGTATAATTGCAGGCCCGCGGTGACAACTCATAACCACTTATCTAAAATGATGACTTTGATTCTATGACTATACGGAGTTACAATTTTTACTATACCTAGAATTAGTGATTATTGGCAACACAGGGGTAATTAAAACGATGCTAGAGAGTTCCTTGACTGTATTTAAAACTGAGATTAAGGTTAAAGTTAGCCTTCATCGCTTTATTTGGTATTAAACATTTACTCAGATTCAGATTTGGGAGATACAATTTTACAATGCAATACAATGTAACTATAGCTTTCTATTAGAACTAGAAAAGATCACAAAAAAAATTGTCTCCACTTATTATTAATTTGCTAATGAATTGGTATAAAATATCAAAAGAAAAGCATCGCAAGCTTATTTGTCTTTAGATGCTCCTAAAGTTTGATTCTTTAAGGAGAGTTATCGTTAGTATTTTTTTGTTAAATCTAATCAGTTTTTCACAGTAATCCTAATTTTGTATCTTAATCAAAACTGGCTGTTTTATTTATAAATTCAATTTGATTGCTTTCCTTCCAACCGTACCTGATTGTATTAATAAAAGTTACCAGAACTCCAAATTTATGTACATAAATTCAGTAAATTTCAATTTGATTTCATAGTCTCAACAATCTCAAATAGACTTTTAAAGGTCCGAATAGGAAAATGTTAATTAACAAATATTAAATGTTATTTACTTGCTACAAATATCAATGTATTTACGAATAAAATGACATGCTTGTTAGTTTCATATCGACAATAACAGAGAAATGGTGGAAATGCTCGGATGGTATCGAAGCAATTCATTTGCGTGGAACGTACTTTGTAATGTAACTAGGCAGGGTAATGGAATTGCATCCTCGCTACTCGGCTGGAGCTCGCATGGAATCACATGGAATTGCTAAAGAGTCTTGGAAGAAGTAGGTTTGTGAAACCTAAGCCTCTGCGGTCTACCTCGTTCATACCAGGCATGTTATAAAATGAGTTACTCGTATAATATAATCCTACTACGAGTCTCGTAATGTTATAAATGCAAAAGTTTGTGTGTTGTTTGTTTGTCCGTTGCAACTGCTGGACGTATTTGTATGAAATTTGGAATGGTGATAGGGTATACCCTTGATTAATAAATAGGCTACTTTCATCCCGGAAAATGAAAAGTTCCCGAGGGATTCACGATAATCAAAACCTACGCGGATAAAGTAGTTAGTTAGTAGGATTGGTAAGGTTATGTCGAGCATTGAAACTCTTTCGGCTGATGTTATTGAAACGAGCCATCTTTTAAAATAACTTACAAAGTCTTGGTGTTTAATACAAGCAGTTTCTTGGGAGATTTTTTTAATTCACGCAGCGTTTAGAGTACTTATCAAATTAATTGCAAAACGACTTTACTAATAACCGATGATTAGTTCACGGTCACGGGGATCCCCTGGGGGAACTCGCTAGATTTTCTATTTTTCGCTGATTGTACCCTATTGTGATGAGTTATAAGTTTTAATTTACAATAACGCTTCAACTAGAATTGTATACCTAATTATATACTGGTAAGAATGCTACTAGTATTACCACGGTTTAACAAATGTTACAGGAATCTAGTATAGGTAAAACAAAACACTTAAGTAAATGACCTCTTGCATGTAGTTATAACACATCTGTATCTATAGACCGTTTGGCATTCTATATTTGAAATTTGACGTAAATTCCATATTAGTTTTGAGGGCCTTTACTTAAGTTTTGTACTTATACACTTACTGACTCACCCTCAATTAGTAGTAAACATGTAGATGTGTGTATGCTAGGTCAACTAACTAGTAATAGACGAGTATGGAATGTTAAACACTCGCGTTCATACTCGGGACGTCCAACAAAACATTGTTTATTCTTATCTATACAACAATTATAACTCTGTCTCTCTGAACATCAACTTTAAACAGCAGTTGAGTCAAACATAAGAAAGACAAAGGGTAATGTTTTTCACTTAGGTAATTATGGCTTTGATTAGTTTCACATTTTAAAAATAAAAAATAAAGTCATACAGCTGTGAAACAGATAAAAACATCCGATAGGGAGCCCGTTGTTACGCATTATTTGGTATAATTATTGACAGTCATAATTTTTATATCGCTGGAACCGTAAACTTTTCAGGATTTCTTTAATATCTAACCTGTAAACAAGGCTAGGCTAGGTTGAGTTTGATTTATAAAAATGCTGAATAAGTAAGTTTCTTGAAAAAATACGTTATGACTTGCGATAAATATGACCTAAAACAGATTATTAAACAAACATGATTGCAGACGATATAAACCCTACCAAGATGCCTATTAGTCCCGCCTATTTTTGTGGAGTTGTGAGACAGTTGCGCATAAACTTGTTCAAATGTAGTGTAAGTACCTACATAAAGATAAAGTTAATTCCCTAAAGTTCATTACCTAAGTTTCATGAATATCTACCTAGGAACCTTTTAAGAAATATCAGGTCAGAAAGAAGTAGTCGCGATTATATCTGAGAGGGTTTATATAGTCTGCCATAATTATATTTGATTATAATATGTTTTTGGTCATATTTAATGTGATAACTATAACATCCAGTATCGCAGTGTAGAATCTATGTTCACTGTATAGTGTTAATTACTAAGATGCTTGGTCTACATTGACACTGTAGTCTGTAGACGAAAGGCAAGCAGTCGCCTCACCTTTCCCATTGTCTATCAACGCTCGGGACGTTAACGTACGGACTCGTTCGACTACAGTGTAAAGCAATCAACTGCGGCTACTGTAGCCGGGACTCTATTCTACGACGTTTAACAATATTGCTTTTGACATGTTATTGTATTGTTTTTAACTGGGCCGTTATTACTATCAAGTAAATGAGAGCTATAAAACTTTGGAAAAAATACGATAACAGGGATTAAAAGGAAAAAGCAATATTGTTTAACGTCGTAGAATAAAGACCCAGATCCGCGCTGGCTTATAAAAAGCTACTTACAGCCTAATTCGGCCGCAAACGTAAATAATTTAACATCCCAACTCCTTCAAAACGCAAAGCTTGTTAACTATTCCGATGCTACACAATTACGTAGATTCGCTAATGGCGTACCGTTAAATAATTACGCCGCGACTTACCGGACTAATTACCTTCATTTGTTACAAATTACAGCGCTTGGATATTAAGTTTATTAAAATGGCGGATGCAACGCTCAAACTGTGTTTCTGGGTGCTGTCCAAATATCAGTTTGTGTACTTAACAAACTTCGTTGCTAAAGGTCTTTTTAAACGACTTCAAAAAAGGAGGAGTTTCTCAATTCGTATATATATTTTTATTTTTTTATTCTTCAACATTAATAATAATAGTTTTGCGACTGACACCTGCCTTGCTTGACATTTAGTGTTTTTTAAAGATGTTATTTATAACTGCTAAATAATAATTCAAAGACCACTCTCGCTGGGCACTGTGATTCTTATTCCTTATTTTTTCTCTATTGATAGCATTTCGTGAGAACTCTCAATAAAATCAAGGTTATAAAATATACTTTTGACAACTTTATATTATTTCATTTTTATTTTACTTTTGATTTGGTACTTTTTGTTGTTATTGTCATTTGCCATTAAATTTTGAAATTAGTAATGACAAGGCGCTATTATGAAGCTCAACATGTTTCTTTGGATTCATATAAAAATAAGAACTATTCATGCACATTACAAAAAGCTTGCCCTTAGCAAGAATCGAATCTACAACTCTCTAGGCGGGCTTAGCAAATTAATCAAGATCTTCTTTATTATCTATCACCTAAACGAGGCATATATATTATGTTGTACTTCCGTTTTATAAAGTCGTGTCGGCGCTCTGTCGGATAGCGCTGTCCGATGTCCGAGGCGATGGCGACGGCTTCCGGTTTCGTTCTCGATTAGATACAGCCAGCAGCTACCTTGACAACAACTGCCTTGTCGTTTAAAAAAGGGACCACTGACATAAAAAAGAGAACATTTTAGGGCACTGCAGTTTTGTTTTTGTCAAAGTAAACGAGAGAAAATAAAAGCAACCCTTGTTTAAATAACTCAGGTGCAACAACTAAAATAAGTATAACACAATTCTTATTTTTACAATTAAAGCAAGTGCTATCAACATAGTGTTAATTTAATTTGTTTGAGAAGGCTTTTCATGCATGGACATGTTGATACGGTTGCATTTTCTAATATAAATACCGCTACCCAATATACATCAATCATCTTAAAATAGTCAGAAACATGCACAAAACTCAAAGGATACTAAGCAAAGCACGCTATTGAAAATAGACGCAACACAATGCAGTTTAACAAACATCAACAAAGTAATGAAAAGCTATTGCAGCTTATTGGCGGAACAAAGCCGCGGGCGCAACGAGCCCACAAAGGCATCTATTCCGATATAATACAATTATCCGGCAACCATCACGTCCTAGCCATTCAGGAAATGCGTGTATTGGAAGGAGATACAACTAGTTAAGATTGCCGCGGCAAATCGGTTGGGCAATGTCAAGGTCGAGGGCAAGATGTAGATGCAAGGTCCCTACTCCTCCCGTAAGCTCGGTGAGAAAAGTACTTTAGTTATTGAATAAATTATAATTGTACAGTCGGTCCGTGTAACGTGTGTGGCCTGCATATAATTTGACGTGGAATGTAATTTATACTGTGTTATATTGAGTAATAAAATCTGAATCTGAATCTGAATCTAACTTATTAACAGTCATCGGTTTTCGTTGTATTTCTAAGAAATGTGAATGACAAATACAATAGCATGGCCACTAGATTGACATTGGCTAAGCGATATCGCGGACTTATCTTTTAACGATACTTATATTATTGCATTGCCATTTCGTTTAGTCAATATTCAATGAGAGACCTTGACATGAGAGCTAGTTTAAAGGCGAATACAAATTGTAATCGTAAAAGCATTTTTTAATGTGGAATAAGTTTGACGATATATTTTTTATCCTTTTGACCCGTTTTTAGAATTCACTACCTGACTCAAAGATTCTCTCGGTCAAAAATAAGAATCATTAAATGTAGAGCATTAAACTTCGTCAAAATGAATGAGTGTTTCAAAATAAAATCGTGTTTATAATCTTTTTATACATACAACTAGCGGCACCGCCCGGGTGTATTTTTTTTTCATACAAACCTTATGAAATATACTTTACGTCCTATTCTCAGACCTACTTAATATACACACAAAATTTCATAAGGACCGATTCAAGCCGTTTATGAGGAGTTTTGTTACAAACACTGTGACACGAGCATTTTATCAAAAATAACTTTTTTTATCATTATAGTTCTGTAAAGTATTTAGTAATTTTTTAAATCGTGTTTTACAGTCAAGCATTACTAAAAAAACAGGTTAAGGTGTTTGTTCATTTATGCACACGCTCGCATGTTTTCTTTGTTATTTGGCAGGAAGCTTACATTTGCGTCGAGTTTGACGGGCCTTATTTAATAGTCTGTCTCATTTTGTAAAAACCACTGTAGGGGAGAAAATGGGTAAAAGAATTAAGAAATTCTCGAACAGCCAACTTCTTTTTCTACCAACGTCGTCGTTTCGGCGTCGGGAATGTACAAATAAGCGTATATTAACCGTTTCAAAATATAAATGAGTATCTGTTTTCACATTACACTAAAACATTTCATAAAATTAAGTTCTTGAAATATAGCTCTCGCGTTATAATAATCACACAACTTATTGCTAATTAAAACAAGGCTTTCCTTAAAGAAGTATGCGACAGTTATTACGTAACTCAGGTAAGTAATTAACAAAACGACACGATTTAATGCACTCAGGAGCCACCTTCAAGTTGAACTTTTCGATGCATGAAATGAACAAGGTTAAAAAAGTGCCTTATCATGACGCATTTCGCGACCTGACCTGTGATGTTCGACACAACTGTTATCGGGTCACTTAAATATGTTTTTTTCCGCTTTGGAATTCTGTTTTTCCGTATGCCTGATACGGAGTTTTAAAGTTATATTTGTTTGATCGATCGTTGTAGTTCAGTGACTTTTCTATTCTTTGAATATTCTTTATTCCACTGCACTCTGGGAATGGCCCATTCCGATGCAACTGACTCCATTCATTGCAAGTTCGTTCATCTGAAAATATTTTTAAACCTTACGGGCAAAAGTCACATTTAGTTACTTAGTCAGTATTTTATATTTTTAAACTTGCTTGCATTCTATAAAATGGTTACTTACTTTTGTTAATTTAGAGAACGTTTTATTTTGCGTACAGTTTCGCAGACTTTCAAGGATATTTCAAAATAATGTGATGTCATTTAAGTTATTGCCATTATCATTTATCATGCCTATAATATAACAAGCGCTAGTGTGCAGTTGAGTAGGGCTATAAGTAACACTATAAATCGTAATAGATGCTTCGGGTCTGTATTGTCTGGCATAATAACTTTTACTCATAGTGTGATTTTGGACTTCGCAAGTCATAATGTATTTTTTAAAGAAACTGTAAGGTTTTAAGGCTTTTTATAAATAAAAGCTTAACTACAAGTTAGACATTTAAAAAAAAGTTTACAACGGTTCCAGCGATATAACAATTATGACTCTCAAGAATTATGTAAACAAATTATAACCAACAAAAATTATGGGAAACAGGGTTTTATCGGGGCGGGTTAGCGGGGCCTAACTAGCCCAACCAAATATATCTCCAAGAAATATCTGAGCATGCTTCCAGACAGTGCCTTGTGATCGTTTAAGTGTCTTACAATAGTTACCGTCGGACAGCACTGTCGGACATTTCTCGAGAAGTTTTCTTGCAGATAAAGGTAAAAATAATTTTTTTTCTCTATATTTAGGTACCCCGTTAAATAGAAATATGGATTTAGAATTACAATATGTACATTTTGTATGTGTCGCTACAAAAATCTTGGACTTGTGTTCTCGACTACACCGGCAAGCCCCACCTGGCGGCATCTGGCTCGAACTAAGCCGGGCAATAACACTCGAGTTCCGCGTCTGCATGCCATTTGCTAGATGATTGCGCATTCATGTCACCGTCACAGCTGTACAGCGAAAATTGATTTCGTCGTACGTAAGGCAATATCAATAGTAGAATCACGCCCGGCACCACTGAATCCCATCAAATATTCCTCTGCTCGTATTCGACGCGAGCGATTCGTGCAACGATTAAGTTATAGCTATCGGCTTTAAATATGATACCTGCAAGTCTATTATGATCGTGTTTATCGATGCGCATAAACGTGGATAAAACATCTGTCACTTTCTGACCAGTACGTAAGTGTGAGAGTGACGGGTGCTTTATCCACCGCGATAAAGGTGATCTTAATACGGACCCTGCTTGGCTAAGGCTAAATACGTATTCGGCATATTAAAACGTAAGATAAGGTTCAAACGATTTTATATTAACGATTATATATTAAACTAGACGACGCCCGCGACTTCGTACTTACGCGTAGGATTAGTTTCCCGCTCTCCCCCTATTTTAACCTCTTAGGGGATGAATTTCCAAAAATCCCTTCTTAGTGCACCTCTAAGATATCCAAGGAATATTCCCTCCATATTTCAAGTCCCTCGGTGCAACGGTTTCGGCTGTGCGTAGATTGATCGACCAGTATTTTTTTTCTTTTATATTAAGAACTGGAGGGAAACCGCTCAAGATCGGATAGAGTGGAAGAGGGGGATAATAATATATTTATAATAATAGCGACAAGTCCTCGCTTCGCTTCGGTTTATGTGTTTTCTGTAACACCCGTACGTATAATCCAGATTTTTTATAACAACTTCAATCAATCACTCAATTTATTTGTGTTCATAAGTCATAATAATCATAAAAAGGATGTACAAATGTTCAACGTATCACTATAAACTGCCAGCAGGCGGCGTACAAATAATATAAATTTACAATCAATCTATTGATGAAAAACTGCATTAAAATCGATCGGGAAACGACTTTATTTTATACCATGTAAATTAAGATATATAAATATGTAGATGAAGTAGGTAGGTATACAAAAAAACACGTAATAAATTAAAAAAATATACAAATACAACGTTAAATTTACCCGACCTATCGATTATTCATATTCATTGTGTAACGAGCTGTAAAACAGAAGCGGTTCACGTGAAATCTGAAATTCATTAACTGTGTTTGGCATCGAATCTGCTCGTGTGCCTAAATATTATTTCATGGAACCGTCGACGGCTTTATTGGTCAGCAGAAACCTCACATTTTGCTCGTAATTAATAGGTACAAATACAAATCGCAACGCGTAAAATTGTTCATTTGTAGTTAGTAAAAATAAAAGCTTTTCGAGTGATCTATACAGTGTTTTAGCGCCTTTCTATGCCAAGAACAAAATCGGATTAACTTTTTATGAATATCAAGGAGGTTATAGTTACTGAATCAGTTCTACATCCACTGAGCGTCTAGCGGTGCCCTCATTACTACTATTATGTTTTCTAATAAACTAAAGTATCGTTTTGAAATCTAAGGATGTTTTTTGTTGTAAATAAGAGCTATCGTTACATTGGTAATGCGATAACATATCAGAAGCAATATGGTTTACCCAGTAGAATGAATGCCCTATAGAGCTAGTAGTTGCATTCTATGAATAGTCACGATGATTAAGAAATATGGATGGAACTGCCAAGACAAACCGTTCGATGCCTTTGACTGTCACTAAAAAAACGGATTTGAATATAAGTTGATTTTGCAAAAAAACAATTCACCTAGTAGATATACGTAAGACGTCATAAAAATCAAAGAGTTTTCTTAGACCAGGACCAGTTTTATTGTACAATGGTGGCAGTTTAGTTTTATCAAACTGTCACCAAAATCAAAATAGAATACACAATCAAGACAAAAACCAACCAATAAGTCGGTTTATGAAAAATCGTTTCTTACGGCCATGGGAAAATGGAACATTTTGTAAACACACCGCACCGAACGCGAGGCGTGAATCATTCTATCGATCATTTATTGCAAAAGAAATGTGAGCTAACAATAGCGACTGCGCGCCTCGACCGATTGTTACCCGCTTCCGCGCATGTAGTTTAAAAACTCGGTCTTCTCTTCATTAACCGATAAATCAAAATAGTATTAACGTTGAGACGTATTACGAGTTTTAATTGCAAAATTCAATTAAGAGATAGTGATTCGAAAAGTCTATGAGATTTCAATTATACCTACCGTCGTATCGATGTGTACAGTCAACAGCAAAATACATTATCCAACATTGGGCGCAAAAATATCTGACACGCGCCCAATATTGGATAATATATTATTGCTGGTAACTGTACAAAATCGCAAGGGTAATATCAGCCTTTAGATACAGATAGATAAGTATTCAAATAAATACTGAGTATTGTGCTGTATCATAATCGCACTGTTAGATCAAAACAGCGACAACTGAAAATACAACTGTATTTTAAAACATCTTTACACAACTTCCATGAACCTAAAACCAAACTAGCAAGTTTTTTGAGTTGTTACTGTTTCGATCCAGCAGCGTGATATCATAATGTAACCACTACCGAAACTCTACTTTTCTGGGGGTCCTGAGGGCTTATTGTCTAACGCACTCGCAATCGCAACCGGCTTCAAAGTGGAGCAATTGTTTTCATTTTGTATGCATGACTACTGACCCGCATCGAAAAGTTATTGTTTAACAGAGAGGGCTATTTTCACGAATCCTCGGTCAAAATAAAATACAACAAGCGTACAACCCGTTAAACCTCGTAGTTAATACGCGTAATATTACAACAATTTATTATGTAACACGTTGTTCCAGATCCATCGAGATTAAAAAAACCGCATTAAACTTCACATTGAACTTGACATGCGCGACTCGAGTGACTGCAGTGGTGGTCCTTGTTCCACTTTTGGAACTGATTTATTGATATCTAAGTACAGTTAACTTCGAAAGTCCTTTTTGTACTTTGGCGCCTTAATGTTAGGGGTGTTATTCTCTTAAATAACTTGCTTTTCAATATGTCAACGAATTTCTAACCCGCGAGTCTAAGAATCACCTAGCTACTTGAAAGCCCAGTAATAGCAGGGCTAGCTGTGGCCGTAAGCGAGATACATTCTTCGATCGTACTCTTTAACAAAAATGTATAGGATGGACGTAAGCTGCCGGTTGGTCGTCTCAAGCGCTTATGTCATTTCGTTCCATTTTGTTAGTTTTCGAAAATCGTTTACGTTAGCGTTATGCATCTTGTCTAGTATAGGGCCCTTGATAATTGCAGTCGATCGTTGCGAACTGACGTTTTTTATGTGTAAGATTTATTTATGTATTAATAATTAAACGTGTACCAAGCAGTAACAAACGTGTACTCTTTATTTTATTACCAAACTATAACTTCTGCCCGCGACTTTGTCCGCGTACATATCAATTATCGTTATTCCCACAAGACATTTTAAATTCCAGTAGCCTACGTGTTAAAGCAGGTTATAAGATATCTCCATTTCAAATTTCATCCAAATCCATCTAGTTGTTGCAGCGTGAAGAAGTAACACACACACAAACTTTCACATTTATAATATTTGTAGGATGTCAAATTATATATAATAACGAAGCTACTCGTATTTCATTTGGATTTCGCGACTGGTAACTATTTTAACTATTCATATCCGGTACCTGCCTGGCTTAGCTCCGGTGTATCGATTGGTTTGACCCTTGCCTCGGTGATGCTGGCCTTCCTCCATGTTATTTCATCTCGCCAGTTCCAATTTGGCGGGTTATTAACTACGTAATTTTCATTTCGCGTATAATGAACAAATGAGAGTTGTTTGTTACACATCACATCACATTAAAAGTTTTTGGCATGCGAAAGCTTTTGCACAGCCCATCATCTTGGATTGGGTGTATTTTCTCGGTACCTAATTGTTTTACCGCTAAATTTATATTTAAGGAACAGTAGGACCTTTATTCCACTTTTTTTAACTCCTCATGTGTATGAAATTATATTAACAATGCGACCGCCTTTACTGTCAAGTAAATGAGAGTTTCCATAACGTTAATTATACGATAAGGAAATGGTTAAAAACAAAGTTGTTAGAAATGCAGGCAAGTCGTCTAGGTAGTAATTTAAGGAATCTTAAATGGTTATTTCCCCATTGGATGCCATTTAACATTTCCAAGATTGATACCTACCTATTTCAAATCATGTTATACTTTAACCTTATATAAGCATAAATAGTCAATTTTGTAAGATAAATGGTTATGTCACTATTTCCCTAAAAGATTTTTTTTATCACAAAACTAGCGACCCTCCCTCGCTTCGCTTCGGTTTATGTGAGTTTTCTGCAGCACACGTGTACATAAACCAGATTTTTTTATACATAAATACCTTCCTTTTGAATTACTCTATCTATTTATAAAAACCGCATTAAAATCCGTTGCGTAGTTTGAACGAAGATCTATAACTAAGCGTTGTTTTATGATTAGATTCAGATTAATGTAATTAATTGTATAAGGTACCAAATGGAATATTCTTACATGATCCCACGTGCCCTCCGATAATGCTCTATCTTGTGGCTTAATAAATTGTGTAGATAATTATACCTATACCCATATTTATCGAGTAAATTGCCGTGTGGTCAAACTGGTAAACTACATTAATACTCGTAAATATGAATGACACAACTTTGATGGTAATCGGGTAATCACTTCACAAGTAAATATTGTAGGTACGAGTTTCTTCTACGTTAATAATAAACTTATGATGTTTAGCAATTACAATAAATTGTTTAACTTTGCCCTTTGGACATGTCACTAAACAAAGTTTTCATGAGAAATAATTAAATTAGACCAGTTTAAGACAACATTAACACCAGTGCGTTAATTAATGTTGTCTTAAACTGGTCTATTTTTAATTATTTCCCATGAAAACTTTGTTAAGTTTTTTAGTATTATTTACTTTCTACCAACTCGAAGTAAATATTGAGAGATTTTTCAATATAGCGAATTTAATCCGAAATAGGTAAAGAAAGCAAACAAAAGCAAAGCAAATAGTCGTTTAAGCAGGCACGATTTAGCAACGTTTCCGAGTTCCGAGCTCAATATTACGCGAGTATGCTTCATATTTTTGTATCGACTTTCTTGTTTCGCCCGCTGCGCCTCGCAGTTTTATGTTTCTGCATAATATATGCCGATACGCGTACCTGTACACTCGCAAAGGTCACACCGCTTTCCAGAAAATTGAGTTTGGACTAATATCTGCTCAGATTTTAGGTTATATAGCCTTAAAAACGTAACTTTTGCAGGATATTTATGGCAAGGATTAGACAAATCATCACAGAGTCTACCGTAAGTAAGCCCTCATGCTCATGTACAAGCTCAAGATTTTGGATGCGTTGCCATCGTTGGTCAAGATTCCTCTTTAAAATGCAGTTTAGCGGAACTGAAGATGGCAGCAGTCCTAACAGATCCTACACAATGGTCCTTACTTTCAATGATCATGCAATAAATATCTTGCGCCAGTTGCCCTACCTCACCGTGCTTTTCCCTATCGCCACATTTATATTTATATATATATATATATATGTATATATATTTCTCATTGGCCTAGTTGAGATACATAGATGACCTGTGCTACAGCGTAATGCCACATTAGTAATTTGACAGTAAATAAGTACAGTAAATAAACAATGGGTCTTTCAATTAGACAACTTTCACCAAAAAAAATATTCGCTAAATTCAACCACTCAAATTGACAGACACATCTAATCGATCTTATTGTTTTATCACGTGCATACTTGGCCGACTGTACGTCACATTTCGTTTTTTTTTGTTTTTTAAGACCATTAATCCAAGACTATTACGCACACGCAGATAATACTTTTTAGTATGATTTGAGACTTAGAAGCAAGTAAAGTATCTTCAATTGAAGTACCAAAATAAAAATCCAGTCAATCGAATTGATTTCTCGATCGAGTTCGATCGAACTATGTGAAAGTGACGTTAACAATCAAACTTAAGAGACTTTAACGATTTGCCCTATTGCTTCCTTAAGAGTTGACTAGCTCTCCATTCGGAATAAAGTACTAGTAATATAGAAGACTAAATTGAAATGAGGTATAAGTATTTTACGCCTTATTCCCAATGACTTTAGGTCAGAAGGGAATATGCGTTATATACAAAAATATTATTGGAATACGAAAAATCTACCACAACTTTCAAACTTTAATCTAATTTATAATGAACAAGTTAAATAGTTTAAAAGTGTAATCCCGCCGAGCGCCATAAAGTTCGTTTTATGACAATGTGTGGAACCGAGGCAGATTTTGTAGCAGCGGACAAAGTCTCGTTTATTGTCGAGTAAGTCGTGCCCGGGACACGAATCAATGAAACATATTAACTTGACTAAAACTCGGACGTTAATAATACATTGTTTCTTCTCTCAAACATAGTAGGAAATTATGGCTTCTCTTTTTAAAAAAGGATATTCGAAGAGCTTTGTTGTTGTAAAATAAACATGTGATTTCTTATCTCCACTGCGTTTTTTTTATTCTGGCAATTGTATAAATTGTATTGATTTTTAAGCTACAAAAAATCGAAAGGACCAAATTAATAATCTTAAATTTTCTTTTTTACTATCACATCCTATATTAGTCCACTGCTGGCTGGACATAATCGTCTCCCATTAAGTTTGGAATGGACTTATACCCTGACTTAACACATAGGTTACCTACATAGGCTATTTATCCCGAAAAAAATCTTATTCCCGTGGGATGTCCAACGCGGACGAAATCGCGAAAAAAATAATTACAAATTGATGTGGGTCAGTGAGCCAATTCATCGAATTGTTTTTGAATGTCCATTAATTTCAAAAATATGGTGTATCCCGAAGTCCCGAATGCCATTGCAGCTAGTTTACAATATCGAAAAGCTACGAGTGTGACCAATATACGTCTTGTGCTACGCATTACGTAGCGCGTAGCTTTGGTTTTCCGCTACGACGGCCTCTACGGGCTCTACCCCTATAATATTGTCATCGTTTTGTTAAACGACGTTGATAAATAAAAACAATGTAGAATCTGTTTCCTATTCGGATCATGAAGCCCTATTTTTCTCTTTAAAACCATATTACTTTTGAAATGTAATCGTATTGTCAATATTTACTTGACAGAAATCATCATCATCATCATCATCATCATCATCATTCTCCTGCCCTTATCCCAAGTTATTTGGGGTCGGCGCAACATTTCGTTTTCTTCCACACTCTATTAGTCGTTATCTCGGGTTAGAAATGGCGGGTAAAAAACCATACGATAATACGAGTGTCAAAAGCAATACATGTTTTTTTCGAGTAAAATAGAGCCACTGTTTAGTAGCCTTAAGGGCGGATTCGATCGAACTGGAATAAGGTCTTATATCTAGACTAGAGGACGCCCGCGACTTCGTACGCGTATAATTAGTTTCCCGCTACTCTTAGGGGTCGATTTTCGGAAAATCCTTTCTTAGTGCTCACTTACTGAAGGAACCCCTGTACCAAATTTCAAGTTTCTAGGTACAGAAGTTTCGGCTGTAAGTCAGTTGGCCAATCTTGGATTAAGTCTTATACCAGTTTGGTCGAATCGGCCCTAAATAATTTAATGGTGCGTACCTAATTTCCTATATTTAAAACCGTGGATAGAGTTAAAATGTCAAACTTTAACGAGACGTCGCAACTCTATCCACGGTTTTGAATATAGCAACGCACCATAAATCATATCTGTGTTATACAACAGGCGGGAAATATCCATTTCAGCGTACACAGAAACATTGGTCCGCCCTCTTCGCGGTTAATGGTGTATGCAGACAAAGTTTTAATTAAATACGTCCACTGGCACTGGAGATATCTCGTTTATCTTGCCACTTGGTCAAGTGGACCGGGACGCTCTTCTTGGGAGATCAGAGATGGCGATTGTGGGTTCTCGGTTACCTTTGTCGGCTTTGTAATACGTGTCTATGAACTAACGTTGTTCATACATTCATCGTTTCAAAGGAGAAAGCATGTGTGGTATTGAAGACGTATAAATTATTTGTATACAAGCCTAGACTTTAGTTTCGGACTAGGTCAATTTGTGTGATTGTCATCCGATGTTCATTTATTTATTTAAACTACTTTTAGCCCGTGACTTCGTCCGTGTAGTACTTGTTTATCGCTATTTCCCTGGACACTGTTAAATCATCCGCCTTTGCCTTTTTCCAGAACACAATCTATATCCGTGCCAAATTACAATAAAATCTGTTTAGGCGTTTTGACGTGAAAAGGTAACAAGCAAACTAACAAACAGTTACTTTCGCATTTATAATATTAGTATGGGTAGTAAAGATTAGTATAGATAGTAAAAAAATTATCAAAACTGTTTACTTATAGAATGTTTATAGAACTACTTGATAAACATTTAAAAAAACTATCCATAATGGATTACTATTCACATTGAGTTTAGTAAGTTTATACCATATGATATATTTATCTTTTGATAGTCATATATAGTGAATATCTCACGCATGAACTCAGTCAAAGTCAGCAAAACACATTCGGCAGATTATACCAGCATTGTTCCCTGGAGAAACATAGTCTTGACTTTAAAAAAGCAGCAATTTTCAGGTTCTATTTCACATTTAAGGTAGCAAGTTAGTCTGTGAGAAGCCGGCGTCAGCTGAATCTTGTTTCTGAAGGCTGGGGGCCGCTTAAATATTGACACGACAATTTGCCTTTGAAGACGCGCGCTGATAACGAATTAATGGGAAGTACGACCACCCTGCCTTGTGAATACTAACAGCGGTATATCGCATGATTAGATTAAATCGTGGCGCTAAATAGATCTACAATATAATATATTTAACTAGCTGTTAGTGCCCGGTGTCGCCTGGTTTTTTTTTTATTCATACAAACCTGGTCGTGACAATTGGGAACGCAACAAAAATGTGATGCTTCGTAATACATGCAGCAATCGAATTTTATATATTTATTGTAGATATAAGAAAATTTATCAGAACCGTAATAGTCGTAATATAAATTTAACGCAATAAATATTTTAGCCACGTTGCCGGATTTAACAACGAAATTTTACACAGATAAATTCTTTAAAAATTATGTGTCTTTTCGAATAAGTTATATCTATACGTATGTATAGATTACTAAAATATATGTAATAGTTTTAAAGTTACTAGGTCCATAATTTAAAAGTATTTACCTATCTATTCCATAAAACTCTTACAATGCATGCAAGACCACGATACAATGGTTATTACAACAATAAAAATAAACAGCTGTAAGAATGTTACCGAACAGAACGACGGTCGCGCAAGCACCGACCAAGTTTACAGTTTATAACTATTTCCGTACAACTTCGATGCAAATACGAACAAATGGCATCGTTTTATTAAATAATAAACTTGGAGTGCACGTTCCTAGTTACATATAGAAAAGTTTAGATGCAACCAACGACATTAAACGTTGGTCAGTACTACAAAATGGAATAATCAGCGCGAATGTTCCACTACATAAAGTGAATTGTGAACAAAGTAAACAGTTTTAGTTCCGCGAGCGGCTCGTTGCACAAAGGTTGTTCATTTCAACAAAGGCTCAGTGGTTTTTCTTTCACTATAAACAACCGAAACAGTTTCCCGCATTTATATTCGCTAGGTAAGGGTAAACATGGAGGCCTAAATTGCTGTCTATTTTAGTATGGCTCGAATATTGAATAATGTGTATCGTTGTAGATGAATCACTGTGCAACCGACACATTTAACTCAAATTGTATAGGCTACGCTGCAACAATAACACAATATATATCCAGCAGTACAAGCCTAGAATAGGAGGCAAACGAGCCAAGACAAGATGCATAACGCTAAAGAAAACTGACTAAAAAATATAGAATTCGTGCCGCGGCCGCGGCTGACATGACATTGTCAGTTTATGTCAATTCTAAACATTTTGTCAGTTTCAAAAATTGCTAACGTTAGCTTTTTGCATCCCGTGATATTTACCAATTCGATGAAATGATACAATCGACAAAGTGAGATTCCATAAAATTTTAGGTGAAACCCTAAGATGAAATGCCTCCTAATCAAACGGACTAACTATTAGTAGATAGGTATCATAGTTTAATTCAGTGGCCGTAAATGCGTACCTAAATGGTCACCACCCACATGTTAAAGCATACAAAGAATTAAAAAATACCTGAACACGCTATAACACCTTAAACAATAAAGTCGAGTTCAAATGTTTTTGAGCAGGCACCAGCGCCTCTATTCCTGGTGGTAAAAACGATATCGTATTTGTCCTGTTACGGTATTGTTTTGACGTCAGTTGCAATTACTGTCCAGGAAATAAGAGTATCAAAACGTTGACAATACGATAACAGATCAAAGACCATATGGTTTTTAGCGCCTAGAATACCGGCCCTGCGCCTCTATTCCCGACGGTAAAAACGATATCCTTTTTGTCCTGTTATCGTATTGTCAACGTTTTGATAGCTCGTATTTACTTGACAGTAATGGCGTCTGACGTCATAACAAAACCATAACAGGTCAACTACGATATCGTTCTTACCGTCGGGAATAGAGGCCCTGTTTTTTTCCGATATATCGGATGGCGCTTTACACGTGCGTCGTTACCTAATGTTTCTGCCTCGTTCATCAAGATTCGCCCAGACCCCAGTCAATTAGGTTCTAGGCGGAAAACAACCTTGCCGTCTGCGGCATTTACGAAAAATATCTCTTTTGTCTTGCGGCAGGGTTTGTGTCCCAAATATACAATATTGTTTCCGATCGTGTTCTATATTTCTTCTTTGTTTATTCTTTTTTTTCGGCAAATCTAAAGTAGGGCATGAGTGAAAGAAAACTACCAGAAATATGCAGGCAATGTCGAATGGCCCAGATAACTATAATAAGAAAATTATGAATAAACTATAGAGAACTTTTATATCAGCTGTAAAATAAAAAATTACATTTAAACTGACAACTCTTTGATTAAATTTCAAAGTAACCACATTAAAGTTTATTGCTCTCACAGGGCGTGGCATTGACATTCCGTGCCATTGTGTAGACATGATAAATACCTATAAGGCGGAGGGCAAAATCACTAAAACGTTTAACTGATTCGATTAAAAGTTTTTCTATTACTTGTTCAAAGTCTGATACCGATATGGTTTTATAATACTGCAGTAATAACAAAGAAGGCAGCTAACTGCATATAAATAGTATAAGCATTTTAAATTTAATGTAGCGACCAATAGAGTACAATATCGCTTCTGGTGTTACGACAAAATACCACATTATAGTTTTACAAAGTATAGTGTTTGCATAATAATTTAAAAGAATAGGCCCACCGACCTACATTCGCACCAGTAGCCCTAGACAAGATGAATTGCGAGAGTGAGCGTTAACGTTATCGAAAATATATAGGACTAGCTTTCCGCCCGCGACTTCGTCTGCGGAGAGTCAGAACTTCTGTTAAAAGTACCTACAGTTATAGTTCACATCACCTTCAAAGGCTTTTAAAAAAAAGTCTAGGGCGTGAATTTTAAGTAAGCGGTCCACATAAACAACTTTAATTTTATGGCACTAACCTTTAAAAAAACAAAATTGACATACAAAATAAATTCACTGCCTCTCTTTCACCATTACGTTTTTTTATACGATTCTAGATAAATTTGCCATTACAAACAATTAACCCACTTAGCAGAAGATTTTCGAAAAACACCGAAGCTGAACATTTTCTGTAGGTATGTAATAGTAGTCTAATACCCATTTTCATATTTTGCAGGTATGTAACTTTGAATATTACTTACATAATTTCGATACAAACTTTACAGTCAGTAGTCTTAGATCCCAAGTTTTTCCCTTTAGTTATTGTTTATTGATAATGGATTTGCTCTTAACTAACTATAAACACTGAAGATTGCAATGTTTTAGATGCTAAGTATAATTCATGTACCTGGATAAAAAAACAAACTCCTATTCAAACTTGATACCGAGTTTCATGTATCTAACTTCAGTCATAATTTTAATTTGTAGGTTGGTAGGTTTTTTTATAGCAGGGTAAACATTAGGTTATCTTAATACCCCACATTTCTCACTTCAAAAATGACCAAATTTCTACCAAACTACTACCACCACCATTTAACCACCTTTGGGATAGTTTTTTCTAAATCGGCTAAAATAACTTTTTTTGTTTACTTATAAAAACAGTAGCGTAAATATACATTTCCACTTTTTTTCCTTCAAAAATTATCATAATCCCTTACAAAGTTCTTCCGCCAATTTACCCGTAAGTTTTTCCAAAATCGCCGAAAGCAATATTTTTAATTTATAACTACAGTAGCCGTTACAACATTTTCCACGTTTCTCACTTCAAAAATATACTACATTTTTCTACCCCCCGTTTTACCTCCTCAGAGGTAGTTTTTCCTGAATCGAGCATTTCTACCAAGTTTCAAGTAAATCAGAACATAAAAGTATTCGTTCCTATAGAAACTTTGCAACCCCCTTTCATCCCCCAAGGGGTTGAATTTTAGTTATCACGTGACTCATTATTTTCATTGCAGAGCAAGCATTTCTACCAAGTTTAAAGTAAATTTGAGCATACCAAATATTTTTTCCTAACAAACTTTGCAACCGCCTTTTATCCCTCTAGGGGTTGAATTTTAGTAATCGCCGAAATATGTGTCTCATTATTTGCATTTAAGAGTATTCCTACCAAGTTTCAAGTAAATTTGATGATAAAAATATTTTTTCCTAAACAAACTTTGCAACCCCCTTTCATCTAGGGGTTGAATTTTAGTAATCGCTGAAATACGTGTCTCATTATTTGCATTGAAGAGCATTCCTACCGAGTTTCAAGTAAATTTGACCATAAAAGTATATTTTCCCATACAAACTTTGCAACCCCCTTTCATACCTTTAGGGGTTGAATTTTAGTAATCGCCGAAATACGTGTCTCATTATTTGCATTTAAGAGTATTCCTACCAAATTTCAAGTAAATTTGATGATAAAAATATTTTTTCCTAAACAAACTTTGCAACCCCCTTTCATCTAGGGGTTGAATTTTAGTAATCGCTGAAATACGTGTCTCATTATTTGCATTTAAGAGTATTCCTACCAAGTTTCAAGTAAATTTGATCATAAAAATATTTTATCTATACACACTTTGCAACCCCCTTTCATCCCTCTAGGGGTTGAATTTTAGTAATCGCTGAAATAGGTGTTTCATTATTTGCATTGAAGAGCATTCCTTTCGAGTTTCAAGTAAATTTGACCATAAAAGTATATTTTCCCATACAAACTTTGCAACCCCCTTTCATCCCTCTAGGGGTTGAATTTTAGTAATCGCTGAAATACGTGTCTCATTATTTGCATTTAAGAGTATTCCTACCAAGTTTCAAGTAAATTTGATCATAAAAATATTTTATCAATACACACTTTGCAACCCCCTTTCATCCCTCTAGGGGTTGAATTTTAGTAATCGCTGAAATAGGTGTTTCATTATTTGCATTGAAGAGCATTTCTACCAAGTTTCAAGTAAATTAGACAATAAAAATATTTTTTCCCATACAAACTTTGCAACCCCCTTTCATACCTTTAGGGGTTGAATTTCGAAAAATCCCTTCTTAAACGACGCCTCCATTACAAAATCAACTTCCCCTCAAAATTCCAAATTTGTATCTTTAGCGGTTTAGGCTGGGCGTTGATATGTCACCCGGGACATTGCCTTTTATATATATAGATTAAAGTATAAGCTGCCGGACGATTGCGCCGAGCGCTTATGTCAGTTCCATACATTTTGACAGTATTAGAAAATCGTTTTCTAAAATATTTTCGTGTAAATTGCTAGGTGTTCGTAGTGATTACGCGGGACGCATTAAGAACGGGCCAGGTCAGGAGTACCATCAACTGACGCATGTGTATGAAGAGACTTATGAGTGTGAAGGAAGCGAGAGAAAGTTTGTCTGGATCGTAGCAAGTGGAAGGAAGTGGAAGGAAGTGATCTCTGCCTACCCTTGCGGGAAAGAGACGCAACTGTATTTATGTATGTATGTTGTTTGTATGTTAAATACTTATATCTTTTATCAATATTAATTGAGCCATTTTCAAGAAGACATTTTCAATTTCCATTTTTTCCGCGTATTACCACTAACTCACAACATACCCTCCGCTGTAAATTTCACATTCAACCCGTGTTTGCACAGAAATTTCCAAGTCTAGACATGTTCATAATTCGTAGAAATACTTTATTTTCTTCGCGTCGCAGAATCTTTTACTCGATAAAAGCACCGTGTTAAGCTTTCAAATGGTCGCGTGAATGTCATAGAAATATGTTTACTAGTTAGTTGTGTACACAGTACTGGTACATCAGGACATACAGCACTCGGCTATAATGGATGAAAAGTGACCGACACTTAGTAAAGTCACAAACACAAAATAGAAGCACTTACTGTGAAAATCTTAAAACATTGTCTTTGTAATGGATTTTTAACAATACTTTATTTAATCAACTAAAAGGATAAAATCGTGTGTGTCGAGGAGGGAAGTATTGGATAGGTACGTAGCTAGAATCATTTTTTTTTTTGAAAATGGTTAAAGCTGAACCAAGTGGGTAATATATTCGATTCTATTTTTGAATTTAAACTATCAGTTGAGTCACCTACAGACCGAAAATCTTAGGGCGGGTTTTTACGTTTTTCCAAGTTCGTAGTTTACTCCGTGCAGGTTTTGTTCAGAATTTAAAATCGAAGTAAAAATGAGGAGATAATAATTTGTTCACATTTAAAGTGTGTGATCATTAACTTGTCAAATCGGACAGCCATGTAAATGGCCAATTTCAACTAACTAAAAAATATTTTTTTCATGATAATTCGTCAATTACAAACTTTGTCTTAACTTCTTATAATTATAATAGTATCTTTAAAACAAAATATTCACTTACGTTTTCTAAATGACCTTGATTTATTTTGATAACAAACTCCTATTCAAGTCCCATTGACACTGAGACGCGATAAGGCATTCCACACAAGGCGTAACAAAATGAGTAACGATGTGGAACCACGGCCCTATTTATTCCACATCGACAATATCCGTCAGTGTACGAATCATGGCCGTTTTTCCGTGACATTAGTGCTGCCATTTCTTATCGACCTTGGGGTGAAAAAGGGCGATGTGCGTTTGAGGTCAAAAGCCAGACAGTCCACACTAAACTATAATAAGAAAGCTCGGAAGTGAACCCGAGTACCTAATCAATTTCCCAATAATTGCTCGAAGTATTTTATTGATTTCAAACATTCACGTATTTAGTTCTACAAGGACTGAAATAGATATAATAATATATGCACAATAATGGATGTAACTACTAAGCTTTCCGTAAGTGTCCGTAACCGACAAACTGTTTCCTAGGCCCTTTGTACGTGTATGTATGTATTTGAATATCGGATGTTCTAGTCCAACTATTAAACTTTTAAACAACTTTAATAATTGGGGTGTCATATGATTCGTTTAAAGCTTCATACAAGTAATCGGCCATTTTTAAATTTTCAAACAAATTAATGGATACCTATACCACTATAGGATGCCCGCAATAAAACGCGTAGAATTAGTTTTCCATTACTTCCTCTTTTTTCTCGTGTCGAGAGCGTTGATTTTCAATAGATCTTTCTTATTGCACCTAGGATACCCTAGGTGATCAAGGAACATTCACTTCAAATTTCAAAGCCCTAGGTCCAGCGGGTTAGGCTGTCTGTCAGTCAGTCAGTTAGTCACGGAAGAATTTCATATGTAAATAAATCATAACTTTAGTAACCTTAAAATGCTCCCGAATACACTTTTGTAAGAGATGAATATCTTGAGACAAATATATATAAATATGAATATCTTGAACAACTTCGTCCAAACTACATCTTCAGAAAGCAAAGTTACAAGTATGGCAGATTTTTTAACTTGATACTAATTAACCTTACATATCTTGTAATTAAACTAAATCGCATCACATAATTACCTATAGTCACATAGATTTGTGATATATGTATCCTCATAAGCATTATTGAAATCATAACAATCGAGTCTGGGAATCCGATCAAAATTTACGAGTGACGTTGTTAGATCGGCCGAATTTACTGCTCGCAATTACTCGCGTCCACTCAGTCGACATAAACTTATAAGCGGATTAAACGCGACGATAAATTGTCGATATATCCCCGATTCTGGACTGAAATCTGATAAGCTACCGCGGGATTAATATTCATTTTTTCTGCATATGTTTTGTTTTGCATAGAAAAGATAATGCACAGTGAACTGTTCCTAGCTTTTATGGGTTGTTTTGTTTCTAAATTTTTTTTATAGTTTTCAATTCATAAAGTCGCACCCCTGCTTTCCATTTTCCAACCGTGTAACGTCAGTTTTAATAGCTGGGCAAGCCTTCTTTAAAACGTAACTTTACATAATACGTTTTAAAAATGAAAAATCACTTATGCTGTTCTTAGAATGATAGTGTCAATATCGCAATAAAATGCCCATAAAATTGTAAGCACGTTTGTAATGATGACATACTGTAAAATCAGATGACTTGGTACCACCCAGTACTCGCTAGGTTACCCGCGTGGTCTGAATCCAGAATATAAATTAAGCCAATCGCGAGCTTACAGACACGGAGCGTGTACAATGGTACATACTTTGACGAACGGCCACGGAACACGTAAGAATTCAAACGTTATGTGTTTTGAATAATTCCAATTTCGTAGAATTGCACAACGATCCAATGGAATTTTTGAGTGGTGTCATAAAATTTGGTAACACCTGTTTTACGTGAGGAGGTAACCAATAACGTTTTTATTTATTTTAGCATTGTGTTATGGTGTTTTGATCACATTGTGTTGTACAGTCGACTACAAAGATATACATCCACTTTTGAACCTTATTGCAATGGCTTATGAATAACGTGTAAAACTGTAGTTGGCAGTACACATTGAAATAATACTCAGTGTTTATAGCCCGGAGGTGGACTTAGGGACAGTTCCCGAGGAAATGGAGATTAACAATAGCTAGTCAAATATCAAGGGCAATACGATGCGTATGTCAATTCGAACGTCACTTATTTCATAGGAAATTGTGTCTAATTTAGTCTAATGTAAATCAAATGCGTCCTAACGATACAGTGAGGCTAGACAAATTGCCATCGAATACAAACGCTAGCGTTTGGTGATCACTGTCGCTTTTGCACGTAAGTCACGTGATATATCACTCGTTACAACTGACATTTTTCATTTTTGACAACGCAAAGCGACAGTGATCCTGATCACCGAACGCTAGCGTTTGTATTCGATGGCAACTTGTCTAGCCCCACTGTATCGTTAGAACTCATTTGTTTACCTAAGTTAACATGCCACACGACCAAAACAATGAAGGAACGAGACACGTAAGGATTTAGAAGTTTTGTATTTAGAACTAGTGTAGTTGTTTTAGGCGGCGTCTGTCGTTTGCGGCTTAGTGAGCTAGGCCGGGGATGCGCGGGACCCGCACCTGTGTTTACATAGGTTACTGTGTCGTGAGCAATTAAAAAGTGTTTTCTCAAGGGCCATTTAATTATTAACATGTTCAGTGCCAACAATACGTAGCAGCATTTTTTCCTCTATCTCCTCTCCTTTTTGAACTATGGACTGACTATCGGATCGTTTGTACTGGAATTAAATTAAAGTTAACGAATGAACAGAGCACAATGCATGTACGTACAGTTGCAGAGAAACGTAACCCCTCCCTGCATACAAGTTTCCTACCAAAGGGGGTTACATTTATCTGCAGCTGACTGTACATTTATTTTTAAAATTAGTGCTTCCCACAGAAATAAGGATCTTGCTGTCATAGTTAATATTATTTAAGAAGGTTTTAGTTTAACTTTAGAATAATTATTTATGGTTGGTTATAGATAGTACAGTTCAATTGTAGAGAGTTGATTAATCATCAAATTACTGATCTTCGTTGTACGTTTCGTTTCAACGTAGGTACAGTGCAAGACGTCTTTAAATTAAAACTCTTTGGAAATCGGGTGAAATCGGTGACACTAGTAAAATAGCGTATAAGATCGAGCGACTGAGAGGGAAGTACAAATTCGAAGGACGACGTCAAAAGCTACTGCAGTGTAGTATTTATGTAAAACCGATCAAGTGCGAGTCGGACTCGCGCACCGAGGGTTCCGTGTTGAAGATAATATGCTTGGTGACCGCAAAAGAAAATACTCAGCTTTATTTTCAAAGCAATAATGTCGATTTTGACTAGCCTAAATTTTAATACAGATTTTCTTAGTTTTTTTGTTATTTCTCAAAAACTGTAAATAATGAACACTTTATTTTATTTTTCCCAGAAAATATAAGTAATTATCTATACGTCAGGATTTTTTTCAGAATTTTTGATTAAGAAACTTCGGAGATAAAAGGGGGGGAACGGTCATTTTTTGTACATTTTTGACTATAAATAAAAAAGTACATCACAGAAAATTAAAAAAAAAATAGTTTTGAAATGTGCAGATTAAGACCTTTCATATGACACCCCATTTGCTATAATCGAACCACTTTCATTTTTGAACCCCCTATTCTAGACCCCTTTTCAATTATTAATAAAATTAATTTCATATTTTTTTACTACAAATAGATGCGGGCAAGCAAGTTGTACAACTATGCCAAATTTCAAGTTGATAGCATTTGTAGTTGCTGAGAAAACCTGCTGTGACATACAGACAGACAGACAGACAGACAACGAAGTCTCACCATAAGGGTTCCTTTTGTACCATTTTGGTACGGAACCCTAAAAATGAAAGAAACAAGGGTAATAAGAGTCTTGATGAACTGTCACAGTAGGGATCATCCTACATATTGTCCAGTTGCAAGTTCCTACTTGCATTGAACATAAGCAAGTTCCTGTAACCGATCATAAGACTCATAAGATAAAGTACCGTGACGTAAGGTCTTAAGAATTTTCTTCTTCCATTTTCAATCCATTTCTCACGTTGCTCTGAAAGCCCATTCAGCCATTACTCTTGCTTATCGCTGTACAAAATGCCCTTAATGCTTGCGAAATCGTTTATTTACACGCGTTTTAACTGTAAATACGTATTTACTTTGATTACATATTATTTCCACTGCGTTCCTACCGGATGACTTCAGCTACCCATTGTTATAAAATATGTCAATGTTATGATGCTACTACAAATTTAAAAACTTACACGTAACTATTGTATCTGTAACAGAATTTTCCACTTTTTAATAAGTTGCTAAATATCCTATTCAGGCCAACACAATTGTCCGAGGCAATGGATTGCTTTTAGCGTTTCAAGATCAGTTCCGTTTTACCTCTTCTCATTTTTAACAAACCCCATCTAAACCACAAGTCACGACTTCTCGTTAATGTCAATGTGACAATTCGACTCAACGACCTCCAGCATTTACACTGAGCGTATTTTCAGTTTCAATTATTAACGGTTTACAATTAACGGCTGCACTTTACATTGTTGACAATTTAATTTAATTTCAATTTAAACTGAATACTACATAATTTATTAAAATGATATGGCGTGCATGTTCCAACACGGAACAAGTGTGTGAAATGCGGTGATAAATTATAGCAGCTTGAACTTTTTAGATCGAAATAAAGCACAAGTACATTCTTTAACGTCCGCTTGTCAAAGTTTCTTTTTTAATTCAATGTTCCGAATACACTCCAGCTTCGTAAATGTCTGAACAATGGGCTAGACCTGGGGCGGTTGAAAAAGGGCGCCGGGACACGTTCAGGTGGCCGGCGGCCTCCAGGCCGCCTCGAGTGGGCCCCACTCGGCGCCTCCTTCACTTCCCTCGAACACGTTGAAATTTTTCGCCCACTCCGTTGTTAAAATTTTACAATATCTCCCGAAATATGGAGTGATTCTTGTTTCGTTGCCAAAAATCAAGACACACCAAATACTCGTAGTGTAAGAAAGCAAACTTCGAAGATAATTGGTATCAGGTCAGGAGACTGCGCAATAAAGGTAAACGGTAGAAAACGGAAGGAGCTCGGCCTAAACTGAGAATTCAAGTCAAAGTTTACATTTTAAAAGCAAGCAAACTAGTTCCGAGGCGCTCGGGGCGGATGGCAAATAGTTTCCCCTCCATGAAGTTTCGAGAGCATGGAATAACAGCTGGGTTGTTACTTGTTAAATGTTTCATTTTAGTTTTTTACAATGAACGAAGACCTTTTATATTGATAAGATAACTATTAAAAGTATTTTAAGCATGCTTGGATAATATCTACATTATATCGAAAAACTATATTTTGAAAAGTTAAAACTGAGTTGACGAGTGATCTTTTTAATCAATTCAAATTCAAATATCATTAATTCAATGCAAACGTTTCTAGACAGCGAGTGCTCGCGACAGTCTTTTGATCATGAAGGCCCTCCGCTAGGGAGGACCCTCGAGAACGTGATAAAGCCTCCCGGAGCCGGAGCGCAGCCGAACATTCTAGAAGCTTCAGAGTATTTCAATAATTCAAAGCCTTTGAGGTACAAGTAGCTAATCTGTAAGATGACTATGTAATCGGCAAGAAGAGACAGCCACCAGTAAACCAAAATGCTCAAATTTTACATGTTTTCGTTCGGTCGCAAGCCCAGGCACTCAAACATACGAGTAATAAAAATGTTATCCAATTCCAGAAGCTTTCGCTAGCTTTCCTGTACAACTCAAACTAAGTAATAGATTTTTATTCAGAAAAATAATAAACGTAGGGCGGAACTGGCTTATGTAAATTTATTTCCAGTACCCGTGAACCTGAATCTCAAATACACAAAGCAAATGAAGTACTGAATAAATCAACTGATGGACTAAAATAAAGCAAATTGCTGGAAACGAGGCAGGTCAGTCGTACCTATTCTAGTCGGCTTCAAGTTCGGTTTTCGATCAAAATTCTATTAATATTCGATGAATCCCTCGCCCGTGTTAACCATAAAAATGTTGTTAAATCTAGCTCTGGCCACACTTAACTAGGTCCCTTCTTACTTGTTATTCAGTAAATATAAGATTGTTTAACAGCAATAGGATAACACCTCTAGCTTTAAATTATCCACTTTCTTTGATTACTTACAGTCGATATTGTATCGAGCTTGGTTCAATTAAGCTTGCTGTCTTTGGTGAACTCAAATAAATCTAGCTTTACTTTTTACAAAATTAAATAGAGTAACGAATGTCGGAATATTTAAAAAATAAGTTTATTAAATCGATTATAAGGTAGGTACTTAATTATATTTCTATAATAAATAAATAAAAATGCAGCTTAATAGCAAAACAAGCCGAATTCGCAATTATAAATTTAAATTCAGAACAAATGGTAGTTCTCTTATGAAATTGGTTTCAGGATTTAAGTGACAAGTACAGTCAGCTATAGGTAAAGTGATTGATTACTTACCTTGTCACTTTAACTCTCAGTTTCAACTACCGTAACTAAATTATCTAACTGTGCCATAAGTTATTTAAAAGTCGCCTATACTCGTACTTACTTATGCCATTACGTAATACGAGTAGGTACCGTCGATAATCGGTTACCTCAACTAGCTTTTGCAGCTTAGCTTTAAACTTTCATCGTCAGAGCCTTTTGGGAAAGAGCATGGTCATTCCAACCCTTGGTACAGTCAGCAGCAATAATACATTTATATGTTAGATAATAAAAAATTTAGTTAGATAATATATTATTACTGGACTGTACAAGGTGTTCTGCCAAGCAAAGTTAGATCGAAGCTACATAGTTACGTTATTTTGATCCTGTTGTACAATTAACTAACTAGCGACTACAGCCTTGTAATTAAATATTGAGAATTTTACATTTAAACTTTTTATAATTAGATAAAGAAAAATAATTAAGCCCAAAAAGAAAATGCTTTCTTTTTTCAATAAAAACAATCGCTCACATGAACTAATCTTCATGAAGGATCTTTTTATTTGTTTGTTATTCTACCATGGCGGAGTCAAGAACTGTTTTACTATCCTGTTCTTGCATCTGAGTCCAATGAGTGCTATTTCCACCAGATGCAAGAAATGCAGAAATAGCTGCAATAAAATGTAAATGCCGATTTCTCTCGCGCATGGATTTTTGGGAAACGTAAAGTGTCGTCAAAAGGTTTTCGAAGCATTCACGACTATAAAACAGATTAACGACTGCTCCATATCGGAAAGTGTAACAAATAAATACAAATGGGTCAAACACACGTTAGCGTTGTGAAAATTCACAACAAAGTCTGTTTAGTACACACACAAAATTCTAACATTGTGTCTAAATTGCGCGTCCGACTTATCTTAAAATAAAGAAACGGAACTGTTTGTTAGAATGTTCAATTGTTAACACGTTTCTCATTTTAGTTTTTGAATGGCTTTAAAAATTGAAAGAGTATAATTCTGGGGTCCTAAAAAGGGTATAAGCCTAGTATACTCCGTTTATGTACATCCTTTTTTATTACGAGTTAAGTCGACTAAGTCCCTAGAATTATGTACCTATGTCCGAATGTGACATTATGATGATATTTTTTTGTTTTATCCAGCACCAAATAAATTCTACCGACTACTGTGACATACCTTTTTACGGATATAGAACCAATTGTAATTTTACAAAGTTATAATCAAAATTTGCATATTACGGTAGCAATCCTACTTGATTATATTGGAAAGGTCAGGAAAATTTCCTTGACATTCACTGGTTTGAAATAAAAAGCACGTACCTAATAACACAGATATGTATGCTTTCACAAGGAAATCTGGATCTAGGCATAAAATAAAGTTTAAACTTTCTAAAAATAAAAATACTGTATTGCTCTAGCAATAAACTCTTGGGAAAAATTATGTTACGTGCCCTGACATTCGATGCTTGAATTTTATTAGAAAAAAATATGTCTTTTCTACGAATATGAGGAATGAAAATGTTAAAAGTTTTTTACTGTCGCGTAAAAGTAGCGTTCCCGTAGCCATTGTTGCAGGAAAGTTTTTTTGTTATGAAGGTTATAACCGCCATTTTGTTAGGTTAGGCCAGGGTCGTTTTCACCCGCCGCCCGCGGCCGACAGCGGCCCGCCGCCCGCGGCGTCTGAATGGTATGATCGGGAATGCTCGGGAGTGGTCGTTTTCGCCCGCCGCGTGCGGCGTCCCCCTGCCGCCGCAGATTCAGACGCCGCGGGCGGCGGGCCGCTGTCGGCCGCGGGCGGCGGGTGAAAACGACCCTGGCCTTAGAGCGTTTTTAGCAATAAAGTCTCAAAAACAGAACCTAATCAAATTGCATTTTTCAAAATTATTTATCATTATTTCGCCGAAACAATATAGACATAGAAAAACATGAAATTATTATAAGATTGTGGATAGCAAAGCTTTTGAAAATTGCCTACAAAATGTTTAACATAATTAATATTAATTTGTCTAAGCATATAATTTTACTGTGGGCACCGTATTATAATGGACAAGAACCAATATTGGACGTATTAACTTATTTTAAAGAAAATAACGGTTATTCGGTCGGTAAATGTTTTAATTAAGAGATAAGTATCCAATATTAGTGGCAGTATGTTAGGTGATCACTTATTTGACTTTAAGTAGTGCCTTTGCCGTAAACTGGCGTGCTATCGAAGTCATCAGGCTTGTGTGAGAAAATTCGTAATCAAACTTCCTCTTCAGCCTTTGTAAATAGGTAACAATGCACATTGTTCGTGCGTTAAGCGAAAATCAATTAAGTACAAACAGAAAATTAATTTTACCACACGGCAAAGAAGAGGTACAGTCAAAAGCATAAATATCTATACAGCTATAGTGTCAAAGCTACGTATCCATAGACCTTAGGTATTGTTAGTGACATTCTATGTCACTTTTGTATGTAATTTGGTATGTGATTTTTGACTTCTTGGGGACGTAGGTATACATATTTATGACTTTAACTGTAGATTGGATTATCCAATTTTCATTGAAATGAAAATGAAATGAAATGAAAAGTATTTAATCAATCTCACACACAGCACCATCACCAACTTAAACTTATAATTTAATTATTATTTTATATTAACATTTAGGGTGCAGTAGTGTGACATCGATATGGTTCTTCTCTTAGCATTGTGTTTCTACACTTGTTAGTGCTACAATGCTGGTCATTCTATTTCGTCTGCTAAATTTGGTGGTTAATATACTACACGAAAATGTTGTTATTTCAACGACCGCAGCATTAAACTCTTTTTGCCATGTTTTTCAAGAGGCTATTAGAACTAATAATTAATAAGCAAAACCTCGAATAACTTGGACTCGAAGAAACAAGTAATGCATCACCCTTTATGAGAATTGCAGAATTACACAATGCTTTGTTCCGCAAATTGTGCTTATTACACGGTACAATGCCGACTTAGTTACTGCGGAGGATAATGTGGCCCGCATACAGCGATGAATACAGTCGCAACAAAAGCCGCGAACAAAGCGGGTTTGCTTAAGCATAAGACAAATAAGTGTGAATATAGCTGTGGTCAATTAACCGAGCTTAAAGTCTGGACAAGATGCGTAACGTAATCATTAGCAATTTTCAAAATCATATCAAATATATAGGATTGACCTAATAAGTTGATGATCTTACACAAAAAAGAAAATAACTGATTTTAGCTACCCTAATTTAATATTTAAGCTGTGTTTATTGAGAGTTTAAAGGTAAAAACACAACGGTGATAAATAGTGATACTGATTAAAGGCTGCAAAAAAACCAAGTGCTTTGCCGGTTGATAAGAAGTTAATTGAAAAAGTGGTAGGAAAATTATAATAGCCTTTCTTTATGTATTTTATTCTAAAAAAATAACTCTAAATAACTGAACTAAACACATTCCCGCCGAAGTATTTTTCAACCCACTTCAAAAAAGTTGGTTCTCGGTTATTTTACTCGATTTCTCCATCAATTGACAACATTTCAACGATTCTTTATTTCATTAGTAGAATGTTTATCAGGGACGGTCCCATTTAAATTTCGTCACGATCTGGTCACAATGATCCATGGAAAGTCAACGGGAACACTTTAATAATTTTAGACTTTATTGTTTTTAAACATTTCATTATTTATGGTTCTGAAATTTAAAATTTAAAAAATTGGCAGTCTGTAATTTCAAGATTGCAAATACTTTGCTTTTGCGTTTCTTTTTACTTTGTAATTTTTTAACGAAACCTTTGGCCTGGTTGGTAGTGACCCTGCCTACAAAGCTAGCGGTCCTGGGTTCAAATCCCGGTAAGGGCTGATATTTGTGTGATGAGCGCGTGTATTTCTTCGCGTGAATGCCAGACGAAGAAATTCACGCGCTCATCACACAAATACCAGCCCTTACCGGGATTTGAACCCAGGACCGCTAGCTTTGTAGGCAGGGTCACTACCAACCAGGCCAAAGGTTTCGTTAAAAAATCATAGTGTAGTTCATAATTTCACCGTGTGTCTTACCCCCTCACCGAAACAAAAGAGAACATTGGAGCTTGGCAGCAGAATAGCGAGTAAGATGGTTAGTACCAATTCGGCCGAACCCTGCGCGACATTCTACCATCGCATATTCTGTGAAATGGTGGCACCACGTCGGCCGAGCTCGCCACCATGCTCACCATCATAGGCCACCGATGGCTAAAGTGTTGTTCCACCACTACAAGTTATACCGGTTGTGGAGTAGCATGAACGAACATCAAACGTAGCGAAGGTGGTAAGCTAGATCGACCTCGCCTAAGTTTGCGAGTGAAAGGTTAATTTTAACTGACATTTACGAGTTTACCGCCGTGTCAGCTGGGATTAATCAGACGGGGAACTGACTTAAAGTTTATAAGCTGCAGCCGGCGGCGAACTCTGTTTCTAACGGATAATAAGAGAATTTCATCAAAGGCTGACCTTACTTAAGTTATGTTGGCCATACCTGATATTGTAACTTAACGGATTGAAAGTTTTTTATGCGCGTCTTTTTTCAATGTATTTGGGTTGTGTTAAAGAAAATTATGCTACTTGTTATTTAATACTATATAAGAAGACCATTTTAGTGTAATTTTATCAGTTCTGCAGTATAATGACTAAAAAAAAACACCACAAGAGCATTACCTACAGCTCTTAAGTGAATGATGATGAAAAACATTATACCCTTTATTTGTCGATCATAGTATACCATAACATTCACTGTTTTATATTTTTTGCTAACAATATTTTCATGCTGTTTTAAAATCTAAAGAGGTTTGAACTCATGTTTTTTTGCCAAATAAAGAGTTGATTAATAATTTAGCCCTTATGGAAATTATAATTATGTATTTCAAACATAAGCTTAAAATAAATTGTTTTTTTTTTCCTTAAATAAATAGAAGTCTTAGAAGTTTATAACAAAGGGTCTATATCTCCGCTTTAAGTATTACTTAGGATTGTAAAGATTCCTAATGAAGGTTACATGTTCAATTACCATTTAGATTATAGCTCTGTTCATGGTTTTCTGGTTATTTCTAAGTAGAAATAGGACCTCACTTACGCTAGTCATTCTAATGTTCAGTCAATTACAGATGTACTTAGTAAAAACCGGTCAAGAGCGAGTCGAACTCGCGCACGGAGGATTCCGTACCGCCGCAGTAGGTATTATTGTATTCCGATTTGAAGTCGATTTCGAATCGAATCAGCACGAGCCTAACTTACACTTGACCATTTTTAGGGTTCCGTGCCCGAAGGACAGGACCCTATTAATATGCCGCCCCTGTCCGTCCGTCCGTCCGTCCGTCCTTCCTAACTGTATCTTTTGAACCTTATGGTTCTATTATCTATCATTATCTATTATTAGATTGAGGGTTGTGTTTTTCAGAATATGTGTTATTATATGTTATTTCATCTATTTCATTGTTATTCATTACCTTTGTTAACACATAGGTAAGTGCTGAAAAGTGATGAAAAAGAACTCAATGTACTTACATCCGTCCGATCAACATAAAAAACTTTTTTTAAACGTCTATGAATCCTTAGCTCCAGATCATAGCCAAAAATTGACCGAGGATTTCCGTAGTTAATCTAGTTAAAACTAATACCAATATATCAGTGTATAGAACATAGAACCAACATTTACTCGTAATGCATCAGATAGGGCAAAGCGACACTGTGACGTCACTGATAACGGGTCACTGCACAGTTGCACGCAATCTTGATGCATCCGACATATGCGACCCGGATATCAAATGCTTAATCACCGCCAAATATAACATTAGTAGCTGAAAACCAGACAAGTATATGTGCTTGTTTATAATCTATTCGAAATTAATCCTTATTGCTATTGTATTAAGTTGATAACCTTTTGTATGTTTCACGTACCGAATACCTTTCAGTTATGTGTAAATTATACATATACATATTAGCATTCATTTATATGAAGGGATGAACGCATGTGCAGAGTCTAACCTATCATATACTATTTATACGAGCAACATCAATATGTAAGTGTTCATGTACAGTCAACCAATTTGATTCCTAGGCCACTATTGACTTTGTCAATGTGACGTTGTAAACCAAATCATAAGAAGTCTGTAACGTTTGGTTGTCAACGTCGCTTTAACATAGTCCAAAGTGGCCTAGAAATCTAATTGGTTGACTGTACTTACACCGCCCTATGTTACACCACCGCCACTACAATGTCTGCTTTACCCAAAGGTTGACGGATAGAGAACTTACGGCGTTATGTTCGCCATTCTGTACAATAAGTATATTTCTTTTTTCTTTAAGTATACTATATAAATAAATATTTTCTACTTCTTTGTAATCACTTTAGCGGAAACGACTCTAATAATTCCGATGAAAAATGTAAAGTAGGGATTATTCTGGTCAAGAAATCGATCTATCGTGCATACATACATACCTTTTCGCCTGTCTCCTAATGGGGTAGGCAGATACTATGGAACTCCAGGTGTACCAGTCTAAACATACATCTTTCGCTTCCTCTACATTTATCAACCTCTTCATCCACGTGCGTTGGCTTCGGGGGCTTTTGATTTGGCCCTTAATCAGTAAATCACGAATCTGATCACTGTACAGTTATCTACATGTTATCGATGTCACCTACCGACATCTCCACTCACTCTCGCTCGCCGTACCTCGATCGATCTGTCAATTTGTCATATTCCGAAAAAATAGTTTTGAAACAGTAAGATGCCGTTTCCCCAGGTAGGTACTTTAATATAATGCTGCGTAAATAATGCGTTACATTATTTTTGCAAAAATATTTTTATGGACTAAAGGGTTTTTCGTTTGTTCACAAAATTCACTTTGTGCTTGGTTAACGTCTCGCTGATTCGGTTTAATTATGATTAATTTATTTCAGACCTTTTCTGCGGTACTTTTTGTAACAAAAGAAAAGTTAATTCGTTACGTTTTTTAAAAGGTGTATGTGAAAAGGTGTAAAGGTGTGTTGGGTCGTTATAATGACTGCTTTAATAACCCAGGAACAAATACATTTTACTAATGGGTAAAGATAAGAGGGAGAAGAGTTACAGGGAATTGGAAATTGAAACAAATATTTATTGAGTACAAAAGTGACGGAATTGGAATTTGAATCCGGTATTTAAAATCCAGTGTTCGATTTCTGAAAATATTTTTTTCCGGGGATAATCTCACACAAATTGACCTAGTCCTAAACTAAGCTGAAGGCCTGTACTATGGGTACTAGACAACGTACTTAGAAATAAAACTTAAATAGATAGAAAACATCCAATACTCAGGAACAACTACTCGCGCTCATCACACAAATATTTGCCCATACCGAGATTCGAACCCGGCACCGCTAGTTTCGTAGGCAGGGTCGCTACCACCTAGGCTAAAGAAAACACGTCGTTAAATTACCTATTAATTATTTTCATACAGACAACCCACGAACCTAATACTAATTATCTAATTCTAATTAGCCGTAGGCACATCAATCACTAATACCTTTAGTACTATGATTTACAACCTATTTACTAGTGTTTAACGATTAATTACTCAATGGACCATTCCAGCTAACGACAGCGATACGGAATCCGGAATCCGGAATGGATACTCCCGGAATAAGTACTGGCACTTACGTGTTTTAAAAATTCTGTCAGCCTTAATGTCGGTAATCAGGTTTAACGATAGCTATCGGGAGCGCGATACGTTAATCTTCCCTTTGTCCTTACCCCTGGGATTTTATCACGCTGATAAGTTTGTAATGTATAGCGCTTAGTTTATTATGGGTTTAGTAGTTACACTGTTTTAAACATAGGATGGTTTGATTCAGAATTTCATGGCTACACTTGGTTTTTTTGGGGCCTTTTTTTATTGCTTATTTTTAAGGATTTATGGTGAAAACTCGTATCTTTAGACCGTTCAAATGAATGAGATAAATATGATAAGTTTTAATGGTAGGTTATTAATCTAGAAAAATATAGTTGATAAAAATAACGACGCTAATGAAAGCAGCACTTGCGTGTAAATTCATTAGTAATGTAGTTTTAATTTAAGTTTTAGAGATAAAGCGCCACAAAACTTAATTGCTACAGATACCACATTGGCTCCCCTAGTAACCCCAAATTAGTGCTTTCCTTTACTTTCGAGGGATACGAGAGCTATAATATCGGATTATTTTTTTAAGAGTTTACGTACGACCCGCTATTTTCGTTTATTTGTTTGTGAGTTTTTAGTTAGTTATATAGTTAGACACAATGGAACGAACAAGGAAGTCTTCTTTTTCTTTTGCAGAATTCAATTATGAATATAAGTCGAGTGTTTTAACAACTTATGCCCGGTTCCTATATTCAAGAAACGAATCGTTTTCCTTACGTCTCGTTAAAATTGGACATTTGCTACGTACAAAATGTGTCAAATTTTAACGAGACGTAAGGAAAACGATTCGTTTTGGATATCGGAACCGGGCATTAAAGGCACAGTGTTTAATATATTTGTATGAAAATCAATTTCGATTCAATACTACAACTTTTGCGGGTTATACCTACCGCAGGTCAAAACGTTTTCTTGACTCATTAATGGTAACATGATTTTTTTATTGTTATATTACTTTATAGCTTCTGTCCACGACTTTGTCGCCGACGTACACTTTATCACTATTTCGTCAGGAGCTATCCAAATTTTCTTGATACACAATCTTGGTACCAAATTGAATGTTGATCGGTTTAGGCATTTAACTGTGAAGACGGAACAAACAAACACTATCGCCTTGATAATATTAGTACCGAATGATAGTCTGATACAAAATAATTTTTGTAAACAATCGTTTTTTTTTATGATTCGAAATTCCACGAGCTGCCCGTATCGCGTCTGATTGAGCAATTCAAATGCAGCGCAATAGTAAGTGCATCGAATTAAGGTTAATTAAAACAATGACCATTTATATTTGTTGTGATTTGATCGTTATGCTACTACGCCCGTACGTTGTACCGTTGTAATAATAACGCATAAGTACTAAGAATAAATTGAAATGCCATATATTTCTAAATTATTTAACTGGCTCTTATTTGTTACTTCATCCTCGTGAAATTAATTTAACACTATTCCCTCAATAACTTACAAAATGTTTGAGTTAAAAAGTAGCCTCACAGCGATCATATTATATATTTGCCATCTTGAGAGACAAAAGGTATATTTATCTTGATTTTCTAAACATATTCTATTAAATCTTCGATCAACAATTACTACTAGATTCAACGTGACCGCTCTGAAAACGGCCAGAGAAATATGAGCACAAAATAAGTTTGTGCTCATATTTCTGACAGTACGCGTCAACCACAGCCAACGTGAGGACGTGATAAAATGACACAATGTGCATTTAAAAATTGCGGAACCAGCCACCGTAACGCTAAGGTTTCGATAGTAATATCTTTCTTTAGGTAGGTACAAACCAGTATTTCATTTAAAGTACGTAAAAAATAGCAGTTTACATTTAAAAAAAACAATTTATTGTTTGGCCAACCATCTAAATAATCGGTGGTTATGGAACAAGTAATTCATGGAGTAGTACTCATTTTAAAATAATTTTATTTTTTTATTTTTTTGTGGATTTCCTAGTGATCCTTTTTGCTGTGAAATGGATATCTATTGTCGCTAAAGAAAGAGAAGACGGACATTATAGACATAACTGGAAATAGCCAAAGGCGTAGATTACAGAAAACGGCGATTCCCAAATTGCAGGTACAGTTAAATAACATGTTTAAAATAATATAAGATTAAGTGTGGTAAGATGGAACTGAGGAGTTATCACTTCAGTCCAGCTATATTATTAGAAAAGACGTAAAGCTTCAAGTTCAAGCCGTATAATATTTATAATATTGCCGTTAATATGATGCCATACCTGGCAGGCATCGAGATTTAAGTTAAATTGTCAACATCTCAAATTTCTAACACTATCATTTGATTTTCACAAACGTATACAATTTATAATACGTAGTAAAATCCACTACGTAATAAGATAATTTATTCATAAATATGTAGTTAACAGAGATAAGTTTAAGAAAACAAAATGAATAAAACTAAAATATTACATTTTTACTACAGCTAACTTATAAAATAAAACCCTCCATTGCACCCAATTGCGGCATCAAAGTGTTAGGATCTAAAAGAGACCCTAGGGTACGAGAAGGGAGTGCAAGTGATTAATAAACTGTATTTTCCGTTGAAAAGAGCCTACGTCAATATTTTTGGAATTTTAGCTAACATTGATACACATTTTATTATTAATTTATTGAAATGTACCAATCTCACACTGTATGGCAGAATAAAGCATTTTTTTTTTATTTCATAATAAAAAAAGTCCGGTGTCAGAGCATAGTTTTGATATTGACAAGTGACAGCGTATAGTTTGAGTTTGAGTTATGCCCTTTTAGAATGAGTAAGTTTTAATCAATTAACAATAAAATAAGTACCAATCCTAGATAAAGTACATAAATATTAGCGTTTACCTCTTTTCACATGGAATACAATGGATTAATCAAAATCATAGTGTTAGAAATTTGAAATGTTGTCAATTATACATTTACTAATTAGTTAATAACTTAATTTGGTTAATTATCTATAAGTGCATTTAATTTCATGTCAAAATTTGTATATGTAAATTTGTTTGTGTTATATCTCTGTCAAATAAAAAAATGTCTGTCTTTAATAAGTGCGACTCCATTATTACCCTGTTCCTAAAATAGAATGTCATGTATTTGAAACGAAGAAAGTTCTTTTGTTTATCGAACGCATGCTCGTCTTGTGACGAAACGTGGTAAGTATTTTAAACAATTATTATTATTTGGATCTTTGTTGCTTAGACTTAAGGTATATTTTAAGTTAATTTAGAAGGTTACACAGATAAGCTATAAGTATAAGCAACACGGCCACTTTTTCGCTTTGATTTTGTATGGGACCTTGAATCTAGTAGTAATTGTTGATCGAAGTATTAAATGGACATTGTTGCCTTAGCGAAATGGCGTTGACAGGCTATCAAAATTCGGTGTAACTATAACCTAGCCAATACTTTACTGCTGCCCAAACGAGCCCCGGCCTTTTACAGCCTCTGGGCCGTGGACGTACTTAGTATTACTTATGTATAGCTGCTTGTAAATACCGTATTCAATAGATACAAAACCATAACATGATGACAAAACATCATTTGTGATAGTAATACAACCCAAGCAAAACTTTTCCGTCATACAAAGGAGAAATAAAAATTGCATTAACTCCACCAATAAAGCGGCAGAAACGCTAGAGGCAGAAACATTTGGGCGCCATCTTATACATATGTCATGGCCGTACAATTTCGCGCGCTTTCTCGTTTACGCGGGAGCTTTGGCAGTCAGTCAGAATCGTTACAAATTTAAAAGGTTGGCCTTAACTGTAATTGCTTTTTGTTTGAATTATCAACTTTAACGGAAAACACACAGATATAGGAGCAGTTTCTAGTTTCCCAGTTCTTGAATAGCCTTTGTGCGAAAGAGAACATTTTTATTTTATCTACTTTGGATGAGTCTGCAAATAAGAAGTTCCTCTTTGTTTATTTATGATGCCTAAATGACTGGTGTATTTCGTGTTTCGTTCTTGTTCTGCTTATAAAAATGTGCATTATTAGTTAATAATACTCCATTGCTTAGCACAATAAAGCAGATCCGTGCCAAAAATAGGCTTCGTCTATTGGCAAACGCCCACGAAACTACGCTGAAATTCTAATAACAGAGCTAATTGCCGAAATGTTAATAGCCCGAGGGCACTTGGAAAATCGTAAACCTGTACAGAGTTAATAGAGGGGCAGGTACAGCTTGGTAAATTTTAATACTTGTTTATAGCCTATGTCACTATAAACTACCACATTCCTAAAATGTATTACATTTTAGCCACACATTTTACGTACTGAATTGTTAATTGTTAATTTTAATAAAATACGCCACACAGGTGCTACGTGTGCTACGTCGTAGCAGATCCGACGCTGTCAAATCATCAAATCATACGTAGCAGACCCAGGGCCTCTATTCTCCTGGGTAAAAATCCAAATTGCCTTTGATATATCATACCCTACCTATAGAATGGCCCTGTAAAACTAGAAGTTGCATTCTAAGAATTTTAACGACTGTGGAAATGAAAAATATGGATGGAATTGCCAATGCAAACAGTTCTAAGGTCTGAGTCGTTAATAAAAACAACTGATTTCAACATTCGCTGATTTTGTAAAAAAATATTTACAATACGTAAGAAGTCATAAAAACTAAAGAACTTTTTATAAGACTGACCGAAATACCAGGAAATACGATTTCACCTAAGAACCTACCGTACTTTGAAGATTGTAGTTAAAGATTTTATAACCTCAGATTTTCGGTATTACGGTACCATCATAAATATCAACACTTAAGTTTATTCCGCAGCGAGTCGGTAAAAATAGTCTTTATTTTTTGTCTACGCTCTCTATTCCTACGAACGAGTCCCAACAGGCGAATTCGTGAATTTCACGCCACATAAATAGCTTCAATTTAAAACTGTTATTCCACCGCCGCTGTGGAAAATAACTAGATAAAGATAAATAATATAACTATCTTAAAATTTTAAGGTCCTATTTGTTTATGGAATCGTGATAGGTAATTTAAAAAAAACTTGTTACATTCTTAAAGGGTGTCTTATTGTCATAAGACTGAATAAATTGCAATCACGAAACCACAGTCTCCAATTGATCGTTAAATTACTATTTATCATTAGGGGAGATAGCGGAAAACTGCTGGACGTGCCATTTATGAGGGCATATTTCCTGAGACAAGTAGCATAGCCTAAACTATCATACTAAACGATTTTCTCTTGTTGAAACATTGTCTAATGATAGGATACACCACCGATGAGAGAACTCGATTACCTAAAGAGGAGGCTGGCTTACCAGTTTTACCACCCCCTTACAAAATTAAAATTAAGTTAGGTAGTAGACGCACGGCTTTCCTGACCTGAAATTGAGTACGCTAATATTTTCAATAGCTTTATTTCCAACGTGCGGCAGTGCAAAATGTGGGAGAAAACCTTGAAGAAAAGGTTACAAAGTCGTTACGTTACCGACGGCGACATATTGTACAGATTTTTCTGGCTTATTGTGGCAAATCGGAGCCGTACTCGTAGGTACGTCTTTCGTTTCTACTTCGTGTTCCATGCTGAAATGGTGGGGCAATGAGTAATTGGTTTTGCTGGATTCTCTTACAACTACTTAGTGGGTTAGTTATTCTAGTTTAAATTTTAATTTCGATGCCACATTAAATTGAAAAAATAATTAAGGCAAAAACAGAACTTTAATCGCTTTTAAATCTAACAAAATAAGTGACGGAAACATCTGAAGGCTTACTAAATGAATAAAATATGTCGTTGTTTTTAACTGAGATATTGAAGATGAGTAAGTAGAGCTTGAAAAGTTCAAGAACAAAAAAGTTAAAAACCACGTTTACGAGTACCTACTATTTACAATAAATCCAATGACACCTTATTCATTAAAATAGATCCAGTAGTTTAAACGCTACGATAAAACCTTTTTTCATGCGCACAGGCTCTTGTTATCATATCATTTTTCGGCTGGCGCATTCGAGAAAAACCTTTTAAAAATACATGACATCACGGTGTGCACGCGCCAGATGTAAGTAGCGGAGAGATGCACTTTTGTGACTCAAATCACAAATCGTGTAATCAAATTAAATGGCCGATGAGATCATGCTTGTGCTCATTGTATCTCTGCAACATACTAGGCTTTGTACTGACATGCGATATCGTCGTCTCATCACACAACAATGATGTTTACTTCTAATATCCTGCCTGCCGTATTGTGTTACGAATCTCGACCCAACATTCAAGTATAATGCCCCCTAACTACTTTTTAAAAAGGTTATTACTTACTAGTGTTGTGCAGGATACGAAATTAAAATTATGAAAATTATTTTAGGGAGTTAATTTCATAATAAATAAGGTAATATAACTAAAATCTGTTACGCTGCTCTTTTATATATTTCGCTGGTTTTTGTTGATTATGAAACAATGTGTACATTTTCTTGTATAATTTTGGACACACTTTTTTGTACTGACTCAATAAATTTCAAGTCAAAATTATCCCATTAGGCACAATTTTGTGATAACTTTTAATATTTTATCAAAAATAGATTTGCGTTTGGCCTCAGTCTCACCTAATGTTAAGTAACGACGAGGTCGAGGGTGGTACAGTCAACAGCAATAATATATCATCCAACATTGCGCTTAAAAATATCTGACACGCTCTTATGCCTCTAGTAATAAAGACATGTCAGATATTTTGGAGCCTAATGTTCGATTATATATTATTGCAAGTGACTGTACTCGCTTACCCAGGAAAAAGCCAATACTCTTACCTTGAAAACACCAAGGTTATACGATTCCGGGAATAAAGACGCAGGAGAGTATTCCACTCCTTGGCAGTGCAAATAAAAAATGGCGCAGCAAACCATTGCGTCCGAACCATTGGGAATTTGACGACATGACTTTTCTCCGTTTTTTTCCATAACTCTATGGGGTTATCGCAAGATCCCACTCCGCTAACTGAATTGTGGAATTGACTTTAGAATTGAGTTTAACTGTTTTATGTATCGTTGTCCTCAGATTCTACTGGGACCTGTGCATGCTGCTGCTGTTGGTGGCCAACCTCATCATCCTGCCCGTCGCCATCTCTTTCTTCAACGACGACCTCAGCACGCGCTGGATAGCCTTCAACTGTCTCTCCGACACTATTTTCCTTATAGATATCGTTGTTAATTTTAGGACAGGTAAGCTAATTGAATTCAAAGATGCTCATTGGCTTATACCATATTTTTACCATGTATGATCATTTGATCATTCAACAACCATTTCAAAGGCACCTTACTAAACCAATTAGTCTTCGATATTTGTTTGACCCTTAAGGTTTGGAATCCGAAGATACGAGCATAACTTAGTAAAATATTTTACTATAAAAAAAAACAAATAAAAGTAATTGCAATGGAAAATAGACGGAATTATAAGTAGTTTCTTAAAATAGTCTATTAATAAATGATTTTAATAATAACTGGGGCTATTTTTTCTAGGCCTATGCCTATTCTAAATCTAAAATAAAAAGGAATACGTCATCATGGTTGTTTCTCTTTTTATTCCAGGAATAATGCAGCAAGATAATGCAGAACAAGTGATATTAGATCCCAAGTTAATAGCGAAGCACTATTTGAGGACATGGTTCTTCCTTGACCTCATCTCTAGTATACCACTAGATTATATATTCTTGATCTTCAATCAGGTAAACGTACGTTGCAATTTGGCCGTGTTGTTCTTATTACTGTAGTTTTAAACTGTCTTTTATGTTGTTTTGATATTCTGTTTCAGCATTTATTCCATTAGTACTTTTGTTTTCGTTAATTTTGGTATTTGTTTCTCATTGTGATCTTGCCCAACTGCCACGAGAACGTCTGAGGCGGCACCGTGTTTCAATTTAATATCGTTTTAAGGTTTAGGAGAACATGTAAAGGTTTGATTGAATCGCATTAGATTCGTTATCAATTCCATGATTCATCATATTTTAAATTATTGTCACCTCCTTTATATTATCTGCACGCATCATTGGTAACCCATATGATTTCCTGACTCAAGCTTACCTACTCTTCGTCCTATTAGGTGTTCTGGTTCATTCTTTGGATCGTATGGGATACTCAATTTCCTTTTCGATTGGTTGTGGATTCCGTCTTACAAATTTGAGCAATTTCGACAGAGCACTGGCTGTTCAATATTACATTTTTCTGTGCACCTTTGAAATACTACTTTACCTGTACTATAATTTCATGTTTAAAATGTATTCACGTACTTACTTCAATTCCGTTAATGGTACTTTGCACGCCATTTTCTCTTTATCTGCAAGTATTAGGTAAAACATTTCTTTACTTTATTCCTTCATACCTTTTGATTCGTACTCAGCATGATTTATGTGTTTTCAAATTAGTGTTGTCTTTTAACTCTTATAACTAAGTTGTAGTTTACTTGGTTCCTTTTCTTTGTAAAGAAGTATTTAAATGGCTGAATTATTTTTATTTAATAACAACACGACCGAATTGTATTAAATTTATATACTTAACTTAAACAACCCCTTCATCGAATATGACCTTAGGTAGTCGTATCATGATCGAAGGATCTAAAGACTAGTAAATTGTTATAATATGGCCCTTAATTTTAACAAAAAAAATTAAGTATCCGTTCACATTAGGTTCCACATGGTAAAAACTATGCGTTTTCTTACATCAAAAATCATCATCATTAAAATAAAAATGCATAAGTATACCTACTGATTTGGAACCTATTAGAACAACTTGTTTCACTCCGAGCTAATAACTAACTCTCTTTTAAATTATATGAAACATAAGAGTATCCTCCTTTTTAACCTTGTCATTACCCCTTGAAACTCTGAATGTAAATTAACAAAACATAACATGACATGTTTGTTGTTACGCTTCAGCACTTTTGTTTGGCTGATACTTACTCTTTCGATATCAGCAAGTATGCATGTCTTCTACACTTCAAACTGTATAAAGAACGTTGCCACCTAGATTTCCTTGGGTGTTCTTAAGATGGCGTTTCTTTTGAGCGCCCTGTGATGGTAGCGGGTGTTTTAATTGTCTTGATTGTGTTGGCAGGACTTTAGTGAAAGCTTTCAAATTCTTCACGCGGGTCGCGCGCTGAGGATACTCCGGCTAGCCAAGCTGCTGTCCCTCGTGCGGCTGCTGCGGCTGTCTCGGCTGGTCCGCTACGTCTCGCAGTGGGAGGAAGTATATGTAAGCCATCATCCCTTTCGACCTACCTACTTGTACAGGTCGACTACTAATTTTGTTACTAACACTGCTCTAACACATTACGCTCACATTTACTAACATGACATAACTAAACTGCCTAACGCAATCCTAATCCAGGATTAATTTTGATCTAAAAATATGGCGATAAATTATTTTATAAATTGTAAAAATAAAATGTGTTAATGAGTAATATTTTTTTAAAATTCTAGCCAGTAGTGGTCCCATGTATATGGAGTGTTGTAATCCTGTATTAAACCATCGATCCCACCCCCACTGTATGTAAGCCCCACGTCCCGCTCTGCACTTCTCTTCTGCTTCTCTGCAAGCTTCTTTCTGCCTGAGCACGCTGTCACTCGTGACGTCTGTTCTCTTCCTTCTGCTGCGCCCCGGCGCCCCGGCGCCCGCGAGCCGCGACGCCCCCCGACGACACCCGCAGCCGTCCAACGTCACCCAAAACGAATATTATTTGCAAAACTTTTCACATATTTTGTTGCCGCTTTTCCGGAGCATTTAGAACATGTGCTGACGCCAAAAATTAGGCTATTAGGTATAGCTCCCTAGAGATTAAAATCATGGCTTTTCAAAGACCCCCACAAAGTAATTTCACTATCCCGATGTAATACGATTGGACCAGTCATCAGTAAATTTCATTTAAATATCTGGCTTAATAAAATCATTTAAAAAACCTCATTAGACCACTTATAAACATCAAAACCATATTAGAGAATGGTGCCTGCTTAGTGTTAGACGTCAACTAAGATATACAAAATCCAAAAGTAATTCGAAACTGAAACCTGCAGGCGCGGCGTTGCCATGCCATGAGTATAGACTAGCGATAAAAAATAAAAAACGCGATGTCGTAAGCTCAACGATATATTAACGAAGCTGAGATTCAGAGAGAAGTGGAGTAGGCGCGGGAGGGAGGGGCTGGCGAGCAGCGACCGCTGACCCGGCACTGACGGTGTTGTGTGCAGATGAGCCCCGCTCCGCAGCCGCGCGGCGCGCCGAGCGACGCGGATGGCGCCGGCTCGCGCGACCTCCTCTCGCAGGTGCTGCTGTGCCACATCCGTCCGCATGCCGCGGCTAATAGATTAGGGGACTAGCCCGCGTCCTGTTCGTCTCGGTGTTAGTGCATCCTGTGTGTCCGTGCCCACTGCCCAGAAACCCGCACGTGACTAGCCACCCTGCCCCGCTCCGCCCGCAACCCCGCGATGACCTTGCCCGCCAACCCTTTCCGCGCTCACGCCGGGCGCGCCTGGCTCTCTTCCTACTATCTCGTGTTTCTCGCTTGTTTTCTAGATCTTGCAGAATCTTCAAAAAAAGCGCACGGAACGAAGGGGACGTCTCAGCTCCGACGTTGCCAAAAAGAAGGGTGCCACAAAAAGCAATCTGATCTTCAAGGTAACCTGGGTCGGCACGAGCCGGCGCGCATGTGCTCGTTCGCCCGCTTAGCATGCTGCCGGGGCCGCCCGGCGCCCTAGACCGCTGCGTTCGCTTCGCTTCCTCTGTTACTTTGGCGTTTCTGTTTCCGACCCCGTCCCGCCGGCGGCCGCGCGGGCGACGCGCGAGGCGGCCAGGCGGCGGGTCTCGCGACCGCGCGGCGGCCGCGGCCGCGCGACCCCTCGACCGCCCTCACGCATGCTCGCTCGACAAATCGTCTCACGCGGATCATGTTTTGTTTCTCACTAATACTTTACGAATCCATCGGTAGAAAATCATCGCGATGCTTGACCTCGAGCGTCTTTGTCGCGCGCAGTCCGCACGGCTTCCTTTAGAGGCGAAGCTGTTTAGTGGAGAGATATTGACCGGACCCTTCTCTTTGCAGTTCCTCAACATGGCATCGGTGTTTATGCGGATATTCAACTTGATCTGCATGATGTTGTTGATCGGCCACTGGTCTGGATGCCTGCAATTCCTGGTTCCTATGCTGCAAGGGTTCCCGGCGAACTCTTGGGTTGCTATAAATGAGTTGCAGGTTAGTCACTGTATAAGTATTTACCTACTCATAATAAAGTATTTACTCATAAAATAGTCAAATTTCGTGTAAGAAAATAGTACAAGAAGAATTACATACCAATTAGAATAAAGCAGGTTTGATTCTACGTATTTGTGGTTACTTCGATGGGGTTTACGAGTACGTTTCCCGTAAATTATCGTCGTCAAATATCATCGTCAATACATGTAACGCTGAGAGTGGTTGTGTGAGCGGTGATGTTGTGCGCAGGAGGCGTTCTGGCTGGAGCAGTACTCTTGGGCGCTGTTCAAGGCGATGTCCCACATGCTGTGCATCGGGTATGGGCGCTTCCCGCCGCAGTCGCTCACGGACATGTGGCTCACCATGCTCTCGATGATCTCCGGCGCCACCTGCTACGCGCTCTTCCTCGGCCACGCCACCAACCTCATCCAGAGTCTTGACTCCTCCCGCCGACAATACAGAGAAAAGGTTAGTTCGAAACTATATCACTTTTTTCCAATACTATGATGCCTTCCTTACAGATTTGGAGCTAGCTTTCTTAAGCTTTGACAGTGGGCTTACCACCTGGAAATTTTAAACCGTTATGAACACCTCCATCTAATGTATTATTGATTTGTATAACACGTGAAACATTACTTTATGACAAATGCATAACATCTTGTGTCAATTATTACTATAATTTCTCATCGAGATCATTCATACTTTTATAATAATCACAGTATGCCTTACAGCAGACTAGTTGGCTTATCATACCAGTCACTAAACCCTTCATTACCTGTTTCAGAGATTAGACGTGAGTACCGAGTAGATGTTCGTGTGTCAATGTCGTTATACAAAAATATTATTTTAATCTAACTAAGGTCTCTCACGGCATATATTCACCACATTTCTCTACTACCCCTAGGTGTTATTAAATAATCATTCATCATATTTATTATATTTTCATTAACGGGTGTTCAAAACAGTTTTCTTTCCGAGGGTACTAACAGTTTCATTTCCATTTCTGTAACTATGATGTGCAAAATTATATCGATATTAGTGTTGTACGTAGATCTCATGGGCTCTTTATTACTAATACTCGGCCTTGATGCGAACCTCATAAGCGACACTAGTTTTCCCCATAAGCCCTTTGTCTATGAGTTTCGTATTAGCTATCTTAAGCCTGATTTACATTTGGTCAAGGACAGTGGTAAGTACAGTGCAAAGGACAGTGGAGTGAAAAAATTGAAAGCGATTCTTTTTGGATCCACTGGCAAGGCAACTTGACTCGCTACCTACTGTCCGATCGGTTTACACTACTGTACTATCCACTGTCACTGTCATCTGTCCACTGTCCTTGACCAATGTAAATCGGGCTTAAAGGAGCACGGGACAAATGCACCGCCAGTATTGTGTGAGTACTGTGATGTTTGGATTTAACGCACTTTGCTTCAATTGATCCACGAGGTATTTAAAAGCGATGTTTCAGACAGTTAAAATGTAAAACAAATTTGTGATGGGTTCATAGTATTCCTCAATACCTCAAGTAAATGTCATCTTTATACAATTCCAGGTAAAACAAGTAGAAGAATATATGGCGTACCGTAAGTTGCCTCGAGAGATGCGGCAGCGGATCACGGAGTACTTCGAGCACCGGTACCAGGGGAAGTTCTTCGACGAGGAGCTGATATTGGGCGAGCTGAGCGAGAAGCTGCGAGAAGACGTGATCAACTACAACTGCCGCTCGCTCGTCGCTTCCGTGCCCTTCTTCGCCAACGCCGACTCCAACTTCGTGTCCGACGTCGTCACTAAGCTACGTTACGAAGTCTTCCAACCTGGTAAACATTAATTTATTTACGCCTTATTTGATTTCTTTACATTGAACACGTCACATATAAGTACATGGGCTTTATTCCAATTGTGTTGTTGTCAACTCGGCGGCCATTACCGTCAAGATAGTAAGAACCTTCGTAATGTTCACAATACGATAACAATAGGGCAAAAAAGAATGTAGACTACGTAGGGCCCCAGATGTAGTAAATAAACATACGAAATCCTTTTTGATGAAATGGTTGGCTGTATGATTCTTCCATGGTCCAGACAAGAGTCGAAAATGGGTGAGAGTTTCACCAACACTTTATTCAAAATCACTTTCCGCCTTAGAGATGGAAATGCAATTTTTAAATTAGTTTTTGTTTTATGACAGATTTAAATTTAGAATCAGTAAGCTCAGTATTTTTTTCGGAATTCTAGTGTAGATTTTTATACAATTCTAATCTAAATAATCCTAAGAATGATTTTGAAGTTTTGGCCAGTCTATAAAATGTAGTTTTGAACTTTCCTGTGCTCCTGGTTGCTTTTGGCTTATCAATGTTCATTGGGAAATTGTGTAAATTCTTCCTTACAAAGATTATTATTTCAAATACATCTAGCGACGGCAGTGTTAGAATATCTGTTTCCGTGAAGAATTCCCTCAATGACACACGCGACCCCAAGTTATAAATAGCTCTAATAACCCTTTTTTGCAAAATAAACACTGTATCGATATCCGCAGCACTCCGGATCCGCAGGATCCCCACAAAATAAGACCGTACCTCAATATACTGTTAAAGACCAGGGGGCTTAGTAGGTATGCTACGCGAGATTTAGTGTCATATTTTACGTCATTGATATGAAAATAAGAAAATATGACATAATGTCACACTTTAAGATGCCTAGTAATAAAAGGACTCAATTCACACAAAATACACTTGTATTTAAAACCTTAAATGTTTACCCTTACGTTAGAATATGGAATAGACATATTTGACACTAAATCGCGTCTGACGAGGTTTGACGTATTCTCCTCGCCTCGCATGCTAAGCCCACAGGTGTGTAAGCGATAAACAGGCGAGTAAATAAGTATTACTTATATTAAGGTACTGTGGTTTTACTGTACCGTATTATCAGAGACATTATAGAGGCAATGAAGTCGCTCTAGTCTTTGAGTACGGCCCTTAGACACGTCTTTGTCAAAGTAACTTAATAAGAATAAAGACATAGAGATTGCAAATTTTACCAACATCGATAATAAAAACTCTTTACTATTTCGTTTCAGGTGATATCATCATAAAAGAAGGAACAATAGGGCACAAGATGTATTTCATCCAAGAGGGGATCGTGGACATCGTGATGGCAAACGGCGAGGTGGCGACGAGTTTATCAGACGGGTCTTACTTCGGAGAGATCTGTCTGCTGACCAACGCGCGGCGCGTGGCGTCCGTGCGCGCCGAGACCTACTGCAACCTGTTCTCGCTGTCCGTGGACCACTTCAATGCGGTGCTGGACCAGTACCCGCTGATGCGGCGCACGATGGAGAGCGTCGCGGCCGAGCGGCTCAACAAGATCGGCAAGAACCCCAACCTGGTGGCCCACCGCGAAGACGACACCACCTCCGAGGGGAACACCATCAACGCGGTGGTGAACGCGCTGGCGGCGGAAGCCGAGCACGTCAGCCTGTCGGACGACAGCGTGGCGCGGCTGTCCGAGCGCTCGCTAGGGCTGGCGCTGCAGCCGCTGCAGGCCGCGTCGTGCCGCATGGCCGGCGTGGCGCTGCCCGGGCTGGGCGTGGCCGCGGCGGCGCTGCCCCGCCCCAAGTCCGAGCACGACTTCAGCTCGCAGAGCCAGCAGCCGCCGCTGGCGTCCGCCGCCGCCTTCCACAAGTCCGACGCCGGCATCGCGCCCTGACGCCGCACCGTGTGCTAGGCCCGGACGCGGGGCCGCCCGACAAATAGCAATACTAGGCTTAGTGCGAGCCGCCAGCCGCGCCGCGCCGCGCGCCGCCGGCCGCTCGCTAGTGTAGCGTAGACTCGAGTATTATAGCTGCGACTTCGCCGGGCGCGCACGATATGCGCCGCCCGCTGAATCTCATTTTGTGATCTTATACTTAATTCTCCTGTGTTATAATTTAGGTTAAATTTTATATCATTGACGCTGTGAGGAATCGGCGAATACGCGACGTATTCCGATTGTATAGATATACCTGTTATATATTGAAGAATGATACTATTGAATCTTTATAGAGATACCTTGCCATTAAAGAAAAAATAATTATATAGACTAGACTGAAATGTAAAGATATCACTATTTTATGCTTTGTTGACGTATAAAATAGACCTCTATTGTTGATGGGTGCCGAATAATCGGTGGAAGGAAGTAAACGTTCCAAGCGTATAAACGTTCCTCGTAATTATTCACGATTTGGATTATAGTATTTGAAGTTGTTTGTAATGTAACGGTCGGCTCGTGGAGCCGCCCCGGCCGCTGCACGAGCCTCACGCGCGATTCCAATAGCACAAACTTTGCTTTCTTCATTTAAATTATAAGTAGTCATATCTACCGATAATCGATATAATTAGCGCAAAACAAGTCTCTCGGTTTCTTAAAATTAGAAGAGGATCAGTAGCGCTTCGAATCTTTTTGAAATCCTTTCTTTATGTAAATATTGTACCATCGAGGATTCGCGTAGGGCGGTTTGTTTTGGAGGGAGCGAGCGGTGCGAGGCGCGAGGGGCGCGAGGGGTGCGCCGGAGCGCCGAGCGGCGGTCCAGTCAATTATTCGGCGCGCTCGAGCCGGCCGCGGGCTCTCACAAACACTACGCTCCATCTTCAACCGACTTCAAGGAATTGTAACTAGCAGACTAACAGTCGAAGAGAGTCAGAAACTAGTCTTTGTGAAGGCCCTGCGGCTTGGCTCTCGATGCGCCGCTGTTGCGATTGCGATGCCTTCGCACTTCACAACTTGTTTTTACTTATAGGGTAAATAATTTATTATCGATAGAGATCATTTCGTAGAAGTAAGTAGGCCGGAGCGTTAACAAATTCGATTGAACTACGTTTTGTGATACTCGTAGAGCAGCAATCGGCTGCCCGCCGCCCAGTCGCCGGCTCGGAGCCGGGCCTCGCCTTCTACGGCCCCTATGGCTGCGTAGTCAAAACACTTCCAAACTCGTGATACCAATAGGATAAAAAGAGCGCGTTCACACAAGACGCTTTTAATCTGGTGAACGCACAATTCGAAAAGAGAATGACAACCAATATCACGATTAATAGAAACTTACGATAAAAAGCATCTCGTGAGGACGGACTCTACGTGGAGCTCTGCCGAAGATTGGGGCCTGAAAAAGGGTATAAGCCGACTTAACTCATAATAAAAAAAAGGTATATACATAAACGGACGGTACTAGACATAAACCCTTTTTCAGTGATCTTCAGTCAATAGTAAAGGATTCGGATGCTGTATTGTTTTGCTCACAACTTCCACATTAGTGTTTGTATTAAGTAAGATTCAACTCGAAGTTTCCTAGGCACAGCTTGATGTGGCCGCTTAGAAGTGAAGTAAGTTCCAATATAGAATACAAAGTGCGACATATCGTAGTGAAGTGGCCGGGCCGCTGCCGCCACCGAGCCTCCGCTGGGCGGCGCCTCTTCGGGACGAATCATCGTTGACTAATTCTTATAGTGTCATGACAATTTGTAAAGATGGTTTTGCAAATGTTGACTTTTTAGCCAAAATATAGGTAATGAATGACGAACCAATACGCAGTAGCTTACTCGTAGATGAACGCAGCCTAGTTCTCATTTGGCGACTAACACCAATAGATACTTTATACTCGTAAGCTATTTATACGATTGGTCTTAGCAGAGTGAATATCTGTCAATTTATCTAAAAGAGTATAAATATTGCGTTTTAATTCCCAGAGCATTTATTAACGTTGTTTCAACAGACATTATTACTGCTTTTGTAAATGATTATAAATTTTATAGAAGAGATCTATTTTTATTGTGAAGTTGAGCTACTGTATAAAAACTAACTTATACACAATTGTTTTAAATCCAAACTGTTATTTTAATACCCACATTATTATACGTATACCTACTGATTTCTGGTACCTAACTATTTTCACCAAAAGTGCTCATCGCTGTCAAGAAAATTAGAGAAAAAATGCATTAAAGAATGAAGAAAACTGTGTAGTTGTTTTCATAACCCAAGAGATCACCCTAATTTGCCTCATTCTTGCGCATAGGTACCTATGTATGTTAGCATGGACCTACTTGACAGTCCAACTAGCAGGAGTGCCGGAGAGTATTTTTTTTTTACTTTGAACTTTATGGATACTATTAATAAAACATCTCAGTTATTTACCAACCGCATTACGTTAGATACTATGGTGTCCCAAATTTCGGTGGGTTCAAATACTTGAATGATCAATCGCAATAACGTTCAATTTTACCTACCTATGTTCGTCGGAATAGTAAATTATTTGAATCTAATCACAAAACCTTAACTAAGTCGAATTTACCAATGATTCCGCCATGACTCGCGCTAAGATAGACTCTAGTGTCAATCTTCAAAAATCGAGGTTATGTGACCTACCTATATCTGTTAATGTTATCGCGACTCAAAAATTAAATAGGCCATTGGTCATCATCACTCTGAGGTGACGTGGTCAATGTGGTCATCTATACAGGGTGGGAACGAGTAACCCGCAAAATTTTAACCATCTGTTCTAGAGCCTGTTTGGAGTATTTAATCTATATATATAAAAGATGTATCAACGCACAGCCGAAACTAATGTACCTAGAAACTTGAAATTTGGTACAGGGGTTCCTTTCATGATGTAAGTGAGCACTAAGAAAGGATTTTCCGAAAATCGACCCCCAACGGGAAGAAATGGGGGGAGTAGCGGGAAACTAATTCTACGCGTACGAAGTCGCGGGCGTCCTCTAGTGTGGTATAACATGTAGTCCAATATCACATAATTTCCGAGATTTTCATTATTTAAAAAACAATTTCATACTTAATTTAATTTGAACTCTGTCACCTTAACTTAAAGCTTATTTACTAAGAAATTGATTAAATTAATTTATGATGTACGTTGATGATATTACTACTTAGGTACAACATGAATCTTTCTTTGTAAATAATGCTTTAGGTTAAGGTGACAGAGTTCAAATTAAATTAACTATGAAATTGTTTTTTAAATAATGAAAATCTCGGAAATTATGCGTTATTGGACTACATGTTATACCACATTAAATACTCCAAATAGGCTCTAGAATCGATGGTTAAAATTTTGCGGGTTACTCGTTCCCACTCTGGAACAAATTACTTACTTTACCTTATTCAAAAACAGTCCAACCGTCGCTCCTTACGTTAAGGGAAAAGCATCGTTAGCAACATGGACATTCCGCCAAATAGGTAAAATCGGCTATTCCTAGGTGTCCGCACCCCTTTGTCCACACTGCGGACAACTGGGAATAAAAACAAATTTAGTTGTGGATAACTGGGAATCTTATCTTATCTTATTTGTGGGGTACTTACGGATACATTTCGACCCTACAGGATCTTTTGTGTAATTACCCCTCTATGATAACTGGGAATAAAAATTATCTACTAGGAGCGGAATGGGTGCTGCCAAGTTATTCCTAGATCTGGGAATAACCGGGTAAAATGTGTTATTTTTTGCACAAAGGATCCTACGAGGGGGCCGTCAGGATATCTAAAAAAAGTTACTTTGCTCATAATTATGTTATTTTGCTCTTATTTTCGAAAGAATAGAAATTGAAATAAAACTAAGAGATTATTATTTTTCCTGCCTACTTAGTTATTAGAAACAACTGCCCCGACTCCGGACTGAGGAAGGGCGTCGCGGGAGTTTGTTTTTTATACTTTTAGAGCTGGTGAGTAAAAGATAGAAAAATCGGTAAATACATACTTAACTAATTTGAAACCGCGCACACAAAGAAGCTACTTACTTTGGTTTAAGCTTCTTGGCGCCCACAGACTGTTTTGTATTCGGCTGTAAATTGATAGATTGATACCGAAAAACGAGAAGAAATTTGATAGATTTTCCTTTGATTTCATTATAAAAGTAGGTACCTATTAATTCATCAGTGAGGTGTTCAGAGGCTCTACTTTGAAATCCGTAATTCGAACTTCGTCTATTGATATCCCTTTTGCTCTCGACGCGTCACTAATTCGCAAGAAAGTGACGGGGCGATCCGAAGTTCGAATTGCTGATTTCAAAGTAGAGCCCCAGACCATGTTCAGACAAACTGCGTTTCTTGACAACGGACACGAACCACGGAAAAATACTTACAATTGGGACATCTAGGGGCGAGTAGAGGAAACATCCTATGATTTTCTGTAAGTTGGATAACCTTGAAATTTATCTCTTACTAATTGTATTATTTGTTTGTCTGTGGTTGCTGGGAAGACCAAAACGTCAAATGATACGACATACATGACATGGTCTGTCAAGCACATGTTATTTATGTCAATTTCGTTTCGTGTGCTGTGCCCAGTAAGAACAAGTTCTGTATAAATAAAAGTTTTATTCAGTGTATATAAATACAACTGTGAACTGGGATAGTTAAATATATTTTAACTAAACTTATGTAATCTAAGTATCACGCGGTAACTTTTTATACAAACAACAGATTTAACTCATAGATTTTGCATTCTAAGATACTTGCGGTCACGACACGATGTCTACTCGAAGAGCTAGAATAAAAGCTGTAGCCTCGTTACCAGTAAGGCGGAAAAACGTAGATAACCAAATAAAGGAGGAAAAGCCCATTAAGAGTCCTAAAACACCACGACCGCCCGCAAATTCACAAGATGATACTAAACTAAAATCGCCCGTAAATAAAACTGTGTCGCCCATCCCGACACGAGAAACAAAGGCTGGTGATGTCGCAAAATCCGTAGATCTACGCTCACCTTCTCCCAAGCAAATACCCATGACTATAGGGACTCCAAAACGCAGTGAGAAGGTACCTGTCATCACCCCAGTGGCAAGACCTAACACATTTGCTTCGCCTTTACGATGGAACAGCCCAGCTAGAAGAGCTTTGCCATCGCCCAAAAGAAGCTCCCCTCACTCTAGGACTTTTACAGTCACTACTGAAGTGGTTTGCGAAAGACTGCCTTCACCGGGTAATGTTAGCAAGCGCATTCCAGCTGCTATAGATAAACCTAAGGCTGAAATTTCAACCATTGTTGAAGGTCAAAATACTATTATAAGAAGACGTAATACTCAAGAAGGTAACTTTTATTTTGATCTGTCTTTTTGCAAACCAAATTACAGTTAAAGCCTGAGTATTTATGTATAATTTTTAACCCTAGTTTTATCTACTCTGATTCTCATATTCACTGAATAGGTCTATTTCCTGTTGAATTCAATTTGAAATGGGTCATGTTAAGATTCTAATTTAATTGGAGATAACGCAATACCACCTAACTTTACTTGGAAAGGTTTAAATTTGTGCACCTTATTGAAATTGTATTATTATACATTACTTGTTTTTTGATATGATGATTTGTTTTTATCACAGACTATAACCCTCCGAGTGTTCCTGAGAGCCTCACAGATGAGACCGGCATGGATGGCATTGTCCCGCTGCAACCCACTCGGAATGCTCCTAAGCCTTTAGACTTTTTAAAGAGTGAAATCATCTCAGACAATGCTCCAGTGCTATTTGATCCAATTGTTCCGTTGCCGTCGCCTAGCAAAGTACGTCCAAAGCTGAGACCAGCACCTAGGCTTGGTCCTCACAGAAGAAACAGTGTTCAGGTAATAATACCTTTGCATTACTACCGTTTTAAATTAAAGTAAGCTACTAGCCAATATAAAGGGTTTAACAAAACAATGATTGTGAGTAGAACTTACTTATGTAAAAAGCAACTGAGTCATGTATTACACAATGAGTTAGACATGCTGTTAATGGACAAGAGATCAGTGTCATAAGTTGCTAGTGTTTGTACCATGCACTATGTACAAAACATTTGAAAAACGGCTTACTGTTGAGTTTCTTGCGGCGCTTCTTCTCAACAGTGGTCTCTTTGGAAGCGCTGGTAGACTCAGACATGTAAAAGTGCCTGCAGGGCCTACTTACTGAATAAATGATTTGAATTTTGAATTTGAATTTTGAATTTGAATTATATTATTTTCCTAACTTACTACCTTAAAAGCTTTTAAAATTTTGATATTATTCTTCATTAACAATTGCAAGCAGGGCCGGGCCATCTTAGGCTATGCCAGGGCCCTTGGGCACATGTCTTTTTTTCTTTCAAACAAGTCAAACGCAAAAAACATTTCTCTGCTATGTTTTTTGAAAAATGAAAGAAAGAATATGAAATGTATCACTATCACATATATATAATTTTTTAGGGCAGTGCCAGTGAGTCAGAAGATGACACCCGCCGGGCCCTGCTAAGCAGCGGCGCTCCGACGCCGGTGCCGTCACGACAGCGACACGACTCGCACACGTCGCACAGCACCATGGCTTCTCTACCAAACAGGTACAGGCAGTCGGGTTTTATCAATGTTCCAATTCTGTTTTAAATTGTACAGATTATTTCAATATATTTTTTTGTTCTCAAGTTAAAAATGGCTATAGCTCCGACCTGTGGCTTGCATTATTTGGGAAAAGAAATACTAAGCCCGAGGACATAGAGTTGTGGATACCAGCCCGCTATAAAATACAATATACAGCCTGAGTGTGTAAGGATGTTTGAACTTTTGTCACTCATCACATGGCCAGAACAAATTTTGGTAAAATTTGGCATTAGACAGATTTGTCCAGGTAATGAATACTTTTCATCATGGAAAATATTTGAAGTTCCTGCAGAAGTAATGTTAAATGAGCTTTATATAGGTAATAAAGGGTAGTCAGATAAATCTACTATACTGTGGCGAGTTTAATAGGTATTATAAGTTTTTTTTATTTTTTAATATTTAAAAAAATGCTGGAAATTGATTACAAAACTTCAAAATTGATGCATTCTCTAACATACTTCTGCATGCCATCATTTACAGTAGCCATTAATTACAACCTATTATTAAAATGACATTGCGCCACAGCAAACAGGGTAAGTAAACAGGTGTCAAATGATTTACAGCCATTGTATTGTCGCAGGGAGGTCAGCCGCATTCGGAACGACTCGGTGTGCTCAGGTGTGAGCCAGACCGCGCCGCCGCCCGCCTCGCCTCTCAAGGAGCGGCACGTCTCAAAGTTAGTACAATACTGTTCCGTAATGAGGCATATTATGTAATGCTACTAGCGACCTGCCCTCACTTCGCTTGGGTTTGGCAGAATAAAATAAAACCAGCAAATATGAATCGAGTATTTATAAGGCAAGGCGTACTTGTTATAACTTCATTCATATTTAAGAAAAGTAAATTATGATGCTAAACTAAAGGTTTTAAGTAAATATAGCATATAATGTAAAAATATATCTTTTCCTATCCAAAGATGTGCTTACATGTTTGTTGTAGGTATTATTGATATATATTTCCACTTATTATTTTATGACTTTAGAATAACCAAGATTGTGGAGACATATCCTGAACTTAGGGAGACCATAAAGTTGAATAAATCACGCCAGAACTGCTGAATGGATGTTAATGAAATTTGGCATAGAGAGAGATTATAGTATGGAATAGCAAGAAAGCTACTTTTTATATCGGAAAAATGTACGGCTCCCAAGGAAAGAGCGATGAACGTCTTCTACGCGGATGGTGTCGTATTTTTATTTCTAAACGCCGTCGCAAGATTTGTATCATTGCAATATTAATTAATAGTCAAAGAAATAAGTGTAATACGTGTTTATAACTATGAGTCGTCACCGGGATCATCCTAGATTAATATACTTAGTCTATAGAAATAGACTCATTGAGCTACAACTGAGAAAATACAAATAGTACTTACTAAAATACAAGTACTGCAAACTACAGGTGTCGCCGGCAGGAGATGAGCCGGCGGCTGGCGGCGATGCGCCGGCGCCGGGACCCCGTGAAGCGCGACTCGCTCACCATGTACGACCTCATCTTCTACAACCCCACCACCAACCCCATCGTGTGAGTACCTTCTATGTTTATGGAAGACAATGACTCCATTTTATGATTATTTATGTTTCATTGTCGATTGCATCGGTTTACATTGGCAACAGGACCTTTTCTAAAAGGTGTTCTGAAAAAAAAATTGCTAATGGAAGATTGTCTCAAAAGCAAACATTTTTTTGTTCATTAATTTCATTATTTACTAAGAAAATAAATAAACAAATTTATGCGAATGGCTGAAGAGCTTAAACGCCACATGGTCTTTTCTACGTCACAGCTAGTGTTAGACTTAAAAAAACAAAACGCGTGGTCATTCCGACCGCTAGTCCGAAGCGAACGGTGAAGCGTAGCAAACACTGGTCATATTCAATACCTTTTTCTCATGAAATAATAATAATAAAAAAATGTATGCTTTCGAGACAAACCTCTATGCATTATTAAATCAAATTACCTATTCAAAAAAATCCTGTTGTCAATTTGGTGAGTAGAGATCGTCTGATCTTGGGCTGAACCGAACACCCCTCCAATTTGTGTACGTTCACTTGTGATGTGATAACATTTTTCGCGATGGCAATTAGTCCTGTATTATTGTTATATGAAGAAGGTATACAAGAACATAGGTCATTTCAAGGTCGCAATTACGTCGGACGACGATGAAATGTTTCTAAGCTAGCAATTTCACCGGCTGAAGTATTCAAACTAACATTATCCTATTAACGTCCTGAATACACATTGAAGGACTCGTCGTCTACTTAGCTTTCTATTTTAACCACTTGTGCTAGCTATCCACTATTTTTTCGCCCAAGAAACGAACAAAAGATATAGATCCCGTGTTAATAAAAGAGACATATTATATTAATAGTTGATCGCTGGCTATTCACACTGCCGGCAAGTACTGTCCCCAATAGTTTGTCTAAACAAAAGATATACATCCCGTGTCAATAAAAGAAACACATATAGTACATTAATAGATCGCTGGCTCTACTCGCTTCCCGGCGATGAGACAAGTGCCTTAGAAATCCTTCTCCAAGCACCGCCTCGTCATATCGTACATAATAATTAAATAAATTCTAAATCTCTTTCTTTCCAGGCCAGACCAAGACGAGTTGAATGCCAAGGAAGCCAACCTGAAGGACGCAGAAGAGAGGAAGAAGGCGCCGGTGGAGGAACCACAAGAAGACGCAGACGACCCGCCCGCGGAGGCCACGCCCGTGCCGCAGATCAAACTGGGACCCAACGGCGAGATTATGCTGGACGAACAGAGCTTGGTAAACTATTCTATTTTAATCTTATTTTTTTAATTCTTTGCTGCCTGGTACTATTAGTGTTTTATTCCAATAAATCCCGTCCACTACTTAATTCAACATACATTGACGCAATCGAGCAACTGCAATTTGAGTGACGGTCGGGCCTTTACGTGTTAAAAACGCTTAATATTAATTTTAATGACACTTGTAATTTTATCTGAAATTAATCTGAAAGTTTGCGAGAATGTAAATCTTTGAATGTAAACTTCTATTGCGGAATAGTACATTACTACAGAGGCCGGGAAGTAGGGGGGTTGCCGTCCGAGTTCATATAGATGGCCGAGCGCAGCGAAGCCGGATTGTTACGAGGCTGGCAACCCCTTTTCACGGCGAGGTATGTAGGTATAGTGCTTTTCTCAAACATATAATTCATTAACAGTAGTTTATGTGACTGTTGCATAATATGGGACATTAAAATTCGTGTGAGTGTTTTTGAAACGAGCCGAAGGCGAGTTTCATAATAGCATCTCACGAGTATTTTAATGCTTTTTATGTACAGTTACATACACTGCTTTATCTACACACATATCATAAGCTCTCTATGATGTGTTCAGAAATCGCATGTAATGACCGGCGGATTTAAACGGCAACAACAGTGCATATTTTTGACGCTCATTGCTTTATCACTGATATCAGGTAGCGTCTTCGAAATATCGTGATCATGATCACTCATTTTAAGTAGTCGTACAATACAATAATTGTTTACGAACACAACACAACAAACTTATTTTTCCGACAAAATAAGCGTCAAATGTGGCGGCAAATCAAAATTTGACAAGTTGTTTTTTTTAATTCAGAGACAACTAGAGTAAGCGTCAACTATCAAATCTTTCGATATCAAGTAACGTGCGAGATATGTCAAAGTTGTGTGAAACTGACATTCATTTTCAATAAAATGTCATCTCGACTGATTTAGAATAGAGGTCTAAACAAAAATGCTTTGTTCTTCAGAGATGTTCGAAATTTGAATGTCATAAGAACATCGAAATTGATTTTCTTATGAATTCATAAGATTACTGCCGCAGATAAAACATTTGCTCTAACAACAGAGTTGATTATTATGCTGGTCATAATTTACGGTTTCTGAACGCATCATATGATATGAGTGTAGATAAAAAAAATAAAACAAAAATTACAACGTCAAATACTAGGAGTGCATAAACATTAGAAGTACCTACCTAACCTACAGTCATCCGCGCTGTCGGGCGCGCCCGCCCACCGGCCTGTGCCGCACCGTGCTAGCCTCCTAATTACCTCTGCGCTCCTGGTACCTGGTGCCTTTATTTAAACATGCAAACGCTTTGGTTGGATGCACAGCTTAGAATATTTAAAAAAAAAACAGCTATTTAGCCTGTTCATAAACACAGCCGCCATAAGTACATACCAAATCGTTTATTGTTTTTTTTTATACGCATAGTGGCAGAATGTCATGATGCCTGTGCCACAAATTTATGTGGAATGGAAATTAAAAAAGAGGACTTTGCCGGCCTAGGCCTGCACCATGGCGGCTGTGTTTATGAACAGACTAAATAGCAGTTTTTTTTTTAAATATCTAAGCCGTGCATCCAACCAAAGCGTTTGTATGTTTAAATAAAGGCACCAGGTACCAGGAGCGCAGAGGTAATTAGGAGACTAGCACGGTGCGGCACAGGCCGGTGGGCGGGCGCGCCCGACAGCGCGGATGACTGTAGGTTAGGTAGGTACTTCTTATGTTTATGCACTCCTAGTATTTGACGTTGTAACTTTTGTTTAAATTATGGCCGTCTATATGAACTCGGCCGGCAAACTCCTACTTCCCGGCCTCTGTAGTAATGTACTATTCTTGTTCTTATTCTCGTAAAAATACATCAAATGGCGCACGTTTTAGGTTATAAAACAAACGTCAGGCACCCGGCGCCTTTCGACGGCGGTGGTCCGCGAGGGCGCGTGGGGCGGCGGGGGGGGGCGCTACTCGCGCGCGGCGCGCACGGCCGACTGGAGCGCGCCCGAGACCGTGCGCTTCTACCGCGCGCTCGCCGCGCTCGGGACCGACTTCACGCTCATGGCGCCGCTCTTCCCGGACCGGACCAGGAGGGACCTCAAGATCAAGGTATGACACACAACACACAATCATAACCCTTATCATTCTACTACACTACTATGCAGATATGATCTCGATTCTATCTAGTGTAGTAAAACAATGCTAAACTTATTTGTTGCGTGTGAAGGAACAGTAATAACAGCATTGTTTGACTGCTGTCAACATAGTCCATATTCAGAAATTTCATGGTTGTGCAATGTGCCAGGATCGACTTCTTCTCGGCCGGGCACTATAGGTCGAGTGGGGCAATAACCTTAATCTTACAACGCTTTATAACAATTTTTGCGCCTTTTTATAGTAATTTGAATACCTACATTTCTGTAAAAGGGAGCAAAAATAGTTTCAAAAGTTGTATTCCTTTAAAATATTTAAAAGACACCCTACCCTTCAGTCGTAATAGCCCCGCCCGACTATAACTAACTATTAGAATATACTTGATAAAACCCTTGTGATCAATCGCTTCGAATGATCTCAGGTACAGGAAGGAGCAAAATGTTTTATTTTTGCTTTTTGTAAGTCCTCTATTTCTTTGTAACCTTTACTCCAAGAAAACAAAAAAAACTGATTCTGCAGTAAAATTGCCTACCTGAAACGCTGGGCTGTTTAAGGGAATTGCAATTTTATTTTCATGTTGAAAATATCGAGCAAAACCTTTTCCACAAAATTTCAAGTTCCTCCTCCTCAGTACTGATACCGGTACTCGGGTTTTCAAACGTTTTTTTGCAATTTCAGTTTAAAAAGGAAGAGAAAATGAACGGCGCGCAAGTAGACAAGGCGCTCCGCTCGCAGACCGCGTGGGACGCGGCGGGGCTGCAGGACGTGTTCGCGAGCGAGCGCGAGGCGGCGGCGCGCCGCGCGGAGGCCGAGCGCGAGCAGCTGCAGGCGGCGCGCAGGGCGCAGCGCGAACGCTCGAAGGCTGCACCTAACATGCGGATGAGACAGAGTGAGTATATAAAACTTTTTCTGCGATTTTTATTATTCCTTTTTCCCTTGAAATATAATAAAAATAGTTCTGGATACTAGAAACTAGGACATGACGACTTTAACAAATAAAAGCGGAAGTGTCGTGGTCTATGGCCTTTTTGTTACCTAGAACTCAATGACTAATGTGATGTGATATATGATTATAAACACAAATAAATATTCTTAATGCGTAAAATCTTTAATAATTAGCACGCATTCATTAATAAATTAGTTTCGTGCAGTCATCACTGGCGTATAACGGATTTTAGGTTCCTTACCCGAAAATACCAAAACACATTATTGTTGTAAGTTGTAGTTATTTTGATAATACGGAACCCTAAAAATGAGTATAAAGACAGTTATTACTTAATTATTATATTTAATCTTTATGACACATAAATAAAAATAAAATGCAATAGAAAGGTAAAAAATTTAATGGTACTCTCTACCAGTTGACATTAAGGCAAATCAGAAAATTATATTAATTATACTTTATGATATGACCGCTGTTAAGCCATTGATAAAATAAATAATTAACTTGAAACATGTTTACAGGCAGAGGAGCGAAGGCTCTGGAAACAGAAGCGCTCACGGGCATGCACCTCCCGAACACGCACGAAGCGACCTCCGCCGACGACTTCATCCAAAGAGCGCTGGACGCCAAACCGCGCCGAAAACGCAAGCAATCCGCGGCCAAACCCTCCCCTGGCCTTCCCTCACTCCCACCCATGCCCACACCCGAAGAGGAACAATACGCCACGCTCACACTAATAGACAAACCGCCTCCCAAACCAGTTCCCGTTCCAACCACAGAGCCCAAAACAAATCCGCAAGTGCCACCGAACATAGAAGCTGGTTCTCTAGTTGTGCTAACAGTCAACGACCCGAAATCACCGACGAAGAAAATGCTTCAGACTTACATCTCAAGAGGCGCTGGCCAGTTGACCCCAGTTGCATTGCCAGCTACGTTATTAAATTCTGTTATGGGTTATATGAAGAAGGGAACGCCGCGGAGCAATGTCTCTGCAGGGTCATCACCTCAGCTGTTGTCGCCAGCAAGCGCCTGTAGTGCTGACAGTCGGACTGGTGCCATCCCTAGTGTTATACAAGTGAATCCAAGCCCCACAAAAAGACAGAGACATAGTTCGTATACTATAACGCAGCTTTAATATTTTTTGTTGTTTTAATGTTATATTTATTACCTGTATCGTGTGATGTTTGTAAGAATTCCATGGTTGCAGTGGGGTTATGTCAAAGTACCTATTAGCCCATCTCTGCTTTTCGAAATGCTGTTCCTATGGACAGTCGCCATTAGCACCAGTAGTCGCCTTCGCCAGGAGTATACAAGGTGCTCATAAGTATCTAAGCACGCTTCAACGCCTTAACGAATAGTCGAAGTTAGGTATTTATTCGCACTTTGTCTACTCCGATATATTTGATGGCGAGCGTAGCCTTATTCGCAATAAAATAGGGGCATTGAATAATGTATTTCAGATAGTCAAATTGTTGACAACCATTGATCTCGTATAGAATCGTTACATTCACAAGAGGTGACAAGAATGGATAATAGCATATCTTTATCTGCTGTCAATGCCACTGCGCCACTTTTTGTAGATTTTCGTGTGCCGAGGAGAAAACCAGGTTAGATAACCAGCAATTACTTTCAAGAAAAATATAAGTAGATTACTTGATTATTTAACGGCACTAAAGTGTGTCTTTAGACAACTTAAGTTTTTTTTTTTAAGATGATTATTTAACCTGGCGACATGGTCGGCACAATCTCATTACTTTATTAGATACATGTTTTTAACTTATTTATAAGCGTAACGTAATATTATGTAAATATACAGGGTGTCTTGTAGTCTAGTGCAAGGACTTATAGGGATGGAAGGGAGGGACATTTTGAACTTTTTTAACCGTAGGTATTTACAATATATTTATTATACGAGTCTCATGGTTAAGATATATTATTGACCTGTTACATACATATATTAAATCACGCCTGTTTCCCAGAGGGGTAGGCTGAGACCACTTCTTTCCACCTACTACGATCCTGACAAATCTCTTCCGCTTCTTCCACGTTCATACATCGAGTCATGCACGCACGTCGGTTTCGGGTACTTAAGATTCGGCCCTTTTCAAGTATTTCTCCGATTTGATTAAAAAAAGTACGCCTAGGGCGGCAACTTCTGACCCTTCCAGTCACTAAAAAAAAACGTATGTTAAACCCATACGATCTTAAAAGCAATAGCCATGAAGATGTGCATTAATATTGTCAAAAATGTTTAAAATGCCTCCTGAAAGTTCTTTACAATCGACTACCAAACACCCCGTATAATAGTTAGTGATTGAATACTTACTTGTGGTTTCTGGGAGATACTTGTACCTAGTGCTAAAATAATAATTGCATTCCTGGCTGGTGTGTACACCACAACGAAAATAAATTAACGTACGAAATGACTGACAAAATGAAAACATAGGCCAGCAGCAGAGGGGCTATTGCCTAACGCACTCGCAATCGCAATCGTTTTCATTTTGAAAATCGAAGGCTTGTCTGCATACAAAATGAAAACAATTGTTCCACTTTTAAGTCGATTGCGATTGCGATTGCGTTAGGCAATAGGCCCACCGGTCTTTTTTTATACGAACCTCGCATCGTCAAAAATTGAAAAAGCACATACGTGTTTAAGACGCTTGGTGAAAGTCGGAAAACGGTTATAAATATGAGTAGCCAGCAGTAAATGCGTTAAAAAAATCGTCCAGTAACCACATATCAGTATATGTTATATACATTTGTTTATACTGTTGAATGAATATTAAGTAGACATATTTGACATGATTTGAAGTTTATTTTATTTCATTATACTTGGTCCTGTTTCACATTTCCTACCTAAAGATCTCAAGAAAATCCGAACCAGTGAGGCGATTCTCGGTCGCGATAGAGATGAATTCCTATTCAACATTCCATCGAAGTGACGCTGTCATTCCATGCAGATTCACAATAGAGATTCATCTCGAATGACCCGAGAATTGACATCCAGTGGCCTGTTTTATAAAGCTACAAATTACAATTTACAGATTACGAGTTTCCATTTGACACAACCTCGACCAACGACCAGCCATTTGAGCAGTGTTGCCAGTTTAAACCTGTAAAATTGTTACTTGTAGCTTTATAAAACGTGCCCCTGGGGCCCGTTTCACGAAGCTACAAGTTACAAATTACAAGCGGAAGTCTCTTTCTAGCAGAGGGAGTTAGAAAGAGACTTCCGCTTGTAATTTGTAACTTGTAGCTTCGTGAAATGGGCCACTGGAGTCCGACCTTGTCCTACGTACGTTTGCTGTCTCAGGATTGCAGTCTTGAGAATTCATATGTTTGGCCTCAAAACCGAAACCGAAAACCGGTCAAAGTTAAAGATATGTGCAACTTTTGTTTTTTATACCTTATTCCATTGAAATAAGGTGCAAAAATCTAAATATATCTTTGTCGTAGACTATCAAAAAGTCGCATGTATGCTCGGCAGCATTCCTCATACCATAAAAAACTAAGCACTACAAATAAAACTCGATCATACTTAACTAAAATTTAATTTAATTAGACTAGTGTCAGTGTGCTTCGACGATTTCGTTGGGGAACCACTGCGAAGACTCCAGTCCATCCCAGAGAGATAACTCCGGCTGCAGGAACTCCTGGTTCATCGCGTCAATGTCTATAGTCTTCTTGTGTTCTGCAAGTCATAACATAAACAAGTTTTTTTTATTTTATTTTAAAGGACCTGTCAAACTTGTCTGAATTGGACACGAGGAAAATATAATGAGCACCCGCATATTCCATAGTGCAAAGAGATCTAGTATATTGTTAATAACCGACACCGACCGACGATAGCCGTTGGAAATACGGAAACACGTCAAAAGCATACAGAGGCTCTACTTTGAAATCCGTAATTCGAACTTCGTCTATTGCTACCCCTTTTGCTCCAGATGCGTCACTAATTCGCAAGAAAGTGACGGGGCGATTCGAAGTTCGAATTACTGATTTCAAAGTAGAGCCCCAGACCGACGCAGCCGGGAACTTTGTTTTATAATACTTATCTAGTGAATAGCGATGATAACCAAAACTATATATTTATAAATCGAACTCTGAGGTTGCCTCTGTTCCAGTTTGTCGTTACCCCTTCTTTTATTAAATCGTTTTGTTCATGTTATGATAGTTCTTATTATTTTTACAGTAAAGAAAGCTGATTCGTTAACAAAACGATTGCAATATAGGTAAAAACAAAGTAGAATAGAGACCCACGATTTACACTCCTTAAATAAATAATATTGTTTTCAATTCACGACGATGCGCGTCCCAGTCAAATTGACGTTGCGTCAGCGTATGATAAAAATAAATAAATATCGGGGGATCACTCATCACACAAATATTGACATACCGGGAATCGAACCCGGGGCTGCTAGCTTCGTAGGAAGGGTCATTCGAACTAGGCTAAACACGCCGTCAATGATAAATCAAGTAGTAGCTATTGGTAGTAGGGCGGGTGGTCTTAATGAAAACGATAATATAAAATACAAAACTAGACAAGAGAATTGTAAACATGCACAAAAGTACTTAGAACACAAAGATGGGATGGAATGATATATGATAAGATGATTTTGACCTCTTCAAAACATACCTTGCCGATGTTGGCTTTAGCAATTAACGCTTGTGGCATTGCTTACCCAGATGGCTAAGATTTACGTGCAATCCAATACTGTGTAATTTTACCAACAATTTATCAGACGGTTAAGGTTTGAGTCTGTTAATTCTGTTATATCGCTTGGTATAATCCAACGTAAGGATGCATTATCATTTTTCATCAATATCCGTACAAACTTACAGTACGTACGTATGGTTAAGGACGTAAATATACTCAAAAATGTTAAGACACTCCGCTTCTGTCCACTGCTAGACGTCAATCCTTGAGTTCCTGAAAAAAAAAACTAAAGCCCACGACACACCACAGCATTCCAGATGTTTGTTGCAAGTTAGTTTCTTGTACATCCACAACATGTGGTGGTCACAGTGAACAGAAACAAAATGGACCTTACAGCGGCTGGCGTTTCCGTTGTTTTTATTATGGATGTCTTGTTAATCGTATAAAAGTGCGTCTACAACAAGAGCATTCGTACAGAAACGATCGTAAACGGTTTATTGTCAACGAGCAATCTCGAATAAAGAATGCTCCAAAAAGCGCCAAGCATTTGTTTGCGAATAAATGTATTCCGTGGCAACTCTTCGTCCTATACTCCTCTGCTAAGCCAAATAGCAGCATCTCAAATAAAACCCCGTAGCAAACACAACCTCATCACTAACAAGAGGATTATCTACCTCGGAAATTGAATCTGAGATACTGTATACTGTCTTGGCATAGAAGGGTAGAATAGCTCTTCGCTGACGAAACTAATGCGAAGTGTAATCTCACAGCTCGAAGATCCGATGACGAAATTCTCGCTTTTTAATAAACAATATACAACCGCTAGCTGCTGTATAATCACCTTTAAGTTTATAAGTCACAAACAGTATGAACACTTACCAACTAGCGCCAATTCGTCGGTTTGCGTCTTGGCCGCGGCGGCGGCGGTCTGCGCGGCGAGGTCGGCGACCGGCGCCGCCGGCGCGGCCGCGGCGGTCTGGTCGCCCTGCCCATAGTATCCAGACCACGCTGAGTAATTTTGCCAATAGGCTGACGGATCATAATATTGGTTGTACTCCTATAATCATAACTGCTCGTCAATATCACTCACTCCTCCCCCACTAAAGATATATCTGCCATGATGCAACAGCTATGCACTATTAGCGACCGTACTTGCGTACAGAGTTGAAGCCTCAAACGGAACAGTTATGTTAGGATTCAAACGCAGCTTTATTTTAGCATGTATATAATATGAGACTACATGGAATTACTTAAGCAATGTGCTACCGAATAGAAATACCACTCCTACAGACATTCGATTGCCTAAATATTTTGATGCAAATGCTTGATTTAGGGTGCGTTTCCACCAGAGATGCGCATTAATGTGTTTTCATACATTTGACACCTCGCGACACCTCGCTCCGATTGTATAAAAACACATTAATGCGCATCTCTGGTTGAAACGCACCCTTACACTTTCCGAATCACAAATGCGAAGTTCATACAATTGATACTTGCCACTTGACAGTAAATGTATGAACTTTGCACTTGCACTTCGCAAAGTGTAAATCATGTACTTATTGAGAACTATATGGGACTAAGTAGTTCCAAATTATTTATATTTATGTACTATATAGTTCTAAAAATAAATATAAGCTGCTTTCTAATTAATCTTAGCAGTATCAATGCGACTTGGCTTTACTCTGGATACATATGACAGGCGTATCATATAAGGTTTATGGCACAACTACATTGAGTACACTGTGTCGTCCACCGCATGCAACACGCGGCGACGGCAACCGTTTGAGAGTCGTGCGGCCACCAAATTAGGCGGACAGACTTACGCAAAGACGACATTAGTAGGAAGTAGTTAGAAACTCGCCCTTTGTATTACATTGACAGCTTGTTTAGATTGTTTTTACAATTAAGACCAAAAAAAACATACCTACATACAGTTGAACATACAATCTACTCCATTTTTATAAAAATATGGTAGCGGCAAAGTTCCTTAATATAACTCCTAATGTCTTCTCAATAGAGAGGTGGTGGACTAGTCATATTTTTAAGAGTAGAGCTGCCTGCATGTTTATGTCTTTTGTTGTATTCAATCGGTCATTACAGCATTGACAACATGCTGATCAATTAGAAAGCAGCTTTATAAATTTTATCCTGCGCTATAATACGAGAATTACTCTCGAGTCTCTTTGCCTAGGTCGCAGGAATACTTAAAAGAGTAAAGATAATGAAATAAGAACGAAAACTAAAGAGTGAAGTAAGGTAAAGTTTTACGCTAAGCGCCTCACAGAGGAAGAGTAGTCGAGCTCTGATTCAGAGCGGAGAGCGTACGACTGAGCTTGCACGGTGAGAGTGGTTACATCGACCTGTGGGTTTATGAACGCTCTATCAAATATTAAACATACTACTGTATCTCTGACCTATAATTAATAAGTAGTAGAAAAAAATAAATTAAACTATCTCAAATTTCTCCCGGTTTCTTCTACATATAAGGATGCTTAGTGTGATAGGCAGAAACGAAATGAACTTGAGAACTAAAATTCCATTATCAACCACACTCTATAATTAAGCAAGCCTGCTAAATAGCAAATGCAGCGTATAATGGGCCTGATATCCCCTGGTACAGCACCGTATGCAGCAGCAAACTCAAAGCTCATTCACATTCTGGCAACTTGAAGAAAAGTAAGAGTGTCTAAAGTAATCGCTAAGCAAGCTAGGCTATTATGACCAATTGACCGCCATGACACTTAAATTCAACAAATTTTAAAAAGGGAAATATTTTTGCGAAATCAATGATTAACCGATTACGAGATGTCAGGGTGAAAAAAAAAACAAATTCTAGTCTCTTCGGATTATGATATAGTCCAAAAGGATATCCAAATTTCGAGCACAAATCAGTTTCAAGACAAACGATACATCACTGAAAAACCAAAGCTAATTAGGTAATATAAGTAAAAGTGGTAACTATTTTTTTAATTAGCTATTAAGTTACCTCATAGAAGAAAACTTTCGAAATTCCTGATTTTAAACTTTGCAATGGCGGTCAATGTGTTTATTAAGTATTGCAACCATACCGTCCCGCTATTGTAGGCTGCATTCGATGAGTTTACACCGGGTTGATTCTGCGATGGGACAGCACCTTTGGGCTTTGGCACTGCAGTGCAAATTTTTAATGGCTTCGTCCCAAGCCCATTGTACCCATTCATTGCGTGCAACGCATTTCGTTGTTCTTCTTCATTACCAAACCTTACGAACCCATATCCTTTTGTGTAGCCTGAGCTATCCAGGATCACTATAAAATAGTTTTACAAAGCTGAGTTTTACTATTATAAAAGTAAAAACAAAGTCTTGATTAGCATATAGGTAAGTACATATAACATCACACTCTAGCCTAGTCTAGCCCAGCCTGTATTGATTTAAAGAACTACACTCAACTCACTCAAGACAAGTAAACAGATATCAAGACAAACAATGTTCATCATAGACCAGTAATACCTTTTATTTAGACTAGAGTATGCAGCTATGATATGACACAAGTGTGGATGAAACATCCTCTGAACCACTACAATCTCAAACATGTAAACAAAATGTAAACCGGACGAGCGTAAGTTTTTGAGTTGTGACTGTTGTGAGTCGCGTAATTTCTGCTACATTAGGTTTCGTACAAGACCCTGTTTGGTTCACACGGCGACGCAAAATGAGTTCTGTATGAAGCAGAAATTACAATTCTAAAGCGCAATTCACACAGAGGGCGGGTTGGGCGCGGGAGCGGGCGTATTGCCGTTACATTGTGTGCTCTGTGAGAAGGCCTATCGGAGAATGCGTATATTACGAGCAATGTAACGGCAATACGCCCTCTCCCGCGCATGACCCGCCCTCTGTGTGAATTGCGCTTATCACAACAGCAAAATAATAACTATTGAAGACACCTGCAAAATTACCTTTTGCTGTTTTTATTGAATTATACTTAGAAGCAAAAATCCTGTACAGGGAGTAGTCGTCAACATCTGAGCTAAGGTCTCCAACCCACACGGAGAACTCTCTCTCGGACTGCATGTTAGCCCTGGCCTCCCGGGACGCTGTATTCAACCTGAACCGCACCACTGGGAATGTGCCTGGGATGGCTTTGCCATTCAGTTTGTGCATTGCATCTATTGCTTCTTCATCAGTCTGGAAATTTAAATACAATGGCTTAAGTATGATAAGATTATTGGATAAATCGGTGGAGGGTGGGGGTGGATAACCAAAAAATCTGTACATGCAAGACATGACTTATTATTGAGCTACTGATAGGCTTAACCAAATGAAGGGGTTTCCTGGTCCCTGATTAACACAGCACTGACTGAGCTAATGTGAATATACTGTATTCTTACCCTTCTGGGCTTCTATTCATAAATGCACTATAAAACCTAAAATAGCATTTTAAGTATTTGTAGTGTTGTCACTTTCTTTTTTAGGTTTTACTTACTGCATCATTTTGACATAGTTCCATAGTAACCATACTTAAAAGGGAAGCAGTTCAGATATATTTGTAAAAATACCTGAAAGTGTACAAAGGCATAGCCTGCTGGCTCCCCTGTGAACTTGTTTCTCATCACTTTGACTGTCAGAGGCCGTTGTCCCATGCGGTGAAATGCTGCCACAATAAAACTTTCTGTCATGTTGGGTTCCAGCTGAAACATTGAAAAAATACCGCAATTTACTGCTATGCTCTGCTGCTGGGACACTTTAAAGACAATTAACTCATTCCTTTTTCAATAAATACTTGAATAAATAGGTTAGCCAACTTTAAAGGTACTCCTTTTCTTTTGCGGTATTAAAACTTTCCTGGTGACTTATGATTAATAATTAATAATAATGTATAAATGTAAAAATCAGACTACCAAATTTACAGGCCTTACACGTTAAACACCTCAAATATTTTTTAATCTTTGACAAAACCTGGTAATGCGGGGGAAAATGCACATTTTCCATACAAAACCTAGGGACAACACTGTCCGCTGCGTTACAAACTATGTTATTATTTAAAACTACTATTATAAATAAAATCATTTCAAATGTTAGCCTATTTGTCTGATTTAATAAGCGTGTAATCCAGGTCGTAGGCAAATATATTATAGTTTTTATAAAAAACATATAATTTGTGAAACATTTCGAAAAAAGGGGAGTACCTTAAAAGTTGATTCACCCATATACTAAAAATCTGGAAAATATCTTAAACTAGTGACAGGTTGAAAGCCCATCGCCTAACAGTACTACAAGCCTTTACTTATTCCCTACTAAGGAGAGGGAAGAGGCTACTAAGCCTCTTACAACATCTATGGGAAGACATGGAGTGGCCCTATTCTAACCTGGCAACCACACGGGACACAAACTAATTCACCGGTAAACATCTTAGCCTAATTCTGCAAAATGTAGTTACAGAATTATCAACAAATGAAGGTATATACCTATGCATGTATATATGTATCTTAAATTAAAGCACATAATAACCAATAATTTAAAAGGAAAACTATCATGACTAAGTAGACTTGATTAGTTCTTGAGATGCAGACGACTAGGTGTTTATACCTACAAAAAAATCTTCTAAGGCAGCGCCCAATAACTTTAAATACAAAATGAGTTTATACGTGATGTTTTTCCAGATAGTATTTATTTTGTTTGTAGAAACCTACACCGAGCATGGTCCGACATGCCCGGTTTTTCTATAATCAGAAGTGCCATTCATTATGCCGGAGTGAAAACTTAACAAGTCTATGCAACCAGCCCAACAGAACGGGCCTAAACTTCAGTGTATTACGCCTTATCGAGGTGTTAACAGAAAAAAATTGAAGAAATTATTTATAAGTGTTAAAACTTTTTAAAATGAGGACCAAAACACAAGCTTACACTGCCCATCCATAACTGACACTGCATCGACATTTTAGTCAAATCAAATTAAACACTTGTGATAAATAACTAGTAATTATTTGTAATACGACGAGCGCTATTTATCTATCTATTTTTGTGCAACTTATACATAAACGAATTACAGACAGGAGCAAAACAATTAGGACAACACTACACTATCCGTCGGTCGCGTCGCATGCGAATATTGTATTGTGAATGAATGAATGAATAAGTAACGAATGACACTGACAGTAAAAGATATGAGATGACTGAATGAAAAACTGGTTAGTGCTGTAGTGACGACGAATTATGTTAGTCTTCTATTGGCATCGATTTACTGTGTTTTTGTTAAATCTTTTATATTTAAATATGAAGACACAAATTAAAAAAAAAATTGCAGCCTAAGTACTAACTTTTGTAAAGAATTCGGGAAAACCACAAATTAAACTGAACGAATGAAACGATCTTTGCGCGATACTTTGGATGATTCACAATCGTGAAACATTCTCTTAAATGTGTCATTGACTTTAGTTCTGTCGACTTTATTGGTTGTGCCTGCATATTCAACGAAAGCAAGATAAATCTCCAGGATAATCAAATTGTGGTTATTACCTTGTTTTTTTTAAATATATTAAAATGATGACAACTATATAGCTGTGGAGTGAAGTGTTTTATCTATTGGAACATTCCAATCAAGTACAAGTTAAACTTGTAAAGCCTGTGATATGTTAATCTAATCAGGTCAGGTGATTAAACGTAAAAATGTCACGTCTTAATAACATGGATGCACTTGAAAAGCAGCTGGCGGATCTGCAAATGACTACGAAAGAATTTAATTCCGTTAATAAGGCGAAAAAAATACCACCTGTTGTGCCACCCAAGAAGAAGGCTCAACCTCAAGTTCCGCGCAGTGCAATCGTCAACACTCTACGAGAGCCGTCCTATTCTGCTAAGATTTCTCCGATACTGAATAACAATGCTACGTCTTACAACGCAAGCCCCAGCAACGTGCATTCAGGAGTAACAGAATATGCCAATGTGAATCATTCAAATATGCCTAGTATGTCTTCAAGAAATAACTCACCGATGCCACAGAAAAGTTACAACATTACTTACAGTAATATGCCACCGTACCGAAACAATAATGACAGTCTACCACCACCGCCACCTCCACCACCACTTCACATTCCTTCCAAATCATATGAGAACAACGATAATCGTGAAGAATACTTGCCACCTCCATCTCCTGTCAGTTCTAACTACAGTGAATTAGTTCGTGCTACAGCAAATTTAAATTACAATCAAGACAGACAAAATTTTCCACCTATTTATCAAAACGAATTTGGAGACTATGGAGCATCACAAGCCTCCACATATGAATCGCTGTACGAACCGATTAATCCTCGTCCACAAAGCAGTCTATCGGCTCAAAATACTTTTCAAAATTATCGAAACAATTTACCAACTTCTGGAAAATCCCCACTTCCAAAAGAACAGGAAGTCGATGCTCTAACGAATATGCTTGTGCAATCTATAACGGACAGCCAAGACTTAGATGTTTTTGGTATCTGCATAAAGTGCGATGGTAAAGTTATAGGCGAAAGCTCAGGATGCACAGCAATGGGAAACATGTACCATGTTCAATGTTTTTGCTGCTACCGTTGTAATACCAATTTACAAGGAAAGCCCTTTTATGCTGTTGAAGGGCAACCTTTTTGTGAAGCAGATTATTATGAAACGCTGGAAAAATGCTCTGTTTGTGCCAATCCAATCCTTGATAGGATTTTGAGAGCAACCGGTAAACCATATCACCCCACATGCTTTACGTGTGTGGTATGTGGCAAAAGTCTTGATGGAATTCCATTTACGGTGGATGCTATGAATCAAATTCATTGCATTGAGGATTTTCATAAAAAATTTGCTCCTCGGTGTTGTGTATGCGAATTACCTATAATGCCAGAAGAAGGACAGGAGGAGACCGTGCGAGTTGTAGCCCTTGATCGCAGTTTTCATGTACGTTGCTATAGATGTGAGGATTGTGGCCTATTACTCTCATCAGAGGCAGAAGGGCGAGGATGCTATCCTCTCGATGATCATATTCTTTGTAAAAATTGCAACGCACATCGTATACGCATGTTAACTGTTCCTGTTATGACGACCGATTTATAAACCATTGCGATTTTTTTATGAATTTAGTTTCAGGACGAGACATTTTTGATTTAAAGGCAGACTAATAAGATTATAAATTATTATTATTATATTATTACTTACTACAACTACTTACTTACTTGGTAAATACTTTGTTTAGTTTAAAGTTAACCTATATATCGTTAAAGGACAGGATAATTGAAGGTTAAGTTTGCCATATGTAACACATAAGTAATTTTGTCCCCACAAGAACCTTAATTTCGGTGTAACGTCTTAGACGTACTATTTACATGTATCAAATTAGCTAACTAAAGATATTAGTTAAGTATGTTTAGTCGCATATTAAATAGATTAACCCGCTGCTACTATGACGTATTTACGAGGTGCATGTAGGTCAGATGGAGATCGAATGACACGGACTATATTAGATTACCGACATATGCATTCCGTCACTGCAATAATGGAGTGAATTGAATCAGTGAAGGTCAAATTTATAGTTTTATTGTCATCACTTAGCATTAAATTAAGAATCATGTGATATTGGCTGCTAGTTTCAAATGATATTTATTGTCTTAAGGCATTATAAAATAATGCTGCCAATCAAAATAATAATTTATTTTTTGTAACTTTTTTATAGAAATATATACCATATTTACATTAATCCCCTTATAGTTTTATTTTATTACACGTTAATAGACCATACGAATTCCTTTTTAAAGTAAATTTTAAACGGTAAAATCCAATAATAAATGTTTTTACTACTGTTTTATTTTATGTTTGGCGCAAATGTACGATAACGTTTGATATGTCTTTAGTATGTTGGCAATAGGTGTAATCCGATAAGACATGGAAATGATAACAACAATAAAACATTCCAATGGACAAGTTCCATTCGAGATTTCTTATATTGTTTTACAATTACACAAAGTAATACGTAGGTACTTAATTTAAACTAAACATATTAAAGCTAGGTCTGTAAAAATACTGGCTGTAATTTTAGATTGAAGGCACACAAATCACAGTTGCATTGTTTTAATATTACTTTATAACTTACAATAGTATAATACTCACAGATCAAAGATGCACTTAGATGGTCAAATATATTGTCGAACGTAAAATTTTCACTTTCAGTGTTTGCCTTTTACAATATAAATGATTATAGAAAATTGGCATAAGTGCAATAGTTGCACTCAACATGAGATCTACGTTAAAATTGACTTATTTTTAAAGTTTAACAATGTCTACGAGTATTTATATTTAAAAAAATAATTCTAGTAGAAAAAATATTTTCATAGAAAGTTAAACCTTATGTTTTAATTTCGTGTTAAATTTCGGCGGACTCAAGACTTGTTTCATAAACATCGATCTTTTTTCCTTAATGTTCCTGGACATAATTAAGTCAGATCTATGAAAAACTGGTTTATTTGTTTTAATTTCACGTGAGGCCAGATTCATTGTTTTTTGTTCTGATATAGTTTCTATCTTTTTAGTACTTGAATCAAGTTGATTTTTGACAACGACAGATTCGTTAGATGCTGATATACTCTCCGCGCAATGGAATAAGATTTCTTCGTCAGATTGTGTGTTTAATCTAGGTTCAAATTTTTCTCTTAGAATAGAAAATTTTCGCCTTGGTTTGCTCCTTGTATTTTTTTTCACGTTACTTAATTTAGAAGTTTGTGAATCGGTTGTTACTGTCGTATCTTTTTGTATCAGTGACTGTAAAGAAGATGTTAATCTTCCTGATGCTAAATCTTCAGTTGAACTCAGTGGCAAAGCGTTATCAGTCACAAGTTGCCACAAAAAGTCAATGTCTTTGTTTGACAAATCCTGAAGACTTTGATCAGGCTTGCTAACATTTTTTTTATACTGGGTTTTTAGATTGCTCGAACCAGATTTTTGTCTCTGTCTAGTATTTCTGCGACTGTTTAAAGAATTTTCAAAAGCGCATGCCTCTGATGACAAAGAGACGGCGCAATTAAGCTCTTTTCTATGTAAATCAAATTTGGATCCATGTGATACATTTAAAATATTTTCTTTTTCAGGAAGTGATTCCATTATATTACTTGAATCGAACTTAGATGGTTCCTTCCATAGCGCTCTCTTGAGGTTACATTCCATTTTATTAGGATCCGCCTCTTTCGGTGCATACCAATTAAGTTCCCTCCGACTGTGATACAAGTTTCTCGGGGAATTAGCCACAGTCGCTTTACGTATTTCATCTATAGTCGCTACTAAGGAACTTTCTGAGTTGAGCCTCTTTTTATTAGATGTATCTAAATCACCTAAATCATCTAATTCTTCCAAAATGGGTTCAAGAAAATCTTTGCCTGTATCTACCATACAAGGTTTGGCAAGAAAAGTGTCATCGTTAGATTGACAAATAATAGAATCAGTATACTCTTCATGATTGCTTTCATCAAATTTAACAAAAACATTGGAATAGGTTGGCGCTTTTTTGGGAAATGGAGGTGCAGCCAAAATTGCTGTTTTTAAGTCTTGCGAAATACAACTACTTATTTCAGAACTTCCTGATGTAAGCGTATCACGTCTTCTGTCTCTAAATACACTTCCATCGTGAAGCCAATTTTCAATGTCTGAGTATCCATTCCAAGACCTCAAACCCCAAGCTTCGCGTGCAATATTAACTGCGCATATGTTTTCATAGTCATGAACAGACAACATTTCAGTCGGAGTATCCAAATCACGTTGTTTTGAAGTAGTGGATTCGCCACTAGTAACTTTTTTACTCTTTCCTTTTCTGATATACATTTCTTTAAGAATATCTAACGCAATCCTTTGTATGTTTTCAATATCGGCATCTTGATTGCCAACTTTTATATTTTTAAGCGCGCTTAGGCAAAGTTTTTGGACAATATTTTCGTTAAACGTGTTTATATCTGAACTATTGATATCACTAAAACTCAAGTCTAAATCCATGTCAATGGAGTCGGATGATGTCTTTTTATTAGAACCATCTGTTTCGTGACTAAACTCTGAGCCTTGATCAGGCTTCGTGGTTTTGATGAAATTCCCGTGAACTATATTACATACATCTAAGTTAACATTCGTCAAATCATCTCTTAGTTCATCAGAAGAGCAAATCCCACGCCGTTTTTGTAAATTAAGTTTACTTGATGTGATGATATCAATCGAACTTTCCATATTTTCAAATTCACTTAATTTCAATGTTAGTTCCGTTGGGTTTAACAGCGAAGGTTGACCTTTTTTAAGTATTGCTTTAACCCGACCTCTTACGTGTAAATTATTTCCGTCTATGTTATTAGTTTGAGGTGTATTTTCAACAGTGTGAAATTCAACGCTAGAAACTTCCATACTATTGTCTCCAACCGGTGCAGATGTAAATGTAGGTGTTCCAGATCTTGCAATCCAGTGTTCCAGGAGAAACTTTTTATCGGCACTTTCAATGTCATTTGGTTGTACTTGCGCACAGTCTTTCCTGTAAACCACAAAACATTTTTTACATGTAGTAAAGGCGTGAGAAAGGCAGGCGGAATTTAGTACCCCAACCCTAATACATACATACAAGAACTCACGCCTTGGTTCCCAGAGTGGGGTAGGCAGAGGTATAGAATTACCTACAACTCTAAAAACTTGTTGACGATTCAACAACCACATTTTGCACAATCGGCTGAGATGTTTACCAGCGTATTAGTGACAGGTTGCAAGCCAATTGCCTAACAGTACTACAAGCCTTTATTCCCTTAGTCACCTCTTACGACATCTACGGGAAGACATGGTGTGGCATTATTCTAACCCGGCAACCACACACCAACATCTATATATATAAAAGGCAAAACTGACTGACTTATATATCAACGCACAGCCGAAACTACTGTACCTAGAAACTTAAAATTTGGTACAGGGCTTCGTTTCATGATAAAAGTGAGCACTAAGAAAGGATTTTCCGAAAATCGACCCCCAACGGGAAGAAATGGGGGGAGTAGCAGGAAAATAATTCTACGCGTACGAAGTCGCGGGCGTCCTCTAGTCCCTAATAAAAACCAAATTATAATTGTAAAAATCCCTAACTTGCAAAGCTCTTCAGGATATTTAGTGGTCTTGAATAAAAGTAGACTGTAGTTTTAGCTGGTATAATTTGGCGTTAAAAATATTGAAAAAATCGGTTACAGTCGTTGAGACTAACGGAACAGTTTTAAAGCTCCTTTTGTCTTGTCATTTGACCGTTGCAAATGTTGCTATGAATAAAATTAAGTACAATCCTTTTTACGTTAGTAAAAAGTGAGATTAAACATATTGAATAAATTAATAATTGATTAATATTTGATTTGAATTAAAATTATAAATATTGTACAGAATGCTGATTAAGAGATTTAATAATTATATAAAATAAGAATTAGTGGTTTAAAAATCAATTATTTTTAAACGATTCTGAACAATAATACATAGTTCATAGTACGTATACATAAACTACGCGTTTACAGCAGACTTTCAAACAAATATTTTACGGAAAAGGAAAAAGATCTTCAAAGAAAATTTGAGTAAGGGCAACAAAAACTTTACCTGGGATTTTCCTCAGTGTTCTCGATCACATGTGAACTTTTAAAAGATCTAACGTAATTTAAGCCTTTATTGTTCATCCGCTTATTTGCTGAAACTTTGTTGTTTAATTCAATATCATTACTTCCATTTTTCCATGGTATGGGGCCTTTGGAATGAAAGTATCTATAATATAAAATCATAGCACACATACCTAAAAAAGAAATCGTACTTAATAATTTTGTTATATAAGAAGTACCATTATTAAATAAAATTACTTACCAATAATTGTACCGGTTATTACGCAGATGGAGGTTGCAATAGACCAAGGTTTCTTTTGCCTTTCAGAGTCTGATATCAAGACATATAAAAATAAACTTCCAAAATTCTGTGTTACCATCAAGGTGTAAAACATCATAAGGCGATATCGCGTATGACCTTCTCGTAAATTTATATAGCAAAAACAATAAACGAGTCCCATTATAACGTTATAAAAGGTTTCCTCTAGTTTATTTGGACAGAAAGTAGTCTTTTGAGTAACAATCCAAAACGTCATTGCTGACCAGTGGAGACCTGAAACCAAATACATATAACAATATAAATCAATATAAAGGTATGCAATAAAAAACAATTCATTAGGGTTAGTAACTAGTGACACTTACCTAAAGGAACCAACGTCCACATACCAAAAATTACGGTAAACAACAAAATGCCTGAAATTCTGCTGATAAGCATTCCAAAGTGCCAAATAAGCTTTAGTAAAAATGCGCTCCACTGAAACTTTACACTACTAAACCAGGATAAACCATATATATAGTTTGCACAGCCCCATATCACTGATGCAATGGACGCACACAAAGCAAAGGCTGAAAAAAAAACATAAGTAAGTAACTTCATACAGTTATAAAACAAAGTAACAACTAGAAATTACGTTGTTAATACCTTTCGTATGATAATTCTCATTCAAAGTCACTATGCCGTAAACTTGTAAAATAATTTGCGGAATAGTTCCTATAAAAACGTATAAAAAATGTAATAAATTGAGATCATTGATTTGAGTAAACAATTTGAGCGCCCGTATTGATTCCACATTTTTACATTCAAATACTCGATGCATGAACGTAATGTACCTGTAAACATTAAACATAATTTATAATAAACTTGAAATATGAATTTGGAGCGTTTTGATAGCGGTTGTCTGATTATATTTATTTACCTGTCCAATAATCCCACCAAAAAGCCATGAGTAATCCAATGCCTAATCCCACATTTTTGGTCATTGACATACCATCTCAATGAAAAAACGTTTATCATAACATTTGGAGCTACTATGAAAATTAATGTAGTTAGTGCCCAATACGGGTATCCTCCTTTACAATATTCAACAAATACCAATACATCTGAAATCAATTTAATTAGTCAAATCATTGTTTATTTGTAACTTATGTTTTCTTCCAAATATTCTCGGATTTATTACGGTAACCGTAAAAATTCAAAAGACGTTTTGGACAAGTCTTGAGTCACGCACCTGTAGTCAAATCGGCAAGTATAGTTACCAACGATATAAACACACACAAAACATTTAATAAACAAACATTTTCTTCATGATTACTAGTTTTTCTTTGAGAGTTATAATTTCCGAGCCTGCAGGACTCGGCCATCTTTCAAAAAATAAGTAACACACATACTATTTAGTAACTCATATGATGATATAGTTATTTTATGAAATAACCCCCGTAACAAGATGGGATAAGAGAGCGGCTGTAGGAGCGGCGCGGGCGCAGGTCGCAGCACGCTATGCTATATATACAATCTTTTCATTCACTCAGTAATTATCGAAATAGGGATGTACTCCAGTCCGATTGTCTGTTATTCAGTATTCAGGTTGGATATACCGATTCCAACCGATTTTGATTAATCTGTGTCTTGTCGCCTTGTCGAATCGAACCGAACTGAAACTGTCAAAGTGTCAAGTCTTTCAAACTTGTGAAACTTCAGAAACTTGTCAATCTAAAATTGAAAAATGTCCGGCCTTTACATTTGATTTGTATTATTTACCGATTAAATTCTCATTCACTTGACATTGGCGAAAACACTACGAAACCGTCATAAATAAAAAAGAAGAAGAAGATAATTGCAAAAAATACAAATAAATCGTTGATTTTTAGTTTGTGATCAATTTTCCGAATCAATTAGTGAACGGAATTAAACTTATAATTATTATTTCCTGCATTGTGTAAAGAATTAGTCAAGCGTCTTTGTTAATATCAAACAGTAGTGCTGCAGCAGCCAGGATACAGTATAAAATTTGGAACTTAATTCAGCTTGCATTCAAGAACTTTTTATATTTAAACACGAAAAATGATTCACGACGCTCTTTTAGTTTTATGGGATTGTTCCCAAGTAACACAAGAGGTAAATTGGTGTTATTTATTATATTTGTAGGTCGGAGTGTAGCAAAGGGTGTACACAAATACTTGGAAAATTTTGGAGTATCATTTGTATGGACTGGGACCGGGTATCTTGTGATCACAACACACCCGACTTACTGCCAAAAAAGTAGGACAATCCCAGAATCTCTGTTAGGTACGACAATGAGCGTTAAGAGGAGTGTAGGTATCTTGCAATCACAACACACCATAATTAGTTGGCAAAATTTTCCAAGAGTTGATGACCATTGCTACTTAGGGGTACAGAACATAGTTTTTAGTTGTACCCCCTTTGGTATACGCAAACCAATTTGTATCGTTATTTATTATCAATGTTATCATGTACACAGAATAAAGATTTTCTTTTCTAGGCCAATCAATTCCAGTACGCAAATCATGGGGATGCAGATATTTACAATAGGATATGTGAAATAGCTAAGAGCCACCATAGGATTCAAACTTTTGTGGATAGTATGGGATTTCATTGTAGAAAATCTCATTCAGGTATTTATACGACAAAAATAAAGGTTTTTTTAAACATTCTTCTATTGATTCTTCAGTTCAGTTTTTTCATACCTAAATAGACATTTTCATTTTGAGCTTCATATTTTGTATTATAAATCAGTCAAGGTGAAATGATCCCTGTGACAGTCGTATTTCATAATTTCAAACACTATATCCGCAAGCAACGCATATAAGTAGAGATTGGAAATTCAGATACATATTTACCTTTAGTTGGCTGAATCCTGGCAAAAGTTAAACGACACAACTAATATAAGTTATGGGATCCAGGATTCTACAAACAAATGTGTGTAGGTTGTGGTTGTTTTTAACTACTGTTGTAAGCATATTGGATGTTACAGTTATATAACGGTTATAATGTGCTTAATGTCTAAAGTAAGTAATCACATGCATGCGCATCATGTGCATTAAGTAGTTAATGTAAATACTTAAAATTATGCATTTATATTGGTGTAATTTGTTCATTTAGAAATCCTGAGTTTTTTTAAACATTATATTCTATTATATTTTTGGCTTTTGGCAACCGGTCGCCTTAGGTTAGCAATTAAACAATAATAATATAAAATCGGGTCCTCTTCGACACAACTGAACAAGGAGCCGCCGAAGTTGAGATAAATATTTATCCAGTTTTCCGGTCCCTATGTATAAGCAAGGGGTGTTGATCATTTATATAACTGAATGTTGTTACAAGGTTTTGTATTAAAGAAGTATTTACGAGAAGTTAAAAAAACAATATATGTTACCTAATATGCTTCTTCAGGTCGTTCCAAGAGTCCTAGATTGAATTGACTATAGTTTAAAAACTAGGTTGTGAAAATGTAATCAAAATGCCTAATTTAAACATTTTTCAGCTTCAAGTCTTAGAATAACTGGTCTCTATGCACAGGCACTGAGTGAAGGGATCACTGAAGTACTACAATCTTACAAGAAAACTCTAGTGGAAGTAGAAGGCCTAGTGATTGGTAACCACACATACACACTTTCATATGTGTATAGTTATGTTGAGAAATTCCAAGGTCTATTTAATAACCTGAATAGACTCATCAGTACCATCAAGGAAAGAAGACTGGTTGGATGCCAAATATTAAGTTTAACACATCAACATATGTTGAACGGCAATGAAATGGTTCATGAAGCTGTAATTAAGTAAGTTCTCTATAATAATCAATGAATCGATATTGTTCAATGTATGTATCGTTGTTGATGTTTAATTACAGTAGTAAGTTTGTGACCTAAGTTGTTGCAACATATTGTCTGAAATAAATGTTTTGCAAGATTAAGTCGCTCTTTAAACTTTATTAAATTTTATTCAAGTAAATGATAATTACTTTGCAGAATGTTTGCTTACGTAAATAATGTGTTCATGAATCAGCTATGCACTTGGTTGCTGTATGGAGAGCTGAGGGATCCTTACAAGGAGTTTTTTATTGTTCGCAACAAAGATGAGACTTCTGATACATTGCTATCCTCACTTTCAAGCATACAGACGAATGAGAAATCTCTTTTGGCTAGTGTAAGTATTATTTCAAATTCTATTATTATAGTTATAAGTAAAGGCAATAATGGTTCTCTATCATTTGCCTGAATTTAGATTGCCATTGTTTAGGTGTAAGCATATGAAAGCAAATCAAATGCTCAGACCCATGGACATTTGATTTGCTTTCTTGGTCATAGCCACTTATCATCAGATGGCCTGTGGTCTTGTTAGCCTTCTCTATGCCATTATAACTTCCCTTTTTAAGACTTTTTGCACTGTACTTTTATTTTTCATATCTATTGTATTTCACTATCTATTCCAGCTCCAAGATGCTACCTTGGACTGTGGGTTCATCTTAAATCCCAACATGATACCGTATTTCATGCCACTCTCCTTAGCCCAAGAGATACTATTTATTGGTAAAACTGTAATCCTTTTTGGGTTTGACCCTAGTAAGGTGAAAAAAGGTGCTTCTATAATCAAAAGTAAACCAATGCTGTCATTGAACAAGATAGGAGACTCCAGAAGGTATCATGAAAATAGTTTTAATCAGATTTTTTATTATTGTCCTAAGTATATCATGCATATAATTTGAATAAGGCATATTGTGTTCCATAGTCGCCTAATGTCTCGAAACTTGTCTGTTGTCAAACAGGTTTACAATTTGGGAAGAAAAGGAGGCAGAGTTTCATGAGAAATTGCAAAAGTTCAAGGATCTCGAGTCATTTGAAGTTTATAATTTGAGATCTGTAGTAAGAGAGATCAAGGAATGTGTTACTAAGGTAAGACCTTTAATTTGAAGAGATTCTGTCAGGTGACAGTGGTAGGTAGCCAAGAATCATCAATGACTGGCAATTGTTTTTCAGAACTTGTGCCTAGTTAATAGGGCTAGCACAACATAAATACCTGTTTTCTGTGTTGACTCAGTACATCTTCTTCTAATTAGACATACTTACGTCTTCATCTCTTTTTATCTGGGCTCAAAAATGTGCTAACGTGCTAAAGCTAGAATACGTTACTTAGTTGTCCCCTGAATCTGTGTTGATTGTTGGGGTTATCCATTATATTTTTATTTTCAGCATCTTTGGGCAGTAGCTGTGGAAGAGGCTCAACTGATCCACGAGCTACGACTAATGAAAGATTTCTATTTACTTGGGAGAGGGGAACTGTTTCTAGAGCTGTTGCGGCTAACAGCACACATACTAGAGAAGCCTACAACACGCACTGCTACCAGAGGTAAGTCGATAATCATCATTAGTTTTAACAAACACATAGACATTTAAATGCTGTTTTAGTTTAAACTCTATAAAAACTATGATCCCTTTTTCTCTGTGAATACAGTAAGGGAAACTGAAAGACCTAGACTTACCTTTTTCGCTCTTGTTACAATTTGAATAAGATGTAAAGATAAAGATAAGATAAAGATAAAAGTCATTTATTCAGTAAGTAGGCCGCACGGGCACCTTTACATGTCAGGAGTCTACCAGCGTTTCCCAAGAGGAGACCACTGCCGAGAAGAAACGCCGCAAGAAACTCAGCAGTCAGTCATTTTTTTAACCATATTTCCTATTACAATGATACAACTTAGTCTAGTATTATATAAAGCTATAAATATTAATTTAAATATAATATCAAATATCATGCGTAGATCAGCAGGAAAACATGGCAAAAATATTAGGAGAGATATAGACGGAGAAAAAGGCAAAAACAAAAAAATTAATAATAAACAAAGTTTCGACATGTTTTCCTACATCAACAGTGTCCCCTAGACAAGATAAAGGTTTTACATTTGAACAAATTATTATTGACTAAGTTTCGAGTTTAGGCCATGCATTTTTGTCTGCTAGATAATCCTCGACCCTATAATACGCTTTAGACATTAACGACTTTTTCAAGTAATTTTTAAGTGCTGAAAAGGGTAACTTTAAAACTACGTCAGGTAATTTATTATAGAAATGAATGCATTGACCAACAAATGATTTATATACTTTACGTACGCGGAATTTTCGAATAGCAATTTTATTTTTATTTCTTGTATTTAAATTATGTATATCAGAATTTTTGGTGAAAGAATCTAAATTTTTAATAACATAAATAATATTCTCATAAATAAATTGAGATGCTACAGTTAAGATATTAATTTCTTTAAATAGTTCTCTTAAGGAGTCACGAGAATTTAAGTTATAAATAGAACGAATGGCCCTTTTTTGTAAAACAAATATAGTTTGTATTTCAGCTGCCTTACCCCAAACCAGAATACCGTACGACATGACACTATGGAAATAACTATAATAAACTAAGCGAGCTGTTTCAACATTAGTTAGCTGTCTAATTTTCCTAACGGCATAAGCTGCCGAACTTAGTTTACCTGCCAGTACAGCTATATGGGGACCCCATTGCAAATTTTTATCTATTGTTATGCCTAGAAAAACTGCCTTATCTACCATTTGCAGACACTCGTCATTTATAAAAATACTAGAATCTACCGGTTTAACATTAGGCAAAGCGAACCTAACACATTTAGTTTTCTTAGCATTTAGTAGTAAATTGTTACTAGTAAACCAATTAAGTACTTTAACTAGTATGGCGTTTATCATACTGTAGTCTACGGACTTTCTATCTACCTTGAAAATTAATGAAGTATCATCAGCAAAAAGCACAATATCACAAAGTTTATCTACTGTTGGTGGTAAGTCATTTATATAAACGAGAAATAGAAAAGGACCTAAAATGGAGCCTTGAGGCACACCTAGTTTCACTGTAGCTCCAATTGATTGCGTTTTGTTTACAACCACTGTTTGAGTTCTGTCACTTAGATAAGAAGCCATAAGACTTAAAGCTTTATTGGACAATCCATAGTGTTTTAATTTTAAAATAAGGGTCGAATGATCCACGCAATCAAAAGCTTTGGAAAGATCACAAAATATTCCTACCGCATCACAAGATTTCTCCCAACTGTTATATATGTATTTAATGAGAACAGATGCCGCATCAATTGTTGATCGACCTCCGGTAAACCCAAACTGGTTACTATTAAGTAGTTTATTTCTATTAAAGTGACCTAACACATCATTCAGCATTAGTTTCTCAAAGACTTTACTTAAAACCGGTAGTATGGAAATGGGACGGAAGTTCGTTATATCACTCATATCGCCCGATTTAAAAAGAGGTATGACTTTACTATATTTCATGAGATCTGGAAAGGTCCCCTCTGATATGCAATTATTGTAAATTAATGCTAGGTGGGGTGCAATTACATCTATGATATGAAAAACTACTTTAACTGATGTGCCCCACAAATCCTCAGTCTTTTTTAAACTAAGCGATTTAAATACCTTGACTATTGAATCTGAATTTACAGGGCTGAATTCAAAGTTTATATTACATTTACTGACATTAGTGCAAAGTAATGATTTAGCTTCAACCGCGGATGATTTAAGACATTTTGTAGTATTGCTGGCTATGTTGGAAAAATAATCTTCGAATGCTAAGGCAACGTCTTTATTTGATGTGATTTGTTTGTTACCTGTGTTTATGGTGACTTGATTATCACGAGTTTTTGATTTTCCCGTTTCTCTATTTATAATATTCCATACAGTTTTTACTTTATTGTCAGATGATTTGAGTTTAAGACTAAGAAAATTTGCCTTAGCAGTTAAACAAGCTTGCTTAAAGGTCCTTGAATAATTTTTAACATAATTTAGGAAGTCAGCGTTCTTATTGTCTTCCCTCTCTCTATATAGCTCATAAAGCCTATTTCTACTCTTATGAATGCCTGCAGTAGCCCATTCACTAAACTTGGTTTTTGACTTCGAAATAGTTTTCATATTAAAATTATTATTAAATTGATCTAGAATTACGCCAAATAAGTCTTTATAAATACTATTACTCTCATTCTGTAAGAAAGGTAACACAGAAAGGTTACTTTGAACTTTATTTTTAAATAATTCCAAACGTTTACTAGTTATAGGTCGGTATGTTATTGTCTGCGGTTTTTGATAAAAATCATTGACGAAAGATGCCTTCTGACCACTATGGTCCGAATTAAAACAATTGAATATTTCTTTATCCAAACATTCGCAATTACAAAAAATATTATCTAAGCAGGTTGCACTACTAACACCTATCCGTGTTGGTTCAAAGAACAGATTACCTAAATTAAAAGATTTAAATAAACTTAGTAACCTAGTGGTATTATTTGATGTTTCGAGTAAGTTAATATTAAAATCTCCACAAACTATAATATGCTTCTGGCTATTACATGCTAATTTTAACACATGTTCCATTGTAGATTCAAATGTGCTAAAATCAGCCAATGGTGGCCTGTAAACACATATTATTATATAACTTTCTAGTTCTGCACATGAAATTTCTACAATCCTTTCTATCGATAGCTTTACAATATCCTTTCTTTCTTTAGATTTAAGAGTACTTTTAACAATTATAAAAGAGCCACCATGAATGGCACATTTTCTGGCAAAATAACTAACTAATTTAAAATTTAGAAAATCAAAAATTAATTGGTCTTGTCGAAGCCAATGTTCAGTAACGCACATAATTTGTATGTTTTCATTATCTAAGAACAACCCTATTTCTAGTTCTTTGCTGGAAAAACCTTGAATATTTTGGTGGATTAAATTTATACTCAAGGGTGTTTCCGCTGTCCTATACTTTAGTTTAAATCATGAGGCAAGGCATTATTGCTAATATTTGCTTGCTGGGGCTGGGTTCTACTGTATCTATTTGGTTCTATATTAAAAGCTAATAGGTCAACCAAGGTCAAGATATATTTCCTTGGCAAATGAATTTTTCCTGATGTTAGGGTGAGGCGCTTAATAAATTTGTTTAAATCAAAGAAATGATAGTTTTTATTACAGCAAATAGCGTTATACATAATAGAATTAAAGTGTGCTATTCTATTATTATGACTAAATGGCATACTTTCTGAGTATGGTAGCGCACACAGTATAATTTTACCTATGCCACGACCTTCAATAGTGTTTAGTGTTGACATTAATTTATCTACACTTGACTTATCCACACTAAAACTATTTCCTACCAAAATTACTAAAGTGGTGGACCTGTCAAAACTTCCTTTTAAAAGTAAATCACTTAATTGTAAAAGAGTTGCATTGTGGTAACAGTAATTTGTAACCTTTTGTTTCAATTTGTTATTTAACATTAAACCTAGTCCAGATCCAAGTTGGTCAGAATAAACAATAGTTTTATTCCTACTTATAATTTGTCTAGGGGACTCCTTTGAAGTATCAAGAGCCATATCTGGCTGAATCACAACAGTTGGTGAATCTCGTAATCTATCTGAATTACCATAACCACAGTTAATTAAAGAGTTAAAACGCTCTTCATTCAATCTACTTTCTTCTACCAATTGAGTGAAAGCCAGGATATGCTCCTTGACTTCCTTCTGAGCAGTTACATACTTTAAAGAAGTAACTTCAAGCTGGTCCTTTAACTTACTTATCTCCGCATCGAGTTTTTGAATATTTAAATCATATGCTATCCTATTGGAATCTAACTTTTCATTGCAATGGCTCACCCTATCTTTCATTATTGATAATTCTAATTTCATTGTCGAATAGTTTTTTATACATTTTTGGCTTCTGATTAATTTTTGTGTACGCCTAATATAATTATTAATTTTGACATATTTCTTCAATTTATTATTGCTACTAAAAAATACTAACTTCTTACTGTCCTTATCGTTATTCCCTACCAGCTCTTGGTACAGGTTCTGCGTTGTTAAACTAAAAAGGTACGTCTTTCAGTTTCCATTTCGATTTTAATCATAGCCTGGATAAACAGAGTGTGAATGAGTTACAGGTGGAACACATTACTTTAACGAACAACCACCATGTTAAGTGCCAGTTTTGGAAAAAAAAATATGTTGCCAATTTCACTTTGAATTGCTAATTTTTTGCAAACAAAATAATTCGTGCTTTATGTATATTTATGCCAGAAATACAAGCTTTTGTGCCCGTTCCCACTCGCATACTTGACGTTACATTCTCGGAAACTAACAAAACATCCGGAACAAAAATACAGCCTTCCTAAACCACGAGACTGACTGTTTGTGTGTAGAGTTTCATCCAAACCCGTACTACATCTGTAGATAATATGTATTATAGTGCGCCATAAGGCTTCTTATTATTCTTATTAATATTATATTGTACTATTGCAGATATGAATCATGCATTCCAGCTGGCAGCAAGGGCAGTTTTTCTCAGCAACAGTAAAGATATCGAAAAGTTTAGTTTTGAGCTGCCATATGTTAAGCCAAACGCATCTGTTCACTCCTCAATTATGGACGAGTCTTGCTTAGGTTAGACACATTCCAATATTAATTTAATATTATTATTAATTGCAAAAAGGGTGACGGCACTTATGTTGGACACTTTTAGCTGAAGGCACCAATAATGGACACTTCAAAGATCATAATTAATGTTATTAATACATTGTCTCAAAATAAATGAATAACCCTTATCTTCTGTACCATAAGAATCAAGTGTCCATTATTGGTCCTTGTTCATTATTGGTTCTATTACCCAAAATAAAGCAAAATCGCTTCAGCCTTTTGTTTGCATGTATCTCTGTGTGTTAAGTGTATAAGATGATTAAGTTCATCAGCTTTGTGTAGATGGTAAATGTGATTGTTCGACTGCCAGTGTCTAAACCGTTCGTATGTAAGAGGGTAAAAAAGTACCACATTGCAGTTGCTTTACATTATGGCCTTATACAAATAATGGCATTAAAAAAAAAAACAAGTTAAAGTTAGCGCTGACTATCAAACGCAGAAAAGAGCGAAAGACGCGTGGAAAGCGCGCACCCGCCGCACGCTAAATACGGCGAGAATGGCCACTTTCCAGTACGCAACTTTGAACCGTCACAACCAGGACATAAAACAAGCCATTTGTTTCTCACTATTTAAGTCTAGGATAAATGGGTTTTATAACGCTCTGCTTTTCACTTTGATTGCTATTGATTGTTATGTTTTACAGTGATTTACCTGGCCCAATCTACATTTCACTTAACATAGATATTTAAACACCTCATTTTTCAGAGGCTGATGGCTGGTCCAGTTTAATTCTGAAGTACGACTTCAAATGGCCGCTCCACTTACTTTTCACTCCCGAGGTACTGGCGCGGTACAACGACATGTTCCGCCTGTTATTGAGGATAAAGAAGACTCAACACGACTTGCACTCTTTGTGGAAGACTTATAAACAGTCAGCTAGGTATTTGCATATGAATACCTTGTATGGTTAACAATATATGCAGGAATGGTAAAAAAATTAGATTTTACAGTAATAGATAGCATCAGCTATATGTTTAGCTAGAGATGTTTCGGATTCATTTCTAAGCGGCGTCCGAGTAAAATAACATTAGTTACTTAATTTTCCTACTATCGCACCTATTCGCTGTCAACTCAACTTTGCCTTACGCAACTCTGGTGATAAACGCACTCTTTCAGTGGCTAGGGCATAATACTTGGTTGCTGGGTCAAGTTACATTTGTGAAATATTATACGACACATTTACATGCACACATAAAAATTCAAACTACGTTGACCCCCGAAAGATAATTTTAACGATTTATTTCGTTGCAGTTTCTCCGTGTGCCAGCTCCACAATAAACTCATGTTTCTTGTAAACAACTTGCAACACTACATGCAGGCCGATGTGCTCGATACCTCTTTCTCGAAGCTCATGGACGCCGTCAATAAAACTAACGATTTCGAGAAGTTGAAGAAAGCGCACGCTACGTTTCTGGCTGATGTCTTGAGCCAGTCATTTTTGACGATTTCTTCAGTAGGTTTTTTAATTTTAATTCAAAATTAATCCAGCCCAAAGTGAATGTGTACCAATTGTTTCATGTTTTCAGAAAATTCCAGAAAAAGTACCCTCTATGTCTGTCTGTGATATTACTATTATTATGTGATATTACTATTATTATGTCATTGGTTATTATTATTATTATGTCTGTACTATTCGTGTACCGAATTTTACATCACCATACAAGTAATAATAATAATAATAGATATTTAGGCGTATTTAGGTGCTGAACTGTGAAAACGAAACAAAAAAACGCGCTTTTTGCTATGCTAGAAGCGTGCGTAGAGTGAGCGGATTTATGCCCTCCTCGAGAGTACATAGGGCAGCCTGAAATGGAACACTCAGGGGGGATTCTCCTGCACAGGAGGTGCCGGTTCCGCCCTGGGGTATATCTATATTTAAAACCGCTGACATGGTATCCTCCGGAACTCAAACTGACCGTCCGAAACACAACATTAGATGCTGTTATTTCACGCGGATATTCTGTGAGAGGGTGGTACTTTCCCGGTTGAGCTGGCCAAAGGGCTAGTATAAAGATACTTTCGCATGCTCTTAATAAATTAGCGATCTTATTTCCAGTCATCAAACAGCGCCAACAGCGAATGCTCTGACACCATGGAATCCCTGAGCAACCCAGTGTTCTGTAACATCATGGAACTGCTCAAGCTGTGCCACTCCTTCTGCAGCATGAGCTACTCCGTCAGCGACCGGGAGGCTGAGGATTATTACATTAGAGGATACTCTGAGAGGTACGTTGGCACTACAGTTAAAGAAAATTGAATCAAGGACGTAAATTGCTCGATACAACTTACGGACTTTCAAAAAAACAAGCCTTGTTTTTTACTTGCAATTCTTCTGATGCGATTGTTTATGGATCGATGGTGCCAACAGGTGATTCGGTTGCCTTCTTTTTTAGGGATCCGTACCAAAATGGTAAAAAAGGAACCCTTTATGGTGAGACTTCGTGATCTGTCTGTCTGTCTGTATGTCACAGCTAGCAGTTTTTCTCAGAAACAATAGAAGCTATCAACTTAAAATTTGGCATAGTTGTATTGCTTGCCCGCATCTGATTTGAGTAAAAAAATAAATGTTTTTTAAATATATATTTTTATAAATAATATTTTTCAAAGGGTCTAGAATGAGGGATTGAATAAAAATGAAAGTTTTTTGATTATAGCAAACGGGATGTCATATGAAAGGCACATTACAAAACAATTTTTTTTTTAATTTTCCATGACGTACTTTATAGCCAAAAATTGTCAAAAAAATGACTGTTCCCCTTATCTCCATAGTTGGGGAACTAATGGACCAAGAAATCTGTTTTATTTTTATAGATAATTACTTATAATTTACGCAAAAAATAAAATGGCTATCAAACTTTACAGTTTTGGAAAAAATATCAAAAAACTTTAAAAATCTGTATTAAAATTTAGGCTAGTCAAAATAGACCTTATAGCATAGATAGTAAAGTTCGTAACAAAATGAGAATTTTCTTTTGCGTTTTCAACCATATTATCTTAAATATGGAACGGTGCGCAAGTATGACTCGCACTTGACCGTTTTTTTTCCATAATACGAGTTTAGAACTAGGTAAATTTGTAGTATAGGATGGTCCTATGCTAATCTAGACCAATGCCTGGGCACTGACTGTATAACAGTTTAACTTCAGTAACGATTGTATCATCCAGGTTCAATAAGCTGGTGAAGCAACTGATGCAGCTCCTGCTGTCCCTGCGCGACCGGCCCTGCGGGCTGTTCCTGGCGCGGCTGCTCATGCGCCTGGACTACAACCGCTGGCTCAGCGCGGAAGCTCAGCTCACTCAATCCGTCACCAACATGCTGCGATAACCCTTGCTTCAGTGAGAAGACACATTAATGGTTGTTTCGGAGGTTTATTCGCATTTTATACACTTTCGCACTAATGAAAAATTTCAATTCCGGATCCAAGGCACTCAAGGTTATGTTACGTTTTCAACTGGCCCGGGTGTGGCCACCGAGAAATTGGAGCTGCAGCGGAGCTCCATCGACTTTTTGCGAAAGTGTATAAAATGCGAATAAATCGTTTCGAAGCTGCATCGGACCAAGTGTTTTTATGAAATAGAGATGGAATTTTCGTGATGTAGGATGACGTGCAATGCTTGCAATTGAAATGCATAAAGTTAAAGAAGAGTATTATGATTTATGATAGTATCGCAGCTGATAAATTTGCGGTTGCACTAACGCGGAGAATGCGCCACATTTTTATCCAGTGGTTTTTTATTTATTTATTTCCTTAAATAACTAAATCAATTTACAGTTACAACAATAACATATGACAAAAGAATAAGAAACAAACCTGTTATCTAAAATAAAACAAATACTAGCAACTAAAACTTTATTTATTAACTGTCACCTATGTCATCATCATCAATATTCTCTTCCACTATTATATTCGAAGACTCAGCAGTCCTTCCTTCTAAAGCATGTTGCTCAGACTGTGCCATAAATGTTTTAATTAGAATACATTTTGTCATGTCACAAGAGCATGGCAAGGGGTGTTCAATGTCGTTGGGGTCCAAGATTGTAAGCTCAAGATTGTACCTGCAACAAGAAATTACTTGTTGAACTGCACTAGAGTTCAGACTTGATTGAGATCAGATTACATTGACTGCGAGGAAAAAAGGTAACAGTATCAGAAACCAGGGCCTTTTTTAATTTAAATTGTGACTGTTAATTCGGATGGATCCAGTTACGTTATAAACGCAGCTTGTTTGTTACGCTTCTTAGTTAAACCACTGAACTGATTGTAATGAACTTTAGTATGGAGATAGCTGAAACCCTGGGAAAGGAAACAATTTTTTTTTTTACATATTTACCTTCTGCCATTAAATTGGTCTCTATTAATGTCCAATTGAAATGCAATAGCTTCCCCAGCCTCAACCACTTGTTCTTCAGGTAAAACTATTATGGTTTGCTTCCAATGGGTACCTGGGCTTAAGGGTCCAGTACTAAGCACTTCTCGGCCTACCTCAGTTGATAGCTCTGGGAACATACATTCAAACCACACACAGATACCTTGGAAGGCACCTGCTTTGGTAGCACCTGGAAGTTAGTAACAATTAGTTGCAATAATTGTGGGTAAGTAAAGGTGCCATTAAGTGGAAGATGTAGATACAATCATTTTATGTGGTCTAAGTTTTCAGGGTTCACTACATAATAATGAAGAGTCAATATCACACTAAATGTGTTAAATTAAGCATTGAATTGAAAATTTTGGAAATGTTAAAATCTGATGTGTAAGGTATATCTGAGTAGGCTGTCAGGTAGGCTGTGAGTAGTAACAAAAGGTCCAGTTCAGAAAACATAAAAGCAGCAGAACTGGAGATTCCCCAGGCAATACCCCACCTTTATACCCTTTTGATTACCCAACATTCTAGTTCAAAATGAGTAATTCATCCTCCAACAACCTAATTGTACCTGTTATAAATAATGTCTGTCCAATGGTGTTTTAAGAGAGAAAGAAGAACCTAATATGCTGACACAAAATGTTTAAAATAAGGGGACTCACTGTACATACCTACAACATGCTGTATACTGTATGAGTCCAGATCCTCAGGCATGTCCTCCTTAAGATTAATCCAGCACATAGCAATCTCCTCTCCTAAAACCTCCTCAGGGCTTATGGTCAAGATCTCTGGCTTATTGCACTTGCTTGCTCTCAGCTGTTTGCCAAATGTTGACATGGCAACACCATACACATTTTCCCATTTTTTATGTAGAGACTGGACACTGAAATAGTATTCAAACTTTATTCAAATGTCTAATAAAATTAAATAATAATAGTTAAAAGAAAATAGATTGGCATAATGCTGTAAATTAACTTCTATGTTTTTGTCTTATATGAATTTACGAATATAGCCCTTACTTCTTAGCAGATTAACCATAATCATCAAATAAAACCTTAAAACATGTTATTCTGTGCTCTGGGCATTTTTTCATATGACCCAAACTAAATGTTATAAAATTCAATAACCTGTCTGTAGGCTGTCATATATTGCAAATACCTATGCCAAAAGTTTGTATAGCTCACAAACATTTTTTTTTCTTAGTATGTATTTACTCGCTGACATATACCTAAAAAAGTTATTTGCAAAGTATCTTACCTACATGGAGCAACATAAATAGTAGCACTCTCTGGAAACATCTCTCCTCCTTCTTTCAAGAACCTGTGCCTTGCAGCTAGGACAGAGTCTAACATGCCTTCATGCAGCAAGTAGAAGCCCATCCATTCTGACACTATAGCATCCACTTTGATGTTGTTTGGCAATATCACATCTTCAACTTTACTGTGAATTACCTGAAAATGTTGTTAGTTAAGCTTTGAGAACTTACTAGCATGTAAAAATTTGTGTATTTTGAACATTAATTTACCTCAATAACTTCTTCGAAGTTGTTCTCCTTAACAATATTCTTAGCTACAGTTGCTAGATTACTAGCTTCAACAGCGTATACTTTTTTGGCACCAGCTTGAGCGCAGAAAATGGACAAAATTCCAGTTCCACAGCCTACATCCATTATAACTTTATCTTTGAAGTATTCTTTATTACCTAGTATTGCCTTTTGATAGGCCACCGTTCTTGGCGCATCGTCAAGCATTAACCTGTGAACCTATAATTATAATTTAAATTATTTTTATTTTAATGGCAGTCAAAATCAACAGAAGGGTTGATATTTTACTAAGTTTGGGTAACCTCAAAATCTTCATAACTGCAAAAGTACTCTTCTTGTGTGTCCATTTTTAGGAAATTGAAACTTAAACTAGTATTTAGATTTAAAAATGTTTACAAAACTTAAAAGGATACATTTAAATTGGATATTTATTCCAAAAGCGTGCTACTGTGTTTTTATTTTGCCGTTTTGACAATGACATTTGATTTGGCTTTGGCTTTGGCATTGAGATTTTTTAGTTTTTTTTTGCCATTTGGTTTGGGATATATATTTATTGTGTAAATTATTAAGTTTTCTTCAAGTTTTAGGTATAATGGTATAATTGATATTAAACACTACACAGCAAAAAATAAACTGTAATTTAAATCGATTATCGATTATTTCCACCATAACCCCATAATCGAGTTCACTAAAATCCGGTATATACCGGTTTCCATTCCATTCATCTTTTCATTCATTTTAGACAAAAAGTACCACAAACAATTATAATCTGTGATTACTGGTTTGAAGCAAAAGAGCGGTGGTTAGATTCGTAGGTATCGATATATATATTTTGCAAAAAAAAAGTGTTATTCGTTTATATATATGATGTTTTAAAAGTTTGAAAATACTATAAAAGGAAAATGGCTAAAGATGGCGATATGTCTCTTTACCAAGACGTGCTGGAGCCTTTTAGGCGAGTGATAAACACTGATCCGCCAAAAGACAAGTTGTCGGCTTCAGCTAAAATGAATTTCACGGATAGTAATCAATCCATAAAAGAAGGTAACGTTGGAAATGATGCACGGATTAGTCATGCTCTGATAAGGTTTGATCACGTTTTGTGTTGTCGACAGGTTTGTCTAACCTAATATCGTTGGGTAAAAGGAAGTCCAGCTTAGGCCAGGTGGATACTACGCCAGACAAGCGGCAGCGTACAGAGTCGAGCTCGAGCACAGCACCAGCATCACCATGGGAGGCCAAGAGGATGAAGATAGACCTAATAGCAGCAAAAGCTCAGGTTGTTTGAAAGTTGACACCTGTGGCACATTTTTACAAGCCACAAGTTGCATTATGTTTTGACGAATTCACATAACTGAGCTCTTTGATGAAAAGAGAAAGAAAGAATTATGAATAAGTGAAGTATTAATTTACAGATAATAAAACTAGAGGCCCGTGTGAACCATCAGCACACTATTAGGAAGGAGATGCAGATCCTTTTTGAGGAGGAGAAAGCTTCTCTTGTGGATCAGCACAAAAGAGATGAGCGGGCTCTTTCCGACATGGAGGACCGCCTTAATCTCATACGAAGGAGAGAGCAAGAGATTAAAGATGAATTGAGTGAGGTAAATATAGAATAGAAAATGAAAATCATAAATTCTACCTAGTGTCTGGTAGAGTTAATTCATGCCAAATATTCTAAATAGTTATCAAATGTAAAGTAGTCAGTTTATCATCCTTAAAAGTTTGTATCATCAGAATGATATCAAATTGTTAGCATATTCTCGTATTGAAGAACCCAGTTGGCAATAAACAAATTTATTGTCATGGATGCTCTACGGACTTAACAGAAGTGTGTGGAACTAATTCCATGCAGCTTCTCTCAAGTCCATAAGAGAAAATACTCTTTAACCAAATAACTGGCATTGCGAGTGATAGCCATGGACTTATTTCTCTAGAGTGAAAGAAATTAATTTCGAAATTAATGAGAGGTCCTACCCTTGATAAGTTTTCTGTGAGTATATTCATTTACATATTTTTTAATATTCTACTCATATTACAGTCTAGAAAAGAATACAATAAATATAAAGCAAAATGGGAGGCAGAGAAGTCAGAACTACAAAAGCAAATAGCAGATTTAAAGGACAAGCTGCTTGAAACTAATGTCAGCAACAAGAACGAGATGGCAGAGATGAAGAAAGACATGGATGAGATGTTGCAGGTTAACTTTTATAATTGTTTATAACATTATGGTTATGAAATCGAAAATTATAACTTATACCCAGTTGAAATTGTAGTACTTAGATGTAAATTTAAAGTTTGGTTTTATTGATTATCTTCATCTATTTGACTATTATTCTGAAGCAACACCTGCAATACCAACTTTTTATTTCAATGTGAATGATTTTAGGGCTTAGAAGGTGCACAGTCAGAGGTAGAAATGCTGAAAAAAGAATTAGCAAGACAGACAAGTCGTGCCGAACAGTGTACGTCCCTGAGGACTCAGTTAGAGAAGCAAAACTTTGAGCTGCTGCAGGCCAACAACAAGCTCAAAGAGCTGCAGTACGAGAAGGATTCTTACAAGGACTGGCAGCAACAGGCAAAGGTAAACTTAAACTACAATCATAAATTAAATTACAAAAAGACAATTTTTATAAGGTAAATTGGTATTTTGAGTGCTAATATGTTATTTATAAGTGTATCTTCTAATCTCAGTGAAGATTGCCCAGCTCCAGGTATTTGTTACTTTGTTTGGCAATGTTATTGTTTTTTTGTTGTCAGCTTGCAATTCCAGTCCACTCTATGGTGCTCCCACAGAGCGGTTACAAAATGTCACAAATTTGAACAAAAGTTATGAAATGTTTTCCATGTTATCAAATATTTTATCCTTTTGACACAAAACTAAATACAGTGAAGGAGCACCAAAATTCCAAACCGATGGTTAAAGAATGTAGTGGTCCCACACAGCAGTTACAAAACATTGTACATTTGTTAGTATCATTTTGTCACAAATTTTTATACATGCTATTTTTTGTTACAACCATCATTTGTTAAGCTTAACAGTTGTTCAAAATAACAGGAGTAATATACAATTATTGGCTTTTCTACAGACTGCTCAAAAACGCCTAACCAACATGGCAGAACTAGAAAAAGAGGTGGCTCGTCTACGCGCCACGGAGCGCTCCCTTCGCGACAACGCCTGCAACAAGTTGCTGTTGGAGGAACAGGTGCACCTACTCACGGACCGGCTCGAAGCCTTGCAGCCTACGCACCAGGAGTTGCACGAAGCTAAGGTTACTAACACTATTGTGCCATTGACGCCACAGTCGGCCACAGCCACAGTGTTTCGTATGAATCAAGTTATAATTTGCATAGCATAGCAAAGATGTTTGGCGTGTTAGTGACACATTTTGTATTTGACGTTAGGCTAATGATATTTTTTGCAGGTAAAATTAGCCTCGTTAGAGTCTACCCTGTCGGAGTGGAAGGCAGCAGCGCGCGCTCACGGCGTAGAGTCTGCGCGCGCGCTGTCCTCCGCCCTGGAGTCCGCGCTCACCAACCAGCTGACCGCCGTGGCCGGCCAGTCGCAGGCGCAGTCACAGCTCGCGCAAATCACAGAGGTAACATGCCAGTAAAGGGAGATTCAATTTAATTTGTAATAGTTATTTGTGCAACAAGAGACAAAGTTGGTTTTTGCTGCTAGTGTTGATTTTGAATCCCGAGTAAAAAATAAGTATCGACATCTCTTTAAACCTCCACGTGTGAATGTTTTACTCTTACTTGTATGACAGGAGATGGCCACCTTAAAGTACGAGCGTGACAAGGCGACGACAAAGGCAAACGACCTTCAGACGGTTCGCAAGGGCCAGGAGAGCCTCATCCATCGGCTGCAGAAACGACTCCAGCTCGTCACTAGAGAAAGGGATAGTTACAGGTGAGGATACATTCCCTAGAATAACCTGGGATTAATATGATTTACTGAAGCTTTTTCCCTTGGAACAACCTCATTCATAACAGGTAAATTCTCATGTATTTTTGAGCCATTTCTATTGTCGTCTTTAATTTAATGAAATTCTTGCTATTTAAATATTTCCCTGTGTTTCTAATTATTATAGACGTCTTACGTCCTTAAGTTAAATATCCACCACAGCGTTGCGGCATAGTGTAACGGTGTGCGAGGAAAAGTCCACTAATAGGAATACTTAATTTTCCTAGCCTCGCTCGGCGCAGCTCTTCTATTCGTAGTTTTTTTTTCGGTAAATTCTCACCGTTATCGTGGCCCTGTTATCTTTGCACGTGCGTGCGCTTCGTACATCGTTTCACACCTTTGATGTTGATGATGCATAATCTACTGCCATAGGCAAATTTTGTCGTCGGTGATAGCGGCAAGTTTTTATTGGTCTGTGATAATCTGACTCCTCCATCGATCCTCCAACAGGCAACAGCTGGATTGCTTCGAGAAGGAGTTGACGGTGTCGCTGTGCGGCGAGACGGGCGGCGCGGGCTCGGCGGCGCTGCTGGCGGCGCGCGTGGAGCAGCTGGAGCGCGCGCTGCAGGGCTACCGCGACCTGCTGGCGCTCACCGACCAGACCGCGCACGCCACGCGTGAGTACCCTAGCTGTAACTAAAGCCCGCTCCAGACATTCAGCGAGGCGGGCGGCGCGCGTGGAGCAGCTGGAGCGCGCGCTGCAGGGCTACCGCGACCTGCTGGCGCTCACCGACCAGACCGCGCACGCCACGCGTGAGTACCCTAGCTGTAACTAAAGCCCGCTCCAGACATTCAGCGAGGCGGGCGGCGCGCGTGGAGCAGCTGGAGCGCGCGCTGCAGGGCTACCGCGACCTGCTGGCGCTCACCGACCAGACCGCGCACGCCACGCGTGAGTACCCTAGCTGTAACTAAAGCCCGCTCCAGACATTCAGCGAGGCGGGCGGCGCGCGTGGAGCAGCTGGAGCGCGCGCTGCAGGGCTACCGCGACCTGCTGGCGCTCACCGACCAGACCGAGCACGCCACGCGTGAGTACCCTAGCTGTAACTAAAGCCCGCTCCAGACATTCAGCGAGGCGGGCGGCGCGCGTGGAGCAGCTGGAGCGCGCGCTGCAGGGCTACTGCGACCTGCTGGCGCTCACCGACCAGACCGCGCACGCCACGCGTGAGTACCCTAGCTGTAACTAAAGCCCGCTCCAGACATTCAGCGAGGCGGGCGGCGCGCGTGGAGCAGCTGGAGCGCGCGCTGCAGGGTTACCGCGACCTGCTGGCGCTCACCGACCAGATCGCGCACGCCACGCGTGAGTACCCTAGCTGTAACTAAAGCCCGCTCCAGACATTCAGCGAGGCGGGCGGCGCGCGTGGAGCAGCTGGAGCGCGCGCTGCAGGGCTACCGCGACCTGCTGGCGCTCACCGACCAGACCGCGCACGCCACGCGTGAGTACCCTAGCTGTAACTAAAGCCCGCTCCAGACATTCAGCGAGGCGGGCGGCGCGCGTGGAGCAGCTGGAGCGCGCGCTGCAGGGTTACCGCGACCTGCTGGCGCTCACCGACCAGATCGCGCACGCCACGCGTGAGTACCCTAGCTGTAACTAAAGCCCGCTCCAGACATTCAGCGAGGCGGGCGGCGCGCGTGGAGCAGCTGGAGCGCGCGCTGCAGGGCTACCGCGACCTGCTGGCGCTCACCGACCAGACCGCGCACGCCACGCGTGAGTACCCTAGCTGTAACTAAAGCCCGCTCCAGACATTCAGCGAGGCGGGCGGCGCGCGTGGAGCAGCTGGAGCGCGCGCTGCAGGGCTACCGCGACCTGCTGGCGCTCACCGACCAGACCGCGCACGCCACGCGTGAGTACCCTAGCTGTAACTAAAGCCCGCTCCAGACATTCAGCGAGGCGGGCGGCGCGCGTGGAGCAGCTGGAGCGCGCGCTGCAGGGCTACCGCGACCTGCTGGCGCTCACCGACCAGACCGCGCACGCCACGCGTGAGTACCCTAGCTGTAACTAAAGCCCGCTCCAGACATTCAGCGAGGCGGGCGGCGCGCGTGGAGCAGCTGGAGCGCGCGCTGCAGGGTTACCGCGACCTGCTGGCGCTCACCGACCAGATCGCGCACGCCACGCGTGAGTACCCTAGCTGTAACTAAAGCCCGCTCCAGACATTCAGCGAGGCGGGCGGCGCGCGTGGAGCAGCTGGAGCGCGCGCTGCAGGGTTACCGCGACCTGCTGGCGCTCACCGACCAGATCGCGCACGCCACGCGTGAGTACCCTAGCTGTAACTAAAGCCCGCTCCAGACATTCAGCGAGGCGGGCGGTGCGCGTGGAGCAGCTGGAGCGCGCGCTGCAGGGTTACCGCGACCTGCTGGCGCTCACCGACCAGATCGCGCACGCCACGCGTGAGTACCCTAGCTGTAACTAAAGCCCGCTCCAGACATTCAGCGAGGCGGGCGGCGCGCGTGGAGCAGCTGGAGCGCGCGCTGCAGGGTTACCGCGACCTGCTGGCGCTCACCGACCAGATCGCGCACGCCACGCGTGAGTACCCTAGCTGTAACTAAAGCCTGCTCCAGACGTTCAGCGAGGCGGGCGGTGCGCGTGGAGCAGCTGGAGCGCGCGCTGCAGGGCTAACGCGACCTGCTGGCGCTCACCGACCAGACCGCGCACGCCATACTGCTTAATTTTTGGCTTAAGGATGTAACCTAATCAATCTAAATGCGTGCAGTAGTTTGATTGTCAAGGTGCAGCATCAGTAACCGCATACTCTTCGAATAATTCTTCGGTTTCAGCTTGCCGTTGACTGGTTAAGAGATATCAATTATAAATCAAGCACATTGTTTTATTTTTATTTTATCTATTTCTGTTCGTGTTACAGTGGTGGAAGGCCTACGCGCGGATGTAACCCGCTGGCGCGACGAGGCGGAGCAGGCGCGGCGCGACGCGGGCAAGCTGCGCACGCAGCGCGACCACTTGCAGCAACAGCTAGAGAAGCTCAGCGCTCCAAAACCCACCAAGGTCGGTCACTTTGTTCCGTAGCTTGCTGACGACCCACGTTGGCACTGCACTTCGTAGCTCGCTTCCAAACCACTTAAGTCGGTCAGCTGAATCGCAAGCTCCAATGGTGGGCCGCAGTACACCATAACTCACTGGCACCCGCTAGAGCGAGTCAATAATCCGGAGCTCACTGGCGACTGGCGAGCGTGGTCACTGTACACCGTAATTCGCTGGTATCCCACGAGCGTGGGTCACTGTACTCTGTAGCTCGCTAGCTCTGTTGTTAATCTACCAAAATATTTACTATTTCTTTTTTTTCAGATCATCCACATTGCTGATAATCCGGCAGCCTTAGCTCATAAACAAGTTCAAGGAGATTTAGAGGCAGCCAATGAGGAGGTAAGTACGAGTACTAAGGAAAGAAACGGACACACAATACATTAATAAGGAGCGATATCACGTCCAAGACAGAAGAAAAAAATTACGCAATATTTATTTAACATCAGAAATTACCGTAAAATTGCGATAGATAGATTGGTATAGTTGTTAAAATTACCAGGCCTTGCCAACTTTATTTTGGGCAAGTAGATGATTGTTAATTATTGTTTTAGATCAAGAAACTGAAAGCAGCTTTGCGAGACGGCGGTTCGCGAGGTTGCCCCGAAGAATTCCAGCAGCTGAAGCAGCAGCTCGAGAATAGTCAAATCAAATTGCAAAGGTATTTATTAAACTCTTGCCTAATCAAGAGATGATCTTCAGTGGCCTTTACTAAAGTTCTACTTTTAAGGCCGAATTTCACCAAACTGGAATAAGACTTACTCCGAGATTAGTCCATACAAATTCGGCGCTTAATCTATAGGTAGGTATAAGACCTTATTCTCGCTTGATGAAATCCGCCATAAGTGTAAATAATTTAAGTTACAATTTTATACATGCATCAGACTGTGAGTATTACTATCACAAGCATGTTGCTTTTGTCACGTAATAAGACAAATAATAGTTTTTGACTAAGTGCAAAATCTTGTTCAAATATTAAAACCGAAGTGCAAGAGATAGCGCGTGTATTTATGAGTGCTATCTGTCTTACCGAGTGTTTTTGTGCAACGCCAAGCGACGGGAGCCGCGCGGCCTCCCCTCCCGGCCGCAGCCAACTGATCACGGTACCTATATTCATACGAAATCGTAGAAATGCTCGCCCACCACGTTGCTTCTTCACTAGGGGCTCATGTTTATAAACTTTCTTTACTTTTGGTAGTGTATGTACTCTACTTACGTTAAGTAGATCGTCAAACTGCTATTGTACAAGCGTTTAATTATTATCGATAGAGACAATTACCTACAATTGTAACCAGCACAGGAGCTATTCTACTTGGCAAAGCAATATTGCTTTCAACATTTCCTATCGTATTGTTTTTAACTCGGCCGCCATTACTGTCAAGTAAGGGTCTCCCCAGACCTATCGACGCGGAATCGGCTTGAGCCGGTAAGAAAAAGTTTTATTTCCATGCAATACCACCGAACACGACGTCGTTCGCAACGTCGAATCGAGCAGAGCCGAGCCGAGCGACGCCTTTTTCACGGACATAAAACTTTTTCTTACCGGCTCGAGCCGATTCCGCGTCGATAGGTCTGGGTCTCCCCAGATAAATAAGCGTTTTCGTAACGTTGACAACACGATAACATGTCAAAAGGAATTTGTTTTGTCGAGTAGAATAGAGCTCCTGGCCTGTATTCTCTATGGTTCAGTATTTGGTTCCAGAGCAAGTTATTAATTATTATTGTGGCACGGTAAAGTGGTTTTATTTCACGAAAGTGAGGCCATACTTGTGTGTGCAGATGAAAGAGCACGTGCACGTTGTCTCTGTCACCTGTTACCGCTAAGCGTCGTCGTAGCGTCCTTGTCTATACGCGTTCCAACTACAAGTATGGCCCACTCGCTTTCCTAGGGTAAAAAAACTGTGTGAAATCGGGGATTATTACAGATGTGCGACACCGAATGAGCGACACATCGTTTGTGCGACATATACTATCACTTCGCTCATCCATACTGTCGTACATTTGTATAGTCGAATAGAAGTACATCGCATACCAGCACTTCGCTCATCCATACTGTCGTACATTTGTATTGTCGGACGCAAATACATCGCACAATTCAACATCGCAGAATTGCTTTGTCGATCAATAGAAATGTCGCACTAGCGTACATCGCACATTCGGTGTCGCACATCTGTAATAATCCCGTGAAATCGACATCAGGGTCACATTAACTGGTGATGTAGATAGATAACGAACACATTGTATTCACCTCAAAACACTTTCGAAAATCGCCAGTTTGATATTACGCTTAGTTGTTCCATAATCCATAATTTAAAAAAAGTAATTTAACTGCCGCACTCAGAGACGTCAATTAAATTGTATGCTTGTTTAGTGGCGTGTTGTCCCGGTTCGGTCGCTGACATCCAATTCCCTGAATGTCTAAAATCGATGGGGTTCAGACTCGTGGTCACACCAGGTTGTCACACCACTGCTATTCGACGGAGCCCGCTCCTATTTCCGGACGGTTTTGCCCTTCGGGCATCTAAATATATCTAACGAACCTTACCTACCTATTTTGGACGTATGACGACTAGACATTCGGGGAATGGACGTATGACGACTAGACATTCGGGGAATGGACGTATGGCGACTTGACATTCGGGGAATGGACGTATGGCGACTTGACATTCGGGCAATGGACGTATGGCGACTTGACATTCGGGGAATGGACGTATGGCGACTTGACATTCGGGGAATGGACGTATGGCGACTAGACATTCGGGGAATGGACGTATGGCGACTAGACATTCGGGGAATGGACGTATGGCGACTTGACATTCGGGGAATGGACGTATGGCGACTTGACATTCGGGGAATGGACGTATGGCGACTTGACATTCGGGGAATGGACGTATGGCGACTTGACATTCGGGGAATGGACGTATGGCGACTAGACATTCGGGGAATGGACGTATGACGACTAGACATTCGGGGAATGGACGTATGGCGACTAGACATTCGGGGAATGGACGTATGGCGACTAGACATTCGGGGAATGGACGTATGACGACTAGACATTCGGGGAATGGACGTATGGCGACTAGACATTCGGGGAATGGACGTATGGCGACTAGACATTCGGGGAATGGACGTATGACGACTAGACATTCGGGGAATGGACGTATGGCGACTAGACATTCGGGGAATGGACGTATGGCGACTAGACATTCGGGGAATGGACGTATGGCGACTAGACATTCGGGGAATGGACGTATGGCGACTAGACATTCGGGGAATGGACGTATGACGACTAGACATTCGGGGAATGGACGTATGGCGACTAGACATTCGGGGAATGGACGTATGGCGACTAGACATTCGGGGAATGGACGTATGGCGACTAGACATTCGGGGAATGGACGTATGGCGACTTGATATTCGGGAAATGGATGTATGGCGACTAGACATTCGGGGAATTAGACGTCAGCGACCGTGTTGCGGTGTCTTATTGTATTGCTGTAGCAAAGAAAGTGACAGCTGCAACTTTAATCAAGCATTAAATTAAATTGACGTCTCTGAGTGCGGCAGTCAGTTTTATACCACTTAATTAATTTGTTCTATTTTGAATGTACTTACCTATTAGGCTAAATGTAAATCGCTAATGGGCGCTTTCTTTTATTATTATTTTCTGTATATATCTCATGTTATTTTGTATCTTTTGTGTACCTATGTAATCCGCCGTATTGTCAATAGTACTTGATCTACTTAGCTGCCCTGTAAATGACGGTATCTCTGACGAAACTCCTGTAGCAATTGCGACCTTAGTACTAACGTGAGAGGGTTGTAGCTACTTTGGCTATTGAGTGTGAGATATCGCCTATTGGCTTATGAGGGCAGTGAGTGTCTCGGACGTTAACAGCGCGAGAGTTACAGGATGAAGGAGGAGTTCATGTCGTCGGCGCAGGAGTACCGCGACGTGTGCTACATGCTGCTGGGGTACAAGGTGGACCGGACCGGACACAAGAACTATAGGTCAGCACCGCATCCTTTTAAGTGTTGTTAACACAGAACAGAAAAAACAGTTGAAGTGTCAAGTGGGCATATAACGTGTGGCATAGTTATGCGGTGTTCCGCATAACCTAACATACTTTTGCCGCGATCGCTTATTTCGATATTTCGATATTTATAAAATTGGAAATAAATACAGAAGCATGCCTTATTGTGCTATTTTGGAGTGTAAACACGATAGCCGCACCGAAAACATTATCCATGGTGGCGTGTTATTTTTATGATAGTTCGGGTATTGGCGACAACAGGTCTGATACTAAGCGAAGCTCATACCACTTCCACTGTTTTTTCTATTCCGTGGTTGTTAACAAAACATCAAATAAGAAATGTATTTGGACTAATGAAACTTTTATAGGCAGCCTTTGCCTTATTGTATTAATTACTTCTGTATATTTTAGATGTAAAGCTAAAACTCTACACATAATATTGCTTTCACCGAACATTATTTTGCATTCTTATACTTAGCTAATAGTGTCTATTTTCTTCTAGAATATCAAATATGTATGCAGAATCAGCGGACGAATACCTAACATTCACGCTCTGTGACGACGGCATAGAGATGGTGCACACGGACTACTCCGCCACTCTTGAGGAGTTGGTAGAGTTGCATCTACACCAGCAGCGCTCCATCCCGCTCTTCCTCAGCGCGCTCACAATGCAACTCTTCTTCAGGACCACCATGCAACAAGATGTGGAAGAATGCTGAAGTGACTAAAGCCCAAAATAAAATATAAAATGTGTGTTTGAGGTTATATTTTGTATTGCGTTGATAGCTTTCAAATCGGACATTTTAGAACGGCGCGAGTATAGTGAAAAACTCTTTGTGGATAAAGTATTTGCAGTCGGTGAGCGGAGTTGTATTGTTTACTTTAGGTCTCTAGCTCAGTTTAGACTACAGTAAAACACAACTGATATGGTTTACCGATATACCTGCGCAGAAGACGAATTTTCGAAGCGCGGGAACTAATTTGAATGATCCACGTGTTGTGTCTGCATTATATGCTATTGGTTAACTAGTGACGCCATGTTGACGCGAGGCCGAGTGTTCAGTCAGCCGTGAGTAAGATGGAAAAAATAGATGCAATTTAATTTGCACCTTATAACTATGACGTACAAGTCTGATCGTGGGTTTTAATCGTGCTTTCGGAAATCATCGGATCGTTGTTCGTGTCTGCGCAACGAAGATTTACGATACGCCATATAAATTGTGTTCTACTGTACCAATGCAAGTTGCAGAAGTTGACTGATGGATTACTCCAAATCTGTGCAGGAGCAAGACGCCCAAATTTTCTGTAATTTCTAGCTTAATGACAATAATAATAATAATAAGGCACTTTTTGTATTAGTATTATTATTTTACTTTTATATTGGAATATTAATTGTTCAGAACCTAATGTACGGAAAATTAAATAAATACCCGAATAATAATAAAACATAGACCCTAGTTTTTAACGGCCCAACCGAATCGGTGTGGTGTGGAAGCTACGATGCCACAGCCGGGTACACATATACGTACACATTAAACGTAATCGTACCTTCGGTAGAACAAGGGCACAGTGTACTATATGACAAAAGCAATTGTGCCCTTGTCGTACCGAACCTCTCTACGCATATTGACCAATACGCATTACGATCATTCCAAATTTAAGTTATTACTACGCAGAATGACATACGTAAGTTGACCAATACGCTTTATGACCATTGCCCTCCTTCCCCATTACTGACCAATAATTTCAATTTCTAATTCAAATTTAACGGAGTCGACGGGTGGTTTGGCCCTTCGGGCCATATTTGCGATTGGTCATTTTGCGTACCTATTATTTAACACAGGTCATTTGGCAACTGATAGCTCGTGTTGGCATTATACGTATAGGGCAATTTGCGTATTGCAAAGTGATTTATATTGGTCAATATTAGACTAGACCGTACCGAAGGTGCGTTATGAGTTATGACACTCCTCGCGTTTGCGGCGGAGGTTAATAAATACAGCAGCAGCAGGAGTCAACTTATGCAATTTTGTAACAGTAAAACGGGGTTATTTGGGAATCGCGAGGCTATTTGGAACAAGTAATTATAAGCTTCGAGTTGATATATTTTTTGTCATGGCAATGGTATAACTGAACACTTCGCCTATAGCCTCGTGATTCCCAAATAACCCCGTTTTGCGGTACTACAATCCATGCTTTGGGCGGGCTTGCTTCAAAATCCTAATTAAACCGATATCTTGATACCAGATCGTAGCAGGTGGAAATAAGTGGTCTCTGCCTACCCCTCTCGTACTTAGAACTAAAACAAGATTTATCTTTTTTGGTGCAAGAGTCCCTTAATCTGTAGAAAGGAACGTTTACGGAGTTAAAAATATAATAGATTTATAATTTCCATAAGTGCTTCCAGGTGCTTTTCAAATGTCCACAATGATTTGGTATGTTAACCAATCTCAGCTTTGTAATCTTCACGCAATTTTTCTATGCAACACTCACGCTTTATCGGACGAAATCACTCTGTTTAAGCTGTTATTAATGTTATTAGTATCGGTTATTTGTACTTCCATAATTTTGTCCCGTAAACAAAACCTCAATTCATTATACTACCCAAACAAAGCTTTTAACTGCCAGATTTTGTTGCTACTTTTTACTCAATAAAATTATTTAAAATGTACCTGTCTCATAGTTCAGTGACTATTATAAAATGAGGCTTTACTATCCATATGATCATTGTAAAAAAAAATTGAGGAAAATCCAAATTATGGTTCATTTGTGCTGTAAAGTCCAGTCGACTTTAAACCTAACGTTTAAGCAAAGTAGGTAATCAGATAAGTTTCTGTTTTACTTTTTTTTTTTAATCTAGTGAATTTACTGGCATAGAGGCATGGCATACTTTCTTTGTCCTCAGGGTTTGCAACGCATTTGCAGTCTTTGGATTACAGTCTTAAGATTGTTGTCTTGAGGATAAAAAAATCTATGGATCTCAGATCACATTTACTATCAGGGGCACGTTTTATAAAGCTACAAGTACCAACTTTACAGGTCCAAACTGGCAACACTGCTCAAATGGCTGGTCTTCATTGGTCGAGGTTGTATCAAATGGAAACTTGTAGCTTGTGTGCTTGTTTGCCTTTTCTAAGAAGAGGGCATGATAAAGCTTTAGTTGGCTTGTTTAATTAAGGTAGGATGTATAGCATCTTTTTTTTTTACTGTTATTAAGAACTTTAACACAAGTTAACTTTCTGTGGCCCGTTTCACGAAGCTACAAGTTACAAATTACAAGCGGAGCTCTCTTTCTAGCAAAAGGAATTAGAAAGAGAGTTCCGCTTGTTATTTGTAACTTGTACCTTCGTGAAACGGGCCTCTGAACGCCACAGTCTGCCAGTATACTGTTTTTTGTACGGCGACCGCCACACGTAAGTTCTACGCCTTGTGCATTTTGTGACGGGTTGTGACGGCGCTTGCGGCACGTATTGCGGTCGACCAAGGCGTTCAAAAAGATTTTTAAATTATTATCATACGACCGAGCCAACCCAAGTCGATTCTATAATATAGAGACTATATAATATTTATATTTTTGATCCTATGAAACTAAGAACTTGGCTAAGAAAAAGTTTGAATACAGTATGTTCAAGTAACAACAACTACATTGAGCGGCAGTTTTTGGGTAAAAATTGAATCTTATTTCCACCCTAAAAAGCCCTACAATTTGTAAAGCTAATCAATATGTTTTTTTGTCTAATTTTAGTAGAAAACAAATCTCTCAAATTGTTAGACTTGATGGGGTATGCCTTTCTGCTTATGATTTTAAATGTCCTTTTACACTGTGAATTTTCACAACTGGAAAAAAAGGTTGTACATATGTCATTTGTTCAAATGTGACATAACTTTAATTGGCATCAACCTAAAAACACAGTGTGAAACCATCAATTTAAGAATACAAGTTACTGGCATTAAATATATTATTAGATTATGACATTCCTAACTGGTAATCTCTTTATTGTATTTTCATTGAAAAATTGTACTGAGCCAACATCGTTAGTGTACAGGCAAGTAATGTAATAAATTTTGATAAAAATAATCAGTTGTATTTTTACTATTTATTTCACTAAATAGGGGTAAATAAAAATACATTGTTCCATGTAAAATATTTATGAAGACCAAGAAAAGTAATCAACAAGGACAAATATATTATACATCATCTAATGATCGCAATGAGTAACTACAACATGTAAGTATTATTGTATCAGATGCGTTAACAACTTGATTAGCACTAGGAAATAATTGACAAGAGCCAAGTCATATATTATGTATTAGTTGCGTCCACATTCCAGGTATTGGAAACATTAGCCAGCTGCTCGGCATGAGCGGTACAAATGCATTTATTAAAATGAAAAATATGCAAACGTCAGTACCTACGTCACATAAGGGAGCGACCACACCAGAGCTTGACGGTGCGTAAATTACGGTCCGTCAAAATTGACGCCATGTAATTACTATGACCCACTCTTTAGTTTACGCAACGTCATCGTATTTTACGCGTCGGTGTGGCCGATCCTTAATACATTTTTCATTACAGATGGTATACTGTACGTGTCGCGCGCGAATAAGTCTACCAAAAGCCTACACTACACGACACAAGTGACAATCATTAATCGTCTTTTATAATTCGTGTGTAGCATCTCGATAGAATAAAATTTGCGGGATTTTAAATGGCAAACGTTGCGCTAGATGAGGGATTTATAAATAATTTGTTATAACGTTCGCTATAACGCCTTCAAATGAAACAATGTTGTCGACAAGCAATAGGAAAGTGAATGTGGACTAGTCGCGACTCGAGTGTCGACACCGAGTTACTTATTTAAAGCTAAGCAGGACGCCAAGAGCCAATTCACTAAAACTGACATCACACATCGCTTTGATACCGTTCGAGATACACCGATATTCCAAAAAATAAGTTGGAAACGTTTTAGAAATACTTTTAAAGTAACAATAAATTACTTTTATCTACAGTCTATTAAAATCACCTAACATCCAATGTATAAAAATGTTTTTTCGAAAATAAGAATATTCTAATAATCTTAAATACATATAATACTGAAAACGATTAAACACTCAACATGCCCGGAACGCACTTAGACCGTAGAACGACATTCTGTTCGGCGCCTCTCATAAAACAAAATATACACGCATACACGAATTTCATACCATTTTCAATAAAATTATTGCACTAAAACTTAATATTTCATAACTTAATAATAAATATTGCATAAGCGTCAAAAAACACGTTCTCGTGAAGTAAACATATTAAGTCTTAGTTAATAAAATTTTAAGAACAATTGTCAGTCCGATGAAGTATTAATAGTTACCCTCCGAGCTTCCTCGCAGCGTTCAACAAGACGGAAATTCGAATTCATCTAGAGTAGAAGTACTTAATTTCCAAATTTTGTGCTAACTACACTCCTAAGTATATTTCTGACTAAATATTAAGTACGATTTGGTGCTCAAATTTAATTATGTAAGTGTTAATTAAAACTATAGAATTATTTATCTAGATAGTTCGAATTGAGTGTCGTTCGACAAAATTTTCTTAGTCTACAGTAGGTAAGTGTTTTATTTCGATGATAATAACAAAGTGTTATGACTCGGAGCGGCCAGCTCTGTACCTACATTTCGATAACACCATTTCTGCGAGCCTGGTGGTCAACATGTCTAAAGAGTAGGCCTAATTACAATTACTAGGTACCTCTATTTTCCTAGAAGTCAAAAGGTCTAACAAACATCAATTTAACTATTCCAAGATACGAGAAAACTATTAAACACTTATGATTTTCTTAGTTATTATAGACCAGCTCGGTCGGTCTAATGGGACGCTACAAGAGTGACTATAGCGCGCGCTTCTCTGCATCGCCTCCGCTTCTCTCTTCAGTTACTCTATTGTCCGTAATGTTTTTACCTGGAATGGAAAACGTAATATCAATCACAGGTATTTCACGCTAGATATTCCATCATCGCGGAGGGAGCACTTCTGTGTCTGTTTAAAGTGTAGGGTAGTGAAGTAGGTACCTTTGCACGGGCCGGGATGCAGCGGGTCGACGACGGTCCCGGCGTGGCAGGCGGCGCGCTGCAGGCGGCACCAGGACGGGTAGGTGCGCGCGTCGGAGCCGCACAGCTCGCGCCGCAGCCCGCCGCCGCACGCGCCGCACGACACGCAGCGCGCGCCGCTCGCGCCGCCCGCCACGCAGCGCTGCCTGGGCTGGCACGAGATCGACGCGCACGTTGTGTTCGCTGCCGATCAGGTTTAACTTGGTAAAAAAACGTGTTAATAACGCGAAGCGTGATGTGCGATATGATATTACAACCCGTGTCGTATAGTCGTCATAAAATATATCTGAACATTATTACGAGATGCTCACAAATATCCCAACTCGACTCTTATTTTTAGACATATGGTAAGCGGTCAGGCTGTGAAAACATTTCACCTAAGTTTGCACAATACCTACCCTAACGAAACATTTGAGTACTGAAATTCTAGACTTCTAGACTACAATTTAGTCATGATATGTTTATTGGTCGACTGCAGGTAGGCATATCACATACTTAACACACGAAATAGCTTTTCTTTATTAGCCCAACCGTCTATCGTTCTTAATTGATGATGTATCTGAACCTTGAACCTCCGCTAAAATACTAGTTGTCTAATAATAAATAGCGCATTGAAATTGGTTCACCCACTGTCTCTAGGCTAGTAGGTATACAAATCACGACTTTTTTTGGATCGGCGGTAAAGAGGAGGAGTATTGTAAGCATTCTGTGCATTCCTGTAACACGTAATCTTGTAGTAGGTAGGTAAGTACCTTTACAAGAGCCTTTATAGGCTAGCGGCAACGCCTTCCCGCGCTCGCAGGCGGCGCGGCGCAGGGCGCAGGCGCCGGCGTACGTGCGGCCGTCGACAGCGCACACGGGCGTGCCGGCGACGGCGCACGCGCCGCAGCGCACGCAGTGCGCGCCCAGCTCCGCGTCCAGCACGCAGCGCTTGTCGCCGCCGCAGCGCACGCCTTCGCAGCTGCCCACTGAGGAATACAAATCATTTGTACCCCCATCCTAAGTACACCTTGTTTTATGGCATGAAGAAGGCATACGGACACACAGGCCTACTTCATCTGGTGGGAAGAGGGCTCTGAGTCCCACGGACATTTGTAATCCTAAGCAGTGCCGGATTATCCATAAGGCAGTGTAGGTAACTGCCTAGGGGCCCCGCATTGGCTAGGGGCCCTGCATCAGGTAGTAAGGGCCACGTGCAACGAAAAGAAAATAATTTCAGGAAGTAAGTAAGAATAGTTAAAGGAGCCTCAAACTACATAGTCTACGGGCTCCGAATAAAGGACACGTATGCAATTCAAGGGCCGAAGTTATAAACGGAGAAACTGAATATACCTACTTATCAACAGCGCAAAGCTCAAACGTGGCTCAAACTGATACGTGAAATTTAAGAAATAGCTTTCTTTTATTACGTAAACCTCCCAACCAAAAACAATGGATTTTTTAGAGTCGAAGATGAAGGCAAAAGCTATTTGTTAGTAAAATGAAGAAAGATAATGGGGCGCGCACTATGCTTGACTCGAGACAATTTAACAAAGTAAAGATATTTTTTTTGCTCTATGATTTATAGGTATATTCTGTGATTACATGTAACCTATTGTGTGCTATGTCCCTTATTTTCCAATTTATTCACCGACGTCGGGTTCAAAGATATTTTATTAGGTAGGTATCTATTTGTATTAGCGTTCGATATCATCGATCAAGTCAAGCGTGCTCGAGCTAAATGGCCAATTTAATTTCTAACAAATGAAGCTAATACTCACATTACATTGATCACAGGTTCTGGGTCGGTATTCGAGGCGGTAAAAACCACGTTTTGATAGCTCTTATTTACTTGACTTTAATGGAGGCAGAGTTAAAAACAATTCCGTAACAGGTCAAATACGATATCGTTTTTACCGCCTAGAATGGCGGCCCTGTTTTCGCTAAATTTACTTCAAACTGACAACCACGTAGCCTTATAATCTGTGCAGGGGGGTTATTACGGCATTGCAATGCAGTTCAGTTTATGCTGAGAGAAAAGGACAGAGCTATATCCTCGCCTCGCTATATATATGAACTGCATAACTATGTCATAATAACCCCCCAGGGCCTCTATTCCCGGCGGTAAAAACCATATCGTATTTGACCTGTTATGGTATTGTTTTGATGTCAGCCGCCATTACTGTCAAGGAAATAAGAGCTATCAAAACGTTGACAATACGATAACAGATCAAAGACGATATGGTTTTTAGCGCCTAGAATACCGGTCTCAACCATATCTGGCGAAGCTTACAGTAGGAACTTTTAAAGCTAGAATAAAATATGCTAAGTAAAGTACCTACATCGTACTATATTTTAGAAGTGGAAATAATGCATGCTTACCAATAAACATCTGGACTTAGACAATACGAATAAATAGTACCATTTCGAAAACGGTCAAAATATAAGCGATTACGTCAATCGATAAAGTTTGCAGAACACATCTTGCTTGTCAAGCAAGGCTAGGTACTGTTTAATTTCCAGACTTTAATTTTATTTGAAAACTATTTAAGGACTTACGAATATGAATACCTAATAATTTTACTATCTTCATGAGAAATTTATTAAAATATGAATTTAATTAATGAATATTTACACAGTAACATGTCTAGGTATAAATAAAAAGATAAGGTCAGAAACTATTTAGACAAGGTTTGATGCAATGCAACTCGAATTAATATTTAAATTCTAACGGACATGGAGAGCTGGGAAATTCATAGGCAGTACCATCGCAGTATTTAATAAACACACATAGGTACTTAATTCTATAATTTATGTAATTATTAAAATCTTACCTCAATTGAGCACATGACATGGCATTATTAACATACATTATACAATATACAACGTGTTAAATTAATAGGTACCTACATTCGATATAACAGAAGAGTTGGTAAAGTGAAATAGAATGAGTATCCTATTTTATTTATTCCTTTTTCACCCGCCAGTAACGTTATCCGTTTCAATAGATGAATAAACTAGTGCGGTATCGAATTTCCATAGCAAAGCTGGATACATAATGGTCCTTCGAGCCGGATTAATTCTTTTTCATCGCACAAAGTAAGCTCGGCGCTGCGGGCTTTTCGCACATGGTCTCAGTTAGGACTAGCTTGAACAGTGAAAAATGAGCACTCCGACGTTTTTTGCAGCTGCAGCTCTTTCCGTTTGTTTTGCGCTAGACAGACTGCAAAAGGAGTAAACCGCCCACTGATGTAACATAATAACGAGTAGAAATCAGCCGCGGCTCGGATATTCGCTTTTCCCACTCGATTGTATCGTATTGCGGTTTATAGAGCGGCGTTAGTTAGTCTGGTCTAGACAGCGATCAAGTGCCGCGTTTATAGCTGAGATTAGTGGGGATTTATCATGGTTTAGTTAACAGGACAAGCCAGAGTAGACTTAAAAGCTGTCAGCTTCCATAACCCTTAAGTACTCTTTGTCGTTCAAGCAGTCTAAAGAAGTATACAAAATAGTATCTACCTACCTGCTAACAAAATAGATCAAAAATGATAATGATAGTTCCACTTCCAGGTACACATCTTCTATATAATCAATAGATATATCTGTATGGGGATTTTGATGAATTTTTCAGGCAATCTTCAGATCAGCCCAGCGGATGATCCTGTGAAGTTTGGTACCCACGATCGCATCAGTTTTTTTAGTGCTAGCCGTGAGAAGCCAGTGTCGCTATTAGGTCATAAAATTACTGACAAATAAGTACTATGTTTTTTAGCTGTATTTAAGCAGAATAAAATTCTTTGGGGCCCCAAGCTCTGCTAAGCTCTATCGGATTTATTCTTTAGGACAAAATTAACTCACGTCTCACGTCACACTTATGCAATCCCGTCAAGAACCATTCTAGCCTATAGCCCCTATTTAACTATTGAATGCAAACACTTCATAGCAACAGCGCTGCGCCTACTCGCGCGTAAAACGCAATGAAACGTTCAAACGTGTGGATGTTATCGCGCCATTATTCATAGTATGGAATGAGGACGTCTGGGTCAAACGCACCGCGGACGCACCCGTCTGCGCCGGCGGCGGACTCTGACTTCAGTCTCGGGGTTTCATTATGGCAGCCTTGGTGATTATACCCGACCTACAAACAGCATAAACTATATGATCGAGTCATCATACTTCTCAACTATACCTAATAAACATGATTTTAACTCTAAACTAAAAATTAAGACACACGTCAAAAATGTCCAAGGATCAAATACATCCCTAATTTATTTTGATCCTTATTTTTTATGTGTGTAACATCATTTATCATTCATCATTGGTCAATCTTGTTCTTCTGTTTAAAGGACGCCCGGATATTCGCTTTGGTCGTAGACTCGATTTAGTGCCGTGTAGCAACGGTTTTCTTGATTGTTTCGAAAATGGTATTGAGCAGCCTAAACCGCAAATCGCCAAATTTAATGGCTTTCGATACATAATGTAGTACTTTTTCGGAAACCAAACCGCAATAAATGAACAATCGTTGCAAGTTCGAAAAAGGAATGGACAACACACATTTTACAAGACACATTTTAAGAAATATAGCCTAGGTATGGTGGGTAGCAGTAAAAACTACACATCACATCAACTCACAACACAAGCAGGCCTATGATGGTCGCGTTTATCGCCGACTATAAAAGTACCTAGACAAACGCGTCACTTTCCGACCAATGTCAGTACGAGAGTGACGGATGCTTTATGCACATTTATCAACAGCAATAAAGGCGAGCATAGGCCTGCGGGCCTATTATGGTCGTATTTATCGACATGGATAAACGTGGATAAAACAGACGTCACTTTCTGACCAGTACGTAAGTGCGAGAGTGACGGATGCTTCAAACAACGCGATAAAGGCGACCATAATACGGGCCCTGCAGTGGTTTATTCAAGTCAACCCGTCAACTCCAAGCAGTCAAATGGAGAGTATTTTAAATGGTAAGTAAGTCCTGTCCTGACGTAACGGGCGCGCGAGGAAGCCGCGTCCGGGCCGGTTCTCGTAATTGCACTCATTCTGCACTCAGGTGACATCCTGCTGCTTACTCGTGGCACCAACCAATGATTTACGAATTTCGAAATTATTACAGGAAATATTTATAGCTGAGTGGATACCATTTTCGCAGCACTACTTTTCACACTGTATTGATTATAATTAAGCGAAATAAATGTTTTTCTATTCTATTCTATTCTATTCAATGCCTCTATTCCACAATATCCACATGGTTAAGTTATATTAGCCAGTCAACTGAATTAGAGTTATGATAACATGCCATAACGTCATCAATGAAGTTGAAGAAGCGAAATGGCTAAACAAATCTATCCTCTAGTCTAGAGCCTAGATAGATATATCATATAAATTTCTGCGAAAAAAGTGTTGTTATTTTTATAATTCTAATACCGAATTATCAAATAAACGATTTTCTCTATTTATATGCAGCGAACTTATTTGTTATATATGTTTGGGTTTTGCGGCCCACTGATTCTACTGTCTTTATACATTTGGCCCACCAATGACTTTGAGATTAACATGCCTGCTCTAGGCCTTGTTGATACGTTTAAAAGAAATTCATTTTGGTCCACTTGATAGATCAATAGCAGTGAAAAGTGATTTATATATTGCCCGTTGAAAACGAAAACGACCTTACTCAAATACTTAGGCCCTTGTACATATTAAAATACTGGGTCTTTCTATTCCGGACAAGGTCCTTTGCGTTTTAAAGAAACAATCGTAGATATGTCTTATTTTTAGAATTGAGAATAGTTTCAAGTCTAGACTGCGCCATCATTATATGATTTTAATAATTCCATTACAAAACAGATTGTGAAGTACCCACGTCTCGAGCGTACTCCATTCGTCCGTAAGTGCTTCGCTGATGATGATATCTCCATTTTTTGATTCTTGTTAAAATAGGTACATTCGTTTGGGAATAACGAGAGTTTTGTTCCCAATCGGATATAAGTAAGTGTTTATCTGCAAGGTCGCCGCGATATATTATCAAAATTATATGACTGCCTTCTTTATTTCAACCATTTCTGGAAACATTAAGTAGGTAACGATTGATAAGCTCGTTTTTAGGGTTCCGTACCAAAATGGTAAAAAAGGAACCCTTATGGTGAGACTTCTTTGTCTGTCTGTCTGTATGTCTGTTGTGACATACAGACAGACAGACGTCTCAGATTTTCTCTGCAACTACAAATGCTATAAACTTGAAATTTGGCATAGTTGTACAACTTGCTTGCTTTTAGTAAAAAAAATATGAAATTAATTGTATAAATAATTGAAAAGGGGTCTAGGATGGGGGATTGAAAAATGAAAATGGTTTGATTATAGCAAATTGGGTGTCATATGAAAGGTCTAATCTACACGTATCAAAAATATTATTTTTTAATTTTCTGTGATGTACTTTTTGATTTATAGCCATAAATATACAAATAATGACCGTTCCCCCCTTATCTCCGAATTTTATTGATCAAAAAATCTAAACCAATTCCGGCGTACGTACGTACTTAGGTATATTTTATGGGAAAAACAAAATTAAGTGTTCATTATTTACAGTTTTTGAAAAATAACAAAAAACTTAGAAAATCTGTATTAAAATTTAGTATAGTCAAAATGGACCTTATTGCGTAGAAAATAGAGTTCATAACAAAATGAGTATTTTCTTTTGTTAGAGGTTACCAAGCATATTATCTTAAATACGGAACCCTCGGGGCGCGAGTCCGACTCGCACTTGACCGGTTTTTTAAATAGGCCATCGGTAACTTAAGGAACCAGAATATGTAAATACAAGCAAGTTACCTATATTAACTATGCATTTAAGACTGGCGTTATTAAAATTGTAGGTACCTTGTTTATTATACGATGGCCCGGCAATTAATAGAATCCTGAGGTGATTTTATCGTGTTCTTTTGAATACCCGTTTACTGGCACATGCCACACAGGACGAGGAAGGCATGCTAACATATTATTTTAACGTTGCCTGCCTGTTGATTCTACAGTTATATTTTAAGTACTAGGCTTGTTTTACACCTTATATCAGCTGTTTGTAATCAAGTGGAGGCACTGCAAGGTAGTTAATAACTACCCGTAACAGAAAAAGAGTTCTTATTGGCAGCTCGCGCCTTTCCCAGTCAAGGTCGAAAACTTGTATCATTATTAAAACCCCATAACCTAACATATAGATCAGTAAAATTCTTTGGTCTACTTTCTGTAAAGCAGAAACAGACTGGATCAATAGGAATATTAGGAATCAAATCAACTCAAATCAATCTTTCTCCGTCGTTCACCCGTCCTAAACCATTTGAGGTCAATCTTTATACATCCGTCCATCCACGCGCCGACCAGCCTTCTGGCTTCTGGCTGATTATTTTCCACATCGACAGTACGAAGAATCTGGTTATAATAATAAGTAATTGTGCGCTCAAAGGTAGTAACTATCGATTCCGTGTAACTCAGTTGTCTCACAATTGTCAACCAGCTTTAATAACAGCCCGGGGCGAAACGTATTTGCACAAAACACGATGTGTCGGAGCGGCCATTACCGCTAAACACATAGTGGGCTCGCGTGGTCTCTGGCCTATAATTTAGCTGCATTACTGCAATTAGTCAGCCACAGGCTGCAACTGCTTCTTCGCTGATAAGCCTGCTGCGTCTGCGAGCTGCCAGAGGTTTACCTATTGCTTCGTTACCGTGTTTATAATGTTCGTTATATTTTTTCTAGATACTTTTAACACATTTATGTGGCAATGATTGTTTCCATCATTCAAGTTGCAATTGATTGTCAAATAAATAAATCTGTCCAAATATTCTGATTAAAGTATAAATGCAGATTTGAGTAAGTATAGACAATTTAAGATACATAAAATACAAATGCACTTCTGCCTTTTCGAAGTCTTGATCAAAAGTGACAAAAGAAGCTTGACTAAAATGTAACCTACCTAAGGGTAACCTTGTATTTTCATCACTTCCTACACAACTTCCTACAAAACACTTACAAATACTAAAAATAACAATGTACCGTCGGACTCTTTATTGCCGCGGTGCGCCGTTCGGTTTGTTCGAGTTGCATCTGGAACCAAGGGTAGGGGCCACTCATTCACATGCATGCACCCCGGCCGCGGGCGACGCCAGACGTATCGGCCATCGCGACCCATTATTGAGTCGCGATCCCAATAGAGATGTAGCCGGCTCAGCCAGCCTTCTAGGAACGCGCATTTACTGCGCGATAGTAGGGGAGTGTCCAGTCATTACAGCACCGGGATTAATGCACTAGAACAAAACGAAGTCGCGGCGTACGGCGCACCCTAATGGACGATTGTTTCTCCAGAATAAATGAACGCAATCCCGCGTATAATAGCGACCAGGAAACGGATTTATAAAATCGTTAACGGATTACAAATCGTACGCTTGCGGCCGACAAAATTAAATGGATAGCAACTTTTAGAAGTCGGCGCTTTTAATAGTTTCTCATTGAGAATATAAGTATTGTGGAACACGATATTATACTCAAATGGAAATTACTTTTTCGGTGTCTTAAATAAACCAACGAAATGCTATTTTAGAGCACTAGCAGATCCTTTATGAAATCTTAAAAAAACGATGCATGTAAAAGTAAAACTTGAGGCGCAAAGGCCTTGTGTCGCGTCATGGCGGTTGGGCGCACGCGCATGCACTTATGACGCCATTGCGCAGACGTCGATGCGCGCGATCACTGCGCGGGATTAAGTTTTAATTATCGATACGAGTATGGCCGCGACATTAATCTTAAAATGAAACTTGGATAGCAACTGGTTTCATGATCATGGCAATGGCTGATATTTTTTTTCTGGATTTCGGGTATGACTAAAATTATTTTAACCCTGGCGACATTGCAGTACGATAGTTTTTCGTTTGTCTATTCAGTTCTATGCGTTTAGATAAGTGTCCAATGAAAAGGTTACATATTCACGTAAAGCACGTAACCCTTCCCATACAACTTCACTACAAAGGATCTAAAAAAAATTTTAGGTCCCTATTACCTACTTACACAATAACATAATATATAGGCACTTCTTGTAGCTTGAAGTTGATATAATTTCTCATAAAGGTTTAGAACTAGTGTTAAATCAAATCATATCTTCGTGAATTTATTAAAACATAAAGACGGCGCATGTTTTTGCGCAGTTTTCTTGTGAGGTTATGTAACAAAGAGTGCATTTTAAAGGTGTTCTGAAAGCGAAAAAGTAAGGGCCAAGTATTAAGCGGCAGCGATTCGTCGTGTACGCTAATTTGTGCATTTGCTTTAGTAGTTTTATAGAAAAAGGTTAGCGACCGTAATGTATTTAATTTATTAGTGAAAATAACATTTTCACACATAAGGCAGCTTTGCGGTAAATAAGATTTTATATGGGTAACCAAAACCCTAGCTCAACTTGGCTTAATAGTCGCTTAAATTGTTTTGTTTTGTTGGTGTATGTATATCTTCATCGTTGATCATACATTAAATACTGTTAAATACATTAAATACTGAATGTAATTTATTTTGAACTCGTTTTCGCCTTTTTTAAAACAAAATTAAAATTATAAGAATTGTTTCTTCTATAAGTAATTAATAGGGTAAGGACTTTTGGTGGCATAGGTACAGTTACCAGCAATAATATATGATCCAACATTGGGCGCTAAAATATATGACACGCCGTCACGTAAGAGCGTGTCAGATATTTTTGCGGCCAATGTTGGATAATAAATATATTATTGCTGGTGACTGTACCTACCATAGAATCCAAGGAGTCGCTATTTCCAAATTATTTTAACACATTACCACTTTTATTTTGGCCTTCAGTATTGATATTTTTTAGTAGCATAAAGACAATATTCTTATATAGAACCTTTCCTACAATAACAAATCAAAGGTATTTTTTCGTTGTTTTTTATTTATTTATCGCTGCTTCTTAACACTTTAGCCATACATATAGCAAGTTTGGTCAGGCTCGAGTGCGCCAATAATGAGCCAGTAAACTTTGATGGGGCTCTTAACAGTGCTGTTATTCTACTGCACAGCACAAGCGAGTCCGCTCGATAGAACTGGCAAACCTGACCCCTGCACGCACCATCATCGCGGGGCGGTACGGGTCTCGGACGCTGGTTAACATGAGGCTAAGTCGAACTAGGTACAAGTCGTAAGAGAATAACCCCCAGGTCTAGGACGGTTGCTATGTGCAGGCGCATGGTGGATGATTTGCTAGGCGGCCGCGGAGCATTTACCGTAACGCCATTAAAGGTGCAATAGCTTAGCTTCAGTGAACGCTCATAGGGTTATTGAAATTCGGATATTCAATTAAGAGATTCATATATTGGTCTGTGTCTAGGTCACGTTTTTACCGTCGATATGCAGAAGTCTAAATCTGCCTCAGCTAAAATTACATTTCGCGTGTGTACAGTCACGCTTTATACTATTTTTGTATTATTCTATTTAACAGCGTTCAAAAATAGCTATCACGTTCGTTTACCTCTAATAATAGAAGCGAGTCAGATATTTTTGAATCCCATTTTGGATAATATATTATTGTTGGTGACGCATACCTACCAAGCAATCGACGCAACACCACCTGCATTTTTTGACCATCCAATTAATTATGAACAACGGACTTAACGTCGTAAGCTCAAGCTTAAGTAAAGTGAGCATGGTAACTTGGGGCACGAAAAGGAAATATGATCAGGAGAGCCTTCGTCCAAACCGCACTCACAAGCAGAGCTATCCCTGATTCCGATCTCACTATGGACTATGTCAATGTGACACTGTATAGCAAATCATAAGAAGTCTCTTACGTTTCTGTTGACGATGTCACTTTAACATAATCTGTAGTGGCCTAGGAATCAAATTGATTGAACCTAGTATATGTAGTTATGTAGACGACTATATCAAACATGCAGTCGGGTTTTGAAACCCTTGCTTTCTGTCGGACTTGTACAGTGGACTACAAAGACATGTACCTACTTTCTCACGTGATACATCTCGTTGTAGTCGACTGTACGTACACAGTGACAATGTCCAAGCCTGAAATAGAGACGGAACTAGCTTGGACACGCTACTAAGTATATTTTGTTTACGCGCGGCTTTCTAGGAATAGTAAGACAACTGTGACTAAAAATGCCACTCATCTCGAAGGCATTTTTATTTCTCAAAATATAAAATCTAAAATATAACAACAAAATAAGATAAATATGAATAATGTTTTGTCGCATTAAAGTGGCGCCAAGGGAGTTGGCATTCCTCCTAATTTTTAATTTATTTCTAGCTCGACGACCACGTCGTAAAATAATATGTCACCTAACTATACACGAATTCTTCAAATAAAATGGCCATTTACCTTGAACTGACCTTCCGCTGACGACTGGTAAACAACGATTTTTTTACTGTTTCATTAATTAAAAAATCACGATGTTTATGGTGACGACATTTTCTAGGAATGAAAATAATAGTAGCGTCCAAACGGCTAAATGGATAGTTATAAATAATATTATATCCAACAAGACTCCTTTTTTTTTAAATCTGTCTTAAAATGGTTGCGTCCAGCGCTCAGGGTAGCCAAAAATTGGATCATTCATTAAGCGAACATCCTAAACAACTGAGAAAAAAATCACTAGGTACTGAATCTAACGCAAGGTTGGTACCCACTTTTTCCTACCACGGTATTATAAGTTCGACTGATTTTTGCCCTAATGTCACTAAACACGTTTTTTACAATTGTTTGTTAATTAGATGTACCGCAGACAGTAATTTACGATAAGGACGTTGAAAAAATATCATAAATTCTTTTAATATATGCAGTTTTTCTCGTCAGAAAACATAATGGTAAGAGTACAAAGTTGTATTAAACCTGCCAGTCATCCATCAAGTACTTGGCTAGACCAATTCAGAATATGTAGCTATTAGCCTGCACTCGACGTATTCAAATGCAACAACATTGCAAAATGCAATCTGCACTCCTATTCACGAGCGACCGCTTCATTTACTCTGGACTATTCATTCTGGACGTCACATGACAAAATGTCATGGTAATTTATTTATACACATGCAAAAGCTAGGTGTCTTCATGAAATTCCTTGCAAGAGACCAGTCTTTGTGTAATTCCTAGTGCTTCGCGCGAACGAAACGCCAAATTGGCCGTCTTCCAAATTAGCACACGGTTTATTAATCAAAATATTGAGACATGACTGGTTAACTTGGAAGTTTTACCTTTAAAAAGAGGTGAGCGTGTTTTACACCGATATTTATGGAAGAAGGCAAAAAACATAGTTTTTGATCTATGTTTTACTAAGTTGCCCAAAAAACTGCAGATGAAAGTGGCGGGAATCTGTCGCATGAGGCTGTTTGTTGTGGTGACTCTTCGGGAAGCCTAATACAGGCTGATGTGATGATGATACTAATACTTGGATGCAACCGCAATGAGGTCATGGAGACGTAAAACGAATCAAGTTCTTTGCCGTTAGAGTGGTTTCGCACTACGTCCGATCCGAATCCGATCCGAACCCGTGAAAATACGGTCCGGAGTAGTCGTAGAACTATTTCTAATGGTAGTTTAGGCATTAGATCCGGCTTCCGTCATCGGATTTAATTATATATCCGGTCTAGATCCGTATCTTCACGGGTTCGGATCGGATTCGGATCAGCGTAGACTTTGAGCACCTTTTTTCGACTCTACCATTTTATCTAACATTCTGAACCGAGTGTAGGGGATAGTTCGCCTATACAGTCTTCTCGTATAAATTTACTTAATTCCATAAAACGATTACGAGAGCGCTGGTGACAGTTGCCGCGGAATGCCGAGACTAATTTAATCCAACAGACGCTCATTACGAGACAAACATGAGGAAATCGCATTTCTCATCCTATAATATTTACGCATGGACTAGGTTTATATGGTATCTGTTGATATAGGTACCTCTCATTTTTTGGTTATTTGTCTCGAGGGCACATCTGGAAATAATTATCTAACCACCGTTTGCGCACGTGTACCTACCTAATGTAAGCGACTTGATCTTTGCGTGACGTTATATGTAATAGGTTTATAACGTCACTCAAGTTGTTCAAGTAGGTACCCACCTAGGTAACAAGAATTCGAGAACTGTTTTGAAGAAAAAACTAAAGCCCTAGCTATTTGAAGAGACTTATTATTTGCACGAATTTCGAGATGCTATGCTCAGACGTAGGCGAGATTATTTTATTACCTCGACAGGGCCCTGGGTAGTCGAGCGATAGATGCTTGGCGGGGCGGCGGCAGGCGCGGCGGCGCAGGCGGCACAGCGAGCGGTACGTCTTGCCGTCGCTGCCGCACACGGCGCCGGCGCGCCGGCACGCCGAGGCGCACACGCAGCGCGCGCGCCCGCCGCGCACCACACACCGCCGCCCTGCACTGCACGCGACGCCCGCGCACGATTCTGAAATAAACAAATGACGTAAGATGCAAGCCAGGTAAAAACTGAGGCAGCAAATCTCTTCTGCGACTCAGTCGACTAATACAATATGATCTATAAAATCGGGGGTCCATTAATTATACCAAAATTACATTTGAGAAACGTATCATTTGACAAACTTTCAATTCTCAAAAACGTGTTGGTGCTTAAATCATTAAGCCCATGGCTTATTAAATAACTTAAGTTAGGTTGGACTTTTGTCAATATAAAATTGTAAAATAATGCGGTGGGAAGTATGTGTTTGCGAAATGAAAGTTTGTAAAATGATAATTAGGTAAAACATTAGTGAACCATAAAATCGTTTTGGTGTCCACTGCTTGCCCAAGTGTACCCGGTAGAAAGTTTTTTTTTTTTAATTTATTCATGGAGACATAAATAAATTTCGCAAAAGAAATTGATTAGTTTCTGTTGTGTGTTGTCTATACCTAATGTCAGTCAGAAACGGTATCAATATCCATATTTTTCGCTACAATCTTGTATTCTTCTGGTATAAAAATACCTTTTCTTGAGATCTGAATTCCAAGAATAACTCGAGAAAAAACGGAAAAAACAAAAATGCACTTGATGTTTAGCGTATCTCTATATATATATCGTGTTTGGTTATAAGTCGATGCTCTCCACGTCCTAATTCCTTGATAACACAATGGTTGTATTGTTTGTTATCAGTGGATGAGCACGAATATTGCTGTGTTATCTTCACTGCAAGGATAGAAGATCCTTAAGTGGATTGTGAAGCTGAAAATTTCCAAACAAAATGCGATAACGTTTCTCACCCCCTAAATCAAAAAACATTTCTTGATACAGAAAACATTCTAGAAAAAAATGAAAATAAAAAAAACGGAAACGTATAAGCCTAGTTTTTTACAATTACTACAACTTATTCAAAAATCATGGACGTTGATTTGTGTGGAAAAAAATATTAAAATATATAAAAATTTGGTAAAATTTAAATCCGGGCGATAACGTTTCTTCCCCCCCTAAATCAAGTCCGCAAATTGAATAGGTTGTAATAGTTATTATGAAAAATTAGGTCTGTAGGTTTCCGCCATTACTTTTTGTTCCTTTACAAGAAATTTTCTTGGTAAGGAAAACGTACAGACCATAGTAATATCTACAACATATTCAAAAATCGTAAAAATTGGACTACGTTTAATAAAGGGATAGAAACGTTACCGCATTTTGAGTCCTTTTTAAACATGTGCGAATTAATAAAATTAGAAATAGGCAATTACTTATGTACCTAGGTATGATGTTGCTGATTGCACCTATTTGTGACTGAATATTTAGTTACAGTGGATATAAATATCCTATACTGCTTTAAATCGTAACGATGTTGTTGACATATATAAATACGATAGAGAAGCAAGATGGGCTAAACAAATTATAATAGAACGCCCGTACAATATATCGTAAAAAGTGGAATAAATACCCCCCAGGTCGCGCGTTTCCAGGCAAGAAGTCACCAATGAACAAGATCCTTCTAGAACGTGCTTGTTACCTGCACAAGCGGTGCATGGCACGCCTCCGGACAGAGCCTTGTAGAAGAATATCTCGCCGCTGTCTAGGTCGTGCTGGCTCCAGGCGGCCGGCGCGCGCGCGCCGCCTGCGCAGCACTCGGCGCGGTCCACGCGCAGCGCCGCCACAGAGCTGCAGCGCCCGTCGCGCTCCATCCCCGACCAGCAGATCCCGGCTAGAAAGAAACACCTCGGTAAGTCTTTTTTCATGGCTTGCCCAAGTGTTGCCTAAAATTCTGTAAGCAGAAAAATACAAATACGTCTTTTTCCGACCCTGCTACGAAGCTAGCGGTTCTGAGTTCAAATGGTAAGGGCAGATATTTGTGTGATGAGCACGAATATTTGTTCCTGAGACATGGATGTTTTCTATGTATTTATGTATATATTTCTCAATTAAATAGTATTTATATCGTTGTAGAGTAACAACGTCGACGGCGTTGACGACGTTGTTGTGTACAAGCTTAATTTGGGACTAGATGGTGCGACGTTTTCCCTTGATATTTATTTATTTATTTTTCGAAGTTTTGTCGAAAAGTTTTTTATAAGTATATAGGTACATATTTTATGTTTGTGTTTAGAACAAGTAATAAATTTTATTTCATGTTACGAGTATGTTCCCCTTGCGTTGTCACTAGTGATCGTGGAGTAATTTAACATTTAAGTAGCGAGAGGTATTGCTAACCAGAATCAGATGTGAGGCAGAACATACTAGTAGGTATTATATTACACCCACTAGAACAAGTCACATCTGATTCTAGTAGAAAGTTTGGAGAATAATACTTGAAAATTAAAATATTCTTCTGTTAAACGGATTATACAGTGCGGAGTAATAGCTGTCAGTTATTTCAAGTGCTTTACCACGTTATTCACGAGTACCTACCTACATGAAATCAACTGGTAATAAAAATCTCGCTCACCCCTATGTTCCAAGCAGACTAAACAAAAACACATGCCTTGCGAAGATTGAAGAATAACAGATTCTGGTAGAAACCCGTATGTTGAAAACATTGAAATGCAGGGTTGCTGCCGAAGCGTTATTAAATTTAAAAAACAAGTCACGTCCTAATTCAGAATGTATTTTTCAATATTATACTTTACTAGAGGACGCCCGCGACTTCGTACGCATAGAATTAGTTTCCCGCTACTCCCCCTACTTCTTCCCGTTGGGGGTCGATTTTCGGAAAATCCTTTCTTAGTGCTCACTTACATCATGAAAGGAACCCCTGTACCAAATTTCAAGTTTCTAGGTACAGTAGTTTCGGCTGTGCGTTGATATATAAGTCAGTCAGTTTTGCCTTTTATATATATAGATAACTCAAGGTCACTCATGCCAGTAATCCTCGAAAGCTGTCAAGTGTGATCTACACTAATATTATAAAGAGGAAAGATTTGATTTTTTGTTTGTTTGTTTGTTTCTTTGTTTGTTTGTTTGTTTGAATTGAATAGGCTCCGAAACTACTGGACCGATTTCAAAAATTCTTTCACCATTAGATTCCTCCTTTTTCCGTGATGGACATAGGCTATAAAATAATTTCCAAAAATTTAGGGATCCGTATAAAAACTTTGATAATGTAGCCCAAGGTGTGAAAAAAAAACCTTATATCGCATACACTGCGGAAACTATTGACAATAGAGCAAAGTGATGTAGTACCGTTTTAAAGAAGACATCAATATCTACAAAAAAATGTGCAATACCATATGTCTAATTATTACAGTTAAGTCACAATAACTACTTTTTCATGTTAAAATATGCAATAGTTACGCCGGTACAAAATAGGCCACGTTATTCGCACCTTGGTCCTTGGTTATTCTTATCAAAATAAATCACTTCTTATTCAAGTTTATATCAGTTCCTGTAATTTACTTTTTGAATTATTTAAATCGGACATACCATTCAAAAGTTATAGTGAGTATAATTATAATCAAAATTGAAAGAAACAGCGCTCTATTTAAGTTGGCTCTAAGTGACAAATGGTTTTATCTACAACAGAGAATAGACAAGTAAAATTTGGCTAATGGTTCCTCTATGTATAAATGAGTAGGTATAACATCATAGAAATTAAAATTAACCAAAACCATCCACAATTTCATGGATAAATCCATGCTACTAAATATACAAAAACAAATTTTGTCTATTCAAAAATGTGTCTATTAGTGGTGGTTGGCTACTCTGTGGCAACGTCGACAATGTCGTCTCCATTTACTTGCTGAGGCTCTACTTTGAAATCCGTAATTCGAACTTCGTCTATTGCTATCCCTTTTGCTCTCGACGCGTCACTAATTCGCAAGAAAGTGACGGAGCGATCCGAAGTTCGAATTACTGATTTCAAAGTAGATCCCCTGTTTCTGTCAGCTGTCACGTGACTGTCACTACATACATAGTATAAAACAAAGTCGCTTCCCGCTGTCTGTCTGTCTGTCCCTATGTATGCTTAGATCTTTAAAACTACGCAACGGATTTTGATGTGTTTTTTTTTAATGGATAGATTGATTCAAGACTATTAGACCAATAGTGGGACCGGATTTTTGCCCTAAAAGTTTTTACAATTCTAATGTTGGAAAAATGTTGCTTATATGGCATGGTACATATTTCTAAGCATATTTGTAAAATATAACGAAAAGTTAGAACGAGCTTTAGGTATAAATTAGGTATTTATATTTTTTTATTGCTGATTAATGAATATTGAATTAGAGTACAAAGTTTTTGCTTCATCATTTATGATATGTTGGTCACTTTATGCTATTAAGTTGTTAGATTTTTTTTTAGCGTGGAACTTTGTCAAACGAGTATTTTTAATTTCATTGTACTTTTTAGCTTAGTTATAATTTTTGGTTTAATTTATCTTTTAATTTGCCATAGTTTTAATTTTTAATTTTTAATAATAATTATAAAAAACCTTTTGGTGTATAATTGTGCCAATATTGAATTAGAGTTTGAAAAATCAACAACAATATCTCTCAATTCTTAAGTTAATAGACAAACCCAAAAATTTAGAGCAGTAAGATATCTGCTTTAAAATATATATGCGTTTGCTGTCATAAAACCTCTAATATTGAATTAGAGTCTGTAAAGATAAGTCTACTAGAGTAATAGAAGCCTATGCAGCCATACTACAGAAATTAAGAAATTATGCAGGTGTTCCAGATTTCCAAAATCGGAATATTGTAAAGAAATTAAAGTATTATACGATATGCCACAGTTTTTTTTAACTCTAATTCTATATTTACAGAGCTGTTGGCAAAAATTAAAATATATCAATATGTCCGAAACCCCCACCTAAAATTTTCTAACTTTTTATATTATTGTTATTTAGCATGCCTGCAACGACATATCAAAAGAGAACAAACTCTAATGTTATCAAAACCTATTTTTGTTCCACGACTGGTCTATATCTGTCTGTCACCAGGCTGTATCTCATGAACCGTGATAGCTAGACAGTTCAAATTTTCACAGATGATGTATTTCTGCTGCCGCTATAACAACAGAATAAAATAAATATTTAAGGGGGGCTCTCATACAACAAACGTGTTTTTTTTTGCCGTTTTTTGCTCGATATTAATAGACGCTGGAAATATTCACAAATTTTACGGTTCACTAATGTTTTACCAAATCATCATTTGGCAAACAATGTCATTTGCGGGCTTAGACCTGAGCGTCGAGTGTTTTTCCCATTCACGCCGTGGTATTTGGCAGAGCTAACCTACAATAGCGTAACGCGGAACCTTCGAGATCCTGAACTGTCTATCTGGGCTTGTCAGGTGGCTGATGACCTTTTTTTACAGGCGTTTCTCAGCGCGCTTTTCAATCCTCGCCTTGATGCAGGAGGTGGCGGCTTGAAAAACGCCTGTAAAAAAAAGGTCGTCATTAAACTTGGCGGCCGCTATGATCGTTTTCTTAAGTTTTCTGGGGTGGCGAATGTTGTCTGGGGTCGGTTTAAGATGGCGGCCGCAAAAGCTGTCACGTTCGTGTTTCATGTTTTCGGGGATAGCGACTCGTCGTGGGTATCGTTTCTTACGTTTTCGCGGCTGGCGAATTCAAAAATGATATCAAAATTTGAATTCAAGATGGCGGCCATGATGGTTTTCGAAAAAGTCGTCATGGGTATCGTTTCTTAGGTTTTCGCGGATGGCGAATTCAAAAATGATATCAAATTTGGAATTCAACATGGCGGCCATGATGGTTTTCGAAAAAGTCGTCGTTACGAAAATGATGTCAGATTCGGAATTCAAGATGGCGGCCGGCCTGATTTACGAAAATGATATCATATTTCCAATTCAAGATGGCGGCCATGATGGTTTTCGAAAAAGTCGTCATGGGTAGCTATCGTGTTTCATGTTTTCGGGGATGGCAATTTCGAAAATGATATCACATTTATAATTCAAGATGGCGGCCATGATGGTTTTCGAAAAAGTCGTCATGGGTAGCTATCGTGTTTCATGTTTTCGGGGATGGCAATTTCGAAAATGATATCACATTTATAATTCAAGATGGGGGCCATGATGGTTTTCGAAAAAGTCGTCATGGGTATCGTTTCTTAGGTTTTCGCGGATTGCGAATTCGAAAATGATGTCAGATTCGGAATTCAAGATGGCGGCTGGCCTGATTTACGTAAATGATATCATATTTCCAATTAAGGATGGCGGCCATGTTGGTTTTCGAAAAAGTCGTCATAGGTATCGTGTTTCATGTTTCCGGGAATGGCAATTTCGAAAATGATATCAGATTTGTAATTCAAGATGGCGGCTATGATGGTTTTTGAAAAAGTCGTCGTGGGTATTGTTTCTTATGTTTGGTTAGATGCTGAATTCAAGGTGGCGGACATGTTGTTTTTCGCTAAAATACTAAGGACATAATATATTCGCACGAAGGGTCGCACTTCAAGCAATTCATCATTTAATTTATTGAAATGTAAGAATATACCGTTGGTTTTCCGAATAAAATAAAATAAAATAAAATAAATAAATAAACTGTGAATAAGTACTTTAGGTGTTAGTTGTTTATCAATCAGATTTTGAAATAAAATAAAAAATATTAAGTAGTAAAAAAAATCAGTTCTTAACAATCTAACCCTAATATTCTTATCTTATCTTATCTTATCTTACTAATTTCATAAATGAGAAAGATTGGATGTTTGGATCATTTTAGGATTTTTACAAAACAAACCTAACCTAATCTAATGAGTTCTATAAAATAGCCTTTTAAAAAATCCTGAAAAGTTTACGGTTTCAGAAAAAAAACCATTAGGTATTGTGCACTTTTAGGATACTTACATTAGGATTATTAATTTTAGGCGTTCTGATACGGAACCATACATACATACAAAGCTCTGTCATTGCCTGAATAAAGGGAGTACAAATAATAAAATATTTGAAAACTTAATGTGTATATTTTTTTTTTGTATGTGGATTCTTGCTTCCTACTGTATCCTGCAGAGGATATCATTGACCATGCGGTACCTCTGCCAGTTCTTGGGTAAGAGTTTATCTTTTCTATTTGTCTTTTGGTTGTTTGATCATAATTTGTTGTGTGCACAATCGTTATTTCTTTCATCAAGCATGTCGCTATTAGAGACATTTTTGTAGCTATAGGAACATTGCAGATTTTAATTGTAGAGCTAACTTAACTTAACTTTGAGCTAGAGTTAACTTTTAATAAAATTGGCATAAAATGCCAATGTAATATTAATAAGAAGGTTTATAGAAAAACCATATACGAACTATTTAAAAATATTATATGTACCTGCATGAAGGCCATCAATGTAAAATATGGTATTGGGTGAAAAAAATGGCTATCGTCATCAGCCCCGAGCTGACGGCTTCCCTGCCCCGCTGAGTCACGATCACGAGGAGCGCTAGACGACTGGCAGACAGAGCCACTATTTTTTAACTGCCACTGACGCACGCAGCCGACCCAACATGGGCAACCTTCACGTAATGGCCTTTTTAAATTTCGAACCTAACGTAGACCTCACGTGTGTAAGCGCACGAAAATTCCGAATGTTCATCTTATAAATTATGTTTAGTGGTCGATTACGACGAGTAAAGCCAGAATAACTAATCAAAGATTAAATAGGTAACTATCAATAATAATAGTTTTATGAGAGATAAACGTGATAAGCCTTATTTTTTAACACTTCTAACCGATGTGTGTAGCGGTTTTTTATATTTAACTATCCACCTTATATCAGTGTGGATTCCAAATTTTATAGATGTTACAAAAACATGATTCATTCATTATGGAGACGGAATAGATAGAGCGTGCTTGAAATACGGCGGTTGCAGACGGAACATTAAAATATAAATTACAACGTTTATTCTGGTATTACCAGCCGATGGTAAAGTTTTATATTATTTTAGCAGTGGAGCGTACGAGGGCGTTGACTCCGCTCCTGCGCTGTCAATTAAACTCGTATCGCGCCTGCGCCGTTCCGACAGATTTGGCGCCACTTTTTAGAAGCTATTACTCGATTTATATTTATATTAAGTACGTAATAACGATAACGAATCGCTTCGAATTAGATTTGTGACGCTAATGCGTGCACTGGCATCGACATTCTTGCGCATATTATTTACTTATGTAAGCAGGTAAGGAATATAGAGTTCATTTTGTTTTATTTCACAACGTTTTGCTAGAATAATTTCGGCATAAGTCTGTTTCGTCATGCTACTAATTATTCTTAATGTTTAATCTCCTATTGTTTTTTTTTACTTAAACGTAAAACACGCTTCCTAATTACGTAGAAATAATACCTACCTACTAGACAGTTCAGAAGCCAACTTTGTAAATGTCTACGCTAAAAATATTTTTACTTATTTTATTACTTGTAACGTAAGAATAGCTATACTACTAGACTGAATACACGTTGATGGTAACGGATAAAGAATAACTTTTTCATCTCACTAGCTCGGAAAGCCCTTTTTGTTTGTTTGATATCTATTGAGAAAATCGCTTTTTATCCACATGTGAAGAAAGAGTTTTGACATTTGAAGGCAGCTTATTTTTTTTTCTTGAGTTTTATTCCAGTGGGAAAGGCAAAGGACATTGATCCATACAGCCTAGTGAAGGCAGCTTAAGTGATATTTGACAGCTAACAAAAATGTAAAACGTTAAGTGCTGAATTTTTAACGTCACAATTAATGAATTGCATCGAGTAAAAAACACAAAAAAAAAATGTATTTACAAAGAGGTAAATAAATAATAATTGATAGTAAAAACCCTTTTTTATATTTTCCTCGCTGTAGTGAGGTGAAAAGTTTTGTGTTATACACGGGTGAAAAGTTATTTTACGTCTCGTGTGTTGAAACACTCACTACGCTCAGGATTCTATTTTTGAACCACTCGCTCCGCTCGTGGTCAATCATAGAATCCTTTCGCTAGCTCGTGTTTCAAATGAACACTCGCAGGTAAAATACAACTTTCCCCCCTTGTATAACAAATAACTATTAACCATATTTAAGGCTAACTTAGTGTTATCGCGGGGACTTTAGGTGATTGGTGAGCAATGTCGTTTACATCGTACCTATCACAAAAAGTAATTTGTCACACTTTACCATCGGCTTCCTGCCACAAAGTTCTATGGTGGCTAACTAAAGTCAGCTACCGAATCTACTATTTAACTAAGAAAGGTATAGGTACTTATTTAAATAATTTCATCGACTAATCAACGGAACTAAAATGTTCTTCATCGAAAATAAACTTAATTAATTAGTTGTTTGTTATGACAAACGAAAGGCGGAATCGATTAAATAAACGCAGTTCAATAGAGAGCGTCAATTATTTTCGAAATCGGCCTCTTGTGCGTCACTCATTTGTCCGTAACCAAATACACCTATTTGTTGGCAGGTGAATGATCCAAAAATAATAGCATTCACTGTCCAGCCAATTAAATTCTCGCCATTTCAGCCATCTGCAAATTATTAAACAAAAAAAATATTAAGACGAATATGTAACGACGCTTAATTCGCATAGAGCTGACAAATTTGACCATACAATTTTAGTTCCGGGTGATAACGATTCTGACCCTCTAAATCAAGATTTCCACGATTTTTAAATATGTTGTAGTTGGGCGTCCCTCGGAATCTCTAACAACGTTTATCCAAACACATCGTTTGTCCGAATTTTCATTTGCCCTAAACTGGTTTTCAGATGTGTCAGGCAACTTTTTAATTTTTCCAATTACATCTGGTGCGGTTCGGTTAGGTTAGGTTAGGGTTGTATTATTATAACAACACTAAAAAGTTTTAAAATTTAAGCGGAAATGGCTTTAGGATAAAACAAAATTCCGACAAACGATGCATTAGGACAAATGACGATTAGGGGTTCCATAGGGGAATCATCAACCGTTGTAGTTATTTACTAGGTTTGTATGTTATTTTTATTTGCTTCAGACCGAGAAATATTTTCGTGGAAAAAAAAACGTACAGACCTAATTAAGTATTCATAATATCTACAAAAAATCAAAAAATTGGAAATATCGGACTAGGTTTAAGGAGAGACAAACGTTGTCATGTCGCATTTTAAGTATATGGAAATTTTCAGCCTCACGCTCCTCTCCTCTCTCTTCCTCTTAAAGAAACAATTTGTTACTGGTAGTGGTCATGAGGTGGACAAAATATCCGGAATAAACTTAATTTACCGGTGGCTTTCTGAGAATACGGTTCAGTAATAGATAAGACAACAAAATAGCAGGATACGAACGGATTTAAATAAACGTGTGAGTATTTAATTTTAACTCGGTGAAAGATTTAGAATTGTCACAGGTTTATTTATAGATCACTTGGACTATGAATGGGTTTTCCACCTTTGATGTTCATTTATAAAAATAAAAACGTTTTCGCTGAGTCACATTAATTTATTAGTTTCTAAACACGCTTCTCTCATTGAAGGTGAGCGCACGGATAATTATTGCCGAATTTTCCTTTCAATAAATTTGATTGTAAGATAACTGGATAAATGGATGGAAATAAATACTTTGATATGTAGAAAGCATTCAAAACTTACAACCAATTATTGGTAGGTACTGATTATACAGTGCGTGACATCCATACGAACATATATTTTGACAATAGTTAATATGCATCCTAATGAACATAAAAACATGTGTATTGTTAACATAAGTTGTACTTTTTTTTTCATATTAATAAATTCGCCACGCATTGTATCTAAAATAGCTCAATAATCCCTCAATTAACTTGCAATTAACTTAGACTTAACGTTATACATTGCTGCTCGATGGACCCTTTAAAAATGAATTACACTGAATTGATTGGAGCTATTAACTTAATTCCTTCTTTAAACGGTTCACAACACTTAAAGCTATAGTTACTGTATATAGAAGGTGACCCAGTACTTGACGTAAATATTAAGGGATAAAAAATAACCTTTTATACCTTTTTACCAGTATCATTAAAACCTTAATAACTATTTAATCAATAAACATATTTAAAGTTAAAATTATAATTTGGACCGGTATAGAAGGGGCTTTCTTATCCCTTAACATTTATGTCAAGTTCTGGGGCACCCTGTATATTTGCCCTTACCGGGATGGAACCCGAACTGTAAGCTATGTAGGAAGGTTCATTACCAATTAGGCTAACAGCATCGTCATAGGGTTAAGTAGGTAAATACGATACATGGAAATACATACGTCTACATGTAAGTAAAATAATCTAGAGCGTTTTTTACATTTTACAAACAGATAATTTTAGGTAAGTACATTGTACTAATAGAAGATTGGTAATTTTATCTTTTATATTAATAACTGAATCTCTTCAAAAGTAGTAGAACATTAAACTATAAGTCATAATTTAAAATTAGTGATTAAAAGTGGTAATTTTAAAAAGTAAGTTTCTCTGCGTGTTCTCTAACTATTCTCACCGTCGGTCGTAAGAAGTTTTGCAACAATAAGCTTTCTCCCCAACCTTCACCGTGTTTCAATTTATTCTCCATTCAAATGGGCCAAGTTATTCCAGCACATTCTAGCAGTTTATAACTCTGTAATATATATTCTGCGTAAAGCTAAGGGATTCTAATTTAAAATTGTGATTGTCTGGCAGCCTCCAGCCGACCTAGTTTTGGTAAAGGACGGAGTTGAGCAGGTGTCTGGCCGCTTTGCATAATACAATAACGCTCGTCTAGCCAGTCTTTAACGCGTACAATTAACTCGCGTTACGGATTACTGAAAATATAATAAAAGCCCTAACGCTGAATAAGGCATTTTTTATATATTTCGGCATCTTATTTAATCACGCAACGTAAGTAAGGGAAATATTTAACGGATGTACATATTTGAGTTCGACCATTGGGTTTTTCGCGAATGTAAATAAAAATAACCTCTTTTTAAAAATTGGGTTTTGATTCACCGATTTTGTTTAATTTATTACTTATGTAGATTTACAGAGATCTATCGAATACTTGACGGGTCAAGGTAAGATTGGCGCCTAATTTTTCCCTTTTTTTTAGGTAAGTTAGAGAAGTTACGTGTATTTTACAAAAATACTGAGTCTCAAAACTCTACGAAACCGTATAAACTATGGAGTACTGACATTGACACAATAGTGAACGCGCGATGCAACGCGACCGCTGCACCCAGCGCGTGCATTCACTCTAGTGAGGTCACTGTCATAATTCGCAATTTTATCGATATCGATTTGATACATGCCCCACATTTGTTAAAAATAGGACTGCTGAAAACTTGAAATTCAGGGGAGCAATTATTTATGAACTAACTTTATTTATTTACTTATTTATTCATTTATTAAAAAAAACAGCTTAAATATAGCAAAAAATATAAAATAATGTGGTTAATACATGAGCCAACACAATTTTCACTACTAGATAGCACAATATATGCTCATATGAGACAAATTCGTTTATAAAGTTTAAGCTACCGTTTACATGATGTAATTGTAACACCTGTTATTATACAGGGTGTTAGGCAGAAGGTTGGACAAACTTCAGGGACTAACTCTGTATTTATACTCATCAACTTTTATTACGGGACCAACATCCAAATCGCGGAAAAAAAACAGCTGTTCCATACAAACTTTAAGAGCTAAACAGTCGACCCAAACTTCTGCCTAACACCCTGTAATATTCACATAGATCATTAACAACCGTCACTTATGGATGCCAAAAAGACGTTACTTATGAATGGTAAAAAGAGCTTTGTTTGTTGGTTTGGTGATTTAGAAATGTACTACTAAACTGATATTTAACAGCATTTCTTAAATAGGTAGGTACACGAAGAGTGTAAAGAAACATTTTAGTTGTAATTATTTATAAGTCACGTCACGTCACGGGACATAATTTAGATGCAAGCAATGCATGAATAACTAAAGGGATTCTGATAAAATGCGGTGCACAGATACCCAGTCTTAGACCCGGGGAAGAATATAAATAGCTTAATCAGTTCCAGAAAACTTGATAAATCTGGATCGAGGTCGCGGGAAAACGCTACTTAGTTGGACTATAAGCGATTCGATTCGTCTTCAATGTTCATTGTTTTGTATAAAACTAGGCTGAAGATGAGAAGTATGCTGATTTACTTACTTTATTTATTATCCCTTCATTATATCCCATTTCGCCTACAGCGTTGTGTTCACATCGATTTTCAAGCAAACATATGTATGTGGCTCCCGCTTTGCATAAATCTTGGTCGACTGAATGCAGACGCTGTGCGTGCGTTTGCGCATAACTCAAGAGGGCGAAGGAATCATTCGCATGCAGACGCCGCGCCGCGCCCGCGCCGTTAGCTTCGCGTAATGTACATATTAGTAAGCGCGTTCACTACAGCACCAACTGTGGTTTGTATGTATCTTGACCACTTCAGTTGTGTCGCTGGTACTGAATGTGTTAACACGTGATGCTTGTACCCGAATGCATCGATAATGTGGGCTTTTACGTTAAAATCGGATGTTATTATTTAGCCTTAACATGTTAAACTTTACATAAATTGTAATTTACGCTAGGATTTATAGTGTAGGTACTGGATTTTTAGTCACTTGAAATGCCAAACGGAGGTTAAAATTATAAAATAACTACCTATTAAAAAAACACACACTTTCATATTAAAACTTAAAGCAAAACATCCAAAAAACCAAGCAGTTACTTTAATTTTTTTTTTTCAATCCTAATTTATAACGATTGCTCAAGGTCTCTCCATTATACATCAACGTTATTTATTGGATCCTCTTATTTAAAGTGCATAAAAATAAACCTTCTTGAAACATAAAATTCGGCGAACTGTTTATGGCATCTGAAATATGCACTTCGAAATTAAAACTGAAAGCCAAATAAAACGTTTACGATCTAACTAATAAAAAGGTGGGATAAAATTCATCAAAGGTTTGTTTGTATTTATTTTAAAGGATATCATAGTTCACAAACATTGTCCAAACAATTGCTGCTTAATGTGGTGACAGTTACTTAAGAATATTGTAGTACAACCTGTTGAGACGTCAAAATCTTTTATGACAAGCTATTAGGTAAATTATTCAATAGTGTCCCACAATTGGGCAAAACCCGCCGTCGTATTTCTAACTCTGCCAGTGTTTAGATAATCAGTTTTGAAATGCATCAAACATTAAAATCTATATATTGGACTCATTATTTTTATCGATAAGCTGATTGTAGGTACGGCACTAACCCGCAGGTGCTTCGTCTGATATGCGATTCCTCTCGAATCGGCGCCGCTCCGCCTCGACCAGACTCTGTTTAATATTTATTTACACATGCAAATGTACGCCGCCCGGCCAAAACAACTCCGGGTCATCGCGGATCGAAAATTAACTTGGAATATGCATTCGATTGGAGTGAGGTACACGAGACGTGCGTATTGTTCGGCCTACTCGATGTTCGATGTTCGATGTTGTTGTGTCAAATTTGGTGAATTTCGAACATTACATTATCATGTAAAATAATGTCTTCTTTTTTTCCGGCCCTGTCTGATTTTAGCATTCGTACGGCTTGGCCACGACATTACGCGATAGCGACAGCGGCAGCGGTGAGCGTCAACAGACAAATGTTTATAGCTATATTAAGCATGCCAGGCCCACGAGTCGCCTGCGGCGGTGATGAAGCGATTTCTGTACATTTGTTTCCACCGTTCGCTGATCACCACCAACACAGTCGCCGCCGCCATGCAAAGTCGTACTTGGCCGATGGTGTCGTAGGTGTAGGTGCAAATCGAATGTTCTGAGGAACCTGTCGTAGAGATGGCATGATACCACAGGAGAGCGGAATGCGTGGCAGGAAGACTTTCCTTTTAGAAGGGTTATGCAGTTATAATCAAACCTACCATTTAGTTAATTGTCTACTCGCTCCTCGCTCGTAAATCACAAACAAATCAGGCAAATGTACGTAAACTCGTTTCAATTACCGAGGTGTTTAAACACAGCCGGGAAATTAACCAGACATGAAAGTTAACGATGCTCGCCGTACTCTGTATGTACATACGTTAGCGGGGTAGTGCGGTCTAGCCTCGCCCAGCCAGCGGATGTTTCCCAGACGGAGAAATATGTTATTCAGTTAAGTGGAGATTAAATACGTACAAGTAGGCGCTAACTGCCGCTAATTTCACTTAAACGTCGGCGTGTAAGAGCCTCAACTAGCCGGCGTTATGGGAAAATTATTCAAAGGACGATGGTGCAAATTGGGACAAGAAATTGTCGAGCCACGGAGCAAAAACTTGTCGTACGCCGGGAAGTAGCTCATAATGATTTAGGGGAGTGTAAATCGCACTTCGATTAACTTTGGATGGCAACTACGGTTCCTTAACGGAGGCTACAGACGGGATCATCAGTCAAAGCAAACGAGTTTTCAGCGCGATCATGCAAAGTCTCAGGCAACTTGATTATTTTATTAATGGTATGGCTAGATTTTTCCGTAGTGGACTGCCATTATTTTGATAAAAGGTATGTTCTATTCGAATCATTTCAGTTTTAATTTCGATTCGATTGTGATGGCAACAATGGCAACTCGTCGCATAAAGATGGCATAGCAATGCCGTTTTGTAACCCGACTGCGCAAAGATGAACTAAGGGTAATGAGTTCATCGATGGGTAATGCGATCAAAAATCGAATGTTCTACGCAGCTCCTGAACTACTGAACTAATTTGAATAAATATGAGGTTTAAGAGTCATAGGCTATATAAAAGTTATAAAGGTGCGTCATACTAGTCGCCAGTCCGGATTTAGTTCATATTAGTAAATATTTCTGAGAAATACTTCCTGTCCAATATCATGATATTAAAAGCGTTGAAGACTGTAAGTTGTACAAACTCACTCGTGTATTTGATTTACTCGCACGTGTTATATTTGTAAGGATTATTAGAAGGCAACATTGATACTTGACGTGCTAATTGACGTAAAAATAGTTATTAGAATTCGGTGAAGCGTTTTTACTTTGTAAAGATGTGACATGCCAGAGGAAAGCAGAAGATGCGCTATAGTGTTTCAGAGGCATATATATACATGTATAAAATTGACGCAAAATGATGGAAAGACTTGGAAGTGGTAATGACTGGTAGGTACCTAAAGACTCTTCCTCTGTAGAGTTTTACTACTATAACAGAGTCAATACGCATACATAATATGTTGTTACATAATATATACAGGTGCCGAAAAAATATTTCGGCTAATGTTATGGAGAATAATTACTCAAATTTGTATTTTTAGTTAATTATTTAACACTAAGTACATATGTTACAACGTACAACGACGTACGAAATTACAACGTATGCATTAAAACCCCTAAATTGGAGCGGCTAAGACTGTTTGTTTAGTAAGAACTCGAAACATACCTATCCAAATATTTCCGTTCTTTCTACTGAGAAACTACTAAACATAGATTATATTTTTTTACATGTAAGGTATTTATTTTATTTACAATATTCAAAAAGGCAATAGTTGGTAGTGTTGGTACTGCCATAGCAATCCAACTTTTTTCAATCTGTCGACCTTTTCAAGAGCTTTGATTCGCCAGACACTATTGTAACGGCTGGTGAAGCGAGTCTCATGATTATAAGCCGATAGTGTTGGGCCCACGCATGATTATAGCGGTTTGTTGACTCGATCACTCGGCCGCCGGCGCGGAGCTGTTAACCACGTCAATCGACTCGTTCATTGAAAACTAAATTCGACGTGTTTACTATTTGGCAGAGGTCGCGGTAGGAATTTGCGCTTGGAGAGCTCATTCGTAGTCGGTAAAGCTAGGGATTCCATTTTCGTACTAACGTACCTACATACTCATTATTTACTTTGCCATTGCTCTTTGTCATCAAAATGTTATCAATATGTCATCAATTAAAAAATTCATGCATATTCCCTATTATAATACTATAATTGGCAAAGTAACTAAAAGTTTTATTATCGGGGGACTAACGGTGATATTTAAATGAGTAAGTAAGCTATTTAAATTCGGTGTGTAAATGTTGTAGGTAATTTACGTAGCAGAGCCTGCAGGACACATGTAGAGTAATAATAAATTTATGGGCAGCAGTGTTAAGTGTGTCGTTAAAATAAACATACCAACCTATACAATAATTGCTTTGGTCTCCAATCAAAAAAATAGATATACTTACATAAAAAATAACTACTTTATCTTTGGCCTTCGAGTCTCCCGTAGCCGTAATTATGTGAACCGAAACCCAGACTAATGCGTTCGATCCTTTTGTGGACTCGACGTTGACTTTGTATTAGTTAGAAAATGAACACGACTAACTTATGTTTACATCTACTAAGTCTTTGAATTAAGGCAGTAATATATATATAGAAATATTATCCGTTTATCGCTGCTCGCGAGTAAGAAGTATATGTCTTTCCCCGGGGTTCAAGCTATCTCCATACCAAATTTGATTAAAATCGGTTCAGCGGTTTAGCTGTAAAAGAGTTACAAACAGATCGAGTTACTTTTAAATTTATAATCATCATCCCACACCATCACCATCATCGGGGTTAATTTATTATCTGTGTTTTCGTATGGATAGTTTTGATTAAAATTACGAGTGTAAAGTTTACCCAAGTTCACAAAATATATAGAGCACCCTTTGTACGAGTATAAATAATAAATAAAAATAAAGAAAAAGGATGATTTATTTCGGTAGTAACCCATCAATTAACTTACTAATTTTTCAAACATTCAAACATAGTATAAAGTCTCTCACGCAATTATGACATTCGTTTTATGCATTCTATACTTGCCAGGGCCTCTATTCTACTGGGTAAAACCATATTGCTTTTGACATGCAGTTATGGTATTGTTTTTATCGGCCGCCATTATTGTCATGTAAACAAGAGCTATCAAAAATAACATGGATTTGCCGTGTAGAGCCTCAGCCCTGCTCTACTGCAATTACCCATACTCGGCTATGTTTTGTAAATCATGGTTAAGTTTTATTATTTTCTTAACAATCTAAATGTTGTGTGATCATTTTTGGAGTTTTGTAGCCAAAGAGTGCCAATGGTACCCTAATAGGTACTATAAGCCTACAATGTCCTTTGAACGACTTTTGATCCATAATTTTATCTTATCTTACTTCTTACTAAATAGTATTATAAATGCGAAAGTTTGGATGGATGTCTCACTCAATCACGCCAGAACGGCTAAACGGATCTGGATGAAATTTGGCATAGAGATAGATTTATAGTCTGAAATAGCACATCAGCTGCCTTTAATCCCGAAATAAATCACTGTTCCCGTGCAATGGCAAAATTATGAACTCTACGCGGCCGGAGTTGCGAGCAGAAGCTAGTACCTAAGTAATAACAAAAAGTGGAATACTAGGGGTACCCTAACCTCAAAACAATTGAATTTTATGTTAGGCTGTGTGGTACCAAAGTAGTTTATGCCTCAGTTAAGCAATATTAACGAGACATTCTTTATCAAGTCGCGTAAGAGCTTATCTGCTGTACCCGTTAATTAGCATTCATATTGTGTCATGGTACGAAAGCCTCGATGTGCTGGTCTGACTCGCACTTGACCGGTATTTTTCCGATGTTTATTGGAACGCGAAAATATTTAAATAGACAGATATTATAAGCAGAAAGTAATCAGCTAGATAAAGCTATATCTCGACAAGTTTTGCTATTATTCATCGTAAAAATATTGATTGATCATACTTATTTATTGTAAATAGATTATGATCCTACAATAGTTGTAGGTACTTAAGATTAAATGGAATGACTTGAATTTTGGTCTTTATAAGTAACGTGCCGACGAATTTTAATTTGGTTCTTCGAGTTTTTCATAATATTACCGCAAACGGGTCAAACGCAGATTTAGGTTAGCGTCTTTCCTGTGGACATACCCAAAGTTAACGTTTTGCAGGCCTAATTTTCTGGCTTTACCCATATCCACATAAACGGCGTCAGGTCTGCTTTAGTCCTATCAGATAAAAACATAACTTATATGCATACAAGCCTTTAACTATTGTCCACAGGAGAGACAACTTTTGTTTTTTTCGAGTGCGTATTACCCAAACAGTCACTTCCCTTGCACTGTCTATATTTTTCTTGCATTGTTGTGCATTCATTTTAAAAAAGGAAACGTTATAAATCAAACCCACGTATACTTTTTTGCCTTTTTACATATCACTAATATCTTTATGAGGCAGTTGTGTCCCTCTGCTAGAATTTTCCATGTTTCCCTGATCTGTAGCAGTCTTGGCCAGTCCTTCAAAAATGAATCCAACTCATCTCGCCATATCACTTTTCTTTAACAATCTATTTATTTGCTATCATTGTACGCGGGCATGTTAACGGGCGATGATGGATAGACATCATGTGTAGTTTATTAGTGGGCTGAATACTGGTATTCATAGGTTATGAACTATTCTTAGTTTTAGTAATGTGGGTCACCCAGTTTGATGCATCGACACATCGCTGACGGCAATTTTATATTTACTCGTTGGTAGGGTGATGGCACCAGTGTTTGACACTTTAAGCTGACAGGCACCATAATTGACACCTAACTATTATTAACCATAGATGATACTGTCATAAATTGATGTTTGCAAAACAAATGAATGACCCTTATTTTCTGTAAAATAAGAATCAAGTGTCCATCATTTATCCTTGTCCATTAATTTACTATTGGTTCCATCACCCTATATAGCAGTAGGTAGGTAAGAGACATCATAGTCGTCTCAATAGTACATTAAGTATTTGATAAATAAACAAATATTTGCAGTTGTATATTATCTGACGTGTGACGACTGTTAAAATATGTATATATGTACCTATTAAAACTTTTTACGGCACTACCCAACCGAAAATATCGTAAGAAGGGACGATTCTTGACTATATTTCGAACAGCATGTTGATAGAAAGAAAGATTTTGGAGCCATTAATTCGGAAATTTTTGAATTATGTCACCCGCCCTCGCTTCGCTTCGGTTTATGCGAGTTTTCTGTAACACCCGTACATAAACCAGAATTTATTATACATAAAAACCTTCCGTGAACAATTATCTAACTGATGATGGCGAAATCTGCATGAAAATTCGTTCGGTAGTTTTGAGTTTATAGAATAAGGTAGAAGAAGAAAAGAGAGAAGAGGTAAGAAGGTAGGTAATAGAAGAGTAGCGTTCATGAAATCGAATCAAATTAATCCTTCCATTTACCATTACGTGTCCTTAATTGCTTGGATAATTAAAATTGATTTAATAAAAATATTTATAAATATCAGGGGAAAATCTGACTCAAAACTTTCTGGTTCCTAAGTAATGTGATAAAGATAATTATATCAAGCAATAAATAGGTACACAAATTATTAATTTAAACTGTACTTATGGTTTGCTCAAATCGCAAATAGCTCATCGCTTTCGAAATCCTCGCCACTAGTTTCTTGCCGCTCTCGAAAATTGTACAGAATTATTTAGAACGGAAGGTCTAAACATTACGCATACCTAACGCTAGCGATTTTCGAAAACGGACTGCAGTAAGCTGTCGATCTATCGCGACGGCTGCTTATGTGAATTCCATACATTTTGCCAATTTTCGAAAAACTCTAACACCCCACACTCTCAGGCCCACAGTTTTATTTAAAAGCCTTTTGATGGGTTACAGTCACTTGTTTTCTTACAAGTTAGCAAAGCTCGGATCTTATTAAGATTTTTTTAGGAGTGTTATCAAAGTTTATAAAACCTGTAAAAACTCGCCACTAATAAAGCTGTGTTTAATTCTGATGCGAAATTTTGCATGCACATAAATGCATTTTCGTGTGCATATTGCAGAAGTAAGCCGATTTACGTAGGCAGGTGAACTTTGGCAACCATCCCGCATTTATGCCCGAGGTAGCAAATAATAATGATGCAACCCGTTATATGAAATTATTTGCAGAACTGAATAATAAATGTTACCTATGAAATGTAACATTTATTACATAGGTTGGTACATTTTAGGATCCGTAGCCAAACCAGTACTCAAAGCGGGGTCCGCATTTTCAGGGTTTTCTCTATAAATTATCCCTACCCGCGGCCCGTTCACGAAACTACAAGTTACAAAATACAAGCGGAACTCTCTTTCTCGCAAAAGGAGTTAGAAAGAGACTTCCGCTTGTAATTTGTAACTTGTAGCTTCGTGAAACGGGCCTCTGGTCTACATGTAAACCAGTAAAAAAAACGCGTGTTTTATCGAATCGTAATACTTATACAAGTTTTTTAAAGACATAATATTTCATCAAACATGTCAAAAAATATGAGATCCAAAAGTAGATACATGGTATAAATATTTAAATGTCTCGGCTCCAATGCACTTAAGAGTATTTATTGCATTACATAACAAAATATGTTTATTTTGAATAGATCTATCATAATTTACCACTTTATCGAGTGGCCGCGTACATTAAAATTCTATGAATTGTACAAATGACAACACTTTTATCCAAATCCCTTTGTATGTTTTTTTTCGACATCTACGCGATTTAAGCGTGGCTACATAATCTCCTAAATCGTCATTAACTGTCTGAACTGTGGAATAGTACTTTTTACCCGACTGCTTCAGAAAAAGGGTTCCGTTTTTCGAGTGTAAATACGTCTGTATTGTCAGACTATTTCTGGGGCACTACAGCCTAAACGGTTTAATGGATTTTGACATATGAGGTGTCGTTAGCTTCGTCTTAGTTGTGGGAGTGACATAGCTAAAGTTTTAATCAAAGTAATGAGAGGGGGGCGTTATTTGTTTTTATCATTATATCGACGACATTATCGTCTGCATTTTTTGATATTGATATCAAGCATTGCTTTTTTTTTAAGTAGATCAAAGTTTCAGTAAATTAGTTATATGTATGGGTGGGTAGCTGTAACTACTCCGGCACTTTTTGTTCTATTCCCACTAGTTCTATTGTGTTGTCTGTATCATACGAGTATAGCTCTAATTAATAGTTAGTGGGACTATACTTTTTTGTATAGTTATTATTTTTCATTTTTTTTTTGCATTTTCTTCGAGATGTTTCGTAATAACAGAATAGACAACCCGCTGTTCCGAGCCCTTTTATAGGTTTCATGTCATAAAGAAGGGATTTTTCTTAAATAATACATGAAATAGGCAGATTTTATTGATAAAATTTAGATAACGTTTACAAGGGGTGCATTGGGAGTTTTCCCAGGTTTGGTTTCATATTTACAAAATTACAGTAAGTGCTTAAATGTTTGCATATAAATAACAAAGTACCTATTTCAGAAATATACGTTGACGTTTACATCTTTGGAAAAATACCAGTACAGGGAGTACTGCCACGAATGAGGCTCATTACGGAATAAACCAATTGGTTACTTAAAACTTAAGTTTACAAAACTCATTCAATGCACCTGCAGTGCAAAATTCGATTTACCGGGCACTTTATATCCCTTTTTGCTGCTCGGAGGAAGCGTGCTCCACCGGTCCAGCGGCCTGGCCAAAATTATCACACCCTGTTTCCGTATAATTAATATTATTAATTAGGTATCTGTACCCAGAACCAGTCAGTGATAACCACATTGACTAAATTCCGCGTTCCATTTTAGAATTTCGAAGACAAATATTTAAAAAGAAAAAGTTTTTAATTTAAGCAATGATGCAACCACAATCAAATTTTACGATTTTAAATAAGGAATGTGTAGGTAGGTTTGGTGTTTTTGTTCTAGTTTTATTAGTTAATGTTTATTTCATTTTTTGATGGTTTATTTTAGATAAATGTGATAATATGTATAGATATACTTACTTATTAGGCACTTACTTCTGTTAACTCCTATTTAGTAATAAATATATAGGTATGTTTTTATTTAGTACAGACAATACCTAGTCAGTTTATGGCCAATAGCCACGAGAAAAAAAAAAGTACTTAACTTATATTTGCGGTTATTTAAACTTACAAAATAATTTGTAACAATTATTTTTGCAAGAAATAGAACCTACCTTTTAGCTATCACAAGAACACTTAAAGTAAAAACATAGTGTTTTTCCGCGGCATTGGAAGGAAACTATTACAAAACTTTATTAAATCTCGTGGTCTTCCTATTAAGGTACCTATCTAGTATTTTTTTTATGATAAATTAAACCTTTAAAGGTTCTGTATAAAAATACAATTACCTAAGCATTCGAAATGTTATCAGGCTTCTGTACCTCACGAGATGCGGTCAATTTAACCTATATTAACAAATTAAACTTTGTTTGTTAAAATCTCATGGGTTTATAATTCAAAGGTTAAGACAAAACAATAAATTTAAAAAGTTCGTCTTGATACTGTTGGAGAACAAGCGGGAAATCTAGGTAAGTTGGTATATTTTAATAGCAATATTATTAAATTCATTCATTACAAAAGTGCCGCACCGGCACGCTACAAGTCGCAGTCTACCATTTTACAGGAGGTTCGCTTGTTTCCCAACTGAGCCGTCCAAAAAAAGGGAGTAGATATAAAGAGCAAGAAGTTCATTTTCGTATACTGCCTTTTTGGTTTGGCCGGTAGTAGTAGAGAGGTTTGCTCACCGGCTGCCGGGCGCGCGAGCACGAGCGGCAGCGCGAGCAGCGGCAGCAGCAGCCGCATGCTACCGGGGCGCGGGCATGGCGGGCGCGGCCCGGCGGCCCCCACGGCCCACCAACAACCAGCCAGTCCAATAAAAAAAAAACAGTTCGTTTTTTAAACTTTTGATAAGCACGAGAGTTAGTCAGCGGCGCGCGGCCGCGTGGTGCTGCCGCGGCGGTGGTGCGCGCACTGGCGGCCGCGCCGCCGCTGCAACTGCACCGAGTCGACGACCGGACAAGCGAGACACTACGAGCCGCCGCTAGCCCTACTACTTTCCGACTTAACTGATACTAAATAAAAAAATCCTTTTTTACAAGTCTGGACGATTATACAAATCGAACTGAACACTGATAGGTAAGTAGATGTGAAAAAAAATACGATGCTGCGACGCACTTGAGAGCGGCGTTGAAGTCTTTTTCAAGGGCGCGAGACATGACTCAAAGTTACCTATGGCAATATTTACATCAACGCGTCTGCCATTGTAGGTATAATTAATTGTAATGATTGGAAAACTATAAAAAATATTTAACAACATCAACATTATTTTAAAACAGTTGAGAAAATTTAAATATCAAATCAAATCGCATAAAAAAACATCCAAAAATAATACTATGTTTTATTCTTATTTCGCGCCACATCGAACTACATAAACTAATTTAGGTAAAAAAACCTATTTAGGTAAATCATTATCGAACCATTTGAGATTCCTATTAGGAATTAACTTTTTGATACGGTTTGCAACTCAAAAAGTTTAAATTAAAACTAGAACCGATTACGACACATGTAAATGCGAGCCTAAACAAATCTGAAGAAATTGGTAGCGGAAGATTGATATTGTTTGCGCTGTTGTAGATATATTTTTAAATATCATTCGGAGAAAAAGCTTCACTATTTTATATTTAGTTTGTTTTTATCGTATTTTACAGTTTCCAATTGTTCGCACTGTTTGGGAAAATCTCTTCTCTAGGTTTCCATTCTAAGAATTCCTCGTCAGTCGCTACAGTCAGAGTAGTAGGATTTATGAAGTCACTAAGGAACGACTTCATCGTCATTACCTGACTCTGAGTGTGGCTATGAGTCCAGCAGAGGATGGGTTTTGGCTAGCATGATGATGATGATCATGACGACTTTTAGGCGTTTTTCTTGTAATTATTAAAATCGAAACATATACCAACATAGTCTTTACCAATAGCTACTTACTTATGTATACCGTCCTGCGCCTCTATTCCCGACGGTAAAAACGATATCGTAGTTGACCTGTTATGGTATTGTTATGACGTCAGACGCCATTACTGTCAAGTAAATAAGAGCTATCAAAACGGTGAAAATACGATAACAGATCAAAAACGATATTGTTTTTACAGTGTTGAATAGAGGCCCTGTACGAACTTTATAAACTTCAAGTACTCAAAGTTATAAAATCAAATTAACATTATCAGTTTTAATATGAAAACTACAGGGAAATAAAATTTAATTTTCGAGTAAACCGGCGCAGTTTGCATTGCATTACAATATCGAGCGCATCCGGGAGCGAACATCGTTTTATTTTCAGAACATTCGGATCTTACGGGTCACTTGATTTTATTACGCTAGTTTTTTTAAAAAATAAAATTAAACTTAATGCTTGGGTTTTTATCACGGGCAATAATTATTAACATTATTAACCTACCGATGATTTCCAATCAACGGGAGGGTGCATCATAATATCTAGTGGATTCAGACTATTCACGTCGCAAAGGCTTGGTCAACGCTGTAACTTATAACAGAATAAGACTGAAACTTGTAGCATAGGTATTTCATATTCAGATAACGGAGAGTTTGATCAAAAGAAAACGTCGCTTTGAAATTTAATTTTAGGTATTGGTAAGCAACCTTACATTCTAATACCGCAGGAAACACAGACTAATTAATTACCGAAGGTCAGGCTATGGAACTTAATGTTACTTAAATCATGATTACGATAGACCTAAGACCAAACAGTCAGACTTGTTACTTCGACAGTTTTTGAGCTGTATTTTTACGACCTCTGCAAAACAGGCCCCAGACAGACACATAAGAAAAAATATATTAAGACCAAGACAAATGCATTAATTACTCACCGATCCCATTCAACTAGATACACAGAGTAATCGATTCCTAATAAAAACCGCTCGTAGGTACCATTTATTTCTGTCAAATTAAATCGATGTAAATGCAAAGTCGTGATCGTCTCGACCTCATTCACACAAATGTCATTTTTTCAAGCTATAAAATGCAGACAATAATTTGTAAAGGTATTAGTGCGGACGGATGACCACATAATTTGTCAAGTCACACAAAAACAATTTGAACACTAAAAGTCAGACGAAATGAATCACATGAAATTTGGCTTGGCGGATCGTGGCTTCTTTTGGTAGTCAGTCTAAAAGGTCCGTCTAGAAATGTCGTGATAAAATATTGGAACGCGAATTACTATAATTATGTTGAAAATATTGATTTTTCAGAAATAAGTAACAAAGAAAAAAAATCCTACCTACATATATCTATGTTGGCACGTTATCAACGCCGCCAATTTCTTGTAGAAAGTTGATGACATTCTTTTTTCTGGACTTCAAAACATCATTACAATACTAATACAAGTCCAATCAAACCTAATGTGTTAAAAAGAAAGAATATCATACTTAGTTATCGCATCAGCCTGCAACGTCTGCTACTGGCCATGTGATTGCCACGGTGATCGGTCCCACAAATTACTAGACGTACAATTTTGCTTGCTGCGGTTTACTAGGATAGCTGAACGTGGTGGAACGTCCTTCAGATGATTGAATACTTACGCTTTGACAGTGCTTCAGCTAACAGCTTCGCTGCGTGCAATTCAGCTCGATCGTAGCACGCGTGCCACGCCACCGTGGTTTGTCCTAACTTCTGGCTGAGATATGTCGTATTTCGGCGCTCCAGGAGCAATCACGTCAGCTAGGTAGCAATCACGTCAGCTTTGACAAAATAGGACCACAATGTTTTGCTACCTCGTTAGTTAATTTTTTTCATTTAATCAGATGTGTATTTAAGTAAGTCCGTCAGGTATTTGTCACTATAGGACTCGTTGCCTGTAACAAAATATTAGTGTTTGCAAAATCTTTATTGAAGTGGTATAATGTGCGCAAGCGTTTTTAAGCTAATTCGACCGACCAGCCTAGCTTAACCGTGAGGAGTTAAGCCATGTTGTAGTACTTGAATCAATGACTTTGGTTTAAGGTACCGCTCACGCTTAAGAGCTGACCTTAAATTTACAAATTTTGTGGAAATCTTATAGGCGGTCCCGAGCTCAGGAAACTACTCATTCATCGAAATGTGCGTGAAGCGGGCGATTAACTGATTACTTCTAACAATAACGTCACGAACGCGCGAGTGGGTGTTTCATTCAGATTTCCTTTTGGCCGAACTGCGTCATACACGCTTAGGTACCTACTGTAGATCAACATTGGTGAGTTATTTGATGTAGTTTGAAAAACATCGGTCTACTACTCCAATAGTTAGACACAAGGTGTCGTATCTATATCAAACAACTTCTTGGATAGGTACATCATATAAACCCCGAATATTTCCGAAACGCATCGTTTTTGCCATAAAGTCACAAGTCTAGTATACACGCGCCGGCGACGAAGTGTGAATAATATTACTAATACTACGCTTTAAGTGCGTAATGTTCGGAAATGAAGGGTTCCGTCGCTAAAAAATTATGCATACATACATACATACATTAAATCACACCGGTTTCCCAGAGGGGTAGGCAGACACCACTTCTTTCCACCTGCTACGATCTTGACAAATCTCTTTCGCTTCTTCCACATTCACACATCGAGTCATGCACGAACGTCGGTTTTGGGTACTTAAAATTCGGCCCTTTTCCAGTATTTCTCCGATTTGATTCGAAAAAGTACGCCTTTTTCGCTCTGTATATCTCTTTCGTCAATCAATCAATCAATCTATCGTCAATCTATTTTCATCCATCATCTATCCTTTCCAAAAACTATGCAAATCTACAAAATCGCGTAGAATTAATATTTTCAGGAAGACTAATTAACTATAATCATCACGGCAACGACAGATATTTAGTTTCCGCGGTTTCTGTTCAGGTACTATTAATCATAGGTAAAATCCTTAGGGAATTCCCTTTAAACTATGAGATTTCAGGCTTGGAGGACGCAAAGAATGGGTGGTTAACTGCTTGCCCCGGTCAAAATTTTCCTGTTAACCCAAAATCGCAGAGGTGCTGGGATGACATAGCATGTAAATTGACTGTTGATTCCCTTCTTAACCAGTGCTGCGCAGCGGATCGTGCTAGAATTTTAGCAGTCGGTACAAGGGAGGCTGGATACTGGCTTCAAGCTCATCCCTCGCCAAGCACTGGTACTTTCCTAGACCCTAACACACTCCGACTTTCAGTTTGCCTTCGCCTCGGGGTCCCGGTCTGCGCTCCACATCAGTGCCCCTGCGGAAGTGCCGTCGATCGGCTAGGACATCACGGACTGTCTTGCCAGAGAAGTGCTGGTCGCTTTTCCAGACACGCCGCTTTAAATGACATCATCCGTCGGTCTCTTGCCTCAATAAATGTGCCGGCCCTTTTAGAGCCGACCGGCATTTGTAGAAACGATGGCAAGAGACCTGACGGAATGTCCTTGGTCCCGTGGAATATGGGACGGGTGTTAGTGTGGGATGCAACCTGCGTAGACACGCTAGCCCCATCACATCTCCACCGGACCTCTAATAGGGCTGGTGCGGCAGCTGAAGCGGCCGAAAGCATAAAGGTAGGCAAATATAGTGGTCTCGGCCCAGAATATATGTTTGTTCCATTCGGCGTCGAGACCCTTGGTCCGTGGGGTCCTAGCGCTCAAAGCCTCTTCAATGAAATTTCGAAGAGGCTCATTGACGTCACTGGTGACCGAAGAGCTGGCAGTTTCCTCGCTCAACGCATAAGCTTAACTATCCAGCGAGGAAATGCTGCCAGCATCTTCGGGACGATGCCGCAGGGCCCTTTTTTAGATATAGGTTTTTAATTTTAAAATATAGTTAAGTTTATAATTTTAATTTTAGTTTTGTATTTCATTATTAATATTGTATTACCTTGAATATCTTTTGTTTCTAAATAAACAAAGGTTAAATCGACTGGAGTAGTTTCAATTAAACTATTGTCGTCGTCATATGTCACATCAATTCTTCTAGCCTGCATCATGAATCTTGGTGATGTGGACTTACGACTGCCGCTGGTTAGACAGTTAAAGTTTCTTGGTCAACCGGAACCAAGTGGGCTATACACGTGTAAATTAAGTATATGAACTATTTGTGAACACGTGTTACACCCACATCGAACTCCTGGCTCATGCCCTTGGTTTTTCTTGATAACTGAGAAAAAACCATTACGGCGACACGGTGGCCGAGGCAGCAGCGGCGAGCGACAACAAACTAATGCACAGAGACGTATGAATCATGTCACGAGATGCGGCGGTGGCGATAAGGCGATTTCTATGGATTGGTTTCCACCGCGCTGTGCTTGCCACCGCTGCAGCCGAAGCAAAAATCGCACCACGATAGTGAAGAGCCAGGGACGTCTTTATTCCATTCCGGTTATTTGATGAATTAACCAGTAGCAGATTCATACTGCTTTTTGTCTACCATTTTAAGCCGCAAAAAAAAGTGAATAGACGTGACCACAACCAGTTTCTTATAGCCAAGGCTGCAGACTTGGATTTGCATTATACTTGATTAGACCTCAATCTAAGCGCCCTGACTAGGTAATTTTTAGGTAGGTAATTTTTCGCATAAGAATGGAGAAAATAGAGGCTTATAAAACTCAGTGATATGTAAAGCGAAAATAATTTTGTTTAGCACATGTCCAAACAACAGCTTTTTGTACAGAGTTGAACGTCCTTTGGGAGGTATACATTCCTCCCATGTACCTATGCTGAAATTCAGAAATATTTAAATGATGATGAAGGCGGAATTTTTACAGCGGCGCACGCTAAGCATGCACACGTGGGTATAAACTTCGCTCTGTCTTATCAAAATGTAGGTATGTATGTAGAAACAACACTAGAAACTCCTAGTAGTCCTACCATTTGGTCTCAAAATTATTATTTTTGATTATTATTTACTGAGAAAAAAATATTGAACATTATCAGTGCTTGTTACGCCCCCGCTTTGGACTAGTGGTCGGAATGACGTCCTTTTGTTTAACCACGTTACGTAGCACTGTGCTGTGACGTAGAAAATACCATGGAGTTTAAGCTCTTTAAGCTCTTTGAGCCATTAGCAATGTTTATTTATTTTCTCAGAAATTAATAAACATTAAAAAACAAAATAGTATGCTTTTGAGACAGACCTCTATAAGCATGTTTTTTTCCCGACCACCTTTTAAATAAGTTCCAGTTGTCAATTCCGGCTTAAAACATATCCAAAGAGTCGCGAGGAGAAGCTAGAGAAATCATGTGAATAAGGGTGTATTTTTTTTTTCTGTAGTATTTTATGTAGTATATTATACATGGGTGAAGACTATAACATCGCGTTATTATTGCACGAATTCTAATCGAATAAATGAATGTTGATAGCAACATTTTACAAAGCTGTAAAAATAACTCTGCGTGTGACTGCAAACAAGAAGTCCTTGACCGCACAAACAAATCTAATTGCATCAAGTTGGCAGTAGCACGTTCCTTGCGACGGTCTGTGAGGACTGTGACAGAACCCTAAAATTTAGGATATCATAGTGAAGTCAGTGAATCACCTCTTACGCAATCCGCTGTTTCGGCGCGTGCGTGAGTCAGGCACTTCCTTTGATACCATAGTTAATGAATTATTTTCGCATTCGAACTATCACTTGTTTTTTTCACGTTTCTTTTAGGCATGCCTTCGTGATATGTTCAAGGGCTTTTAGTTATTGTTGAACCACTATAAAACCTTACCTCAGTAAAGTTAAAATATGGTATAATACCTATCTGCTTGATAATTATCATCACGATCTTGACGGTGTTCCAAAACTGGTGGTGATGATGGTACAATTCGACTCTTACTCTAAATACCATCAAACCGAGTTCTATCGTTTGAACAAGATCGCATCGCGGAACCATATATTATGTTTGTGCTTACTAGGTGTTGAGTCCGTACCTACTTAGTTAGCTTTAGCCGGGCACGAGTTATGAGTTTATTTTCTAAAACAAAAGTGGCTAAGCCGATAGTGTCGCCAGGCTGGCCTCCGTTCTCCATAAACTAGCCTCCAATACCGGCCATTAACAAATTCCGAGAGACTTAAACAGCTCAAATATGCGGACAGGCAAGCCATGCCAAGAATTTCGTCGATTCCACTTTACATAGTACTTGTTTACCTCGCAGCTATTTTCGAATACGCTGTCTTTGCCACAATACCGGCCCAGTGAGTTGCAAAGTTGGTAAGCACCGTTAATTCGTGTGCTCACACCCTAACTGGACCGAGCGCAGACTAAGTGGCCCAGTCGGCGAGCCGCGTTAGCTTGGCAAACTTGGGTTTTGCTCACCCAGTTCGATAACTTGCTAAATAGATGTTTCAAGTTCCCACTGACGCAAACATGTGCCTCAGGTTTGGCAGGGAGTTTTCCACTTTTGTACAGTTGCAAGTACCTACATACAATAGATAAGTAAACACGAGCTGTATGTGTAACTTCTGACACAAAATAATAAATTCGGATCGGAGCCGCAGAACAATAAATATTTAAAAAAAGTAACTTTTTTTAACCTTGTCAATCAGCAAACGTTATTGAAATATGTATCATAATATCATGAATTAATGATTACCTGACTGAACCCAACAAATTTCCTTGTATCTGTAAAACGAAGAAAAAGGAGAAAATGTTATCTAGTACATTTTGCATCTGTCCAATAACTTCGCAGGCGACAATAACAACGGCGGCTATTAAGCGGGCATTCATGGATTAATAGTTATTCGTAAATTTTCTAACGAACAGATATAGAATCTAGAGTCCGTTATTCCGGAGTTCTGAGGCAATTTGAATAACTTTACCCTGAAATTACGAGCTTGTTTATCAAAGTCACTTTACATATTCTAGACTAAATAGAGCGTGGAATTTGTATGTTCGTTGTTATCAACAATTTCTTCGGCATTGGTACTTATAGATAGAGAAGAATAGCTTCCAGGGAATTAGTTTAAGAAACCTGGAGTTGGTACTCTGTCTCATCGTATAGGTAACACAGTAGATCATGCTGCGGTACAAACTCACCAGTAGGATGCTATACTAAACCGAACAAAGAACATAACTTTGCTAGAGTTATTTATGTAAGTACGTACATTATACTCTACTAACGTTAATATATTAAAATTTTTCTAGTGACAAAACGTAATTGGGATGTGAATGCTCGTTAAACAATACACGTATCATAAATATCAGTGCATAATCTCCGTGAAAAACATTATGCGCATTAACGTCATGAAAACGTACGTTTTTACGTTTTGTTTATTTGATTGCGGCGTGGTGCGCATGCACATAGCGCCCACGAGGTGATTAACATGACAATTACGAAGATAAAAACGATTTCAAATGGTTTATGTTATCGAATTTATAATTAATTTGTTTATGTGATCTGCGATTAGGTACCTACTTAGAAAAGATTGGAATGTTGCATCTTGCGAGGAACCTCTTTCGCTTTTGGTGGTGATAACGATCCCTTTCGCTTCGTCTTGGTGTTTCAAAAGTTCCAGTCCTTACAAACTTTGAAAATAGCTTGTTTTTTCTTGTCAAACTTTAAACTTTGCCATAATATTATCACAAGAAAACCGATGTCCGAGGTCATATAAATAATGTCTAGTCACAGATTACAGAGTAAAAAAATAGTAAATTAATGATTGAACTCGTGGCATTTGCAAACAACATGTAGAGTAGGCGTTTAGAGTGGCATATTGATGACAGATCGTTACACGACATTTATAAACAATAGTTATCTTTGATGCGGAAACTTGTGGGTGTGGATATATAAACAGGCTCACGTGGTTAGCGCAAACGTTACGTGGGCGGGAATTGTATACTCTTCACCACACACAAGTTTGAAAGGATATAGGTAAGTCTTAATGAAAGGTATTCACTAAGAAAGTAGAGCGTTTCTAGTAAAAGAAGTTCTATTTTACAGCTTGAAAAGCGAGATAAAGTGAGTCAAAGGTTTAAAGGTCACTCAGATATGGGAAAACACTCGTTTCTATCACACAACATTCGTTTTTATCACATGAGTATAATCGGCACAGGGCCTCTATTCTACGACGTTAAACAATATTGCTTTTGACGTACCGTGTTAAGGTATTGTTTTTAACTCGGTCGCCTGCCGCCATTACTGTCAAGTGTCAAGTAAATGAGAGCTAAGTATATCAAAATGGATATCAATATTCTAGGCGGTATAAACCATATCGTCTTTGATCTGTTATCGTATTGACAACGTTTTAATAGCTCTTATTTACTTCACAGTAATGGCGGCTGACCTCAACACAATACCATAACCAGGTCAAAGGCGATATCGTTATTTATAACTGCCGGGAATAGAGGCCCAATAACGTCTCTTTTAATAAAGTAGATATAATAGTAACCTAATTCTTGTACCTAATAATAACTTAGAGAATAGTGTTGTATCGTATTCAATCTCTAATTTTGATTTCATTTAAGGCGAACCTAGCAGAACTAGCTACTTAAAAAACAAACAGTCAATTATTGTAATTAAAAAAAAGAAGTACAATGGTACATACATAAAAATAATACTATACTTATTCGTAATAGTGTAAAAAATATATATATGTTCGCAAGTCTTCACTTTTTGGTCTATTTCCAATATCAAAAGTGATATACGACGTGTTAAAATTTGGTTGAATTTTAAATGAGCAATAAATCAACTGATCGTTTTCAATATGAATCTTGTGTTGGTGGTAATAAAGTGTGTAGTCGCGCGGTGTGTCGGTCGGTGGGGCGAGACAGGTAGGTATGCCGATGCATGATGCACTGCGCAGGCGCGACAGACGTCGTTATGTCATGCGTCTAGACGCGGACTGAGGCTCTACTTTGAAATCCGTGATTCGAACTTCGTCTATTGCTATCCCTTTTGCTCTCGACGCGTCACTAATTCACAAGAAAGTGATGGGGCGATCCGAAGTTCGAATTACTGATTTCAAAGTAGAGCCCCTGGTCGAACACCCGGCCACGGTCATTACTCGAAGTCGCGAGCCCACACCAATTTTGCGATGATTTGACAAAATGAGTTTTATTGTCAGAATTGCTGGCAATTAGTTGGTTTTAGACGTGATGATTGTCAACGGTAATGATTTTGTTTTTTTTTTTAACTAAGTGTGTCGCTTTATTGTTTTGCTTCTTGAAATAATGTGTTAAATATTTTCTTACAGAATAACCTTATGCTAACCTTCATTCAAATTTGTCCCCCTTGAAAACGCACCATAACCCATAGTCTGACTTTGATAGTCAGGAATCGAGCACCCTTAGGGTGAAGACATGTGGCGACCTAGCGACATCTAGCGCACACTTGTATCAACCAACTCGCTAACTCGCTAGCGCCACCAACGTCAGACAGCGCAACTAAAGGTTCTACATCGCGCTAACGAAGTTTCTCCAGTCAGTTGATATATATACAACTTCCAACTTCATCCCAATGGACTTCGGTCCCCAGGCATAACACCCGCCTGGAGAGAGATCTCTCTATTGTCCTCTCTTCCTACATTGGTGACCCTCGACAATGGACAATTACGCAACCTGACGACCTTCAAGCAACTATGACGCAGTTTCACAGCAAGCCAGAAAAACCCGCACTGTGCACCACTAGCATTCCGATATATCTCCATGCCTGGTGTCTACAGTGTGCACACTACTCTCACTCAACAACGCGACTCACTGCGTCCTACTACGAGTACTTCACGAGCAGGTACACGACTCACTGTGTACTCCACTCACTCCTCTTCTCCTGCTACGCTCGCCAACGCGGCTCTGAGCACTATTGGAGACATCAACTGGCACTTGCAAGCGGCAATTCAACGCACAGACTGCACGTCATCACCATCAACCTCCGGTCTCAAAGGGGGGCTGGTGTGGCGACCTAGCGACATCTAGCGCACACTTGTATCAACCAACTCGCTAACTCGCTAGCGCCACCAACGTCAGACAGCGCAACTAAAGGTTCTACATCGCGCTAACGAAGTTTCTCCAGTCAGTTGATATATATACAACTTCCAACTTCATCCCAATGGACTTCGGTCCCCAGGCATAACACCCGCCTGGAGAGAGATCTCTCTATTGTCCTCTCTTCCTACAGACACATCTATCAGCCAGCACCGATTCGCATTTCGTCTATAGAAAATGGCTGTTTTGTATGAAGATGTACGCATGCGAAAGCAGAACTGATACGTGTACGCATCTTCATACAAAACAGCCATTTTCTAATGCGAATCGGTGCTGATAGATGTGTCTTCACCCTTAATAAGGCCCCGGTAAAGTAAAAATACTAGACCAAAATGAAATACAGTCATGGCATTGCAAGTCTCTAAGGACAACACAAGACAAGGTAGATGATGTTATATTTCAGGAAAATACAATTAAAATAGTATCATAAAATGTAGGTAGTAAAGTTCAATTTCAGCTTATTGTAATGTGGTCAATATAGAGCCTCTGCCTTATTAGGGGTTAATGATTGGCTATATGTTTGATGTAGCCAGGTAACAAATACAAGTACAGTAAGTACATATAATAAGTATAAATAGTGATTGTCTCGTGTCATCAAAAACATACATGATAGATATATAGTTAGTGTTGTTGAAATAAAGCCGAGTAACACTATAGAGAGCTGTAACTGTAACTGTTGCACGTAAAGCCGGGTACTCACTAGCGAGCTGTAACTGTAACCGTAGCAGTTACAGTAACAAACTTCTAGTGGAGAACAGGCTCGCGAGCCGCGTACACATCACAATTTTACGTGCAACAGTAACAGTTACGGGTCGCTTACGGCTTAACATCGTGAATTAATCGTGATGTGTGCGCGGCTCGCGAGCCTGTACCCCACTATAAGCTCGTTACTGTAACTGCTACGGTTACATTTACAGCTCGCTAGCTAGTGAGTACCTGGCTTGACTGACTCACTACTTAACCGACTGGCGAATAGAACTACTTATGTTAAAGTAAGATACGAAGATTTTTATGTAAAAGTTAACTATTTGCTAACGATAATCATATGTCAGACATAAATAGAAATGTTTTATCTACACCGCGATTTCAAATGAATAATAAGGCCACATCATATTATGTCAATGTGACGTGAACGTGACATCATTTGTTTCTAAGTATTTGATTAAATACGTGACTTTTACATAAATAGTTCTATAGTTGCCTACTAGGAGTGAAATTGTTTGATTGTAGACATTGTACGTACATCGTACAGCAAGAAGTGCGTTATTATTCGCCGCCTAGCAACAGGCACCTGATTATTCATAGTCAGTAGGTATCTGTGCCAGAACATCCTCAACCCGAGGAACAGTTCACGAAATATGCAGGAACAAAAAACCGCGGGCATGTGTGTTACGAACTGATTTGATAACACGCCACTTTTTGTCCGGATTCCGATTTTTTGTCAGCTGTCAGTGTGTTATTAGCAAACCCAAAGCTCGACTTCGAAATTAGAAATGGTTTTCATGTTTATAGCGCATAAATAAGAATTATGGCGCAAATGTTTGATTCTGTAAAGGTAATAAAAAGCAAATTGTGTTACCGTTTTATTTGCACGAATACATTTGACATAAAGCTTTTTAAATAAGCGTTTTGTATATGTACAGGTTCTTGAATAGAACGTTGCAAATATAATTAAATGTCTTAATAAAAGTTTAAACAACATGGTAAATCAAGATAATTAAAACAAACGCCTACGTTGAAACTGAAACCAGCGTGACTTACATTTGCAACATAATCATTTGTATTAATAACATACTCTACCCATTTATTACATCCAAAAAAAACCCTGTCATATCCGCATAACTAACTTAATAATATTATGTAAATCGACCAGTTTTTGTTCCCATAACTCAGTAATGTGCTCAAATTATTCCTCGCGGCTCCATTCGGAGGTAATAAACAACATCGATGAAGAAGTAGATTAGCTAGTGGCAATTAATAGAAACAAAACGATTGTTATTAATAATTTATGAGCCAAATAATCACATGGTTTCATGTGTTATCGAGAAAATAAATATTCGGGTAGCCGGGATACGGTTCAACTCGTTTTATAATGGAGCGGGCTATTTTGTTTTGGTAGAGGAGGAAGGGGGGAATCTTCTACAATACCATGTAGGAGTTTTAACTACTTAAACCCTCACGTTGACCAGTGTGCTATTTGGTTCCAGGATCTGATATCGCAACACTCCATCTGCCTAGCACTTCCCGCGTCTCTTTGTGTGACCACAAGCAACGCCGGGTCGTTATATATATAAATGGTTTGAGTCCCCACTCCTTTACCAGCTTCGACCCGAGGCTTCCTTTCAAATAAAGTGTTTTTCAATGTACCTATGTAATAATAACACATTAAAACTATGAAAATGTATAGCCACAGCCAAATTGGCACCATACATTCTGAAACTATGAAAATTATTTTCATAGTTTTTCTTACGTCGCATCGGTCGCGATTTGCGATTTACCTAAAGTCACTACATTAGTGTTTTAATGTCTTTTTTGGTGCAACCTCAACCGACTTCGTCTGCACGTCGCTGCACGTCTGCACGTCGCGCCCAATAAACATGGTTGCGGCTGGATCTACTCTCCCGCTTGCGTGTGTGGCGCCGAGGTGCAAGACATGGATGGATCACATCCTTCTCGCATGCCCATTTACGCGATACGTCGGTGCTCCCCCCCAAAAGATCTTCTTTGCGTAAACGACGAAGCTACCAAGTGGCTCAAATCCACCAACATTAATCTCTGATTAGCTGTAAGTTTCTTATGTATTTTTTACCTAATCGTAATTACAAACAAGTCTGCCTGATTACATGACAATACTTTCCCGAAGAGCTAAACTGCCCTCCTAAGCCAATGTCTCAAATTCAATAACCAAAGCAGTTTTGATTCTCCTGTTTTGGTAATTAGGTTGATATTGCTACAGGAGTTTTATCTGAGATACTCCCTATTGGCTTAGAAGGGCAGTAATGCCAGCCCATAATGTAGGTGTTGTTTGCGTTCGTCTGATCAGTCGCAGGTTGCCCCGGACGTCGCGTCACCGAGCCGCGGTCACGTATGGCGCGGTCATCAGTCACACGAGACGCTTGTTTGGTGGCCTGCTTCGCCGAACACAATAACGTGGAAACAACGCTGTTTGATCATTTTGCAGACATGTTTACTAAATATTTTCGCAGTAGGAGTATGTAGCATAAACATCGATTTTAAGTAAAGATAAATTATCGCTTAATAACAGACTGAATGAAAAGAGCGAAGACTTAGGTACTATACAGATATTAAACGATATGGGCGGGTATTGTAGTATCGCCGGCATCAGCTAAAAAAATCCATACAAAATGAGATAGCGTTTCTCTTCCCTAGTCCGATGTTTACGATTTTTGAATACTTATGTTGAAGATATTATGAAAAAATTGGGTTTTCCTTTCCAAGAAAATATTTCTTAGAAATAACAAATGAAAAGATGAAAATCGGAAACGTACAAACCAAGTTTTTCATAACAACTACAACATATTCAAAAATCGTGGACTTGATTTAGGGGGTGAGAAACGTTAGGTTTCGCTCGGAGCAAAATTTGTAGGGAAACGTTTTGACAGCTACGCGATTTAGGGCTGATTTTTCAATCCCCAGATAAAACTATCCGTCAGTTAAATGTATTACTATCCTTTCCTGAAGTCATATGAAAGAAAAGGACAGCTAAAATTTACCTTCCGGATAGCATTATCTGGGGATTGAAAAACCAGCCCTTAAGCGTCGTTTCACTAATCCTCCCTTGATAAAAGCAGGCGAATACAAAACAATAAGAATCAATTTTAAACAATGCCTTAAGATGAAGAAGAGAATAAATTGAGTACAATTAAAGACCCGTTTTAATCATTTCTGGAAGGGGCAGGTGTGGCAAAACATGAATTCAGTAGCAAATGTTTGTAGAGTTGGGTGGTAAAGTGGTTAATTCAAATGGACATAAAAATACATACATAAACTCACGCCTTCATTCCCAGGCAGAGCTACAAAATTACCAAAAACTCTAAAAAAAATATGATAATTCTGTAAACACATTTTTCTCAATTAGGCTAAGATGTTTAAACCAGTGTTAATACTAATGTGACAGGTTGCAAGCCCATCGCCTAACAGAACTATAAGTCTTTATTTCCTTAGTCATCTCTTAACACATCCACGGGAAGACATTAAGCGGCCTGCACACGTAAAGTTCGGACCGCGGGAAACGCCACGCGCCGTTCCAATCTTCGTTCCGAACCGTACGTGTAAATGCAATATAATAGTAAAATAGTAAAAAACGTACGGTTCGGAACGAAGATTGGAACGGCGTGTGGCGTTTCCCGCGGTCCGAACTTTACGTGTAAAGGCCGCTATTGAGTGGCACTATTCTAACCCGGCAACCACACGGGAGCCTAAGTATACATAAATATAAATATACTTATACTAACATATAGAACAAAAGGCAGATGAAAATGTAATGTCTGGCTGGTCAGGCAATTAATATTATTAAACAAAAAATCCTTAAAAAGGGCTGACACTATATTTTTGACTTTTTTAGGAAATCTAGTTAGAATTTAAAATATTTAATTGCTATAAAAATCCTATTTACGGTAGTTAAAACCGTGACGATTAGACATAGGACCTAAATTTGCATAATATAATAAATAAGTACTCTTAAGTACGAGGCCTGACCGTCAACCATGTACAGTATTCTCAGCTTCTTAATAGCTTTCGGTTGGCTATCGCTATCACACTTGCACTCGCAACTGAAGGTATATTTGTCACTCGTATGTCATAGAAAAAAAAGATTGCTGATGATCGCTATTAAGAAAATGGTAGCATTGTACGGCGTACGCGCTCGATGAATCCGACACTTCTGAATTTCGTTGGACTGTAGTTTTCTCCCTACATGTAAATGAATCCCGCTTTTAATAAAAAAACTGGTCAAGTGCGAGTCGGACTCGCGCACCGAGGGTTCCGTATTGAAGATAATATGCTTGGTAACCGCAAAAGAAAATACTCATTTTTTTATAAGCTTTATTTTCCAGGCAATAAGGTCGATTTTGACTAGCGTAAATTTTAATACAGATTTCCTTATTTTTGTTGTTATTCCTCAAAAACTGTAAATAATGAACACTTTATTTTATTTTTCCCAGGAAATATAAGTAATTATCTATACGTCAGGATTTTTTTCAGAATTTTTGATTAGTAAACTTCCGAGATAAGGGGGGGGGGGGGGGAACGGTCATTTTTCGTACATTTTTGGCTATAAATCAAAAAGTACATAACAGAAAATTTTCAAAAAAATAGTTTTGAAATGTGCAGATTAAGACCTTTCATATGACACCCCATTTGCTATAATCGAACCACTTTCATTTTTGAACCCCCCATTCTAGTCCCCTTTTCAATTATTAATAAAATTAATTTCATATTTTTTTTACTACAAATAGATGCGGGCAAGCAAGTTGTACAACTATGCCAAATTTCAAGTTGATAGCATTTGTAGTTGCTGAGAAAACCTGCTGTGACATACAGACAGACAGACAGACAGACAGACAACGAAGTCTCACCATAAGGGTTCCTTTTGTACCATTTTGGTACGGAACCCTAAAAATATATCAAAAACTCAGGTATTGGTAAGTATAGGAAAAACAACCTAAATATCAACCTCGTGTAATCGTGTTACTTGCGAGTTGCGTCCTAATTAGTAATTTAAAACCGACCCATAAAACCTCTTCGTAGTGTAGCTTTGTGAATGAATGTGTAGTTACATTAGTAGCCCTGCGAGTCCCAGTACCGGTCCCGGGAGGATGCAGCTAGTTTTTGCTCGCGCGCACATCCGCGTCCGAGCTGGTTTTTGCGCCGCCTGCGCGTCTGCGCGTTTTTCTACCGCGCGATTGATGAACGTCACTCCGAGCTCGTATCCTTACCATGAGTTACAATTACCGTGCTCGCTAGCGAGTCGAATGCTCTATCCCTCGCAGTATTCTTATAGATTGCGAGGGACAGGGCATTCGACTTGCTAGCGAGTACGGTAATTGTAACTCATGGTAAGTGTACGAGCAACTAACTATGTATAACCGCTTTTCTGTCCTGTGCGTAACGCGGATGTCAACGTGCAGTGCTATCGATTTCCATGCTATGTTGAATCGATCTTAACCTCTGGGCGTTGAATGTAAGTAAAAAGGTATTAGAAAAATGTTACGGAATTTTTTCGGTTGAGCAGTTTAAGGCATGCATTACACCTGTAAGTTATTTCTGTAAGTTTTGAGACGCAACTATGGGTAAGAGTGAGTGGCAAATATCTGCATATAGTTTTATTTCAAAACTTACAGCAATAACTTACAGGTGTAATGCCGGCCTAAGAGATATCAGCTATCGAAGAAGTGATTGGGAAGGGGGAGATTAGTTATATGGGGGGTTTTTATATTTAAATAGTTATACCTAGTTGAACTACGCTTTGTCAGTCTCTGTTAAATTTAAATATTAAGTAAGTACTATAAAAGATAAAGCTGTAGCATATTTTTACAAACACTAAACCAAGGCAAACTATTCCAATGTGTTGGAAACTATATCGATAGTTCTTAACGTTAGACAGATCTTATCCATTTGACAGCTAAGGTAGGTATCGTAAAATGCAATGTTATATTTGCGAAAGCAACGTGGGTTAAGTACAACGAAATGAAATAGAGTCCCTAAGTAGGTAGGTACTAAGTATTCAGCATATGTATTAGTCCTACTCAGCAAAGAAAGTCTTCATTGAACAAGGCCTTTTAATGACAAATATACGGTTCTAAACAAAACCCTGTTCAAAGTCAAGCCAAATCAAAAACTGAATTTCTACGGTTACATTTTTAGGCATCTACATAACAAAGTAGATTCCCATTCACCTGCACTATTTCACTCATGAATATCAGAAAAGGCAATATCAAATCACAGACATCGCACTCATCGTTAGTTCCCTTGTCGAACATGATATCTGGCAACTGTTTCGGTAATTGGTGCTGCTGGCCCATCGGCGGCACTGGGCAGCCGTCTAGACAGGCCATTGCGAGATCACGTTTCGGGCGGACGAACATGCTAAGTGCACGTCTAGCCGCCTGTACACACAGGTAGAGTCCACAGTTGCGGCCTGTTTGCCACTCTACAAATTTATCATTTTACGGAGCAGTCACTTTAGCCGTTCTTGACTGAAAAATACAGCTGTTGCCAACTTTATCAGAAATGTGAAAATATAACTTTTTTAATATAAGTAATTCAGGCGTTAGAATATTCTGTGTATTAACAATGGCTGTATTTTTGGGTCTTGGTATAAATGTTTGTTTTTTTTGTAGTGTTAAGTGAAGGGTATAGTATCGTTGAATTTGTTTTATCTCGTAAGGCCCGTTTGCACTTAAATTTAACCCTAGGTCCCTAATCCTACGTTAAATTATTCACAAATGTCAAATTCATATGAGAACCGTAAATTTTCAACCGACTTCAAAAAAAAGAGGAGGTTCTCAAGTCAACCTGTATATATATATATATATATATATTTATATATATTTATATATTTATTTATGAGTACGCATATCTTTTTACAGAGATGTCCGATTTTAAAATTTTTTGATGACTATCCTATTGTCACCAAATCTGAATCTGATGAGGGGATCCTTAAGGAATTGAGGGAATTCCTCAAATATTATAGTATTTTAGTATTTTTAGTAACAAGTCCAAAATTTGCATTCAGAAAGTGTCATTTGATGATGTGGAACTGATGATGAAAACCACTAATGACTACCGGAACTCCTCAACGGTAGGTACCTATTTCAAGGGTGGCGATAAGATATCTCGATTAAGATAGTTGAGCAATTGTAACAAAGAACATTTAATTGTTTAAATATGACCATGACTTTGCGGCGTGCTTAAAATGTTTTAAAGTTTCATATTAACCTAAGAAGTGGAACTACATAACTGCTTATTATGATCACCAAAAAGTATAAAATAAAATAAATGTTACAAAAAACAAAAAACCGCCTTCGATAAACCAATAAAAATATTTTTTGCGTTTTTAAAGGCGGTTTTTTGTTTTTAAATCATTTATTTTTAACGAATTAAAATGTTAGCCTAGGGTTAACATTCACGTGCCTATGTGTCATTGTATAGGGTATATTTTTACTATTAACAATAGTTATAAATTAAAGGCACTCAGGTTTCACAATTTGCTGTTTAACAATTAGAATGATCGTGCTCGAAGTATAAAATTTATACAACGGGAATAATTATAGAGTAATCACAGATATCCATAAATTTAAACAATGGTGCCTACTTAATTAATGTACATATATAGTAATGGACTTATAGAGTAATGTAGGTACCTAATTGAGTGTCTGACAATTTGTTTGTTTATTCTTATGTCAACACAGCCAAGCAGACTGACGTGATGTTTTGCAGGTATCTGCATATAACCAGAGAGTGATACAAGCTACGTTTAGCCCGGAAACTTGGACGATTCCCGAAGTGATTTGACACGAGTGTGATAACTACCATGTATTTATACTGTCGACTTAAATTCTCAGTAATTAGTGTGCTAGCCATTAAATTACATGCTTTGACTTCATTGGCTGTCTATTTGCCTTAAAAATATACGATTAATCTCTATTCTCGGTATAAAAAAATATATATGCTGTCGTTTTTTTTCACCATTCCTGAAATTATTATTATAGTGTCGACGGAGCTCCGCATTTTCGGTAATTATGAGCCCCACCTAAAAAAATGGCCCTTGGAAAATATGGGAGTGGAACAAATGAAACTTAAGTAAAACTGTTTTCGGAAATTATAACCCACACTCAACTCTTAACAGTCCAAAGCGAGTCACTCCAATTATAATTAAACGTTGAAAATAAGTGTAACCAGTCCGTTAATCTTCGTTATTCTATGAAAGACGAGTGAAAAATATACCGTCAGTAGCGACTGTTGCGAGCGCAAGTGTTATAGCGATGCCAAACGCTATTAAAACGCTGTGAGTCTGTACCTAAATAAGTATAGGTATTGTAAAGTATGTCTACTTCTTTAGGTACTACTTGTTAAGAAATAAAGATAAGATAAAACACAGTAAAATAATCTGTTATTTAAAGCCTCATCCAGACGCAAACGTGTGAATTAAACAACATCCTTGTAAAGGACAGTCTCAGACGAACATTGATATACGAGTATACAACAGAGTATGTAGCTACATAGGCCTAGCCGACACAATCACTGGAAACCTCTGATTGCCCAGACAGTCATGCGACACAGCCAAACATTACATAGCAATAACACACGTAATGGGGTAGGTATTGAAAATTACGTTTTTTGCTAAGTAACATTGAAACGACCTAGACTAATGACTGTATGAAAGTCATGCGGAGGTGTTTCGTGCGTGATTCATGTTTAATGGTTAAATATCCTGGTCATGAATAGGTATTAGCATCAGGGGCATTTAAGTACGTATTGAGCACTAACTGCCATAATTAGAGACGTTTTAGAGACAATTATTTCGTTACTTTTTCAATTTTGAGTGTAAAAAATCGTCAATAAGGAACAACTTAATCGTCATTAACTGACTGAGCGCGGCCGTTAGTCATATCGTAACTTCGTCATAGAAAAAAAATGAAGTATAGTCTTTATAAAACATACCCTACGTTAACATAGGTACGTAAGGTTGGAACTACACATATGAAGAAACAATTAAATATTAGCGTTTACCTAATATCTATATATATTTACATAAATTACTTAATTATTTTCAGCCATTTTCAGCAGCAATCAAATTGCACGATATTAAGTCACGTATTAGAGGTAAGTCGCATTCAAATTCCAGAAATTATAAGCTCTTCTTCTGCTTCGCCGTGTAATCTAGACTAGGTACTTACCTCATACGTTACGATATAAGACTTTAATTGAAGAGCCACTAAAGAATGCTGCCGCAGAAAGAGAATGACTAATACCGGCTTAATTTCTTTCCCCTCACTTGACGCTCATTATCACAAAGTTCTATGGTGGTTCAATAATTTTGTTCCAGTCTGTGATGGTGCGTGCCTTCCTTCTTCTGCGACTGCGAGCGAAGTTTGCCCCGCACTGACTCCGTTTAGCTTACAACGACGAATTCAAGAGGTTTGCCCGTCGTGGAAACACTTGAAGTCACCGTGGTAAATCTGTAATTATATTTCATTGTGTGATAACTTATTTATTATTCTTTAATTCTAAAATCAATTTGTTTAACTCTGGTTTCATTTCGACATTTACTAAATTTCAAATGTTAACCTGAAGTAATCAATCAAATCCATTGGCAATATTCAAAATGAGCATAATGTCCGTTCCCAATATTCAGTGGTAGATTTGGTTATTACCTTAAAATTTGGCAACTGTATGTTTTTTTACCCATAGTGTTGTAACCATAATCTGTCGGTTGTTTGAATATTAGTTAGGGCCATTAGAGTGCATGTGCGGTTAGGGTTACCAGGCCCAAACATAGAAAAGCCGGACAACGATCCATACTTTTGCCCTGAAAGTATGAGACTAGGTATTTATTATTTTTATTTTTGTATTTTTTACTATTATTCATTTGAGACTTACTCTACTCTTAATTATATGTAATTATGAGTCACAATGAGCAGATCGCGAGCCTCCTGCGACTCATGGAGATCACGAGTCATGCGTGTCTGAATGAGTCGCTCGCGAGCTTCTGTTCGGCATCTTTTGGCGGGGCGGGGTTGACCAAAAGCCTAACTAAGGCAGGACTTGTATATATTTGTCCGGACACGACAGTAAAAAGCCGGACATGGCAAGACACCTGGCAACCCCATGTGCGGTCAGTCATAAAAAATATCTGCACGTCTTTATGCTGGCACTAACAATAAATTAATAGTGGATTCCATATTTGATGCGATTTCTGTGTAAGTGACTTCGACTGTAAGTACATATTTTTGAGAACTTTATCTGCTATCATACTTCTTTCCTTCACTGTATATATGTAGGCTCATAAGCAACACGTATTCTGCGAAGGTTAGGCCGCCGGGGACGCGTTCCGCCGTCTGCCCCGCGGCCTTGACTCACCTGTTGCATCGCTTTACTACCCAGTGCATTCAGCGCTCACGACCTTCTTTTGTATACGCTTAAGGTGCACCAAGTGCGTCACGGGCATGGAATACGCTAGTTAGGACCGTCTGTCTGGAAAGTCAGAAGCCATGGAGCATGTAATTTGAGCCTCTATTAGACCTTACTGAATTGTCGTTCCAAGTAACAAACAACATTATTTCAAGAGGGTAAGGTCGTGGACACATTGATCATGTTACGTTACGACAAATGTGGCGGAACAGCATTTTCTAGAAACAACTGGATTTATATTTAACCTACGAAACACTTTATTACTTACACCGTAATTGCATTGCTATTATTTTGTATCTACTTACGTATGTGAACAAGTCTGACAAAAAATATATTACTTATATTTAGGTATATAACACCCAACATGTAAGTAATTGTGAGTATTGTGACCCCACTTTTAGAGCTATATCTCACACGGCCCTATCGATATTGAGGTAATGGAAAAGTTACGGTTGTTAATTTTCGTCCTTACTACCTCCGTGCACTTTTTTTGGAAAACGCCCTAACACGAATTTAACGACACCTCGTTTGTCGAATCATTAAAACTCAAAAACAATACCCTCCTTCGTCGGCAGTCGGGTGAATCTAGAGTATTTTCCTACGGACTTCTCAGTCATTCATCACTTTGATTTAGTCAACATTCTCGAGTTGTTTACTATTCGGTCGGCGTTGATGATAACCAAGAGACGCCCGACAGAGGTCGCCACACGGCAGCACCTGCTTAGTGTTTTATCTGCTTCTTCCAGACTGTTTAGTCGGGCCAGTTATTTTTGAAGCAGTAAACTTTTTATTATAAGTAATTCGCAGACGTTCTTATTGAAGTGCTCGTCATGATTCTACAGAAAAGTAAGAAGCTAAAACATCTGTGACGTCATACTCATATTTTTAGGCTTAGTAAGTAGGTAAGTATTTATTTATTTTTCAATTTGCTTGTAACACTAAATAGGTTTCATTTTAGGTAAATTATTTTGTTAATGAGATTTTTACAAAAGAAATGGATTGGGACAAAGATATAGGTCAGATAGAAGAAACTTTATTCCCTTAAGGTACCTAGGTATTTTGTTACTTAGGTAATTGTGACCGCAGTTGTGACTACGATTTGAAATAGTACTTTACTGCATAGTTGAACAAGTTTATGTTTCATTTTTAACTTGACATCTAGTTCTGATCAGCTCAGCTTAGGTTTGCTGGAAGAAATCTCTGAAAGGAATAAGTTCGCCTTTGTAAATTAATACTTCAATTTATTTTATTGTTACAAACATAATCACTACGTTGGGCCAACGGGCAAATTTTTTTTTTACTGATCCATTTTATTTCCATTCCTGTATATCCCAACCCCGCGTATTGAATATACAAAAGTTCATACAGTGAAACTTTCACGTAACCTTGAGACCACGTAGCAACACGTAATATTTTGCGCAAAACATTATTCCATTAAGCGTTCCCTGTTAATTGCGAGGGTGGTGGGTGCAGGTACCGGAAGCGGCGCAGACGGCGGCCGACGCGGGCGCATAGCTAATGTAGGCGCCGCGCCCGAGGTCACTCTGACCTTTCACACACCACCAGCAACGCCTAGACTTGCACGTGTAATGACAATTACAACTGCAATTCGTCTGAACGAACCCTTACGAACAAGCACTTTACTTGCGGAATTAGATTTTTGAGTAGGATCTTAGAGACGTCTTTTTATATATAATTAGATGTGTACTACTGACCCTACTATCTTTTAAGGGCTCCGTACAAAAAAAATGAAAAAAAAGAAACCCTTATAGGATCACTCGTGCGTCTGTCTGTCTCTCCGTCCGTCCGTCACAGCCAATTTGCTCCGAATCTAATGGACCAAATCAGGCGACATTTGGTAGGATGGTGTAATCCTATGATCCAAACACAGATGTGCAAAGTAAACGAATGTTTTTTTAAAATAAGGGTCTTTTTCGGGGGATAAATTAGGAAATTAAAAAAAAGTTTTGCAGACCTTACTGTGTTATATATCAAATGAAAGGGCTCGTTATGAGGATCTCAAATATAATTTTGTTATTATTGCAAAATAAATAGTTTTCATTTTATTCATGAAAGAAGAAAAAAATTTACCATTCCGCCCCCCTGATCTGCGAAACTACCTATAAGAATTCTATCAAAAGAAAAAATATAAAATACGTATGATCGAAACCCTTTCCACGCGAGTTCAACTCGCAATTGGCTGGTTTTTAATCTACGGCGCGGCGGCGCAACCCAATTTAACTGTTGCTTGCGAATCCGTCCGTGCCGAAGACGTTAAGTACTTTAATCACTATAGCTTGGGAACTGTTCAATTTTTAGTGGGAAAAGTAGACTATGTTCTTCCCCGGGCCGGGGTAAAAACCTTCGACGTACCAAATTTCATTAAAATCGGATCAGTGGTTTAGCTGTAAAGGGTAAGTTTCAAACAGATAGATTTACTTTCGCCTTTATAATATTAGTAAAGTCCGTTCCCGATATTCAAGTGTTCCCAATTAATCTGTCAAAAATCAGCTAGAACAGCTAGATGCGATTGACAATCTTTGCGACTTAATTGTAAGCTTTTCACAATCAACTAGCGATCCGCCCTTGGTTCGTTTATGTGAGTTTTCTGTAACACCCGTATAGAAACCAGAATTTAGAAAAACCTTCCATGAATCATTACATAACTGAAGGTATTGATGGTGAAGACAGCATGAAAGTCCGTCCGGTAGGTTTTGAAATTATCGCGTACTTACATACAGAGACAGACAGCGGGAAGCGATTTTGTTTAATACTTCTTTATGTAGAGAAGGTAGAGACTACAAGACAAGACGATTCGTTGAAAGCACAATAGTTCGAAGCAATCCACTTGATACTGAGAAAGTACATTGTTATTTCAATCCGGAGCTGGAGATAAGTACGCTCTTAATTACAACATAAAGGGCGTATCCGGTTGTGGATATCAAAATACTCAGAAAGCGCTATTACTTTTAACAGGTACTATCTATACACATAAAGCTGGAGAAGGTCGAAAGTCTGTAAATTGAAGATATTGAAAAAAATGGACACCAGTTTTTATTTTCAGTCTTAGAATTAGAAACAGAACACGTTTAAATAATTGTTTTTGAATTTTTTGTCTGTTGCGGCCGAATGTTTTTGAATGTACCATACACTTAACTTAACTGACGAGGTTATTTTACTTTCGGCGATTTTAGAAAAACTAAGCCTTAGGGGGTGAAATGTGGGGTGGAAGTTTAGTTTTGAAGGTTGATACTAAGTTATAAATAAAAATAACGGAAATTTTAAGTAACTTAATTAATAAGAACATGAGTTACATGAGCAACGGTGTTTTTGATAATTCCGCCTCCAACAGGGTGCAAAAGGGGTTAAAAAATTGTCTTTGAGGTTGGTTGTTATTACGGCAAGGTACATAAAAGTTAACACCTAGACCATTAAGCAACTGTAAAGAAATACAAGTTTCAACGGTTTTTGAAAATAAATAGGGTGGAAGTTTGTCATTTTTGTATTTATATGAAAATATTTTCGATCTTAGACTGTTTGGGAATTTGGTCTGTTTAATGTTAAATACAACATAATTTATTTCTAGACTACTATAAACAAATTATTTTTCATTAAAAGACAGAAAAAAGGATTTGGCGTTTTTCGAAAACCAACTCCTATAGATGTAAACGTCCATCACGTTTGTATGGGAGATAATCTTCCCTGAAGGGTGAAAGGAGGGCAGTGAACATTTGCTGTATGGCATTTTGGTAAGTTAGAAATGCATATTTTTCTGAAACTATTTTGTTTAAATAGTTTATACCGATAAACCCTGTACTGAGCGTGGTCCGCTGTTAAAATGCACGGTTTTTAATACATCGAGGCAATGCAAAGTAGGTATATCTGTAATTCAGAAGTTCTGAGTCGCCACAGACACAAATATCTAAGCTAATCATGTGTGTTTAACTAACTTATTCTGCAACGAGATTACTACAGTTTCGAACACCTTTCTTAATAGCTCGCTTTTACAACTCCACACATACACCTAATCTCATAGATTTAGGCTGATTTCAAAACAAGTAGTAATACTATAAATGCAGAATTACAAGTTTCCTTATCGTTCATTGTCGTCAATGCTAAGCCAATTGTGTGAATGCAAAACACAAAGGTGTTGGCCAGAAGCAATGGCTAACCCGAGACTGCACGGCTCCGAGCGGTTGCGTGCGATACGATCGCAATCTCAATCGTCTGGCTTTTTATCATATTCGAAGGACTCGGACGCGTGACCACAGGCCGGTATCGAAAGCTAGAGTTTCCGCTGCTAATGACAAGGCTGGGGCAGGAAAGTGCATGTTCCTAGAAGTACTTTTACTTGTTTCTTGCACTATAAGCCCATAATCGATTGTGCACGCCGCCACGCCACGCCGAACAATATACCGTTAGGTTCCAGCTCACGCTAGGCGTTTCTGGATTTTTGTAGACGTGTACTGTATGTACAGTCGACTACAAAGAGATGTAAACACTTTTTGACCTTATTACAATGCAATACCACTTTTTGACCTTATTAAAAAGATGCATCTCTTTGTAGTCGACTGTGCTGGAGTAGTTCAAGTCTAAGAAAAAAATCGAAAACTGAAGAAACTCAACGAAACTACGTAAATTCTCAAATTTTTATATGACTATAGTTATTTGACAGAGACGACAAAAACATAGAAGTGTACAATAGTAGTCTTTGCATAGATGACAAGTAAATAAACATTATAGAGAAGAAGGCTTTTAATCTTTCAACCTATTGCGTCAAAACGATTTCCATTCATTTAATGACAGCTGGTTTAGCATAAGAAGGCTAAGTATAGATTACAGTGAAACGCACCTGTATTTGCATGTTTTTTACTCGCAATGTTTCTACGAATGTTGCATAGGCGCACTACCTTGGTTCATATCCGATCGGGTGATTCCATCGGAAATGTTAACACAATCACGACTTTTGTATAATTAATGTCTTTAGGAAATTACCTCTCCCAGCATTATTCAAGACTAGGTTTTTCCCGCGACTTCGTCCGCGTAGAATTAGTTATTCGGCAATCCCATGCTCCGGGGGATTTAGATTTTCGTTATTCCCTTACGAAATTTTAAATTTTCCAAGATAAAGGTGTGTTAATCCAAAGTATAAGATACCTTCATTCCAAATTTAATCCAAATCCGTCCAGCCGTTACAGCGTGAAGGAGTAACGATTTAACACAAAATTTCGCATTTATTATATGAGGTAGGACTAATAGGATATTAGTAGGATTAGTAGGATAATAGCGTTTGCCCGCGACTTCGTTCGTTTAGATTTCGATTACGGTTATTCCCACGGGAACTTATAAATTTTTTGGGATGAAAAGTAGCATCCAGGGTATAAGCTATATCCATTTCAAATTTCATAAAAAAACCGTCGATCCGTTGCAGTGTGAAGGAGTAACAAAGTAACACACAAACTTTCGCATTTATAATATTAGTAGGATTAGTGGATAATAGCTTCTGCCCGCGTCTTCGTCCGCTTAGATTTCAATTATGGTTATTCCCTCGGGAACCATTTAATTTTTCCGGGATGAAAAGTAGTTTTTGTGAAATAGGGTAAAAGCTATCTGCATTAAAAATTTCATCCAAATCCGTAAAGCCATTGCAGCGTGAAGGAGTAACAAACTAACACAAACACACTCACACACACACACGCAAACTTTCGCATTTATAATATTAGTAGGATTGTTAACAAATAAATAACAAATGACTTTAAATATGTTGGAAGGTGAAAAAAGTCGGTAAAATCACCCAATCGTTGCTTTTTATTGACAGCAAAATTACTAAGCAGCGGTACGACAGGCCCTCGTTTGCGTACCCCGGTATTTTGCAGTTTCTACAAATCGTAATGGTCGCCAAGTGTTCTGTATCATTTGCTCGGACACAGCCAACTTAGATTAATTATTACCTGAGCCATAAGAGGGCCGGCTTAATGCCGAGTTTCCTCAATCATTACTAGTGTATGCATCTGTGAAAGAATTAGAGGTAGTCATTAAAGGGTTTTAACATAAATGCAAACAGTCTTATAAGCATGTTTATTATAAAAAAATAACCATTAATAATTATACGTATTTAACCCAGCAATTAAATGACTATGAACCTTGAGGCGCAGATAAACCAGAATACATTTGTAATAAGCATTTTAGTAACCATAATTCTGGCGAGCAGATTTGCAAACCGACTAAAATTTACTCGACTTTTTATTTAAATGATGTTTTAGGTTTATCTGCATCTTTAAAAAACTCCCCGCAATTCTAAATAATTACAATAATATGACTTTTTACAATAAAAGTTAATACATAATTAGTTAAGTGAAGCAAAATTGATATCCTTCTACACTTAAGCCACTCCAAAATAAATATAATTTTTTTTTTGCTAATTCATGCTAATACATAGACAACAACTGACGCAAGATAATTTGGCATTTACACATTGTAATTTGCTTTTGAATTTGAAAAAATAATTAATCATCTTTCTCCTAAATGTACACTCAAAATATAGAATACATATAAAACTATTCTCTCTGGCTTCGCTACAACTTGGTATTCTTTAAAATTTTGGGAACCTGCGGAAACTTTAAGTAAGGAATGTCACTCAGAATCTTCATCTAAAAGGTCTTGAAACGCCTTAGCAGGGGGACGAAGCATTTTAGTCTTGGCAGCGAGCCTCATTGTTGAGGGCCCAAGGGAGTTTCTGGGGGAAAAATTGGGGACCAATGCCGGTGCCGCGACGGCGCCCGCGGTACCCAGACCGGATTTTTTATCATTGCTGACTAGAGGTACCTGAAACAAAAAGAAAGCTTATATTACAATATGGAAACCTGAAAAATGCTGGCGTAAGGAAAGTTGTAGGGGATGCGACTCAGCCTATACAGATTAGAGATGGGCAAAAACTATCACTAAAAAGAAAAGATTGATATGTATCTTTTGATCACTGGGATATGAATCACTCTTTTGTATCTTTTTATCCTTATGTATGAGTAGCTCACGCTCACGCACACGCGCATGCACAGAGATAAACTCAACTCTATCAAAACGATCCAATCAATCGGTGAATGATATAGATATAGGTGTTTCAGTCGTTTGCATATTGCTTGGTCCTGACATTAGATTAGGTATCTCTCTTATTTATAAGGCGAATGTTTCTGCCTAATATTAACAAATTGTCATTGATAAATAATAATCACTTGAAAAATGAACTTGAATTTTTAGTTTTAAAATCATTAAAACGACGTCGTGAGTGAAGATACACTGATACAGTGATACATTCGGATTTGAATGGATACAAAGAGTGATTGATGAAAACGGACAAATTCATATCTTTTTTATCTATCTCTCCTGAGTTACCCATCTCTAATACAGATATTACTGACCGAAATATTAAGCAGTTAAGTTAATCCTGGTAAAAATAACGAACTAAAAGAATGTGATAGTCAATGAACAAATTATTATTTTACATGACGCTAAAGTGACAAAGCACTAAAGTGTACAGCTACTTTTAAGGTTGACTGTACCTACTACTTTAAGTAGGTACTGTCCAGTTTTATAGGACGATTTATACTCGTATCCACTGAATCATTAGGTTAATAATAGAGGATTTTATTCCTATAGGTATACGAAGTAAATACCTCGGCAAATATACTGATTTTTTAATCCCAGTAAACCTTTTTTATCCTCTTGCTTACGTTTAGTATGTTATATCATATGCATTACTAGATTTTTCCTACAACTTCGTCCGCTTAGAACTCTTTGATCGTTTTTCCCTTAGTGGTTTCGAAGAAAAATCCTTCCCAGATTAGGTAATAGTACATTGTGTATTAAGGGCGGTATGTAAGGAATTACGATCGAGGCTCTAGTAGAAGCCCGAAGTCGAAGACTGAGGGCTTTCTGAGTCGAGGTTCGTAATTCCCGTACCGCCCGTGAAACATACAATGTTTTTCATCACATTTGCGAGTAAATAAATATTCAGAACACTATATAACTTGTTTTCTTATATACCGCTCCTTAGACTTCTCCGGTAAAAGATTTTCATTAATTGTTTTTGCTGCGGGCGGTGTTGCATTTAAATCACACTCATCGGACGACGACGACGATGACATTTTTTATAACTTTTTTTACTTGTCTTCAAATACAAAATGTAAATAATTATGAATTATAGCTTAATACACAAGTCAGCACAACAATTATTACGAAATACGTGAACTTTTTTTTAAGCGGGTGGCGGACTTTTTGCCCGCACCACAGATTATACAAATGTTTCGTTCGGAAACGTTAAGGGCAAATACTTAGGTAGGTATACAGCCATAACGGAGTGTAAAAAAAAAGAAATAATTTCGAAGTTTTGATACAAAAAACTATTAAAATTGATTATTAAGAACATTAGTTGAGTATTTAAGTAACATGTAGCGAGATTGCAATGAAATTCCTGTTTAGATAACATTTTAATACAATTTTTCAATTGCGTGTAAACTCCTTGCTTGAACTTGCATGAGCTGTGTGATGTGCAATAAATTAAAAAAAAAATACTTACCGACCTTGGGTTTCATGACAAAAAGAAAGCTCGAGGGTTTTATATGGGGCATTGCGGCCAAGTTAACCTGTATGTTTAGATACTGTTTACGTGCAAGTGTGATGAAAATGTATCTTAAACGTCCTTCCTCGAATTTCAATATCTCCGTAACAAATTTCCTTCAATGGTTTAGCCGTGAAGTTATAACGAACAGATAGACAAACTCATTGTAGCATTTATAATATAAGTATTTAAACTATGATGCGCTATTTTTTGTAACGTAACGAGGAAGTAGGTAATAGCCGTAAAAGGTAATGTGGAAAAAAGCATTTCATGGCGGAGAAGTTATTTTCACACGTAATAAAGATGTTTTAAAGATTGTTTTAAAACAACCGTGTTGACTGATTGTGCAGATTGTGCTAAACACTGCTGTTGTTTGACTTAACGCGTGTGCTGTTCCAATGTGCTAAATCACGCTGAGATGCAAAGTTCACGTCAAAAAAACTTCCATTGATCGAGTTTTATCAAATGTTAAATAGAATGTCTCAATAAAAAATTTGGTGCCGGACACAGGGCAGCCACGGCTGCTCAGTTAAGCGTTATTTTAGCAAAGTAAGGAATATCACACACGGTCGACCTTTCTGCGTCGACCCATTAAAGGTTGAACACGCCAAAACCTGGGCACACTATTAATTAAATCATAGAAAATATTCAATAAATAATTAAAAGGAGTTTACTTTAAATATAAGTAAATTTAATGTATTTTAAATAATAATTACGTTTGTCCAAGATTTCTTGACGAGTAAGCCATCGATCGTACTTTTCCTCGAACACGACTCATAAGGGACTGCACCTTCACGTCGGGATACCTCTTGGTCGCCCAAGTCCACATTTTTCGCAGCTCAACCACGGATTTTACCTCTCCGCCTCTCTTTTTAAGAAGTCCCTTCATTATACTCCAATACTCCTCGACGGGCCGGAGTTCTGGGCAGTTGGGTGGATTGCTGATTTTCGGTACCACGGCCACCCCGTGTGATTCGTACCACTCCATCACGGGTTTAGCGTAATGGCAACTGGCCAGATCTGGCCAAAACAAAGGTGGAGAGTCGTGCTTCTTAATAAATGGAAGTAACCGTTTTTGTAAGCACTCCTTTTGATAGATACTGCCATTTATTGTTCCGGTAGTTATAAACGAGCTACTTCTTTTCCCGCAACTACAAATTGCCTGCCAAAGGAGATATTTTTTTGGAAACTTGGATCGTTTTTTTGTTTTACAGTCCTCAGGAGCGTCTGTGCGGTTTTTGCTGGTATAAAACTCTTGTCCAGGAATTTGTTTGAAATCGGCTTTGATGTAAGTTTCGTCGTCCATCACAACGCAGTCAAATTTCGTTAAAAAACCATCATACAGTTTTCTTGATCGTGTTTTTGCTAATAAATTCTGTCTCGCGTTCCGATCTGGTGCTGTCTGAGCTTTAAAACTTCTTAAACCTGCTCTACGTTTCACTTTTTGTACATAGGATTGGGACATTTTCACTTTTTTAGCCACATCGCGAGATGATAACTTACAATTTGAGGCAAATATCTTTAAGATGCGTTCCTCCTTTTTTTTATCCTTAACACCCTGCAATCCACCACTTCCTCGTTTTCTTTCTATAGTTAAGCGTTCCCGAAACCTATTCAATACGGAACAAACAGTAGATTGTGGACATTTCAACTTTTTTGCCACATCCCTGTGGCTGAGCATTGGGTTTTGTGTGTGTTCGAGCAAAATAAGTTCGCGTTGTTGGAGTTGCCGGATCGACATCTTGATAGATATAAACTTTTGATAAAAATAACTGTCATTGTCATATAGTTTACTTTTTTGCGATTTATATGGCATCAAAAAAGTATCCATATCTTTAATTTTAACGTAGCAGTAAATACTATTACATGCCCATGTTTTGGCGTGTTCAACCTTTATTCCACACTCGAGACATTTCCCAAGGCAGAAACCAAGTTGCCATCAAAAAACGCATAGGATCACTAGACCATAAAAGGCAGGTAACTACGCACCCATTACATCTAACGACAGACAGACAGACAATGTGTTATTAGCGGTTCATTGTCTAGCCGGGTGAACAGCCTAGACGGCGGAAGTCCAGATTTCCTGTGCCATACAAGATAGGCGAGCTCTCGGGCTATGGTGATCTATGGGGCAACGGCACGGATAAAAACAACTCCTTTTAGGGCCTGTTCAATGTCGACTAGACTATTTATTGTGGATGGTTGGTGACATGATTGTGAATGGGCGCGTGTATCGCTCGCGCGTGCTCACTTTGATACTTGCGCTAGTAACAAATATTATAATGCGTGAATTTAGTTAGCGTGGATCATTTTTCAGATTTCCTTATTAACTAAGGTAAAATATTTATAGCTTTATTTATTTATTCCTTGATAAAACATAGTTTTACATGTCAAAAGTTCAAAACACAATAATTTTAAACCAAATTCTAGAAATATTAAATTCAATTATCTATACAAAGTATGTCAATATATTTAATTCAATATATAGAGTCAATTTTTTGGGCAGCGAACCGCTGTATTAAGTAATAGGTACTTTCAAAATACTTGTACCTCATAAATTCTAGAAGCTCATAAATTCCTAAAAACAAGCGTTTTATGGTTACCTACGTAAAAACATTCGATAACTTACCTTAAAATCTAAAAGCGTTATAAAATACAACGAATGGTTTATTCGATTTTTATTTAAATGTGTTTGCGTACGTACCTATTCTTATATCTTATGCATAATAATGGCGAAACGAATTGATTGTCACGTTTATTGGCGCCTAAATTCCTCGAGATATTTTTCCTTAACATTGTATCCTTTCCAAAAACCGATTATTTTTTATATCGGTTTGAATAACTTGTATACTTAATGACACAATAATTATTTAAATCAATATCAATTAAAAACACAAGGCCACTAGATGAATTTGAAGTTTATACCTACAAGAGGACTTTGGCAAAAGTGGCGGTGGTAAGGACCTTGTGCAGGGTCCGTCCAGATGGGTACCACCATTTTATCCTACCACTTACCGCCAAGCAGCTGTGAGGAACACAACAATGCGAACAGGATTTATTCCTCAGGGACCTCAGGGTTGGCACCGCATCTGCAGTCTTGTGATTGCAGTCTTGAGGATGCAAATGTCTATGGGTCTGAGATCCCACTTACCAACAGGTTGCCTGTGTGCTCGTTTCCCTTCTCCTTGCCATAAGGAAAGGGTGAAAAGAAAGACACGGATAGGTGCGTGCAGAAACTTTGGTATGACAAATATTTATATTAGATTTAAAAAACCACATTGCGATGTTATCAATTTATTTTCGACTTTTCGAAACCGTTCTTCTACTTTTTAATTCCTCAATATCGATTAAAAAAATCATCCACGACGGCAAATGAATCAATTAAAGATATGCCGAGTGATATCAACACCTTGCTTCAATGAGCCGACTGAATAGGATTGAAAACTTACAAGGCTCAATTTTTTATTACGGTGAATCATTCGGTTCAAGTTTATATAAAATTATTACCTACTGATTGTATCAATGACTCGAAGTTAGCAACAGCGGCTTTACTTGGAGTAACGTAATTATATTGTATATTTTTTTTACGTGGGCGGCGTGAAGTAGCGTACCGATACTACGAAAAGGTATATGATTGAGTTCATCACCATTTGATTAAACATTAAACATTTTGATTAGTCATTAGTGTAAACGTTATGAGTTATCCAGTATTCCGCGTAAAATTCCGTTCCCGTATAGGTTATAACCAAAACATACGGAACCCTTCGTGTGTGAGTCCGGCTCGCACTTGGCTGGTTTTATTAAAATACGTCTAACAGGTGTAAAACTAATCATCTCCTTTGTACTTAGTATTAGCATTGTTTTGAATATGAGATGGCCAAGTTTTTATTTTTAAGGATAGTCTATTGTTGAATTAAAATAGTTGTGGTTTCAAGCGCAAGTTATACGAAATAAATATAAAACAACGTCCGACCGTGCGTGCTATAGTAGAAATATTTTTTACCTATTCCCATTTTTGTATCCATGTATCGTTATTTCATTGGAAAAGTCTTGTTTATCGCCCCTATTTAGTGCCAAATCACGTCGATCAATAGCCAGAGTTTGAACACGAACAAACAAACAGACACTCCCGTATTTACACTACGTATTAGTTACGACTCTGTACAGAGATGTCTTTGGCATAATATGTCATGTAAATCAAGGATAGCATGATTACTAACGCTTACGAAACTTGTAAGCGATGCAAAGGAGTGGAGAGGATATAACACAATATATTTAAAAACATACTTTGTTAAACATGCTTAACCCACGTGTGAGTCGGAAACTGTCCTACAATATAAGCCAAAAATACACTTTAATTATTATGTAAAAAAGTTTACAGTTACAAGATTTTAAACGAACAAAGAAACAGATATTCGGAGACAAGTAGAATAAAAGCTTATACCAAGTCCAAGTTAATAAATTAAACAAAAGCATGCATTAAAAACCCGACAGCATTGATTTAAAAAAAAGTCTGTGCTAATCCGTCAAACCGTTTAGCATACAGGAGGTGGCAAAGAAAGAACATGCAAACAAACACACTACATAAAACATTACCCTTATGTATGTGCAGTCGAAAAAAATGTATCGATATTTCATTTGAATGAAAATCGCCTTAGACTGAGCAGGTAGTAGCTCGCTGCATTGATAATGACGAAGCAGGAACAGCATTAAAAGGAAAGATTTGCCTCGTTTTTTCAATGCAGCTGAGTTTAAAAGTCATACATTTATATGGATGATGATATGATCCGTAGCATCAGTCACGCTCAAGGTTTCCCGGCATATATTACAAAACGAATATAAACTTAATATGGGCATAAAGACAGTTAGAGTTGTTAAAAGCGGGTCATAATGAAGCGATGCACCGCGGTGCGCAAGCGCTGATGCAGTTTAGATAGCGGTGGCGCGGTGCCAAACTTCAACACGCTTGCATTTCCATCGGATTTGTGGCTGAAGTATAGATACAACAAATACTACCTCATTTCAAGCGAGATAGAGCTTTCATTTCAAGTAAAATAACAGCATACGTGGTAAGAGCTGTACGAGCTTAACGAAATATCCAGTCGATTTTGTAGTTATACTGAGCCTAAGATTGATGAACCTTGACAGTGTTTTATGGAGCAGAGCAACGAACATGTTTAAGAGAATTTCGACGATTAAGGTACGCGTCCACAGCATTACATCAGACGCCTCGCATCAAACGGATTTTACAATTATATGTATAGTGAGCCATACAAGTGCTCCACCTGACTGGTATCTGTATAGCGGTACGCCGGTACGGTATAACTATTCCGTTCCGTCAGATGCCGCAGATGCGTTCGATTCGTACGATGCAGACCTGCGGACGTCTGCCTTAAGTCAAACATAATCAGAATTACTTATTAAATAATTGGTTAAATTATACTTCATACGAGTCATTACCTAATCCAGCATCAAATGACAAAGTTGTATGGGACCACCTTAGACTATTATGTTTTGATGCCTATTGCTGTTTTAATAAAATTGGGAGCCGAGAGTTTCGCTTGTCAGTATGTATTTGTCTTTTTTATTGCTGAAGCAATGTGTGAAACAACCATCCACTTGAAACCCAAGTGTGGTTTGGCATTACGCCGCCCCGACCAAACAATGACAACATGACGAGACTCGGCGATCTGCACTTTAGATAACCGCTAAGATGTACGACGTGAAATTTAAATTAAAACTTTTATTTGCATGTACTCGCTAGCTGAGTACGGGCACGGAGCGCAGTAGTCGTTGACCGTGACTGACTGTACCTACCGAGCTTTGTATTTACAACGTGCCCAAAAATAAAAAATAAACTACAATTATTGCGAAAACTGGGTGGTTTTGGCAATATAATAAACCCCCTTGTGTAAAACTCACGTACCTATTTTAGGTTTAGTATGCGTTGTCACTTTCTGCCATATTGATGTCTCAATTTTAACGATATTATTTTAGAATAGGTACCTACTTTAGCTGCTGCACATTTATTTATAACAAGTTAAATACGAGATAAACACATTCATTTGTTAAATGTTTGAATTACCATTATTTTAATATTTTAATATTCAAAATCAGGTGAGGATACATTTTAAATGTTATTCAGTTGTCCAAAATGTTAATTTTATGTTGGTGTATAGTTATTTATTTAAAAATCATCTAAACACCATAAAATGCGTTTCATTTCTCACACTGAATTCTCATTGATTGTTCAATATTATTTCTCCAGTAATAAATTTCGACAATTACTTATATGCTTCAGTAACAAAAACAACTGATTGGCCGTTTTTCTCAACGATGTCACATCATTAAAAAATCATTAACGTCGCTCTAATACTAATAATAATATGTATACTATAACTTCGCAAAATATCTTTGAAAAATACTGAGAAACTATAGATAATTGCAACAAATTGCAACCAGCAGCGGCGGGTTTGGCGAATTCAGCATGACTAATACAGTCCACCTTCGGACAACTTATTAATATTTGCCAACGCAATAATGGCCAGCGATCTGACGAAATGAGACCGCATTTGGAATTTTCAACAGAGTTTTATATGGGGGTTTTAAGACAAGCGACCGCCGGGGAATGTAGGCATTTGTTATCGGGTCTGTGCATCGAGATGTCAATCAGACACGCCGGCTATACATATACACGACTATAGTCAAATAAGTAGTAGGAAATCTCTAATAACTATAAAACATAGCCGCTATTTCTGTCTACCAGTTTGTGCCTTTACTTATTTTAATCATACGCCCCAGAGTTACCCGTCATTTGGGCGAAACCGGGGCAGGCCTCTAGTCTTAAAGTACTGCAATTCCTGGAGACAGTTTCTGAGCGACTAAACCATTTCTCCAGGAATATTGCTCTATAAAATGATTCTCAAAACATCCTAATAGCTTTGAAAATACTTTCTCGAATTATTTAGCCTTAGTAACAGGTACCTATCTATTTCTGTCATTGCAAACTGACAAAACTAAACACAGAGAGGAAGAAATTACAAAATCAGATCGATTTATAAGTTTAATAAATAAATATAAAAATAAACTTTCATTGCATTGCGAAAATGGTCAATTCATGTAATCAGACATTACCAGGCCATGCGCGCATGCAATTCCGTAAGTTTGGACTAGCATGCATGGCTCGAATTCATGAAAGTCACGTAAATCTTTGGCTCAGGCCAATCCTGATACTTTACATTAAGCCTAGTTGGATTTGGGTTCTGTTACTTAGCAATTTTATCGTTCTGAAAAATATCAAAAAAAATTAGAAGACATACAAGACTCAAAAACTACTCTAGCTCATCGCCCAAATATTTGCTTTTACCGGGAATCGAAGCCGGGACCGCTAGCTTCGTAGGCAGAGTTACTATTACTACCAACTAGGTTCACCACATCGTGAATATATAATAGTTATGAATTATGATATGCTCGAGCTCGAGGGTTAGTCACTTCGTTAGGTGTTTATATTCTTTTCTTTATCTGTTTTAGAATTTTGAGGAGTCGTAGCGCTATTATTATAAGCTTTCAATTTTTGTTGTGAGGATAAATTGATTAATATAACCGGGCATATCCCTTTAAGTGGTAACAGAACCCTAACTTGGAAAGGGGCATCGCGTGGTGTTACCACATCTGCATGCGAATTGCTTCTGGCCCATATTTATAGCGCTGGCCGCCGCACTGGATGCATGCTCAATCTCGGATTATTCAAATATAGTGCTGAATGATTGCAGTCACGACTCTTATCATAAGAAAGAGCTTTATGCCGCAAAATCAAACGTAAAAATAGCTATTCGGCAATTTAAATTGGCTAAGGATTAATAATAAACTTTTCATTAAAATAATGCGAAAGAGTATTTCTAAATAAAATCTGTTTGACCACATAATTAGCTAAAAACTTTAGCACAGTGTAAGCACTCCCAAAAACCGCAGACAGCACTCGGTATAAGCAAAATACAAGTTTGCGGCGAGTCGACTGCATGGTTGTTTTGTAGAGATATTATAATATTCATTACTCATATTTTTTCCACAATCTTTTTTTGATAATATTTACAAATGAGAAATGCTAAATTGTATTTTTTATAAAACATTATAATGTTATTCCTGATTGAATTACTACGTACCTAAGTATACTAGACTTCGGTTTATTTGTATAGGGTATAACTCGTTTTTTTTAAACGGCACAGGGCGATAGAAGACTTCAAGCAATACCTATCGATATAGGGCAAAACGATAGACTTTACCTGCCTTGTTTGATCCACACTTTCTGTATATTTGTTCGATGAGCTTGTAAATTCTTACTAAACAAATATTAAAACAAAACAAACCACTACCTGCAGATATCTTACACATTTCACAGGCTTTAGGAGCACTACCAAGCAAGGGTTTACCGATAGTGTGGGTTGCAAAAAGGATTTAACCGATATAGAAAGTTTATTCATGTAATTTGGAAAAGGCAACGCGTAAAATAACGTGTAAAAATAACCCGGGGCACCGATAAAGAGCTAGATAATCCTCGGACGAGCGTCGTCTGCCCATTTACGCAGCCGGCCTGTACCGGCCTGTTTACACATTAAGCCTGTAGAGTAGAGATAAAGAGAGCCGTAAAGTTCCGATTTAAATGGGCCGACCTTACGATTTGTACGTTTCAGGAGGCAGCAGTGGGGCCCTTAACACGAGCGCACGCGGGCGGGCTGGACCTTCTGCTTACCAACACTACTACACACTACACACTATAGCGAAAAGTTTTTACGTTTTTTTCTGGGATAAAAGTATTAAATATTCGTAATATCTCCACTTTTATACCTAGTTTATAACCAGATGTCAATTTATTCCGAGTATTCCATGATCTGAATTCAATTAAAAACCCCAATAAGTACTGGTTTCCGATAAAGTAAGTAACTTGTCAATTTAAAAGTATTTATTTCTTCACAATGTTTTAAGTTAATTTAAAAGAAAATCTACTACTAAAATTGCGTCCTTCTAAACTAACTTAAACCAAGGTGTCTACTGAGAACTATGTTTGAGCTAAGCGTTTCGACGCTGACGGTACGGCTCCAAAAGACTCGCCATTTAAAAACAGTAAAATTGTATATAATAAAACGACAATGAAATCGGATAACGCTTTGATGTTTCCACTCGCCCAATAATGGGGCTTCGAGGCGACAAAATACATATAAACTTCGAATATGAGTGTCCATACTGCCAACGCATTGGAAGTGCAAAACGCGGAGAGCGCAAAGGGCAAGGCTTAATAATAGTTTTAAATATTTATAATGAAGTTCTATAGGATATTGGTTTAAATACAAAGACATGTTTCAAACGTAATTATAATTAATTAAAATTAAAGATATTATTTAACATAAATAATACTAATTAATTATTTCATTATTATTATTAATAACATTATACCATTTTATTTATAAATAAAACGATAGAATATAACAAAAAAGAAAATTATATAATCTTTAAAGAATGCCATTTCGGTATTTAAAGGTGCACCATTATGAAAATCCTCGTTATTTTGCGAAAAAGATATCGACTATTCAACTATATTTCCCCAAGCAAGTGCAACCACCTGTTTAAAAAAATCTTGTTTTGTTCAACAATAAGCAGCATAAATCGATAGCGTTCTAATCCACAGCATAGAATAATTTAACGAGAATGCAAGCAACGGGTGCGGTCAGAGCGATTTGCTTCGTCTCTGGCTACCGCGATGTCGCCAGCTACACTCGCGTCAGCCGGAGCCCTAATACAAACATGCATTATTATTTACCACAAGAAAGTCGGTCTAATGTCTGTGTAATCCTAGATGATTAACATATCATCACATATGATTTAGATTTGTAATTTAAATCAATACAAATACGCAGATTTAAGTGGAAAAAACGAAGACGCCCCCAATGTCAAGTGGTAACTGACATAAGTGTAATTTTAATGAAGTGGGGCGCATCTTGAAAGTACGTTTCGAAATTCTAGCTGTCCAAAAATTTAAGCAAAATTTCCTACATTATAACATATGCCACAACTGCACGCAGAAAATACCTGTTCTTTAAATACGAGTTTTAATTTTTAAACGATAGGTTCAGATTTCAGTCTGCAACAATGTTGCTAATCTTCGGGAAACCGCACCGCAAAATAAGCGGTACCCAATAACGGAAAATCGTAATGTTATTATGTGGTGTCCCGGGTTAGAATAGTGCTACTCCATGTTTTCCCGTGGATGTCGTAAGAGGCGACTAAGGGAATTAAGGCTTGTAGTACTGTTAGGCGATGGGCTTGCAACCTGTCACTAATACGCTGGAAAACATCTTAGCCTAATTGTGCAAAATTTGGGTACAGAATTATTAACAAGTTTTTATAGTTGTAGGTAATTCTGTAGCTCTGTATACCTCTCTCTGGGAACGAAGGCGTGAGTGCTACTAAACCCCACATCATCGTAAGACTAGGTTGGCCGTCAACAAAATTTGCTCTAATATCATTTTATCATTAAGGGCGGATACGACCAAACGATAATAAGGTTTTATACCTAGATTAAACACCGAATTTGTATAGACTAATCTCGGAGTAAGTCTTAATCCAGTTTGGTAAAATCGATGGTTAGTCACGCATCTTTTTTTAAATTTAAACTTTTACATTAATAAGTTTCATAAGATAAGATTAAACATGTATCACAATTAATCACGTAGGTGTTACGAGAATATTTTTCTGAAAATTGCGTCTTGCCGAATTCATATAATTTAAAAGTAATCATACTCTCTTATTGTTAACCAATTTATAGCCAGTAGCACAAGAAAGCGTCTGTTACGCGGATGTTAATACACCGCACCTGATGAAGTGCTCAAGCTGTTCCGAAATGCGGTTAGGCTCAATTTGTGTTCAGTTTCCAACTAACTGGTCAGACTCCGACTACACGGGCCTGCGCCGCTGCGGTCGGGTCAGAGAAGATGCAAATTTGCGCGGAAGCTACACAGGTTTACAAGCTATTCCTGGGTATATTTAAACAAATAAGTAACTGTATGTACAAAGTAACGAGAAACGTGTATTATAATAATAACAACAGAGAAATCCGCATTAAAATTACTTATTTTTAGTAACAGAAAAACTTATCTGCACGGCAACAAACCTCGCATGGCTCAGTGAAATGTACTCTGCATATCTTTGTAATTCAGACAGCCATGCAACATTGTAATGAAAGAGTATTAACTTACCACAAGTAATGTAATATCATGAAACTCATCGCGGTGAGATAGCGATACTTATTTATATTATCTGCAGGATACTTTTAACAAGGCAGATTAATTGTTCCATTAGTGTTAAGTACCTACTGTTTCAGTGTTATCATTGCTGATTTAAATGAATGGGCGAAACGTATAAACAACAAAAATATATGAATGAGTTTAAATAAAAATACAACTCAATCGAGATTAAACACAAAGCAAAATGCAAAAAGAATCAACAAACTAATAAACAGAAGCTATCAGTTTTCTTCTAGGTAAGCATCGTTTTAAATATTTTATCAGCTGTTTATTTACTTCCTTCACTTGAAAATAAAGGAGGATAATTGTGACTGCATGTTAATTAACGATAATTATTATATCAGCTATTTATTTACATACTTCAGTTGAAATAAAGGGAGATAATTTTGTGGCTTCATGTTAATTGATAATTATTACTTCTAAAATATCAATATTTAAGATTTAAGTATCGGTTTAAGGAAATGACACCTCTGGTAATAGTTTCCTGATCGGAGTTCGAGCACGCACCATTAAAAAAAAAAGAAAAGGAACAAAATGTCGCAGCGTAGTTTGTAGTTGCTCTTTTTATATACCAAATAATATGTTAGAGGCATCACTGTAGACGTTGTAAATACATTGCAAGGTAAGAAAGAGGGCATAGCCGAAGGCAAGGGTGTCATGTCATGAGGCGGACAGACAATTTGCAAACGCCATATCTACTACATGTATTAAAGCAACATTGTTGCGATCAGGCAACTCGGCCGCGAGAAAACCACTATTGCTTGTCAGTAATTTACGTAAAATGCACTAAGTAAAATACGTTTAATTCGTGTACTTGTTAAGGCGTGGATGCAAATAAGTAACCAACACTCGCTCACTCCCACCCGGCGGAGCGTCTGCCGCAGATTGATGCAAACCTTCATTTACTCAAAATTTTATCTTTTCATTTTTGTGCCTTTCCGACCGGTTAAAAGGCGGTTTCAGTAAAAGTAAAAAAGTAGATTTTTAAGAGTTCGCATTTGCGGAGTGGAGTCCCAAAATAAAGTTTATTGTCAGCGTGCGTGGGCCCGCGCTGGTGCGGTCTTTATTTTGCCCAAAAATAAAAGGCCTTTCCGTTGGCGTCGTTCATTTTTCATACGCACTCCACGAAATGTATTCATAGCGCCATTTGTTTTGCAACTTTGTAAATCAATTTGCGTCTGTCTCGGATATTAAAAACTTCAGTCATTCTGAGTCATGCATTTTTTAAATTAAACACTTGTAAACAATTAATGTGCGCGCTACGCTGTTTTTAATTAACAATTTATTTTAACTAGGAGTAAGAATTACCAGCTTGCTTTGGTAAGCTTTTACTAGTTCGCGGGCGCAACGTGTTTGAGTATGCATATTTAAGTATTGGTCTAGCTGTTTTAGCATAAATCTCATAGGTACTAGGTCCCACAGTCCAATTCCAAAAAGAAAACTTGATCAGAACTTTTTACACAAGTCTGAACGATTTATCAAACATTTCAACTATTTTTGAGCACTTTTATATATAGTCTGTGTCAATTGAAATTGCCAAAGATGTAAACAAATTAGTACTGTTTGACGCATAACCTCAAATATTTATCGAGCGTGTTTTTATTTAAAATAAAATACTGAACAGTTATTTAATCTTAAACCTAATGTGAAAGTAAAGATTAAGTGTTTTCATCATTGCTAAGATCTCACTTGATCTTTAAAAGCACGTGATTATCGAATAATAATGGTAAATTGGTTCGTTTGGCTGTGTTTAAATTTTTGCCAATTTCAATTGGCACATACTATACACACATATTAATTTGCCTTCTACACTTAGGTTCGAAATTATATTTAATCTAGGAAGTCGATAATATCAACATGTTTAAAATATCTAGGCAATTCGATTTTAACCTACTTCTGATCTATAAATCGACTTGAAATTTCGCATATACTTATGCTATTTGGACTCTTCTTTTATTATAAAATTCAATATCAGTGATAGAATTACTGTCGGTAACAAAGTGAAACATAAAAAAACGATTTTGCTAAGAACAAATAAAAAATGAATTTATAATTTAGTTTTATGCTTCTTGCACTTTTTGTTAATGCACACCGTAACTATTTTTTAAATATAAGTACCTAAATAAAACGCTTTTTTTTTCAATATATGTTGAATCAGTTTTTTGTTACTACATTCTAATAATTATATTGCAGGTCTTAAAATAATCACCAACTCCAGGTGTCGTGCGGTTCACGTGTTAAATGTTGAAACAGGACTCGAACGCCACGAGCCTCCGGTTTGCGGAAGGGACAAGTGTCACGGACAACAGGGTAACGGTACAACTAATACCTAAATAAAACTGTCAAACAGTCTTATGTTAGAACCACGTGGTTTTATCACTTTTACTTCAGGGCCCGTATTATGGTCGCCTTTATCGCGGTGGATAAAGCATACGTCACTCTCGCACTTACATACCGGTCAGAAAGTGACAGATGCTTTATCCACATTTTGTCACGCGATAAACGCAACCATACTAGGCCCGCAGGTGTGATAACGATAACGACAGCCGATTTAAAAGATAACTTAACTAGTATAGTTAGTAAAGGTGGGTTGTTTTTTGCGTAAACTTAGAGGAGGTTTTTCAATACATTTTTTTTTTTATAGATGGTCTGTCAGCTAGGTCTCTAAAGCCTAGATACAAAGAAAGTTTGATTAGTTCACACTGTGTACTGTTCATATTATAATGAATGTTTTGAGTAATACAGACGACGTCCATTAGAGCCTGTGCCTAGTTTAGACCTATAAAAAATACAACGACAAAAAACAAGGAAAATACACACAAGGTAATAGTTTAGTCGAACTTTTATATCCAGGAACTCTAAACTATAACAGTAATCTGACCCCATCTGATGTCAGCGTTGAGACATCCAAAACGCCTTCGCAGAAATTCTAAAGACCTAATAAAAGTGAAATTCGCGGAAAGTCGCAAGTATAGTTACACATAAGGAAACGTCTGTAACTTGAGTCATCAATAATCAAACGCTTAGCATAGCAATTTTGTGACGCAAGCCAGTTGATAAATGCAGGGTACAAGCGGATCGTTGATGAAATAAATTAGTATGTTTACGTTTATACAAGTGACAGAAAATTGATGAGGGCAGATAATCAATATGGATTTACATTTTGCACCTTCTCGTTTACGAACATTTATAAAGATTCTGATCTCTGCGTACAAATGACAACAGGTTTTTGAATGTCAATTGTTCTAAGTCTGCATTTTTTAACTAAATTCCTAACCCCAGATCTCGAGATTATCTCTGTCATTACAGACCGTCCATCTTCATAATCTAGCATAAATATAGAAGTGATACATAAATCTCGTGCGCGTCTAAATACCCGTCTAATCTCGTCTAATCTCGAGCTGCGTTCTCCATAAATAACGAATATCGGCTTAGTGCCTTAATGACGCATAATATGGCGCGTTCCTTCCTGCAGCTTATTGAACGATGAAATATGACGTGCAAAAGGTTGGCCGGTGCAGCAGTGTTGCAGGCGGCCGGCCCGCGCCCGTCACCCGACAAATGACTAAATTGCCTCCCAGCCAATAACGGTAGGTACGATATTTTATGTGGGAGAATATGCATCAGAGGTTTCGCCACGTCTCACGGGCTACACATATTTATAGTTTTATGAATTATACATATATTGAACCTGCTTTCCTATATATTAATCTACTTTGCACGCGCCGATATTATCCTTCGCTGCCCTTTTCATTTTTCCAATAGGGGTTTATTCTCAAAAATCTATTTCTCAGTGATTTCTTCGATGCTATTTCTAGTAGTTTATTCCCGAAATCTCAAGCGAAAGTAAGTAAGGTTTTTTGTCAATTTCCTTCTCGTTAACAAGTAATAGTATATTACTTAACAAGGGCTGTAAAAGAAAGAAAGCCCGAAATCGCAGGTATTTGAGACCCGAGCCGTAGGCGAGGGTTGTAAATATGCGATAGAGGGCTTTCTTTTTTACTGCCCGTGATGAGTACACAATTTTACGTCTTCACCTGGCCACAATGGAAGTTTTACCGTGCGCGCAGCGTGCGATAAAACTCACATTACGGCCAGGTGTTACATAAAAATATTTTCTATACCGCGCATTATAAGTAACAAACAATACAACAAAGCAAACCTGTTTTTTTACGAACGATATTTTTCAGTTTCTAATCAATTTTAAGTTTATAAATTTATATATACGACCACAGTCTACACCATTATTATTCTGCGGGTCGTCATGCTGCATTGTAACTGCTTGTAATGGTATGCCTGAGCGCGTTTCAATAGCCCTCAGACAGACAGAGCCCTGCGCAGTGACAAGTCACTTGTGAGAAACACCGAGCTGCATTCTGCTGATTGCGTATTGATTATTGCTTATAACAAACTCGTAGCATAGGAAACGCATAAATTTTTATTGCTGATAAATACACCATAACTACTTTAACTAAACGTAAGGATCGGATTTACGTTGCTGATCCCATAGATGATGAGGCTATTCGTTATAATTATGGAATAATAGATATAACAAACAGAACCTAAGAGAATAAGGAGTCATTCATTGGCGTTATACTCAGAGGGTAGATAAGATATAAGATACGGGCAGAGGCCAGTTTTAAAAGGATTAAGAGGATTGTGAACCGATGCTTAAATCGCGTAGCGGTAATTTTTTTCATTTCTTTTTTCATACTATTTTACCTGCTGGCGACGTTTTTCACCCCCTAAATCAAGTCCGATTTTAACGTTTTTTATATACTTATGTTATAGTTATTATGGTGAGTTATTAAAAAGATTTGTACGTTTCCGTTTTTTTTGGGGTTCCGTACAAAAAATGAATAAAACGGAACCTATATAGGACCACTCGCACGTCTGTCTGTCCGTCCGTCCGTCTGTCACAGCCAATTTGCTCCGAATCTACTGGACCAAATTAGGTGAAATTTGGTAGGATGGTGTAATCCCAACCCAAACACAGATGTGCAAAGTAAATAAATATTTATTTAAAAATAAGGGTAATTTTTGGGGGACAAATTAGGAAATAATAAAAAGTTTTGAATCTTTAATGTGTCATATATCAAATGAAAGGTCTCGTTATAAGGATCTCAAATATATATTTTTTATTAATGTAATATAAATAGTTTTGACTTTATTCATGAAAGAAAACGAAAATTGACCATCTCTGAGACCATCCCTGATCTCCGAAACTACTGAGCCTAAAATAAAAAAAAATTACAAAATATAGTTCATTGCTTGTAGATTACAGGAAAACCTATAAGAATTCTACCAAAAAAAAAACTCTCCACGCGAGTTCAACTCGCACTTGGCCGGTTTTTTATTTAGTTTTATTAAACGTACATACCTAGTTTTTATAATATTATCTAAAACATATTCATCGTAAAAATTGTACTAGGTTTAAGAATTTTCAGCTCTACAATCCTCTTTAAGTTAAAATCCCTTTAGTGATTTCAGATATGGCTGCAATTCATTCAATTAAAAATTTACGTACACACATCACAGTGTTCTTGCTTGAAATGGCAGTGTAATGTTGTCAATACACGACGCGGTGCGCGCCTGCCAATATTGACGTAGCACGGTTGCGTCAATGTATAAAAAATTAAGTGGTTGCGATTGTCATCTATTAGTACATACATACGCACGTATGCGAACACAAAAGTATGCGTACGATTGGTTACCTGTAGCTTTATAAAGTCAAATTAACTGGCGAGTCGTGACGTCGTGTATTAAAAACACTAAGGAATTAATAAAAAAAAAACATGTTTTTAACAAAACTAAATAAATTTAAATAACACTAGAAAAATACTGTATTTACTCTCGTATTACGCACATCTAATCACAATAATTTCAATTCCGTCCAATGGCTCTGCTAATGTTGTATCGTCAATGAGTAGTTTCTTTAGACGACTTACCCTGAAAGCCCTAATAACTTCACCTAAATTACTCGAAACCAAGAAATCTCCATATTCTTAATGAACCCCGCAGGGTTTGAGACCACAGTAATGACATAATGTCCCTAATACTCCTAACTCGCTTCCAACGAAACTACGGCCTTACATCGGATCGATGTATACGCACGCCCTAAGCGTCACCGCCTGAGCACAAATTAATGACAGGCCATCATATCTCCGAGCCTAATGCGAGCCGCGACGGAAAAAAACGAGTGCGCAAATTGTTTTAAATGGGCAGGTAGGCCCGCGCCCGGCTGACCTACAGACTGCCAGTTATTGCCAAAAACGATGCAAAACCTTTTTTGAGGTTTTACGATTCTGTGGCAAGGTTAACGATACCCGCAGTCTGGACTAATTAGTCACGTCAAGAGCGGAATGGGAAAACAATTAATTTTGTGGGTTTTGGCAACATTGTCGGATGATAAACAAGTTCATTATTGTTGTCGTGGGACGTGGACTTACCGGCTCGATGTCTCCTTGGTTATCCTTGCCGAGACCCTCGCCTTTCGACCATCCCATCTTCTCCAACAATTTGAAGCCTTTATTTTCGGGTGCAATAAACCTGCAACAAAAGAGTTTTAAGTATCCGTTGCATACAAATCAGGTTCCGTCGACTGATAAAAGAAATATTGATCTACTCGTACTTATTTCACAGATAACAGGTTTTAATATTAGAGCCTGAATTTCACTTTGTTTTATACCATATTGTTCACGTGTTGGTAACTATCGTTTTTTTGTTAACCAATCCATTATATCTTAACAACTAAAGGATTTAATACTAAAGGATTTGCGACTGAATATGTAAGTAACGTGAAAAATAAAAATAAACATAATATTGATTTCTTCAATCAAATTCAAACAAGGTATTCAAAATTTGAACAGAAAGTTTAAACGGAACCCAAAAAGTACTTGGCCGGCGTTTTTTCTCTTGCCTTTTAAAAATGTTTTTGCGCTTTGACTTGGTTCTGCAATAAACTGAGCAGACAGTATTTTGCTTTATTTGCCCGAGCTAAATTTGGAACGTATGTAATACTCGTTCAACAGTTTTTTTGCCTCTGCAATGATTCCTCAATTACGCACTGAATCAAAAAGCCATTAGGACTTAGGTCGTACTGCCAAGCCTTTATTTTATATTATACTGACGATATTTTCATATTTGCGACGTGACTGTTTGGTCGACATTGACATTTTCGCCAAATTTTGACACAGACTGAGAACCTATCATTAAATCCAATACTTTAAATGACTCTGATTTATATATAACATTCTTACACGTAGAAGGGTAACGGCGACAAGTCTTTATTAGGCAGTGTAATTATTTTGGTCTAACGGTAAGGGGTATATCTGTACTTTATCTTTGCAATAATGTCTGAAAATAAAAACTATTGTTATTAATTTAAGACACGAACAAAATGTGTAAATATGAATTGTTGCTAATTTTGCAATTAGATAGATAGATAGATAGATAAAACGTTTATTTGCGTACTACAAATCACACATACTATTTGAATTTATGCGATTTTATTGGTCTAAGATTCGAATAGGAGACGACCTTCACCCAGCTGTTTATTCGATAAAAAGTATTTTATATCAAATTTATTATGGTAAGTAATGTATGGCGAATAGGTTGACTGAAAAATTTCAGTCCACCCACAACTACAGACCATAATTAAAAAAAAACTAAAAATGAACTTTTTTTTTAATTGCCATTGCTTGTTTAATAGATCAATTACATACTAATCGAAAGTATGAAGCCTATAGAATATGCAAACGCTAGGTTTAGTGCCAATTATTAGTAGTACCGACTTACCTATCTAACCAATAGTTATAATGAGAAAAAATAGTCAACCTATTAAAAAATAGTCATATTCAGTGATGGGAAATAGGTGAGCTAATTTACCTAAACTTGACGCATATTCATTCATGCGTGAGTGAGATGGGAATACATTATTGAATGAACATGCATCAAGTTTAGGTAAATTAGCTCACCTATTTCCGATCACTGGTCATATTACTCAAAATTACAGCCTTCTATTCTTTATACGAGGTCCTTAAAGCCTTTGTTGGCAAAAATGGAGCGGAGTGACACCTTCATACGAAACACCCCGACATACCATCACACTCGCTGGATGATGGGAACGCGTTACATTTCGTGCTGGAGCTGGAACGTGTTTGCTGCTTTTGGCATAAACTTTATTGTTTTAGCGGTTGAATTTTTCTTCGAATGTGAAGATTTTTTTATCGGTTAAGAGTATTTTTTTCGCAGCGTGTCTCTGAAGCAGCATCGGAAAACGTTCGCGACGTAATTAACGAAGGCGATCAATATGAAAGAGAAACTTCCCTACAATTATCAAAAGTAAAAGTAAGTATTTCGTTTACCGCAACACGCGAAATGTTAGTCTGCAGAGCACTTTTTTCTGGGTGCGACATGAATTTCGGCGAAGTCGCTCTCTGATTATTTTGATGTTCGCAATCGTCTTTACAGACCGCGGGCGACCACTCCTTTGGCGATCTTTCAGAGAATCAGTCTCCTTGTAACGTTTTATGGTGTAATATATGAAGTTGCGGCTAATCCCAAAACATTTTAGGACACGGAAAATATCCATTGGTTTTTTTCTCGCCATATGTAGCGAAATGACAGTCGCACGTAATTCTTTTGCTCCCGCCATCACAAGAAAATTAATTGAAATAAATAATAAAACATACAAATAGAACACAAACATTACAAATTCAAACTGAAAAAAGAATAATATTATTATGTTTTATTTTTTAACGTAAAAGTTTGTCTCAAAACTTATGAACACACGAGGTATACAAGAGTTGCTACTTTGTATTTGAATATTATCGCCAGCATAAACTATCCAAATTACGATAAACCTTTTAGTTAGTAGCGCCGTATGTTACATTTGAATTATTGTTAACATAAACTGAGCCAGAACGGAATAAACTATTCACAATATTAAATGTCATCATATTTTATGAGACACTCTCATTTTCTCTATATAATATACAACAAAGTCGCTTCCCGCCGTCTATCCTCTGTATGCATCCTTAGATCTTTCAAACTACGCAAGGGATTTTAATGCGGTTTTCTTTAATAGGTAAGAGTGGTTCAATAGGAAGGTTCAATGTACCCATAATAAATGCTGTTTTACGTACGGGTGTTACAGAAAACTCTTAAACCTAAGCGAAGCGAGAGCTGATCGCTAGTAGATTATAAATCGGAAACTAGTGATAGGGAACCAAGATTCTCGAGGAAAAGGAAAAAAAAAAATATTTTCATAGAGAAGACAAACGATCACACGAGTGTCCCATCTGTGGCCTGTTTTATAAAGCTACAAATTACAATTTACAGGTTACAAGTTTGCATTTAACACCACCTCGACCAATGACGACCAGCCATTAGAGCAGTGTTGCCAGTTTAGATCTGTGTAATTGATAGGTACTTATAGCTTTATAAAACGTGGCCCAGGGGCATAAATTTAGCTGGATTTTTTTCTCTACTGGTCACACGCAGCTTACGGAAGTAAGATAACCAGATTAAGCTGTTAAATGGCAACTAAACCCCGACCCAAAAATACGGGTGTTGTACCTAGGTTTAAAGTCTCCGTCCGTCTGTCACTGTCTAGGATCCAAACGGGTGGACCGATTAAAATGCCTTTTTTTATTTAAATTTGTTGCGGTGGTGGTTCGATCGAATCAATAGTTTTAAACTTTTAACCCGTGGCGCGTCCTGTGGACAGACGTTGATCCATGGATAAGAATATTTGAATTTGGAACTCTAAATTTGTAGTTGTAATACATAATGTATACGACGTGACGTTCCACGGGTTAAGACTGAGCCGAGCAAACGCCGAGCGTCCAGTGGCGCCCTCATTACTATTATTGTGTTTTCTAATAAACTCAGTATTTTCTTGAATCGAAGAGTGGTTTTCTGTAGTACAAATAAATACACAATATATATACATACACGCGTGCATTACAACCCTTTGATGTCGCCAACACCGCTTTGTGCGAGCCGCGGCGGCTTCTTTGTAGTAATTGTAGCGGCACATTAAAGCATGCAAACTATTTGAACGAACGAACTATAGGGTATCTTGTAATTGACCTACACGAATTGAGTAGTCTTTTGTACAACAAAAAACCACCTCGATTTCCAGATAATACTTTAGATTAACAGATAACACAATAATATTAATGAGGGCGCCACTGTACAGTCGAGTTCATAAAATTAAATGTGTACACTTTAGTACCTTGTCAATTTAATGTCACGTATAAACTGCCATACATGAATTGTCACGGCGGTTAAAGTGACAAGTTTTAAAGTGTACACATATTTACGAACTCGACCTCGACTGTACATCCGATATGCTGGGCGAATCTTAAATAAGCTCTTGCGTTTTATGCACTAGTATATTAATAAAAAATACTTTACGTTTCCAAGTTGCTGCTGTGCGTTTTCTCAGAATGGTGCGAGGAGCCCACTTTGGCGCGGCGCTCCTTGGCCCTGTCGTTGTACGCCGTGTCCTCTATGGCCAGCGGTTTGGGGGCGTATTTATTCTTCAATCTTGCCAGTTCTAACTCGTGCTGTTTCTGGACGCTGCAGGTTCTCGTGTACGCGGCTTTCTTCTCTTTTTCTTGGACTGTGAAATTTATATTAGATTAGTGAGATTTTTTAAGGGTGCGTGATAAAAACTACCGAAAGCTAATATGTGATTGCGTTAAAAGACAAACTGTCCTCGCGATCTCATCTTTAAAATTCTGCGAAGTCGTAACCACACAGTTACAGTTAGTTACAGTTACAGGTATACTTGTTATTGTCATTGGCAGTCCGAATAGGAACAGACTTTACTATGAGCATGACTTACCATCCATGACGAGCCCTGGTTCACAATGTCCGCAAGTGTCACTCCCGGGGTGAATGTGACAAAGAAGTTTAGTATCCCCCAGCTGAATAGTACTGCCGTGCATTACCTACAGCAAAACACCGTATACATTCGTATGGTATAAAACTTTAGTGTAATACAAATCTCTTTTACCTGCCGGTTTAAAAAAGAGCAATTTCGAAAAGTCTATTATATATATTATATATTATATCTATTTTGTTTTTATTAAAAACTTCCGAATTTTATCGATAATCCCAACTCTCTAAACAAACCAAACCACGTCGCTCTGTTAAAATGAAATGAAATCTGTTTTATCGACCTTTGACGTAGCTGGCGAACTATAGCATTGGTTTTTTGTTTACATTAATTTTATTACCGAAACAAATAGTCATAATAAATATTAATAATAAAAAATATAGTCAAATAGTAAAAAATATATAATATAATAGTCAAACTCATACTAATCGAACTTGAAATATGAATTTACATCTATAAATAATAAAAAATAGGATATTCACATGTTTTATTTAAATACCAGTTTGTTACCACTGGTAACAGCTGCTACCTTTTTTCCACCTGTTACCACTGGCAACTACCACTTAAATGCATAGGTGGTGACTACTGGGAATTTTTCTTCCTACCACCACTTATTTTTTTTAATTTGAGTATCTATAAAAACATAAATACAGGGAAAATGTTTTTCAATGGGTGAACATGATTATACACATTTATACATCTTTTACAACAAATTTCAAAAAAGAATATATGAGGATTGATCGTTTATTTGAAAATCTACTTGAAATATGAAAGGATTGATAATTATATGAATAAGAGACACCCCACACTAGCGTCTTTTGAACGTCAGTGTCCTGCCAGCGCCCGCGCAGCGGCAACGCAACTGCTTACTCGGTCACTTTCCCTCAAAACTGTACACATGTACAAGTGGACAAAATTGTGAACTCATTCTATGGAAATCCTTAAAAAAAAACAAATAGTACGCTTCTTAAGCTTGGTGGGATTGGGGGTGGGTCTGTTAATATGTGGGGTTACGTATAAGAGCTCTTACCTCTTGTGCATCACTCATGACTTGGCTCTCCGACATCCTGACGCCGTTAAGAATAGTTCCATTCTTCGATCCTAAGTCCGTCGCCGTATATACTTTCCTTTTCATGTCGTATTTAATGTCGAGATGTTTCTGAAATAAAGAATAATACAAGTAACCCAAATAAATGACTATTTTATAGTTAGTTGCGTAATAATGTTATAAACATTTTGACCCAAGTAAATCGTACTATAGTATCTGACTAAATTAGGCCTACAACGCCACCGACACTTATTGTCAGGTTGTCAGAGGCACTCCCACTCTGGTACAGCTTAAAAGTGACTTTCTTTCCGTCTTAATGAGTGAAACATTTGTTTTTGACGTGGGGTATATGAAAAGATTAAAACTAGTTTTATCCTTTTAGTGCAAGTGTCTTTACGTGTTTTTGATATTTATTTTGCGCCAAAATACGTAAAAATTGCGGCGTGATATGGCATTTTATTATGGAGCTTATTCGACGCCTATGGTTATTCTATACCTGGGCATTAGGCATTAGAATTCTAATAAAAAGCTTGCAATAAAAATGTTACTCAATCAAAAGTTTTGCATCATTTGTTAACATACCCTGGAAACATTGCTATCTTCTAAAATAATAGTATGTTCACTCCCTTCCCTGCCGACGGTGCCGCCATCTTTGGTGACGAGGAAGAGACTTCCTACTTTGAGCTTTGACAAGCTGGTTTCTCGGACGATCATGCGCATAGAGGGCGGGTGATGTTTAGCGATCGAATCTGAAACATACAACAAATATTGTACCACACTAAATATTTTATCATGTCGATACACATAAAACAAAACAAAGATGTCTCTTCCCGCCCCAAGTATAAAATACAAGATTGTATAAAAGTAAAGACCAAAAGCAGACTTTCAGTCTTCTTTACAACACAAGATTGACATTTAAAAAATCTACTGCTAATATTGCAAGTGCGGTTTCTTTTGAGTTTCCCGTTTGTAAATGGTTGCCTGTTCTTACAGCTAAATTAATTAATTAGAGGCGTGTTTGATAGCCAATAGACATAATTCGTTTTAAGTTTCGCTGCGTCCTCTTATCGAAAACAATATATTATATTTTATCAAGGTCTTTGTATTGCGAAACATGACCCTCAACTTCATTAAAGCGCTTGTAATCTACTTGCTAAGTAAAAAAACGTTAATAATCCACTGACATTTTCATGGTAGTTGCAGTCTTTATTTGTCCTTTGATAAAATACAATATTAGTCCAGTCAACGAATGGCCTAAAAGGGAGCGTCCCTATTAAGGGACCTAAGCGATTCCTTCAGAAACTGGTTCAGGCTGCTTGGAGCACCAGCAAAATAGACTTTAACCACCTCTTCCAGTTCTTCATGAGGTCAGTGTTGCCACTGGAAAATTTCAAGCCAGAAATCGACTCACTCCCACCAACTGAAGGCAAAGCTGAACACCTACAACCAAGTGCAGCAGTGGCTCGGGTATGAGCTGCTCCTTCAATAGTCGGGGTGGAAACAAGTAGGAGACACCCTGGTGCCAATTACAACAGAAGCGCCACCAGTACAGGAGGTTATACTAAAAATTCTATTCTGCTGCAAAAAGAATAATTATGGTAGTAACAAATGTGGTGCTGGAAAGCAATACAGAGCGGTACTATGCATGAATGAGCTTTCATTTGGTATAAATATTTGTTAACCGCACCGTTTTCAATATCTTTGCTGTAAAACCCTAAAGTAGAACTTTTGTTACGGCCCCTCCCCTCCCCCTCCGGCTCAGCTCATAGTCGCCAGGAGTTTAAGTATGTTCTCCCCCTTAGCACCCTGAACAAGTTTCTGAAATAACGGCATAGGTTCCTGCTCACGCACACTACACCTCCTTTATTGACTGAACTATATTCTCCAACAGCATAACAACATTGTTTAGTTGTTTCCTTAAGTACATGTGGCCAAACTTGAAACGCAAGACTAACCAGTAACTATTAGTAAAATCCTATCCCCAGTTAATTACAAATTTTAAGTACAAATCCTGGATGTTAAAATAACATGCTCATTAGTATACATAAAGCTATTCTGAAAAACTCATTATACCAATGCTTTTTAACAGAATTGCACCAAAATGTCATCAACAAAAAAAAACGATCCATCACTTTTACCATCTATATCACTGATAGTGCTTGCGTCTGATTCTTCTGTCTCCACATCTTCTTCTTTCTTGTCTTCCTTTTCTGACTCACTGCATTCACCTTCTTCTAAATCTTGAGGAACATCCTCAGTCTCATCAGCTTCATCAACTTTGGATTCTTTGTCTACTAATTCTTTGTCATTTTCAATAGCTGGTTCATCAACACCAGTGTCAACTTTGGCTTGTTTGTTCACACTGCCCCCATCTTCATTTATCTTCTCTTTCGACCTCTTCCTTCGCTTGGGTTTCTTTTTCTGTTCTGTGTTTTCTTCTTTCCCCTGTAATAGAACATTGACTTTGGTACGGGGTATATACTTTTTACCATTTTATTACCTAAGGCAGTTTGGCCTCGGAGTGAAACCTGAGATAGATTTTTCGTCAGGTTATCTATGACCTTTTCTTCACGTTTCTTTTCCTGTAAAAAGAAAATGAATCAGCTAAACGTCAAATATTTTCTTCGAAAAGCTCTTAGAAATACAATGATTAAAAATGACAGAAGTCTGATATTCGTCACCTGTAGGATCAATTAACGTAACCACCAAATTGACTAGATTGAGAGAAAGAAAGAAAATTCTCCATCGGGTAATGTGGTTAAAAAAATCTATCTTGAAAAAAAAAAGGTGAGTTACATTGAAAGAAATCAGAAATAAACTTTGGATATTTGGATTAAATTTAAGAGTAAGTAACATTCATTTATAATTTAGTTTTCGATAGTTAACGTAAAGGGCAGCCAAAGAACAATTGGGATACACCAAAACAAATAACTGCTTGATTTTACATTTTTATTCGAAAGAATAGCCTTTTATAAGAAACTAATTTGAAGCATTTCATGATTAAATGTATTATTGATATTTAAGATAATTTATTTAAAATATTTAACGACAAGATGACGTAGATATTTATAAAAAACGGGTATACTTTGTCTAAGATTTAGAAAAACGTTTTTTTATTATCTGTGATCTGTTTTCAAAGTCATAATAGACGAACGTCATTCAAACATAATGTAGATTGGCAGCCGAGTGTCGATAGCGTTCGGGCGTTAGCTTCAAAATATTTTTGAGTTTAGTGTTTCTGATCGCTATTTTTCGGTGAAATCTTACAGATTTTAGTTTTAAATATAGTTCCTACTCCTGTTCATGGTTGTGAGAGGTTTTGTAAGTTGTTAGTGTATGTGTTAGAAGTGGAATAGATTAGTGATTTTTGTAGTTTAAAGGGTAGGCTGGGTCAGCATCCTCATGAGTGAGGACGCTGATTTGGTCGACCCAGGGGATGGGGACTTCTGTCCAGTTTTAAAAAATGTGAGTCTGTCTCAGCACGAAGTATTTGAAAACTCTCTGGCGGAAGTTTTCACTCCCGCTATGCGTAATAGACGTAGAAGGGCTCGCGAAAACCGCGAGCGTTGTCTTGAAAATAAACGATCCCGGTCAACACACTCATCATCAGAGCGTAGTTTAGAAGACATGTATGCTACACCTGATAGTATTCGGTCTCAGGAATTAGATTCGCTGATTCCTCCTGGGCAGAACTTGGTGACCCAGCCTCCGATCTCGGCCACGCCCCCGGCACACTTGATCGATGATACTCCTGTTTTGACGCAAATTGAGTCGCCACCCGCTTCTCTTTTTACGCCAGTAGGGCGCGAAAGATACAACACAACTGACCAGGGTCCATATATTGTACATATTCAAAAAATTGAGGTGGCCCCTGATTCAGGGGTAACTCTGCATCCTGTATCTTTTGGATTATTCTTGCAAAAGAGAAAGCGGCAGTTTCCTAATGTAATAGATGGCTCAGTCAAGAGAATAGGGCGAAACCGTGTGTCCCTGAGCTTCCACTCGGCAGAGGATGCTAACTCTTTCCTGGATTCTCCAACTCTAATGCATAATAATTATAAGGCATTTCTGCCAACTTTCAATGTTACAAGAATGGGGCTAGTTCGTGGAGTCCCGGCAGAGTGGTCGCCTGAGGAGGTTCTTGAGCAGGTTCAGGTGCCTGTAAACTCGGGTGGCGCTCGCCCTATAAAGGTCAGACGTCTTAATTTTAAAAAGAACAAGCCGGACGGTACCTTTAGTTGGTTGCCCTCCGAATCAGTTGTAATAACCTTTGATGGGCAAAGTTTACCAAAGAGGGTCTTTTTGTGTTTGAATTCACTGCCAGTTGAAACTTATCAGTATCCTACAGTTCAATGCTTTAAGTGTTGCCGATTTGGCCACACTAAGGAAAAGTGCCGGTCAATCCCTCGTTGTTTCCGTTGCGGCGGTGCCCATATCGGGGACTTGTGTGAGGTTGACGTAGAAACTAACGGTCCATTCTGCTGCAACTGCCCCCGAAACTTGGCGGCAGGACATTTCGCAAACAGTAAGTCTTGTCCTGAATATGCTAGGCAAATAAAAATTAAAAAATCCATGACAGATGAAAATATTTCATACATCGAGGCATCCAATCTTCACGCTAAAATTTCTCAGAGGTCTTATGCGAATATAACAGCTGCCTCCTTGCAATCTCCTCAAGTTTTGTCTCATAAGAAGACTGTTTTTCGTCAGCCTCGCTCGCCCCCTCCTTTGAATAAAGGATATGATAGAAGGGCCCATGATGCATTAACCAGGGACCCTGCTGTCGAGTCAAGGCCAATATTCCCCGATCAACGACAGACCAGAGAGAATGTTATTAGCGAACTGATGAAATTGCTTTCTTCTGTTGTTAAGGTTCTTTCTCCATCCAGTCCCCTGGCTGACCCTGCCCTGCTGTCCCACGCTGCTCCTTTTATTTCGTCTTTCCTGTTTCCCTCTAATAATGGATCAAGTAGTTCTTCAGTGGAATTCCCACAGTATCTCTAATAAAAAATCAGATTTACTGTATTTAATTAATAAATACAACCCAATTATCTTAGCCATATCGGAGATTTGGCTTAAAGATGGATCTAATTTTAAATTACCGAGTTATTCTTCTCTAATGGATTGTCGAGCGGACGGCCGAGCTGGCTGTGCCCTCTTCATTAGGGATCATATCCCTTTTTCTCCTGTAAACATTGCTCAAAGTTACTCAAATTTTCACTTAACTTGCGCTCGTGTGGAAGGTGTTACTTTTTTATCTCTTTACATCCCATATCCTTCTGATATTATCCTCATTCAACTTAAAAAAATCATTGAAAACTTGCAGCATCCAGTTGTAGTCCTTGGTGACCTTAACGTTCACCACGTTTTGTGGGGTTGTGATAATACTGACATTCTAGGTGATCAACTCTTAGAAATTTTAGATAAGTGTAATCTTTGTCTTTTAAATTCAGGCGCAGCAACTTTGCGCTCTCTCCCTAACCAAGCAGCTAGTGCAGTTGATATATCCCTTTGCTCTCCTATACTTGCGTCTCGAATTACCTGGGAGGTATTGGATAGTACTTTTGGCAGTGATCACTTCCCTATTATACTTAGATCTCCTTTCGTATCTACAAAGAGACTTTCCGTTACTAAGCCTTTGCTAGTTTATAATATTAACGGTGCCGATTGGGATAGCTATAGAAATCATCTGGAACTTGAAATCAAAAACTTACCCCCTATTACTTCAGATTCTACGCAAATCTGCTCTGATGCTCTAGTTTCAGCTATAAAGATATCTGCTGATAGGGTTTTTCCTCTTAAAAATACTGCTGTGGGTAAGTTGGCCTCTCCTCCTTGGTGGGACAATGAGTGTTCTGTAGCGGTTAAAACTAGAAAGAAGGCTGAACGCTCTTATGCTTTAAACATGTCGACTGAAAACTTCCAACTTCTCTCCAAAGCTATGGCAGAAACGAAAACGCTTCTGAATTCTAAGAAATCAGACGGATGGAAATCTTTCTGCACTTCTTTAAGTCCTTCTACTCCTGACACAATTGTTTGGAATAATATCCGAAAATTTAGGAGATCTTTTAATGATAGTAGATGTCCTTATCCTACTTCTTTGCATTGGGCGGAATCTTTCCTTGATAGGATTGCGCCTTCTTATGTTCCAGGAGTTCTTGACTCTACAATAGGGCTCTTAAATAACAACTCGTCTGATCCATTGGATCAGTTGTTCACCATGCTGGAACTAACAAATGTTTTGAAATCAGTTAAAGATTCCGCTCCGGGACATGACGGAATCACGTATTCATTTATAGCTAAAGCAGGTGACTTATTTCTTAATTATTTTCTTGAATTAATTAACTGTATTTTTCTTTCGGGCCATCCACCTCGTACTTGGAAATCCCAACTGGTAATGCCTATTCTAAAACCTGGGAAAGATCCTAATGACCCTTGTTCTTACCGTCCTATAGCTTTGTCGTCAGTTCTTACAAAGATTCTAGAACATCTCATTAAGAACAGACTAGAATGGTTTCTTGAAAGTCAAGAACTATTAGGTAAATTTCAATTTGGGTTCAGAAAGGGGAAAAGTACCATGGATAGTTTAGGAATTTTTACGTCAGATATTAGGCTCGCTTTTTCTAACCGGGCCTCGGTAGTTGCAGTGTTTCTGGATGTGGAGGGTGCCTATGATAATGTCCAGCTTCCTCTTCTCAGGGAAAAATTACATAAACTGAGAATCCCGGAGAGGCTGGCTTGCTTTGTAGGTAATCTTCTTTCTGAGAGACAAGTCACTTTTCGAGGGAAGGATCCTAGCATCGTCCCTTCAAGATTGGTCTGGCGTGGATTGCCTCAAGGCTCAGTCCTGAGCCCTTTACTTTATAACACGTACACGTATGACCTTGAGAGGTCGGTTACTGATTGTCAAGTACTTCAATATGCCGATGATATATTAGTTTACTCTGTAAATAAAAGTATAATAATTGCTTGTGAAACTATAAACAAGTCCCTTCAGTCTTTGAACATCTGGCTTACAAATAATGGTTTATCTCTTTCCCCATCAAAAAGTTGTGCAGTTGTTTTTACGCGTAAGCTTGCTCTTCCTTCTTTTAATATAATTTTAAATAATTCTAGTATCCCAGTTCGTACCAGCTACAAATTCTTAGGGATTATACTAGATTCTAAACTGAACGGATCCTCTCATTTTGAATATTTAGTTAAGAAAAGTGAACGAGGTCTTAATACGTTAAGATGCCTTTCGGGAGTGTGGTGGGGAGCGCACCCTACGTCTCTCAGATTAATTTACAACGCTACGATTCGTAGCATTTTAGATTACGGGTCCTTTTTGTTGGTACCAGCCAACAAAAAGGGTTTAGTTATGCTTGATCGTGTGCAATATAAGGCCCTAAGAATAATTTTGGGGGCAATGAAATCTAGCCCCACCAATGCTCTTCAAGTAGAGTGTGCAGAGCCCCCTCTTAAACTGCGCCGGCAATTTTTAGCAAACAGTTATTTCTTCCGTGCTTTACAATTTTCTTTTCATCCTTTAATCCATCGTCTTTTTGATCTCAAGGCGGCCTTCCGCGGGAAAGAGGAAGACTCACCTTGTCTTGTTAAGAGCCTAATAAAATTTCAATGTATCAAAGATCCAGTTTTCCACTCCCCTCGGCTTCCTCTTTTTGAATTTAGCTACGATACTGTTATTCATCAGCCTCGTATAATCCTTAATATGGACATTTTTAAATATGATCCTCATGCCGATAGTTATTTGCGCCAGATTCTTTCCGATGAGTGGCTTGGGTGGAACACGATCTACTGTGATGCATCCAAGTTGTCCCCATCTGGATGCGTAGGGGTGGGAGTTTTCCTTTCACAGTATAATATAGTACAAAAGATTAAATGCCCTCCTGAAACTTCTGTTTTTACTGGAGAAGGGATTGGCATATTGGAGAGCGTAAAATATATATTATTGGTAAATTTAAGAAAATCTTTGATTTTATCTGATTCCCTTAGTTGTTTACAAGCCCTTCTTTCTAACCCATTCTCAATTAGTTTTCATAATCCTATCATATATCAAATTAAGGAGAATCTCATTAAATGTAAAAACCGAGGGTATGAGGTTGTATTAGCCTGGGTCCCTGGTCATTCAGGGATTGCTGGTAATGAAAGGGCTGATCAGGTGGCAAAGGATGCGGTGGTTTGTGGTGATAAGATCCCGTTTAGAAATTACTGTCATGATTTGGTCCCTTTGACGGCTAGGTTCCTTATCCAGGCTTGGTCCTCTGACTGGTTAACATCTAGTAAAAAACGGGCCCGGTCTTATGCTCTTGTTCAGCCCACGGTTTCGAGAAAACCGTGGTTCTCAAAGGTATTGCTTCCAAAATCTTTTTGTTCCACGGTTATCCGGATGAGGCTGGGTCATTGTTGTACTCCTGCTCACTTGAATAAAATTCACATCCGGGATTCCTCCTTGTGTGAATGTGGATTGGATGTTGGGGACCTGAATCATTTATTTTTTGTGTGTCCTCTTTATAACCACGACTGCTTTTATGACGAACTTGTAAGGTTAAAGGTCCCTCTTCCAACTCACATTTTGGAATTAATTCAAATTAAGAATAAAGATATTTTAATGGCCTTGGGATCTTTTTGTCTTCAGAACAATCTTAAGATATGAGTGTGTTTTTAGTGTCTGCATGTGTGTGTGTTGTTTTTTATCGTGTGTGGTATTTATTTGGGTTTTTTTCATTTCTGTCTTTCAGGAGTAGTAACTTTTTCTTTTTTGTTGATCTATTTTTGTAATTAAACTTTTTTTGGTTCTTTTAAATCGACATGACGCTGGCTAATCGACAGACGGAGCCATTAAAAAAAAAAAAAAAAAAAAAAAAAAAAACATAATGTAAACAAACAATCGCAATATGATATAATTTATTATTTAAGAGTATAATAAGCATTCAACCATTGCCAATTACCTAGACCTCAGTTAATACAACACTTACTACATGACCTTGTTTCTAGACTAGATTTACTTAACACAATCACATTAAATTTGTTGAAAAGGCGGATTCCATACTTCCAATCATGAGTTTCTACAATAAATGTTGATGCCGTCTTTTTGAACCTCTTGTAAAACCTTACCACACAAATTATTAACATTCATTTCATAAGAGAAATGATCTCATTAATGTATTAATTTCATCATAAGAATTACAGTCAATTTGTAAACAAATAAATTTGACATGACAACAGCTGTCTTCAAACGTAGGTGTCAGCTAGATATCTAAATTGTACTTATAAAATAAAATATTGGAGAGGTTTTATATGTTTTATGTAAAACCATAAAAGTTCTTGATACAGCGCAATTGGGACGGGTATTTAGGGGTCAAGTGAAGGTCATATCTTAATTTTAATATAATTAATTCATTCTAACATATTTTTTTAAACTAACTACTGGGATAAATTCGAAAAGCCTATTGCACGAAATGGTTTTGAAATTTTCATACATTGTTAAAAATGGGTGTATCCCAATTACTCTTGAATGAATGATTTCTTGCAAGCTCCTGCATGGTACATTAACGGCGATCAATGGTCATATCATATTTTTGGAAAATTCGTTACAAAATCTGGCAGTTACAGTATAAAATTCGTACAGGTAGAAAAGTGCTTAATATATCGTTTTCACGGGATTCTAAAGTAGTTAGAGTAAAATAATTTACTCCGCAAATTAAAATAATGAATGATAATATAAAAAAATTCACTGGGCGTAACCAGACATAAAGAAGTACTTTAATTACTATTAATAAAGAGAGAACCAGAATGCGCATCACTCATCAACGCACAGCCAAAACTACTGAAGCTAGAAACATGAAACTTTAACATTCCGTATGGTTTTTTGATGTAAGCAAGCAATAAGAAGGGATTTTTCGAAATTCAACAATGAAAACTCATGACAGTGAAATAGGGGATAAACCATTGTATGGAAGTCTGTCATTTTTAAAGCTACGAATATGAAATTTGGCATTAAGGCTTATAAATATGAGGCTGAAAATGTACAATATTCCTTGCATCGCCACGCTATTTTCGAAACTACAAGTGCTGGGCTTATGCTCTGTTTGAATGAAAAATACACGAGATTTTAAGAAATTGTGTCTGAGACATCATTTTAATTGGATAAATTAATAAAAAGATTTTTTTTTTTCGAAAAACAAAAAATTCTTTTTTGGCTCTCCTGAAAAATCGATTTTTGGCGGTTACATTATTTGATCCTACAAGCGACGTTTGTCAACATTATTGTACAGATTACAACATAAACATGTATTTTGCATATTAATTGAAATAAAACAAACCCTTGCAAGCTTTCTAGCTTTCTTCTTTTCATGAGCTTCATACATTGGATTGGTGGTAGTCTTGCTTCTGTCCGGGTAGGAGTGAAATACAAATGTCTGCTTATCTTCAGCATAACTGTAGTAACATTCAGTGTCTGGATGATAATAAAGCCCAAGTTCCTGAAACACAACAAACAAACAGGCGTAATAACTGTGGGTCTCTAAACAAAAAGAATCACTAGTTAGATAAGAGGAACACAAATAAGAAAATATTATTAAATTAAAATATGCGGCCTGTATTAACTCTATGATTATGAGAGCTTTTATCCGCTGGATCTCATGTAGACTGATTAAAAATGAGGATGTAGCTTCTTACAGATGTAATTAAAAGGCATATTTTTCCATTTAAATGTGAATCAATTATATTGTTCAAAATTTGAGTTCTGCAACCTGAGCAGAGTTCTAGTACAATCAACTTTAATCAGGTTTATAATTTTCAAAGGTTATAATTGCATGTAAGATTGAAAATAACATTTATTTTCATTGATAGTAAGTTGACTGCATCTTACTTACAGAACTATAATAATAACCAGTCTTGCAGTCGTAATACATGCCAGCTGACTCCACATACACCATCCCCGACTGCTCCATAGCGCTCTGAGCAGCTTCCTTCACCTGTTCTGCAATGCTCTTCTCACTGTCTCCTCTTTCCGCATTCATACTCCAGCCTCCACATTTATCACTAGCTATAGCTAGCTGGCTAGTATCCCCTGAACCAACTAACTTTGATGATTGAATTACTTTTATGTCAGCCATGTCTGTACATATTGCAGTATCACAAGTTTGGGTGAGGTCATCGGTTTGTGTAAACACATTTTGGTTTTCACAGTCTTTGGCTTTATCTTCATGGGGTTGATATTCGTTTGAAACTAAATCTTCAAGGGGCTCTGTCTGTGTGCATATACTCGTGGTTGTTTTATGAATAATCTGTAAGAATATTCATGTTTTTTGGCAACAGAAAGGTCAAATAACTGAATAAAATAACTAAAACTAATAAGAGTACCTTAGTTTTCAATTGCTGCCTAATTTTGTCATACATTTGAGTTTTTCTCCTCATTTTTAGCCTCATTTTTAAAATAAGTCGAAGTATTTCAGGTCTAAATTTTAAAGACAACCGAAGCCTTCGCCAGTTGAACCTTCTTTTGTGCATTTTAAATGGTTTAATTGCACTATGGGAATCTTTTTCCATTTTAGATAACGTAAAATTGTATTCAAGATTTTATCATGAAAAAAAGCCACGGCAAGAACGGATAGGGTATTTATTTAATTGTCGAATTAAACTAAACTAATTAATTTTCATTACGGTTGTGATCAAGCTCACGCACGAATATTATTTTGACGTAACAATTTATTTGACAATTTGAAATTTGACATTTTATTTTCGACATTAGCACTTGACTTGACACTTTATAGTGACAGAGGCAGAACCACGGCATGCGGCAGAACTTTGCAAATTTACCGAAAGGAGTTTTGAAAAAAAGTAAATACTGCCCGGTGGCAACATTATTAACATAACAATTTAATAGTCCAACTAAAAAGGAATAAAAAATAAGCCCATCATACGCCACAGCTATAGTTAATATTTAAAAAGTTGGTTGTTAAAAATAACTTTGAAGAACTTGACTTGAAGTAGCTTGAGGCCCGTCAGCTCCATCCCTGTCACTCGCCATTCGGACTAATTGGAGTGAAAGAAAAAATCTGTATATGATAAGGATCAGTATATAAAAGTGATTTAAATGTTTTATTTAAATATGGACTTTACTAGCTTGAAGATAGGGATTTAATTTTTTTGTAACAAAATCGAAAAAAAAATCTTCCATAGATAATATTCAGTAGTTCGAAACATGGAACCGCAGAGGCTCTACTTTGAAATCCGTAATTCGAACTTCGTCTATTGCTATCCCTTTTGCTAACTAATTCGCGAGAAAGTGACGGGGCGATCCGAAGTTCGAATTACTGATTTCAAAGTAGAGCCTCAGGCCCTACTTTGAAAATCGAAGTTCGAAGTTATGTTAGCTCCATCCCTACCTCTCAATTTAGTCCGGAATGACGAGTGACAGGGATGGAGCTAACGTAACTTCGAACTTCGATTTTCAGAGTAGGGCCTCAGGAGCGTTTTAACTCTGTCACGTGACACCGATGGCGTCATAGTCCCACAGACAGCGGGTACAAAATAGGCTAGTTGCCTCTGTTTTAAAGTAGGTCTCAAGTTATTAATTATTGTCCGATTAGATGAAAAAAAAAATCCCACATTTTTTTAGGACCTACAAAACCGCAAAACTTTATTTCCTATTTCACCAGTGCACTGAATAAACTGGAACTGGGAAGAATAATGAAAACTGTCTTCAAGCACGTCCTAAATTCTGGATTAATTGTTCTAAATACGGTCTGTGACCAAAGCCCCGTTAATATCGGGGCTTTAACTGGAATGATCGCCGAAACAAAATCCGCATATTTACGACAGGGAAAAGAGTGGCGCCACGAGCTCATCAACATAATGGGCCACGAAATTATTCCACTATATGACACGCCTCATCTCATCAAGGGCCTTCGAAATAATTTATTAACTAAAGATTTAAGTTATGAGATTAATAATGAAAATAAAATAATCAAGTGGCAATATTATGAAATGATATACGAAGCAGACAAGTCGTATGGGGAGCTGCGGCTATTAGACAAACTGACAGAAGAGCATGTCAACAAAGAAAAAATAAGCAAGATGCGAGTCAAGTCTGCCACACAACTGTTTAGTCACAGCGTAGCCGTTGTGACCGAACATTTGACGGCAAGAGGAGATCTTCCACCAGAATGCCGTCAGTTGATTGATTTCACGTTATTGATAGACAATTTGTTTGACTCCTTAAATGTCAGCAACCTCTCCATACCAAATGGAAAAATATTTAAAGGGCCCATAAAGAGGAATTCACCACATCACGGCTTGTGGAAAAAAGCTAAAGAGGTGTTGAAAACAGTCAAATTTATAAAAAAAACTAAAGTTGCAAACAAAATCCGATTAGTCGAAACCGTTGTGCCGTCCATTACAAATTTAATAAAAACCATTGAGGGTGTGGAAACTCTATGGAAAGTTCTGTCAGGTAAATATGGTCTTGATGCTATGTTAACCAGGAACCTTAATCAGGACCCGTTAGAAAATTTCTTTGGGAATATCAGAAGTTATGGAGCAAGAAATATTGCGCCTAATACTGTGGCGTTTGAAGGGGCATTTAAAGCGTTATTATTAAATAATTTCAGCGCGCCGCACTCACGGAGAGCTAATTGTGAAGAAGACACGAACGAATGTTTACAGTCTTTGGATTTCTTTTTAAAAGAAAAATCCCATACTTCTGATGTTCCCGAAGAAAACGCATTTACTTTTAATAGTGAAATTTGCACTGACCAGCCACGTATAAACGATGCTGGTCAAAGTAATTATGTTTGTGGTTGGGTCGTGAAGAAGTGCCTCAAAAATATTTCAAAGAGGTGCCAAAGTTGCAAGGCCACATTATTAATAAATAATAATTTTACTGGACAGAACCAACATTCTTTCATCAAAGCTAAAGAATATTGTAAAGGGAAGAAATGGCTATGTTATCCAAGTGAAGAAATAGAAAAATGTTTTAAAGAACTACAAGACATAGCCATTTCTTTCCTAAAGAGAGAAATACCCAAAAACAGGTTAAAATACACAATTCAATCTTTTGCGGATCTTCTTGTAGATTATCCGTTCAAATGCCACAACCATAAAATGGTTTTAAAAAAATATTTTACTAATGTCGCATTGAACGTGATAATCTACAGCTGGTGTCGATCGATAAATCGGATTTTGTCAGGGAAGATAACTTACAGTGGAGACGATGAAGTTAAAATGGCTGCCCAAAAATATTATAGTAAACATAGGCACTATAAAAACAGGAAATAAAATAATAAAAGAAATTAAGAGTTTTATTTTTTAGTTTAGGTAGATACCCATACCTTTGAAATTTATGATTTTCTAGTAACGATCTAGTTTGTTCTGGTTTTCTTGTTAAACACAACAAGAAAACTAGAACAAACCAGAGGCACTACTTTGAAATTCGAAGTTCGAAGTTACTCTAGCTCCATCTCTTTCTCTCGATTTAGGGTCGAATGACGAGTGACAGGGATGGAGCTAACGTAACTTCGAACTTCGAATTTCAAAGTAGTGCCTCAGATTGTTACTAAGAAACTACAGCGCCTACGGCTATGCTGAAGAAAGTATACACACATAGGTAGGTATGTATGTGTGCGTGCCTATATTATACTTACCGTACCAAAAATCGAGATGGCGCTTCAAACTTGACATGCATGACAGTTCGACGAGAGGGCTCTCTTTTCCCTATAGTATTATACTACTCTTTGCTTACAGCCATATTAGTCTATAGATTATCTGTGCTGTGACGTCATACGGGCCCAAAACAAACATTTGTTTGACAGTTGACGAGAGCATTTGACATATAGATAAACGATCATAACACAACCTCAAAAGTCCATGAGTCATAAATGACAATGTCATGTCACAGCACAGAATACTTGCAGAATATACCATTGCGATTTCACTCGTATAAGAACCGACATGAAGTTTGCTTAAGGTCCTATGACGTCACAACATGCCCGACAGCGTTTTCAGAGTTCAAAATAAAAAATAAAAATGAATAATTTTTAAATAAAAAATATGTAGCCATCTTACACTTTTAATATCTGAAATCGATAAATATTGGTTTCTTAAGTCTAATACTAAAGAAAATATTAATTTATTAAGCTAAATTTAATATGAGGCAAGTAGCCTATTATGCGAGGCGACACAGACGAGAGGTTAAGAGCTAGGATAGCATAGACAGACGGACACATACACATAGCGGTCAAACATAATAATAACAACCCTCTTTTTGCGTGGGGGAAGTATGCTCTTTCCAATTGTGGACTAAAAGAAGATGTAGTAACTAAGGCCGGCCTTACACTCGTAACTTTTACTTACGTGGGTAAGGACGCAGCTATTTGTTAGAATTAGGTAGATAGAAATATATTTTTCTCATTCTAACAGATAGCCGTGTCCCGCTTACGTAGGTAAGTAAAACTTACAAGTGTAAGGCCGGCCTTAGTCACTAGGTATGTCTTCTTTTAATCCAAATTCATTTCTCGCTGACCTTTTCATTCCTTACTCTATCAATCAGTTTCACACCACACATACTACTTACGCAAAGAGCGCATTTCAACTGCATTTATACGACTTTCATGCTTGTCCTGCCACACCCAACATTCACTACCATACATCAGAGTAGGGCCAACATTCCATTGTGAACAGCCAGTCACCTAACGGCAAAAATGACTGAGAGTTTATGCTGTGCTGGGATGTTGTCTGTTTACAGCATGTTTACAGTCGTATTTTTACAAGCTTCATGTGTTTGAGTGTGTCAAGTCAAATAGGCGTCCCAAAGCTTAGCGTAGGCCTTAATAGTATGAGAACGTGTAGCCTTCGTTGACTGTGCGTTTTCGGCTTAAACTTCGTAACTTTACCTCTGGTTATATTTTGTCCCAAAACAAATAACCATTTACTATGCACATCCTCGGTTCATGCGGACCACTAATGCGCAACAGAAGTATCTACCTAGGGCGACATATCAAGGACCCACAAGAGATACAACTCCTCATTGCCCAAAGCATCTGGAAATTACTTACTGGACGCAACGGGCCTTTGCGGTGAGCTCTAAACAAAGGGCTGCCACGAAAGATCAGCAATGGTCGAAGTGGCAAACAAGGCCCATCTCAACCCCCCAATAATAATAACCTCGTACTGGAAAACAGTTGTACCATCACGGAATTTTATTGTTAGGTCATCCATTCATAATGACAGCGTCAAGTTACGAGAAAGAATAGACTTATCAATTAAAGTCCAGACTGAGAAATACTCGCGTTCGGGGATAAAGCTACCACACACACACACACACACACACATACATACACAGCACTTACACCAGCCAGCTATAACGGTTTAATAATTTATTAACAATAATGAATAATAAAAGAAATTTACTAGACCATTTTATTAATTTATTTCCAAGTAAAAAAACCGGTCAATACAAACATTTTGTTAGGTATATGTCGATTAATCCGTTTATTTCACCGAACATGAACCTTTGCGTCATGAATCGCTTCAGTATAGCCGTCGGGACTAGATGCAGACTTTGCAAGGACGTACGGACGCTCGACATATAACTAGTTCTTTGCTTTTGAGTTGAACACTCAAAAAGCTTAATTAACTTAATATTATGTGCGTTTTACCAACGTTAAGTCTAACAGATGACAATAATGGTTCGGTATTTTGTTAACGGACACAATTAAGTACACCTATAAGAAATGAATATTACAAGAAAAGAAAAAAACAGCTGTTCTATAAAATTGTATAATACTTAATACGACTAAAAAGATCTATAAATGCAAACTCTAAATGAGTATAGTAGAAAAAAATACATCCAAAGGAAAAGATTTTTATATAGCTCATTTCGTTCATAGTCTCTATCGTTTACACATATTTTGTTAACCTTATACCCTATGGTAATAATTAGACAAGTACAAAATGATATTTTATCCTTAAAAATATGTTTTCGTAGCCTAGGATTAAAGTCAGTTGTATATTTTCATTAATACAAGTAATAATAGTCGCCGCTGCGAGCCGGCGCGAAGCGCGCGCTCCGGTCGCCGGCCTGGTTAGGATTCGATTCGAATTAATTCAGCGCTCCATTCATCAGCACCTCACTACATAAATAACCCATATTACGTCGCATACACACACACTACTTACACAATTTTGTTACAAAATATCGTGTATGGAAGATCTACGCTAAAGGCTAACATATGTTACTTTCGTTTTCGATATGTTTTATTTTAAATAATGTCACATGTTCGAAATAATGGCACGCTTGAAGCCGAACCCCACTACCGTAACTAGTGCTAGTGATCGGTGTCCCGCGCGCGAGCGGCGGTCCGTCCGCGACACCTCCTAGTCTTAACCTAGCAGCTACTAACGTCATCTACTTCAACAATAACACTTAATTATTGTTACGTGAAGTCTCCAACTGTCACATAATTGAAATATCAAAAACACCTCATTCTAGCTAGTTCGTGACACTTAATTACGATCAATAAGAAATTCGTAGTCACAATAACGTTAACGGTGCACAATTCCTTGTTTCGACGACATGAGGTTAAGTAATACTTATTATTTATAATTTTGTAACAAAGCGTCGAGTGAACTACGAGTCTGATAAAGAAAATAATTTGGAAACAGCGTAGGGTAGACTAGTAAAGCTGATGAACATAAAAAAACTGGTGCCGCTTTAATTAGAAGCGATGATGAGGTGTACTATAGACACTGGAGGGGGGGTGTGGTCGGTTTTAAGGTGGGACGTAGGGGGGAGGTTTCCTGTAGGTGGGGGTGGCCTTGGGCCGCGGCGGCGTGCGCGAGGCGGCGAAGGGCGGCGGCGGCCGGTAGGGCGCGTCCTCGCCGCGGTAGTCGGGCGCCGGCGGCAGCAGCGGCGGCTTCTCCTCGCGCATGATCACGGGGCTCTTGTGCACGGGCTCCGAGTCGCCGCGCTCCTCCAGCTCGTCCTGGAAGATCACCGGGATGCCCTTGGACCGGAACGCCTGCCGTTCCTCGTCGTCGCCCACGCTCATTTTACCTGTAATATTGAACAGTGTTAACGCTAACTTTTATTTTTGTACGCTATCGTTTCTACTCCCTGTTGCGAGTGAACTAAATTGCGTTAGCATTCGCTGATGAGTCCTAAGTGTCATAGTCGCCGGTGAGAAGCCTAATACATCAATTCATTTTGTTTAAATTAGAATCCATGGACAAATAATAATAAAAGTGAAACTACATGTTCTTAGCCTACATTGCTTACCACAGGATCTAAGATAAAAATAAAGAGCTCTTCTTTCATTTCGATATGGCGCGTTCTTTTTATTTAATCAACAACATATACAGCGTGTTCTGCTACCAACTTCTAGGGCTATGAGAGTATGTTCCCCGATTAAGTAATATAAATAAATAAATAAAATAAATAAATATAGCAAGTGCCAAACAAACTCCAATACGGATTGGAGTATCAGTCATATGAATTTTAAATTTGTGAAAATGTTGACGGTGTGCCTCAAAAACCATTATCCCGTGTTGAAAATAGCCTTTTACAACATTTACATTAACTAACTACAAACAATACAAATGACATGACTCTGTTCATCGTCAAACATTGCCCCGAACCATGAAAAGAAGCATACAAAAACTGCTATTCTTGAGGAGTTGGCATAACCGTCTTATTTTTTGGAATGAACCATACAACATTTTGTATTGTATACCGTCAGTCTGCGAATTTTTGTATTAGGTTCGGACTCAATGTATAAGTCACACTGCCAAATATGGTAATCCTCCCTTGACAGGAGAATCACGGTTCGATCGCGAACTCAAAGCGTCACGAGACTTCGAATATTTCGATATCATTGAAATTTTGACTCGACGACTTCTGTCACCAAAAATATGATACGTTGCACAGGTTCTAAAAACTCAGAGATGCGGCGTTGAACTTGCCTCTGCTTTAGATGCGCGAGCCTGTACTACATTATTCTAGCTTATTGAGTACCGCACATAAAGCAAAAACTAAACAAAAAAAATAGGCAAACAAGTAGTCAACACTAAATAGCGATCTTTTTAGGCGACCATAAATAAACAATATATGTTATTGAGCTAGCCGGATAATAGCTAGTAGTGAAAAGCAACTTTATCAATTTAAACACACGATAGATAAATAAATAACCACATTTCTAACTACACACTTCAATATAGCACAAAAAACAAGTGGTGACATAAAGAAAGTAATAAGACTGAATTTGCAGCAAATACCCCATCTATTTAAGCTGATTGGATACGTCAATGTGCATTACGATGGCTTTCGATAATTTTGCAAGAGTGTCGTAAGTGTTAAAAAATATCATCACCTGGTTATGCATCATTGCCACCCCCTAAATCGATTAAAATAAAAATTTAGCTACCAATCACATTCTATAAAATAGTATTTTGTAGCAAGATCTTCACTTACGCCTAATACACCGTTAGCCCACTGCAAGGCGGTGTGCGTAGCTAGAAATGGAACGGTCCCAATTTGAGTTTATTCCAAAGGAACGTTTGGAAGGTAGTCTATGTAACTTGCAATGGGCTTCTGGATAACGCGGTCAAATTGCGTTAGGCGTAAGAGAGACCCCAACATAATTATATGGCAAAACATACCAGTTCGTCGTCTCCTGTAGAGAACGCAGGCAATGATGCCAGCGATGAGCAGCATACAGACTATGACAACGGCCGGGATAACAAAGGTAACCAGGTATTCAGTGTATCCGGCCTCAGCCGCGCTGCCTGCTTTGCTATTGGCCACGTTCGACGACCCGGAAGGCGTTTGTGTTTTAGGAACAATCTTAGAGTTCTGTTCTGCGCACAACCCTTGCGGTATCAAGGTTATCGACATGACCTTTTCACTGTCGAATATTTGGTCGACGACTACTTTTAGAGCGCCGTCGTCGGCAATTATCATCTTGCGCAGATTCTCTATTTTCTCTTTTGGACAGTTGTCCATTGGCAAACTCGTGTTGTACCTGTGGACAAATTAAATTGAAAGGTTAACATTATGAGTACTGTTTTATTTTCTAAACGCTTCGAAATTTAATTTGGCTATAGATAGTTTGTTTTACGAGGTTATTCGGTTTTTCTACTGTACTCTAATCTGACATTTGTCACGAGTACCTACTAATATAAAGGTACCTACAGATAATAAAATAAAGACGCGAAAAAGTCTATGCTCTATGGCCTGTAAAACAATTATTATTAAGGCTAACCGTGCAATTAATTTTAATTATATACGCGGTCAAAAAATTATTAATTATTAATTTAACAATCTAATAAAAATTAAAGACGCATTCGTTCTGATTGTGAGAGTACGTGGCTTGTGACTGGTCGGCAAATAAATAATTTGTCGGCCAATCACAACCAAGGATATGATGTCATGGCTGGATCGTGTGCTAATTGAATATTTGTAAAAATATTTTTTGTTAAAATAGTAAAGATTTGTAATTTATTTTTCTTAGTACTTTCCACGAAATTATAAAAATTAAAATAAAAAACAGAACTATTTGTGAATAAAGGACGTGCCATTATAGCTTTTAATATTTTGCCGCTTTGGCAGCGCACACGAATGTAGTTAAAACACCTGTCGCAAGATTTGAAACATATAATATATATATATATATATATACATATATACTCGTAAAACAAACGTTTCGCCGCACACGCTTCATTGGTTGGATTACTGGGTTTAAAAGTACTAAAGAGGAAAATGTGATTTATACCGGAAGCATATAAGATAATTACAATTAGAATAAAATGCTTACCAAATAATAGTAGTGGAATCGGTAATATTCCGGATCCTGATACTCTTGGTATCCTTGTCCTCGAACAAGGTTGCCAGTTTCTCGACGATCTTCCTCTTGTTGTTGGCGTTCTCAGCCAGCATCTCGATGGGATATTCAAGCGACATTTGGAACTCTACGGTCGGTCGGATCGTGGGAGCCTTCACTACTTCAACTATCAAGCTGTCGTATGCGCTCTTCTTGCTCGAGTCCTCTGCGATCTGTAAAGAGCCAGTGTCTTTAACAGTTACAGATTAGATAACAATATCTAATAATTACTATAAAAATACAATTGGACAACAAAGCTGAGTAGAAAAATCGGTCCAAAATCATAAAAATGAACTGCAGCATCATTTTTCTCAAGAAGTGAAATTCACAAGAAGATAACGCTGCATTATTACATCTCCTTTTATCCTGTCCACGACTTTAGGCGGCAGCAATGGATGGTAAGCGGCAAAAACAAACGCGTAGAGATGTATGAAGCCTATGATTTACTTCTTCTGCTCACTGCCCCACGGCAACGCATCGCTGTATGACCAAAGTATAGCCATCCACCATGACCATGTTGCGGCTAAATGTATGAGTGGCCTCTGCTAGCATAATTTCCACCCACTGCAAGGTTAAGGCCTCTACATTTTCACGCCCAGTCCAAATCATACGTCATTAGGCTACCGAGTTGATTGTCTGCCCATTGATATTCGACCTTCTTGGCCATCACTCTGTTACCGCCTTCGATCACCTACCATCGTTACGCCTAGCTAAGTGTCTCCCGCTCATTCTCACTTCAGTAGAATCAGTGGCAACAAATTAAAGTTGCGCAACGGGCCACGAAGTTCTTGCATGTTGAACATTGCATTCACCGAATATGCAGATCAGGCGCAGAACTAAAGTTGAGAGACTATAATCTACATTAATACTATAGAGTAAAGATTTGTATTTTTGTATGTTTGTAACGAATAAACTCAAAAACAATGGGACCGATTTCAAAAATTCTTTCACTATTAGAATGCTACATTATTCCTAAGTAACATAGGCTACTTTTTAACCCGGAAAAATAAACGGTTTCCGTGGGATGACAAAAATACGAATTCTACGTGGACGAAGTCGCTGGCAGAAACTAGTATTAAATAATTTATTACCAGCTGATAGTGTTTAACGCCGACGTCACTAGCGGACGGCAGTCCATAGAATTCCTGGTTGCGCGAGTCGAACTGAAGCCAATGTGATGCGGGTAGCGCCGAGCGGTCCATATAGCGCAGGGAGAGGGCTAGGTTGCGCGTGCCGCCGTCTTCAGGGTCGAAGAATGTGTCCTGGAATGGTACAATCACTTGAGAATACGTATATCTGTGCCTGTCACAATGATAAACTAATTACAAATTTTAACAGTATAAGGCATTTTTTTCTGACAAAACGAACGGTAGGTCGAACGTGCTCACTCTGTAATATTCATTCGCCCGTAGCCCAATCTTATGGGAAATCCCGCCAAGTGGAGCCCGTTGATGTATTTACTTGTTGGTTTAAACTTTAAACTGAGAAGTGCGCTGCCACTATGACGTATAAAAAGAGTAGATACAAAATTGTCAGGGATAATATTGTAAGCAAGCAATCCTGGCAATCTTGCACATTCAGGTTAAAGAGTACAAATTGGTTAAATTGGTATATTTTTTACGTGAGGACAACAAACGGTCAGACGGCCGTTCTTTGACTGTATTAAGTAAAAAACGTGACCTGTCCTTTTTGAGACCATACTCGTTTGAGCATCAATAATCCTGAATTATAATTGAAATGAGCAGGGTAGGTGAAGATGTAGGAGAGAGCGACTGACCTCGGGCACTTTGTAGAGCAGCAGGTGTCCCACGGTGGCGGTGAGCATGTCGACCTGGTTCCGGGTGACGGGCGGGTAGGTGTCGGGCGCGCGCGTGGCGGGCGCGGCGGCCGCGCAGCCGCCCGAGCCGCGCCAGCGCACGCCGCTCACGGCCAGCTCGGGGGACATGGCGCGCGTCAGCCGCTCCGACGGCAGGTGAGAGTCCACCGACGTTTCCAATACCTGGAGTTACACACGATTTCAGTCTCATTATTTTGACACGTTTAGACTAATCGGTAGTGACCAGTGATCGGATCTAGGATGCAATTTGAGGTGATCGACCTCAAACGTTATGCTTAACATGGATGTGACTCGGGATTTCCCGGGATTTTGGAAATGGGTTATTGTTAACTTTTGTCGAGAGTTAAACTAAATAAACAAAATGAAAATGTTCGCTATCTATAATAAGTAATTTATTTTACATATACTTTTAAAAAGTACCTACTGTATTTTTTTGTTGTTATTATCATTTGTTAATTTTATAGTGTTAACTACTTAAAATTAAAAATAATTTACCTTTTTATAAAGGTAGGTAACAAAAAGACTCACGGGATTGTAATTCATATCCATGTCAAAATAATGAACTTAAACCCCGGGAAATTGCATCCTAAATCCGATCACTGTTAGTGACCCTGCCTACGAAGTTAGCGGTTTCGATGAGCGCGAGTATTTGTTTTCGAATGTCTGTATGTAAGTATGTATTACTCTATATAAGTATGTTTATAGTTGTCTAGTAACACTGTGGATACTTTAATTTTCTTCATTATATTAAAAAGTACATCAACAACACACATACTAAACACTTAAAAATTATATTTAAAATTTATATTTTGTCCGGTATATACAACAATAACGGAGTACATAATTTTCACAATTAAAATATAAATATTTTTAAATTTAACAGAAACGTCTGTTTACGAAATCACAATTATGTTATGCATAAAAAAATGCTACGATGATGTAAATAATATTCAGACCGGATAACTAAGATTAAGTACAAAAAAAAACTATTAAAGTACAATAGCAAATTAAAAATTTAAGGAAGAAGAAGAAACAATAAAATAGTACTAATAATGGTATTGCCGCTTGTTGTTATTGTTTTTCTTTGGCAAGATTTTGGTTTTGTACGTCTTGAACCGATCATGAAATATGTCAACAGAATCATTTCCGCTTACAAAGGCATTGCAGTCATTACAGACTATTCGAGATGGGTCGCCTAGGATAATTACGGGGCGTCGACTACAAGACATTCTCAAGGAGTTCGCTACTCTTTATCTGTCTATTTACCACCTTATAAAGAAAATATAGGCCCAGCATGTTTTCGCCGATCGTGTAACCTGCTAATGTTAAATTTAAACTCTGATTCATAATTCTGTACATTTTCAAATGATCAGCATAGAGTGAATATTTACAGTATTTTATTTGGTTTGTAATGTCATTTATAAATATGAAAAATTAAACTAGACCGAGATGTGATCCTTGGGGGACCCCAGAATCAGTTAGATACGTATTAGATGCAAAACCACTAACCGCAACGTTTTGTGGCCTACTTGTAAGATATGATCCGAACCACTTCAGCAGACTGTAACACACCCACCCCGTAATAACATAGTTTTCGAAGAAGAATTGCGTGATCTACTCTATCGAAAGCATTGCTGAAGTCAGTGTAGATGGTGTCAACTTGTGACCCCTTATCGACTACCTGACATAAATTTGAAAAAAAGGGGACGACATTAGTCTTCACTGAACGACCGGCTCTAAAGCCATGTTGATGGATGGAAAGGCAAGCATCAGCCAAATTTGACAATACATCCTGTATTATATGAGGCGTTCAAACCATTTTGAAAAACATGATAGAATTGAGATAGGCCGATAATTTTTGGCTATTGGATTCATCACCCTTTTAAAAAAACTGGTACAATTCGTGCTTTATTCCATGCACTAGGAAAACTGCCCACAGCAAGCGATTGATTAAACAATAGAGACAGAGGTAAGGACAAAGCTGGACCACAACGCTTTATAAATAAGGGTGGGATATCATCAGGCCTGGCTCCTGTTGTAATATCTAGTATACTACTATGTACAAGCTACGTACTATAGTATAGGCGTTGAGCTCAGTTTGGGACTAAATCATTTTTTGTGAGATCGTCCCCTTGGTATTTATATATTAATTTATTGCAGTTCTTTGGGTTAGCCCTATGTCCAGCAGTTGTCTTTTTTGGCTGAAACGATGATAACGATGATGATGATGAACCAATGCTCCTATAAAGACACAACGTTAAATTTAACAAACTTAGTCAGGGATTAGTCACATACAGCAGGAGAGGCTATAATATAAGAAATTGTCAGGTTCTAGGTGACAGCTAATGTCATAGTTGATTACTACCTGGTAACGCTACCGGAGAGAACTCACTCTACTTATTCCAACGCTGCGTAATCGATCGCTTTTTACGCTGCTTAAACATCATTGATAATGATACTTCCTTAAGTAATTTGAACACCCATGAAACTGTGAAACACTTGACAAAAGCAAGTCTTAAAAAAGTATTATTTAGTTAGAGCATCATAATATGACAATGCAGTAATAAAATAGGTAGAACATACCTCCATCAGCCTCTTAATATCTTCGACGGGACACGACGAATCCTTCGGCAGCGTGTCGTTAGTCCACACAAATTCACACGTATCTCCAGTTTTCGTGACATTGAGCACCGTTATGATGTGCATATCAGTGGCCAGGAGGTTGACAATGCCTTCTAAAGCGCGAATCTGCCAGTCGAGATCGTTGGTGTAGGTTTTGTTGAGTTTGAAGTTTATGACGAACTGGTGGTTGACCGTGCGCGCGCTCTTGGGGTGCTGCACGGTGATGTCCAACGGGGCCTGGGCGGTGCGTCCCTCGCTGTCTTGTGCTTCTACCATGAAGTTCCAGCGAGACACGTGCGTTTCCAGCGGCCTGTGATAAAGAAAAACCTCATGCTAGGAATAGTGTCGCTTTCTTGTTGTGCGGTAAAAACGTTATCTATCTATATACCTACCGTAAAATGTGCTTACTTTGCTCCCCCATGGGTAACTAAGCTCCATAGTAACTATTTCGTTTGTTACTTAAAAGTTAAGGTTGATGACAAATTTTCTAAAAATAATCGATGTATACATCCAGCCACGCAGTGAATGAAAGCAATAGAATGATTTACAATACAGATTACGTCAATTTAACCATGGAGCATAATTACCCGTGGGGGAGCAAAGTAGGCACATTTTACGGTATATAAAAGGCTAACCTGACTGACTAATATATCAACGCACAGCCGAAACTACTGTACCTAGAAACTTGAAATTTGGTACAGGGGTTCCTTGCATGATGTAAGTGAGCACTAAGAAAGGATTTTCCGAAAAACGACCTCCAAAGGGAAGAAATGGGGGGAGTAGCGGGAAACTAATTCTACGCGTACGAAGTCGCGGGCGTCCTCTAGTGTAATATAATGCCAGTAAAAGAAAATTAGTAATTACGTTAATTTGCCGATCAACTTGAACGTAATAAATAGCGTACTGTCCTAACGGCTACAATACTTATGCCCGTGCTTTAATAGACATAAAACACAAAAATACTACCGATATCATCCGCTGGAGTTGTAAGGCTAGATGTACAAGTTTTATTAACATTAAATGATTTGACTTGACTTGACTTGACTATTTTTCACACATTTGCTTTGCTTGGTCTTGATCATGATTGCTTTTTTAACAAGTTACGAAACATAAAACACGATTACTTACAATGCATATACTTCCAGGTTAGAAGGTAAGAACTGTATCCACGAATCGTTGCTAAGCTTAGTGCCTTCGGCCAAGTACATGCTGTAGGTGAAGTTTGCTTCATCTTCTGGCTCCGAGAACAGGGTAGATGGTATCATGTACCTGAAATAAGAAAATAAACTGCCTGAAATGTAGATCTAGATTTCATAATTTTCCTTACCTATATCAGCTGAAAGACGTTACAGTAAAACACAACTGATATGGCTTACCGATGTACCTGCGCAGATGACAAAATTTCGAAGCGCGGGAACCAATCAGCATGATCCGCGCGTTGCGCGTCTGTATTCTGTGCTATTATTGGTTATTAGTGACGCCATGTTAACGTGCGCCCAAGTGTCATTCAGTCAGCCGTGAGTGAGATGGAATAAATAGATGCAATTTAATTTGCACCATATAACTATTACGTACAAGTCTGATCGTGGGTTTTGATCGTGCTTTCGGAAATCATCGGAATCGTTGTTCGTGTCTGCGCGAACGAAGATTCACGCACGACACGCCGTATAAATTGTGTTCTACTGTAACTGCATAGGGCCGTCTTAAAGAATACTCCAATGACCGATCAAATTCCGTAATAAGCACGAGCTTATTCCGAGAAATCTTTACACCTCCAGATTTGATTAACAATGTCCAGTACATGTCGTTTACATAATTAGATGCACAGTCCGTGTGGTTACAAAACGCCGGAAAAAGATATAAAGTTTTAAACTTTATATTAGTTACCCGCGATTGAAAACTGAAAGCCGTTGGGGCGCGAAGTTCCTAGCGAGGTCCTATATTGGATCACCTACCTTATTAGGTCTTTAGAAACAAAAGACGTGTTTCAGTAATACAATGTTGATAATCATGACAAGCGGTTTTTATCGGTAAAACTTACTTGTTAATGATTCTGATTATATGGTGGTAAGTAAGCAAACACACTGAATAGTGGCAACACCGCTGCAATCATAGGTTTCGATGCTGGCAGAAATTACTAAGAACTAAGATATAAGGAAGGAAAGCGAGCTAGACCTCAGGGCCCCTGGCGACTGGCACTAATAACCTACCTGAATGCCTTTCCTGCAGTAGTAACGAACTTCTTCATATGATGTTTTAGCGTCGGAGCTTTCTTCGTGACTGCGGGCAATTCAAACGTTACGATCTCCGTGGTGCGCCCGAATATCGTGCTGCTTCGCTCACTGGATGAACCGTCATCCTGAAATACGTCACAATAAAAAGATGTAATGTTATCAAATTGTATTTCAGTCACATAAAGCAATTTTTATCCCTTTAAAAAGAGAGGCATTCATATATAAAGCTTTTGTCTGTCCGTCTATCATCGCCTCGGACTCGAAAGCATGAACTTGTGTCAATACATTTTTTTCATTTGAAAACTTTTATTTAGTTTTTGGTTGGCAAAATCAAAAGTGGCCTCGTCGGGGATTTTTTTATGTTTGCTTTTATTTATTACTTGTTTCTGATACAAAAACATTTATTCTTTATTTGCAGAGCCGGTCCAATTTTTTAAAATAAAACCGGGAAAATTTTGAATTTTGAAAAAGTTAGTGTTTGTTAATTAAATCGAAAATGCACCCAAATCACGCCTTGTTAAAACCCCAACGATCCCACTCTCATTCACTTACCACTCACCATGATCAGATGGATGGGACCATTTCAAACTCGCAACCGTGCACGGTCGACTAACCCACTAAGTGCATACATTTACCAGTAACTTTACACCCAGAAGTATATACTTACAAAAGAGTTTAACTACAGAAGTTTGTACTTTTCCCGGACAGCTATACAAACAGGTCATGGGCCCTATATGATATCGACGATTTACCAAATCGATCACCAACCTGCTTAGTGACCTCGGTCGGTTCGGTGTCGGGCGGCGACGTCGTGGTAGTGGTCGACGTGGTGGGGGGCGCGGCAGTGGTGGTGGTGGTGGTCGACGTGGTGGGGGTGGCGGTGGAGGCGGGCGCCGCTGTGGTCGACGTCGGGGTCGGCGCGGTGGGGGCCGGCGGGGGCGGCGCGGTCACCTCCGGTGTGGGCGACGGCGATGCGGACGTGCTCGATCCCGGCGTGGGAGGCACCTCGTTCGACGCGCGTATTATAACGGTTTGCTGAAAGTGCCATGCCGACGCTCACAAGATGTGCCGTGATGGGTGAGGACGGGCGAACAACGGGAAACCATCATAGAACCGATAAAGATATTGGTTCTTGAGGAATTGGACAATACGACTATAGTTTTAGACTTTTAGCCGTTTGAAATTGTGATGTTATCTTAACAAAATAATCTACTTTAGCCGTACACCTTAACAGAAACGCGAGGCTGCACCTGATGTGCTCCTATTTCGTTCCGTCCACCCCCGTCCACCTTGCGCTCCCCGGCTCTGTTAATGTGTAGGGCTATAACTAAAGTTCTTCACGAGTTTAATTTAATAATCGTTGTTCATACGTCATTTGATTAGTCAGTAAGTATTTACATGGAAATGGAAAACGTGTAAAGGCATTTCATATCTATTCTAATTGGTGTTAAGAACTCCATATCCACTCAAAAATAACATTAGTTGTCTACCGTGAAGGGTTAGGTAGGCAGGGTGTTAGAGAGGTGCACATACCGTTTCGGGTTCTGTAGAGGTGGATAGGATATCTGGCACAATGACGATGCGCTCGTCTTCGAAACGTCTCGGGGCTTGCAGCGTGTAGCTCACTCTGTTGGCTTCGGAGGCAGACTCGCCAGGCGAATAAGGAGTTATTTGCACTTTGGGTTCCATCTGAAGAATATTAAAAGAATTTAGCTTTAAATATTAATACATATATCAATAGTTGAATAATCATTATTATCCACTCAAGAAATTCTAAGTTCAAAATACTCATGCTAGTGCATTACTTTTATTCACTATGTGAAAAATTTATAGTTTATACTAATTGTTATTAGATTGCTGCTAACTGAGCCAGCTTATAACATCAGACCAGAGGCATTCTAAATCAAGCCGGTTTGCGGCATCGTCAACTAACGACTACTTCTAAAATATGGCTGATAGGCCAATAGTTGGACAAAAAAAAAGGTGTATAAGGAGGTTCAGGACAACAGGGTTAAAAAAAATGCTTGTTCAAAAAATGACAGAATTCATTGTTGTAAGTCAAATAATGAAAAAGAAACATGAATGATACCGCCAATTTTTTTTCTCATTTCTTTCTTGATTGTTGCTATGTTCTGTGAGAGTTGATATCTGGTGCAAATAATTATTCGAAAAAAAGCCCAGGCTTCATTAAAGTTTAAAAAAGACGAAAATAAAAACTTGAAGTGCTTGACCTCTTTTAAGCTTTTGTTGGGCTTTTAGTTTTTACCCGACTGCGTCAGAACGTATTTTTAAAACTTTACTGTTGCCTGGGCTTTAGAGTAATTATTTGCACCAGAAATCAACGCTCACGGAACCTAGTAACAGCCAAGATAAAAAAAAAATGGCGGTTTTATTCACGTTCCTTTTGAATTATTTGATTTTAAGCAATAAATTCTGTTTTTTTTTTTCGAAAATCAAAAAAACATTTTCATTATTAGGCCTGAATAAGTAGTAGGTACATGGCACCACCTATTTGCCATTTTGTCAAACCATGCGCCTAACACCTGTATACTCAATCAACTAAATCAGTGGATATAAATTACAATACAAAGATACATTAGGTAGGAATTCATATAGGTACTACTATTATGTATAGTATATAAAAGTTGCAACTGTTCTAAAAACATGCTGGACAATTTACTTCGACGAAATACACAGGAACACTAACTAATCATGCTGTTATAGGAGAACGTGACGTGATGTATTCGTATCAGTAAACAACGTCAGGACGAGGTACAGTCACATCGAGTGAATGTCGAGTCACTAACTTATAATTCTAAAATGGCCGCGTCAGCCCGACTACTACGTCGAGAAGATAAAAACGTCAAAAGATTAGTGCCTCAACAATAATTCACGTACTGGACGTCTGAACGAAAGCGAACAACATCGCATTAGCACACCATGCAAAACACAGATGCTGCCGAGCGGGTTACGACAAACCTCTGGAGGATACGTATTAGTAGTCGTGGGCTCGGAGGTGGTCTCTTCGGGGCTCGTCGCTTCCTCGGTAGTGGTGTCGGGGGGAGGGTCGGCCGGGGTCGGGGCGGGCGAGGGGGGCGGGGCGGGGGAGGTTAGCGGGGCGGGGGAGGGGGCGGGCGGGACGGGGGGCGGCGCGGGCGCGGGAGCGAGCGGGACGGAGGGCGGCGCGGGCGCGGCGTCGGTCTGAAACGTGTCGGTGGTGGTAGAGGGCGCCGCGCCGTGGTGGTGGCGGTGGGGGTGCGGGGCCGGGGGCGGGGGGGGCTCCACCTGGCGCGCCCATACACACCTGGTTAGTACTGCCAAGGGCCACCATACACACCGACACACCAAGCGAGCGTTGTGTGACATTACTGCGTACGAGCGTGCGACACCGCCCGATGCGGTTTCAAATTTGTGCTCCGAGTGTTTTACTCCTTCGGGAGAGCTGATTGCGAAACATGGCTGAAGCGTTTTTGTTAATAACACACAAAGCTCACCTGTTAGATATGTTCGGTTGTTAGTTTATATTATATTGTAGTTTAAACTATATGTTTATCGATGTGATGTAATGTAATGCATGAATGATATAGTATGGTATCTGAGATGATGACCTGCGATATAAGGCAGGATTTGTTAGCATATTAGGTAATTGTTATAGACCCGGAGGACACCGCCGTTAACCCTATCTGATCGAGTACCAACAGATCACAGTTCCTGTGGGAAGAAGAACGAAAAATAACTCGTAAAATAATTGATCTGCACAAGTTTGAAAAAGGAAAGAGTTAATTGTCTCTTTAATGTCTTTGAAAATGGCAGGTAAAAGCGCAATGATGTCAACAAATCGAGGAAGTCCATTTTAACCTATTCTAAATCAGGCAGGTACTAAGCTGGTTTAAGCACGGAGACGAAAGGTGGCTATTGGAACTCCTCAATGGCTTAAAGTAGATCCGTCAAGTTAAGATTCGTTAAACTCGTCTTACAATAACAAACAAAAGTGTGTTATCAATTAGTAATTAATTATTATTATCTTATTATAAGTTATGTTTCGTCCTTCTTCTCATTCTTACTGTTGTCTGCTAGTACTCGTTTAGTAGACTAGGCCCAAAACTAGAAAACGAGTCTCTACACAATGTAACAGTTGGTGTTACAACGTTATTAGAGAGTTTTGACCCTGCAGAATACGGATCTGCATGTCGCCATACCGAAATTTGAACCGGAAGTACGGTACACCGGAAAAGGTGCAGCCCATACAAAATTATCCGTCGTACATTTAGTAAATCGTTGCTCCGGTAAACTAAAAGAGATCGGATTGTTATGGTTTTTTGATATGTTGTAAAGGACAATATAGTCATGATAACCCAAATTTTTCGTCCCTCCAGCTCTGTATCTTTTCCCACCATCTTGGAAAAACTGTCACTTTTTTCTGCTTTTTGCTTACTGCTTTACTGTCGTTGATTCTGGTGCTAATTATCGTTCTGCAATATTGTAGAATACAAAATTTGCTAAAAGTTTTGGGTTCAAAGATTTTTCCACGATCCCTAAGATATGAAATCGTCCATGGGGAGACAGTGTTAAAAATTGCTACTTTTTTCTAGATTTTCTCACCTATTTACGTTTTAGTGCAGTTTAGTGCAATCTCTAGTTCAGCAATATTGTAGATCACAAAATTTGCTAGAGGTTTTGGCTTGAAAAATGTTTTACTTCTTCAAACATGATCCTAGTCTAAAGGTAGGGTTATCAACGATGTCTTCTAGGTCTATTAGGGAGTTCGCCTACGACTTAATACAGCGATACTCTACAAACATACATGACATCATAAACGAAAAGAAAGTGGAGGGCGGTATCGATGTTACATAGAGACTGTATCGATGCTAAATCGCATCGTGTGTCGATGACGTTCGTGTAAGAAATCTACGTTTGCCATGTAACACGATCTTGGATAACTCCGTTTGTTCCGTGGGTATTTTACTACAAATCCTACCGTATCGCCACAAAAAGTCGTAATTATAAAAGTTTGTTGGTGATTGTGAATGGTTATGTAGACGAAATTTAGACAGGAACTTGTATGAAAGTATTTGATTCGATTTTTGTATCCGGTTTAAAACTGAATCAATAACCAGATTAATAATTAAAAGTCTTTACCCCCGAAACATTCAGGAAAATGTTAGTTAGTAAAATGTATATGTGTATTCGTACAGAGATGCCCAGTACTAATACAGGGATTGGAGACATTGCACGACAGTTGGTCTTAAATTCGATTATTATTTTCATTCAACATTCCATGCTAAATAATGTGTTTGGATATGGATGCTGCTATGGAAATGACGTGACAGATAAGTGCAAGATTCATTCCTCTCATTTTTACTCTACACGGGGGACGCTCATTGAAAAATAACTCCTGTCATCTTATATTTTTAAATAATACAAAACATTGTGTATAGACAGAGGTAAGAATTATTTTCCAATAAATTTGGTGGTGATGCATCGGAATATAATGCAAGGCTTGACGCAGTCTGCCTCGAACCTTACAAGAATGAGTCTCATTTGAGCTAAGGTGACACGGATAAAATTGAAATATAATTTTATAACTATGATTGGTTATAGCTAAGCGGTTTCAATTAGCTATAAGGAATCACAGTAAACAATAAATGAATTTTCACACATTAGTTCCCAACGCAAGCGTCACGGTAAGCATATCAATCCCGATCGCAATTGTGCAAAACTTTGTGACTGTGCGATTCCCTACCCCATATAGTTAAATAGCGTATTGGTCAATGGCTGTGAAACTCACTTTGTTCATATTTATTGGCCTTTGTAACATATTTCAATTTTGATATCATGAATGAACGGTAACGAGTCAACCATTAAACAATGCACATAACTCTACTCACGTGGCTTCATCGATGATGCTCGATACAAAATAAGAGGTCTCATTGATAAAAATTGTCACCAAACAAATCAGTGAATTACAAAATTGTATGCCTTCATATAACCAAAAGTTACAAGACCAAACGAATGAATTAAATGATAATTATGAAGTTTTTAGTACAGCTGTTTAAACGTTTAATAGTCTCTAGACCCAATTATGTCCGTATAATACTCACAAGTTCCTCCGTTGCTGTTTAAAATAGACTCTACTAGGTATGCAAGTGAACAGCGATACGTAGTAGGATCGGTGAATACTAAGTTGAAGTATATGGTAAAGTGTAGTTACCAGCTCGGGTCCGCGAATGTCGACGTCGGTGTAGAAGTCGCCGTCGTCCTCGTCGTCGAAGCTGCCGCTGTGGTCGGGCTCGTCGTCGTCGTCGTAGTCGTAGGCGCCCGACCCGTCGTCCAGCTCTGACGGCGACTGGGGGAAATATGATACATCGTTGGATGTAACAAATTCACTAATCACAACAGCTAACATTTTTATTTTTGCACGATATCAAATAGAAATAGCGCTTTATGGCGCTTTAGATATTTTACATTATTGTCATAGTAAAAAGCTGTATCTAATGAATAATTAACACGGATTAGACGCAGTTAGACCTAGATCAGATCTGAGGCACTTTGACCTTATGGGATCTTTTGTGAAATACATAACACGTTTAGGGGAATGTGATGGTTTCCTTAAGTGTAAAAGTATCAGTTACCTGAAGTAAGTGGAGTAGCCAACTCCACAATTCGAGTCACTAGGCGACCAACGCTTCTCGACAGGTAACAGTCCAGAGCCTCTATTCAACACGGTAAAACCATAATGCTTTTGACGTGTTATATTATGTTATCGTTTCTCACAACTTGACATAAATAAGCGTTATCAACACGTTGACAATACGGAAACACTTCAAAAGCAATAAGGTTTTGCCGTTTGGAATCCAAGCCCAGGCTGGTAACAATTTGTAGACTATCATTGCGAACATGACAGTGTAAAGTAATTCTGGTGTAACGATTACGCAGCATATCCTCCTCACCTGTCTCTTGAGCCTGGGCACGGGCTTGACCGCCGTGAGCCGCCAGCCGATGACTGGCAGCCGCACGAGGTGCGCGAGAGTGCCGTCCCGAGCCTGCTCGCGCAACCCCGCTACAAGAACCTTGTGACGCGCCCATAGCTTCTCGCCGCAACCCACCTACAAGACAATATAAAGGAAATGTTAATTTGGCACTTCACTTGGGTGTAATTTGGTAAATAATTTCATTGCATATTTTTCGTTCGGTATGACAAATGTGAGATGAAAAATCAAAATTTGGCAATTTGGCCGCCATTACAAGCAGGTCCTAGGTTTTGTTACAAATTGCATCCAAAAGTTACACTTAAATGTTAATTTGTTTACAATGATTGATGCCAAACCAACAAAAAGGACAAATGTACTCGTATCTTGGTCGATATTCAAAAAATGAAATATATGTCTAAATCCGTTTAATTTCTAAATGTGTCTAAACAGTTATTGCGTTATGAACTTATGAGGCACCATATGTTAGGTGACATAATATCAAACTGACGTGTAGATACTATCTAACCATAATCTAAGACTCGTGAGTCTGAACGTACAAATAATATTTAAAACATGTCACAACAACACAATCGAGCATACCTCAATTCAATATTCTAAATTCTTGTCTAATTCAATATGGCTGAACTTTCTGAATTGCTGCCGCGTCTGCAATACTACCATTTGCTTAATAGATATCGGCTGTCTATCGCTGTAATACTTGCGGTCGCTTCTGACAGTATATTTGACACTCATGGTTTTTACGAGTACTGTACCTTGTACTAAGGGAATAGTAGTACCTATTGTAACTTGCTAAGACAGTTTGACTCACATTGAGATAGATGGCAGTGGTGGCGTCGCCGCGCCGGCGCTGTGAAGAGCCCACGCCGCTCATAAGGGCGGTCTGACCGCGCGCCGCCTCCTTGTAAGGCTCGATACGGAACTCATCCTGAAAATAAGTGTATAAATTTCAATTTAGCTTTACGTAAAAAAACCTTGCACTTTCACCAACTTATGGCTTTTCTCTTGAGGCGATTTTTTGCATACTGTACTGTACAGTAACGACAGTATAAAAGCATAGACCTTGTTACAGGCACCATGCACGGTGGACAGAGGAAATGTCGTGTTTTGGCATTTTGACTTATTTGAATACGTAGATAGGTAGATAGGTAGGTAACTATTTGTACAACAGTTGCAGCTGCATTTTTTTTAATGATCCATCATGTCGGCATTTTCAATTGGCTTTCGTCTAATTTCACTAAGCAGGAAAAAACTTCCATGAAACAACTAACAAACTAACTATATACCCCATATAAAGTATCTTAAAATAAACTTAACGAGCGTAATGATTCGGTCGTTTAAATTGGAGTCCCTAATAGTCGCGTGCGGTGAGAGAAAGTGTTGACAAATAACGATCGAAGCGGCAATTACTTTCAATGATGGTTAATGAGATCGTTTAGACAGACCATTATGATCATGACGCGCTGTTTTCAATGAGAACATAAGCCTGTTAAATACTCGAGCAAGAGTAATAGCTGTAGAAATCAATGCTTGAGGACTTGGACAGATGTTTATGAAAACGGAGACAGCGGTGTCATCCATGTAGTCATATTGGGCACGGATTACCAAGCAAGCCTATTGAACAGATCTATTGAAATAAATCGTTTGATTGCTTGAGTTAATAGCTTAGAGGTATATGAAGATATTACGTATGTATCAGTGGGTGTCTTAAAATCTTAAGGCTGATATAATGATAATGTGCGAAAGTACAAGTATAAGTAGCTATTTTTGAAAAAGATAGTCAGGGTCGCCGTCATTGAAATCGATGAGGTGGACTATATATAAAATCCATAGGTCTAACTTGTAGGTGACTCTTCTCTGTAAATGTATTGAAGACAAAACAAAACACAAGTCTCATAAAATAGGGATGTACAAAGCCGATCCTTCGGATGACTGAGAAAAATAGGATAGATAAACAAAGTACCTAAAGATTAAAAACTATAAGAACCAAAAAATAATACAAAACAAAAATACACTAAATAAAAGTAAGTATTATACGTTGACTTGTGTTCTGTTTTTGTCTTCAATACATTTACAGAGAAGAGTCACCTAGAAGTTATACCAATGATTTTTATATATAGTTAAATAATTATGCATCAACGGTGTGGTCAAAAGATCACACACAACACGTCTACATACTCTTCGGTATTATTACGATGACTAACCCAGTCAAGGGCCATAAAGCTGGCAAGTTCCATGAGCGCGCGTATGCGCTGCCGCGGGGATATTTGCTGGAAGGCGCCGTCCACCAGGATTGACAGGACCAGACGGTTTTCGGAGCCGTGGCACGAACCATACTTCGACTGCGGTTTATCTTCAGCTTTCTTAACCTGGAATCAATGTTCAAAATTATATAGTACACTAAAATAGGTGTAGTAAGAACGAAAGCCACGACGACAATATTTTAGAACAAACGCAACGCACACACGCATTCAAACTAGGCCGCTATGGATTATTTATCAACGTTGGGACTGTCATACAAACTATAAAAAAAATAGAAATAAGGATAAACGATTTAAAAGTTTGCATTGATATTACATGTATTCATAACTTTGGATCCCACTTAACAATTATGACACTTTTGCCGCTTAGTATATAGTAACCTACCAGTCACACGTGATTCACATCTGTTTACTCACTGTGTCATTGCTTTCAGTGTATTAACACATCTATGAAATAAACACAATGAAATCGGAATTTAACAGGCATTGTTGTGCATTGTTCAATTCCTGTTCAGTTGCATGCAACAATTGTAAATAAGCATCTAAACTCAGAGTTAATTTATGAGCATTCATCCGCAACACAAATAATGCAGTCAGAAGTCAAATAATAGCGGTCGGGCTTCATTTGACTGACCCAGTTCCTTTGTCTGGCCAATACACACTAGCAGTCTCACTCCACTAATCGGGATGCTGCAAGCCTTTTATACTTTTCCCAATTAAATTCTTTACATACAGTCTATTTTTTTATTGTGAAATTGAGATGCAATTTAAATGTTACGCCATAATCCTGTTACATTTTGCAAAAGAAAGAAAAAGACCAGAATGTACCTCCTAATGTTCAAACATCACGATTTCCGTATTTGCTGTTTTAATCTATACCCGGTATGAAAGAAGGAGAAATCTACCCATTGAAATACCACGAGAGAAAATGTTGCCTGGTGCTGCAGAAGCTTCTACCTAGCTCACGCCTCGGGCCCGCGTCCAGTCAGCTAGTGTCATACCTCGATGGTGAAGGAGTCCGTGGCGCTGAGCCCGCGGGTGCGCCCGTGCGCGGTCACGGTGAAGGTATGCGCTCCGACGTCCTGTTGCTGCGGAACGCCACTGATCAGCCCGTGCTTCGAGTCCACGGCCAGCCAGCTCGGCGTGCGCCGCCCTTCTTCGCTACGGACCTGATCAACAAACCATCCTTAAACAGCAAAATACTAACATCCATATTTTTCTTAAACGTCAATGTTATGTAAAATCCGCACTACGGGTTCGCAATCAATTCTTTTATTCGATGTGACGGTGAATGTTTAATGAGAAAGATATATACATTTTGAAAAATTTGATTGGTCGTTTGCTGCTCGTCTTTTTTCTGTCGATTAAGTGGAAACGCACGCTTAGGGAATGTTTGCGATGAGATTTGAATGATGTCATTAGATATCTTATTGTTAATAAACCCGTCCATATACTTGCAGTCATTTCTTTGCATATACGACCGATCTTCTCGTACCTTTATATCCCTTTTCAGATCTACTGCCTGTGTTTTACAAGCGATATTCGGGTTATTCACACAGTGAAATTTTACGTGGGTACGCCAAAAAAGAACTACCTGCGACATGTCGTGACACTAGAGTAGGTATATTCGTTGACCAATTGCAGCAAGAACGAAGTGGCTTGAAGATTTCGTGCAGCAACAGTGTTTCAGAAATCATGTCCCGATACCAAGTTCCTGGCGGCGCGGCGTAAACGCAATAAATATTAATTTGTTTAACTCCAGAATGTAAGTTTAATTATAGAATTGAGTCAGAGTTTCGACTTCACTATCTTTGTTTGATTATTCTTTACAATTCGTTATTTATTAGGTACCTACTTCAGCACGATTTTGTGACTACCTAAACATATTATTTCCTTGTCGGGTATCGACCAGACGGGAAAATAAAAGGGAACTTGCGGTTAGATAATTTATAATTAATTACAGTACCTACCTTTATGTGCCGGTATTTAAATATTAATTGTTGTAATTGATTTCAAAACTAATTACAAATACGAATGCGGTTATATTGTGACCAGTATAATTTCATAAAATCATGCAGTCTTGAAACAGCATTAAAATCACTTAAAAAAGACTAATTAAATTTTACCAAATTGCCAATAACATTATTATACAATGTATAAGTAAATATATGTAAAATATACATATCTGTCCTACTTTTGGGCAAAAAGGTCTCTTCCTCGGATTGCCAACTCTGTCTGTTCTTAGCAAAATCTTTACAAAAATCGTTTCAGCGGTTTAGCTGTGAAGGCGAGACAAACAAACAAATAGAATTACATTCACATTTGTAATAAATATTAGTAAAACTCGCCAGTAGGAACTAACTAGAACTGCACCAGAGCTTACAAGTATAAAATGTAAAAGATAAAGCTTTAGAAAATACCAACTCAATTTCTCCGTTGATTCAACATCCTATTATAAAACATCCCTGCATTTGCACGAGCATAATTCACCGACCGTGAGCTACATTTGAATTTAAAATTGAATTGAACAAATTGAATTGAACAAATAGAATTGAGCAACGTACCTTATACGCTAGAACTTCGCCAGTGAATGCTTCTTTGGGTATTTCCATTCGGAACAAATGTCCCACGTAGGCCGACGTATCAGGAACACCCCATAACCTCTTTAGGCCATTTTTCGATATTTCTGAGTGGTTTGCTGTTAGTTCAACCTGAAAGAAAGAAGGGGGAAATACATTTTACGCAACTTCTGTGTGAAAAGACCTATAGTTTGTCTCCTGTCGTGGGGGAAACTTTGGATAGTTTTTGGAAGTAGTTTAAGAAAGTGCTTTGTTTATTTGAACAAATTGTTTTGTATATTTGTAAGGTAAACCAACTTGCTATTGAAATTTAAGTAAGTCATACAATTCAATCTAATATAGCTCGACGGCTTTGAAACTTAAAATGTCTAAAAAGATAAACTTTCTGATCGGCATCTCCAATTCCTTCATTCGCTTTTTTGATATTCTTTGAGAGGTTAACAATAATACTGTCACAAAGTGCCCGTCCGAGTCGTCAAGAGCTGTTAGTGCCGTTAAGACGTGTGAATTGACCACAACTGCATAATTAATTAAGGGCAAATCGGATATATTCTCTGCAATTGCCCTTCTTACCTCTTGGCAAGTGCTCAGCACGGGTGACAGGTTGGAGGAAGGTATTCTGCATCATTATGTCGGCTGAATACTAGATCCTCACGTGCCCTGCCACTAACTATTATTTGTATGATATTTGACCAAATAAGGCGTGTTGTCGGCACTAAATATGTTACATTAAATTATTGGCGTACCTGGAACTCCTCGCTGTTATCGAAGGCGAAGTCATCGTCATGCCTGCTTAGCGCCAGCGGACAAAGCAGCAGCAGCGCGCAAGCGACGAACCGCGCAGACCCCATTTCGGGTACCGTCTTTCATAAACACATTCTGTCGACAAAAATAACATTGTTTACTAAATATCCTGCGTGTTATTTTGCACTGGGTGAATAGGGTTTATACATAGTCAATTGGAAAAAAGGGCCATCACGTGGCTAGGTTTGCTCACGAGGTAAATTTCATTGCATTATTCAAAGATCCAAATTGTTATCAGTTTCCTACAGAGAAAATCAGTTTCATAATAAGAAAACTATAGATTGATGTGTTTATTGTAATCTAAAACATTCCTTGTAGGTACGCAGCCATTAGAGTCGCGATACAATCGAATTTTGGGGCGTTACAAACACGACCCAGTTCCTGGTTGTACAACTTAGCACACGAAATACAGATTATCTCTTCACTTTCGTGGAGTAGCAAATTGCAGGAATAAGAATATTAAGAACGTCGCGTCGATTTTCAACTGGTGGAAATAACCGTACGTTTTTAAGGAAAATAATGACATGCTAAATCGATGTAATCGCCATACCCTTATGCACGGTATCTTCTAGACATCAGGTTTAGTGTCTCTTGTCTTTGGCTAAATGTCTTAAAATGCAGAAGAGTTCGAGGAACCACACTAGACATAGTTTTGTTTCGCAACAAGGGCACCGACGCAATTTTTGCTCACTTTACCAGTTCAAATAAATATACAATCAAAGTTGGTATGAAAGTGTTATTTATTGTCAGCAGAATAAAAACTTTTTAAGTAACTTGTAATAAATTTACAAAGCAAGTAAGTCCATGAGCTCTTTGTTTTGGAACGTGTTGTTAAGTTAGCTAGTATTCTGAGGAGATTTGTATAGGTCGTAATAATAATAATGCAAGTTTATTTTCGCAAAATTAGCCCGATTGTAGTTGTTTACCTATACATAGACGATCTAATTCGGAAAGGGGAATCGCACTAACAATTTCCAGAATAGCTTAAAGACCAAATTTAAACTTTGTATATCACCAGCTTAGGCGTCTAAATTTGGTTTTAACCCAAAGTTTAAACAAAATAACAAAAGAAACCTACAAATTTTGTCCAACTAATAAACCTTTTTATCGACAATCGAATAAATTACATTGGTACATTATATCTACCTTTACTTGTGCGTTACAGTTACTAAAAGTATTGCTTTTTGTTCCGCATAATCCGATAAAAAAAATATGCAGAAAAGTTCTGTGATGGCTTTAAATCGTGACATAAACATATGACAATAAAGAATAAGACTACGACTATGATTATCAGTTCTTTTCTCTTTACTACTTACTCTACCGACAGATGCAAAAACTAACGAAGACTAAGTGCCTACTAACATATTAACGAATTTCGATATACGCAATAAAACGGGCGAAAGAGGAGACGGCGCGAACGGAAACGGGCCGGGTACTGTTACACAGTTAAAGAAGCGTGCTGGCGCATAATGATCGAACGCAAATAGAATGGGCTTTTGAGCGTCTTCCGCGGCGCGAGTGCATAGCGACGAGCGAAGACCGATGTGTACTTGCTGGAAACGTTTGATACGCACGCTTCAAATAGATTGCCGTATTTTTTCTTTGTTTTCGCTTCGATCTATCGATTCTCGGTCAGAACACAAAACTCGTTGGTTGTCAACAGGGTACGCCTCTTACACGGTTTGAGCTACGTCATTAGCTATTCAAGATCACAGATCATTGGTCAAAGTAAAGATGGCCTCGTATTAGTACCTTATCTTTAAGAGATAGAGTCCTGTTGGACACAGTTCAGTACTTTATGACCATTTTTTAACAGACCAAAAAAGAGCGCAGGTTATCAATTCATCGGTATCTTTTTGTGCATTAAGAAAGCTGTTAAACGTTGTGGGTCGGGCGATCCTGGTCCTCTTAAAATCATGTGTTTTATTTAACCAGCGGCGCAACAAAACCAGCGCCTAGGCATCGATTTTTAACCCCTGACGCAAAAAGAAGGTTTTATAAGTTTAACGTATGTATGTGCGTCTGTTTAACTGTGATGTCATCATCGTAGCTCTGGAAAGGATGGACCGATTCGGACGCAGTTTTTATTTTGGCCAACAACTGTAAGAAGGATTTAACTTCACTTTATAGGTAAGTACTCTTTTCCGCTATCGCTTCGGCCTCAAGCTTATACGATGCGTTCCACAGCACGCTGTCGCAAACCCACTTCAGGGAATACTTTTATACATTCCTTTTAGTGCAATCGTGCGTTTAAACACTCAAAGAGTTCTATTTTTAAGGACCACGTCTTATACCGAATGCATTCACTTCACAGTTTATTCAGGATGTAACCTTAGTTTGACCCATCGTATAACGAAAATAATTTGATGTAGATTTCCTTAAAGAAATGTTGGCTAAAAAGTCAAGACATGATTAATGACGCGAAACAAGAAAGATAAATGCCGTTGAAGCACGAACCGACTCCGCGATGTTATGGAAAAATGAAACAGAAAAATATTATTTAACTAAGCAATATTATTGCCTACATTACAAAAAGATTTCTCCACAATCAAACGTCCTGTGAATAGCAGACCCACTCCAATTATTCTCAACAATCCGGTCGTGAAAACATTTTGGAATTAATAAAATTGTGCCCTCCAATACCGTTAAGAGTAAGTTCTTGATGGGAAAAAGGACAATAAATAAATTATTTGAGACTAATGACGTATTAGAAAATGTACGTATTTCTTCGGGACCAGCAATTTGTCTGCGTTCAGAATGTCTTAATAAGGGACATGGACATGGACAATTGGACAACCTACCTATGATGTTTGTTGCCGTAATACCTACCTATAATGGTACAATTATTATTTGGGGTCATTGAGAAAATCTTTAAAGTATAACGTTACCAGCATAGAAAAAGGAAATAATACTCACACTGCTAGTTAGTCAGTATCAACTACAAAAAACTTGCTGATTTTGTTTCAATTTCATAGAAATTGTAATTAAGTTTATTTTAAAATGCAGGTATTTTGAGTTATTACTTTAATCTTGTAGTGCGTATTCGAATATTGTTTTATTACTTACAGGAAAGCATTTAGTAAGTACGTAGTTATGTACGTCTATTTAAATACGACGCGTTATTTCGTAAAATTAGTACTAATTGCTTTCAATTAGCCAGTAATGTTCATGACAACCAGACCAATTATCAAATAGCCTGTATCAATAGAATATGACCTATCTACAGTATTAAGTAGAGCAATTATGTTACCTATAAATGTATTTTAGTAAAAATACAAGCAGTTCGAAAAAGGGTGAGAGTTTCTACCTTATTGATTTCTTTATTTAAAGAGCGAAGAGATCCCTTGGGAAGCAAACGTCAGATTTTTCGGCAAACAAAATATGGCCGACTAAAATATAGAATGTTATTTCCAGGGAACTATCTTCTAATAAATACTTCCTAAGAAATTGTTTTCATCCTAATGAATCTGTTACCTGTAAAGATCATGGATGGGATAGTCAAAATCAAAATCGATGCAAATCCTAGTAAATCTTACTAACATCATAAAGGTAACAAAGTTTGTGAGGATTTGTATGTTTGGATGTCTGTATTTTCAATACGTACAGATAATTAATGCACAGGATTAGAAAAAAGGATATTATTTGTCCCGTAAGTTTGTTAGTCCCCGAAGAAAAGACGATAGATGAGTTCTACGCGGACGGAGTAACATGCACAATTCTAGTTGTTGCATTCATGTGAACAAGAATTTAATAATAGTAATAGCATCGTAAACTAAACAGTATATACTTAAATACGATTTAATAGGGACATTATTTTTTAATTACTTAAATGAATAATAAATATGACTAAAATTGGTTTTAAATTACACATGCGTACAAAAGTTGCAAGTAAGTAACCTACTTTTCTGTTCTAATATAAAATTGCCAAGTCATTCGTAGCTCAATTTGCTCATCGAACAGTATTCAACGCGCAATATTTAAATATTTGAATAAAAACGCTGATGTATGGCTAATCTATTATTTTATTTTTAATGGTAATAAGGGAAAAATGTCATTAGTTGAAGTAGCTACCTAATATTAATATGTAAAATTATTTTGTTACGGATTGTATAATGATTGAACAATTGCTATACTAAGAAAAGAGATATTGAGGTAGGTACGACAACCTCTGTACATTAAGATAAACTTGTCTACAGAAATAAGTCATAGTACGCAATATCAATAAGTGTAAAAGCGTATTTGTTTAATCTTTTCACTTCTTTCTTGCACAAAGATAGTTGAGGACCGGAGGCTATAATTATACTCTTAGATAAGGGGCATTACGCGAATATATTCGCAGCCAAACGCAAAGTAAGTTATTTTAAATTATCCAAGAAAAACAGACAAATTAATGAATTTACCAAAACGTACCGAGACATCTTAACAAATACCGTCCGCTAACTTATGATTATAAAATTAGATGAGTTATAAATTTTGGTTAAAGCGGAATTGTTAGCGTGTTACAATCAGACGGTTCTCAAAGCGTGCCCTTGAGTTGCCCGGGTACGCGGAGGGTTAGCACAATAGACCTTTCCCCCGGCCAAATCTCCTGTCTACCGCATACATACTTATGCCTACACCCTACAACTTTTGTCAACATACAGCTTTCACTTACGACTTGGCCCCGGGGAAAAAGTTAGGGTGACATCTTGAGGGTACCTAATACCGACTCAGCGCGGCGTGGCGAATTTTTGTAAGCTTCAATTAAATTAATTCATAATGGATTGAAGATAAAATTGTTTAATGCTTCCAGTCCATAAATGTTTTTCCAGCCTGAATATCTTTACTTATTTCAAGAATTATTCAAGTAATTCAAGATAATTCAATAATCAAAACGCTCAAGGCACAAAACTAGATTACTGCGAGGTTTTTATTGAATACTCATCCAATTTCCATGTAAGAAGAGAACTTGACAATCGAGAAATAATTTACAAAGACGACGCAAAAGCTCGTTAATACGTATTTTATCAAGTTAAAAAGAATTGCGGAGAAGTTAGGGGAGCGTCGCAAGGACTTAATCGAAAAATGTTCAAAAGGAAACTTCGAGCCCTCGTATTTGGGGAACAATTACGGGAAAGTTTTTAAATGTGTTGAATCTGAATAAGACATTAGTGGATAAACAGCTGCTCCGAAGATACATTGGCAAATCGAAATTGTTTGTCTTAACGTATTACTTCAAAGGGTTGGCAAACTTAACGTAATAATGGGGGAATGATCAGATAAATGTATAGAGGCAAAGTAATTATGTTGGTGTCGCAAAGGGAATGTTGCCGGCTGGGTCCCGAGCGCCGCAGAACGACGGGTATGAGGGTAGGGTAGAACATTTCGCCACGAATTTAGGTCAGCTGGTAATCAGGCTCGTCATAACCTGAATAATTCACGACTTGACTACGGCATCTGATTGGAGAGTGCGCCATGTCCGACGCGGCCAGTCAATCGCAAAATTAACAAGTGCGGATTGATCAAGTCTGTGATTTGGAAATTTTCAAGTTTTCAATTTCTACAGTTCGTGAACGATAATCGATTTTTGGTTGTTTTGCTTTTTACGAAACAATTAATCGTTATAAAATGTTTTTCGGATTTTAATACACAAAGACGCCCACTACTTAATTTTACGTACATTAACGCAATCATTCAACTTTAAACCTTTTCTCTATTCTTATTGGTTATTCTCTGTTAACCATGAGGTTAACTGGCAAAGAATGCATTTAGGCATTAATTCCGCCATTTGTACTTTTTTACATTTATTTGTATTGAGCAAAGAAATTTAAATAAACTCGTGGGGCACGTCGTTTTATATTATAAAAGACAATTTTTACCCTGAAATAGTCCGAAAACGGAATAAGCACTCTCAACAACTAAAGAGTGCTCTAACTCTAGTCTACTGCGTTTATTTAAAATATGTCAGTATTTTCCATTCCAATAAACTTTAGAAAAGCTAAGTCTCGACATTTCATTTTAAACGAGAAATTTCAGCAACGAGACGGAACTCTGAGAAATCTTTTCCTCAATACTGGGATCTAAGGAGATATTTTTCTCTAATTCGAAGAAACGAAACAGGATGGCAGGTGATTAACAGATATATCAAACATATAGAGACGATATGGTAACGATGAGGATGTTTACAAAGAAATCTGTTGAAGCGTTGAAAATAAACTTAAAAAAAACCGATGACGTAGACTGACGGATGGGTGCAACGCAAATAAGGGCTTCCGCCATTTTTAACTTGTCCTATAAAGCCAGCCACAAGTGATATTTCAAGAAAGAATATCGTGGGGGCGGCGAAGAAAGAAGACGCAAGTCAATCTATTTCGACAGCGGAAGTCACGTGCTACTCTTGTGTATGCACCGAGCGCCCGCGTGCATCATAATGTCATAGTTCCCGGTATTGAGGTGCTATAAATATGCGTCGGTGTCGTACATTGTTGCAGTGCTTGTGGTCCATTTCAAACACATTTAATAAGTCACAGAGGTTGTCACTGTTAGGGAACTGTGGCTTTCCGATCAACTAACATTCAAATAGCAGAAATATTTTTGTGCGGTTATTGCTAAAGCCGGTGTTAGAGTATGCAAGCTTAGCCGAGTATAATAAAGGATCGACGGCCCACCCAGCCTGGCTTTGTGTGGCGTGTAAAGGGCAGAATGGGCATTGTTTCTGGAGCCCCATGAAGTGCTCAAAGCGTAAAAGGTGGTGTCCTCGAAATACACCTACACACACCTAAGGTCGAATTAGTAAACAAAACAGGCAGTTTTTAATTCAAATAACACATGAAAGCTGATGAACTAGTTCTACTTACAACGTAAAATAGACAAATGTGTGATTTTTGAACATCTGTAGAACAACGAATTCCGAAGATCGATTCACGTTTGTAAATGATTTTTGAGTAAGACAATAAATCTGTGCTTTTACACCAACAGTTCAGTTATAGACCAATTTTCTAGAAAATATTTTTCCTTGTTTTGTATCCACAAATTTGTTTTTCCAGGTAAGTGTGATTCATTATTATTCATAATGGATAAGTCAAATTTTTCACGTTTGTTTATTCACAAAAACAATTTTCGGGGTCGGAAGACTAATAGAATGTGTTTTCAACGTTTTTGAAAATTAATCAAAACGTTCCGAGAAGTTTAGACGTATAATCTTGTCTGTTTATTTGTGTAAGCAATTTAGAGCGAGACTTTACAAACGAGAAACAGAATAAACAGAGTATTATTTAATAGCCACATTATTCATAAACGCTCAATAAATATTTTAGCTAAAGTCCTTAATTTTATCTCAAGTTCAAATGCCTATAAAAGATAATGCCAAAGAACATTTTCAGCATAGGACAAAAGTTAGGTACTTTAGCTACGCATTTATGAATAAGAAGGAGGTTAAACTTAGTTAAAAAACACGGATATTTGATGACTTCACTATAACATTATATTGTTTTAGCCCAGACAAAATAACAGTATCTGATACATTCCACACTACTAACATTAAAGATATTGATACTTTGTCATCTAAAACTAATATTACATAAGTACCTATATAAAAATGTTTCTAGTCTCTAATTTCCTTTTTTCATTTGTTCTTCTTTCAAATAATATACAGGAACTACCGAGAAACTGAAACTTTTAAAAGATTTATCTTAGGGCTAATGCAGAAGATAACCTATTTCGGCCATAACTTTTTGAAGGCATACTTACCTACCTACCAATAAATGAATTCTACACCTACAAAGCCAAAGTTAATTAAGTGTAATACGTTCTTCTATTAAACAACTCTTTTAACGAGAAAGAAGTTTCAGTAGGGACGAGATACGTGCGATGATTAGAACACACCTGGGTCGTTAGACTAATAAGTTGGCGAACGTTAGGGGAGGGTTCAAGGTTTACGAGCGAGAACTTAATCGAGGTTCCTTACGACTTTTCCCAGTTTGCAGTGTTTATGTGGTTTTGAACAAAGAAAGCAGGAAACAGATCTGCTATTTGCTCAGAAAAGAAAAGTTTCACGTTTTATTAGGACGGACTCTAGTCCATGTTTAGTCATAGTTACTGAATGAATAATCTATATGTAATTGTTTTGGTTCCTTTGTCATAGTTTTCATAGGACAGATGTCAATCGCTTTACTGTAATAACAGAACCTGCCAATTCTGGGATCGTGAGCGAAACGTATCTACTCAGAAAAACGGGAAGATGGACTTGAAATTACTATTTTAATTATTTTCTAAATGACGGCACGGTTAGAGTTGGTTTGATAGTGTAGTGCAACATGCTACTTAATTAAACTCAGGGGTTTGGTTACAATACTTTCTTTCTTTTATTTCTGAAATAATGTCTAAGATGATACAATAGATGTGCCACGCACGCTGGCTTGGAAGCGACTCTCGAATCTTCTATACAAACAAACGGTCGCCGTTCCATTACAATTCATTACTTAAATTTAAAAGTAAATACGACATTTATAACAAAGAGTACAGAACAATAAGGTCCATTTTAAACACTACAACCTTATAGTACTACATTAGAGACCCTACCTACGAAGCAACCGGTCCTAGTCTCGATTGCGGGTAGGGGCAAATATTTGTGTGACGAGCGCGAGTATTTATTTCTGAGTCTTGAATGTTCTCTATGTATTTCTCTATACATATAAATAGTATATTTAATGTTGTACCCATAGTACAGTCACCAGCAATAATATATTATCCAACATTAGGCGCAAAAATATCTGACACGTCTTTATTACTAGAGGTATAAGAGCGTGTCAGATATTTTTGCGCCCAATGTTGGATAATATATTATTGCTGGTGACTGTACTAACCCAGAGGTTAGTTTGGGACTAGGTTAATTTGTGTGAGATATCCCTTAATATATTTTTTATTTCAACAAGACAGGTGCAGACATGCGAAAATGTGTTTTAAGGACTCTTATTCAGAAAATCTTAAAACACCACAAAAAAAGCATCATGTGTTGCCAGACTCCTTTGCTACACCTCTCGTATTATGTAAATGGTAGGTACTTTACGTCAGTATGGAAATTGTGTGGTTTCCACACAAAAGCAAAAACACATGAGAGCAGTATTTGCGCATGCTTTCTAAAAGCAATGTGTGTTGGTATAATATTTTCAGGTCGACGCAAATAAATGCTTACCTACGATTCCCTTACGCAAAGGTGGTCAGAGACCACTTATTTTCATTCTTATTTCTTCGAGACAGAGTAGTCGTACCAGTAGGTCCTAAATATTTTATGGCAATGATGGAACGGCGCATCTATTTTCGCCAATGTTGTCTTGTTTTGTTTTATACTCGTAAATTTTCGTCTGCGTCGAACTTTGGTTTATGACTGTAGACTGGCAAATGTGCTGTTTATTTAGTCACACCAACATCTCTGTGGTTTTAACAACACATGTTAGTCTGTTGATAAAACGACTCCTGGCTAAATGAAAATAACACCTATTATTATTTTATGGCCTAGATATATCACCCGTAACATTCTTGTTGGTTTACTCAAAACATATTTATGAAATGTAAATCTGCCTAGCATCCTCAAGTAATTCCCTTTAATTTTCTGATAAACAGTCTCACTTGCCACTCCTTTAAAAATAAATCTGATTGCGCGGCGTGTATGAAGCTGCCTGAACGACGGCATATTTATTTAGGCAAGTGCAGCAGACAGCGACTTGGGTCTAAGTAAAAGAGCCACACTTAACACAAACATCTCTAAAACGAAGGAAGCATGAATTGCGGGATATTTCCGCTCTCTAACCAGCAAATGAAAAGCGATCGTGTTTTAGCCGATTGAATGGAGCTGCAACTTTAGGGCACTTCCCCGGGGAGGCGGCTCAAATATCCTCAAATACTTGGCTTAAGCTTAATGCGAAAGCTCTAAAGGTTGTTTAGGTACATCAAGTGCAAAAGATAAAGGACATTCCTTTCATCTATTTACCAAGCGGAAAACGAAACATTAAGAATGCCAATTTACGTCGGAGTGACAATTACATAATAATCTACTTCATTTTCATTCTTTGATGTAGTCTGTCTTGTGTGTAAACCGATAGGTATGCTTGCATAATTATGTAATGTTATCAAAATTATCTTTCAGGACCTATAACGCATTTCAATTCAACGAAATATTTAATTTTGATGTCAGTTGGTTTGAAACAGCCTAAACCATTTCAGCATAATGCGTAAGGCTCCAACAATGTCCGTGCAAGGACACCATTTGTAATCTATCACCTCATGGTTTCTCATTAGTATGGGCAATAAATATGTCTTACGGGCACGACTTAATGCTTATCGCTTCGCTTTTACCCGTCCTGTCCTTACTTGCATAGCCTGCAGCCGCCGATGCCTTGTGATTTACGGGACGACGGCCCCAAAACACCTTTCTCTCTTTTGGGCGACGCATTTCGAGGAACAGCAATTTATTTGTTTGACTGAATCGATTTCATTATCACTGCGCATTAAACTTCTACCTGCATTTGGGATTGGTCGTGCATGGTTTCACTCAAGTAATTTTATATCTACCTGACGAACATGATAAAAAATGTTTGGCTTCTGCGACTGGATTCCCTTGTGCAATTTTATTTCCATTTTGAAATTAATCGAAAACTTATTGTGATCTTTCATGATTCGTAACGGAGAACTTGTCCTTGTAGGAATTTATATTGAACCGGGGCATAACTCATGACGATGCAGCACGATTAGGTACGTGTTTAAATGTGATAACTTAACAGAATCGCTAGTAGGGAGAGCTCGGCTGTCTAGCGTCTAGACGGGCACTAAACCCGTGGTTATATACGCACAGATTTGCATTAAACTAGGCTTATGTCGTGTGCTATCTCTACCCTTTTAGCTATTCATAATTTATAGCTAAGACCGTTAATTTTCTGGTTGTGTTCCCGTTCTGATCTCATGATAGAGCGTTATTCAGTTAGATTTAATTTACTTAAATGAATACAGGCATTTAAACGGCGAATCGTGCCTTTTCGTGTGCGAGTTAACTATAAATAGGATGAAAACCATGTAAGTTTTAGAAAATATATCTGATTAGTTCTTCCGGACCTTCGTTAATAAAGCAAGAAATAAAACAATTAAAATCCCTATCTGTTAACGCTCTAGAAAAGTTAGTTCTTTGAAGTTTTTGTAAGTCTTAACAACCTTTAGGTTGGAAGAATGCCAATCTTTTATAAGCATAGGCAGGCGCGTAGTTAAATAATGTATTTTTTAATATTCCGTATAATAGTTAACAACGGCTTTTTCCTGGTCAAAAAAACAAATGGCTAGTTTGACATAATTTAAACTTAATAACACCATTAACGCTATTAGACATTACTATCATGTTGTACGAACCTAACGTATGTGTTTAATTAATTAGTAAATGCATCAAGCGAAAAATGGCGCCAGTTTACAAAAGGTTTTGAGGCAGGCCGCGTTGGGAGAGAAGTACAGAGGCCCGTTTCACGAAGCTACAAGTTACAAATTACAAGCGGAAGTCTCCTTCTAACTCCTTTTGCTAGAAAGGGAGTTCCGCTTGTAATTTGTAACTTATTGCTTCGTGAAACGGGCCACAGGCGGTCTTTCTGCCTTGCCGAGGTAAGGGTGCCAGCTGTGAGATATTCCTGTAGTACTGGAAACTATACGAAACGGTATTTAAGCATCGAACTTGTTTGTATATCAAAATTAATCCAGGTTGTCCCAGCATTTTAACTAAGAAAAATCCATGTAATATAATATTTAATTATAATATGCGAAACACCACCCCGCGCTTCAAGACAGGCTTAGCCGATGTCTGGGAAAAGACTGCGAAGGGGTGTGATTCTCTCAAATACGGGGTCGGACGAACGAACGGGCGAATGTCGCAGCGGCGACTTTAAGTAGTCCCGTCAGAGCGAACAAAACACGTTTTAGCGCGTGCATTCTCATTACGCAGCCTTATACGTTCGATCTTATCGACAGAAGCCATGCTGCCAAATTGAAAATGCACGCGTTAAAATGTGTTTTGTTCGCTCTGACGGGACTACTTAAACTCGCCGCTGCGACAATCACTCGTTCGTTCGTCCGACCGCATTTTTGAGAATCACACTCCTGGGAGGAAGCTTTTGCACCGCAGTGCGGGAAACCATATTAGGCTAATTAATAATAATAATATTAATAATAGCATTTTACTCGCTTTGCATATTTTATCTCTACTTTTGTAACCACTTCAGCAATTTCAAACGCGCTGTTATCCATTTTCATTGTCTGAGAAACTTCAGAAGGTACTTTTACTCGTTAATTTCAATTTTAACAAGGAGTTTGGGGTCCATCGTCAGTATCGTCACGGGCTATTATCACACTTCCAACGCAGCGGCACTTTGTTTCTAATTTATTTAACGAAAGTTACGTCGCGTCATCGGTTTAGTCATATTGATATGATGATTTAATACATCGGAAATAATTTTAGGTGACTCGATATGAACGCAGAAGAAAATAAAGAGGAAATTTACGACATTTAAGTAATTATAAAGAGAAATTCGGTAATATCTTGTAAAAGAATGTTGAACAAGAGAAATTGTATTTAAATCTTTTCGTTATCCTATCTGTAGTCTGTCTTACAGAATTTAAGTTTACCAAATGCCTCATTCATCATTCATAAATCTTTCATCTTTTCTTTTCACCCACCTTGTTATATTAAAGCCGCGATGGACGGCGTTACAGGAACTAATTATTTGATCTGAAACAATATAAAAAAAATATTATAACAAATCGTATCAATAACAAATTAAAATTAGTCGACAAAACTTAAATCAAACAAGTTCTAGTTTTCCGTCAGTACCTAATAATAATATTCCGTTGAAACTTGAAACTTCATCCTCGGCCAAATCTGCTCATTCCTGACCCACTTCCAGAATTGATTCAACGGTCGACTGATCATAAAGTTGGTCATAAACAAACGCACCGTTATACCTCACGTCACGGTGGTGCTTGCGGTTTTGCAGAATTCGAAGTACGGTACTGCGAAACGTTCGGAATTTAGACTAAATTCACGGCAAAATGTTAGTCGAGTCGGGACAAATCAATGGAGTGTGGAAAGGCTCGGTTATATTTCAAAGAGATAGCCGCGCTCTTTTATGTACCAACCACCCTTATTTCTCTTTTACAGCGTTGGCTGTCAACTGTACCTACTGTATATGCACCCACAAAGTTTCAAAACACATATGTACACTTTAAAGTTACAAAGGAGCTTCTTTCACATCAAAAAACTGAGATCTTCTGAGAAATAAAATAGCAAACAATTTTAATTAACAGGGTCCCTACTACTTGATTAAACTTCTTAATGAGTAACATCAGCTAATTAGGCCTTTTCGACAAACTAATGACATTACTACAGCAACCAGCGTCACATAATTAAAGCCCGAGGGATGATAATATAGCCGTATATCGTAACTGTAAAAGTTTACTATATCGCAAATAAGGTGTTTAAAATCATTCAAATTGCTGAACGTCATCGCAAGTTTTTTTTTCAATGTCGTTTATGAACTACCAAAGATATATTACGTGTTTATATTGTAAGCTGTCACAAGGATCATCCGAAATGGACCCAGATGTTGTTAAACCTACTACAGAACTAAATGAAGAAGATATAAAACCTGCATTTTGTTTTGAACTGGGAATAAAAAAAGTTTTAAAAAACCGCCGGGCATTTCCGGAGTAAACTCCCAATGCCTCGATTCCCAACTACAGATATTGTTTTTAATTAGATAAAACACTAGCCGGTATTAGATCGGATGCAAAAGGCGGTCAGTACACAACACATTCCGCTAACAACATAGTTGTACGCTGCGGTACATACAGCGATTTGTTCCGAACTCCTCGCTCCCGACTAACGTTTAAAAGCTTTTCGTATATTCATTCCGAAACTTTCGCAATTCCCTTTGGTTGGCAGCTGGGCGAAATTTATGTAAAATGTCTTTTTGCACGTTTAGGTGTTAAGCAGTCTTTTTGTCAGAAACTTTGTTATTATTATCAGCCGTGATTTAAAATCGGAAATGGGAAACAAACTGTCGTTAAAAGGAAAACAATGTTTCATTTTTACCGCAAGTTTTTGATTTATGTTTGGGTGAATGATTTTAAACGTGTTCCGAAGGAAACTTAGTGTGTAGGTAGGCAGGGTAGGTATATGTGTACGTGTGTAGTGAAGTTTCCAACCAGCACTGACTAGAGTTAAAATTTCGGAGGCATGCCGCTAACATTATGGCCCGAATGGCCTCATCACATCTATCTAACATCCGTCCGACATATTAAAATCCTGATATATAGGATACCTATTATTATCATAATTTTGACATGATAGAAAAATATTTTATTATTATTATCTATTTCAGAATCCCAAATAGTCATTCCATTATTCCGATTTTAAACGGCGCCCGATGTCGTAAATTCTCTTTATGCATAACAACGTTAAAGTTTATCTATTTGGACACACACTTAATAATTCATCTAATTTTAACATTAACAGTTCTGGCTGGCTGTTACAACTCAACCTAACGCTTCTCACTACTTTCGTCGTCCCACCTAATTTGTGGTTAAGTTTGGAAGGACCGTATCGCACGATGTATTCGGAAAGAAGAGATTTTTGATTTTAATACTCGGTAATACATAATTCGGTCTCATATTTACCAATAAGCAATTAAATATTTCGAGATTAAAGAGTGTTTTCCCTAGGAATATTGAGCTGGTTAGATTTTTACGCTGTGAGAACATCTCGATAATTTCTATAAAATCTTAACTTTAAAATAATAACATTAAAAGGTAATATGCATTCAAAGCATTCCCGGATCCTGCCGCCTTCATCCGGTGCTCAGCGCGACCGCGACATACTATGTGATTTCCTCCTACGCTGATGTCGGTCGCTGACGTCGGTCGAGCGTACGAATATACACCATGTTCTATGAGATACCACACAGCGACGCTGAAGTCCGCGGCAGATTTATCATACGACGTTACGCTCGACCGACGTCAGCGACCGATGTCAGCGTAGGAGGAAATTCAGCCTTAATGTGAACCACCGACGGCCAACGTTCGCGCAAGTTAGTGGTATCTTCAGTGCGGCCACTGCGGCCCCCAATGCAATAAGAGCCATAGATCTGTGTAGGTCTATGGCATCCAAGCTCCTAAACGAATGGGCCGATTCGGGCTCGGGTTTTGTTAAAAGAAAGCTAGTTTAATTGCGATGGTTCTTAGCTAGGTTCATGAAAATCGGTGAGGTCGTTTAAGAAATATCAACTGTAAAAGTAGGGCCGCGATTATATCAGGGGTTTTCATCGAATTGATAGTTATACAAGATCGTTTCGGTAAAACATTTTGCGTTTATGTCAGTTCATTAACACGCAAGTGCAAAAGATCTCTAAGTAGGCAATTAAGCTCAATAACGCAACCGCAACATAATGAAATAGCTGCGTTGTTGTGGATGTGAGGTTTAATGAACGCTCCAGACTAACAGTCGGACTGACAGGCCGAGAGGGACGCCGCTATCTGATAGAATGAGAAAGTTATATAGGTACGCCTCCGTTCTAATAAGATGAACTGGCAGGCCAAAATCGGCCGGCGGACTGTTAGCCTGTGTTGCAGATCTAACACTGCCTGTACTGAAAATAGCTAAGGCAAATTATTTGCACAATAATGTAAGGTAAACGCGAGATGTCCAAGTTCGTTAATCGTAAGAGTTAATATAAAATACATCCCAAGCGGCGCTAATTATTGAGCCTGTGATTCTACGAAACAATATTAAATCGAAGAGAACACAGGCATACTTTGGGATTATTATGATGGAAATGTTTTTTTTAAACTCCATCTCATGTATATACCCGAGTTTCTAACAAATGAACATTGTCTTCTATTATTATTTTATTCATTATTATGAATGTATTTAGTTAACCACACAATCCTCATTTTATCTCCGAATGAGCATTTGTTTATAACTTTTCGATCTTATAAAATAAAGTCGTTATTCCAATAAAGTATTTTGTTTTATACTTGCTTCCATTTTCAATTGGGGATTTTGTGATTATACCTATATTGGAAACAATGGCTTTGTTCCATACGCAACTGAAGTAGAGCCGTCACTTCAAAAAATCTAATTAAAATTATTCTAGCATTGATAGCCTTAAGTGAATAAATATGTAAATATTTGATACGGCCAATTTATACATTATTATTTTATACATCTTTTGATTCCGCCGACACATTTCAAAATGTATGCCTACACACACCTAATGTCAAAATTCGTTGCTTAGAAAGCCTCTCTTAATGCAACGATACTAGCGCGATCCGCCCTCGCTTCGCTTGGGTTTACATGATCCTGAATTAGAACCTTCACTTTGAATCACTCTATCTATTGATAAAACCACATTAAAATCCGTTGCGAATGTTGAAAGATCTAAGCGTACATACAGAGGGACAGACGGCGGGAAGCGACTTTGTTTTATACTATGTAAAGATTATGGTAAGCTTATTTTTCGTGTATTTATTTATACTAAAAAAATTGGGGATTTGCCAACGAAAATTAAGTAACAATTCCCGTTTTGATTGTTAAAGGCGGTGAAAGTGTATTACAGCGCAACGTACAGTTAAGGACTTTAATTGTTATGCCAATATGGAACCCTGTCGCATAACGTTAATCATTAATTTAGGCGTAATTTCTTTCATGTGGTTTGACGCTGTCATTATGACAGGGTTCCATAGTGGCATAACAATTAAACTCCTTGATTGTAGGTACCTAACTTAGTAAATTTATTATATTTGGACCATAACTTGTTAACTTGTTCCATACGCGGTATTGCACCATAGTCGACGATTGGTCGTACATTTTATACGCAATAAAAATAACATTTTAATTTGCTGGTTTTATTGAGCCTGTACAAAGGTTGATCATTCCAATAAGTAACCAAGGCAGTGGCCATGATTCACGAGCGCATCTCATCACATGCTGACTCATTGTTTGTAAAACGGCTAAACGCTGCTTTTAGCAAGTTTACGTATGGGGCTTGGATTGGGCGTCAGGCGTGAACATGCTCGACCTGAGGGTAGGTATTTAGTGGATTTAATAATTAATATAAAGCAATCTTTAAAAAACCTGACTCCATTATTTGATATTGTCGTCAATATAGCTAATGTTTTTTTTAAGAACATTTGATAAAGTATTACAGCCTATGTCGCTTCCACAACCAAGATGAATCTAACGAGACCTCACTCTTCACAATCTGCCAAGTCTTTTAGGCTACATGAGGTTACAATGGAACGGACACGCAAACAAACATACGTGCGAAAAACTTTACCCTCCTTCTGAGTCGGTTGGGTAAATATCAAAAATGCTGTTTTTTGTATGTGTTTCTTCGTACAGCCGAACAGAAATACAGATTTGTATTATAAAAGTGAATCATTTCTATATTAAAACCGTATAAGTAGGTAAGTCTTTTTTATAACAAATTAATAATTTTAAATCACATATTTAAAATGCATGGTTCTGTTAATTGGATGATAATTTTCAACTTAAACTATCGCTATATTTACTCTTATCCTGAATCATAGAGTCTGCTCGTGAACACGGTCGTTGCAATGCCATCAAAACGTCGAGGTAATAGGTACCTAATCTATACTAATATTGTAAATGTGAAAGTGTGTCTGTCTGTCTGTCTGTTACCTCTTCACGCTTAATCCGCTAAACCGATTTAGATGAAATTTGGTATGGAGATAACTTTTTATCCCGGAAATTTAGAAAGATCCCGAGGGAGCAGCGATAAACGACTTCTAATCGGACGGAGTCGCGGGCAAAAGCTATAAATAATAATGTAAATTCTACGCGATTAAGTCTCATTAAACTACATACAATTACTCGATTAAATAGTGGGACGTTCGGTTTCTAAAACGTTGTGTGAGTTATTGAACTTATTGAGTATTATCATATTTGATTTTTTGCTTCAAAAGTCATTTACTATAATCAGTTTTCAAAATCGCTGTTTCAAAACCATGCTTAGTTAGGGACGCTATTGACAATCACACGATTGAGTGAAACGACATTCCTTGAAGCTCGGCTACTACTATGTATGTCAACAAGATCACTTAACTTTGCAGACACTCCTGTTGAAGTAGACTACATAAGCGTCGCTATAGGCGGTCTATTTTAGGTATGTAAACTTTATAAGAATCCAAAACCTTCGTTATTTATTACTTCCAACTACACGGCTACGTGACCTTTTACTTTGTTGAAGGGTCTTTATGTCAAAGTTAACAGGCTAAAGTCGGAAAGTCACAAAAATATTGCGCAGACCTTATAATAACGAGTTTTCAGTTTCTACTTAGTAGTTGATATTTCTGTCAAAGGTTAACATGGGAGAAAACAGATTTTGGAAAATGTGCCCTATTAAAAAAATATGTTTACCTTCAACTAAATATACCTATACTTATATTTGTACATCTTCGCGCCCAATTAGCTTTAACGATATTTTGTAAATTCTAGAAAACTGAAGTAATAAAATGAATCTACCAACGGCGAATAGGTAAAATCCTTTATTAAATTCCAACGCAGTTAATATGTTAATGAAATTAAACAAAATGTTAAGTGAAACCAACCATTTATTTACAACGGTGAAATTGGATCGTAAAATAGCAACATCTGTTGTCGATTTAATTTTTAAAGCCTATTCAAATAACACGAAACCATCCCCTGAAACGCTATATTAGCATTTTTGAGCATCAATTTTATAGCTGTTTGATGATAATAAAGCTATAAATATTTAATGCTTTTGATGCAGAATGAAATGGAGCATAGTAAGCCGACATCTGCCATCAATAGAAATAATAATTATAGACTTTACTAATGTTTTACAAAGAGTTTAAAGCAGAAAAGCGCTTAAGATCTCATTTAGCTAATGTTTTCTTTTGTTGCTTCGACAAACATTTTCCGGTATTTGTCAATTGTCCACACAAATGACAATTACCAAAGCAATTAGCCGCTACAATATCATAATAGGAGTGGTACTGAGAACGGCCATATGTTCGATTTCACCATCGATATTATTCCGCCAGTCTGATGTCATCTGGGCCGCTCGATTGTCGCCGGGTTGCGTAACGCGTTGGACATCTCTATTAGTGAAGGGATCGTAACTGCCGTGAAATGTAACATAGTGTCGCCGCAGTTGAATGGACAGGTTTGGGAAGTAGGTAATTTAACATATTCTATGGCACGGCGCTGAGATCAGGTCAAATTTGTAGGGAAAACAGGGAGGTTGGTACTGAATGGATCAAACTCGATATACGATCGGGGCGGTAAGATTAATATAGGTATAGATTAAAAAATAATTTGTGGAATAATTCTAAAAGAGCAGTTGCAGTAAACATACAATGAGCACTTCACAAGATTTGCGGGAATAAAACTAAACAATACAATACCTCCTTGTAGCGAAGATTCAAGGAGGTTTGCACAAGAGTTTACTTAGAGTTGTGCATACAACGTTAAAAGCTAATTTGTTGGCACATATTTCTTTATCGTCTAGATAAGAAAAGCACGAGCACTATGAGTTTAGTTCAGTCGGATTTTTTATTCATGTCAAAATTATTTTTAAATTTAGAGCGCGAATCGAGTCTTGATTGACAGATTGAGAATGAATCTGTGCCAGAAATAAGTAACTCGTTCCTTTGAACATCATTTATTCTGTCAAATGTATTTTTTACGTTTTATATTTTATTTTCCTTTGAACTTGCTAAAATATTTTTTCGTGTTGATTTGTGCGTTTTATTCCTGCAGCAACATCGGTGCGAAGTATAAAGTAATACTTAGATGCATTGCTTGCACCGAAGATTCAATGGAATTTAACAGTACGCAGATTTAGAGTGCTTACGCACTACGCACGAGAATATACGGTTAGATAATTTTGTATTTCGATTACAGTCCGAATTCTAGGATCTAGTGCATGGCCTTACAAATAGTACTACATATACTTCGGATATAGATCGGACGCAGTGCGTAACCGCTCTTAGGCCAAGCCCACGCGTGCGCACATGTCGGCTTTGAAGCGTGCACTTACGAGTACATTGTATATGTAATTTATCTATGTAATTCGACCAACAACGCGACTCCAGATGTTTAAGCGTTAATTACTTATAAAACTAGGGTTATTATAATATAACTCTAGTCGTACTGTCGTCTAATGCAGTTATTTTTTTATTGTAGAACTAATGTGACTTACGTTTGCAGATGGGTGTAAAAACAAAAAAACAATGTTTATAGTTTGTAGTCGTTGGGCAAGTCAAAATTGCAAACAATTACCGGCAGCGAATTTCATTAAATGAAACGTGGATAACGCTATTTTTAAACTTTATGATGTGTAAAATTGTAGTTTAAATAATCATCTGTAGACTCCCTTATATTCACTGCAGCGCAGGAATCGTTAAAGGTTGAGGTAAAACAGCGTATGTACATCTTAAAATGCTAAACATACATGCTGTTTTAGATTAGAAGGCAGAAGGATAGTCGTCACGCGCTGCTCGGCTCAGAATTAATCTGCCACGGTGAGTGAACTGTCATGCCGCGTGCAGTGCCGTCGGTATACCTACTTGGTATCGAGGTAACGCCGCGCTAATGCTTATAATTAGACCGTTTCGCTCACACCCAGTTTGGAGAACAATAACCGCGGGTGGGGCAGGTTAAGATCGTATATCAAAGACCTATTTTGAAAATATTTGAACGTCTTCATTTAGAGGGATTTATTTTAGGGCAATGTATTAATCATCTTTAATAGAGTGATGAATTAGGTAGGTATCTGGCTTGCTAACTTTTTCTGCGGGTAAGCATGCTTTACCCGCAATCTCATGATCCCTTCTGTCTGGTAAAATAGTGGTCGAATTTAAATGATGGCCTTTCCTACCTAAAATGTACTTTTCTGCTGTAACAAACATGTAAAGGTAGGTGATTAGACAGATTTATGTCTAACGAAAGTTATACTTAATAATAAACCTATTTAATATGAGCTGTTATCGCTATTTCCTCGGGAATATTCCAGACTATGATAATCTATTTGTGTGCAAAATTTCATTCAGATCCGTGCAGCCGTTTTGGCGTAATTGAGTAACAAACATCCAAACTTTCGCAATTAAAATATTAGTAAGAGTAAGATTTTTATTCAAATCATAGGTAAGTATATTACTTTCTAGGTAATGGTTGAACGCACAGCTAAACATTACTTATAGTTTATTACACTTAAGTATGCACGTATTATTTTTGTATCGTGACAAGACCACAGCACAGACGCTTAATGCCGGAGATTTAGAGCCACTCAATATTTTTAATCGTATTTACCTAATTAAAAAATATTATACGAGTTATGTGACTCGACTATTAATTACTGAAACATTTTTATTGTCATCAAATAACTTCACGACACATTTAGAAAACATCAGTTTAGTAAAATTCTCACATAACGAATTACGATATCCAGATTGTGCTAAATCTTGTTATAGTTCTGCAAGCTTTGCGAACTAATGCAATAGACAAACTCCATTGGTAGACAACAGCTGTTATTTTATCAAAGCGTCTGAAACTCTGAAGTTGCTTCGTCCTTTTTCGCGTATCTAGATCGACGTAGTTTCGCTACACGTGCCTGACTTAAAAAGGGTATACATGGGTACAATGATACAAGCAGTCGCTTGTAAACGAAAAGGATAAATCCCATATTACATATTCGAGATCGGTCTGTGTCCGTCTGTATAGTTCATTATCGTTGCAATTCCATATTTGTACTTAGGGCCTTTAACCCGGCCGATAGCAAACCTTCCCCGTCGTTCTTATAAAATACACAGCAAGTGGTGAGACTTCCACTATGCCACAGACGTATATAACTTTCTTATTGTAACAAATAACTGCGTCTCTCTCGGTCTGTCGGTCCGTCTATTAGTCTGTGGGGTCCATACCATATGGGTGCTAGGTAAACTGAGGGCGGTCTTAAATATCAACAAATAAGTATGGTTCAGAATGTTCAGATGGTATTATTGCAATCAGACCCATCTCATTAGTAAGATCCGCCAACATCCGGTCTGCCAATCATCTTACGTCTTAAGTGCTTGTCCAATACGTTACGTCTGAAATACTACTTAAGGGCACTCAAAAAAATGTGACCTAACCAAGACAGGTTTTCTCTTAGTTGACATAAAATGAATACACTATTCATGATATTAGTTATATCAAACAAAACTTATGGTAAAAACAGCAAGTTCTTTAGCTATTCAACTAACATCTTAGTTGATGCGTCTAACGTCTTGTCAGGCTCGTACGAATTCAAGACGCCTATGCACAACAATCACAATCTTATTCGAAGCAACCAATTATTTTTTTCAGTGGGCCTGACCTTTTTTTAAGAATTACCTCTCTATTAATAATTTCAAAACCCATGTACCTACTTTATTTATGACTTTTACATAAAATGGTTCTTACCTAGAGAATAAAACATTAGTTGTTAGTCCTTTGGATTGGCAACGCATTTGAAGTCTTAGGATTGCAGTCTTGAGATTGTAGTCTTGAGAATCCAAATGTCTATGGGTCTCAGATCCCACCAGATGGCCAGAGTGCTCGTGTGTCTTCTCCTTGCCATAAAAATACCTGGTTATCTTAACTCATTAAAAATAAGGTGTGACAACTGGTAATATTAGTTAATTTTACCTGTCAATGTCCGTGTAAAGAGGAAAAAATTACAATAGATGCTATGGAAATGTAATGGAAACCTTTTAAACGAGGTTCTCAATTTTCGCTGTCAATGGAGAAGGAAACTGGGTAGATACTGTAATGGGACTACCGGTAATTCGCAGCAGTATCCGTGTTTAGTCTGCACATCAACCCGACACGGCAACGTCCGATTAAAGCTCATTACGAAAGTGCATAGCGAATGCTCGAATGCTACAGCCATAAGATAATTGCCTGTAGGTTAATCGGGTTAGTGCGTGCTATATTTCATTAGTTTACCGTGAAGGATTGATAAATAGTACACGTTTACATGTGCTTTGTTAGATACAGGTCTGTCTCTCTATAGATTTGTAAAGCGTGAAATAGGTCAGATTAATTTATGAGTTAATAGGTAAAGAGTTTCTGGAATGCTAGTTGGCTAGGTATAAAATTATATTCTAGATGAAGATTGGCACGTGCCTTAACTATCAGCATTGTTAATTGGAGCTTGTTTTCACAATTAACGACTAAAAGTAGGTAAAGAATTCATTGCGGCTTCTTTGTCAACAAAATTCCTCTTTAACCATCAAATTCTCACTAACTAATTCGCATTTGGCATTGATTAACAGCGTGAAACTTAGCAGCAAGAAGCACAATAACTAGTTCGCCAACTTGGTAACAATTTCGCCTACGTAGCTAAAGGCTCGATGTAATCGAAAACCGTTGTTAACATATCCAATATGTATACATCTGTAGCAGGGCAAACGTATGAGCAACTAGGCGTTAACGTGGCATGTGCTGACTGCGGAGAATATTCGAATTGGAACCAAAACTGCTGTATACCGCTGCTATATAGGTAGATTAAGTAAAATTTCACTAGCGGAAAAACACCTTCAGAACAGTTAAATAGAAATTGTTACATTACGTACGTAGAAACCACTAACTTATTACGCATTCATAACAATTTCCTGTTTACATAATTCCCCAAATTTTGTGTATTTGAAAACTAACAACGGATATACATATAGGTATACAATAGGGGATGTTTCTTTTGGGCAATTCTATGGCGGAGAGTAACGTAAGTTCTAGAATTCTGCTTGTTTTTTTGTTACATAGGAAAGTGGAAGAATTCATTTATCTCTACCTACGAGATTAAATTTATATCTAGAAAAATGTGAGCATTAAAAGTTAAAAAAAAACACAGATTGAAATCGTACTTTTCGTTACATTATCGTGGAATTACCCTTTTCGGTGTTTACTTATCGCACTCAAGAAGTTAAAACAATATTAAAAATGAATTGCGTTGCGCACCAAGTTTGCTCGACTCTACTATTCCGTGTTTTAACAAAAATAAGCAAATTAAGAAGTTGGTCCGTTCCCGGCGGTGTAATGCGATTACCGTGGTAATTCTCTTAGAGGATAACAACTCAACTCACTCACTAAGCTGCTACGTAAGCGCATTCTGAGCTACGTTTTACGAAGTAACTAGTCCAAAGGATTGAGTTTACCAAAAGATAAGAACCTTTGTGAGGTAATAGAAATTAAAGCAGCAGACGATTCAGGAAGTTAAAACATGATCATTCTCTCCAATACGTCATTAATTAGGTAGTGATGAAAATTTCATCTAGCTGAATTTTCTCCTTACAGTCGTCGCAACGCAACATACGGCCAAATAATTTTTCAACTTAATACAGGATACTTATTAAATATTATTTCACGTGATTGTTCGTTCACCAGTGGAACTCCACACAAGTTACTCGAGTACAATCAAAACTTTAGGCAGCGATAACTAGTAATATTGAAATATTGATAAAGCTAATTGCCATGCTACGTAGTTATTTTTGCAAAGACGATAAATAAGGATATTGTGTAAAACTGTGGTCCGTGTAAAGTATGTTTTTGGGTGCACTTGTATTCTTGACTCACTCCGAGTACTGATAATATGGATTGGTAGAGCGAAAATAACGCTATATATTTATTTACTTCCTGTACTAGGTATTACTTTTTAGATTAATGTGACGACTCAAGAGTTTAGACCTCACGGTCATCCACGTAGGTTCATTAAGATTTATCAAGTTACATTCGTTATTTATGCTAATAATGGTAAGGTAACCGACATTTCAACAATTAATAATATCACGAGAACCTCTGCACATAAATGAGGAACGAAATGTGTAACGTAATCAGATCCATCGGACTGGATTCTTTGTCGCAAAATGGCATGTCATTCTAAGACCGCGGTTAAAGCATGGCAAAAAATAGATAAACAGTACTTAGTAAAGTCCATGTAGGTAGGTTTCTTTCCGCCAAATACAATAATCGTTTCTCCAAAAAACATATCCTTAAAACCAAGTAGGTCATCACTAAAAAACCTGCTGTGAAATAACGATCTCTCTGTGAAGTGGAGACAAGAAGTCCAAGTTGCCTCGGAAGTGCAAGTTTCGAGTGTATCGAAAAACAAAATAACAGGGTTGCATCGTTTGACTAGATCTAACCAACTGCATCGCAGCAGCGGTGAAGACAAATCTTCCACCGCTTTCAATAACATCCATGCACCCAACCGCCTTTGTGGCGTTAGACCGTGAATAAACAAACAGGGCCACCTGCTCGGAAATAAAATAGAATATTTAGCCGATCGATATGGCGGGATGCGTGAGTCGGGCGCGATCTCTGCCGGGCACGATATCGATTTGGCTTCCCCAGATTGACGTGATGTGACGTGACTCGAGATTGATTTGAGGATGTGAATCGATTTCAACCGAGCCGAATAGGCTTTGCGACAACACTCTAGCTATCACATTCTCACGCAGAATTCGCATATTTTATAACTCTTAATAGTTTTTATATCACAGCAGTATAAATATTGTACATATATTTTATTTTTATTATAAACGTGAAAGTTTGTATGTATGGATGTTTGTTACTCTTTCACGCTTCAACCACTCAACGGATCGGGACGAAACTTGGCACACTAATAGGGTAGGCCCTGGAATAGGACATAGGATAGTTTTTATCCCGGAAAATTGGACCGTTCCCGAGGGAGCAGCGATAAACGACTTCTACGCAGACAGAGTCGCAGGCAAAAGCAATTATCCACGAATCCAATTAATGCGAGTATCCTACTAATCCTACTAATGAGACTTATCTATATATTAGTTATTACATTTGACGTTAAAGTGACATAAAATGCTACCGGTCGCCGATCATTAAATGTTATAAATGCAAAAGTTTGTGTGTTAGTTTGTTACTTCTTCACGCTGCAACGAATGGATGAATTTGGATGAAGTTTGAAATGGAGATAGCTTAGGTATACCCCGGATTGCGCCCGGATAAACACATCATCGCAATCTACGCGGAAGAAGTCGCGGGCAGAAGCTATTTACGAATAAAAAAATATAACTTTTTGCGATTTTGGAAAAACTACCCCTAAGGGGTAAAGGAGGGTGTATAATTTTGTATGTATGAGAGTTTCTTCATTTTTGAAGTTAGACACGTGCAAGTTGGTTACAAATAAAAAATGTAGCTTCCAGCGATTTTGGAAAAACTACCCCTAAGGAATAAAAATGGGGTGTAAAATTTTGAATTTTCTGTGCGCTTTATGTATGTATCTAACTATTTATATAATATACTACATACATTATAAATGCGAAAGGTTATGCGTGCGCCGAGGTTGTTGCTTCTTTGCTAAAAAGGATGGACGAATTTGGTACGGTAAAATTTGGAATAGAGTTTTCTTAAACACTGGATTATCACACAGGGCTACCTTGAATCCCGAAATAAATTACCTATACTGTTCCCGTTGGATGGCAAAAGGTGGAAATTACTAATTCTACGCCGACGAAGTCGCGGGCAGAACCTAGTTATTCATAATTCTGTCAGATCAGACTGCAAATTTATCTTTAATATCTCTTTTATTTTTTTATTGAGCACGTTGTTGTGCCAGCTGTGGCTGTGTGTGGGAGAAATCTCTTTCAGATTTAACTTTAAGCCGTCAACTATTGCCATCCCTAAAGTCGTGAGGGTTGAACTAGTTTGCGGCTTACGGACTAAAGACACAGTGACATCTAAAATTAACTTTGAAAAAGTTCTAAATGACTTACAAACCCAAGCATCTAGTTTAGAAACATGTTTTTCGAATTCAGGCTTAATGTCAACCTTTGGTTCAATCTTCTTTCTAACATGGGTTGTAAAAGCGTACACCCGTACGTTGTGAACTTCGCCTTTGCCATATAATTGTGTCCAATTTATTGAGATCGCGTTTGATATATACATTGGGGATGAGGATATTTTAATAGTATTTTAAAATTGTTGCTGAACATTTCGCTACAATTCTTGTACGAGTATAGTTATTAACTAGGGGACTGCTAGAATTGCCGACAACCCATTTATAAGAATGTATTATTTCACCGAATCTCATTTCACCAAAAGTTATTTTATTCTGAGGTCTATTGTTGTGTCATGATCTTGTATAGGTTAGACTCGTCCTACCAATAAATTTTACCTCCCGGCTTGGTTGTTGCCAATCGATGGAAAGAAAATCTACAAATACATTCTATACAATACAATACAAATAGTGCCAATGTAACAAGGGTAAACCAAGTGACAGTTTATAATCATACCCGTTAGATAATCATCTTGTCTGGACATTCATCACTTTAAGTGCCAAAGAAAAGTCAGGAAAAATTACTTTGTCAACATAGCGCACCAGATTCGCATAAATGCACTCAAGTTATTGCATTAAACCGATAAAAAAATCCGGTAATAATGATAATGTGCTATTAACGTGTATTATTCACAACACGTGCGTGCTCATTGATTAGATAAATCACACTACGCTTTTGTAAGCACAGAAAAACTTATTCGAGATCAACGACACTTCAGGAGTCATCCTGTTGTTCCTATTAAAGTATTAGGTATTCTGTTTTTGTTAAATAGCGTGATATAAGATTTATTATTATCGACGCACGTGTTACAAAAACGTAGAGGTAAAAGGAAGTAAATTAGATGCAAATCATGCGTCAAATTAAACCAGGAATTGCTACGCACTGTGGTAGAGAGAATGTTCCACGGAGTCGACGGAGCATGACCGCTCGTGTATGCCGTTGCCATGGACACCTACAGTTTTCTAATAACTATACTTCTATTGCACATTGTCGCCGGATAGGCCAAGGATACAGGGGACAATGAACTAAGTGACGGCAGAAACCCGACCTCGATGTTGCATAATGTTTCCAAGATCGTAGCATGACTAAATTGAAACTTTGCCCGAGAAGTTATCAAATAAATTAGCTTTATTTTCTGCAGACTAGCCAACGTTCTCGTCATTTACGTGTTAATTGTACCTAACTGTATTTTCATTTATAAAATATATTAAGACTGTAGCTGCTATATACATATACGTACAAGCTTGTTTTCGCTCGTTGTTAATTTCTCGTAACTGCAATTTTTCAGCCAGTACTCATTTTATGTAAACCGTCACATTACATTGCGAATTTCGAAAATAACATTACTACGAGTAGGTATAAGTATGCGGGTTTAAAAACCCGCATAAAGAGAACGACAATAAACGTCGAAATAGAAACACGCGTATTTTAATTGCCCAGATAGGTATTACAAATAAAACAATCTTACTTTTGTATGTATTCATAACATCGATGTTTAAGAGGGTTGTTATAAAAATGCCCCAGGTTACAAAAAATTGTTAATAAAGAGGCTAATGTTTTGTATGATCAAGGACACAATGGATAAACAAAATTATGGAAAATGTTTGCTCTGAAGTTTGTTTTAAATAATAATGCCCCGCGGTCTATTCTTTGGGGGCTATTGGTCCTTTGTAATATCAAAGTCGTACCCCAATGTTGAACTACGAAACTTGGAATAAAGCCAGAGGTATCCAGAGGTATAAACATATAATTAATGTATGGATCGAACTTCAGGGCCGTAAAAGTTCCTAATGAATAAATTGGTTTAGATTTCAGAACGAGTATTCGCTGCGTAATTCTTTTTGTTTGAGCTTTGAGTGTAGTAGGTATGAACAAGTCATAGTACATACCGTTAATGTGATACGAAGGACTGGCATCAAATTACTTAGCTCAGGTCGTGCGCTCATGTTTATTATTTTACCAAAAGCGGCGCATGACTAAGTCATTATTTATTCTCTTTCAAAAAGGGTAATTCATTTGCCGTTGTAATAAGAAAGACAATAGTTTTAGTATTATGTGTACACAAATATTCAAACGTTCGTTCGGTTTTTAATTTACAGCACTTGAGTACCTACCAGAAAAGTAGTCGCAGTAATAAAAAACTATTGGGCAGTTGAAGAAGCGATGAAAGCAAAAACTCCGTAAATGGAATAATCCTCATTGTGAATGGACCCTGAGCGACGGTTCCTCCTCCCTATGCTCTCTCGACAGACGCTAGGGCTACTTTCGCGAGCCACGTGAATTTTATTAGGGTTGGCAATCAATAGTTACCCTATTTCTGAACCCCTTTCAATTTTATGACGCTAATAATATTTATTGCCTACGTTAATAACGACTACGCGTGATTGAAACCGCGCGAGAATTTGTTAAAGACTCGAGTTTAGTACAATGTGCTCTTAATAGGTATGCCGGTTTTCACTCACGGTACTCAGAGAAATTTTAGAGACAATTATTTGACTCGTTCTTTTTTCAAACTTGTGTATGATAAATCGTCACTGGAACGACATAATCGTCATTAACTGACACTAAGTGCGGCTGTATGTAAGTCAATGCATCTTCAGAGTATGTTATTTTAACAAATACTAAACAAATGATGATGGTAATATTAACGATGTGCTGTTATTCTTATTTAGTAAAATAATTTTACAATCAAAACTTACATTTGTAACTTTTAACACTAGCAGTGCGGAGTCATCAAATTTATGTGGCACTTGGGCACTAAAAAGTGGTCACTGAATTTGAACTCCACTTCACTCTAGTCACTACGCACAAGAGACTTCAGCCGCGGCGGTCGTCAGACGTCGGTGGCGCGAGAGAGCCGACTGCACCGGTAAGCCAATGAACGCCCGCCCCCCTCCCTCTCCTCTCTGAGAATTCAGAGATCAGCTGAGAATCCCTATCCCTACAAAACGTTATTTTTTTATCCGCGGCACGCATCTGTCGTCAATACAATAAGTCATTGTACTTACGATAAATGGGTGACAATAACGATGACTCATAATCAAAAACACCATTGAAAGTGACACTAGGCTAGGCACTTGGAGAGTTCATTAACTCTTCACATATTTATAATTATAAGGACCTATTGAGAAGTCACCGGTCAAACGGGTGATTTTAGGTTTTAGAATGCGTAGAGCTTTCTTAGAACATGCATGACGCAAACGGATACGCATCCGACTTTACACTTTGAATATTTATTGTGTTAATTTTCAGCCCAATAATAAATTAATAACCATGTGCACGTGCCAGCCACTGCATGGGGGCACAGAACTATAAAACTGTAGACCACCATGCCGCGTGTGCGGAGTCAGAATGCAATTTCATCCATTTAGTCACACAACACAATAGATAGAGCGATATTGATCAAAATACGAAATTGACTTCCCGGTAGTTAAAAAGATTTATGCTGCAGACCCTACATATTTTCAGAAATCTTCTATGGACGGTTTTATTGAAGTTTAAAAAAAAATTAGCTTGTTTATCTTAACAGTGATTAATATAATTCAAGTGCACAACACCAAAAGCCACCAAGCCCTGTGTGAACTTAAAAATAACGTGACCGAGATTGCGAACAGCCAAATTTTCTTGTGTTTAATGTTGTCGTTATCAAAATAACGAAGTTACTTAACACGTTTTTCATCCTCAAGTACCACCGCTCTCCTTTACACGCTATTCGGCTTGACGTTAGTCTCATTTGGAATATCATCAATCACTGACACGAAACAACCTAAAACAGCCCTGCGCATAAAAATATAAAAACGAGACATCGTTACGGCTTACTTTTATTTCAGAAGGTATATGCTAATGTCCGATGTCATTTGACTCGAAGAAGCGGACTAGTGGAATTATTTTGACATTTTTACAAAGTTGACGTTCGCAATTGGGATAATGATAATGTTTAATTATTCACATCAGCTTTGCGTGCCTAACCAAACCATCTACTACAACACCAATTACAATTACCCAGCCGTGCTTGGCCATAATTTGATCACAAACTTGTTATGCTTCGGAAAATATAGTTATAGATAACTCGTGTAAAAAACCATCTGCCTATATAGTTTTGGTATGTTTTTGTTTTTTCTAAGATATTTTCTGTTACTCCGTCAAACAACGAGCAATGGCTTAAAAAATATTCTAAACTAAAAACAAATCGAAAAAATACCAAAACAAAAGATTTAAGATATTACATCTAGTTCAGAAGAAAAAGAAAAAGGTTACAAATTCGTTTCACCCTCGTTAAAATTGTACAAAGATATTTTAAGAATATCGTAAGGACGTCACTGGAGAAAGCGGGGACTCTGAATTTTTCATACATATTTAAACATTGACACAGAATATGCTTAAAGTGAGATCTCTATTGTTTTTCTCCTATATTTTACTTAGTTTTACAAGATGTCTGACACCAATTAAAGCGAAAATTCTATAGTATGGCATCAATCAATATGAGAATGTATACAACAGATGAATTACAGGAACGTATAAAAATGTTTGTAAATTAATTTCATTAGGTTAGTGATTCTGTGTGATCATTGTCATAATCACCATCGCATTACAGTTCGCGTGTGAAGATGATCAGCAGAAATACAAATAAATGCATGATACGGAAAGCGCCTGTCTGGAAGTTAAAAGTGGAGCAAATAAACTTGATACTTCAAAATTTGTAATACGTAAAACATGGTTCGTGTCAAAACGAAATCTTAGAAGAATTTTTCATATAAAGGAAGCGATCAGCAGTCACGCGATGACGCGAGCGTAAGCGACCGACCGAGGAACTGTCTCCTGCTTACTGTGGATAGTTAATATGTCAATTATTTTTTTCTATTCATTGACAAAAACACCAATGTCTAAACATTAATACTTTAATGTCGGAGTGTTTTCCGGATAGGTAAATAATCGCACGAAGCGTTTCACCTCGCCGTTTTAAATACAAACTGGTAAAGAGTATTATTCGGTTTCTGTCAGTTTTTTTGGAAAAGAAAACTCTTCTTTCTTTAAGACAAGCGACAACATTGCTATACTTAGATTACTTAGTTAGTAAAAGTTCACCCTCGGTTTTATGCACTTTTTACATTTATTAGACTGAACCGACGATGAAAAACGCATGACACTGGCCTAGTAAATTCCAAACCACTCCCCACATTTCCTCTTAAAACCAGTAGTTTCAACTCATAACACCATCTGCGTAGGAAAATTGATTCATAAACATCCTTCGGCTCAAAGAGAGCCGTTAAATCTCGCGAAGGGTGTTTTCGCAAGCTCCGTGTACTCCTATGTTTTAATATTCCGTTTCGTGACTACAGAACAAACGGCCTTTGAGGCATTAAGCCATGCAATAATGCCTACTTACCTTTATCTTGAAGAAGTCTACAAGATCTTAAAATAAAGCACTGGATTGTAAGAAGCAATAGCGACACACAAAACAAAACAAAACTTTTGTAAAAATCAGAGAACCATCAATGTAAAAACAAAACTTATATACTATATGTTTTTTACAATTTTAGACAGCTTGTCTAGTTTTGGCACCAGGGATTCCACGGTATTTGTATATTTTTGAGCAGAGGACATTCGGGGAATGAATCACCCGCAAAAGTCATTGACACAGAATTGCTATTTTTAATAGCAAGAGCGTTGGCTCTTATTATAGGCAAGCTGGTTTTGATGTTCATAAAATGTTCAACAAAAACAAACGTTTATATCAAGTATCATTTTTGATTATTTATGTTATAATTTGGAACACATTGGGCATTTCAAAGTATTAAAAGTACCTTTAAGGTAGGAACAACGATGTTCACCTCGTATATCTAGCGGACTAAAAAAGAAAGAGAAAACTCATATAACAATTTATTTCTAAGTTTGGAGAAGGGTAAGATGACAAGTCTGTTCAACATTGTAATGTTCTAAAATAACAATATACAACAACTGCATGAACGAATCCGCAAGTAATGAATGAATATGGCTATAATGCGTAAGGTAGATCCGGAGTCACAAAATGACTCCATTGTCAATGTCTTTCGAGGGTGTGGCAGATACTTTTAACCACATCACGCCCAACCTTTTTGCCGGTAATTGTACCGTGAAATAAAGATCTCCTATGATAATGAGCACGGAATCACCTTTGCGCAAGTCAAAGAACTATGTCAGAAGGCAATGCATTGTTAGAGGGGTGCAGCAGGTCGTAAACTTTGTGGTCGCAGCTGAAATTACATCGCTTTGTTTTCTTAATACGTAACCCAATAGTCTATGGTTAGATAGGAACGAGGCAAAGCGCTTACCTGGAAGCTTCTCCTTTAAAGTAATACGCTAAGTTTGCTACAGACAGCTCATTACTTTGCTACGGTAAGCGGAGATTCGCAGTCGTGTTTCTTATCTTGCGTTTACTTTTGTAAAAACAAAGTTGTATTGTTTAGATGCTGAAATGAAAACATCAACTTCTATTGCATTATTTATAGTTAAATCATGTCTATAAAATGGCTTTTTGTTTTACGGAAAGCTCACTATACCTATATCAAGTTAAACTCACTGAATCACTATGAAACAAAACATAGTACACCATTGTTGTAGTTACGTAAAGTGCATTTGTCACCAACCACAGGACTTAACTCGGCACTTGCGGGTACTTTGCAAGAGTTCAGAGTGCCCTTAAGTAAAACTATGTAACAAAGGTACCTTGTAAGCTAAGTTGAGAAATCTTGTGGAATAAAATAACAGAAAGCAAATCTAAAAACCAATTTGACTTCTAAATAATTACCTAAAGGTTTGTCCGTTGTAAAAAAAATGCGTAGCTAATCGGTTATAGGTAATGCTTCATATTTAACAAACAATATAATTCGTATGATTTACCTACTCTTATCAGTTTTCAACACTATTAAATTGGCATGTTGATTGTTGATACTATTGTAGATAGTAAAAGAAAACCAGTCTATTTCAAACTGGTAACAGCTTTTGAGAGCATTTGCTACCGCCAATATACAAGCGCTACACTATTCACGAATGCAGTTGCTGTTGGCACTGTCAACCGTGCATGCGCTGAAAAATAGATAGCCTACACGCTGGTAAATACAACTACGTTTCAATTGATATTCAAATTCAATGACTACCGAATTGCTTTAAAATAATGTATAGTAGTACCTTAAGTGTTTGTTTAAATTAAAAAGAAAAATAAATTGTTATCGTATTCATGAGTAACTTCTGTTTGCAAGTGAGTTAAATATATAGTCTTAATTATTTTATTTCTGAATCATGACCGCAAACTAAGAACACAAAAGCAAACAGCAGTGAACTATAAATTAAATTTTAATGAATAAGACAACAATCTTTATTAAATGCATTAAAACATACCGATAGTCGACGCTGAACAAAACGTTAAAACTAAGAGCTAAACATAAAGAGTTATTAAAAAAAACTAAACATGTCATGACGATAATCATGCCTATTCATTAAGCAAATTCACTCGTATACAATCAATATAATTTATTATTAGAAAATATTTCTCGAGCCAATAGGTTTATCTAATATGTTTATACAAATACAGCAGCCGCATATTTTATGATGTTAGAGCTTGTTTTATAGCAAGCGCTCAGACGCGGAGACTTGAACACTTAACCTCGGCGGCGAAGCTCTTGGTTTAGCACCCGCTAACAAAAGTTTGAGACGCGGCTAAAATCGGTTTAAAACCGTCGGCTGAATGTCAAATCAAGAGAAATAACTCTACTTTCCAAGTGAAAAACTTTTTCAATCAAGCTACCAAATAGGTTAAGTTTGAAAGCAGACCATATTTTAGTGGTGGTGGCTAGAAATTTTTGAATGTTGATGTTGTTTTGAACATATACCTACCTACGTTGTGAACAGATGCCATTAATGTGTGGCTTACATGTGGTCGTACAGTCAGGTTAAACGTTGTTGACTCTTGCATAGACTCTTGATTCTTGAATCAGCATTCAGCCAAAAAACAAAGTAAATTACAAATGTTTAGTCATTGTGAAGTAACGATGACTGACCGATAAACGACCAAGTTCTCCAAATATCGTTCGACTAAATTGTGGACGGAGTTAGCAGTGTAAACTATTTTCGAACAATGCAGTCTTGGCAGTTAGGCAGGAAGTGGGTGTCCCTATCACGAAGTAGATCTTGCTTGCTTCATCGATACTAGATCACGATATAAAGTAGGCATTGTATTTTTATACAATATCTATGTTACATTTTCATGTATCTCCTCCGCTGAACGGTTCGAGATACAACGATGCGGGTACAGTTTTCCGTCCGTCGCAATGCCCGCAATACAGAAAAGCAAATCGTTTTACCATCTAGCCTCTGTTCGAACCTTCGAACCGAATACTATTTACAAGAAATACTTTATGAAAATGTGAATCGCGTAGAAACCATAAATTGCTTGGGAACAATTGTAGATGGAGCACATTGTCCTCAAACAATAGGTAAACACGAATCCCAACCCAACCGGCGACCGTCGGCGACATGGAATGAGACTCCTTTGTGTCTAAACAACATTATTACAGTAACATATTGGACAAATAACACGATTCGAAAGATACCATACGGTAAAATATCCAGTGCCATTGTCGCACTCCGACAACAACTTCGTAAAAAGTTAAAATCAACTTTGGCTTATTTGAAAATGTTAACAAGGCGGAATTTGTCAAAGACTGATTTGTATCTTTAGAAAGCGCTGATGCATCTCCATGAGATGCAGATAGTAAGCAACAGGTCAACGTCTTGAGCTCGAAATAGAGCGCATCGGCCGCTCGACGGTGGCCCGTGTTTTTCGTCGCCTGCGCTTAGCGATTCGTTCCGACATCTCATTAATATGTCAACGAGGTTATCAATATGCTGCATCTACGGTCTTCAATATTCAATGTTTACTTTGAAAATATGTCGGGGAATATAAGCAGTAATCACGGCACTTGTGGCTGCCTCATAATGCAGGCATAGGTCAACGAACGCGACCTATTTTTTCACAAGTGGGTAGCTCTCAGTAGCCTCTCAACTGATACGATTTCACCAACGTCTTTTATACGATCTACGATTGAAATTACGCGATTTTATTTGGTTTACGTTTAAACATTACTGTTGATGAAACTTCAAACCGTAGCATTGCTAAGATTGTTTAAATATTTTCAACGTAAACTCTACTCCGGAATTTATCTTTATCTTGCTCGTTCGTTACCTATTAAAAAGGATAGAACATTTTAAATCCCATAAGGCTTATTACTCTTATCAGACTCTTTCTTCGTAATCGACAATAACCAGTTGCCTCAAACAGTTAAGTTAAGCCATTCTTGAACACATACCACATAGGTATCACGTGCTAAGTCTGTATCTTTAATAATAGGCAGTCCGTTTCGTCCCAGTTTTTCGCAGTCCAAAGCCTTGTTTATCGTGGTCGTCCTTCAAGCTGTGAGATAATCAAGCTCGTCTCATTTCTGCGGTGCAATATACACAGGGGCTATAAATTAGCCTTATCTTGACGTTTTGTGTCTCTGACTGCGATCCATCAATGTCGGTCCTCGACTCATGCATTAGCGAAAGTAAATTGATTTTAAGCGGAACAATATCATCTATTGCGCTTATATTCTAATATTTCAAATGCGTTGTTGTCAAATAGCTATGACACAGTTAATGCCAATAATTTACCAATAGAAAAAAAAACCTCCGACCAATAAAGATTGGAGTTATGTTATGAGTTACACGTATCGACTTGAGTGCTCGTGCAAATTTGATCTCTCCTCCTTATTTATAAGCAATAAGGGCTATACCTCTCAACTCTGGTTGCATAAAGCACGTGAACGGGTATATGTATACGTGTGTATCTGTGTGTCTGTCTGTGGCATCGTAGCTCCCAATAGGATGGACCCATTTTGACGCGGTTATAAAAGAAAGCTAGTTCAATCGGGATGGTTTTTAGCTACATTTGATAAAAATCGGTTGGGCCGTTTAAGAGATATCAGATATGAAAGAAGGGGTTGACATTATATTGGGGTCTTTGTCTATTGAATACTTATGTATAAGGCAACAAGAGATTAGATTAAGTACCTCAAAAGTTCAAATTATTTTATGACTATTAATTTACTTCTCTTTTTTTCATTGTTAATTTTGTTTTTATTTAGCAATTTCTTTGAAAAAAAAAATATAGTGTACATTTTCGTATAGATACTAAACATACCTATTCGTAAATAAAATAAAGCAATTCTCAAATAACAGGTAGGATATATTTCACAAAATCAAGAAAGGGATTCCGAGACAAACTTCGCAACTTGATTTACACTGAAAGTCTGAAATCTATTGAATTTGAGAGCTTTACACTGTTCATGGTTCCGTAGTCTGGCTCAACTCATATCAGATTCACCCGGGCAAGTTAACCGATATCATCAAAAGCTTGAATTTAAAAGGCTTCCGCCGGGAAAGGGGAAGCAGAACAAAAGCAAAACATTGCAAATACCTTTGCTTGGATTAAAATATGGGAAACCTAAGTTAAAAATTGCAGGAATATTTTTATCCTAATATATTTTGTTATGTAAAATTTATGTATTTTGTTCATAACATAACTAAGTAAACTATGCAATGTAATATTGTGCCGACGGTGTGGTCTGAATGGTAACTTGAGACATGCCACATGTTGGTCCTTGCAAAATGTTGTTTAAATATTTTGCAAGCGCCAATATTTCCCGAGGCAGTTTTTTCCTTTTTGCTAAAACGCCCATCACAAGTTAGAATTTCAAATAAAAGCTAAATTAATGCACTGTGAAAACAATTCCTTTATTTTAAATACGAGTTTGAGCAGCAGTAATAAAAATTATTCTAATTGTAATGCCTAACAATGGGTTCAAATTCGCTCCTCCGCCTTTCATAAAGGACAATGCTGGCGCCTAAAACGAACAAAGGAAGAGTTGCCGTGTAAAAAATGTTCATTTCCTTCGGTTCGCATAGGGCAAACAAATTAAATTCCTTCCTTCCGTAATCACGTCGAGTTCGCGTTCGCGCGGTGTGTGGGAAATTGTCACGTGACTTTAAAGTAAAATGTGCAATTCCGGACAAGAAACGGTAGCACGGCACGTCTCGCTCCGTGCCGTTCACAACCGGTTATTGTATGCAAATGATGGAAGGATATTTTTCATGCCGAAAGGATTAGTATTCCCGTACGCCAATCACCCGCGAGTTCCGCGACTTCTGTTTGGCTAAGCTTCTAATTATTGCCAGGCACGTAACGCCAGACTAACTAGTAGCTTACAAGTTAACTACTTAGGTCGGATCAAAGTCTTGCTGCTATAAATTTAATGTTAATTAAAACACAGACACACGAAATGAATGTGTAAACGCAAGTTTCAGAAAACGGTCAAAACTCTTTTTGCGTTTTCACCGTGCGCTCTGTAAAGCAAACTTACTAAGCTGAAATTTAAAAGCTGGAGTTTTTAGAATTTGATGCTAGCTAGACTAATGAGTGAGAGGGAATGGTAAAAAAGGGATTGGTTCGTATGGGAAAGACAAAGAGCTACTGATGAGTGGGCCTGAAGCATTATTGTCGCCGAGAATCCGGCGGACCAATCACATTGCCCTAAATACCAGCGCGCAGCGGAACATAACGAATGTAAATTGTAATTAGGCGGGAGGGTACACCACGATCAATAGAAATTAAAGTTTTCAATCACATCCGACAAGGCGCCACGAAAGGTCGATACAATCATCGACGAACTATACATTCAATAGGTGGAGTAAGATAGAATAGTAAGTGCAGACGTGCTACATGTATGAATTTTTATGAATAAACAAGAAATGCCACATAAAAATCGTCTGCAGTTTTAACAAGAACTCATAAAGAAAATAGAATGCACTCATTAATCTCAGAAATATCTATAAAGCAGTTCAACCACATCGTAGACTTATCTATATATATAAAAGGCTAAACTGACTGACTGACATATCAACGCACAGCCGAAACTACTGCACCTAGAAACTTGAAATTTGGTACAGGGGTTCCTTTTATGATGTAAGTGAGCACTAAGAAAGGATTTTCCGAAAATCGACCCCCAACGGGAAGAAATGGGGGGAGTAGCGGGAAACTAATTCTACGCGGACGAAGTCGCGGGCGTCCTCTAGTGATGGCATATAGCACGCGCCGGCGAAACATAGTAAAAACATAGTAGTAAGAAACATCAAGATGTTAACGACCTCAGTTCAGTTACACATGACCGAATTGATTAAGCGATATATGTAGTATGATATGGACTGCGTTTGTTCTGTCGATACTCTTTAATTGGCTTAATTGTTGACTGGCTCTGGGCAAAACATTTCTGTGCGGTCACGCTCCGACAATGTAGCACAACACATAAATTAATAAACTTTTATCATGGAAATGATTAATTTATTCTGCTTAGTTAATTATCTATTACGAGTAGGTACATCATCAAACCGCAAATAGTTTTATATACCTACCGCCCGCTTTTTTTCTAATATGTAGGAATCGGTTAGGTGCCTATTGGTAAAATTTAAGATCTTTTAACCCTAAACGGTTTTGCGCCAGCCGTCAGCAGATAGTTTTAGTTTTTTAAGTTTGCAGCCAGCCAGATTCGTAGCTTCTAATCTCGTTTACATCTGCGTACAATTATTCAAGTTACGCCTACATTACAAATTCTTAAACCTTTTGATAAAGTAACGGTGCTTGCTATCGATTGTAAGCTTACAATTGATTTTGCACAATTTCAAGTAGGAGCACGTTTTTTCGAAACAAACGAATAAAAAGGAATTAAAAACAAAGTTATGTTATAAAATGTCACAATATTGGTATCGTAGTTTTACCTGTATCGATCCGAATAGTCGCTAGCTTTAATCAGGAAGATATAAGTTAACGATTGTCAAAAATAATGGTATACCTACTTTCGCGAGGGAAATCTCGCTCGCGAGTCCATTTTTACAAGAAATACTCGCATGCTTGGTTGAGAAAGTGATAAGCGATGAATACTGTCGGAAATGGCTGTCATGAACATGTTTTGATGTGCCATTCTGAACCTCATATTGCAAAGTAGAAAGATTCCTCGTGGTTATTGACGGTACGCGGTTTGCGCGCAATTGCGAATACCGACTCGGACGCATCAAGCCGCTCAAAATAGAGATCTGACTCACTCCGGACAAATGCACTCGCAGGCGGTTTCGATTTGCTCTGTTACGTTGTAAGTTGCATTGTAAGCTTTACTAACAACATCCCCTTTCAGTAACGTTACGCTAATTAGTCGTGGCTTGGAACGAGAATATAAACGAGTAAAAAGTGTTTCGACTTCATAATTCTAAAGCATTGATCGGTAAATATCAGATGTTTTGCTATGCTTAGGAAGAAAGTGCCTATGGCATAATCAAAAGCCAGACGTTACATAAAAACGGGTACATAAAAAACTAAGTAAATCGAACTGAAGAATCTTTCTTGATACGAGTACCTATATCGAATCGCTTACATCGTAAAGCGCATCGACACTTCAATGTATCGAGTAATAAATCGAGTCTGTTTCAGTGGGGACTACCTTAAAAATTGAGATCTGTTCCGTTGTCTTATTACCTAAAATAATGAACGAGCACAAAACGATTCCTCAGTAAGCTTTTTAAAACAATACCGCCAGTATCCAGCACTAAAGAAACCTGTAAATAGCGCTATGGTCATATAAGGAACAGGACTTGCGGCCACAAACGCCACTATACCTTAAATGGAAGCAAGACCTCTTAACGAGCAGCCGGCGAGCTCTAAGGACTTAGCCCATCTAATAAAAAACGTCTTAGTGCAAATCGGACAAGGGTTCCGAGGGTTTTTGTCGACTGGAGGAACCATTGTGGATTTCCTGACGTTCTAAAGTCACAAGTCACGATACATATCTAAACCTTTATTCAGACGTGGCCATTTTGTGGTCAATTTACTACATAAGTTGCAGAAAATTTATATATTATACAGTCACGAACCGGGATTGTTGAGCCACTTGCCAATGTTCGTAATTTAGCCGTGTATTCAATAACCGATGTCACCGACTGGCGGACAGCTATTCGATTTGCATTACACGGCCAAATTAGAAAATTGGGTAAGTGTCTCAACAATCCCGGTTCGCGACTGTACTTAGTACGTTGATCTATGACGTCTAGTAATTACCTTGGAATATAAACGAATAACCAATGAAGTATAATAAGATTAATAAGTGACAGTGACACCCATCAATAGAATAAAATTTACTTGAAAACACTAAGTATATCGTTGAGGTTGTTTTTTATTGCAGGTTAATAAAACATCCATTAATCCAAATAAAACTTTACAACCGTTACTAACACATACAACTGAACACGTAAACTTATACAATATGGTTTTCAAGACTAAAAGAAAAGAAAAACGTAACCCTATTAAGTGCAAGACAAAAACACTTACAGGCCTACTTTACTTATTACTATTTTAAATGTTGTTTGTACGCTCTGACGGGACACTTTAATCTCGCCGATTAATAATTCGTCCGTCGAGTTGAAAAGTAAGATAAGTCATTAAGAGAACATGACTAAAAGCTTTTTTTGCAAGCAAAAATAATACAGAATCAATCGTGCGGGTTGAAAATTACGTAACCTTTTTTGCGTAATTCAAAAATGACAAACAACAAATTAAATTAAACATTAAAAACAAAACAATACGAGTCCTATTATCTGTAAATAAGGTGAATCAATAACATTTAAACTTGTATGTACGTGTCCAACCCCATACATTGTCTTTACTCATCTACTTCAGGGTTATCTGGAAGAGATCCCATTTAGGGATAAGTTCGCCTTTGGACATTAGTTTAATATTAATATTGTAATATTTATATTTTTGTGCAATAAAGAGTTTACATACATACATTTAATATCAATTTGGTACGAACGAAAGGGTTAAAACTTTTTTCTAATTACTTTATTAAAAACACTTTATTGTAAAAAATACGCATAATTCAAATACAATAATGGCAGTGTGGTTCAATACAATCGATTCATACATAACGCGATGCTAAAACAATTATTTTCCTGAATAAAAGGCCAGCCGGGTTGCTTCTTTTTCATTGTGTGAAATGCGCGTGCGCATGTCAACTAAATACTTAAAATTATGACATCCGGCCTCACTCGTTCACTACGTTCTCTTTCCAACTTCAACAGAGCGCACAAAATCTTTTTGCTTTAACTGGTCTTTCAACTTCTCTGTTCGTTCAGTTTAAAGTTACATACTGATCCTGTATTCGACATTGTCTAAATCTCTTTTTATCGCTTGCCAATGCCACCTGATGGTAAGTGGGATATATGAGACCCATCAGCATTTGCAAATTCAAAATGCGTTGCCAACTTTGAGGACTAAGATTCCTCTAATCTAGTCGTTTTCAATCGTAAATGGTGCGTTTCCTATTGTTTTGTTATCAATTATCAGTATCACTTGATTTGCTTTGATGTATGGTCAAAGCCAGATAGAGACAAAACGTAACAACATGGAAATCGCTAGATTGCAATAAATATAAATGTAATACATTACACCATTAAGAATTTTTGTAGCGACAAATGTCATTTGATATCGCCTGCAGCTTATCTAGGAAATGGCAAGCGCGCCGCAGTCTTATTTTATGGCAAATAATAAACTTACTGCTGCGTTTATAGCCAACGTCGGACGGGGACGAAATAACAGCCAATAGAAAAATCGAGTTTTCCGCATCGACTACCACTTTATAGATATTAAGTGGAATCAATGCTGGAAGCTGAACAAATAAAGGTTCGCTTAGAGATGTGGAAACCCAGAATAAGACGATGAAGAAGTTTAGTTTATTTGTTTGATGCAGGCTATGAAACACTTACGCATGGTAGTTTTGTAATAATTCTGTATTGCATAATAGCTTTAAGCATAGGCATAAACTCTTATGGCAAAGTCCAGTTTCGCATACAATTTAGATTCATTAGGCATGAAGTCCGTTGGTCGAATAATTAATACTATTCATTAACGATCCCAATCGTCACAAGGAATAAAAAAAATGCAAAATATGATTACAGCATAAACGTATCCAATATAACATCTTAGATTGAAAGACCTTTAGACCTTCCAAAAGCTTAATAATGATTATGTTGCAGTAGCAATAATGGTTTTATTCGTTTAGACATACATGCATGTAAGCACGCAAACAAACAAGCAATTTTATTTTACCTTGGATTTACTAATTATGGTACCATTTCATGGCATCTGGCATTAGGTCAGCCATATCTTTTTTGTTTCTATTTGTTTAGTACTTGTTTTGTACTTTTGTTAGATGTCTGAACAAACATTTTTTTATTCTTTTCTTTCTTTCTTTCTAATTAATATCCGACCGAAAAAATATTTATCAATGAAACATACATACTTACACCCTCAAGCCTGTAATCCCAGAGTAGGATAGGCAGAGCTACAGAATTACCTACAACTTTAATAATAATTATGCCAAATATGTATACTTTCTGCAATCTCAACATTCGTCGAAAAACGATTATGCCAAGTTGGTATGTTATGTCAAACACGTTTCGGACAATCGAAATTGCCCAAGCAAACGGCTCCCAAGTTTCACGTGTAAATAGCTGTATCTGTGTTGATCTGTGTGGCATCATAGGTCCTAGACATCCAGCCATATGGATAGTTTTAAAGAAAACTAAATCAATCGGGTTGGATTTTAGTTAGGGTTAATGAAAATAGGTTGGGCTCTTTTCATCTATTTAATGTTTATTTTAAGTACGACGTGTAAATAAAAATGTCTAATGCATTACTCTGCACTTCCGGCAACGTCTTGGCAAAGTCATAGCAGAGGTTGTTAACGTTTATAACCCTTTAATATTTGAAACGCAAGTTTAACAGCAAGTCATTCGGGCGAGCGTGCAGCGTCGCCAGTAACTATCTTGTTTTAGTCTACCTTTAAGCGCAATCCCGCTGAGGTTGACAGACAATGTGCTATTCAGCGCAAGGCGAATCTGATCCCGCGTTTCCTCTTTTGGCTAGACCGAGACTGATTCGAGCTATCTATTCGCGTCGTCGCGGCTGTAGTCCTTAAGTTGGTGGTTTACCTAATATCTACATCTAACGCAAATGGGTTCCAGGTTGAGATTCGCTCAGCTTTATCGTGAAGGCCTATTGACTTAATGAAGTCGGTGTAAAGCTTTTGATTTGCGAGACTTAAATGTGACGAAATGCTTGCGCCGAGTGGCATTTCACAGCTTTGGATGTAGATACAAATGATCAAGATATTCAATTTTAAAGCCCCGCGTTGTAGTATTTTCCTTCGACGTGGCTTTTGTTTACGACACCACTCTAAAACGGTTTACTAATGAATTGTCGAAAATTGTATCGCAAAGTATGACTTCCCAAAACAGTTGTATTTAAATTTCGGCTGATGATGAATGTGTGTATGTAAAATATTTTATTTTAAAAACATCAAAAAAAATATACATACAAAGGCAAACTTATCTCTTTAAGGGATATCTTCCAGTTTACCTTAGAGAGATTGCGAAAAGTTTGTAAACATCGAATAGCCATACGTACACCAGTGGAAGGGATTAGATGATTCATAATTAGTAATTACCTCACTCTCTCTTTATTTAAGAGCCATGCTGTTGTCGGTGGAGAAATCGTGAACCGCTCCGGTCCTCCGTCAACTGCTTGACTTTCTGCTACGACCCAACCTTAACCTTCTCTTTTATAATCAATTATAATTACCTATACATGCCTATACGTTAATATTAAATAAAAAATATAAAAGTACTGTGATAAGCGATAAGTTAGTTGGGAAATTATATTAGCCGAAACAGCAGTAGGTACACGCTCAAAACAATGTAATAGAGTATGCCATAATTATATTGTTTAATGCATTTGCGTAGAAGGTAGTCCCGAATAAACACTTAAACAAACCCTAAAAGCAATTAAATAATCTGAATCACTGAGTAACATTGATTACAAATATATTTGATTAGAAACTTGTACAATGCAAAATAATAATTGACTGAGAAAAAGGTTTTTCTTACAAAGCCTTGAGACCATATTAAATTGACTACTGATAAAATTATTGTTAATAATAATACATTTATGTAAATACCACGCAATAAATGTAAGTACTAATAACAATTAATTATCATCATAGTTACCAATATAATAATTATGTAGAAACTTCCATCACTGGTTCTTAAAATCGTTTTACTTAGCCATTAGCTAGTAAACTTTGAACACCGTAAGGCCCCGTTCCCACTATGCCGGACCGGCGAATTTGCCGGATGCCGGTAAGGCTAGTGGCTTATGACGCTGTTCACACGGCATAATGTGAACAGCTTCATATAAATTGTATAGCCACTACCCTTACCGGATGCGGCAAAATTGCCGGATCCGGCATAGTGGGAAGCAGGCCTAAGTTTCTCCATGTAAAATTCAGAAACAATGGGTTGTTTAAGTTGCTCAAACTTCTTTACTGTTACGGAAAATCTGAAGAATTTTTACTTAACTTTTGCTCCATTACTACAAATTTTTAACTTGAAGAAATAATGATGGCTAAGCTATCAGAACTTTATCAGTTTTATCAGTCAGCCGCTACAACAAGCCACCTTCTATTGAAAATTGAATCATCTGATTTACTTAATCGAATGTAAATTAAACGATATCAATAGTAGTAGTAATTCGTTTTAACCAATAATAATTCCCTGCTTCATTAAAATGGTAATTTGTAAGTATAATGTAAAGGGGGTGTCGTCGCCTCGTGGGCCCCCATCACTATAAATTAATAACTTCGACCGACAAATTGTAATTCAACTGATTACACAGTTTAATAATAATAAAGACTTTTACGTCTGTTGCAGACGATTTATAGTTTAGTGTCCACTAAGCACTGTATATGAAAAATACTCGGAGGTACTACAGGTTGATTTTGAAATGATGATCATAACTTATTTATCATAACTCCGTTAATGATTGAGAGTTCGTAAGTACTTAGGTACTACAAGATTATTAAGATATAGATTAAAGATTTAATGAACACTTACATTCAAACTTTTCTTCTACAAGAAAAACTACATGTGTAGGTATCATCGTAGGGTCGGTAACACACATATAAATAAATACACATAGATAATGGAAATCAGTGGCGTAACTATACCAACTGAGGCCCGTTGCAAATTCGTCGGATAGGGCCCTTCCTTTCACTTATTGAAAATGAAATAAATATTAGGTTCCTCCTGTGCTCACAGACCGGGGGCCCGTGGCATTTTGCCAGCTCTGCCACCCTATAGTTACGCCACTGATGCAAATGCACCTACTTGACGTGTCCGAATCCGGACTTAAACCCCGACCAAGCGTCGGAGTTGGCCGTAGCTACTGACTTTCCGCGCGCCTGTTGTTGCAGCCAGTCGGCCGTGAAAATTAAGAAAATGCCACGTTGCGTGATGATAAACTGCAATAGCCCAAAAAGCGACGACTTGAATCGATTTTGCGCGGAAAACTGAAAATTCTCTTTTCTTGGTGTGTCTCAGTCGCAGTTGGTAGCAAAAAGTGACACGGTTGGTTTTCATACAGATTGAGGTGTTTACGTTATCTATGTTTATTTCTATCTGTGGTCGGTAATCATGAAATAAGTTTGGAACAGTGAGATATGATCACCATTTGATAATCATATTTAACAGAAGCCTTAAATTCTACTTTAAAGGCATCATTATGCATACCCGTTAATTAAAAATGGAAACCGACTATATGAAGCTATTTTAAATAGACTAAATGTCTTCAGTTTACTTATAAATAGATAATTACAGCTATAGGAAACCTGACAAACAAGCCTAAGTTTAAAATCAACGTTACCAAAAACTAAAATTAATTCACTGAAAAATAAATTAGCGTAGCAAAAAAGTCCTTTTTAGCAAACTGGTTAAAATCAGCGTTGCGGTAAATTCGGCACTCGAAGAGCAGTGTCGGGAAGTTGCGTAACACGATAATGGGAGTTTCGGGACACGGACCAGTGACTCGACAAAACTCCCTATTGGATGTTTTAAAGGGCTTCGAAAATTCTAGAGAAGAAAAAGCATCGCTTCCGAAGCCTTTGGAAACTCTATTCTGCGATAATTTTAGTTTCGCGCGATGGTTTGCGTGTAGGTTCCTACCTAAGACGGAGGTAGCAATCTGGACGAATCCTGCTCAAGGTCCCACCAACCGTAACCACTGATAAGACGTAAAAATGCTGGCTCAATGCTTGAACTGTGTCATTTAAAATTTAAATAATTAACCTTCAAGTAAAAATGCATGTTACAAAAGTAACATTGGATCAAGCTTCAATAAAATTTAAGAGTGTGTGTGTTTTCACTAACACATAAATGTGGATAAATTAATTAAACTTAACCTTTATCTACTCGGCCTAAAACTCCAGCTAAAGCAGGTATTAAGTATGTTAAAACATAAAACATCCGAGAAGATTAGTTGCAGTCCCCAGGGCAATCGATCACGAAATTAACAGCATGTAATCAAAGTGGTAGTGTAGTGGTAATCTTCTGGCTCTGTCTAGTCTCTAAACACGCTCCCCCGGGAATGTATTACGGTCGCGGTGAAAGCTTAACGCGCTGAGACGGGACTCCTTTAATTATTAATAATACTCGTCAACTACGCGAAAGGGATTTAGGATAATATTGCACAAGTAATAAGAAGATATTAAATTCATACTGGGTAACACAATTATAAGACAGAGACACTACATACCTGAGCTTTAAACATTGCAATGTTCCCAAATTCACAACAAATCCTGAACTTTAAAAGTTGCGATCTTCCCAATTTCATAACAATCATGACTAAAATCACAAGACTGCAATTCTAAGATTGCAAATGCGTTGTCAGCCCAGTGGACTAAGATGGAATGCCTCTAGTCATTTCACTGCCTTATTCCCACACCACCATCAAACAATATAAAAAACCATAATAATGGGTCCGAGTGACGTTAATAAAGTAGTAAGTAGGCTTACCTTAAAATAATGATGGAAGCCTCGCTCAGACAGAGATAATTGACCTGTAACAAACGACAGTCGTTAAGTGCTTTTCGCGGACTATTATTGAAGACCTTTTAATCTAAATTATTAAAAAATTATAAGCAAAGGTTTTCTCTGACCTATTTCGACTTTGTTAGCGTTCGCCAGCAAGACTAATATTTTTTCAAGTTTATTGCCGTTGAGGACGAGCACTCCCACTGATCACTATCTAACAATACCGCATAAAGTTGTTTTACCATACCCCAGGTAATAACGTTGATGCGTTGCCATCGTCATTAATTAGTTAGCATTCTCCGGATTTACGTCATACCCATATCAAAGAACATAACACACATAATAAGTACTATCTATGCTTATATACCAATAAAGACGGGTATAGATAGCGCAGTTGACATTATACAGCCGCAAGTAGCTCTCATTCTATTGTACGCAAATTGATCTCTTTCGTTTCTGGAGATAAGTAGATATTTAAATGCAAAGCCGGGCTTAATCCCATGCCTCATAATTCTCAAGCAATTGTTCTTAGACACCAAAGTATGTACTTAAGATTTATTTTGTCGAGAATTTATTGTTCTGCTTTATTAATGGAACGTCCTGTTTTGTAATAGGTTATTGACTTGTTCGAGTGGTTTGTATAGGGTGATTTGTGTCGATATTAACTATTGTGATTGAGACTTCTGTTACCAAATATTTTTGATAAGAAATGTGCTAGTTGTTATCACGTACTTTACACAAAATACACAAGTTATCCGCCTATTTTCGGCCCACCACTGGGCACATGCCCTCTTTCATCTTCTATAACTAAGCATGTCCAGCGCGATTCTCAGATTTCACCAAGTTTTCTCACGATTTTCACGATGAGTTGGTACTCTGCTTGAGGTGGTGCCTTAACCACTAGGTCTAAAGGTTTTAATATTACGTTAACATTCAACTAATTAATACCTTCTTCTGTAGTGATATATTCAACTATTTACATAGTAAGGACGCCTCGCCATTCCCGGTTTATTTATTGCCTAACTAAATACAGCTATCGACTAACCTTCGGCATTCACGTTTGACCCCATCACACCCTATTCTCGTTCATCTCTATAAAGCTTTATTAGATCGACACTGGAAATAGAACGGCGACATTCATAGCAACTAATAAGCGTCGTTTGTTAAAGGTCTACGATGTGGCAAATTCCCTATTTGGAAGTGACATTTGTCACGCTAAGGATGACGGATACATTTCTATCAACAACGCTACTTTATGATACGATGAGGTGCATGTTCAGGTTGATACAGTTAGATGGAGTATGGATATTTCCTCAAATTTATAAAATATTATCCAAAAATTTAGAATATAGATTCATCCAAAAATTTACACGCCTTTCCACGTGATAACTCAAAGTGAAGGAGGAATGATTGAAAGTTCTCGCAACATCAAGTTGCAGCATAGAATTCTAAGGCGTTACTAAAAGAAGCCAAAGCACAAAGGGCTCTTACGAAAATGTTTTTTCTTCACTTTCCAGTATGAAGGAGAGTGCCTGCGAGGTGCGATGTTAAAGCGTCCGCTAGAGGAGTTATTATTATAAATGATGCAGGGGGTCGAGGCAAAAAAGCCAGTAGACATTTTACTTTATCCCTAGTGGATGAAAATGGCGGGACGCATCGGGATTGTCTGAGAGTTCCCCTTCGAATAATCTTACATATTACTCGGCGATTCGCTGAATATTTGATAAAAGGCGCGTGACTTGAATAGATCCGAAGCATTATATAAACTTTTCAATTAGATTACATCGGCTTTGTTAGCCGAATACATTTTTTCATCCAGGTGAAGTAAGACTTAACATCAACAACGCGCAGTAGGTCAAACGATGGCTCGAATTATGAGATAAGATAAACGGTATAGCTCAGTTTACCCTCTATTAGGGATGAGAGGTCGGGATTCATAATTTCGCGTTCCTCATTAAGCGGGAGCTTCGCTGCGCAAAATGAGATATTATTATGAAGTTCCGGCGCCAAGGATATGACTCGAATTGTCTAACTCTGCACAATAAGAGTGGCATGGTATTTCTTAATTCCTGCAACGGCTATTTTATTCAAATGTAACGGCTTGCAAAGGAATAGAAGACGCGATATAAGCAAGCCTTTTGTAATGTGATCCCACAACAATTTCTTGTAGAAACTTTTCGTGTTGTTTCGACGTCACAGCGCTATCTATAACGCGGTCTGAATGCCGTAACGATGAGATTGCTGTATCTCGACGCTTATCAGTCTTAATGTGGGCCACACGCAAATGTTTGCACACGCGATAGTTCCCGCATAAAAGTTATCTTTGATTACTTTCGTTCAGGATTATAATTGAGTCAAGGCTTAAATTTCAACATAACTGATATTATCATTATCACAATATTTTCAGTTTTATCTTTTGAATAATTTTCATATTTCGCGGTACCTCAAAAGAGCTATAAATAAAAATAACAATAATATCAATGCTTGTTTCGAGTTTGTCTAGTTGAAAACCAATCAAACATGTTATTCCCACAAACCACATATTATTCCTGTAGTATATCACAAGCAATAATACATTGCATGTGGTGTAATCAAAAGTTTTCTTAGTGTAATCTCGCGAGGCAGCCTGCGATCGAGTCGATACAGAACTTTCCAGGAGTCTCAATCAACTTTTACCGGCTGGAGGAAATGGATTTCTATTATTAACATACCAACTATAAATAAATTTATCCTATTTCTATTAACCATGTCATTCTTAAAGTTATTTTGATATATATATCTAGTCGGTCAATAAATCGGTTATTAAGGTCGAGTCAAATAAAACTAACTTGTGATTTTTTAATTTCAATATCTATAAAAATAAAAGCTTAATTAATGTACATTTTGAAGAACAAATAATCATTCTATATGGTCACCGTAATTTCCGAAGCGATCTTTTAAGCTTCACAGCCAGCATCGATAACATTATGCACAACTTTCCTGTCAATTTCACTTTTTGCGTTAGTTTTTGTTTATTAAGGAACTTTGTTTAATAGGTATTATAAAACTTCCTATCTCTGTGTAAGGTCCAGTTTCGTCCGTGTCCATGTAGAGACCAGCATTATAATATATTTCTCAACGAAACTCAATTCTAGCTTATGAAGCAAGAGATTTGGTGTTTTCGTATTGCTGCAAATTGATTTGAAATCGAAAAGTCGATTTAATAAGACATCAAGATTGACCGGGGTACAAGCGGATCTTTGGTTGCTTGATATTTGTATCAGAATTTAAGACAAAGTCTAAAGTAAAAGTTGAACTCTCTACAAGAACTTACAAAAGTTGTGGCCGTTATCAGTATCATCGTCGTGCGTGATTTGAAGTATGATTTTCTAGTCCCAAATGGGAAAACATCAAGCTCGTACATCAAATAATTCGATAGTTTAAAACACATTATTTTTATTTTATAGAAATCAAAGTTTAAAGATTTGTACGGCTAATGAAATCGACTTTTTTAAAAAATTGTAAAGAAACTCAGGTAGTTAAAAATGGAACCTAACTTTAATAAAGCAGATAATAAACGGGGTATAAACCCCCGTCAGTTTTGTATTAGACAATACATCCGGAGTCCGGGCACTATCGTGACATATTCGTCGATTCCTCTTATCTACCTCGCGCTATCGGCCGATGACTCACGCAGACGCCGGCGCCGTCTGTCGCGGCACTGGTGGCTCGCGCGCGCAGCTGGCCTAACCGATCTAAAAGGACTTATGTGTTATTGAATTCAAATATACACAATCCCTTATATGTCTAGCATTACGATCCCACGCAAATTACAATTCATATAATATTTATATCAATATTAAAATAGAAACAGGAGTTATTTTAGGAATGATGCGGGCTGCTTAATTTCTTGATGCAATAAGATCCTTAAGACCCTTTGGTACCATATTTATAAAACAAGCATCTGAATTTGATTTTTAGGTAATCTCGGGAACCAATCTCCTGTTCAATATTTCCCAAAACGCTCCCCCAAATCTAAAAAATTATAAAAAACATGTACGTAATGATTTTTTAAGAGCTAAGTAGGTAAAGTCTGTTCCTATTCGTTCGGTCACTCTTGTATACAAATCAATTTACCATTATAACTCCATATTCGCGTACTTTTGAAGGTTGAGCACAGTCATATTATTTATTTATACACTTAATCATTTTCTTCATGTTTATTTTGAGGTGGTAATCTCTATTTAACTTTGTATTTTTTGATGATTCGTGCTTTTGGTAAAAGTCGATGACACTGACTGGACTGGTGCTTGACAAATACATTTCATTTTTTCGAAATATATTTGACATGAAAATGGAGAAGAAGTTTTGATAGATTTGATTGATAAGCTAGGTTTTCGTCTCTGTCGCACTCAGCATAATAATACGATGATGATGATGAATATATATTCAACCTTTTTAATAAACTAATTAGAGTTAACATTATTCTCATCGCTATTTTATCCTCTATCTAAAGACAATTACAGTTAGGTATACTTACTTGTTATTGTCATTGACAGTCCGAATAGGAACAGACTTTATCTAATGAATGAATGAAACATGACTCAATTCCATAATGTAAAAAAAGATTTCAGGATTTGATAACAGCTTTGTATAGTACCAAGAGCCTCTGACTGAGTCAAACCACAGACAGACGACAGATGGACAGCCCGACATGGCAAAACTATAAGGGTTCCTTGTTGACTACGGAACCCTAAAAATAAGTCATATTGTTACAAAATATTCAGCAATATTTCTGTAGTCTCCACACTTGGGAGAGATTAAATACGCCCCTTACTTTATGAGCGACGCAGTAATAAAATTTCTGGGAGTACACGAGTACCTACAAAATTAACATTCCACCTTCGGGTGGGAAATTCGCTCGAGAATTTTTCAAGAAGGACCTTAATAAATGGGTAAAGCTTGTCTTCGTTAGGTAAAACTAGGCTGCCTTAGGGGAACTGCGATAAGTGAAAAGCGGGGTTAAAAGAAAATAAAAAGAAGATGTTTAACCCTTTCAAGCGACATACTTTTTTTTGTATGTACACGGAACGGATTTTGATTAAGCTCACACACATGCTGCCCATGTGCACCAATGACTCAGCTCATGGCATTACAAGATAAAAAAATCCTTAGATTGATCGTGTTATTTATGTCGACAGAGTAGTTTATCTCAGGCATACTATAATAAAACTACCCCGGTTAAATGTGGCACTAAGTCGTATGAAAAAAGATAACGCGTAACAGATTGTTTATATGAAAACAAAACAAATAAAACTCTATGCCAACAACTAAAGAAGTAGGGCATCAATATTAATAGTAGAAAACATATGTTTAAAGTAATGAGGTCTTGACTAGGACCAACTTATTTGCCTAATAAAGCCTACGATTATTTTATTAGGTAGGTAGGTAGGTGTCAATCTAAAACGGTCGTTGACCATTAGTTTAAAGAACTCCTGAAATCATAATTGTTACACGCTTTATACAAACTTCACTTGTAACTAACCAACTAACAACGTAATCAAATCTTGAAAGTCAATTAAACCTAGTTCTATTAGGGATTACTCATGACTTCTTTTTCACAGCTTCAATAAAAGCTGATTCATGTAACAACTGTTGTTGACCAAAAAAAATTACAAAAATATTTTTTTGAATAGCTATATAAAAATAAACAAGATATAAGCCACCAAAGATTTGTTCCTATCCCTTTCTAGCAAAATAGAATTTAACATGGCCAACCTGTTACATGACGTCACAGTGCATATCGGATTTCTCTGTCTAATCGCTGTCCAATTAGCAGTTTAAAATGCATGTATCATCCGTATTTCTTGGCCGATTTTAATTTCATTTTGGTGATCTCTTTTAGGTACGGTAGTATTTTATTGAGAAATGCGATTTAAAAAATCCATGCATAGGTATTCCCTATTGTCGGATTGACTTGAAATTTGACACATACAATTCCGACGGCAAGACAATGAGTTATGGTATTATCGAGGTGGTATGATGATAGAGACGGAAGGTGGCCATAGAAACTCTTCAATGGCCCATGGACTCATTACATTTGTCTTTGATAGAGAGTTTATAATCAGTACAGTCGGCTATAAAGCGTGTAATAAAATTATTATTTTAGGTTAGCTTAGGTTATTTTTAAATTAGCTCACTTGTTTTTTTCGCAAGAAGAAATACTAACGGCATTGTACTGTAAACAGCGAGATTGTTTCGAAGACCGTGCCAATTTTTTAATCTGCAATTGCCATGTCAATGAACTTTAGACTTACGGAAATAGTAAAAATAGTAACGTAAGTAATTATTTTGGGATTGCAGCTGAAATAAAATATTATTTATGCTCACCATGAGGACATTCCTATTTACGTATGACTAAACATATAGATAGGTGATAACCTTGTCCATTTACATAAAAGCTACGCGGTCTAAGTATAATTTATTCTGTGCTTATAGTGAAAGCCATTATAAATGGATTGCGTTTAAAACTTTTATAGGTTATTACTTATTAGTGTTTATAGAACCGCATCAAATGTAATGTGGATAATAACTTCGAATGTTGATGTTGGAGATAAAGCTGATTAAAATTCTAATAGAGATAAAACATATTTAAATACTATGAATTTCTAATGTTCGATTTCTGACGATTACCTAAATGGATTAAACAAGAACCTGATTTATAAAGGAAGTCATAACATTTTTTAACGTACCTACAGATATAGTGAATAAACATAAGACACCAAAGCGGACCTATTTGATTTGATCGGAAAAGTTCGTGTATATCTTTCTTTCTAAGTCGGTGGTGCAAAAGCACCTTCCGGATTTTCCACAGGCGAGGCAAGGCGAGAAAAGACTAGAATTTAAATTTGTATTGAAAAATTTAAATTCCATTCTCGCGCATCTTCGGTAGAAATAGTTAGTATTTAATACAAATAAAAACTCTCGCGCCGCCTCGTCTCGCCTCTCCTCGCCGGTGGAAATGCACCTTGAGAAAGCAAGATAAACATGGACTTATCCGAAAAAACAACATGCCGTATGATTATCAGTATTATCACGTTTGTAAGATACGTTTATGAAAATTTACATCTCTACATGTTTATGAAAATACTCTACGAGTCATCCAATTCTCTTAACATAATGCACTATTGTCAGTGCAATTCCAATGCCGCGTCGTGCTAGCGCATAATAGAAACTATCAATTACGGGTAAACAGTGCCGTGCATGTGATAGAGCTGTTGTGTCCAATCGGGCCGGAGTCGCGGCCAACCCGCTCGGCAACGTCGCTCTCGTCATTGCGGTCAATTAATTCTGTCTATAAACGAATGTGTTCCGCCGATCTGTTCCAAATTAAGGCCAGCGAGGCTATTGCATCAAAGGCTGAACAATTGGGCCGGGATTGGATACTTTATGGATAGACGGGTCTGATATTGATGAGGTGTTAAGTGATAGATAACACTACGTTGTTACGCGCGGAAACTTTGGACGGCTAGTTCGGGTTTTCATAATCAGTTGAGGTTTAATCTGAATCGAAAATTATTTATCTGTTCAAAATCAACAGCTGTAAAACAAAAAATAACTTAAAATTAGATACTAAAAGCTAAGCTAAGCAATTACAGGTTATCACCGATAATTATAAAATAAAAAGGAGGGTTAGTTACACTGATTTTAGTGTTTAACACCACGCAGAGTCAAAATTACGCAAAAAAAAACCAATAAAAATTATATTAATTAAATAACAATTCAGTTTTCTTGAGTAAAGTAACATATGGTTCGTGTAATATTACACACGGTGCTGTTCGCCAGTTCTGTTAGCTTGAACTTGGCTTGACACGCTACCGCGTGTCTAGATATAACTAAAAGATTTTTTTGGTTATTTTGTGCGTTATGGCTAATAGGTATGTTTGTATTAAATATATCGATGTCTAACTAAACCTATTCAGGATTTAAGAATAATTAATGTGACATCTGTGACATTGACGACCTCAAGCATGTTTTTTTTTGAAATAAGCATGGTTGGCCGTACCGACCTAAGTAAATAATTAACGTTACCGTTAGATGAATAGCAAATGTATTCAGAGTTGAAACGCTGCTCTAGATAAATTGGCGAGGATATAAATGCGACTGGTACACATTTTCATACCGCAACAAATTAAAACGTATGACAAAGAGCAATGAACTCAATAAAGGCAAACGTAAAGCCAACGACTCGCGCGCAACACCCGCGATGATCTGTCATGACTAAAAGTAGGTACCTACCTAGTTAACAGAATTGGACGCCGGGTGTCGACGAGTTTCAATTAGAAACCGACAGTGGAAACAAAGAGGCAGTTATTATTCAATTTAACGCTATGATTTGTATTTATGCAATGATTCCATGAATTCTGGAACTAAATGGAACGCATGGTGGATGCAAGTCATTTTCAACGTAAAAGCCGAAAAAAGAGATGACTCGTTTGTACTAGGAACGGTAATCGAAATGTTTTACACAAAAGCTGCTTTTGTTAAGCTGCGACCACACCGGTGCTTAAAATACGATGACGGTACGGAATCGCAGTGACGCGTCGTATCAGCACCGTTTTTGACGCAAGCTCCGATTATTTCAATTCGATTCATTTATTAATTTCAGGCCAGTTTGCCCATAATTTGTTAGTTACAGACTTACGTTACTAGAGTTAGTACATTTTAATTCAACCTAGGTCACATAGTTTTTTATTTGGGGTCTTGGTACACAGGGCGATGAAACGACGCCCAGTGAGTGAAAAACGGAGAGTCCCATCTCTCTGCTATATCGGTCAGAAGGCTGTTGGTGCTGGCCCGCAGGCGATACATTTGAGAGGCGATTCTGTTTTGCATTATGGCATGGAAATCGTTCATACGTGCTTCCGCAAACATGCCTAACGCACTGCAAAAGCATTTGATTATAGAGCAAAGATGCTCTCTAAACTGCAAGTATTGAAACCCTTTTCCCGTGTCCGGCTCGTTTGCAACCCTTTTCTGTCTGGCTCTATCTGACCGATTATAGAGCAATGATGGTCTATCTATGTGGTTACAGAATTAACAACAAGTTTTAAGAATTGTTGGTAATTCTGTAGCTCTGCTTACCCTACTGTGGGAATGAAGGCGTGAAGGTATGTATGTATCATGTATGTATGATGGCCTATAAATTGCAACACTTTTTTCGTGTCCGGCTCTCTGTCTATCTGACCGATTATAGAGCAAAGATGGTCTATAAATTGCAGCGCTTTTTCTGTGTCCGGCTCTCTGTCTATCTGACAGATTATAGAGCTAAGATGGTATATAAATTGCAACCCTCTTTCAGTGGCCGCTCTATAGGGGTGATCAATGTGATCATTCACCTTTAAACAAAAACTTCCGTGAGACTCAGACATATTAAGGAGATCACACCGGGTTACTCACGTAAATGATGATGCGGTGTGATCTCCTTAATATGTGATCATTCAATTTTGACCAAACTATCAATCAATAAGAGTCTGTAAAAAATCTACACTTCAAATTGACAGGACCATTCGACCTTATTGTTTTATGATTTTATGAAATGCACCATTATATTATATAATTTGGCAGACTGTTCTTATGTGTTAAGTCACTGTCATGCTCATGAGCAATCAGGTACGATACGATAAAGCAATCAGGTACCTACTTAAATAAAATCTCCCGAAATATCTCAACGAAATGGTTCCTTGACCTGTTAACAGGCTTGCCCAGTGCCCACTGCCGTCCACGCCCACGCTGGGCTGGCCAGATATCGCTCTAACAGGTTTATAATATACTTACCTCCATTACTGCTACGTAGGAGTTAAGAGATAGTCATTGACTACCTTAATTCATAAAGACTAAGCAACATATTATTTAGGTCAAGTTAGTAGTTATTTATCTACCTACCTACTTATTACTATGGTTGAAAAACTTATCAAATTAAATTATTTGTGGGAAGAGCTATTCAACAGGAAAAAGGAAGTTGTGTTTGATAACGTCGACCTTAAGTTAGAGGTATAGGTACCTAAATCTGCTTTAAATTTAATCTTAAGCCAGGGATTCGGTTTACCCTTGAATCGCCGACACTTATTTCACCGAATTTTCATTTCATCGCATTTTCATTTCATCGAACAGGCATTTCCACGTGCAGGAGTTATAATTTTCTGGTGGTCACAGGTCTAACCTAACCTAACCTACGTAACCCATGCTTAAGATAACCTAAAAACAATAAGGTTTCAGCAGAAATTAGCTTTCGATGAAATGAAAATTCGATGAAACAACGCATTCGTGAAATGAGTGTCGGTGATTCAAGGAGCACCCCAGGGATTCACTAGGGGAAAAATGTACCGCGATACGTGTCGCCCAGCGACATCGGGTGCATTGGCGCAACGTTGCCGGACTTCACACGACATGGGACATGGGTGCCATAGTGCGACAAGTGTTGGCAACGGCGTCAGGCGAAGTCGAGCAACTTGCGAAACTTTGCACGACAGGTTTGGCAACATCGCGCGACACCAGTCGCCGTAATGTGGTGCACCCGACACCTGTCGTGCGATGTCGTTAGATATGTCAGGCGAAGTTTCGCGAAGTCGCTCGACTTCGTCCGACGTCGCTACCGACACATGTCGCGCGATATCGCCAAAGACCGTAGCCAAGATGCAAACGCTACTATTGTTTAGTTTTCTATCACTCAAAATGTATGGGATGATAGTTGACCACGTGGTTTATCGCAACGCAAGAGAATGTCATCCCATACATTTTTTGTGATAGAAAAGAAAAACGTTAGTAGCGTTTGCATCTTGGCTAGGGTCTCAGATATGTCAAGTGAAGTCGCTCGACTTCTCGACATGGCCGACAGGACGCTGCCTAGGAAAAGTTGTCTCAACATGGTGTTGTTGACCGGTACCGCTGCTGCAAGAATAAACCTAATACCTCGGCATAGACGCATGTGCGAGGTTGGCTTGCTTGAGAGCTGCTTTGTAACAACTGGTAGGCACTGCTTCGTAACAGGCTTCTAATCTGCGGTACGTGCAAGTGCCCCATGCATGCAGCATGCACAGAAAACGTGCCCGTTAAAAAAAAGTTCATCATCATCAGCCTATACTAGTCCACTGCTGGACGTAGGCCTCTCCCATTGCACACCACCGAGCACGATCTGCGGCCACTCTCATCCAGCTCTTGACTTCAAGCTGCTAATTCGATGGGCTACGTCGATAATCTTAGTTCTTTTCTTTGTCGGATCACCTTATAACGGATCTGATCCTTTACAGAAACTCCCAACATAGCCCTCTCCATAGCTCGCTGAGCGCCTTTAAATTTGTGTACCAACCCCACCGTGAGTGTCCACGTTTCGGCTCCGTATGTCATAACAGGTAGGACGCACTGATTGAAGACTTTTGTCTTTAGACTCTATGGAATAGACGACGTGAAGACTCGACGTAATTTCCCATACGCTGCCCAAGTCAGCTGTATTCTTCTGTTGGCCTCTTTCTCGAAGTTGTTAAAATGTTAAGTGTTTATTCAGTTAGTATCTAAGCCCTTTCATACGTCAAAAAATTACCTTCGTTTCCCAAGAGACCACACTGCTGAGAAGCGCCGCAAGAAACTTAACAGTCAGTCATTCCTTAAACAAACTTTTTCCTGCTCAACTACGCATGATATTTTTATTTTATATTCATTGTTTTATTATAATGCTAGGTTTAGTATTATCATTGCCATAAGCAATATTTAAAAAAATAACTGACTGTTGTTGAGTTTGTTGTGGCGTTTCTTCTCGGCAGTGGTCTCCTCTTGGGAAGGGCTGGTAGATTTTTAACGAGTAAAAGTGCCCGTGCGGCCAACTTAGTGAATAAACACTCAACTTTTTGGTGGCACTTGGACGTACCACAGAACAGAAGCATATTACCAGGCAGTGACCTACCAGCTGTTACAAAGCAGCTCTCAAGCAAGCAAACCTCGCGCATGCGTCTATACCGAGGTATTAGGCGTATCTTGCAGCAGCGGTACGTTCAGCAACACCATGTTGAGACAACTTTTCGTAGGCAGCGCCCTCTCGGCCATAACGCCTAGGTATACAAGGCGATCCGTCCAAATAAGTCAGTACGGGGAATCTGGAAACTAAAAGTACCTAAGGTAATCTGTTTTTAGGAACTAAGGCCTCGATTTTGGAAAAGGGAACGAACCAAGTACTTTTTCCCGAATAAGCACACATCGTTTTATTGATGTAGTTGATAGCGAAAAGTGGCAAGCAACAATTAACATTGGAGCAGCCGTTTCTAAAATAAATAAAAAACAGAAATTATGCAAAAAAGGTCAACCGCTGGGTTTATTTCCCAGTTATTTTTGAATCCCTAAATGCAGATTTTGCGTTTTAAGGGTTCCGTATCCGAAGGGAGATCAACGGGACCCTAATAATATGTTTTATTACGGTGGATTTACAAAAAAAGGAAACGGTTTTTTTCAACGAAAAATAAAAATACGGTAAATAAAATTGTGAGTTGAATGCACGTCCCTAATACTAAATCTGACTGCGTGTACCTACTTCGGCGCGGAGCGCCACGCGGCACAAAACATTTTTTTTAACACAGTTGTTAGACAAAAATGTATGACAAGTTTATTTTTTATGTATAGTTGGATAACTGGGCTATTTACTAGTATGTTTTTTCTGAAGCAAATAACCATAGTTTAAAGTCAGGAAACGATTTTCGATATAAAAATGTAAGGAAAAATTTTGTTTTCGAATTTCTCATTTTTTTTGTATGGGTGTGTAAAATTTTTGTTCCATAAATGAATTCCTCGTCCTCGAATGATAAGAAAAAGACACCAAATTTGATATAGGAGATGATGGAGAGTGAGGCGCTGGTTACACTCTTCCCCCCTCTCCTGCCCACCTGCTGAGGGTGACCTTGAGGCAACCGGGCTAAATCAGCTCAGATCACCCCCAGGAACACCTGTTCCAAGCAATTTGCTTTGTCTCGAAAATGTAAGGTGGTGACCTAAGATCTCCCACTAATAGTTGGCATAAAGATAACAAACTACATGAACAGATTATTAATGAAGGAAGTTAACTAGGAACTTTTGGAGTTGTTGACAATATTGAAAATACTTAAGGCTAGGATATTTTTTTAGGAAGACTTTTAACATAAGGCTTTCATATAAATAACTCATAAGATAAATGATCTTTGGCAGCTCTGGAGAAGTGGATGTGCCTGCGGATCCATGTTCCCACCCCGAAACCAAAAATTGTTTAACAGTAAATTTAAATTAAATTTACAAAATAGGCAGATATACTAGCTCTAAGAAAATGGCCCCCACAAAATGAAATTCTAGAGGTTCCTCTGATTAGGATATCCAGTAAGTCCCATGGACCAATGATATGAGACAGTGGTCAATTGGTCATACAGCAGGTCTATTATATTATTATACATTTTTACGAACTTTTTTTTTAATGGCCTGTAGAATACAAAGAAGCACAATTCTGGTGGTTGGTCTATTAGGCACTTGGACAACAGCAATCTTCAAGGTTGCAAAATTGGTTGCCGACCAAGCAAACTATGATGAAATGCTCACTGTGGACTAAATACATCCATATGAGTCAGTAACAAAACCTCCAGTTTTTAAAGTCTGTTAAATTAGGGCTAATTAAATTAAAAGAAGCTTGGAGAGCCAGCTACACAGAGAACTCACAAATAAAAATGCCGTGAATAAAGAAGAATCAACAATTAGCATTATGTTGATTAGTGCTACAAAACAATACATGTTGTTCATGAAGCTAACGCTATAAAATGTATTAAAATTAAAATAATCATTGCTAATAAATTTATGATAATTTATTATCAACAACATTGTTATTAAAGTTGGTTATCCAACAGTGTTTTATTTTAGTTGTAGCATTGTTATTGATAAGCAATTGGTATTGGCAATGGTAAAGATAGAGGCAATGTTAAGCAAACTGAATGAGTTTAATTGGGGTGATAAGGCCATAAATTTCCTTATACCCTCTTGCATGATATTAATGATATTAAGCTCTAGTAACTTTAATAACTGCTTTCAAAGTTGGCTAGAACCAATGATCCTAATTTCTTAAGAATATTAAATTAAAAGAATATCAATTAAGATTTTTTTCATTATGCAAATTACGTAAAAAACTTCAACTGCTTATGCTTAAGTTATATTAATCTTTTAACAATACCTCAATATTATATTATTATTAATAATTTATAATTTAAGTGCCATGCGAAACTTATAAATTTCTTATAAACGTTGAGATTTTCTGGAATCTTAGTGTTCTGTTATTTGTTTGATATTACCTTGTCTGGTTCTCAAACAAATCATTATTGATACAAAGATAAGGTGTTGACCTCACCCACATATAAAACTTAAAGTTAAGAAACAATCAGCCGCTATACTAAAGTTTAATTAGGGACAGAAACATTGGCAACAATTTACAGTAAATGTTATAGCTATATCATTCTGTTAAATAAATGAATTGCCTACTTACACAAATTCACATGACCAAACCCCGCAACTCTTGACTCAGCGACACCGCGGCACCGATGTGTTTACGCACGCCCGAAAGTTTAATAATAAAGGAAGAAAAATAAGAAATGTTTTCATTGATGGTTTTAACACAACACAAACTACACCTGTAAAAATCACGGAAAACAAATAATCCCTTCCGATCCTGACATTCCCGTTTAGCCGCCCGCTCCGCTCCAGCTCGACTGCACAGATTATAAAAGGTAAGGTACTATTATGTTATGAGGTATTTTCATTTCCTAGTTTTTCACTCAGGGACTTAGTTTTCAACTAAGGCTGTTTATTTAATTTTTTATCTTATTTAATATTTGGAGTATCACAAACCTCTATTTTCACTTTACTAAAAAAGTTAATATTAAATAAATTTTCGAAAACATTCAAAATAAATAAACGAGCAGGTTTGATATTTTTTTTACCTGGCAAGTAAACCCACAGATTGAGAATAGCGACATCTGTTGTCGAATAGCATACTTGGTTATCGCAAAGACAACAGAATAGATACAGTACCTGAGTAAATTACTTCCATAAATTTCACTAGATGGCAGTGTTAAAATATTGATGTCAGCTACATCTGTTGTCGAGTAGTGGAACTATTTTGCGGTATAGTAAACGCCATAACTTTTAAATGTAGAGTTGTTGGCAGCAGATGGCGTCCCTAATTATAAAAGTTAACCAGGCAAGTTAATAATCGTATACATTATTAATGAGGAAATTTAAAGTTGCAAATTATTAAAAAAAAACCAAGATGTTTGTTGGTAAGATGGACAAAGGGGAGTCAAACCCTAATAACAAATTTAGATCTATGGAAATAAGAATACCCATAAACTTAAAATTTGCGGCGGTATTTCCGGACCGCTACGATTTGTGGACCTTCAAGAGACGAGGATACTCTTTTCTCAAAAGCCAGCAACGCAGCTGCAATACCTGTTGGTGTGGCAAGTGTCCATGGGCATAGTATAACTAATTGGCTCCTAGATCATAACCTTATCACTAATAGTAGTAAAACTAAATTAATACAATTCAGACCGCCTCAAAAGTTGCCTATAGATCTAACTTCAGTAGCAAATAAACTAAATCTCGAAGAAGTAGTTGAATGCACCCTCCTTGGGGTTACCTTAGATAGCCATTTAAATTGGAAAAAACATATACAGAAAACTAAAACCAAGTTATCACAGTTTGTATACGCGCTGAGTATCCTTAAGGCCAACACGAGCACCGAGTGCGCGCTGGCTGCGTACCACGCGCATGCGCAGTCGTGGCTGCGCTACGGCCTGCTGCTGTGGGGACACGCCGCCGACGCGCACCAACTCTTTGTCATGCAGAAGAAGTGCCTAAGGATCCTAGCCAACATTCGCCAACCAATTAGCTGCAAACCGCACTTTAAAAACCTTAATTTATTGACCCTACCTTGTTTATACGTCCTAGAAGTAGCCTCCTTTGTAAGAAAAAACATACATCTCTTCAATTTTGCTAAGAATACACGTCGTAACCATAATCTAGAGCTCCCCGAACCAAAATTAGAAATTTTCAAAAATGGACCATATTAGATCCATAAACATTTATAATAAAATACCACAGCATATAAAAAATGAAAAATCCTTTAATGGATTTATTAAAAAACTAAAAAACACTCTTGCGAAAAAATGCTACTACTCAATAGCAGAGTTTATGCAAGATCAAATTTAACGATCTCACTAATTATAATTTAATTTTAAAAATTGTAGGTAACATAACAAATTAATTACCTATTTCCTTATTAATATCATAATTCTAATTATTCTTATATTTTTAACATGTACCTACTCTAAATTTTGTTATTAGCTTAAGGCAGTTTTGTATTTTATAGTCTATTACTGTTTTTTTAACCGACTTCAAAAAAGGAGGAGGTTATACGTTCCACTGTATGTATTTTTTTTTTTTTTTTTTTTTTTTTTTATGTATGTTCACCGATTACTCCGTCAATTGTGGACCGATTTTAAAAATTCTTTTTTGGTTTGATAGAGTATACTTCAGAGGTGGTCCCATTGTCAGCAAATCTGAATCTGATGAAGGGATCAGTGAGGAATTGAGGGAACTCTTCAAATATTGTATGCAAACATATAGCGATTTTAGTATTTTTAGTAACAAGTGAAGCATTTGCATTCAGAAAGTGTCACTTGGTGAAGCGGAACTGATGATGAAGACCACAGATGGCCACCGGAACTCCTCAACGGTACCGATTTCAAGGGTGGCGATAAGATATCTCGATTAAGATAGTTGAGCGACTACAACGAAGCACATTTAATTGTTTTAAAATGACTATGATTTTCCCGCGGCGTTGCTTGCGGCGAGCTTGAAATGTCTTAAAGTTTCATATATCAACTAAGAAGTGGGACTACATAAGCTTATTATGATCACTAAAAAGTGTAAAATAAAATAAATGTTTTAAAAAACAAAAAAACCGCCTTCAAAAATGCAAAAAATAACTTCTACTACGAGGTACTTAGTAGTAGGTACCTATCCTATTAGGTTAGTCTAACTGAAGTCGGCGACCACAATATTTTCAACAAAAAGCCGACTACAGTTGGACTAACCTAATAGGATAGGTACCTACTACTAAGTACCTCGTAGTAGAAGTTATTTTTTGCATTTTTGAAGGCGGTTTTTTTGTTTTTTAATTTCTTATTTCTTCTATTTTCTTGAATGTTATAAGGTTGTAACAAGTGAATAGGTACTTCTATAAACAAATGTAATAAGTATTATGTAACCTTTTGCTATACCCTACCAGGGTTCATGTCTTACGAGTGTATCTTAGTAATAAGTACCTTTTATGTAACATGGAAGCAAATAAATGATATGATATGATATCTTCTCTATACATACCTACTGTGCCATCACGCGGTGCGGTGATCACTTCTACATCAGGTGATCCGATAGCTCGTTTGCGGGGGCAAACCTTTAACCTTTTAAGATATAAATTTTAACGTTTTTTAAATCATTCAAAATGCCTTAAGGCCTTTTTTTTTTGCGAAAAATATTCACTACCTACCTACTTTAAAAATGATAACTCGGTTTAGCCCCAATACTCTTCAGCCTTCCTAGTATTTACATAATCATTAAAGAAGTATTGTACAAGTTTCCACGGTGCCTCATTCACCAAAAGCTCTTGAACTATAAGGAATACGACACAAGAAGACATTGTCGAAGATAAAGCAGGAGAAAAATTACACTGTATAAAATTATCTTACCTACCTACAGCTATCAGCCCATTGGAAACCTGACCCACCATAGAACGGTGTCACATTGACATAAAACGATTGACTTGACACCTCATACGACTTGAATCATAAAATCACTGTGACATAGTTCTATGGTGGGTCAAGGTTCCAATAATTGGCTGATAGCTAGGCACCTATTGAATGTTAAAGTGTCTAAAAGTGTGAAGGAACTGAATAAACTTTAGGCTTTCTTAGTCACCAGTTACCGTGGATGGTCTTTTTAAACTTTCCAAGAAATGTAACTATGGTTCGTTAAATAATAAAGTTTATCCTGACGGTGTGCATTCCTTTTATTTTGGTGGCCTGTCAATTGCGGTTATTCCCGTGTTGGCGGGTTTAACGAGCTGTCAGCGCGTTCTGGCGGCGGACGTAGACGAAACCTATCTCAAGCTTTCATCTACAAACATCCCTTCATTATTTCCATCAGTCTAGATGTTAATCTGGCAGCCTGACATGTGTCAGCGATAATGTAATCTTGGTGTAGGTTTTGCTTGTAAAAAAACACCGATGGTTACAAATATTACAATGCTACAAACTCTATAACAATATTTCCTAAACGGTCCTCTAATCTAGACAGGTACGGTCGGTAGGTACATAAAGTTTTTTTAAAGAGAAATTCAATGATACCTTATTCGATGTAAAAAAGGAATGATATTTTTACATTTGCTTTAGCTGTGCCCGAGATACCCGAAAAAAAACAACTTTTTTTTTACAACATAGTCGGCGTAACTTTAATCGTTAGCTATGCCGAATTACAGCTATGTAGTACAGTACCAAGAATCTCTCAGCTGAACTTCGGATAGACCGGCAGACAGACAGACGGACCGACGGACGAAACTATACCTACCTAAGGGTTCCTTGTTGACTACCGAACCCTAAAAATGGAAACAGTTAAAAGTGCTATTAACTTTTAATGACATTTAGACATTAATTTCTTAAATTTTGATCAGGTTTAATGAATTACATTGATTAAATACCTATGTAAAATTCATCGTAAAACTAAGTAGGTACCTACCTCTAGGGTTGCCACCCGTACTTTATTATAAAGTATTGTACTCTATTTTAGCTTCCCGTACGTTATATTTTACGTAACACATAAAGTACGCCAAAGTACTTTATTTATGAGATTTACAGAACGGTTCTTCTCTATAATGAAAGCCAAGTGGCGGAACGACAGAAATGAAGCTGCACATAACTTCATTAAACATTTGCTAATGATATGCCTTAAAACCAGTGTTTGCCATCTTTGAACGCGATTGATATTTTAAATGTGGAAAAATCACTGTTAGAAAACACACGGTCTGATATGTTCTAACATATATGCATTTAAAGATAATAAAAAAAATACTTTACATTTATGCTGTGTACTTTATTTTTCTTCCTCTTTTGGTAAGTAATACTTTATTCTGTTGAAAAAAAGGTGGCAACCCTACCTACCTCGTTGATTAAAAGTGATATTTTATTGGTAGGTACTTCGTTGATTGAAACTATTGAAAGTGATCTTTTATTAAACACATTTTGGGTTATACATTGACCAAGTTGACCATAACATGCCTTTGTGCCCGCATGCTTTCGTGATACATTGCGTCGCTGCAATAGCTCTCGGCTCAATTTTTGTTAAGCAACCCGTCAATGGATTGTTACAAGCATGCGAGCTGTCAACTAATGAGCCTTCTCTTAACCCTATTAAAACACTGAACTACAACATCGGAAGTCAAAAGTAGTAGTAATGTACGGTCTTTGTACTCCAGTAACTTTAGTCATCACGAGCTTGTGTCAAATCCGGTAGTTCTGTTTTTTTGCAGACTTGTCTATGATGATGGTCCATTACACTAACTCTAAAAACGGTTCTACTTCGCTTTTTGCAATTTTTATATTACTTATGGAGCTAAATTTATTTGAAAACTCATCTGCATCACCTTTAGGGATAATGGAATCCATCTGTAGGTATCACCTTTAGGGATAATGGAATCAGACAGTAGCACTCTAAGCTTGTAAAAAAACCTGCAAACAACACTTAATGGTTTGTTGGGATGTTACCTTGCAAAAAGCTGCCGCGGGCGCGGGTTCTACCATATCCAGAAAATAACGAAAAATCTGTCGTTTTTTCAGTTTTTATTCAAATATGTGTTTTATATAGCAAAGTTCTAAAGAAATTAAGAAGACCTAAATGCGCTAAACTTAGGTTTTTGAATAATTTCTACATGGGCAGTTAGAACTCTTTGCACAACACTTTAATTCATACAGATTTACTGAACTACTATTCTTCTTAAATTCTCACCGATAGTTGTTTTAATGACATCAATTGATTACCCTGGAAGCGGTCGGCCACGTCACGGGAGGGCACGTGGAGCGCGCGCGTGCCCCCGCGCGAGGCCACGTGACCCCGCCAACACACTCCTGTAAAGCCTTTTCGGTTCCCTCGCCCACAACTTGAACTGGCTTTCATCATAACTCGAATTTCCCCTTTCTTTACAAACTTCATTTTTCTAGGCTTCCCTCAACCATTCTTTTTTTACATTTCCCAACGACTTGGAAAGATTTGCGTAACTCACCTGCGTATTTCAAATTTAAAACAATCGTGTATTGCTAGGGATTCTCTATTTCGAAATAAAAATAAATTGCTTGCAAAATAAACGGTCGCTGTTCTCATTCGCTCGGTGAATGTTTTGACAAACGCGCATTTGCATGAAGTCGTTGGCGGCCCGGCGAGGCGGAAAACTTAAACTTACAATTAATATTAAAACATGCGCAATAAAATAAAGCGTGATAAAGCCAAGCAGTCGGAAAGTATTCGCGTCAGCCGAGCAGTGCTTTTGACATGGCTATTATTTCCCACCTCCGCCGAAACGGCGTAACCCTCATTGCTGGAACTTTACAAATTTACATCTTAAATAATCCTGTATAAGGATCATAACGAATATTTTCTCGTGTATTCGTGAGCTCCTGCGCCTTTGATGATATTCATAGTGTCTCGGACGATGAATACAGCAGCGATGCAAATGATACAGGTTCTGATATTGTTCTACAAAATTTACAGCGGACTGTGTTTATGTTTTGACTACCTATCTGGAAGCAATATTAAATCTGTATAAAATAATAGTTGTCTTTTCTATATCTGCTAATTTTATAAGTACCTAAGTGTTTTTTATAAGCTCTTCCAATGCTTTATTTGAGAATCATTAACTTACGTGTGTACTTTGTTTTCGGATTTCCGTCAAAATATGTTTTGTTTGACATACTTAGGTAAATGTAACAATATTTCGATTATTTAGATCTTACTTTGGAACTTTTCTTTCTCAAATCGCTATCATCAACATAGTATCAATGTCATCCACTGCAATCATCGTTGAAGGTGACCACCCGTCCCTCGCCTACTTAAGTAACCCCTACATCGTCGAGTACCGCCCGAATAGGGACGTGAAGCGAACATCGCTTCGGAGATCTTATACGAACCTGCCATTTTACAGTAATCAACTGAAGTGCATACCACTATCTTCGGTGAGTCAGAGAAGTAGGTATTTCGACGAATATGTAAATGCATCCCCGAAGAGAAAGAGTTCTAATGTAATTGACGGCAAGAATTATTGCTTCAATTCGTTGCAGAAGTGATAGAGTTCAGCTTAAAACCTACACCTAGAGTGTTAAGAACCCTGTATTTTAAACGAGTGCAGGTGCATGTATAATTTTGATGTCATTATTGATGTTCATTATTCTATAGAGTGATCGACTTGATAATATTATTAAGTGAGGAAAATCTGTACTAATAATACTTAATGAAAGGTTCTGATAGTTATAGCAGCTACGAAACATTGTTCGAGTCCGTGATCAAAATTGTTTCTTAATCAATGTAAGTACCGTACCGTCCGTACCCGAACCCTTTAGATAAAATAAAATGTGAGATGGAGTTACAACTATGAGGAGAACTAATTTGGGTAACGAACTAGTCCTCAAACTTACTGTGTAAATCGTAAAACCCTTATAAAACAATAATCCTTTGTTGTGGTAAATATAAAATTAATGCCGGCCGAGTTAAAAACAATACGATAGAGTCCGAACAGCGAGTGGAGACACAAAAAAAGGCGGTAAATTCAAAATATCTCTAGCTGGTAACACGACATGCATAGCGACTGGTTACGAGTAGGTTACTCATAACGTGACAGCTTGTTTCATAGGTAAAATTGTTGTCATTATGAAGAATTTGAGAAAAATGCTTGTGTCACCAGTCACCACTCGCTGGTTGGCCGCCATTAGGTACTGTCGTGTAAATAAAAGCTATCGTAACGTTGATCATAAGATGTCACGGCAAAGGCAATATGGTTTTACCCAGTGGAATTTTTTCGGAGTTTTCATGTATTTTTAACGGGCCTCGGGACGGGTCAAAATTGGAGCAGCTTTAAAACAAAAAACGCATCAGATATAAAACGTCTATTTGTTCCGGCACTACAATCCTAACAGACTGACAGATACACAGGGATCAAACCAAAGACATCCCTCTCTTTTGCACAGGGTTTAAAAAGGGGCTAAATCTAAATGTAAATATGCCGCAAGATAAGTATATTGAGCCGCACCGATATGCTCCATAGGTTCTACGCAAGATGCATTAGGGTGAATCAACTTTTAAGGTGTTCCTTTTCTTTTGCGGTATTAAAACTTTCCTAGTGACTTATGGTTAATAATAATGTATGAATAATAAAATCAGACCACCAAATTTACAGACCTTACATGTTAAACACCTCAAATATATTTTAATCCAACTCTTTTTGCGTCACTAAAAAGTTGCTATACTTAAGTCCTATGCTAATGCATCATTTGAACATATAATGACCTTTATCTATACATCCATATAGTAATTTCCCAACAATATGTTCAGAAACGATAAGCAAATGGCCTATGTTAAGAAACCTGCAACTGTGGTTGTATTTTAATGTTAACATTAAAGTATTGCATGTCATTAAAGTATCGGTTATCGATATGGTGGCATCTTAATGTTCACATAAAAGTATCGGTAACCGATAGGTACTATAATGAAACAACAGATACCTACAGGTTTCTCACATATTATAGAAAACTTATGATATGCACGTAGAAAAAGTTATTTATGCGACTGTACATGTAACTAGGCCTTAAAATACTCATGTGACCACATTATGCACTAAGTAGTCACATAAAATACTATTAAAACACCACTATCATTATTTGAAGTGAACAAGCTGTTACTTAAAATGTTGACATGTCAACAAAACTATAGTACAATTTATCTTTATCAATGCATGTCATAATTATAATTAAGGGGTGGTGAAACAGGATAATAAAAACAAATGACACGTCACCCGTTCACGAGTTATCGGTCGATCTCGACCAATTATTATTGTGAGCATTGTAAGTAGACATGTGTTATTTTATGTTACATTACTTTGTGTTTTAACTGTTGAAGACAAGTTTATTAGTATGGGGAGGGCAGCAATCGCCATTTTCTTCAAATTTTGTGCAGAATTGGTTTTCTACTGATATTAAATAGGTACATACTTGTACTTAAGTACGTATTATTTTTTTATAAATATGAGAAATAGTGAAATTCTTACTTTGATCCCCTTACTTAAGAGAAAATCATTTTGTTTTATAAATATGATTTAGAGAAAGAGAAAAAGTAAAAACCGGTGGCCAATATATAGCTTAATATTTCGCAAATCTGAATCGAAAAATAATCTTCACATACCCTCATTATTTAAAAAAAGGTATCTCATGACATCCATACAGTGTAGTGACATAGATGAGTAAAAAACACTATCCTCGTTTTACGTGCATCGGGAAGCTCCCGTTTATTTTTCCAGTTAACGAAGGAGTACAGTCACCAGCAATAATGTATTATCCCACATTGGGCGCAAAAATATCTGACACGCTCTTATACCTCTAGTAATGAAGTCGTGTCAGATATTTTTGCGCCCAATGTTGGATAATAATATTATTGCTGGTGACTGTACCTAACGCTCCAACAGCTTTTAAGTAAGTAAGTTCATATTGTGATTAAACTTATAATTGGTATTAATAAATGTGATATTTGATCACATCCAGCGGCAGGCGGCAGCGGGGCGGCGACGGGGCGACAGCGGGGCGGGGACGGGGCGACACCGCGGCGCGTGTGGGCACCTAGGGCGTCGCTTATTTTATTACTGACATGACTTGTCAGTTATTATCCGCAATGAAAATAAATTCCTCCCTAAGAAACAAAGGACACTATATGGACTGACCGGATGTCACTCGATACTAAGAATAACGAAGATACACATTTCTAATTAGAGCTTTCTTTGTTGTCTCCTGGTTCTATGAAAGGATATTATGTTACCTGCTCAGGTATTTCTAAATATCGGACTCCTTGACGCCTCCTCGCACATTTTGCAGGACGCTGCGAGTAATTACCTAAACCCTGTTCAGACTTACTTGTCTTAAGTAGTAAACAACGTTCTAACCTCAAAATACAACTTTTTTGGCTAAAACTAGCTCTTTTATCGTAAATAAAGTAAACTGAGAAAATATTTTGGACATCACTTGGCCAATGTATTGTCCGTGATTGCTTTATTTTATTTAAAATAGCTGTTTCATACAAAAACGTTGCATTTTGAGGTTAGAAAGTTGTTTACTACTTAAGACAAGTAAGTCTGAACAGGGCATACACGATCGGTTATTTCGAAGGGCAAGTTTTGTGACAAATTCAGAAAAAAATCTATTTAGATGATCCATTTTAAGAAACTTTATCTATGTCGCATCTCAATATTTTTCCTATTATTGTTTGAAGTTCTGTGGGTGTTGCCAAGGTGCAAACGCTGCTAATGTTTCTGTTTTTTATGGACTCGAAATGTATGGAGTTGACATAGCGGTCGATGCGATTTGTTATCTGCTTACGTCAATTTTGTCGGTTTTTAAAAATCGCTAACTTAGCGTTATGCATCTTGATTAGGCCCCGTGACGTGTTGAAGAATAACGTTTGAAAAGCCTTACAATAAAAAAAAAACATTTGAATGCGGCTCAGTTGAAGCCTATATTCCTCGAAATAACTTGTTGAATGGCATCATAATTGCTACTGGACTCAAGTTGTAGGTAGCCGTATGCCGTAGTTTTTCTGGTATCAAGGCAAGACAAACACGATGAAGGTGGGTCAACGCGCAGAATTGCGGCAGTTTTCTTAGTGCCGATGATAGGTACCTACAATTTTTGTTCAGACACCGTTCAGACTGTACGGAACCCTCTCCACGCGAGTTCAACTCGCACTTGTCCGATTTTTTATTATCTAATTACGAAAAGATTTCCTACCGCTGTTCCTGTTTTTTTAAATATTAATGATAGGTACTAGTAGTACAGTCGGCCTTGTAAGCTGCACACTTTTTGTACTTTGTTGCTCTAACACCTTTGATAGATCAGTGCAGCAGTTCGACGTGATGTTAACGTGACAAAGCACTAAAGTGTGCTACTTATAAGGCCGACCGTACAACAGTGCAGCAAACTTTTCCTTTCCATATTTTTTAATTATGTCTATTTGCCATTACGTAGTGTAGAAGGATTCAATATAAAAAACTCGACCCTCGCGACCGCTTAGGATCCGTGATAAAGGCTTAATCGTGTTGTATTGTGTTTTATCGCGGGTTTGTTGCAGTTTTATGATAATTCGTGTCAACGCCCCCGTTTTGTGTGCTTTATGTCGGCCCTTCGTCCTCGAACCAGTTCACTGCTTAACGGTTCGTTTTAGTGCCGCGGAATTTGATGTTAATGTACGTTCTGTGTTCATATCGCTGGTACTAACCGTCGGGGATTTTTATGATAAGTATTTTCGAGCCTTTCATGAGTGTTTCGAGGCTTTTGAGCTACTAACACGTGAAACTAGTTCGAAGACCGTTACTGAAATGAATGACACGTTCAGTACCGGGTTTCCGTATTTTGATACAAAACGGACTCAATATATAGTTCCTGGCTATGAAAGTACACCAGTAATAACTCGGGCTCGATACTTTGTCGCTGGGACAGGCACGTGAACAAAGCGCAGTGACTGTGGTCACTCGGATAAATAGGAAAGCAGTGCTTCGTGCCCGCGCCGCGCTCGCGGGGTTTAACACCTTGTAAATCTTTACATAAAATATACAATGTAGTAACTTTGGCCGTTTACATTCTAGCCCAAAAGTCCATTTAGAGTGTGGTTCTAATTAACAGAACACACGTTTTATTGGGCTGTTTTATTCCAGTAGGCAATTTGTTTCGTTGTTCATTTTATTTACCTATATTTTTATAGCAGTACCTAGCTGATGTTAGGCATGCCACCGATTTTACGTTGTGTTGTGCACAGTTATTTTTTAATGAAGTAGACGGTATTTATGTATTACATACAAGCATTATTGTTAGGTCAATAGTTTCTTAAAGTGTAAAATCATGGTCTGGTTAGATGTTTTGAGTTGGGTATACTAACTAATATGTAATTTAGTACCTGCTACCTATTTGATAAGTTTAAATACACAGCTTACATATGTAGATGAAAACAATTTGTAACTGCTATGATTTGTACTGTTGTTAAAATTCTACCCTCCTTATTCATACACGCTACTTAAACCTATGTATTTTAGTTAAAGTGTATTGTTCCTTTCTGTCCAATCAAATATCATAATAGCATATTTCTAACGCACTTATTTATTGCGCTAGGATAAGGATCTTAACTCAAAACAAAATTGAATATAAGTTTCAGTAGTAAAACAGTACTGTTTAATTTGGAGTTTTGAACCCTGCAGGCCTACTGCGGATAGATTGAGCCGGGAGCCCTAACAGTTTTTTTGTGTAGGTGTAAATCTTAAGACACGTTTACGAGGCTTGCCCGCCCCGCGGTCCAGGGATCGAGGGCGAGCGAGGGAATCATTCATTTTAGGCCTCGCTGCAGTCGGACATCTGTTCTAAGTACCTTAACTTAACTGAACCTGGCAGAGAGTGCAGATCTGCGATAAGACCGCCTCTTGTCTGTCCCGAGGATTATTTTCGAAATTCACTAGGTTACTATGTTTTAACATTGTAGGTATCCTTGCTGTTATCACATACCTATTTATTTCTTTGCCCGTAAAAATAGCCCGAACTTCATTAATAAAAAACAACAGCTTCCAAAATAAGCTAGACAATTTCTAGTTAGCAGGATGGATTCTCTTGTGACTCAGGCCCCGTTTTTATGTCCAGACCTTTGCCATAACATCCCATGAACAGTAAAACAGGCTTTAAGGGGCTCGTGAAATGTTTAACGTCCAACGGTCAAGATTTAAAGTAACGGTCATGGTATTGCTTTCCGTAACTCGTGTTTGTTTTAACTGTAGTACGAGGGCAGATAGATAATAGTCTTTTCACTTCTCATGCTCTTAAAATGTTACTTTAGGCATTGCACATCGGGACTAAAGCTCCTTATTAGTCTCTAGGGACCAAAGGTTTTTTTAATTTACTCTGGAAACCCCTAAACAACCATTCACAACAATATCTGCCCTATCGGGATTTGAACCCAGGACCGCTAGCTTCGTAGGCAGGGTCACTACCAACTAGGCCACCGCGTCGTCAGAATATGACTCGTACTTGACCGGTTTTTAGTAACTTAGCGTGCCGGTTCGTCACGACACGTTAACCGCCTGGTACTTGTATTTGTCCATACAAAATGTGTCAAGTTTTAATCCGAAGTAAGCCTATCTATCCGCGGTTTGAATATAGGGTTCGGCCATTAACTGTCATGTTTTTGCAAGTATAAATATTGAACTTGGACCTGCTGACTACTTAACCCGATGATTTAAAATTACGCTGTGTAAGAGTAATTTTGAGTACGGAGTTGAAAGATGACCACATGATCTCGGCTGTAGCTAACGTAGACCCACATAGTTTGATCTTGACGTGTTAATGTCTGTAAAAATATCTGCCGGCAAAAGTTTGTCATTGATGTTCGCAGTTAACCTAATTGGTAGTGACCAAAGCGGTCCTGAGTTCGATATCGGCAAATTTCTGACTCTTGGATATTTTCTATGTAAGTACGTATTTTTGTTTCTCTGTATGGGTGTATGTATGTATATCGTTCTCTAGTCTAGGACCCAAAGTACAAGCTTAGAGCTTAGTTATGGACCTGGTTAATTTATGTATCATAGTTGTTAACAGTTTCGTAGTGCTTGTGAAACTGTTCACATCGGTGTCAAAAACTGGATGTAGTCCAATTACAGTGCGATAGCTTTTAAAAGGTCCTTCGGGTTTATATCTCTCTCTCACTCGCTCTTATATGCTTTTATGCGAGTCTTACCAACTTCACCCGAACCCGAAAGACTTTTAACGACCTCTTGCCCTGTGGTATAGGTACCTTATAGATCAGACCTAGCATCAATCAGATCCGGTAGTTTTTGTTGTTGTTGCGGAGACGATAGGACTAGTGCCAAAAGTAAAACCGTCAATATAAAAGAAAATTGCATTTTTATCGATTATAGTTCTAAGGGTACCTAATTATTACGTAGACAATTTACTAGTTCAGAAGTGACTAGTACCAGCAGCCCCCTATTTCACCATCTTGACAATGATAGGTGTCAGGTGACAATTCGCTTTACATTGCAAAGTTACCAAGCTTCCCCATCAGTGGGATTCATATCAGCTGCGCCATGTATACTGAAATGTCACCTGTCACCTGTCATTATCAGGATGGTGAAATATGGGGCAGATAGTAGTAGCAGCTATAGTTTGTCACGATTTAAAAAGTATAAATGATAATGACAACCACAATAAAAGTATATTAGTACATAGTTTCTAAGTATGCTCAGCATTTTTATTGGATGTCTGTGATTATTTACCTAAAATAATTCATGCTAGAAACGACCCGATAAACCATGAATCGATTAACAATGCCGAGCGGCGGACTGAAGGAATAATAAAAGTCCGTGTAAAACAAACTAGGTAATATAATTTCAAATGTTCGGTGCGTATTAAATTGTGAAATCTGTATCGCAATTTAAAGTATTACAAATTTAATATCGATTCAGCACAACACAACGTGTACCTAATAATATAACATCATGAACGTGATCCGAGATATATTTTCTATATTAATTATATTGTGTGTGTTATGCTTGCAATTTGATACGGGTATGGACGTTTTTTATTTTCTTTGTTTTTATCGCATAGAGAATGATTAATAGAAATGGTTTTTTAGTCCAAGTACAAGCGTCAGAAAATAATCAAAAGACGTTTCTTTAGTAGACACAATAGCTGCCTTTACACGTAAAGTTCGGACCGCGGGCACCCTAAATTTTTTACTATTTTACTATTACAGTTGCATTTACACGTAGGTAGGTACGGTTCGGAACGAAGATTGGAACGGCGCGTGGCGTTTCCCGCGGTCCGAACTTTACGTGTGCAGGCCGCTATTCAATAGATACATTTCAAAACATAATAGTGACGTGAATTGCTTGAGGGATACTATCAAGGCACGCATTTACTAGGACATGTAACAATGAATGCCTGCTCTCTGGCACTAAGAAATTGCCAAGTTTATATAGTGTTTGCTTTCTGAATTAAGTAATCATATGAATTCAAATTATGATTTTTTTATACTGCGTGAGGCCAGCCTGAGGGCCTGTCCACATCACCGGCGACGGGCAACGTTCCTGTTCGCTGCACCTGCACCGCGTGGTGATATGACGACCACCTAACTTAACAAAGTCGATGCACAATTGCACAGTCGTCATGGTGCTTATCTGAGATTGATTATGGGTAGCAATTTTCGTTTATTTGTACCGAGTATAACAACAGCACCATGCCATTTAGCTATCATTTAATTGAAACGCGACTAAATCAGTTAGTTATCATCTTTTTATCATTTCTTGTCCTACACTGGTTTTGTTTTTGTTTCCTCAAATCGTCAATCTGTCGATTGATGCCGACGAATACCAATCACAGTAACCGTAGATTTCGTAAACGTTTATGATTACACGGTTTAAAATAATAATAATATTTCTTTCAGTAAAAGCTTCTCAGCTCCAGGAGAGGTGAGAATACGAGTATATTCTGTTTTTTTAGGGTTCCGTACCAAAATGATAAAAAGGAACCCTTATGGTGAGACTTCGTTGTCCGTCTGTCTGTCTGTATGCCACAGCAGGTTTTCTCAGCAACTACAATTGCTATCAACTTGAAATTTGGCATAGTTGTACAACTTGCTTGCCCGCGTCTGTTTTTAGTAAAAAAAATATGAAAATAATTTTATATACTTATATTATAATTGAAAAGGGGTCTAGAATGGGGGGTAGAAAAATGAAAGTGGTTTGATTATAGCAAATGGGGTGTCATATGAAAGGGATCAATCTGCACATTTTAAAACTATTATTTTTTAATTTTCCGTCATGTCCCTACTTTTTGATTTATAGCCAAAAATGTACAAAGAATGACCGCTCCCCCCCTTATCTCCGAAGATTATTAATCAAAAATTCTGAAAATATCCTGACGTTCAAATTTATGGAATTCGATTTTATGGAAAAAATTAAATGAAGTGTTCATTATTTACAGTTTTTGAGAAATAACAAAAAACTTTGAAGGTCTGTATTAAAATTTAGGCTAGTAAAAATGGACCTTATTGCATGGAAAATTGAATATGCACGTGCTAAAATGTGTTTTGTTCGCTCTGACGTGACTACTTAAACTCGCCGCTGCGACATTCACTCGTTCGTTCGTCCAACCTCGTTTTTGAGAGAATCACACCCCAGGAGAGCGATATCGGCAATAATTTAAGTTATTCTCGTGATTCTAAATCATAGTAGGGATATCTTATTTATCTAAGTATTTATGTAAGTAACTTGAGTTTTTTTTTCTATGAATAAAAGTGAAATGGAGTTAATAGGTTTGTCCAATCATTTCGTATTAGAGCAGCAGAAATGTGTGTTTTCTTGAAAGTTTTAGTTACACGAACGGACTTCTAAATTTTACAATAAATACAATTATAGGTATGGGTGGGTTTTAGGGAGTCCAATCTTTCAGTCACACTCACCTCAGCTAAGAACGAGCTCCACGGAAGAAAAGAGATTATGGTAAAGAAAAGGAGCAAAAAGCTGCATAACGGACTCAAGTAAGTGTACCAAATATCATTCACATAGGTGTTTAAATTACAGCTCAGTCCGATTTCAAAAGGGATAATGCAGTTAATAAGAGGCCGAGTTATGTGGCAAGCTGTATATCTTTTTACACGTGATTAAAATTTGCGGTACAAATTATGAAAATTAGCAAATTAACTAAAGCAGTAAAGGAAAAGTGTCGAAAGCAATAAATTTAATTAACTAAATGAAAAGCAAGCTTTGAAACCACGATTGCATTTTTTATATTGTCGTCGATGTACCCATGTTAATAATTGTCATTTTGCCATTGTTGTTGTTATTTTAATTTCAACAGTTTAGATATCCTATGTCACCCGGGGTGGTGAAAGGATTTTAACGATGCCACACACATCTAAATCGGCTCCGGCGTTTAGGAATTATGGTGGAATAAGGGATCGTGCATACATACCTACATGAACCCTGAAAACATTACACTCCTTTTTTAGGCAGTCGTGTTAAAATACAATGATATCTGTGGATTTCAGGGATTCCAATCGTACAGTTATTTTAAGCACGACTAAGACAGAGATCGAGGGAAGCAAGAACAGCACAAGAAAGAGAAATAGTGAAAAGTTGCTGAGCAAACACGAGTAAGTGTACCGATTGTTATTTGCACGCGTAATATTTCCAGTTCAGCTGGGTAGCAAGGTGTATGTCTTTCTTTGATATATTTATAAATTGGAGTACGAAATTGATGTGGCTAAATATTATAAAACAAAATAATAATTTACTGGTATATTTTAGAAAGTCCAATCGTAAAGACACTTTTAACACAACTAAGACAGGGATCAAGGAAAAAATAGAGAGCGCGAAGAAGAGAAAGAGTGTAAAGCTGCGTAACCAACACAAGTAAGTGTACGAAATGTTAATCATGCGTGTTAACATTATGCTAGCTTTATAATGTTGACAGTGAAGGCGGCTGTTGAGCCATAAACAATATGATAAGGGTGAAAATACCCAGTTGAGTGCAAGCTTTCTATGCCACGACATACTAAAGTAGTTAAATTTGGGTTGAGAGAAAGGGACAAAGCTGAAGCAGTTATATAGCTCTGTCTCTTTCTCTCGACCTAAGCTATTGCAGGTTTGATTGCCTTTGCCTAAAGGTACCAAGTGGTACCAATTTGAATCATAGGCCAATATGGAACTATGTCTAAGTGACATAATGATTAAAATCGTAGGACAATTATTAAGAATTGAACTAAAACGTGACTTTGACGAAGTTCCATAGTGACCTATGAATCAATTTGGCTGTGTGTACATTGAGAAGAGAGCAATGAGCGCGAGGAAGAGCGAGAGCGAAAAGCTGCTTAACCACAAGTAAGAAATGATAGTCACACCTTGTCGTAATGTGTGTAGTGTAGTCCTACTGCCTTTCTGTCGCCAGTTGAACAGTACGTTTATGGCTTATATGTATGTTGTGCTAGAAATCATTAATAATAGTATTTTTCTTAAAATTCTTAATTATATGGCATTAGGTACAAAATGTGACCGATGATTTAAAAAAAAACTACAACTACAATTATATTAATGGATTCCAGAAAGCTTAGTGGTGAAGTACGTGTAAACATGACAAGAAAAAACGGTGAGGAGAGCGGAGAGAGCACAAGGAAGAGAAAGAGCCAAGAGCTGCTTAACCATGAGTAAGAAATGATAATCACAGGTGTCATAATGTGTGTAGTTCGAGTACACACTTCTAAAGTATTAAAGTGTGCAGCTACTTATAGGGCCGACCGTACCGACTGAAAAGATAATGACATAATTATACATACCTACCTACAATTCTCTTTTATAATACGTATCTTAAACTTTCGGCTACAACGACGATTAGGTTGGCTATACATTTTTAACTTTATTTAGTCTGGGGCTCTCTACTACCTACTAGGTAAAACATATGGTTTAAGAACTTTATTCTCATAAAGAATTTACAAAATTCACTTACATGAGAATGATGATCAACTGTATAATTTATTAGAACAAGCGCACAAACTGTGCTTATTAAGAAAAAGTCATAATCACAATTATCACATTATCACATCGCAACACAACACTATTTATCACGATTTCAAATTCCTATAATGATGCATTACTTATTTACCTCCTTAATTGCTTTGTTTTTGACATGTACCGTATTCATTTTAACTGTCACTGTCAAGTAAAAGAACTATCGTAACGTTGACAATACGATAACACGTCAAAAGCAATAAGGTTTTACAGAGTAGAAACTATGTCCAGTTTACTCTTGCTTGACGATCATTGCCGGCCAATAACGTGGCTATTCTCATTGTCACTGCACCAGGTCCAAAATAACAATGATACCAATGGATTTCAGGGAGCCTAATAGTATAACTGCGGCACTCAGAGAAGTCAATTAAATTTAATGCTTATTTAGTGACGTGTTGTCTTATTCTATTGCTATAGCAAGTATAGCAAAGAAAGTGACAGTAGCTACTTTAATCATGCATTAAATTTAATTGACGTCTCTGAGTGCGTCAGTAAGTGCTCAAGTCTTGGAAGAGAGGCCGACAAATAGAAAGAGCGAGTAGGAGAACGAGAGCACGAAGAGGAGGAATAATGAAACGCAGTGGGACCAAAACATGTAAGAGTACCAAATGTGTAAGAGACGGCTGGCTTCAAAATAATACAAAAAAAAATGTCGCACCGCCTTGTCTCGCCTCGCTTCACCGGCTGGAAAAGCACCTTAAGGAGGGAGCGAATCGTAGCGTAGCCTTCTAACCTAACCTATCCGTGTCACTTCTACCCCGGCGCATCTCACTAGCTCGCTAACCTAACCTGTCCGAGTCGCTTCTACCCCGGCCCATCTTGCTCGCTCGTTAACCTAACCTAACCTATAACCTATCCGAGTTGCTTCTACCCCGACCCATCTTGCTCGCTCGCTCTCCTCGCTCACTCAATGCCTTTTGTTATGTATTAGTAATTATGTAGGTATGTAATTGTCTACACAACATAATGCAATATGATCAAACAAAGAGAAAAAACAAAAATACGAAAACCATACCTACCGACATAGAAAGCGTTCTCGTATTGTCAACGTTATGTTATTTACTTGACACTAATAGCAGCCGCGTTAAAAACTATACGATAACTACATATATCTGTGGGCCTAGTATGGTTGCGTCTATATCGCGTGTCAAATGTGGATAAAGCATCCGTCACTGTGGCACTTATTTTCGTGTCAAAAGGTGACGGATGCCTTATCTAAACTTTGTCACGCGATAAACACAGCCATAACAACTATGGCAACAGCAGGGGCGACAGGGGCAACAACAGCAGTAACAACTATCCTCTTAATATTTCTTATCGGTATAGTATATTGTCAGATGCAAGAGCAAGTGTGAGAGCAATTAAAATAATCTTGGTTGAGAGGACTGTCTCAACACTGGACAAAAATTGATCGTTTTAAACTGTCATACCTAGTGATATCTATGTATTTAAATGGGATTTTATCGCATCATATAATCCTCGACGTATCGATCGTGTTGTAACAATCGTGGCCACGAGCAGGTTGGAGGAGGCTGGTGCTTATTTACGTAGCGTGTGAGTGTTACGAACTACCCGGCACTTGGTCTAATCTGAAAGTGTCAAGTAACGTATTGCAACTGTCAAGAACCGCCAAGTTAGCAAGTCAGCTGTTGCGGAGCGTTCGCTGAAGTCGATACGATGTGATGCCAAAGATATTACGTTTGACCGAGTAGAATATAGCCGCTGTACTTCTGTGCTTAACCGGATATATTGTTTCAGTGAGGAGAGTCGGAAAGGTAATTGGAAAGAGATTGCTGAACAGAAGAATAATGAAGTAGACCAGGGATCCCGAAAACAATTGAGTGACAAGTAAGTATCTTAGTGTATTACAATGTTTCGTATTCGTTTTGATTGAAATTAGTAATTTAAGGCCACTTGTCAACTGCGTGAACTCGCAATACGATGGGTTCTGCCTTAGATGGTATTTTAGCGTTGGTTCCACATGTGCCTACTTGTTGCTCCTTTGTTGTCAATGTGAATTACTAGGAATTGTTATTCAGAAATAAAATCGCCATTGATGGTTATTAACAAAAAGCAAAAAAAAGAAAAGTTCATAGGTACCTTTATACAAATGTTACATCTAGGTATACATATGATTATAAAATTTATAAGTAATATCAACTTTGAAGCATAAGGCAGATATGTTTTAACTCACGAAGAGCGGTGCCTCTTAGCACAGGTAACTTGATTACTTAAAAAGAGGCATCAAACACAGTTATTGTAATATTTATTGTGCTAAAGAATAAACGTTTTTTTTTTTCATTTTTCATGAGTGTATGTTTTGTCAATTTATGGTGAAAATTAACGACGTATTTTTTGTGTAATTATCGTTTTTTCAAGGATCTATACCAAAATGGTAAAACCACCCTTATGACTTCGGTAGCTATCAGTCTGTCTGTATGTCACAGCAGTTTTTCTCTGAAACTATAACAGCTATCAACTTGAAATTTGGCATAGCTATATAACTTGCTTACCCGCATCTGTTTTTAGTAAACACAGTATGAAAGTATTTTTCTAAATATTTAAAAAAGGGTCTAGAATGGGGGGGTTGATAAATGAAACTGATTTGATTAAAGCAAACGGGGTGCCATATGAAAGGGCTGGATCCGTATATTTCAATTATTTATTTTTTATAATTTCCCGTGACGTACTTTTTGATTTAAAGCCAAAAAAATACCGTTCCCCCCCCTTATCTTCGAAGTAGTTTATGGACCAAAAATCTGAAAACTTTATGATTTAAAGATAAATATTTATATTTTACGCAAAAATTAAAATGAAGTTGTCAAATTTTACAGTTTTAGAAAAAATATGAAAAAACTTGAAAAATCTGCATTAAAATTTAGGCTAGTCAAAATGGACATAAATAATATAGACAATTGCATAGAACATAACAAAATTTGTATTTTCTTTTGCCTTTTCCAACCATTATGTCTTAAAGCAGGTCCGAATTAGTAAAAAAAACACGTTTGGCCAAATGTTACCTACCCAAAATGCCGCTAGCACTATTAAAATGAAACTTTTTGAGAACAGTGAACCAGGCTAATATTGATCGTCCCTACTTTTAGGGTGCGTTTCCACCAGAGATGAGCATTAATGTGTTTTCATACATTTGACACCTCGCGACGACACCTCGCTCTGATTGTCAAATGTATGAAAACACATTAATGCGCATCTGTGGTGGAAACGCACCCTGAAGATGCGATGAGCGAAAATATGTGATACTCCAGAAAGTAGGTAACGCTCATTTTATATGTATTTAGCAGTGAAACAACATCGCGATGGCCCATGCAGAGTTACATAAATATAAATCAGCGACGCAAAAGGTATGAGAGTATATTTTTTTCTCGCGACATTTTCACCGCTAGTCAAAAGTATATGCTAGGAAAAAAAGAAGAGAAGAAATGAGGATGCTGCAGGACGTGCACATAAATTGAGATCTTAATGTTATCCAAAAACTGCTGCTTAAACAAAGTTACATTAACTTGAGAATATTTAAGTCCATTCTATTACCACATCAAACTCTTATTTTTGCCAAACCGTGCTTCACTGACATCATCATCATCATTTTAACAATTTTCTATTATCTGGGGTTTTAACTGTTTCCAGTATTGTATGGTTAGGTCATTACAGAGAGTAGCGATCTGACCTCCGGGTCGGCAGTATGGGAGGGAGTATAATAGTTGCTATTTAAAATGTAAGTTTCACGAAGTACTTTTTGTACCTACCTACTTAAGTAGTTAGCATTGTTTCACTCGATCCTAAATTGTAATAACGATTTTTTTTGTATATATGTGGCACGAATTTTCTAAAAAAACATTACGCATATAAATGCTTATTGAATCAATGTTTAGAACCAAATTGCATTCTCTTTCGGGGTTGTGCTCGCACGGGTGTCTTGGGTTTTATCTAATTTCAACAGCAGGACTAACCTAGAAGGGACCTAGCCAAGATGCAAACGCTGCTAACCTTTTTGGTTTCTATCGACTCGAAATGTATGCAGTTGACGTACGCGTTTATCTGTCATCAGCTTACGTCAATCCTACGCATTTCGTCGATTTCCGACTAGCGTTATGCATCCTGTAGGCCCCCAGTTTAGTTTTGACATAAAGCATGAAATAGACTAGCAATAAGAATTTTTTGGCATGAAAGTCCGTAGTGACCCAGATAATCGACGCTGCCACAGGGGCATACTTATATGTGGAGTGCAGACCCGGACACCAAGACGCAAACAGGTAGAAATCTGGAGAGTTTCAGGATTTAAGAAAGTACCAGTATTTGGCGATTTATGTGCATGTAGCCAGTAGCCAGCCTCTTTGGTTCCCAGCGCCAGTAGCCTGGGACGCTCAGATCCTGAGTTGCGGCTTACAAGGGTGCCATAGGTTAAATTAGAGGTTATGGCATCCCAACTCCTCTGAGACGTTAAATTTTCTGGAAAATTACTGCTTGGGTAGGCAAGTTACTGTATTTTTGAAACAAAATAAACTATTACATTATTTTTTCATTTTAATTAAGTAGGAACATTATAATCACCGACTTAATAATAATGCTCTTTCTTAGAAGTCGGTCTCCTATCGTCATGAGGCAACAAGAAAAGGGGTAAGCAAGCACAGTACAAAGGCCGTTTTCAAAAAAAAATACTTTGTTAAGAACAGTTAAAGTCTCAATTAAAATTCTTGATTTTTTTCCATTTCGTAACGAAAGTTAACCATTGGTAATCGAATTATACTGTAAAATAGCCAAATTGCCATTTTAACCATCGAATGATTTAAGTATTAGTAATTTTCGTTATGAAATGGAAAAAAAATAAGGATTTTAATTGAGGCCTTAACTGTCCTTAACTACTTAAAATGTTTTTGAAAACGGCCCATTATTGAATATTGTTATTTTATAATTGTTACAAATAATTTACCCTTCCTGTTGGCAGCGTGACACAATATTATTCTTAATTTATTGCATACTTCTTACATCGAAATTCACAGGGAGGTTTTGTACCTAATCGTTAACATTGAAATATTAATAGAAGTTTATTCACGCGTGTTATTTTTTATGAGCTTATGTATCCCCCAGCGCTAATGATAAAAAAGATGACGAGGAGGACCCTGAACTGCAAGATCTCAATGTATATTCTGTAAGTTCTTATTTATTTAGTGTCAAAAACATGTCCTATACAGAAAACATATAATGACGTGGTAAAATATTTTTAAGCTGCGAGAAGATATGATAAGGTTGCTGGGCTCAATTCCAAACATAAATGCTAGCGTTGGAGTAATCGGCAGAACTGCCGAGTATAATGACATTGTACTTTGCAAAATTACCGAATATAGTAAAACTAAGAAACCGACTAGACTAAGAGCTAAAGTTGAAAATGATAAGTACACAGACGAAGAGGCAGAAAAGAAAATTATATTTATTGTGCACGGACTCAGTGCGATGGGGTTTAATGCAGTGCCGTGTCTATACCAAGAAAAGGAATTTACAAAGTTAGTACAGTTTTACACGGAGCATTTGGACAAGTTTGACATATATTTAATTCCAATTGCGAATCCAGACGGTGTCAGTGATCAAGTAAGTTAAATTTACAGTACTGTACAGTTAGTCAGCAACCGCAATTGCTGAGCGAACACGGTAATCTTAAATGGTTCTCCCTGTTTACGCATATTTTTTTAGTCATATTTCAATATTGCATAATTTGTTTAAACCGAATTATATTTGTGCAGAAACTGTTCTCGCGTAATTTGATGTCGCCGAATTCAATCACGCATATTCAATTGTAGCCGAATTGGTTTTACGCATATTTTCTGAATTCCGAATAGTAATTTGGCAAAAAATTACTTGCGCGTAAATTAGTTCCGCAGAAAGTTAGTTTTCGCATAAGCTTATTTCGCCGAATTAATAAATTAAGTTTCCTATATTAGCAATGATGTTTTTTGTTAACGTTGCTCAGTAAATAAAGCATGATTAGTAAATGTTTTTGTTTTATTTATTATTATTATTTAATATTAAACATAGCCTAATAATAACCTAAGCGAGGAGAGTCGCTTATGTCCCGCTTCCTGGGGCGGTGTCGACGGGGCTAGCCCCTATTCCGTGTAGTTTGGCGCTTCGCGTTTGGACACAACTCTAACATAACCTAAACCTATTTTTGTTTGAAATTTACCTAAGCTACACCTAACGTAACGTAACTATGCATTATTTTTTTATCGTATACCATTACACCAATCAAGAAATAGTGCTTTTGTTGTTTCGGACATAAATTCGGACAGCATTTCGGGATATCAAAATTCTATTAAATTAAATTGTATTTTGCTAAACAACACTATGCATAATGAAATTCTGCCATTTCAATATTATGCTAACATACTATTCGGGTAAATAATCATTCGGATAATATAGATTTATGCCAAATAAAATTTCGAGACATCTAAGATTCGGCGTAAATAAATTATGCGAACCTTGTTATGCCTAATGCGTTTTGGACCTCAAAAATATGCCAAATAGGTGGCACCCGTCTAAAATATCTGCACGTCACTTGAAACCCCTTTTAAGAATGATATGTGGTGCTGCAGTAATCCCAGTAATTTTAGGATATACATGTATGTGTTATGTATGAGTACACTTAAAACTATAATGCGATTATACGGTGCCCATAATATGCAAAACTATAACCTTGTTAGAGAGAATACAGAACTCTTTTATTCGCTTTCTCTTGGAAACTCTACGGGTGCTATAGATACTTATTAATACCCTCTTTTTCGTCGATTGGGTGAACTTGAATAGTTTTCATTCGTCATTTCGATGATATATATATTTCTGGAGTAAATAATCTCGAAATATTTTTTTCCGAACTTGATAAACACGAATTATTTTAGTTTCACGAAGTATCTCAGAATCACGATTTTTTAAAATTCCAAATGATTAAATTTCCGAATTATTAAAATCCCGAAAAATATTTTTCCGAATATCACAATTCCGATTATTCCTATTCCGAATCCCGAATATTCATTATTCCGAAATTTTAGCACCCCGAGTTCTCTAAGATTTATTATTTCAAATAAGCGCCTGATAAAATATTGTATAATGTTTAACATGCTTAATGCTCAAAAACTAAAAGAAATGTCCGACAAAGTCGAAGGAGCTCCGCAACGCGGAGCTCCTGTTCCGCGTAGCTGAGGCGCTTCGCCCCTTGATGCAACTCTAACCTAACCTAACCTATCAAGGTAAGATGGCCTAGTTTAGTTATGTGCTCGTCATCTCACCTAACTTTTGTTTCAAGTAGACTTCAATTCAATTCAAGTGGTTAGTTCCAAATTTTTCATTATCGATCTGGTTTGTGAATTTTGGGAAATACAATTTTCGTACAAAGAAAATTCGGAATCGTCAACATTCGTAAATATAATATTCGGAAAAACGTTTTCGTGATTTTAATATTCGGTAATATCAAAATCTAGATTTTGATATTCGGCCTTATATTTTTTCGGTATTGTAAAAATTCGGAATTATGAAATTCGGTTTTTTCAAATTCGGAATTAAATAATTCGAGATTTTAGGGTGTTCCCATATTTCTGTTATTGGTAAAATAGTACTTTTAAATTAGAAATTTAATGATACTTAATGAGGCTTAAGGCTCCGATTTGAACCCAATATTTTTTAAGAAATGACACCTTGAAATAAAGTGCGACCCCGAAATGACGAGTGAAACTGTGTGAAATTAAAACCCTTTACTCTGTTTTAAGAAGTAAATAAAAAACATAGAATGTTTGTATTCCCTCCCCAAAATTTAAAATTATGTTCGTCCGACCAAAACGTGTCCTTAATATATTCCGATCGTCGCAAGCAATTATTAAGTGTAATTAGAAAGATACTCTGATGTATGGTAGTGAATGTTGGGTGTGGCAGGACAAGCTTCAAAGTCGTATAAATGCAGTTGTAATACACTCTTTGCGTAGTATGTGTATTGTGTGGTGTGAAACTGGTTGATAGAGTGTAGAATGAAAAAGTCAGAGATAAATATGGACTAAAAGAAGATGTAGTGACTAGATTGAAAAGGGCATGCTTCGATGGTCCGGTCATTTGGAAAGGATGGATAAAAGAAGATTGTCAGAAGACCGGAAAAATACTGGAAAAGGGCCGAATCTTAAGTACCAACTCAAAACATAGACGTGCGTGCATGACTCAATGTATGAATGTGGAAGAAGCGAAAGAGATTTGTCAAGATAGTAGCAGGTGAAAAGAAGTGGTCTCTGCCTCTGGGAAACAGGCGTGAATTAATGTATGCATGTATGTAGAAAGATTTTACAGTGGATATTACAATGGTCATGGTAACCCCTGACATACTAAAGCAGTTCAGTTTAAGTTTAGAGAGAGGAACAGAGCTGTATATAGCTGTTATAGCGCTGTCCCTTTCTCTCATCCTAAACTGAACTGCTCTGGTATGTCATGGTAACCTCTCGGTTCATCATGTACAAAATAAATCATTATCCGTAATCTCGGAGGATAAAACAATCCAACGATTTTACGATAAATAAATGTTTTATTGAAAACTGCTTAACCATAAACGCAATAAATGTACGTCATAGACGCAGACATAAGAACCAAGTATACTTGCTTGTTATGAAACTTATGGTTATGATGAATATGAATGTTAATAGAGATCAGTTTTAATTAGGATATATTCGTAAATAACAATCTACGGAATAAGCTTTTGAATAAAAAACGTCTAGAAAGGACGTTGCTTTATCTTTGAAATTTTACTTGACAGGGAACACTTTCTAATAAGAACAAGTCACCCCAAACAGCGTGTTCCGGCGTAGCGCTGGACCGTAATTTCGATATATCCTGGAACGCGTTCCACGTGAACTCGTGCCACCAGCAGTACCCCGGGCCCAGCGCCTTCTCGGAGCCCGAGGCGCGCGCCGTGGGGGACATCCTGCACCAGTTCAACAACAGGATCGCGGCCTACATCCATGTGCACGCTGGCTCCTATTCTGCTGATGTGTACAAGGTAGGGTACTATGTGAAAATGTATGAAAGTGGCTAAATTAATTAACCGATGCGTGAAAGACTATTTCTATTAGATTACTTACAAGTAGTCTAATATAAATAAAACTCAATATTGTAGTAGGTAGTAGTAGCGACAAAATCACTTCTCAATCAAATCTTTGTATCTCTGGCACAGTCTGTCATAGCGTATTGTATACCGGCCTGGCCTCAAATGTCTCTGCTTAAGGTAATCTTCTTAAAGCCAATTATATTTCCCACTAGTACAGTCAACAGCATAAATAAGTGATCATTTATGTACCTTGTCGCTTTCAATCGTTTTACAATTTTGTATAACATTTCAAACACTACGTTAAAGTGACAAGGTACATAAATGATCACTTATTTATGCTGTTGACTGTACTACCGAAAGGCTTGTAATTTATTTAATAACAAAAAATACAATGTACAGGAAAAAAAACACTTTTTCTCATTCACATCACAAAATTATTTTAAAATGCCCCCTTTAGTTTTCATATATATACTTACATTTGATGAAAAATCAACAAAATACTTATGCATTCTATTTGTATTGGTAATTTTTTCCACTATAGTTACTATAATTATACAATTTAATAATTTTTGCACAGAAATACAAAAAATACAAAAGGCAAACTTAATGCTTAATCGCATACTCTACCAGTTGAACTTTTCATTTCCGTATTAGTAAATCTTTAGCACGACCTCGTTTTTGCGTCAAGTAATGAGTATACTTTGACCATTCCTCTGGCTAGAGGGGGGTTGCAAGACTGATTGTTAGAAACAAGAACAATATACCTATCAAGTTGGTGGCAAAGGAATAAACCAAATAAACGCTAAACGTGAAGGTCTTGGTCTTGTTTTGAAAAATTTAACTGTTTAAGTTTGTTAACATAGTTTTGAACCATGGTGTAATAAACAGATGCTTACGTACATGATGACCCATGGTTACTGACCATAAAGTGCAAGTTAAGAGCGCGACCTCATCCCGCTGGCGGTATATCATTGAGATTGTTTGGCCTTTGTTGTGAAGTCATTCAAGTTAGTAATTACTTACTTGTTTATAAGCAATGACGTCTTGCTATTAAGCTGCTCAAATACTTGAATCTCTCCACTGGTGTAAGTAGCTCTTTCTTCCGTTCCAGTAGCTGTTTCATAAGCCGATAATAACTCTTCATGATGCTTAATACTCAATTATTTATTGTTTTTATGATAATAATAGACTTAGAATATTAATCCGGAAGGGTTTATAAATAGATTGGGTGCAAGAAAAGTATGAATAATTGTTATTATTTATCCTTTTTTAATTGCTCTATGAACAGGAAATTAGTCTATTTCTAAGATAACAAAATGCGATAAACTTCCGGTACAGAGGAATACAAATAGATCCACTTATTTACCTTATTGCAATGTAATAAGGTCTAAAAGTGGTTACATCTCTTTCTAGTCGACTGTATATTGATACATTTCGAGTTCCTTAAGTCCTTCTCAACCGTAGCTATTACCAAAATCTAGAACAGTATGTACCTAAGGTCAGAATTTTTGTGAAGAATTATTTATTTATTTATTTATTTATTTAATCTTTATTGCACAGAAACATGTACAAATAACGGACCTAATGCCTAATGGCATTCTCTATCAGTCGACCAAATAATTAAAGAATCTTGATGATTTACAGGGTGATGCCGTTCTTTATCCAAAAGGCTTTGTAGAGTTCAATTCAGACGACGACAAGTACATGGACATAAAAGGAGAAATTGACGAGGCGTTAAGGATGGCTGGCTTAAAGGTCATGACTGTAACAGTCGACTCGCTTTACAGTTGGTACGGGAAAGTGACCGGGACCAGCGTGGATTATGCGTCTTCGGTAACTGCTTTAACTACCCACAGGCAAAATACTCACCCAGAAGTCTTTTGTTCAAAAAATTGCTAACAAATATAACTTCTTAAATCAGATGTCAAAGTAACCTCAAAAATATTGAATCAATTTTGATGTAAAAATGACCAACAAATATTATTCCTAAAAATCGTGACTCTTTTCAAAGTCTCTCTCATCCAAACGCGGCAGCAAGGTTATCAGAATTACTTTGACATAATCAATATATTATACGATATAGAAGCAAAACAAATTAGACTATAGGACCCCTGTAGGTACTAGTTTCCTTTAGGTAAATCATTTCCTATTGAAGTACATTAATGAAAGCCTATACATGAGAAGATAATCATAATCAATATCTGCGGCGCGAGCTACGGCGTAATAAAATTTGAATCAACTAGTTATTTCATTCGCCTAATTTCATTTATTCATTGCAGACATGTTAATAGATACAGTTTTTGAAAATATCCTAAATATAACTATGCTGTAACATCTATTACAGTACACTATCTTTATTATAGCGTATAGAAATTGTTTTAACCTGCCTGGCAGCAGTCTTTTCATTGTGTTCCAGCTTGGTGTGTGTTTCGTTTCATCTTATTGCTAGTTGCTAGTAGGCAATGGATTTGTGGTCTCGAGATGACGGATTTAAGATTGCAGTTTTGATTGAGTCAGATATTGCAATTGCCTACGGACATCAGCGCCTACTTACCATCAGATATAATATAAGATAGTGTTTTTTAATAGTGCTTATTACCTATTTACTTTGAATTTTCATTTTATTTGAAGGGCGGATATTTAGATATTTTTATTAAACTTTAAAACAAACTCTCAATTACACTCGAATAAAAAATAATAAAACGTAGAAATAAATAATCAAACACCGCTAGGTATAAAAAGAACACCCCGGCTAACACGTGCGCCGCGGCATGATCCCTATGTCACTGGCTGCATTACCTCTCTGGATAGCTACCTTATCTACTTGTAAATCATATTTTTGATGAAAATTATGAATATGAACATTATTGTGTGATAGGTATATGGCGTCCCTTACGCTTTGGAGTTCGTGATGCAGCCGTACCTGGACAGCGTGGGAGCGGCTTCCACCGAGAAGACGTCTGAAAACGTCCTTACCGTGGTCTGGAAAAGAGTCTTAGATGTTGTTTTTACGAACATCAATAGAAGCCAGCAAAATAACGAAGTACTTAAATAAATAAACAGAATCAAGAATCGAACGAATGTTTTATTTGTTGCATCTTCTAAACTGATACCATATAGGATTCTGATTTATTCTGTCCGTGGAGGTACCACATCCTAAAAGCTTACCCAATAATATTACACAGGAGACTTCAAAAAAGGAGGAGTTTCTCAATTCGACCGTATGTATATTAATACGGTCGAATTGAGAAACTCCTCCTTTTTTGAAGTCGTTTAAAAATGTCTGACACGTCTCTATCACTAATGGCACTATGTGTCAGATATTTTTGAGCTCAAAGGTAACTAAGGTAAATATAACTATTGTTGGTGGTTGGTGTATTATATAAATAGAAATAAATACTTAAATACATGGAAAACCTCCAAGACCCCGGAACAATTTCTCATGCTCATCTCATGATACAAATATTTCCCCTTACCGGGAATCAAACCTGGGGCACTATTATCGTAGGCTGGTTTTTTAACAACTAGGCTAGCCGCGTCGTCTAAAGTTCTGTTAAAGACAAGACGTTTGTAAGGAAACTTTAGTACACAACCAGAATATACCTGAGCGTTTGAGCGAATGATACTCAGTTGTCACTGAGGCATAACTTAAATGACACTTTCTCTAGTGCAAGCATTTTTACGACACAAATTACTCATTCAATGTTTCTACCAACCTACCGCGTTGTTATCTATACAACGCTCATTGCTGTTGTTCTTACTCGTGTCGAGTCAAGCAATAACAATCAATGTAAAGTGACATTTGCAAATTAACGGTACATCGCAGAGAATCCGCACAAGTGTGTCATTGTTTTTGTTGCGGGAACAGGCTCCGCATATAAACATACGGAAGAAAGTGAAGGTACCGTTCCGAGGACTTCAAAAGTGTCTTTGCCTACGTGCACGACGCAATAACTTAAAAACCGGACAAGAGCATGTCTGACGTGACTCTAACAAAAATTTGCGCTTTTTAGTTTAATATTTCATAAACGGATCTCTTAATCGAAAAATTGTTTTCATAAACCCACAATATTTTTGAAAGACCTATCCAACAACACCCCACAAAATGGGGTAGACGAGAAAAAAAATACATTCCCACGTTACGTGAAGGGAGGGAAGAACACTAAAAAAAAACATGATTTTATTTTACCACTTTGTTGGCGTGACTAATATAATATTTATATTCATTCCAAATTACAGCTTTCTAGTACTAAGAGTCTCAGAACTAGGCTGCGGACGGACGGACGGACGGACGGACATGGCGAAACTATAAGCCTAGTTTGACTACGGAACCCTAAAAACTAAATCTTACTACATTCGCTTGAGGATTTACTTCAGATAGCGCATTTTACTGTTGTGACATTATTGCTTTGCAATTTGCATGTGACGTGATTTTAACCATCCAGGTTGGATCCAATGTATTTGGAGCAACTTTACAAACAAGATGAAAACCAACAACAGCGACAAAGAGACTTGTACACATACTTACATCCTAACGACCGCTTCCGACATCCTAAATAATTAATTTAAACGTAGGTATTAAGAACATTAGGATGTATCTATAGATAGACCTGTTTGAACCGGTACGGGCCGGTTTTGAATAACAAACAGTTAATTAATTACAATGAAAGGCTAGTGGACACGTGTTACTGACATTATTGATTACCTAATTATGGAAATCCTATTTTGATTGGCGCTATTTGAAATTCGTTACTTTCTCAGAAGGTTCTCAGTTTGACCTGTATGTATGTATGTATGTTTGTCCGCGTAATCGCATAATAATTCTCGCGTTTGGCTGAACCGATTTTGATGCGGTTTTCAGAAAAGTATTTACACTTAGAAAATGGTTTTGGTATTTAAACCGACTTAAAAAAGGAGGGTCGCAGTTTGACTGATTTCATTTGATTTCTCCGTCAATTATGGTCCGACTTCAATAATTCTTTTTCTGTTTGATTGTTTGATTTTGATCCGAGGTGGTCCTATTGTTGTAATCTGATGAAGGATCCACGAGGAATTGAGGGAACTCCTCAAATATTACAGGCACACATATAGCAATTTCAGTATTTTTAGTAACAAGTCCAGCATTTGCATTCAGAAAGTATCATTTGGTGTAGGGATGATGATGAAGACCACATTTGGCCAACGGAACTCCTCAACGTTAAAATAGTCTCGATTAAAATAGTTGAGCGACTATAACGTAGAACATGTAATTGTTTAAATATGACAATGACTTTCTCGCGGCGTTACTTGCGGTGAACTTGAAATGTCTTAAAGTTTCATATCAACTAAGAAGTGGGACTACATAACAGCTTATTATAATCACTAAAAAGTATAAAATTATAACATTAAACAAATGATTTAAAAATCAAAAAACCGCCTTCATATCGTCGGCGACTCACAATATTTTTAACCGAAAGCCGACTTCAGTTGGATTGATCCACGGAATAGAAAAAACAGTGGAAGTGGCATGAGCTACGCTTAATATCAGATCTGTTGTCGCCAATACTCAAACTATTATAAAAACAACACGCCACCATGGAAAATGTTTTTGGTGCGGCTATCGTTTTTACATTCCAAAATAGCATAATAAGGCATGCTTCTGGATTTATTTTCTATTTTAGAAATATCGAAATAATGAAATATCGAAATAAGCGATCGCGGCAAAAGTATGGTAGGTTATGCGGAACTCCGCATAACCGTGCCACACGTTACGCGCCCACTTGACACTTCTACTGTTTTTTTCTGTTCTGTGGACTGACCTATAAGTACCTAACATTTTAAAATAATATAATATAAATGCTAATAAATGTATCTCCCTTATGTGTTCAGTGTCAAGTAGTGACAGCAGTAAGTTGTAATGGTGATGAATGGGCCCAACAGCGGAACCGATCTCGTGTAAACAACCCGCCGGAGACTTAAGGGAATTACCTTCGCTCACGTATAATGTAATGTCAATTAGTTTTTATTAAAACCGCTTGCTGGAACAGAAGAAAGAGTTTATATACAGGGAATTTAAAATTAACCAGACAAAACCGGCCAAGTGCGAGTTGATCTCGCGTGGAGAGGGTTCCGTACATACGTTTTTTTTTTATAGAATTCTTATAAGTTTTCCTGTAATCTACAAGCGATGAACTATATTTTGTATTTTTTTCAAAATTTTAGGCTAAGTTTTTTCGGTGATCAGGGGGGAATGATCAATTTTCGTCTTCTTTCATAAATAGAATCAGAACTATTTATTTTACAATAATAACAAAAATGTATTTGAGATCCTCATAACGAGCCCTTTCATTTGATATGTGACACAGTAAGGTTTGTAAAACTTCATTTTAAATTTTCCTACTTTGTCCCCCGAAAATGACACTTATTAAAAACAAAAAACTTTGCACATCTGTGTTTGGGTCATAGGATTACACCATCCTACCAAATTTCACCTGATTTGGTCCAGTAGATTGGGAGCAAATTGGCTGTGACAGACGGACGGACAGACAGACAGACGCAGGAGTGATCCTATAACGGTTCCGTTTTTTTCATGTTTTGTACGGAACCCTAAACAACGATGTTCAATCTTTTGCAAAGGTTGTTATTGTTTTTTTTTTAAATGGCTATGTGTAATTTATACACCTATCGTTATAAACAACATCATTATGTTCTACCAGGATTTTTTGTTATAATAAATGAAATGGGTAAAACAACGCTGTAAGTTACTCAGTGAATAGTTAAATGACTTGTAAGTAAGTCAAATGACACTTATTTTTAAAGCACAAAGACAAAGGAACAATTATAAATTCAATTTTTCTGGATTAGAATCTAGCCAAGAACAAAGAAGAATGGCAGAGACTACACCGACAAGAGTCATCAGTTAGTCACCATAACTTAAGACTATAACAGCCACGGAATAGAAAAAACAGTGGAAGTGGCATGAGCTTCGCTTAGTATCAGACCTGTTGTCGCCAATACTCAAACTATCATAAAAACAACACGCCACCATGGAAAATGATTTTGGTGCGGCTATCGTTTTTACACTCCAAAATAACACAATAAGGCATGCTTCTGGATTTATTTCCTATTTTAGAAATATCGAAATATCGAAAAATCTAAATAAGCGATCGCGGTAAAAGTATGGTAGGTTATGCGGAACTCCGCATAACTATGCCACACGTTATATACACGCCCACTTGACACTTCTACTGTTTTTTCTGTTCTGTGATAACAGCTATGTCTTAAGTTAAGAGCTATGAGTTAAGTTATGATGACTTTACTGGTTGTATTTATAGTGGAAGGCATGCTATTACTTTAATTCACTAACCCTCTTATACATACACTATAAACCTATTTTAGTTAAAGTATGCTTAGCCACTTTCTGTCGGGTGCAAATGACACAATGACAGACGGAGAAGGACGGCATATTTGAATTATATTTTAGCTATTGTGCGTTTATGATTTAGAGCGTTTATAACTCACTTGTGCACGTCATTGGTAATGAGTTTTTTATTTATAATGGAGTGAGGCAAATGAGCATGCAGGTTACCTGATGGGAAGTAATCACCACCGCCCGTAAACACCAGCAGCTCAAGAACAGTTCTCGATTAGTTGCCGGCCAATTAGAGGAATGAAACCTCTTGTCTTGAAGGGTGATGGTACCAGTAATGAACAAAGACCAATGGACACTTTATTTTTATGGTACAGAAGATAAGGGTTATTCATATAACTCTTACTCTTACCCTGAATAATATGAGACAAAGAATTTATAACCTTATGTTCTTTGAATTAAGAGTTAAGTGTCCATTATTGGTGCCTTCAGCTAAAAGTGTCCAACATTGGTGACGTCATATAGCATGATAGGCTGGCTTGCGTTCAAATGAATGTAAACGTGCGAACATTTATGCGATAGAAATTCAAGCAAATACTATCCACTTAGCATTTAGCTATAGCAGTTACACAGCTCTATCCCTTTCTCTCAACCTAAATTGAACTGCTTTAGTATGTCATGGTAACCCCAAACGCTGTTTTGTGAGGAAGACAGTGCCGGAAAAGGCCAGTGCGAGGCCCGTATCAAATTCTATACAGAGACCCTTGGTTTCCTGAAGTTTAGGGTGATAAATAAAACAGAACTGGTAGAAATACATGTCAGGGAGACGTCCCAATGCGCGGGGCTCGTAGCATTTGGTACTCTTGCTACGTGATTAATCCGGCACTGGAGGAAAAGCGCCTTTTATATTTTTAATTATAATACATTCTGCGCCCTAAGTGTGACTCTGGCATTACCCTACAAATAGCAGCGACAAGAAAGTAGGTGACATTGGTGTGATGACTCAGAGACGATACGGAGACAAAATCTTCCGCGGGCTAATGTCAAGTCGCATTGACCTACAGACGAGGCTCCGTAACGGATCAGGTTTATTGTGAGAATCCAATTTATCTCCTAAGTGCCTTTGTATAACAGTTAAAAGCCTCGTCGCTTTGTGTCCGAGGACATTTTTGGATCGCGAATACTGTTACTCTTTTGTTGAGTCACTTGACCTGTATCGGATAAAAAAACGGACCATACTCAGTGTAGGGTTCCGAAGCCGTTAACTACAAACACAAAATTCTATATCAAAAAATACGTTGCGAAAAAGTGCACCAGCAGAAGAGCGTATCTTGATGGCACTTGCATCTTTTTGTTGAGGAGCGCAATTTTTCAGCAATAACTCAAAACAATAACTCAAAAAACAAACAATAACGGTATAGGTATGCAATCACGTTTTTCGATTGTTTCCGAAAATATTCACTTAATCAGAAAAAAGGCTTAGAAACCTTAAAGTGTTTTTTAAATAATTGTCGAAATATGTGCCGCTCGTTGAAGTTAGCTGATTTTTTTTCCCACAATTACATGTATGGAGTGCCCCCCCTAGAAATATTTATTTTTGTTAATTAACTACCAAACTAAGTAGCGGCTTATACAAGACACGTATTTTGAAATTTCAATATACATGTAGTTTTTGAGTAAAATGCCTTTGACATACGGACGGACGGATTTATAAAATTATCGTGCGACGTTATTAATATGGGTAACCACTATAAATATTGAGGCACTATAATTCTATATTGCCTCAATATTCTGCATCATTCGCAGAAAACCACTAATTAATTAAGACGTGATTTCTTTCTCGTGACTTGACGATGTTATAATGGCAGGGTTCTACGGTAGCTCAACAATGTTTAAAACTAAGCGAAGCTAGGGCTTGTCGCTGGTTAGGAATAGTCCTAAAAACACTAAATTGTAGGTAACATTTTGTGTAATTCAGCAAAAAGTAAATAAATCGCATGAAAGCCCTAAAATGCATGCTTATTATTTCTTATTTGCCATTACAACGAGTAATTGCCGGAACGTCACGTGGTTAAGGTACAGTCAGCTTCTCAGACAAGGTCTAGATCTTCTTCATGAAAAAAAATTGATGTGCAGTACAAAGCAAGACAGGCGGTTGGTGTAGGGTTGTAATAAGGGTTCCGGAGGCACACATTCAGGATGAACTGAACAATTTTTGGTGTAATTAGAGCTACGAGTATATTACTTATTAATTGTCACAATTGTTTGTTAAAACTTTTGAACATGAGAATTTACTATTTTTTACGCGTTTATGCGATGCGTTTTAAATGTATAACAGTATTTATATCAAATTCCAACAAACTAAGCTACGATTAAGTTAAAGGATTTGGTATAACAGAGTTGTATAAATGCATATATTCAGTTTTTAGTGGTTATAATCTGAAAATTCTGAATTATTAAATTTTGAGTAGGTACTCATATAAAAAAACTGTTAAAAGCTTTGCTAATTCGTATATTATTGTGTTTGTCACTATGCTTAATTTTAAAGCTGACTGTACAAGTATGTTCGTACCTAGAACAGTAATTAAACATTTTTCCGGTGTAATGTAATTACTTTTTGATGTGAAGTAATTACTGTAAAAGTGTTGAGTTTTACGTTTATTCATATTTAGTGAAACGTATTAAAATTTTCCAATTCTGAGCTATCGCGCTCTCGCTCTTTAATGGCGGGGTGACATCTTTCAAAGTAGACGGCTGCTGCTGCTGATATAATTTATTTATCTGTAAAAAAAGCAGAGGTTAGGGCCCCTAACTGAATGCTCTAATAAGGGTTTTAAAACTGACAAAAGCAAATAATATTCTTATAACGCTAACGTGTTCTGTTGTGATAAGAAAAAAATAGAATAATTAAAACTTGATAGAAGATTATCGCAAATTATGACCAGCATAATAATCAACTCTGTTGTTAGAGCAATTTTTTTATCTGTGGCAGTTATCTTATGAATTCATAAGAACATCAATTTCGATGTTCTTATGACATTCAAATTTCGAACATCTCTGAAAAACAAAGCATTTTTGATTAGACCTCTATTCTAAATCAGCCGAGATGACATTTTATTGAAAATGAAATGTCAATTTCACACAACTTTGACATATCTCGCACGTTACTTGATATCGAACGATTTGATAGTTGACGCTTAATCTAGTTGTCTCTGAATAAAAAAAAAATAACTTGTCAAATTTTGATTTGCCGCCACATTTGACGCTTATTTTGTCGGAAAAATAAGTTTGTTGTGTGACTTGACAGAAGCGCGTGGAGCTAACCCCATGTGCTTCTGTTTAGTCCACCAGAGTAAATCTCTTTAACCGAACAATTGTCCTCGCGTGTGATATCCATGGACTTGTTTCTCTAATAAGTCCATGGCGATTGTCTAAAACTCGATACTGGCGAAATACACCTAGTTAAAACAAGGAGTGAAAGCCATTATTAAGAAAAAAAAAAAACTTTATAGAAGATAAGTTATTCCACCTCTCACATTGAACATTGTATATCCTACTTAACCCATAGATAAAGAAAGGGACGGATGCTCTTATCCCTACAAACTCGAGCCCAGTTCCGAACATGGGTCAACTCTCCGATACTGATCCGACAACCGTCCCCGTTCGGTCCTTACGGTTGTTTTAGCGCACATTGAATAATAAAAAGAAATAATTTTATATGCGTATTCGTTTTAATTTGATTCTTATGAGGCGGGAATAAAGTGTATAATAAATATTCGATTATGTTTGATTTACGCCTTTTTAGTACTGAAGTACAGGCGTGGGCCGGTTGCTTGTAGTCCACGCCGGTCCCGCGCACGCGCCGCACGCTACAGTGACTCCTGCGCATATCGACCGATAATTCGATAAACAGTTAATGCGATCCGTAAATCAAACTACCTTGCGGCTTGATTGACTAATTTGTGATGGCGAAGTGGTTTGTGTTCGTTTTTGGTGAGTCGATATTTCCAATCAATTGTATTTTTTTGTACAACGAATAAAATTAATTTTCTACCATTTATTAATTTGCTTACTAAAGATACTGCATTTCCTCAAAGACGTAACATTTTTAAATCAAATCAAACGCGCTGGCCTAGTTGGTAGTGACCCTGCCTATGAAGCTAGTGGTCCTGGGTTTAAATCCCGGTAAGGGCAGATTTTTGTGTGATTAGCGCAAATATTTGTTTCTGAGCCATGGATGTTTTCTATGTATTTGAGTTTACATTTCTTTATATAAGTATTTATATCGTTGTTTAGTGCCAATAGTGCAAGCCTAGGGCTTAGTTTGGGACTAGGTCGATTGGTGTGACATTGTCCCCTGATATATACTTAATATAATTATTTAAACAAACAAAGGACTTACAATTAATCAATATCCAAAATGTCCAAGGTTAAATAATATCCCGATTATCTTGAAATTTTGCAATGAACTGCGTTGCGATAGTAGGGACATTTTTAATCCTTACACATTTTTGATGTGTGTAAAAAATAATTGTATGTTTATGGTAAATGAACGTAATTTATCTGCTATTATATGAAGTTATTTGAAGATTAGGAAGTCTTTTTGTAGGTGAATGAAATAAAAACGTTACTCTAAACGCCCGGAAATCGTGGATAGCATACCTTTTTAACCATTCCCTGAGTAATAGAAAATGTTTGCAAGCTTAATATATAAAAAAACGTATTTTACATATAAATCATTTTTTATGAAAAAAGATGGACTTAATACAATGTAATAATACATGTTTATTTTAATTTTTACAATAATCTACTCATACAATAATATAATAATATTGCAAAACGGTCGAATATAGGCCGAGTAGAGAATATCCTATTTTAGGTTTCTTTGTAACCGTAGTTTCCGTGTTTGTTTACCCATCGTTAATCCAACAACGCCGAGTCAGTTCTTGTGTGTGTTATTGTAAGATGGTATATCTTACTTTCACCGTTCTTGGAAACAATATAAGGAAAAAACTCGTATCACGCTTATTAAAGTAACTTAATACCGTGACGTGTCGTTCACTTTAACTTTCTTGACGCATAATAAAAACAAGATATGTAAAATATATATAGGTATATTAGGTATTGTACATTTGTACCGGCTGTATGTCGAAAAGCTCCTTATATATGTGACTAATTAGGTTTAACAATACTTATACCTCCTAATTAAAACATCGAATTCTTAAAGCTGCCATAAATACGAAAAAATACCAACTCGAGTATTGCCAATGTTTCTAAGCCTTTCTGCCATTCTGTTTAGGTCTGCTTTTGGGGTTGATTAACTTTCCTAGTTGAGCATTTTTCAGCAAGACACTTAATAGCTTTTCTATCTATCGTATTATTTTCCAACTAATTAGTATTCATGTTAAAAAAAACCCTGTTACGGACAAGTAAATATGATCTACCATTGCGTCAACAATTTGATTACGATATTATCCTAGAATGCATCCAGTGACACATATGACATATGTCACAACTACGTAACTAAATAACCTAAGTTGTTAAAATAATTGAAACGCAGCGACATCTATAAGTATATAATCACTACAAGTTCATTTTTGCTAAAAAAAATATTAAGTTATCATAACTAAATAACACAATAACCACAATAAGTACCTATCTTATATGTTTTTCCACAAATAAAAAGTCATGCATTGCAGGGTTTAAGTTCGAAGACCTAAAATACAGTGGAATAAAGGCCCTGTTAAGGTTCCAATTACAAGTATGCATCAGCGCTACAAGTCTGGAGCTAATGAAACTAAAACGAAGCATTTAAGTAAATCAACAAATGAATTCAAGAAACTATTAACCATTAAAAACCAAATAATATCTATAATAAAAATTTGAACTTTTACTAAATTGTTCCTTAGCATTACATTATGTCCCTTACTAGATAACATGTATTACTACACTCACCAGCAATAATATATTGTCCAACATTAGCCGCAAAAATATCTGACACGCGCTTATACCTCTAGTAATAAAGACGTGTCAGGTATTTTTGCGCCCAATGTTGGATAGTATAATTATTGCAGGTGACTGTACTACTTCACCTATATTTGTAGTAACTCTTATGCTTTAACATACCTTGTTTAGTGGTTTTTTGTCCCATGAAAAATAAATAAATAAATGTCTTCAACAAGCAAAATATATAGCCGAACGACTAACACCATTAATTTTTAAATGTAAACGTATGAAGAAATATTTCCTGGAATATTTTTTTCACAAACTGCTCGGAAATATGGCCATAGATGGTCTTGTTTGGGGTCACAAAACGTCACTTATAAGGACAGACCAAGAAAGTTTTTCTCGGCGTGTTTGCTGATTGGTCGAGAACATTGTTGTCCAACCTTAAGAACCAATGAAAATCAATCAATAAATTTTTGTGTCATAGCTCCTTAAAATGAAAAATTGAAATCGACCAATCAGAACACACCATTTTGTGTCGTAAAATATTAAGTGTATTTTTGCTAAAAGATACACAGACTAAAAACTATGTCACTGCTTTTTTTTAAATGTAATTCAAACTTGGCCTCTAATCTCGAACCACTAGAGATGAAATTACATGGGAGATATGGCGAAATAAATACAATTTTATATGGAGTTGACATCTTCATCTCGAATGTTAGTTTATTAATCCCGAGTGCCACGAGAATAGGGGTCCAGATTAAAAAAAAGTTATCTATGGTAAAATTGGCGGTGATACAGCTTCTATATTACCTACATGAATTAAAATTTGAGTTTTGAATATTAATTTTTATTTTATTTCCTCTCAGTAGTTGTGAAAAGCACTATGTCTGCCTCAGTAGAAAGTGCGATTTATGGACTCGTACACTAGAGGGCCTCAACTACGTTTCGGCCCTCTATATGACTCGTCCAAAAATCGCGTACTTTCTATCCTCTGCAACAATGTACTATACCTGACGACAGCTAAATAAATTAAGGTTCTCAAAACTAATAACCGACTACAAAAGAGCACCCCCTTAAAATCACCAGAGACGCCCAGTACAGTTTCACTATCTTAGAGGGGATGATTTGAAAGTTAGTCATCGTTTAGTTTAACATCATTCACTTAAAGAGCGATGATCTTGGCGGTGGTGGAGTAATTTCCATTCTTCGCTATTTAGAGCCTTCTCTTTAAAACACTGATATGGTACAATTCCTGTGGGGATTGTATTCCTGAAAGCTTATTGCAAATCAGTGCAGTTTTTGTATACGTTTTCAAGATAATTGCTAAAACACAACAATACGCACACACAGGTCGAATACAAAGCAAGGAAAAAAGAGAGCTATGAAACGTTCGTGTATATTTTACACCGGTGATAATAATAGTGACCCAATCGATTTATCTGAAGCTACTTAATTTCCCACTGCTCACTAAGAATTACACGTTTATCACATTGCATTACATGCATGCATAATTTTTCCACCCGTGCGCAGAGTAACGATCGGACTTGCTCTGGTCTCGGCACGTGTGATCACTGATCAGATCATTCAATCCGATTGTGGCAAGCATTATGTATAATGTCAATCATTTGATCATTTATGTATTGCCTTTCATCGCTTCATCATAAAAAAGGAGCAATTAACGTACCTTTACTAATACGTAATTATTTATTTTAATTCAATGCGAACAAATTAATATTTTTCCAATCAATTTTAAAAGCCTCTTTATCAAAGTTTATTTTCATCAATTAGTTTAGTCGCATCATTCTGAATAATTAAATACATTTTGGTTTATAATATAATAATCAGGGATTGCTTCTGAGATGGGCCGATCAAAGGGAGTTATTACGTCAATCATGGAATTGGTCCAGAGCGAAGCCGCATCTAGATTGGTTAGGCGGCTATTGGAGCAAGCGCGGCGCAGTGTAGGGAATGCAGTAGCGGCATTCTCGCATATCTTGAGTACAACAGTACAACTAACGCTATTATTACATGCTAGTTTCACGGCACTTTAATAGCATACTTAGTAATGATCGGCAAAAGGGGCGCTTAGCTTAACCTTCCTGCAATTATACAAATATAAGCAGCCTCTGCAATTTTTTCACCGAAACTCTAAGCAATGGGCATTGGGCATGCAAGTATTAATTAGTAACATCATTCCTGACACGTTAAAGACGGTATACTTTTGACGGTTTTTCTTTTTAATTAGGTATTTCATTAACATAATAATATTAACTTCGGTCCAACTTGCAATTTAAATGAATATCGCATGTTGTTGTTTCTTAAGCGCGTAGCAATAGGCAATTACAGCAAAGCTAACCCTCTGCTTTATTTACCTTACGGCGGGGTTGTTCAATTACGTGAAGCCAAGCAAACACGATGAATGTCGCCGCAAATTAAAAACTCGTTTGCCGCAAACAATCTGTCCTCGGCGCACGAATACAACCCGACGTTTAATGGAAGCCCTCCAACAACTGTTGCCGCCGCCTCTGGGCCCGGCGCGGAGGCGAATGCCGGTCGGCAATTATATACGTTTCTAGGACGTCAGTGTTAAGCTTCAAGAAAATTATGCTTCTATCGAGTTTATTTTATGTCCTGAATGCGAAAACTTAGAACAGTTTTAATTTATGAAATGGAAAAATGTATTAAAGGTGACCTTAATCAAATTGATGTCCTTATTTCATTTGCAGGTCTTCTCGGGCTTTGCTGGCAAGTTGGTTGCCGTGGCAATAAATATGATAAGTATGTGTTTGATGAATAATTATGATAGTGTATGATATATGTATTTACACACTAAAACAATTAAGTTTTTCTTTCCTTTTTGGCAATATACTTTCAGTAAAACACGAAATCAGCTAAAGTTGCGTATGCATGCATACTGCCAGCCAAGTCTCCTTGCCATTTGAATAAGAATTGATGCTGCAAGTTATGATTACTGCAAGTTTAAAAGTTGATCTGACAATGATCAGAGCTGAAGCTTGGTTTAAACAGACTCGGCTAAACTTACAGTCACAGTAGGTCATCAGGTCTATTTGGGTCACATAACCGGAGTTTAAACCTTCTCAGATAATATTTTATTCAACGCTCTCACATAACAAATAATAAAAACAAGCAAAATAAAATAATAGCACAGTGCTGAAAAGGGCCCTAGCTTTGGGCTACTGACATTTTTTTTTAATTACTCTTGTAATTATGGAATCCATTTACCTAGATAAAAATTTATTTTCAGCTATACTCTTATGAGGATCACGCCACATAAAGAAGAGCATTTAGAGGCTTTGGCCAGGCTTCCAGAAGACCCTGACGGTGAAATGGGCTTTCTGAAGAGGAGTTATGGAGTCAACGATACTGCTGACGTGCTGGTGTCTCCAAACAAAATGAAGGAGCTCGAAGAATTTGTCGGCGACCACAAAATGCCGGTGGAATATAAACACCATTATGGCAGGTGGGTGATTCTGATGACGCCCGCGACTTCGTACGGGTAGAATTTGTTTCCAGCTTCTCCCCCTATTTCTTCCCGTTATTGGGGGTTGATTTTCGAAGAACCATATCTCAGTGTACTCTATGGTTACTTTACCATTAGGTTTAATGTTGAGCTCCAGACATTTTGAGTTCCATACGGGTACACTGAGAAAATTGGGGGTAAAAACGTCACAGGATCCTGGACCTTTGAGTTTAACCCATCCTGTAAAGTTATCTTTTACAAAACAAAATAGCAAATTCATTTATTTTATTTAAAAAGCCTATTAAATGTTTTTCAGATCTTTTGAACCAGTAGAGCGGCTTCCGAGGAGACGAATGATGAACGCTTTCAACGTTTACACGTTTAATCCCTATGATGCCGTAAGTCTGCAATTTGATATTCAATTTATTTGTTTCACGTTAGAATCATAATTCGTAATTCAGTGTAACTCGAAATGTGGATCAAAAAAAGCAGGTCGATAGAACCTCTAGACCTGTCTGCTTTGTAAAATTGTACGTCATTAATGCGATCTACACTGTAATGTCTTTAAGCTAAGTCTTAACTACCGTATCAACGCGACGTGCTTTATGTGATCCATCCCTCAAATAATACCCTGTATACACTCGTACAATATACCTACCTACTTAATAAAAAGAATGTTTTCGCAGATGACGAACTACATAGACGCCCTATCCTCCCGAGTACCTGATTTGGTGACGGTTGAGAACGTGGGTGTAAGCTATCAACATAGGAAAATGCAACTTGTCAAGATCTCAACTGATCCCGAAGCTGGAAATCCAGCCATCTTTATTGACGCTGGTAAATGTGCACTGGAACCAATTGCAATCAAACGCATGAAAAATAACTGATAATTCTAGGCACTAGCACTGTACAATGTCGTAGAGCTGAACATTATCTGGCGCATTAGAAATATGAATGTTTTTACAATATGGCGTATAAACGATCTACTATAGCCTTTTGCGAACATATTGGCATTCCAGAATAAAGACAGCCCATCAGCACTCGAAAAAACCACTATCATATTATAACGACATACCTACCTACATTGATAATGAGCGAACTCCACCAGTTGTCGAAGTTAGCCAAGTGTTGGATCGGTTCAGAAAGTATCTAGGTATACATGAATACGCCACCGCTCTATTATATTATTATTGGATTATTATTCCCATTAGAAGAACGGTTCGCTATACGAAACATTAACTATTAGATAAACTGAAATTAGATACACAATTGCTAAGGGAATCATTACGCTAGCACTTAATAGTCCACTTTAGACATAATTGCCGTTTCCGTTGACAGTCTACCGTATAAAATCTAATTGATTATCACGTACATGAACCTAACCTAACCTAACCGTGTTTTTTTTGTGTATTGTGCATACGTTCGACTGCCCAGTTATAAAGCGCTGGAATTCCTGCCATGCGGGTCATAGAATTTTATTGTTTTAATGTGTCGTAGTATTTAATAGTGCAGTACCTACTAACATAGTTTAAGCAACTGTTACTAAGAACATATGGACCCTGTGTTTGAAATAAATGATTATTATAGGTATCCACGCTCGCGAGTGGGTGGCGCCCGCCATGGCCATGTACCTCATCCACCGGCTGACGAGTGATCCCGCTGCGCGGACACGAGAGCTCGACGGGGTAGACTGGTACATCTTGCCCGTCGTCAACCCAGACGGCTACGAATACTCCCGTGGCAGTAGATCTGTGAGTATCCCACAAACGAGTCTATCATGCGCCCCAACGATGAATGGAAATATATAAGTACTTGTGTATTAATTAGGTGCAAAAAGTTTAGCTTACCTACTTAGTGTTTTGATATTGTTTGCTTACAGAGCCGCTTGTGGAGGAAAACAAGATCCCAACATTCACAACGGTCGAACTGTGTAGGCGTTGATGGCAACCGGAATTACGGCTTCAAGTGGGGAGTCAGTGGCGTCTCCACTGACCCGTGTAACATGGAGACCTACGCCGGGCCGAAGCCCTTCTCCGAAATCGAAACCAAAATTGTTTCTAAAATCATGATGGATTACAAAGAGAGAATCAAACTGTATGTGTCATTGCACTCTTATGGGCAATACTTGGTCTACCCTTGGGGTTACACGGGTGACATTTTGCCAAGGGAATGGAAAAAATTAGATGCCCTAGCGAGGATGGTATCTAACACCGTGCAACGAAGTGGAGGACGTCCGTTCACGGTTATGAGCGCTGGCAAGTGGTACGCGGCGGCTGGCGGCAGTGACGACTTCGCGTTTGGCGCTGCTGGGATTCCTTATTCCTATACCATGGAATTGACCAACGGCTATGAGTTTACGTTCCCTAAAGAACAATTGGCTACGGTTTTGCCCCAATTTTACGAGGGCTTTAAAACATTCGGGGCACAAATAAAACAAGAGTTCGGTACTGAGTAACTAGCAGAATATACAGATTTAATTACAATGTACAGCACTCGGCGAAAAAGCCTATTTCATTTACTATTTTCAGGATAATAACATTGTATATTACGTAGAAAACAAGAAAAAACAAGACTAAAATTAATTTGGGAATAAATGAATATGCCGATAAAAAGTAGTTTTATTTTTTGAGACATGTTTTTTTATTGCTAAAGGCAGTCAGTCGGCACAGCTGATGGGAAATGGTCGCTATCAATGCCAATATAGAAAATTTAGTCGCAGGAAAAAATCGTTAAGAAATTAAACCAACACACGGCGAAGTTGAGTTTACACCATTCGAAAAAGTACTTACTGTGTAATATATTTTATCTTTGTCTCTTTGGAAAATCTAGTTCTAGTTTGCTATCAGTTTTCGCGGCACTCATCTTGCACTGGTCGCGCAAATGCAGCGCCCGAAGGAATAGCCATAAACGACTTCTACACAGACGAAGTCGCGCGCAAAAGCTAGTTTTTCCAATATTTTTTATTTCATAAAGAGTACTGCTTACCAAGTATACTTACTTCAAAGGAGCGATGGACAAAGTTGAAAAAGTATTCAGTGTTAGGTTACATTGAATACAAAACCGCACTGCAGTCTAGGTGGGTGCCACGTCAAAGGTGTGTCTTCGAATAAATCTTCGAATATCTAAGATAAGTCTGGATATTGACCATTCGAAGGAACAAAAATAAGAGCAAGTCCCAGTAAGTTGAAGAACTAGACGTCGCGCGATAACCAGATGATTCCCTCTTCATGTCTACGGTAAGTAGTTTGGTTTAGGATCGATATCGCAGTAATATCGTTGACATTATGACGGCCCTTTTTCACTTACCAGTTACACTGTCATTACGTCAACGGTGATTACGATATCGTCGCAAAATAGGCTAAACCAAAATAGAATAAAGGCCCAGTAGCCAAGATGAAAACGCTACTAACGTTTCTGTCGACTCGAAATGTATGGAGTTGGCGTAATCTGTCGACGCGATCTATCCTCAGCATACGTTAAACCTATTCGTTTTGAGGATTTCATCGAAAAATCGCTAACTTAGCGTTACGCATCTAAGTAGCCCACCTGGGGCCCGTTTCTCAAAAAGTATTAGTCTAATAATATTTGTGTTTTGTCTCATTTTCTAATTGTATTTATGATACAAAACACTAATATTATTTATTAGACTAATACTTTTTGAGAAACGGGCCCCTGTTGTAACACAATGAAAATGGAACACATAATTAAGCGCCTAGGCACGTTTAGTCATTTTAGCCTCACGTAATCGCCTAAATCCGCCTCTTCTGGATGATCAGAGCTCAAACCATTTTAAAATATTTTCTAACTTATCATGTAAGCAGAAGCAGACAGTATCGGTCTGCCTTTCGTAAGAGGCGAGAAAAAACTGCCGCGAGGTCGTGGGCTGTAAAAGAGTGAGGATTTACTCCGCTCATTACAACCACCCGGCGTTGAACCTTCGACCTGCGACCTGTGACCTGGGAAGTGCACGAACAACATGTAGGAGGTTCCGGCGCCGGTCCTATCAAGATCTCGGAGCCTCCGTAGTACCTAGGTAAAAATGTCATATGTAACTCAGCGTCTCCTCAAGTCGATGAGTACCTCACAAAAGATTTCCACCCGATAGCAAACAAAATGCTTGTAATAATGGGATCTAGTGCACAAGATAAGGATAAAAAAACTAATACTAAATTACTCGCAATCATCTCACAAATAATTGCCGTTATATGGAATTGAACCCAGGACCGCTTGCTTAGGAGGCGGCTTAGGGTCATTATAGTCATTACCAACTAGGTTAAGAGATTACAGAAAGGTCCACTCTGTTGCCCTAATAGCTACACGCAACTACTATGTTTTTCTATGTTTAAGATATTGAGTTGTCAACGTTAAAAGTAAGTGATCAAAACCAATATTTCAAAACATGTTCTAGTCTGAAAGATTATCAACTGAATATTTAATTAGTCAAAAGAAAATGATCATAATAACACACAAGCAAAATGACAAATCAATATGTCCAAGCAAAATAATAATACACGATGTCGTAACTTTCTCTTTACACGAAATTTCAATAAAGAATGATGAAATTATTTTTTTACCGACGTGTCAAGTGTCAAACAAGAGATAGTCAAAATTATAAAAGTCCAAATGAAAATTGAAAACTAGGGTAATCACGGCAGTTAATAAGATTTTATTTAAAATTTTGCAAAAAAAAACAAAACAAAGTACCCAATAAGAACTTTTTTTCAACCCTTGACGGAAATGAGAGTTGTTTCGCGTGTTTGTCTAACGAATACAACCTACATTAACCGAACGTCTGACTTGTATTCCGAGGTGGTCTTAAGAGGTCATGAAGTCCCAAAAGATTGGTAAGGTTTGGTAGTATTACTGACTATTGCTACTTTAGAGAATCAGTTTAATTTGAAACACTCAGTAATGACTTTAACTATTTGAATGGCATGTCACTTACTTATGACACATTACGAATTAATTTACTTATGCTAAACTACAATAATCGGTAACATCTGAATTAATTTATTGTATATACTATGTTGAGACCCTATTTCATCAGTTTCTTTTGATGTTGACTGTACCTAGTAGTTATTAGAAACTTGTGTTGTACCCATTCGTTCAATCGATTTCACAACATTTAAAGATTTAATTGGAAAATTCGTGATGGCGAAGCCGTTAGTGTTAATATTTGGTAAGTGAATAACAAATTATTGATTTAGGTATTGGTATATCCTTCTGCCTACGTAAAATGGCTGAGTAGGTAATGGTATTGAACGTGCCCTAACTGAAGACAAAGCATTTAGGAATTTTAACATGCAACCAATCTAGTTATTTACTTAAACTTCGTGGACAATATTAAAAGTGAGTACAATCGTAGTTAGGTATTTACTTTATTGAGACTCTATTGCACAGTACAAAATGGAAGTGAAATTGTGTTTAATTGTCCCCAAGATTTATTTAAATGACGGACTTAATGCCCTAAGGCATTCTTGACCAGTCAACGAAAAGGCCTACTTAACAGAGAATAGAATTTCAGCAAGATGAGCCTTCAGTGGTTTTATCAAATTTCAGAAGTGAACAATACGGACGTTATATATAGACGACGTGTTTGGCCTAGTTTGGGAGTGCCCTGCGTACGAAGTTAGCGGTCCTGTGAGGCTAGACAAGTTGCTTAACGTAAACAATTTCCGAAAACTGTCAAAATGTATGGAGTTGTCGTAGGCGCTCGACGCGACCGTGTGACAGCTTACGTCAATCCTATACATTTTGGATAACGATAACGAACGCCGAATGCATCTTGTCGGCCATTCTCAGAATAGCGAATTTTTGCATGTCCGGCCCAATATTTATCCCTAAACGTGGTCAGAAATAACTGCATATATTTTTCTTATATAGATTATGGTTTTATCTAAAGGTACTAGAAATAATAATATATTAGTTCTGTTATTTAATTATCATACTTATTTTATTTTTCAAAACCCTATTCTCCAATTACCGTAGCCTGTCCGCACGCTACCTTGGTCTACGAAATTGCTTCTAATTTCAATTAGGAACGGTTTCTATGTATGCCATTTTAAATCCTGGTAGGCTAAATACTGCCCGTATAATCAGATTTATTCATAATTCACTAGTCCAGGGTCTCTGGGTTCGATTCCCGGTATGGGCAAATATTTACGTGACGAGTGGGAGTATGGTTCCAGAGTCTTAGATGTTTTCTATCCCCCTTACTAATAAACGTTGAGTAACGGTAGTATAGCTATACAATGTTTTGTCCTTATCTGTCATCGTGAAATTTGAATTTGACAGATAAGGACAAAACATTGTATAGCTATACCACCATTACTCAACGATTATTAGTAAGGGGGTATGTATTTAAGTTTGTACTTCACTATAAAATTAAGTATGTTTATAGTTGTTAAGTATCCATAGTTGAAGCCTTAGATTAGTATTAGGTCAATTTGTGTGAGATTGTCCCTTGATATTATTTTTTACCTTTATACACAAACTAGCTTCTGCCCGCGACTTCGTCTGCGTGGACTTCAGAATTTGATCTTACCAGGATGAATAATATAAGTTTGTCCTATCCGAACCGAGAACCGCTTAACCACTCAGTGACTTTGACCACACCAACCAAGGCAACACTTAGATAGTTTTCAATCAGAGCTAGCGCCATCTAGTTCGTATATGGAGAACTAAAAGTATGTTTCTTTAGACAGTAACTTTTGTGTACGCACACATCAATGAATACAAGATTACAGGATGACAAACTTACTAACAATCTATGGAACTCTAAGATCCTGAATCAAGGCATGAATTCAAAAAAGTTTGCGGTATTATGGTTAGTTTATTCAGTACAGATTTTTTTACTACAAAAGGTTATTTTTTTCAAAATCTGATTGATAAACATCTAACACCCAAATAATAAGGGTTAACTGTTTCTTCAACTCTTTTGTATTTTTTTTCTTTTCCCTATATATCGTACTGTTCCCATTGACGCAACGGCACAGATGAAAACTCTGTCTGAATTCTTGGTTTATTGTAATCCGTATCATATTTTGTGTCAATAGATGTAAATGTGAGGAAGGTGATCGCATAAATAATATACAGGCGCAGTTTGTAATTACTTGCTGTATTTTCTTATACGTACTGGTTGTGGGTTACAGAAACTTGTGCAAAACACTTATGGACTTATGAAAATCTTATTAGAAAAGGGGCCTGCAACGCGTTGCGTGGTGCGTGCGGCGCGCTCGGTAGCCGGGAGAAAAGAGAGAGAGAGAGCGATAGCACGCGGACAAGCGAGAGAGGAGAGTTTTGATGCGTCCCGTTTTAATCGTTTATGACGCGTTCACGTTACATACTCCCCCTCTAGCACGAACGAACGCCCTCGTGTTCGTGGTAGCTAAAATATCTACTAAAAATAACCAAAAGGAAACGCGGCCTATTCTAAATAGCGGCGTGGACGGCCACGCTTGCGCTTCTCACGAATGGCTGGCTGGGCCTCGCCAACGAACGGGGTGAGCTGCGAGGTGTGATACTTGCCAAGCGGTACCTCGTCGCTTAAACGTTCGAGTATATAAGTTGAGGCTCCTACAGCTTCACGCACTCTGTAGGGACCATCCCTCCGAGGAATAAACTTGGGCGTCTGACCTCGTCCTGCATCGTTAGGCCCCTGCGTGCGGAGCAGCACAAGGGCGCCGGGCTCGTAGTCGGGCGCCGGGCGGCGGTGCTCGTCGACGTACGCCTTCTGTCGCGCCTGCGCGCGCTCGTGCACGTCACGCGCGTGCAGCAGCGTGCCGGCCAGCCGGCGCAGCAGCGGCGCCACCGCGGCCCCTGGGCAGTCGCGCTCCACGATCGTGCGCATGTCAGACACGGCATCAGCTGGGGCGCGGAGCTCTCTGCCGAACGTAAGAAAAGCGGGTGAATATCCGGTGCTAGCGGTCGTCGCGGAGTTCATCGCGAAACGGATCGCCGCTAGATGTGCATCCCAAGTGTCGTGATCGCTGCCCACTAGAATAGCGAGCTGTGGTTTCAGATCACGATTCTTCCTCTCTATGGGGTTAGCTTCAGGATGGTAATAAGAGGTGAGTGATTGTTTGATGCCCAGGGCGTGGCAAACCTGTTGCATCACCTCGCCGACAAACTGGACGCCGTTGTCGCTAATCATGCGGCGGGCGACGCCGTAGCGGAAGAACACTTCAGAGGTGAGTATTTTAGCACACTCGAGACTAGTTGCGTGCCTCAGAGCGAATAGCTCCACCCAGCGGGTACTCACGTCTTCCACGATCAGTATCCACTTGTTGCCGTCGGCGGTCTCAGGCAAGGGTCCAAATAAATCAACAGATACGACCTCAAATCTCCGTGCGGTGGCGGGCGCCTGCACGAGGCCGGCAGGCTTGCGGTTGTCGGCCTTGTAGCGCTGGCAAGCGGCGCAGCGCCGGACGTAGTCGGCGACGAAGGCGCGCATGCCGGGCCAGTAGTGCGCGCGCGCCACTAGCTGCAGCGTGCGCTCGGCGCCGAGATGGCCAGCGGTGGGCGCGTCGTGGTACTCCGCCATCACCGCTGTGCGCTCGTGTTCTGGAACTACGAGACAAGCGTTTTCATCGTCGTCACAATCGGGTGCGTACCTGTACAAAATGCCGTCGGAGAGTACGTAGCCTCGATCCGCCCACTGTCTCCCCCTAAACGGAGCGTCGTCGGACTCGAGGTCGTCTACAATTTTGCGTACTTCCGGGTCCTTTAACTGATTTTCGCGAATGTCCGCAGGTGAGCGCGTGGGAAAGTCTACGACGGCAGAGCATAATTCGCAATCACCTGGAGGCTCTTTTGAACATGGCGGGCGCGAAAGCGTGTCTGCAATCACGTTCGATTTGCCCGGCGTGTATTCTATACGCAGATTAAATTCCTGAAGGGTAAGGGCCCATCTGGCCAACCTACCGCTCGGTGACTTGTTATTCATCAACCACTTGAGAGGCTGGTGGTCGGTCTTAACAATAACATTTGCACCTTCAATGTAGCCCCTAAACTTGCTAACGGCCCACACTACCGCCAGTGCTTCTCGCTCGGTAGTCGTGTAGTTCCGCTCGGCGGCGATCAGCTGCCGGCTCGCGTACTCGATCGGCCGCTCATCGTGACCCTCCCCCTGCATTAGTACAGCCCCGAGACAGTACCCGCTAGAGTCCGTGCGCAGCACGAAGGGCTGAGTCTCGTCGGCCTGCCTCAGGATCGGCGCCGTCGTCAAGAGCTCTTTAATTCTTTCGAAGGCCCGCTGCTGCGGCTCGCTCCAGCGCCAAGTGCTGTTCTTCTTTAGCAGGTCGGTGAGCGGCCGAGCGACGTCTGCGTAGCCGGGGATGAACCTCCGAAACCAGCTGGAAGTTTGTAAGAAGCACTTTAGATGTTTAACATTTTGTGGTGGAGCCATTGCAGTAATTGCAGTGGTTTTGTCCGGGTCCATATGGATACCGCCCGGGACAATGACATGTCCTAAGAATTTGACAGACTGGCAAGCAAAACAACTCTTATTGCGGTTGATCCGAAGGTTAAACATGGCCAGTCTGTCAAAGACAGTTTGAAGGTCCAGCAGGTGAGTTTCAAAGTCAGGTGATAAAATGATTATATCATCTAGGTATGCCAGAATGGTACTAGTTAAGTTTAGGTTGGACTTAAACCGATCTATAAGCCTTTGGAAAGTAGCTCCTGAGTTACGGAGTCCCATCGGCATGCGGATGAACCTAAAAGTTCCAATTGGTGTGATGAAGCAAGTCTTATCACGGTCGGCTGGGTGCACATTTACTTGAAAATAGCCAGAGCGGAGGTCAAGTGTTGTCATATAATTACTGGTCTTTGCGGCATGTAGAATGTCTTCAATCCTAGGCAATGGGTATCTATCAGCCTCTGTTACCTCATTTAGCTTACGATAATCAATGCAAAGACGCATACCTCCATCCTTCTTTGTAACCATGACCACGTTGGCAGCCCACGGAGACTCACACTCCTCGATTACACCAGCAGCAAGCAGCTTGTCCAGCTCCTCTTTCAGTGCTTCCCTCCGGTTCTGGGACATCCTGAAGGGCTGGCAGGCGATAGGCTGCTGGTTTTCTCCGACTTTGATGTGATGAGTCGCGTAGTCAGTGGCTGGGCCTTCAGTAGCAAACCGCTCCTGTTGTTTACAAATAAAGGTATCAAGTTTGGCCCTTTCACCCGCTGATAACATGTGACCTTCATCACCTCGCAAAGTTAAATCTTTGGTGTCAACTTCCATTAAGTCTGCATGGTACGATGAGAGACAATATGACTGGACAAATTCAAATGAATGATCCGGATTGTCTTGGAAGTGCCAAGAGCATTGGGGAATGTTCACCACTATCCCAGCATTTGATATAAAGTCATTACCAAGTAAGGTTCGGCCTTCACTATCGGGAAAAACAAGGAAATCTGCCATCGCTTCATGGCCGCCAATAGTTACAAGCACCTTAGCATTAAGAACATCACGTACCTGTTTCGAACCATCAGCCAAACCTACGGTTCGCTGGGACGGCGTAAACACGACGCCAGAGTTCGCTAGGATCTTGTGCAGAGCGGGGCTTGCCACACTCTGAGTAGCGCCGGTGTCTAAGCAGGCGACTCCGTGTCGCCCCGCGATGGACACATTTACAAGCGGGCGCAAGCTGTCGGTACACTCAAAACTATTAAGCGAAAGGAAATCCACTGATTGCGACGCAGTAGGTTTCTTATTACAAGTATCACACCTCGATCTAACTACTCCTGGTTGATTACAACCGAAACACCTAATAGTAGACCTAGGTTCGTTGTTGTCACTATTAGTTTTACCTAAATCTTTAGTTTGAGCCTTACGACACTCGTCTATACTATGCCCGAAAGATTTACAATAGTTACAACGCGGACGAGATTTGAATTTACGCTCGTTAGTACTAGAGGAGGCGAGTTCTGATCGAGAACTCGTAGTAGGCGCAGTAGTAAGAACGGCAACGTCGCGCGGTTTGACAGTTGTACTGGGAACGGAACGCGCGGGAATTTGGATTCGGCTATGACTGATACTAGGGAGAATATTGGGTCCTACCTCATCTCTCGCTTCTTCCGCGTGCCTCGCTTTAACTAATAGCGCTTCGATGTCTTTTACCGATTCGCGTGGGACACGTTTACGCACTTTCCGATCTAACAAACTGTACACTATGTCTAACTGCAACGTCGCGTCGATCTCGTAAGGGAACTTAACAAAAGTTGCACGCAATCGCGAGATGAACGTTTCGGCGCGTTCGTCGTTTTGTTCTTGCGCGAAGATGTCGCGCAGCAGCTTGTATGCAGGACGCGGGGCACCAAACATGGCGCGCATGCGCGTCGTGGCTTCGGTCCAAGTGCAGATATTTCTTTTGATGCCTCTCCACCAGGTCGCGGCGTCGTCTGTGAACAGCATGTTCAGCCCCCGCAGGGCGTGCTCTTCGCTGACGTTGGTACATTCCATGTACGTTTCCACGGCGTCGATGAAGGTTTCAATTCTGTCGGCCATTGCGTCGCCGCGTCCGTCGAAGCGTGCCGTGCACTTCGCTAAGGTACTCCACGCACCGTTGAAGGAGGGCGAGGGCACCGATGGTGTCGCATCGCCGCGGTGCAGTGTAGGTACAGGCGAGGCTGCCGCGTGTTGCATAGCGGATCGCATGACGCTTGATAGTAGGCTTGAAAGTTGCTCTTCAGTAATCCCGATCACGTTAGGGTCGCTGCTAGGTACATAGCGCGCGCGCGTTGGTGACAAGGGCGTGGCGGAGGCGCGCGCGTCATCGTGCACGGTACGCGCGGCTTGTTCTCTTTGAGCTTCATTCCCCTCGGCGCCTTGTGTTTCCTCATCGGAATTTTGCGTGTTGTTCTCGGGTTCGGAATCTTCACGGCCCTTTCTGCGGGTTTTCATTTTGCGTTACACCTTTTCTGGCCACGAGTTGAGCGCCAATGTGAGGAAGGTGATCGCATAAATAATATACAGGCGCAGTTTGTAATTACTTGCTGTATTTTCTTATACGTACTGGTTGTGGGTTACAGAAACTTGTGCAAAACACTTATGGACTTATGAAAATCTTATTAGAAAAGGGGCCTGCAACGCGTTGCGTGGTGCGTGCGGCGCGCTCGGTAGCCGGGAGAAAAGAGAGAGAGAGAGCGATAGCACGCGGACAAGCGAGAGAGGAGAGTTTTGATGCGTCCCGTTTTAATCGTTTATGACGCGTTCACGTTACACCGGGAAAGTGCGAGTTGACCTCGCGTGGAGAGGGTCCCGTACATACGTAATTTTTTCATATTTTTTTTGATATAATTCTTATAGGTTTTCCTTGAATCTACAAGCTTATATTTTGTATTTTTTTCAAAATTTTAATCTCAGTAGTTTTGGAGACCAGGGGAGATTGGTGAATTTTCGTCTTCTTTCATGAATAAAATCAGAACTATTTATTTTACAAAAATATATTTGAGGTCCTCATACATAACGAGCCCTTTCATTTGATATAGGTATATGATACAGTAAGGATGACAAAACTTTTTTTTAATTTCCTAATTTGCCCCCCGAAAATGACCGTTATTATAAAAAAAAAAAATTTACTTTGCACATTGTTTTTGGGTCATAGGATTACACCAACCTACCAAATTTATGTCCTTAGTATGTTGACAAAAACAACAAGGCCGCCATCTTGAATTCCGAATTAGATATAATTTTAAGTTCATATCTCGAATGTACAGAGTTTTCCCTTATACAACTTTATTATAATGTAAAGATATAGTATAATAAAGTAGATATAGTAGATGTGTAATCAAATATTACAATAATAGTGTGTCACTATTAACGAAAATTTGCTAGTTATGTCGAAGGAATACGAGTAAAAATAAACACAAAAATGTTGGCCAATAAGAAAGTTAAATCGCAATAAAATAAAGGACTTCATTCATTTGCAGGTCTTTTTAGTGTTTTCTGGCAAGTTGTTAGTGGGGACAGCAAATATGACAAGTAAGTAAGTGTGTTTATCAATTACACACAAAAATGTTTCATGCGCTATAATATTGTCATTCGATTTATGAAGTATATTTCAAGGTGTCTTCTAACACACCTTGAGGTTAGTTATCACTACACAAAATTAAGGGACTCAGGATAGAGATAGAGAATTAGGCACCTACATCCTACATCCTACATTGCGTCTATTCGGCCCAGGGCCTTTATTTTAGGTGACGTACTCTGACGTGTCGGCATTGTTATTAACACGTCAAAAACTATCGTTTTACCGGGTCATGAATAGAGGCCCAGTCGGCCGATTTACTTCGTTCGATCACAGAACTATAGGTAAGTCTAATCACGAATCGTCTTCCTCAAAACATTTTATTTTCATTTAATATTACCTACAGTAATGTTATGATATCTGGAATTATTTTCTCAGTTATACTCTTATGAAGATTACACCACATAATGAGAAACATTTCGAGGTCTTGGTCAAGCTTGCAGAAATGCGCATCGCTGAAGTGGACTTTCTTAAAAAGAGTTATGGGGTTAACGATACTGCTGACGTGCTGGTGTCTCCAGACAGAGTGGAGGACCTTGAAGAGTTCGTCCACAGGCACAACATACCGGTGAAATACAAATATAATTATGGCAGGTTGTTATTATGTATTTATTTTTATAAAATTAATATTTAGTACAATAATTATGTGCTTGATTGTCAGAGTGCCGTTATTAGGGTTCCGTAGTCAACAAGAAACGTAATTTCGCTATGTCCGTCTGTCCGTCTGTCCGATGTTTAACACGGACAGTCTAGTCTAGAAACTTGAAACGTACAGAGGTTCCTTACATGGTGTAAGTGAGAAAGACCCAAAAGAGGTGTGGATGGACTGTGTGAAGAATGATATGTCTATTTAAGGTGTGAGTACTGAGTTAACAGCAGATAGAAGAGAGTGGAAGAAGAAGACATGTGGTGCCGACCCCGCTTAATGTGGGATAAGGGTAGGAGGAAGATGAATAAACTTTTATTTACTAGTTCTATTATTAAATGATCGCTACACGTCCCTGTGATGGCTAAAAAAGACGTATTACTTTTGTTTACCGGATTTTTAATAAATACTACATTTATACAAACCTTGCGACGACGATCAGTAATTTTAATGATTAAACACCTCTTTCTTTATGCCTTGCTTGCGAGTACAGTAGATGTATAATAATAGTTGTTCTAACGAATAAGAATCATATGAGGTTGTATCATTTGAACAGAAATATGGGTTTTCAGGTCTTTGGAGCTGATAGAGCAGATTTCGATTAAGAGACGATTGAAGGCATCTTTAAGCAACAACAACATTTTGCCATATAACTCGAACCGATTAAACTCCTTTGATATATTTCTCTACAATTCCTATGACGCCGTAAGTATTCATCTGATTCCGAGTTGGTTCAACGAATTATAAGCGAGAACTACATATTTAATTGAAAAGTAATTTTGCGCTTGTGCTTGTTGAGTAGGTTTTCTAATTTTTCAGATAACAAAGTACATTAAAACCCTACCGGACCGGGTACCTGATTTAGTGGTGGTCAAAAACTTGGGTTTCAGCTATGAAAGACGGATGATGCAACTTGTCAAAATCTCGACTGATCCCCATGCTGGAAATCCCGTCATCTTTATCGACGCCGGTGATTAAGCATCGCTTGGAAAAAATCCTGTCAAAGGTTCGCTCGAATTTTATAAACTAAGCACTGATGTATTTCTCCATAGGTGTCCACGCTCGCGAGTGGGTTGCACCCGCCATGGCCATGTACCTCATCCACCGGCTGACGAGTGACCCCACCGCGCGGAGCACGGAGCTCGACGGGGTAGACTGGTACATCCTGCCCGTCGTCAACCCAGACGGCTACGAATTCTCCCGCGTACATGTAAGTAAATAAGAATAGAATGTTTGTAAGGAAGTGCGGGGAGACTTATCACCTTCCACTCCATACACTGTGGCCAGAAATAGTGGGGCCTGTCAGTCATTAACAAAAAGTGGCTTTTTGAGAAGTCTCTCGTTGGCACAATACTACACGAGAGTGATCAGAACCGTTTTCTAGTGGTTGTAAATGAGAATTATAATACATTTTGTACATTTTTGCAATAAATCTCAGAGTCTAGCCATCCATTGCGTGTAATCGTTCAATTAGCAAGGCAGGGTTTACCTAGGTGCTAAAAAGTTTCATGTTGTTTGTTAACCAAATTTGCCAACAGGACCGCATGTGGAGAAAAACAAGATCACAACATTCAGAACGCCCATACTGCGTAGGAGTTGATGGTAACCGGAATTACGGCTTTAAGTGGGGAGGCACCGGAGCCTCCAGAAACCCATGTGACGAGGAGGTGTATTCCGGACCCGGGCCCTTCTCCGAGGTCGAAACGCAAATGGTCTCAAAAATCATGATGCGATACAAGGACAGAATTAAATTGTACGTGACCTTGCACGCTTACGGCCAATATTTGGTGTATCCTTGGGGTTACACGAGTGAAATTTTGCCGAAAAAATGGAGAAAGTTAGATGCCCTAGCGAGGCAAGTATCTGGCTCCGTGCAAAAAGCTGGAGGACGGCCGTTTAAGGTGATGAGTTCAGGAAAGTGGTACGCCTCGGCTGGTGGCAGTGAAGACTACGCGTTCGGTGCTGCTGGGATTCCTTACTCCTACACGATGGAACTGACCGATGGCTATGAGTTCTCCTATCCTGAACGGCGTTTACCTACGGTAATGCCGCGATTCTACGAAGGGTTCAAAACTTTCGGCGCACAAATAAAACTGGAATTTGCAAATCATAGATAACGCCACAAATAACAATTACCCTTTGAGTAGTCAGCTTAAAGAAAAGGTTGCCACTTTTTTCCGTTAAGTTGATAACTCGAAGGTCAATTGTTATTAAACTATGTTATATATCCTATAAGTCGTGTTTTTATTTGTAGAACTAAAAAGCACTGTCCGATTTCAAAAAAAATACTTTAGTTTATTAGAAAACACAATAATAGTAATGAGGGCGCCCCTGGACGCTCGGCGCACGCTCGGCGCAGTCTTAGGCGGTATCTAATTTAAATACAATACAATTTAGTAGGTACCAAATGTTTGTTAAGACTCATTTTAATTTGATTTACTGCTCAGTTTTTACGGCCGAACTTAATTTTAACTTAATTAAACATCGAACTTATCCGGACACTGCCGTGTCTAGATAAAAAGTTCGGCCGTAAAAACTGAGCAGTAAACCAAATTAAAATGAGTCTCAACAAACATTTGGTACTAAATTGTATTGTATTTAAATGGGTTAGTATAAACATTGAGATAATAGTGGAATGGGCAGTTATGTATAGGCAGTGAACTAATCGGAATTGGTAGGTAAATAATCTCACTAAAAACAGTTCAAAAATAATTTAAGTTAAAGAAATAATATGCACATTTGAGCAAATAGATGTTATAGATTTTGATTTTATAAATAATGAGTTCCGAGTGTAAAGTAGGTATTTGTATAAATCAGGGATTAGTGATCAGAGAATTTAAAGCATTTGGTTTTACATCAAATAAGGGTAGATATACCACCTAACTACCTTTTTACTGGCTATAATTGATTACATTACATTATTTTTGTACCGCACTGACATTGTAGAGTGAAGCAACTGACCAATTTAATTTTTATTACTGTTCATGTTTGACTGTTACACAAATTATACCGACCGCCAAAAAATTTAATGACAACTTGTTTATTTTTTTATAACTTAATTCACTTTTGACGTGTAATTGTGCCCGTGCGGCCTTTTACTTAATCTTTTACCTTTTTTTATCTTTTACCTAATGTTTAAATAACAGTTGTTAAAATGATAAGCCATTTTATTTTGCGCAACATTGATTATAAAACAACAAGTGTTTGATTATAATAGCCATTGTTCAAAGATTATAGTCATACTTCTTATTAAGGGGCTTCTAAACGGGCCATATTTTCACTGCAATATGTGGCCGGCAACTATTGGTGTCTTTCTCTAACATACGAGTAAAAAAGGGACACCAATAGTTGGCGGCCACATATTGCAGTGAAAATATGGCCCGTTTAGAAGCCCCTTTATACAAACTCTACGTTGCGTGTGTTATCCATTGGCTTATTTCTTTTTTAAGTCCAAAAACAAGGAGTGAAAGCCATTAATTAAGTAAAAGTACCTACATTATTGCCTAAGCCCGAAAATTAGGGTAGGTATTGCCTGACGAGGTGGTAGGCGGGATTTCGACGTACTGAGATCGAATCTTAATATGGTGTTTTTTTTAAACTACCGACTAGTATTAAGGTAGTTCCACGCACAATGAGCCGCCCGCAGCTGCCGCCCAGCGCTGGTAGGTACCTACCCACTTTTTATGAAGTTGGGTGAATGGGATATTTTCATGGTCCTTTTGATTTTATATGCATTAGACAGAGCGTGTTTTCAATAAAATATCTCGGCAGACAATAGTTCCGTTACATACGCATATTTTAAGTTCTAAGAATAAAATGAGGCTCTTTCCGTCTTCGTTTTTCAAAGGAAAATATATCCTTTCCGAGCTAAGACAAATTTAAATGTACTTAGTAATAATATACGGGGCATAGCGACCAAAAGCGTTTTACAAAACTTGTTACCTCGAGGTAACAAGTCGTTTAGTCTACTTTGACACGCCCGCCTCCCTGTGACGTCGTATTTGTGTCATCGAAGAAAAAAACCCATTTCAACGGAAACATGCCGAGTTTTGTCTTGCACTAGGTATTACAATTATACGAAAAAGCCGCTGGACGTGATTTTAGTTTATTTTCCCTATTATTTTGTGTACCTATTTATTTAAAAAAAATATTTTTTATTAAAATATATTCATAGATAATTCTAGAAAATTCATTTTTATAAGCGCCCTCTGTTTTTGAGTAGATGACCTATTACTTAAATAGAGAGATGTATTTATTGCTGTTATCGCTGTTTTATTGATATTTTTTGTAAGTAAATAATGAGAGTAGGTACCTACTTTTAATGAATAGTTACTTATTAAATGAATGGAAATACAATTATTATTAATCATATAAATGCAATAGTACCTAGTATGGCATTACTATTTTTGTTGATAGATTTTTTTGACTCTTGTAGATTTCCGCTTGTCAATAAAAAAGCGCGTGAAAAATGGATGCAGTTCGTCCAAATAGAAAATTATTAGTTTACTTTAAAGGAATTATAATTAATGCAGAGAATATCACGGCATTAAGTTCGCCTTTTTGTTTAAGAAAAAAAAATGTGATAACCATCAAAATAAGGAGAATAAAGGTACCATCTAGGCTAGGAATTTGGATATTTAGAACAATTCGACATATTATGTACCTAAATTAGCCGTGCAATAAATTTCCTGACATGAGACGACTTATGACATGGGGAAAATGTACAACCCGGAAAATTTACGTATGGCATCAACCCGCTAAACAATCAAATTCCTCGATAGTACCAACGTGTAGGTATTAAGTAAGAAAGAATTATCAACTTAAAACGTTATGAAAGCTAATTGTGATTTCAGAATTACCAATGTAAAAATATGGCGTATCCCAATTATCGACTTCACTTCGATCGGCTCCGCATCGTCGATGATTTTTTTAATGAACATACGCCGTAATTCTGTAGAATTAGAGACATGGTTTAATTTTTTGATTACAATTCATTCAGAGGGCAAATTGCGAATTAGTGATGTTGAAATTAGCGCTAGTATTAGGTAAGCGAGTGTTTCACGTATTTATCATTTTTATTTGAACCATCAACTCTTACTAAAGTTTACTTTAATTGCAGTGTATCTTGAATTTTAGGTCTTCTTGAATTTTGCTGGGGAACCGACTGCTCGAAAGGGGAATATGATAAGTATGAAAAGTATCACCGATCTAATTTATGTCCCACCCTTTAAATTACATCCATTGATGTCCGTTTACAATATTCTAATCTGACATTTGCTACGTACAGTCACCCAATGTTGAGCATTCTTAGAACTTTGTCATTGTGAATGTGTTTGTCATTGTCTTGCTTGTCGTTTGATGTTCATTTTGAAGTTTATTATGACAATGCACTGAACACAATACACAATGAGTCACATATTATCGTTAAGTATCCAAACCGTCGCGGTTCCAATATTGGGAACGGACATAAGTGAGGAAAACGCCAAGCAAATAACTTGTGGGTAAGGCCTGCTATAGAAACCTTTGTTTTTTCCTTAGTCCTTACGAGAAGTAGATGTTTATTAAATTATTAATAATATCACTTATTTATGGTGGAAATATTTCCGCTGTCGGTAGGAAAATGTGCCCATCTGGAAATGTACTTACATTAAAATATTAATCTACATAAAGTCTACCATGGCCTACCTTAAGAAAGGTAATGTAAAAAATATTATAATTTGGTAAAAATATGTTTATTTGTAATAATTTTGAAAATATATCTAAGTACGTATTGACATTGCACGTAGATGGCATTTTTTTGCGAACGATTAAGATGCCCTGTTATTCTCGTACGTAATTACTTGCAGCTATACTCTTCTAAAGATTACTCCTCGTAACAAGCAGCATGTAGCGGCCTTGGCAAGATTTCAGGAGGACCCTGGTGGTGAAGTGGAATTCTTCAAGAGGAGCAGCGGGGTGAACAGCACCAGTGATGTGTTGGTGTCGCCAAACAAGCTTCGGATGCTGGAATGCTTTGCAGAGAAATATAATATGCCCGTGGAATATAAACATAATTACGGCAGGTTTGTAAAGCCTATTTTAGTGACTGTAGTCTAAAGCCGCATCCACATGTGTGTATGCGTTGAATAAAGGATTTCTTTTCTATTCTATTCTACATGCTTGGTGTTTGACACAAATACTGCAGAACGCAGCTGTAAGTTAAAGTGAGGTAGAAATACATCGTGCTCACTTTAACATTATGGTTACGTCCTGCAGTGTTTGTGGCAAACACCAAGCATGTGGTTGCGGCATCAGAAACAGATACCTTACCTACAAATAATGCTATTAGAAAAATACAATTACCCATTTACATATAAGGTACTTAATTAATAATTACAGATCCATGAAGTCGATTGCCCGTTCCAAAATTACGGCAAATTTGGGTGGCTATGACTTCAATAATTACAACTCCTACGAAACAGTAAGTATTCGGACCTTGTTATATTTACATACCTTGTACTTAATCGTAAAGCATCTAGCACTTTTTAAACACTTGCTATGAAAGCCTATAGGTTAAGAACATAAGGATACGATACCTATGAATATACACATACATATACTACTAAAGATACATAACCTTTCCTTTTAGGCTTGACGTATTCGGATAAAAATATTTTCTATGGGCCTAGACAAGACGCATAATGCTAACGTTAATGATTTTTGAAAACTAACCATATTATGTCAATTCCATACATTTATTTAGGTTTCGAAAACTGCTCACGTTAGCTTAGCGTAGACTCTAGTCTAGCGTCACGGTAACATAAAGCCAAGCAACTCGAAATTTGTGGGTGAGACGCAATCCACGATACTGTATGAGCATGGCTTAACACGCACTTGTCTCTTGTTTTCAGATCCAAAATTATATAGATGCATTGGTCTTAGCCAAGCCAGACCTGGTGACGGTCGAGAACGTGGGGTTCAGCTTCGAGGCCCGAAGGATGAGGCTCGTCAAGATCTCTGTTAACCCTAAAGCCAACAATCCCATAATTTTCATAGATGGCGGTAATTATGAATTGAATTACCAAGAGATATGCATAGGTTTGCTTGCTGAGACAATAGGATTCTAAAACAGTGCCGTTTTTAAGCATCCAGTTAATAGTCGAAATTTAGTGGCTGTTTAGGGTTCCTTAATAGATCGGCGTGTGAACGTCTTAGACAAATTCTCACGAAGTGAAATTTCATTCGCTTACATCCAAGGAGTCAAAAAATGTCTGCCTTGATATTTTTTGATATCTACTTGTTTTTCGTCAGTGATCTTGTTTTACTATGAGTTTCAAAACACTGCATCAAGATGTAACAAAAGACTTGCTTTTAGGTTACTAACCCCTAACGACAATCAACGATAGACAGACAGGTTCCACGACGCCCCGTCACTCAAATGAAGGTTGTACGGTTGCGTCAATCTATGAAAAAACCGGTCAAGTGCCAATCGGACAGGCACACCGAGTGTTCCGTTTGTACTATAATCATTAAGCTTGCTATTTACCCGTTTTTACAATACAACAAAGATAAAAATATCTTGATAAAAAACGTTTCTTGTATGGGGACCCCTTTATTAGTTCACTTTCTTATTATTTTTTTGGGAATCCGCCGTAATAAAGCAAGATCTGAAAAAAAAAACCCGCTATCTATTACGGTTCAAAAGATACAGCTGTTTAAAGTTAGGACGGACGGACAGCGGAGGCATATAATAGGGTCCCGTTGGGCTCCCTTCGGGCACGGAACCCTAAAAATGAGGCACACGTGACAGCTCTTAAAACAACCTATTTCTCTCTCGACGACTGTCATTCGCTCTTATGCCAGTTTAACTGACTTTACCAGCTATCGAGCTTTAGTGGGGCGTGCCGTCGTGAACTGAAATCACTATTACTTAATCCTGTAGGTATACACGCTCGCGAGTGGGTGACCTCTGCCATGGCCATGTACATCATCCACCGGCTGACGCACGTCGTCGAGGCGAGGACGACCGATCTGGCAGGCGTGGACTGGTACATCCTGCCTGTCATCAACCCGGACGGCTACGAGTACTCCCGCATCAACATGACTGTGAGTAAAGCCGAGTGCGTATTGCAGGGTCTAAACGAATAGACGGAGATGCTAAAGAAAAAGGGTTGCTATTTATTTTTCACTGTTACGGGAGTAATGAAAAATGTAATTGGGAGTAGTATATAATAAGTAATGAAAGTTCTACTTATTTTTACTATCTGTTTGGGCGAAATATTTTTAGGATATTTTGCTATTAACTCGCTTTCTTGTTTTTGTGTTTGTTTGTTTCTTCGACACAAATTAAGCAATAGATTTGTCGTAAAAGTAAAAAAAAATTTTTTGGAACTACGTATACTTCTCTTTACAGACCCGTTTATGGAGGAAAACAAGATCCAACACAACAAACCCAGATTGCTTCGGAGTTGATGGCAATCGAAACTTCGGTTATAAATGGGGTGTCAGTGGAGTCTCGTTCGATCCGTGCAACAAACAAGTGTACTGCGGACCCGCGCCCTTCTCCGAGCCGGAGACGCAGGTTGTCCGCGATATCATGTTGGCTAATGTAAAGCGCCTCAAATTGTACGTGACGATGCACGCTTACGGGAACTACTTGGTGTTCCCATGGGGTTACACGAGTGAAATACTGCCAGATCATTATAAGAGGTTTATATACCTGGGCACCATGGTCTCAGATGCCGTGCTGAGGGCTGGAGGACGCCCGCTAGTGGTGCTGACCGCCGGGCAGTGGTACCCGGCCGCGGGGGCCAGCGACGACTACGCAATGGGCGTCGTAAAAGTTCCGTACGCCTACACGATGGAACTAACTGATGGCTTCGAGTTCACGTTTCCTAAGCAACTGTTAAGAACTGTGTTGCCGCAATATTACGACGGTTTTAGAATTTTTGCTGTCCAGATAAGAAAAGAATTTGGTAAAAAGGGATGAATGATTGAGGATTTAGGCCTATCATAAAATAAGTGATTGTTACCACAATGAGTTTTATTTCTTTAGCGACACGAGTATTTTAATTTACTTATTTAACTTCACAGGTTTGTTTTGTAAGTAATTTTCAACCATTTTTTCTTCAATTTTAAGCAATATTTTGAAATTTGGAACATTTAACCTTTCTTATGCTAAATCACTGATCACCGCTCAATTTTCTTGATGACAGTTGGTCAGGGCGTTTAAGAGTTATCAGCTCTGGAATTAGGGCATTCGTACCTTATGTGACATATGTAGGTATAGTGACATGTAGCGCGGCATATAAATATATCACAGTATCGCGATAATAACGCCACCACTTGGCTATTTAGTGAAGCACACATTGCAGCACTGCACGGTATACTGACGAAGCTTGCTTGCTTTGCTTTGCGGTTACTTAATTTCTAAACGTCAAATGCATAATTTGGGTGATGTCAGTACGAGTTGGTAGTTTTGGTACACCTGCTTGGAGTGTGTAGCCAACATTGACCGAAGATACGCGGGACGGTGTAGTCAGAGTGACCGGTTTGTGGTTGGGTAGAGTTGTCTAGTCTAGGTCATGTGGCTTGTGATGAAACTTGTTAAATGATCTAGTCCCGAATGATAGCAAAAAGGATCATTGGAAGGCATCTGACACAAAGCTGAACAAAGAAATCATAAAACGGAGACAAGAGATGTAGAATCACTCTTTGCCGGAGCTGATACTACGAAGCGACATGTTGCCAACCTTGTTTGTTTTATTTCAAACCTCTATTACGAGCAAGCCCTCAGGAAATGAGGGTCTTGACGGCATTCTGCGACAAATATATGTTACATCTGTATCAGTGACGCGGCTTAATTGGGCGGATGTAGCTTAGCGACGATCGCTCACTTATTAATTAAACTTTCATTACAGCTACATAACTATTCGTACAATTATTGAAAGTGAGTATACACCAGAGCTGTGCTAGCGGTCTAAGATCGGAATAGGAGACGATTTGCAAGGGGCTGTTTATTCGATGAAAAGTATTTTATATCAAATTTTATATGGTAAGTAATATGACAATTTTGTGGCGAATAGGTGGGCTGAAAAATTTCGGTCCGGTACTTATATCATATTTTTAACTTTTTGGTGTAGTACCCATAGGGTTATACAAATCAAGCCGTTCAAGGTTCAGGGTATTTAATGCCGTACAAAGAGCTGGGGGCTGCCCATTTGACGTCATGAGCGGCGAACAATGGTACCCCTCTCGTCCAAAAACAGCCAGAGTGTAGGGATTCCTTACGTCTACGCAATAGAACTGACTGAATGGCTTGGAGTTCACGTTTGCTGAATGACTTTTAAATTATTTTCCCTTAATATATCGGGATTTAAATCTTTTTTTTGCAAATGAAATGCGAATTTACTGAAGATGATAAAACTAAGTAATAAAACAACGATTATTATATTTCTCGGTTTTTATTTCCCTTATAGTATCTTTATAAAAATAATAGCGGCTCGTCCCGACTTCGCTCTGGTTGAATAATGTACAAAATACGTATAAACGTATAATAAGTAGAAAATATATGTGTTTGCAGACATGTTACATGGCATCTTTTGGATAGAGCCGCCGGGTGGTTTCATTGTATTTGGATATTCGGTCACAAAGGAAAATACTGATGATTATTAAGTCGGTGTTTTCTCGAAAATTTCCTAAAAAAAGTTTCGTTATTAGCACCGTATAATGCTTTCATGGATTCAATTACACTTAATTACGCGAATTGATTGACAAATTCGTGATGGAGACGGCGGTAGTGTTAACGTTTTGTAAGTAAATTACAAATTGATTTAATACCTCGTTTCTAAGAGGAAACTTATTTTTTATGGAGTACATTAAGAGTATAAGCCTCGATAATTTACAAACAGTCGTTTTCACTGACTTCCTCATTTAGGCTTTTAAGATCTTCTTAACTTACACACGTAAATAAAATACAAACGCGATAGATTGAGAAACACTTTTTTTTTTTATAAATACAAAATATAGCGATTTAAGATGTACGTGTACTATAACTCTACCTATAGCTCCTGCCCACTTCTTCCACGTAACATTAGTTATTCGGCCATCCCATAGATAATTAGTTATTCCCTTGGGAACTTTTGCAATTTCCAGGGCCTATGTGTTAATCTAGGGTATATATAAGCTGTATCCATTCCAAATTGCATCCGTCCGAATATTGCAGCGAGAAGGAGAAACAAACAAACTCACACGCACACAAACTTTCGCATTCAAAATAGTTGTAGGATTAGTGGAATAAGATTTATGATAAGCTTTTCTGTTTGATATATAGTGATACAGAAATGAAGTCCGCGTTTAATAGGAACCTTAAGCACCCGAGCCAGCTCGTGCAGTCTTAGATTGTAGGATAGATTTGACCGCCAATATCACTTTGAAACTGCAGTATTTTGTTTATTTTTAGGTATTCTTGGTTTATCTTCATGTATCCGTGGCGATGATAAGAAATATGATAAGTAAGTATAAATAAAATGGCAACTTACTAAGTGGAATTACGCCGTTTTCACCACAATTTTTTGACATGTACTTATAGTAATAATAATAAGAATATATAAACTTAAAGCAGATGATTTTTTTCTATGTATTTATGTATATATTCCTATATAACGAAGATTATCATGGCCCTTTAGTACAAGCTTAGAGATTAATTTGGCACTCTAGGTCAATTTAATCAAATCAAATATACCTCCCGTCTAAAAGGAACGAGATGCCCTCTCGATACCGAGAACCAAGTTCAAGAAACGTTAAGTTATGGGTGCTGTTAGATAGAACTGTCCACACCTAATAACAATCAGAATACTTTTTAGCAACTCTCTAGCATCTCCTAAGAATGACCTAGTCTCCTTGGCGGGACTGCCGATCTTCTTAAGGAGCCGCAGGTCAAATGAACCTAATGACGAGCCGAAGTCCCCAAACGAGAAACAAAAACTGGCAGACTTTGCGACAAAAAATGGCAAGCCAGTGGAGTATAAATCTGATTGTAATAGGTGAGTACGATGAAAGCAAATGACAACTTGTCTTGCAGGGCGTTACTTACTTTGACGAAGCTATAAGCCGTGTTCGTGTGACCCAGCCTACGGTTCCGCTAGCGGTTTCGGGTTCGATTCCCGGTCAGGGCACATATTTGTGTGATGAGCAGTGTTTTCTATGTATCTACTTATTAATCTTTATAAGAATGTTTATCGTTGCCTCATACCGATAGTACAAGTCTATTACTAACTCAATTTGTGTAAGATTGTCCCCCGATATTGAATTATTTATTTTTATTATCCTTTTCTCCAAGCGATTCAGTGTAATTATTTAAAATTGGTGTGGCTAATGTTTTTAGGTCTTTCGATGAGAAACCGTCGCTGCGTAGCTTCGACATGTACGGGTTCAACTCTTTTGTAACCGTACGTAGTAGTTGTACAAAATCTATAATTAAATAGCAATATTGTACGCGTAAAACGCAATCATTGTGGCTTCCTCCTTTAAATCCCTTTTGGAGCTAGTTTAAAGTCCCTTATAAGAGGTATCTAATTAATTACGTTAAAAAAACCCCTAAACGCGATAAAACCAGACGAAAGTAGATATTTACTTAGTTACCTTGTTTCTTTCTACTGTTCACCGACCTATAATCTTTAATGAAGCTTATTCGCAGTAGTTTCTTTAGCAGTATCTTTTAGTATGAAAATAACTAGCAGTCATATTTCTTTCAAAAGGTGCCTTTTGAAGGAAATATTACTGCAAAAAAAAAATCCTTTAAAGATTATCAGCCCGGTCGTCCGGAAGCAAACTGCGCATTTTATATATTTGTTGGCTTCTATGTAGAAGATAAATTTAATATAATTTCCCTAAGAGCCTTAACCGTTTTAAGTACCATTCGTTACTATTATACGTTAATACAAGGAGCTAGTTCTTAGAGTTCGGCACCCAAAGGGTGCCATCGGGACCCTATTACTAAGTCTCCTCTGTTAGTCCGTCTGTCTGTCAGTCTCATGCATCGTAATACGAGCAGCTATACTATTGAAATTTTTATAGAGTTGCCGTTAATATCACAAATAATAAAAATAAAATAAAATAAAAAATTAAGAGGGATTTCCTTTATTTTTTATTTTCTAGTTTTTCTACTGTCCCATACAAGTATGGTACGTAACCCATCGGATGCGAGTCCAACCCACCCTTGATGGAATATAAAATTATTTGATTTGGGTTGTGAACGCAAAAGTTTTAAAATAATTACATGTCTACAAATAGCAATAGGGAATAAGGAATCTCACTAAAATAATAAATCAAATCAAAAATGTATTTTAATATTACCATTTTTTTATAGATAAGAAACTTTTTAAATGGACTATCCAAGGAAAAGCCGGATTTGGTGAGAGTTATGAACATAGGCAGGAGCTATCAGGGGCGCGTGCTACAAGTTGTCAAGATCTCGACCGACCTCGATAAAGAAAAAACTCTGAAAAACCCTGCCATTTTTATACTAGCTGGTAAATATACCTACATAAACATATTGGTTGAAGAAGATTACTGTGGAAAGAAAACAACTCAAGCGAACACATGCATGGGATGACATTCCCGTGCGTTTCGATAAACCACGTGGTTAAATGTCATCTCATACAGTTTGAGCGATAGAATAGAAAAACGTTAGTAGCGTTTGCAACTTGGCTAGGGCCCAAGGTCTCGCGATTGTTTTTAAACACAGTAAATAAAGAGCTCGTTACCTATTTGTACGGGATGAAAACTAGAAAATATTATAAAGCCCAGAGAAAACCAGAAAACTAAAGAGATCTTTGAAAAGATTAGCTGTTTCCTATAACTGTAACTGTACACCAATTCGGTACTCTGTATTATTGTGCGTTAAACAATTTAATTTCCATTTTCACTATATTACATTACACAAATAAATATACAAACTTCTTCTTTTTAAACTTAAAACAGAGCCAAAATACAAACTTAAACAAAGATTAAATTGTAATTATTAGTAATCCATAAATCCATACTAATATTATAAATGCGAAAGTAACTCTGTTTGTCAGTCTGTTATGCTTTCACGGGCTTACGGCTAAACCGCTTAACAGATTTTGATAAAATTTTGGTTTGGAGATACTTTAAGACCTGAGTGCAGTAGGTACCTTTTTTTTTAAAGGAACGCACTCTCGGGACTGGTTTGCGACCGCCATGGCCCTGTACATGATCCAGCGGCTAACCTCCGACGCTGAGGCTCTTCAGCGAGAGCTCGACGCTGTGGACTGGTACATCATGCCCCTGGCCAACCCTGACGGCTACGAGTTCTCGCGCCGGCAGAAAGCCGTGAGTGTCGCATGTAGAATTTCGATTCTGATTTTACTTTTAATAAAATCAAGATATAGGCCCCACCGAAAAGGTCCTTAGGTTCAGCAGTTTTGTTGTGTTAAGGTTTCATTTAGAGTTTCTTTTTTGTCAATTTATCTTTTTACTGATACTTTTTCTCATTCATATAAATAACCTCAGAAACATATGTTATGGTTTAATTAATGGTACCATGTTCAAAGGTTAATTTCGATTCACATTTTGTGCCGAATAGACAAACAAAGACACAGACAAGAAAGCGTGCTAATAAACCATTGAAACTGGACGTTTCCGCACGTTTATTGACACAGTGATTTATCTGATATATAAAGATAAGTTTATTCAGAAGTAGGCCGCACGGGCACTTTTACACGTCAAAAATCTACCAGCGCTTCCCAAGAGGAGACCACTGCTGAGAAAACTAAGCAGTCAGTCTTTTTTTTGACAAAATGGTTACTACTTACTTAGTCACCAAACCAAACCAAACCACCAAACGTAATATACCATTATGTCATAAAAAACAAACAGAGAGTTATCTACAAAACAGACACGTACGAACGCTGTATCTAGATTTATAACCACTAAGCATCCACTCATAATTTTACAGAACCGCTTATGGAAGAAAACCAGATCAAAGAGTAGCGATAGTTGCTTTGGAGTTGACGGAGATAGAAACTATGGATATTCCTGGACCGACAACGGGATTTCAGACGCATGTAGTGACAAGTACGGTGGGGCCAAACCATTCTCCGAAAACGAAACAGCGGCAGTCCGCGATTTCTTAACAGTAAAGAAAAAGTATATTAAATTGTTCATGTCTCTAAACTGTTACGGACAATACTTGGTGTACCCTTGGAGTTATACTGCTGAGACGAAGGTACCCACGTGGCGAAGGTTACGGAACCTTGCAAATATGGTGTCTGATGCTGTGCAAAGGGCAGGAGGACCCCCGTTCAAGGTGATGAACGCCGGGTCGCGCTCCGAAGTGGCTGGATCGAGTATCGACTATGCGTACGGTACAATGGAGATACCTTATGTTTATGAGATGCAATTAACCGAAGGCTTTGATTACGCGTTCCCAGAAAACCTTTTAAGAAATGTTTTACATCAATACTATGAGGGTTTTTTGATTTATGTTGTACAATTACAAAAAGAATATAGTGAATATTACGATGAGGAAGTAGAGCAATCTTAAACACTTTATCTCCGATTAATTTACAAATAATATACAAGCCACCCGACTCACACTTAGCCAGTTTTTTATCATTTATTTAAAAACAAAAAGCGTTAAAACTTACCCGGAAATAAGTGTTACAATTTAAAATATATACCTACAGCTGTATGAAGCTCTATTAAGGTAGGTAGAACAGACGGACGGACGGACAGATAGTGTAGGCATGGTAATAGGTTGCCGTTTGGCACTCTTTGGGGACAGAACTCTACAAAGATTACAACCAACATCTATTCATCTTCGAATTAACATATTTTTCAACCTATGTTTGTCAAAGACATTATTATTTTGAATTTGAATCTGATTACAAATTAAGTTACCTACTTCAACATAAGGCGTTATCTAGTTCAGAAGGTACTTTTTTTTTTGTTAATTTGTAACTTGGGAATTTATCATTATATTGCTGTCTTAGACCTAATTTTTGTTTAAGTCTATTGAGGTGTTCACCAGCAGAAATGCCAAATACGAATAAATGGGAATGTCGTTTACATTTATTGTTTTATTTTATGAGCTCTACTGATTCAAACAAAATTGAATGCGATTGTATTATAACTATTATAACGGTTTTATTTATTAGTAACTCCTGCTGTACTCTAGTAACTTAAAATGAAAAAGTACTTTATATCAATTAACTTACTCTTTATAGGTATAATAACTGGTTCGTGTGTGTTTATCGCAGCATTGTTGAGTGTTTGAGTATTAAAAAGTTTTAAATATTTTCAGTTAGTACATGTTTAAAGAGTGTATATGCTGAAAAAAATGGACAATGTGGGTAAGACTAATAGAAACAATCAATCCATTATGAATTAGATACAAGATAACACGGAATTCCGATTAAGAAACAGAACACTTATTTGGTTATCGTGTACAACGTCGCTAATAACGTTGCTTTTTGGTGTTTGGTAGCTTTAAAATAAAGGGGGGAAAACGTCTGTAAGGGCATTTGCAGCCTTATAACCATTTCACGTGTGCGATTAATTGGCGGCACAACGCTTTTCATAAATTAAACAAGTCCGGTTATGTGGTATTGCTTTTTACATTCGCTAATATTTTGTTTACATGGCCAGTTGCAAAGTGCTAAGACCATGCTACAAAGAAATGCTGAAAGCTCTCCAGGTGAAGGACGAAGAGGCGTGCATCGAGGACACCTCCATGGGCGCCAGCACCGTAAGATATTCCAGCGGGTCGATTTATGAGAATTATCCTCCTAGGGCCCACCATAGAATTTGAATCTGTTATGAATGAAATAAAGACAATTTTCTAATATGATCATGAGTCCTAAAAACAAAAGAAATTCAAGTTAACTTCCTTTGCACTAAGTCTTTATTGCAATGGACGTATTATGTTAGTACTTTTTATAGTACAAGAAACCTTAGGAGGTTATACCGTTTCGTAGGTTATAGGAAAACCCAGAAGAATTGTATTAAAAAAAATACGTATGTACGGAACCCTCTACACGCGAGTTCAACTTGCACTTGGCTGGTTTTTAAACTACATCTTACACCTCATACTACAATCCTAAGCCCCAGTTAAACAAAAACAACTGTTTACGTAAAAAAAAAATTTGGTGATAAAAACCAAAAAGCGACTTCTTTATTACTACCACGGGGCCTAGTCAAAATGCATTATAAATAGCGATTTTCGAAAATCGACAAAATGTAAGGTTGAAGTAAGTTGATGACAGATCGCTCATCCATCCATATTGTCGATAGAAAACAGAAACGTTAGCAGCGTTTGCATCTTGGCTACGCCCTCTGAAGTGTTCAAAGAATTCCAAATACGGTTTACGTTTAGCGGTCTCAACCACGGAATAGAAAAAACAGTGGAAGTGCCTTGACCTTCCCTTAGTAGACCTGTTGTCACCAATACTTATATTACACTATGATAAAAACAACACGCCACCATGAAAAATGTTTTTGGTGCTGCTATCGTTTTTAAATTCCAAAATAGCACAATAAAGCATGCCTTCGGATTTATTACCTATTTTAGAAATATTATTCGCACAATTTTCACGCACAAGCGATCGCGGCAAATTGAGCTAGGTTGCGCGTAACTCCGCATAACTATGCCTCACGTTACACGACGCCCACTTCACACTTCTACTGCTTTTTCTCTTCTGTGGTCTCAACCGTAGGCAAAAGTTTTACAAGTATAAATTTTTTCTCAATATTCATAGCCTATCGATTGCTATATCACAATGCTTCAAAATGCAATACTTATCTATCTATATATATAAAAGGTAAACCTGACTTACTGACTTATATATCAACGCACAGCCGAAAATACTGTACCTAGAAACTTGAAATTTGGTACAGCGGTTCCTTTCATGATGTAAGTGAGCACTAAGAAAGGATTTTCCGAAAATCCACCCCCAACGGGAAGAAATAGGGGGAGTAGCGGGGAACTAATTCTACACGTACGAAGTCGCGGGCGTCCTCTAGTCTATACATATAAAAGAAGAAATAATCAATACAATCTAGACACACTACGACGGTGTGTCCGGCCAAGTTCGAAGAAAAAGCTGAGCGACACTGCAGTGTGTATATTTACACGAACCCATGTAGATTTATTTTCCCACCTTCATATATTTTTCCGAGTAGCGCTACGAACCTGATATTATTACAAATTACTTAAGGCTATGGAAAAAACTCAAGGCGCAGCGCAGTACTTAGTAATTATCTCATAAAAAGTTATTATCCAAATACTAACAAATATGCGAATATGCGTATAAGTCATTAAAACCTAAAAGGTATATATTCCCCGATGACCTAGAGGTTCTTGAAATTTAGCATCGAGGCAGAGGCCTTTCAACAAGCAAAAATCGCAAAAAAGTTAAATTATGACCTCATAATTAAAATGCATAAAACATCGAATAAGAAACCTCTAGTTAGTATTATGTCATTTAGATATTGAGATTCAGTAGGTTGGTATCGACTAGGTACTTACCAAAAATTATTATTTACACCCAGAACATAAATTGAAAAAAAAGCTCATAGATGTTAGGTGTTTTTTTCCTGTGCCACCAAAAGTAGAGATAACACTACTTTTGGTGACACAGGTTTTGAAGGGTGCCAAATTTGGCACTAGATTCAATAAGGCAATGAATTCCTACTTTACTCATATTGAGCTCCTACTTGTCAGTTTTCTTATATAACACTATACTGGTAAGATGATACAATAACATAATTATTGTGTTTCTGACATTTAAATTAGGGGAAAATATTGTCATTTTATTGCATCTACTCGTACCTATTTTTTGATTTCTCTTTTACCTCAAGGTTGAGTAATAGAAAATTCTTGTAGCATTAAGTCCGCCTTTTATACCCTATTTTAATTTTGTGCAACAAAGTATTTAAATTAATAAATCAATGACTCAATAAATCAATAACTCTATACCTATCTATATGTACAACTCTAGAAACTTATGGTTTTTCACATCAATACAGAATGTATTTTCGTATTTTTTTGTACTTTGGTTGAAATAACTGTTTTTAAAATCATTTATTACAGTGTTTCGTTTTAAATATAACCCTGCCGCATCTCCTGGAAAAGTAAGCACGCTGCCGCCGGCCGACGGCGACGGCTTGCCGACGGAAAATATTATTTTGGTTGTATTTCTACCGGAGCTGCACGAGGCATCTAATCGGGGTGCAGGGAAAAAACCACCAATTGCATAACTTAATTAGCCCAGCTTCGCATAACGGAGTTATCCTATTAGCGGATGCATCGCAACCCTGTATTTAGTGCCAGTAGCACCGTCCTTACCCAAAACGAAGTGATTATAATAATCTCTTTCTTCCTTACGTCTATAAACCAAGTACCGATATGATATATACTCGTAAACCACGCTCTGCCCAGGTTTTTAAAAGCCGATTCCATTGTGAGTGACGTCATTTGAAAGGTAGTTCGAATTTCAAACTAAAGTTCTTATTTTACACACATGAATACTTTCATTTCACTCATTCGATCCATGCCCTCGTGAATTTTAATAACTTCCTTCCAAAAGCAAAAATACTATATTCGTAGGTTTGATTTCAGTTTTTATTAGCGGCCAGTATTTTTAGCAAGGATGCTAAAATTTCAAATGTTTATATAAATATGCACGTGCAAAAAATCCATCATTATTTTTGTAACCCAAGTTGACTGCTTAGATTTTTTCCGAGGAGTAGAATATGTTAACAACTTTGATGTGTGATTTAAGCTACGAGGGTGTATTAAACGACGCATTTCAACCAATTTGCGAGAAAGTATATTGAAAATTGTATAAATAGGTACCTATATGTTCAACCAGGCAACATCAAAGGTACGACATAAGCGCCTTTGCTTTCTTAATATTTAATCACAGTGTTATTATAAATACGAATGTTTGTGTGTACGTTTGTTACTCCTTTACGCTGAAATGACTGGACGAATTGAGATGATTTGAGATAGCTACACCCTGAATTATCACAAAGGCTACTTTTAATCCCAGAAAAAATAACTATTCCCGTGGGATGGTTACCGCGGACGAAGCCGCGAGCAGCAGCTAGTATGTAATATTTCCTTGGTTTCAGATGTTGGTGTTCTTCAAAGCGTTGCCACAATTCTGCGGTGAAGTTATAAGCGTGATAGAAAAGCATTTAAGTTTTGAGGGCAGACATCTGTATGAGGTTTTGTTTTATGTTTTTTTCTGTTATTACTATAGCCTTGTATAATATGTGACATTGTTTTAACTGTTTTCATAAGAAATTCATCTTTTTTGTTCTTGTGTCTGTTGATCACTGTTGATGTTGAAAAAATTACTAAGTAAACTACACTGGAACCCTCCACACTGCTTAACGCTAACGTTAACGAAAAAAAAAACTAATTAACGTAAGCGCTCGGCGCTGACATTATGACGAAAAAAAAAATGGGAAACGACGGGCTGCCTTTTCAAATAACCTTCGTTTTTCAAATCTTCAGGTAATTATACATTCTCCCATGGATAAAGACAAGGATAAGGATAAGGATAAGGACCAGGATAAGCCAGCAGAGCCTGACCCGGTGATACTGGTGGATGCCGGCCAGGACGCGGGCATCGAGCCCGTGGAGCTGGCCATGTTCCTGATCGAGCAGCTGGTGGCCTGCCAGGACCAGGACCTCATGATCAGCAAGGTGCGCTGGGTCGTGCTGCCCTGCGTCAACCCCGACGGGATGGAGTACACCCGGTTTGTAAGTCAAGTTGCGCATTCTATCGTGGTTGTCAATTTTTTGGGTTTTATCCGATGACTAAGGCTCAACGAATTGGCTGAATTATATTGGATTGTATCTTTGACTTTCACCTATCGAACGAAATCAAGCACTACGCGACATTATTTTAAAACTACTCTATAAATATCGGTTAGAGTCATAAAATCGACTTCGTGGTCAGCTTTGTTAGAATTAACCAAATCGGGGATGAAAACCAATATTTGAAATAAAGTCTTTGAGATTCTTCATGTATTTATGAAGGAACTGAGATACGTATAAAATGAACACATTGCAAAGATAAAGATATTTCTGGACCGGTATAAAGGTTCCATTCACATGTTGTGTATGTTTACTTCAAGTTCTGTATGGGGCCGATTTAAAAACACTACGATAACATGCCCGAGGCAATTATTGTACAGTCGACTACAAATACATGTATCCAGTTTTGCCCACTATTACAATGCAATAACACAATATACAAAGCATAACGTTTGTTACTCACTCAAGAACCTAGTGTCAAAATATGCCATTTTTATGGCCTCTGTTTAACGGATACTAGCGTGTTGTATGGTTTTATATTGCCTTAAATGGCAAACGTTCAGACGCGCAACCAGAATGTAAAAAGTTTCCGTTGCCCATAAACCTCATTAATGCCTGGCACAGCCAAATTGCTGCCTTTCAGTGAACACAAACTCACAAAAGGTTAACTAATTTATTTTCAAGCCTGGGCCTCTATTCTACTGGGTAAAACCATATTGTCTTTGACATGATATCGTATGGACAACGTTACGATAGCTATTATTTACTTGGCAATAATAGTGGCCGAGTTAAAAACGATACGATAGCATGTTAAAAGCAATATTATTTTACCGCGAAGAATAGAAGTCTTGATATCGGACATGCTGAACTACGTACTATATGTAGTTACGTGACATTTTGTCTGATTATATTACTTAGACGTTAAGTTCAACGTTAAGTGTAACTACACTTCTACACTTATAGTTAAGTTAACGTAGGTAAACATGCATCCAAAAGATGACACAACATTGAACATTCACTGTTGTTAGTAAAAACGCGTATTTTTCGAGCGAGACTACCTGCTAGAATGCTCATTATGTGTTACTATTCAGTTTTATCTGCACAAATATTGCTTATTAATGTTGTTTGGCTTAATAGCTTAACTAATAGTTTTGCTCAAAAAACCAAAAGTTTTCTTTCCTGTGGTCAATAGTTAAAGGCTTGTGTGCGAGCACAAAAAAACAAATGTATTTCTTCTTCTTCTCCACAAGTTATGTTTTTATCTGATAGGATTAGAGAGTAGACCTGACGCCGATTATTGGTGGGCGGATATGGGTTAAGCCTGAGAATTAGGCCTTAAAAACGTTAACTTTGGGTATGACCACAGGAAACCTAAATCTGTGTATTATCTAAAAACACTACTTACAATACTTCTTTTAAAATGTTACTTTCAAAATTAACGTACAAGTAATATATTGTGACATATGTAAGAGTTACAGGGAGTCTAGTACATTTGCAAGTTTGACTTTAGAAATCCGTACCTCAAGTGTTATATTGAAAACCTACCTACTCCTGCTTAGTGTTTTATTTAATGACAGCATATTATTAATTGCAATTCATGCTGATATGTAACTTACAGGATCGTCCGCTTTGGAGAAAGAATACAAAATTATCATCCGACGCCTTGTCTTACGGTGTGGACATCACTAGAAATTTCAATTTTCGTTGGGATTCGTGCGGTAAAAACGAAAACGGCTTCTCTGCCTTCTACCCAGGAGATAAAGCCGGTTCTGAAAACGAGACGATATTCGTCACTGAGGTGATGAATAAGTACCAAAAACAGATGAAGGCTTATTTGTCGATCAGACGCGACGGCCACTCCATATTGTACCCGTACGCTAGCAAGGAGATCAGTCCTCTGCTTAAGTCGCGATCAGCAAAGGTCGCAGGGGATATCGCGAAGAGGGTGAACCAACGCGGGCGCGGGATCCAGCAGTTCGTGAACGACAGCATCTACAACATGAACGGCGCGCCGCACTGCGGGCACAGCGTAGACCAGGTACACGAGGGCGGTGTGCTGGCGTACGAGATGCGCGTCTACCACGGCAGCGACCTCGACATCATCTCCAAATTTCAGGCGATGCCCAAGGGCTACGACAACTCGCTCCGCATTGGGTACATCAGCGGCATTCAAGAACTCTTTACCGCCGTTTTAGAAGATACCAAACACCAGCAGCACCAGCAGCCTTCTAAATTTTAAAGACCTTGATTAAACAGTTGCTCCACAGCATATCATTCCCTTTTCATATATATCCTAGTAGGTACCTATCTACTCGAAAAAATCTAAAGCAAATAGATAGAAAAACGAATCACGGCTCGAGTATCGAGTTAGACTCTGAGGAATTCTGTTCTACAAATCGCGCATAAAATGGTGAATTGAGCTTAATATTATGTACACGGGCCGACATCTATTACGATACAATATTTATTTAGTACATAATGGTGTATCTACGTTGGAGGAGTCACTTTTCCACTTTTGGGTAGGATGTCGGTCATGCGCTGTGGCCGGGCTCCAGCGCGCGTGCGCCAGAGGTGGGGCCCGCAGCCGTTCGGCCCGCTGCTGGCACTCCGCAGTCGGCCGGCGGCGGCGCCGCGCCACACACCACCACCACCTAGCCGACCTCTCCCGATAACTTAGCCGCCTGAGCCGCTCTCGCGCTAACTCCAGTTTTTACCGTTTCGTTACTTATTTCCATTTCAAGTATATTTTCTTCTTAAAAGATATTTTTCATAGTGATTTTATATTATTGAGTTAATTTTCTGAGAAAAAAATATTTAAAAGTTTGTTAAGTTTTGATTGGTTTTTGACATTAATTTTGTGTACCTACTAAAAATGATGCTGCCGTCTGAGCCAGATGAAGACGCAGGATGAAGAAGGAGTGCAGGTGAGTGCGAGTCTAGTGGTCAGTCCAGCAGCGGCAGAGTCGGGCGAGCGTCGAGCGGCGGAGCACCGGGCGGCGAGGGTGAGTCGAGCGCGGAGCGGCGGCAATGGGCGGAAGGCGTTCCGACGGCAACAGGTTGGCGCGCCGCGAGACGCCCGCCGGCGGAGCGATTCCGCAAACTGCTAATAAACACCTTAGACCAGCTTTCCTCGTTACTCACCGTCCCTTAAATTTTCTAATTTTCTTGCCTCCCTCTGCTAAAAAGTCGCTGAAAATGACATATTTAATCAAGAAGGATGTTAAATTTATTTTTAAAAGGTAAATCTTGGTTAGGAGGGCTCATAACTTTGTATTTGGGGTAATTAAATTTCAGGGATCTTGCCTTTTAAAGACCCCTGAAAACGTACTTTGTGGCTTTTAAAAAACAATAACGACACATGGAGAATTATTTTTAGGCATTTGATGCAAAATTTTCACAAAAAAAATCTGTCCGTAAAGTTATGGCTAACTGAAATGTTATAAAAAGGTAATTTGAAAATGCGAACTAATCTGGCCTAAATTTAAGGCTTTAGGTACAAAGACGACGCTATCAAATAAAAAGCTATGCCGCTGATCATAAACTACAAGTAAAATAGGTAGCTCTAAAGATTTTTTAGACCTGCAGATACCGAAAATCTGACTAAACATTATTATTTAAATCTGGTAGGTAGGTATGTTAGAAGCGATTTTCGACAACAGTACTTAACTGTTAATTTAAAAAATAATCGTCAAGTAAAATATTAATCATTAAAATAATATGTACTTTTCATACTTTGAGTGATTTACATTTGAAAATTCTGAAAACATTATTATCTTTGGTTGTTAAATTGTAAAATGTGAATTTTTAGATGAGTTTTATCATAAAAAGCGTGGGTTTAATAATATTTATGATTTCTCGGTTTCTTAACTCGTATGTAAAGGTATTTTTTGTACTTAAAACATGGTTTCATTCGTTTTAAGCGAAATATAGCATTTTTAATATCCGGCATAGACGAATACGTCTTATTTTTGATTAAATAAAAATCTAAGGAATTTTATTCAGTTTTACGTAACAAAATGCAATGCTAATTTATTTATTCAACGAAAGTTTGGAATTATGTATATTTAAAAAAATATTTTTGATCTTGGACGCATTTTTTTAAAATTATTTTGCTCTAATATCTCCTTTAAAATTTACAAACGGTAGTAACCTCTTCTGTTTGTCATGTACACTTGTATAATGTTGCCAAAAGCGCGTAAGTAATTTAATTATGCCATCTTCAACCACTCTAATCTATAGCGAATTTATAAAATTATAATCAGTAACACAAACTTGAAAAAAAATGAAAACATGGAAAAGATATGTCTTAAATTACGGTGACGTCAAAAACGGAAGAAAAGTAATAGACGGCAGTAATATGAGTAAATAAAGATTACATTTTAATAAAAATTAAGACAGAATCATGGAACCATAAAATATTTGGTGGTGGCTATTTTTGAGGACTATCCAAAGAAGTATTTACTTATGTGTATAGTTTCTTTGTAATGCAATACTAAAACGATTACCCAAAATACAATAAAATGGCTAAAGACTACCAGCCTAACGCTTACTATTTTCATACAGTCCAAAATAATCGAGGGTTACCTTCATAAGTAAAGTTTGGAGTGCTGATAGCGGTATCGATCGCTCTCATTACTACTCGCATAGCGTCGCGATAAGCGGCATGCGGGTGCTTAGGACTCGCCCACATCAGGAAAATGTTTCGGGGACGGTGCTCCAACTTTATCATAACTAACCCAGACACGGATCCACCTGAGAATTGCTTTTCCGTATTTAATTCGGACCCGCCTTTCAGTTCTACGTTTGGCACAATTTGTGTCTATCCGAGCAAAGAGTAACCAGTTAGTTTTTTGCGGTTTAAACCCGTTTTAAACGTATTTTATAATTCAAAATCTTTGCTGGCTTTTTTTAAGTTATAACCATTTATCGAAATATAAACTGTATAAATAAGTAGAAATTAAAAGAAAAGTAGGAGACGCAATACTTGGCTAATTTAGTCCCAGTTTGGGCGCCACATTTAGAAATGTCTTTGGTAAAAAAAAATGTTTAGCTTTGTTTTATAAGTAATTGTATCATTTAATTCGGACAGAAAGATGTTTTAAAATTAGAAAATTCGAGTTAAAGTTAAACTATCAAGATTTTGTTATATTTTTTGATAGATCCGAACGTAGGCCTTTTTTAATTATCAAAACCGATCTTATAAATAGCTAGATTTCGTTGGATATTAATCCCTGCCTCTCTAAACTTTTACGCCCTTACTAATAAACATTGAATAACGGTGTTATAGCTATACAATATTTTTCCCTATCTGTCATTCTGACATTTGAATTTGACAGATAAGGACAAAACATTGTATAGCTATACCACCGTTACTCAACGTTTATTAGTAAGGGGGTTAGTATTTATGTGGAAATTATTTTTTCAAATATCGTGCATAAATAACGTATCGAGCAAAGGTTTCGGGGTTTGCCATCGAAAGTTTTGAACAAACAAGTAATTTATTGTCACTTAGACGAGTTCAACTTAATGAACTAGAGCAAAATGCACGAGTTAAAATTTACTTTACAGAGGATATTATGTCTGTATTAAAAATAAATCGGTAAAAAGTGGAATTTATTTTAGAACATTTAGAAGTCCCTAGTGCCTACGCTGGAGTCAAATTGAAAAAATATAACAAAATGTAATGTGTGTGTATTGCCTCACCAAGTACAAATTATAAAAAGTGAAAATGTAAAGAGCAAAGATTAAATTAAAATAAACACAAAACAAATCAAAAATTGGCGTGGCAAAAGGTCTTGTTCTTCAATGGGTACGTAGTAAATGTAGGTAGTTTTTAATGAGGTTATACTTTACTGATGTAATGGAATAGCAATTGTTGATTCCGTAAAATTCACCTAAATTAAAGAACACGAAAAACAATTGGTAGTAGGTACAGTCAACAGCATAAATATGTGATCATTTATGTACCTTGTCACTTTAAAGTCGTGTTTGAAATGTTAAACAAAATTGTGAAACGGTCGAAAGCGACAAGGTACATAAATGATCACTTATTTATGCTGGTGACTGTACAGAGTTTTTTATTTTGTCTGAAAACAAAACTGCCGGTTCCTTTTTAGGGTTCCGTAGTCAAAATGGCAAAAACGGAACCCTTATAGTTTCATGTCCGTCCGTCCGTCCGTATGTCACAGACATATATCTCTAAACTACAAGAGGTACGTTGATGAAATTTAGAGTAGCTACCTATAGGTGTCTTGTAGAAGCTGTGGTCTAAGATCCGAATAGGAGACGATTTGCACTGGGCTGCTTATTCGATCAAAAGTATTTTATATCAAATTTGATGTGCTAAATAATATGTGGCGAATTGGCTGAAAAAATCCACCACTATACCTACTCGTATAAATAGCCACACCCATTGCAAATTCAGCCTGATAGTTTTAATCATTTCAGAGAAAAAGGTTCTAAACAGACCGACGGACAGATGAACAACAAAGTTCCGTTTTTTAGTATTTCGCGCGGAATCCTAAAAAACCGAAAGAGCGTCGGATTCGCGCACCGACGGTCCCGCATACAGTTATTGATTTTCGGAAAAAACGTAAGAAGAAAAGTATTAAAAAACTTAGATGTCCGGACCAGTAACGAATGCGTGGAATAAATAGATCTAAACATGCTGGTATTTTACTAGCTTGTTTGTTTTGTTCACCGCTTAAAAACTACATTATAAATCGGGGTATCATTTTAGTAGGTAAGTGTCGTAAGTGTAAAAAATAAAATTGGTTGCAAAAAAAAAAACAAAAAAAAATGCGGTCAAGTACAAGTCAGAGTGGGTTGGTATTATCATATTCCGATTTGAATTCGATTTATAATAATACCACTCACTCACTCGTGACCATTTATTAGTATTGGTCGTTTTTCTTCTGAGTTCGTACATAAGTAAGTACTATTAAAAATATGTTCATAAAGTTACAACTGAGATGGCTCTCCATTTCTCAATTAATAGGGTCCCCTACCCGAGGGCGTTCGATTTTACATACGATAGATTTGACAAATTCTTTATTAATTTTTTAAAGAAATCCAAGTGCCACATACTGAGGGTTCCGTAAAATTTCAATATGGTTTCAAATAAAAACTGCATAAATGGGACAATTATATTTTTCGCGTCTTGTCCGCTCCGATTTTTGATGGACAGAGTTGATGGTGACTGGACTGACTACTGACTTATTAATAATTACCCTAATCGCAGAAGTTGAGCGTAGATAAAATAGATCTGATTTGAGTATATAACATTCAAATCAGAACTATTTTACTTGACTTAATAATAATTACCCTAATCGCAGAAGTTGAGCGTAAATAAAATAGATCTGTGGGCTTAGCATGCGAGGCGAGGAGAATACGTCAAACTTCGTCAAACGCGATTTAGTGTCAAATATGTCTATTCCATATTCTAACGTAAGGGTAAACATTTAAGATTTTAAATAAAAGTGTATGTTGTGTGAATTGAGTCCTTTTATTACTAAGCATCTTAAAGTGTGACGTTATGTCATATTTTCTTATTTTCATATGAATGAGGTAAAATATGACAGTAAATCTCGCGTAGCATACTAAGCCCCCTGATTTGAATATATAACATTCAAATCAGAACTATTTTACTTGACTTAATAATAATTACCCTAATCGCAGAAGTCGAGCGTAAATAAAATAGTTCTGATTTGAATATACAGGGTGTCCCAAAAGTACCACGCCACAGTGACACCGGAGGTAGGTCAGCTCAAGAGGAACCTAACCAGCCTAACATGACCTCAGTAAAATATGACTTTATTTTTTTCAAATTGCTAGACCAATTGCAAATTAAAATTAAATTGGTCTAGCAATTTGAAAAAAATAAAGTCATATTTTACTGAGGTCATGTTAGGCTGGTTAGGTTCCTCTTGAGCTGACCTACCTCCGGTGTCACTGTGGCGTGGTACTTTTGGGACACCCTGTATAACATTCTAATCAGAACTATTTTATTTACGCTCAACTTCTGCGATTAGGGTAATTATTATTAAGATATTATATGTAACATCTACCTACTCTGACCATCAAAAATCGGATGGGACAAGACGCAAAAAGTATAATTGTACCATTTTATAAATATAGTTTTTATTAGAAACCATTATTGACATTTTACGGAACCCTAAACCCTGAACCCTGGGTTTCTTTTCAGTCGTCATATTAATTATTGCGGTCTAATCCTCTTACTGTAAAACGGCTATTTGAAGTTGGTTGAGAAAAGTGAGCATAACGCTTTTAATTGCAACGGCCAATAAACCCGAACAATCGAGCAAACAAGCGAGTTCCTCGCCGCCGATGAATAGTCGCGACTCACGGCGGCAGCGCTCGCATTATGAAGACAGTTCAAAAGCCAGACAAACACCAGTCCCAGACCATTTTATGTGAAGTTAGAGCGGATATTGGCTTTCTAACTCCACAGGTAGATACTGTTACGAATTCCATACGGCCAATTTGGTATTAAGCCGTGTCCGCGGCGAACCGGGAAGGGGGAGTATTAAAATTTGAAGCGCTCAAACTTGCCTCCTTTTAGTGTTCATTACGTAGGAAAGTTGGTGAAAATTCATACAAGTCTAAGTTCTAATGAACGCCAGGCGGTGAAGTTGGTCGGCGCGGCATCGCTCGCTCGTGTGCCTTTTTGTGCCGCGACTGCTTTGTTGCGCTAAATTGAAATAATTGCAGTTAGGGGCGTGTATTGATTTTGCCGACCTTTATCTACGCGGCTATAGATAGGCGTGACGATTACGGCGATACGCTTTAGGTCAGTAGGAGGATGGTGGTGTGAGTTGTAGTTAGTGACCGATTTAAAGGAGTTTAGTTTAAACTTTAACGAATTCGTTTATTGTCGATTTCACTAGAATTCTGTTAAATAATAACGACTTACTTACATTTTATTTTTATTTTGTTTATGTTATAAATCATGAATAAATACCGGCAGAGCATTACTGAGTGGCATTTGTATAATAAACGTGATCGACACTTTCTGGTTACTATTTAACTGATTATCTACGTATATTTATAAATAAAAATAAATAAATATCAGGAGACAATGTCACACAAACACACCACCAGCTACATAATTAAATATTATGCTGAGAACCGCGCCTAACTAACGATAAGGGTTTTTTGGATACCTACTTTCCGCAAAATGTAATGTTTCTTTTCTATTAGATAAGTAAGTATAAAACGATCAAAAACTTCAGGAAGTACTCAATATAAAAGTTAAAAAAAGAACCAAAGCAAACTTCAGCCTTAATAAACACGGCGCTAAATCTCTCGGCATCAGCCCCGCATGCAAGCGGTGACATAACTTGGAACAGCACTAAATGCAAACGCCGAGTCCCGGGAAACGCAGACTATTCCCGTAAACCCTCACTTAGTTCAAACAGAATTCTCAGTTCAATCAAACTTGTAAAAACTTTATTTTGGTGTGGAAGTTTTGAATGCCTTTTATCTCTCTTATGTTCGTTAAACGCACGGCTCTAAAACAGCTCGCACGTACGTCCTCTGGGACATCAACAATTTGCCAACTTGGAGGCACTTCAAACTAATTTCACTCCATAAACCGGAGGAGAATTTGTTTTTGCTTACATTGCTTTAACTTCTTCAAGTTTTGAGGATGGTTAAAGACAATTTAACTGCATTAGAGTAATTAAAAACTATGTTTAAAAGTGTAAAAGGATGAAAAAATAATCAAATGATGGAAAACCACCAATCAAGTAGCATTGATTCACCAACTAATTAAAACTTTCACTTTCAAAACCACTTAAGCGAACCTTGGCAATATTTTCCTTTCCTGCTGGTTATACGGCGCGCCTGTAAAATCCCCGCGACACGAGACGATAAGAAACGAGTTCCTCGCCAGACATTAGCCCCGCTGTTATTCTAAGTGGATTAGGGGCAGCGCATTTCAGATCTGGTTAAGCCTGAATCCAGCATTAAGTCTGACAGAAAGCTTTCCCAGCACCGCTTGCACTTTGTACCTCAATCCGGTTTGAAACATTTTTTAAGTAGGTATTTTTGTGAGTTACTTACCTAAATGGAACTGTCACTCGGGAATGTCACAGCTGTATTAATTATGAAATGTTTAGTACCATTGTAATATGAAATATGTTTAAAAAATTACTGACTGCTGAGTTTCTTGCGGCGTTTCTTCTCAGCAGTGTTCTCCTCATGGGAAGCGCTGGTAGATTCTTGACGTGTAAAAGTGCCCGTGCGGCCTACTTACTGAATAAATGTATTTTATATTTTTTATCTTTAATGGTATTTTTTTAAGAGAGCTATCCACGCTACAGCCAGTTGCCGTTGCAGTGCGAGCAAACCAGCGTGACCGGGGTAGTACAGCCCTCTAACAAAATAATAAAAGTACCTACCTAGTTAATACTTGCATTTCATGAGAGTGTTGGAGGTCAATATGTTACTTCACCTCGTTCTTACTTGCCAGATACCCTTAAATGTTTTAAAATGAGAAAATAATTAAAAGCCAGAGGCACATACATCGGTGTTTATTCTGCATGGTGTTAATAACTTCCTGTCACGAGCCCCGGTAGTCCGCTAACCAGAAAAAAAACAATTAAATTCCATTAGAACACAAGCTTATTACGGTATAACTTCTTCGTTCTCGATTAATTGATCAAGAGTTGCGGAAGCCCCGCGGCGCGCCCAAACATCGCTCATCAATACATCGGGGCGTGCACAAACTCATTAGATAAATGAAAGAGTTCGAGCACGTCGCGCTGTCGCGCCGCGCCGCGCCGCGCCTGATGGATCGACTGTGAACTCACTGCTTGCAACTTTCTTGGGCCCTGGTTATCGAATTGTATTATGGAATTGGCTGATTAGTAAAGAATAACGTGCATTATCGTACAATTACTTTCTTTAATGCGTTTAAATCCTGCTTCTTTCAAATTTTAAGAGTCAAAAATCTGATAGCTCTTTACTGACAAAGTCGTTATATTATACAAGGCGACTGCGGAGTCGTGTGGCAACAAAGTAAACTAAAACTCACTACACCATTAGGAATATGACGTAATAGATTAAAAGGCGTCCCGACAATTTATTTGTTTTTTATTTAAACAAACATTAAATTAAATATTTTTATTCAGGATCATTTCCACCTTACATACTTAACTACTTACATTTCTTACTTGTCAGATTGTATTTTAGTATTAATTAGGGAAACATAATATTATTTTAGTAAAATGGTAAACTTTAATTGTTTCTCAAACCACTATACTGATATGATAGAATCTCAATCATGTACTGAGTTGGGAAAATTAAGTATCACGACCCTGCAGTCACCCTGTATAATAATCATTCATCAATGTTTATCAAAATTAGGTTATTTTTAAAAGGAAACTATATGTTAATAGGATTTCATTAATAATGATTTTATTCGATTTCTGAACACTAAACAATTAAGTATACGCCAAACGTCTTCAGAAATTATACAGGTAAACATTAAACTCATATAAGCCCGTCAGCACCCTCATGTAAATATAAAAAGCCATTTCCCATCGGTTCGTAATGCACTAGACTCAAAGGCGTCGGAGTCGAGTTACCCATTTATTCACTTACGTGGAGTGTTTGAGCAGACGACGCGGGATCTCGATGAGAGAAATTAGTCGATCGCGATACGCGAGTGTCGGGTGACGAGTCGATTCGCTCGATGATCGAGCGGCGCTGTGCGATTCAGACAAATACATACATATAAAGCTTCCGTGTCTGACTGACTGACTAATGACGATACACAGCCTAAACCACTAACGGCCAAACCCTATATTCAAACCGCGGATAGATAAGGCTTACCTCAGGTAAAAATTTGACATTTGTCCATACAAAATGTGTCAAATTTTAATCCGAAGTAAGCCTATCTCTATCCGCGGTTTGAATATAGGGTTCGGCCATAAATCTATAGTGTCCCTATGGACATAAAATTTGAAGGAAATAAGTATTTCTTGGGTACTCTAAGGGTGCACTAACAACGGGTTTTTGGATAATCGACACCCAAAACAAAAAATACTAGTAGGAGGAGAAACGCGAAAACTAATTTTGCGCGCATAAGTTGCGAGCATCCTCTATATGAGTAACAAAATTATTTTATACTTTCTATAGTAACATTACGCCAAAAACACATTACAATGTTTTCTAAATACTTCTTACGTTCTTGAGACCTTTTCATACTAAAGTGGAGCAAAATACATACATACCTTAACGAATTCATTCCCAGAGTGGGGTAGGCAGAGCTACAGAATTGCCAACAAATCTAAGAACTTGTTGTTAATTATGTAACGACATTTTGCACAATCAGGCTAAGATGTTTACCAGTGTATATTAGTGACAGGTTGCAAGCCCATCGCCTAAAAATACTACAAGGCTTTATTACCTTAGTCGCCTCTTACGACTTCCACGGCAAAACATGGAGTGGTACTAAGCCGGCAACCACAATATTCTGTAAGCACGGGCATTTCTACTAGGAAAAAAGAAGACCACTGTTGGCAAGAAGCATTGATACTTACTACAGTAATAACTTGCATTACATAAAACTAATTAAGGTCCGCTTGCACTTAAATTTTAACCCTAGGTTAACAGGTTAAGTACCAATTTCACCAAAAACGATGTTAAATTTAATCAATGTTAATCGACTGTTAGTCCAAACATTTTGACAGCTGTTAACGCTCTAATCGTCTGTTGAGTGGTTAACATCGTATGGTGAAATTGGTACTAAGTGCAGTGTTCTGTTCACCAACAATTAAACGGACGGTTAGCGGTTTAACGGTTGTTAAATGTATTGACTAGCTGATTAAGACTTAACCGTCTGTTAAATTGGTTGGTGAACTCGGCCCTAATTCGTTAAAATTGACAGTTCTCATATGAATCTGACATTCGAGAATAATTTAACCTGGGGTTAACCTAGAGTTAAATTTACGTGCAGCCGGGCCTAAATGTAAAGTATCCTAGTCCTGAAGGAATAAGTGTAAAAAACATCATAACAAATCATAGTCTGTTTAATATCTACTCCCTAATTAAAGTGAATTAAATTGATATTATGTCTTAAATGAATTATATCCGTAATAAAATTAAAACTGAACTGGTTTCCTGAATTCTTAACTAGATCCTTTGTCCCACTTTTAACTGGGGGAACCTTCCGCGAGTTAATTTTTCATACACCAACCCTTTATAACAACACGGGGCATATAACTTTCATATTCGTTTCGGAGCTTGTGTTTAAACAACCCGCCGCTGTACTCGATATCGATTTCTGGATATTGCTGTAGTTTTGTTATTCCAACCTGATTCCAGACATGTTACATCCCAGCTTTAATAAATATGTCAAAGGAAAAACATTTTTATGATTGATGGAAATACAAGGACAAATAGAACTTGTGCCTTAGGGGAATCGAAAAACTCGGCCATTGTGCATTTAAAATTTACTAAGTGGACTCGAAAACTATGTTCGGAACCCAATTACGTCTTACAATGAATGGAAGACAGCGGGTACCCTAATCTACTTCTTGATAAAATGTCAAGAATGTCCATCGTATCCTAATAATGCGTGTATCTCGGGAGTCCATTTCTTACCCCAATGTGGGGTAAAACTACTCTACCCATATCCGCGGGCCCTTGTGTTGCCCGCTCACAATAAAACTTGAACCTCTCGAAAACAAACTCAACAGGCATAAAAATCTATTTTGAAAAGCCCGAGGTAATTCTCGGAAAAGACACATACATACGAGTACATTTTTTGATTTTTGAATGGTCACGGACTCATAGTCGGTTAATGACGATTTTAAGTCGTTCCTTAGTGATGATTTTTCATATTTAAGTTTGATAAAAGAACGAGTTAATTGTGTCTTAAATGACCCCGAGTACAGTGTTAAGTGAGTATGGTGATATTTTACCAAAATACTTTTTTTGGTAAAAATCTTTCCATTCGGAAAATTAACCAGTCTTCATTGTTTTCCTGGCCTACTGCAAAACTTGCATAACTTAAACGTACCTGCCTATTTCGGCCTAATTACAATGAGACTGAGAAAAATCCAGAATGGAAATTATGCGACCAGGAAAAAATTAAGAATGGGGAAAAATGCGATTGGTTAAAATCGCGACTGGAAAAATTGCTGCGCAGAATAATCGAGTTTGGGAAACAGATTAATACACCCTCGTAAGTACATGAACATTAATGCGGCCTTCAAATCACTTGAAACTGAGTTGCTAAGTAGGATTATTACCAGTTCATAATATGTTACATTTTTTTGCACAGTAACAAAATATACCTACTCGAAAATCTAATTCAAGACCAAAATTTGAGAGTTCCCATCTAGATTATTTCGTTATTTTAATATTATTTCATAAAAACATGAATGAGAACTCGTGTAACCAGTAATTATTATTGATAAAAATACCCACACTTAAACCAAAATGCAATATTCACTGCGAATATGCGCCCGTTGAGGTTATGATTTTGGTCTTGAATTAGATTTTAGAGTGTAGTTACAAATAGCGAACATAGTATCTTAAAGCATTCTCTACCAATTAACCAGTGGAAATAGGTTGTACTAGTATTTAAAAAATGAAGAAAATAAAAGTTTAATTTTATCCACGCTGATTATTCTAAAATTACTGGTTAAGTTGGCCGTCGACGTGTTTCTACAGAGAATAACTCCCCAGAAATAGTACTCGGAAAGTACTTTCGATTAAATTAACTTTATTTCGAGTTCTAATAAATTAAGCGCAAAGAAAATACAAAAAACCGGTCAAGTGCGAGTCGGACTCGCGCACCGAGGGTTCCGTATTGAAGATAATATGCTTGGTAACAAAAAGAAAATGCTTACTCATTTTGTTATAAGCTTTATTTTCCAGGCAATAAGGTCGATTTTGACTAGCCTAAATTTTAATACAGATTTTCTTAGTTTTTTTGTTATTTCTCAAAAACTGTAAATAATGAACACTTTATTTTATTTTTTCCAGAAAATATAAGTAATTACCTATACGTCAGGATTTTTTTCGGAATTTTTGATTAATAAACTTCGGAGATAAAGGGGGGAGAACGGTCATTTTTTGTACATTTTTGGCTATAAATCAAAAAGTACATCACAAAAAAAAATCAAAAAATAGTTTTATTATGTGCAGATTAAGACCTTTCATATGACACCCCATTTGCTATAATCGAACCACTTTCATTTTTGAACCCCCCAATTCAATTAATAAAATTAATTTCATATTTTTTTTACTACAAATACAAGCAAGCAGGGCAAGCAAGTTGTACAACTATGCCAAATTTCAAGTTGATAGCATTTGTAGTTGCTGTGACATACAGACAGACAGACAGAAAGACAACGAAGTCTCACCATAAGGGTTCCTTTTGTACCATTTTGGTACGGAACCCTAAAAACAGTAAGATAATGGCACTGACATAGGCATTCGAAAAGAAACATATAATATTCCTTTTTATAATGCTGTCCTCGCTAGACACTGTAGTAGTTAGTTATACATACGGAGCATCGGAAATGGAGTCCAGGCGGACGGAAATCGGCAAGCCGTGCCCGGGCGGTCCACCTCGCGAACACGGCCAATACTCACACAAGATTGCAACAAGACGAGCTCGAGTGTATCCACCTGTTTAATACACCAAACGTTTTTTGATAGTGACTTACACTTAGCAATCGGTTTCATATAACTATTAAATAGATAAAACCCGGGATGTAACGGTGACCCTTACTTTCAAAGCTGATATTCTCATAAACTGCCTAACCAATTTTTATAAAGCTTACTGCGAACCATTTAATCGCATCCGAATCCATTGGGGGCTACAATGCCGCGGTCAGACACACAGAGAAGAGGGAAGTGGGGGGGCACAGTAGGCCTTTGTTTAGTTACAGTTTATTTTAAAAGTTGTGTGTTTGTTCAACTTATCTCAGTCATAATATTACCAACACATTATTGCACCTATACCGAAGATGCACTTTCTTACAAACTAACAAAAACCCACTTGAAAACGTCTTCAATCGCGCCCCGTAAAGAAACTCTTACTGGGATTGCAGTAAAACTTGTAAATAAACCCGTAACGTCTGTAAGCAATAAAAGCAAGCGGCAATCTGCACTACCGGCAGCTTTAAAAAGCCGTGAAATAATTCAAAAGAGCACTCGTTAAAGCGCTGCAGCTGCTGGAATTTACTAACCACGGCTTTATCACCTGGACTCAGCTGCTTTATGGCGTATCTGCGCCGCGGACATAAACCCAGCTCTGCATAAACGCGCACTTTCGCTGACATGGAAAATAGTTTACAGGCCGCCTCCATGCGTTACAGACGCTGTTTATCTCTTTTACTACCCGATACCACCGCTTCTCTAATCTCACAAATAAAACTTTATACGTCATTTTAGGGAGCTTTTATGACCAATACTTTGTAGACAGAATTAAATCTTAAATGTTTAATGAGTTGTTTGTGAACGGGGCGATTAAAACTTTTATGAGTGGTTTTCGTAAATCGCGTTCGTAATCCATGTCGACGCAGCAAATAGACTGTAAAGTTTCGAAGAGAAAATATTTCTCTATTCTCTATTTGCAAGATAAAGCAATCGAAACAGAACACGTCTTCGCAACTGAAACTCATGACGGATAGACAGAACAGAAGTAATATTCTGTAAGAAGTCCGTGATACGAGGTACAATATCGCTGAAATAACAATAGAGCGGGTACGTAGGTACGATATGAGTTTATTCGCCCTCCGTGGAACTCAATAATCGCAGTTTCTAAGTCACTTAACGTGAACGAGGTGGCACGCCGCGAGCCGCAGACAGTTTGCTCGCGCGGATTCGAATCGCACGATACCGAATAAACGCTCGATATAAGCAATATGGGCCGTTTATGCTCCCCTGTCGACGGAAACCCCTTATTGTACAATAAAAATGTTATGAGGTAACTCTATTCAATGAACTCGTCAGTTATTGAAATCGGCGTTTTGGTTAAAGTAGACTTTCTTATGGAACGCGAATAATAAACAGCGGAGTTTCGCTTGTATCCTCCTTTGTTGCTGTTTTGATTGCTTTTATAGCGCTTTTTTGAACTGAGCACAATGCGGTTCCGCTCGCCATTTATTGTGCGGCTCGGCGCGGAGCAATCGATATCTTGGAATTAGACTTTCAATGTTGGGAAAACGTTGCGCTCAGCGTGATCGGGGGCCAACGAACTGTTAAACAAGCGGAGCTTCGTGATCAAAGTTCATAAAGTCAGGATTCCTCACTCTATTTTCGTCCAGCAATACTAAATTAATATTTTCTAAAAGCTTTTAAAATTTGATCAGTTTTAATCAATTTGAATATTCAAATGCCGGGTCACGCGCCCGCCGCCCCCTCGCAGTAGAGCGCAAACTACGTGTATCGGTGCAATTCCCGAAAGGATGCGTGCCTCTATTTCCCCGTCTGCGAGCGAAGTCAATATGTCGTCGGAGATGAGTTATTTTTCCATAATGCTGACGCGTCGGTCGGCGTACCTTGAGAATTTCCCAAATAAATAATAAATACATCAACGGTGTGCTCAGACGAATGGAGTAGCTATTGCGAACTCTTTATTTGTTTTGGAATTTGTTATGCACTTAGTTCGGTTTGAAGATTTTATTTACAATCTTTGAGCGAGCTCTGAGCCTTAATCTCACTATGAACAAAACGTTACGTCCCATTATTTATATGCTAAACCCCTATAAACAAGCGCTCTTTATATTAATGTTAACATGCATTAGCTATTAACTGTCACTAACTTTTAACACTTTCAAAAAATCGTCAGTCGGTTGGTGTCAACGACTTGCTTCTGCTTCACTGGCCATCTATTAAAACAGTGCATAACTCATACGTAAGCTTACACATCATTAGTTATTGTTATTTCTGGTAAACAATTTAAATTTCGCGGCGATCAAAAACAGTCTGACAAAAAGTCCTTCTTGGTTAATTATGGTCGATAATGTTATAGTTAAAAAAAAAATAGCCAAGGGGCATGTTCGTGATTATTGGAGCTGTATTGCCCTGTGCTGCCACCTGGGAGCCGGCAGCTCGAACGAGACGCCGGCCACACGTCGGGTCTGCGGGGAGCGCATCTCTCCAAAACTTTCACATTTTAAGACGTTATTTAGTTTCGCGGCGAATCCAGGGGGAGAAAGCTGTTAAATTATTAAATTTCCTCACAAAGTCGGGAAGTCAAAGTTTGGTACGTTGTTACCGTTTTGGTTTTCTGAAGTAAAGGTTTTGTTGAGTTAGGAACTGAAGGGATAAGGTGACACGCCTTGTTTATTCACAATCTAGGAAACGAAAACTTTATGTTTTGCTTTGGCTGAAAAGATAGGAAATATAAAAATAATTGTGATTCTAATGTATCACAAGAGGACGTCACTTTCACAGCCAAATCTTGGCTTTTACAGATGGGAGGACCTTATGTAGGGTCTGTCCAGATAAATATCAACATATTATCAGTTAATCCTGCCGCCAAGCAGCAGTGTTTGCATCGCTATATTCCGGTGTGGAGGGTAAGTCAGCCGGTGAAACAAGAAATATCGAGTCATTCCATCTTATGGTTCTCAGGGTTGGCAACACATTTGCATTTTTGAGATTGCGAATCTCTATGGGTCTTATATAGAGCCGTACCCATCAGGTAGTCTAGCTCGTCTGCTTTCGCCATGTCGTAAAAAAAGTGAGTTGTATTTTATAAGTAGGTAAAAAACCTAAATCTTGACGTATATCCTATTACTTGATGCTCACTTTTACTCGTTTTCCAATTTCATATGGCAGTTAAAACCTAACGTTGCAGCGATAAGCTAAAAAAATGTGCATATACTAAAGACGTTCACTAAACAAAATAATTATGTCGTCCAAAATAACACGCTTTCAAATAGGTTTGGAATTTTTATTTGCTCGAAACGTTAAAAGAGCGCATGTGGCATCCCTGAGCCATACGCTTTAGACGGGTACATATTTTTGTCTAAGTCTGTGGGGGACATCAAGCTAATTCCTCCGGCGGCCCACAGAGGGCGCAGTATTGACCGGCCGCTAAGCCTGCCGCGCTAATGGTAATAGTGTCTGCCGCGGTTCCCTCTGCCATACGCTGCTACTAATTTTATTGCAAACTATCCAGGTTATGTAAACTGTATTAGTTTGTGATATTGTGACAGATAAGGGCATGTTGTTCAGTAAAGTAGTTAGAAGATAAAGATAAAAGGTTAGTACAGTCAACTTTGTGCTTTAAATTGTTATTCGTGTCAGTCATTAACATGTTTAAATTTAAGTAAGTACTATGTTTAAAACCAAAAGGTGTTTTTACGGATGCTTCACGGTATCTTATAGTTACAATAACAGTTTTATGCATTTTCGCAAATCATCCCACTTTTATGATTCTATGGCATGATTAAAATAATGAACAAACGAAACCATTGTCATAACCTTCCACATCTCACCAGCACACTCAAAGAGCCACGGCAAAAGAAAATGTCGTCCTAGAAGCGTAAATGATATAAATTAACCGCGAATTCCCGTCATTCCTTGGCAGTGCAAATTACAGCGTCCCATTCACCGCCTACCCGCATTCAGCTCCTACAATTTAGGCCGGACGCGCTCAGTCGTGCTCGGGCTCTCATCACCGCGCCACGTGTACTTTAGTACGCTGCGCTTTATGCGACGTTATTACCCTAGTTGTCGGGCTATAGTTTGGGACAGGCTGCCTGAATGTGGCATTTGTTTTCATTTGATTGTCGTTTACATGCTTGCGAAGTAGGACATACGGGGATTTAACAGATTTATGCTTACGCTCTACAAACTGAATTACAATAAAACGGCTGATGTGTGTTTAAGAGACCAATAGGTATTCAGTAGACAGTTATGAGGTGAATAAAGATAAGCAAAAGCACTTACTTAACAGAACTATACAAAAACTTCGCACACGTTGAACACGCCCGGCCTACGTGTATTAGGTATTAAAGTTCATTACTATTAACGGCTTACTTTTTATAACAAGATAAAATTGAAATAAAGATAAAATGTAAATGTATCAGTAATGTGTAAGGTATGATTTTTATTTAAATATATAATACAACATTATCCAGGTCAAAGAGAATGTCCAAAAAAAACCATGGCCGCAGGACATTACATAACGTAGTATATGTTTGACAATAATCGTTTCAGAATTATCGAAATAAATAATCACAATAGAAAAAATTAAATAGCTACTGATTTCATACATTTTGTTTCTAAACGCCTCACTTCACCACGCGTCACTTGGGTTTATCACAAGTTTTCCCGAAGGTAAATAACTATTTGACAAATCGATTTCTAAACCCAATCAAAAAATCTATATCTCGTATTCACGTTAAAATCAATACAGCTGCTTCCGAGAAACGACTTTAATGTGCATAAAAGATATCACATTAAAATTTCTAAACGGTAATATCGATAGTTAAATAGCATAAGTGTAAGTAATTTATTAAATTTAAAAGCGCATCAAATTGGCATGATTGATTGCGCTAGAAAAAACATGCACTAATCAATACAGTATACACATGTTGGTCTAACTCTAAAGTTATATGTAAGTACAAATCATAATTTTTCCGTAATCACTGGATGGATTATCCAAATACCTACCGCGAATGTAGGTCAAAATATTCCTCTAAACATTCTGTATCAAGAAATGTCCCGCGGCTAGGGTCACGTTGTATAAAAATATTATAAAGCGTACTGCCCATTCCATCAAATAGTACCCAAATCAAATTATAAGACATATCTTACTCCAATTACAATATGGCTGGAGGCAACATACTTTTTATTAAGTATCATCCCCTGAGTGGGGAATTAAAGATTGTCAACAAGTTTATTATTCGCTCCAGTGGAGGCATCCCCTCGGCGCGGCGCCCCATCCGGCAAACCGGGAGTAGTTCTTACGGTCTCCGGCAAACTCCAGTTTGGTTACACCCTAATTACGTTAAACCACGTGGCAACCGCGCAGGTTTAACCTATTCTGTTCACAATTTAAAAAGCAGTTTGAGTTACGAGTACCTCAAACTGCTTTTAAATACGAAGTGTTAATGTTTTAGGAGTAGCTTTAATTCACTAAAGCGAAATCTTTAAAAATTGATCGACCTAAAAGCTTGTAAAATAAAATAAAGTAAAAATAATGTACATCCGTGAGTGATTTTTCGATTGATTGACTCATCATATTGACCACGATTTAATCTGGTAGGGGTTCAAAGTGAACAAATTGTACCACCCTTAATTGGTTGGCCTCAATTATAATTAGTCAGTGTTAACAAACAGCTGTCCCGGCGTTTGCCATCAAACTACAGATTTCATGTTCGCTGGTCGTGTGTGCCACTAATAGGGTATTATGAACTTCCGGCAAGAACTTAAGGGCTGAGGGTTGTCGGAGGGCTCGCGGGGGGCGCGGGGGGCGGGCGGTATTTGAGGTATCTCCTTAGAAGTAAGCAAGGAAGGAGGGCGAGCGAGATTACAGATGGCAAGATAAGCCTCGAATTAGATACAACGAATTTTGTATGAAGTTGTAAAGATATTAAGCGCCTTGCATCTTTGCTTTGAGAATAAAATATAAGGTTTATTTTACAAAACCCTTAAGCGAGTATTATGGCATTATTGCGCTTCATTTATTAATTGCTCATCGCGATATTTAACTAGCCATATTTAATTTTGGAGGAAACAGTTTGGCCCTTTGGGAAAAAACCAGATTCTTGACTCCTTTTAAATAATGTATTTACATGAATTGAATATTAGGCCGTGAGGTATTTTCTTTGTACGTAGATGATTGCTACGGCGTAGCACTTTTCGTAGCTGAGTGATAACTCTGAGAGTGTTAGGGTCAAACTAATTTTTAGCTTAGTTTAAACAAGTTTAATGCGGATAAATACTTTTATGCGCTTACTAAGAATAAAAAACGTTTTGAAAACAATTTATTTTACGATAGTAATTTATCAGGATCCCTTATAAAAAAAATGCGCGTTTATAAGCTGCCTCTAGGAAAAAGGCATCAGATAACATAGTTATTTGCTAGTATTCCGAGTAAGGTAACGTTCTCCGTATCCACCGCATGCATAACGCATTCGCGTAAACACGGCGATGCGCGACAGCGTGTTCGCGGGATTCTGCGGCTGCTAAATAATGCTATTAGAGTAAACTAGCTTTTCGCACCGCAGCCGCGACGCGACTTGTTTAACATTTTTATCCGCCTTTTTGGCGTAAAACAACAACATAAGAGCGCTTTTGTGGGGGAGGAAATCTCTAAATTGGTTAGAAACAGCTGAGGATTAGGAGAGATAACCTGTTAAGTAACACTGTCTATTGTGGACCAATATTTTTTTTGTGATTCTGTAATAATGTTTCTAGGTATGCTTATGCAAGACCAACTGTCTAAATCAAATAGAAATAATAGAGATCTGGGAAAACGTTTATTAGTATTTAGTAGACTTTTTACGCGTAGAATTATTTCTCCACTTTCTTCCCGTTAAGGGACGATTTTCAAAAAATCCCTTTAAGGGCACCGGTACCTTGGAAATATTCCCTCTAAATTTCACGTCCATAGGTGAAGCGGTTTAGTCTCGGCGTTGTCAGTCAGTCAGTCACAGAAGAGTGTATGTTAGATTAGCATTTCTGTTTTTTTTGCCACTAAGAGTGACATGTACAGAATTTAAAAAAAATGGCAGGTAGGTAGAGAAGATCAGACTATGCAATAATTAAATAATATTCTAATGTGTCCCAAAATATTTGTATGGAAAGTTCCTTCTGTGTTACCAAAAACGTATGAATATCGGTAACACAAAAGGAACTTTCCATACAAATATTTTGGGACACATTAGAATATTATTTGATTATTGCATAGTTTTATGTCACTCATACTAACAAAAAAAAAGGGAAATGCTCAGATAAGATTGTACCTACATTAAAACGGATTCCTGACCTTTGTCAGGGCAGGAAACGTAAAATATGAACAAAAGAATCATTAAAACGTATACAAAGCACAATTACCTGGGGATCCGGCACAATTCCTTGGCTTAGCTGCGCATCGCCCTGGGCCCTCGCAAAAACATCCCGCCCCGGGCTGTTCTTAAATCTCAATTAAGGTTGAAACCGTGTCTCGGCCCCACGTACTGAATTAAATTAATGGTTCCACATATTGCAACTGCGGCCGCTCCGGAATTAATTGCTTCTTTTTTCGTCTTCTTAAATGTTTTAGCAGTGTTTATACTTGTTTATTCGGGGAGTTGCTGTTTAATCTTGGACCATTTGTTTCTGTTCGATTGATTTAGCGCGTCAATGTTTGTGGCTCGGGCTCAGTGGTGGAGGCTTTTCATATTGATTGGTTTAACTACTTGAGTTGAAAGTCGAATAATTTAGTTGATTTTCAAGATGAAACCTTTAGTCGCAAGTTGTTCTCATCAAAACCTTGTGCCCACAATATAAGAAATAGACTTTTAATGTGACTATACCGGATGACTTCACAGTGGTAATACAAAAACAATGTTTTACAAACATCTACTCTAAACTAAACCCCTCTCCTAAGTCACATGCGGCTAATTTAATTGAATGCATAGTTTTGTAATTTTTAATTTATCCCAATTTCTTTGCTTGAGGCGGTTACCCTGCCACTATGTTTAAGTTGGGTTGATAACATCGAGTGACAGGTATGACAGTTGGGTATTCAATGTAGGGTAACCACACTTTCGGACTTTAATTATTAGTTTTATTTGGAAAAAATACGATAATTAAAGAAGGCTGATTTAAACAACTGAGTTAGTGTACACTATTCTTCATTAACGGAGCCACATTCAAGTGTTTTGTATTACCAATTTGAATTCACCCTGTATAGTCGAATATCTATGCCTATATTCTGTAATTTTCTTTGCAGGACCACGTAGAATGACTGGAAAAATACCTTTATCCAACAGTATTCCCAACCAAATACTTTGTTTTTTTCTTTGATGACGTCCCCGTCGTTATCAAAACACAGGTCGTTACCGAATTCCTAATCAAAATTATCACCCTCAATAAGCTAATATACCAGTATCTGCTCTATCATCTCTCGCGCAAATACACACTTTTATTACTAAAATTACGGGAGTTCAATTACCCAAATTAATCCAAAGTTTGATGAGCTCATCAAATTCGCACACCCTCAACCCCCCTCCGCTCCGTACGAAGACCCAATTCCTAAATCAAGTCGTGAACTTGTCTGCTGACATTACGCAGCACAATATTGTATAACAACTTACGCTACAACTTAAACTATTTACCTAGTGAACAAGTTTCGCGTGCCGACCGGATGCCTCCGGCGCAAGGTGGAATTACAGATAATCTGCGTACTGGAGAAGATTACAGCGCGTCCGCGCGTTAATACATACAAAATATTAAGAGCAAAAATAGGCCGAAAATTTTCGTGCAATGATTCTTTTTCTACTCACTGTCTGCAATTGCCAACTGCAAAGAGAAAAATATCATACAAAACCGAGGACAAACTCATACAAATTGGCCTAGTCTCATTATACACATCGATCTTTGGCTTAACCATACATATAATCTTCTAAACAGTTCTGACTTTGGGATTAAGTAATTCAGTCTGGTTATTTCTTCATACTTATATTTCCCATTGAAATCATATTTCCCATGATGCATAAAATAGTAACATCTCCAGAAAAGCTCTTAAGCTCATGACAGTAAAGTCTACTTCCATATTTTACCTAGCAAAAACTACGGGCAGTGGTACATTTCTGTATTCCGAACACTGCCTACTGTGCCAGTGTGCCAGCCGTTGTCATATTTTCGCTTAATCCGAAGCCAGTGTTGCCAGACGACGCCGCGAGCCTCGAGTCAGAGAGGGAACGACATGGAAATAATGACGGGCCCAAACAAGACAGCTCGCTGTTTTACTGAAACGCCTAAAGGGCGGCCGAAAATGAATACCCTACTTTTTTCTTATAGTTACTTTCACAGTTCCACTGTTACACTGTTTTAGCATAACTAATGTTATAAAGATGGTACTTATTTTTATTATACATCATAGTTGGGTAATATTTATATCTAACAATTAAGATACTTTAAAGGGTAATATTAAATGTAAAAAAAAAAAGTAAATGATACCTCGGCGGTAACATATCAGTCACAATTTTTCATCATTTTTGACAACGGAAATTGGTTAAGATATGGATTATAATACAATTGTCTTATTCTATAGATATACCTAACTTTTGCGTTTACAATCATTATTAATCATCGCCTTGAGACCTGATTTCGATCATAACATCATATTCTAAGTTCTATAGCGGATATTGTATATGCGAGGTCGAATATGTAATTTTGTGAGGAGCCGACATGCCTATGCGGTCAGTGCATTCCAGCCTGCATCTACAATCTAGATGCGACGGAAATTAAACGCTTCATTACGGTGCCTATCTACCAGTAGATAGCTAGCAGCTAGCCATCGTGATGCATACATGCGTGACACTTGCGGGAAATTAATAGCTTAAATGTTTATTAGGCCCAAAGAAGATTGGGGCTTTGCTACAAAATCGTTTCACGAACAACTTTTAAATCAGTCGTATTAATGACATAAAAAGAATTATGGACCTCCATTTTTTATACTGCTTCTGCAATCGTTTTGATTGCCTACTCAAGCGCTATTTATTACAGTCAATATAATATTTAAAGAATATTAACAATACTATAAGGAAAGGGAAATGGACCAAGTGAAAGATTTAGGAGTAGGTCTCTAATCTTATGTTTTATCCAATCTGGCGTCTTTATTGAAATCACATTTGACGTTATGGTAATTCTTATCCACTTAAACATAGGAGCCTATAAAACGTCAACAATTGAATTACAATATAAAAGCAATATGGGTTAAACACATTTAATTAGAGCCCCTATAATAAATTATCATGATTTGCGTCACGACCAGACAGGTTGTGTTGGTTTCGGAAACGGGATCTTAATCATGAATAGCACCTCTGTTCCACTTTGTCTTGAACAACTTGTTTCTGATCGTTTTCATACTGCTTTGTCTCTTGCTTCATTTTCCTGTCCGGGCGATGCAAGAGCAGAACAAAACAAATCAGTACATAAATCGAGCGAAAACATTATTTCTAAGGCAATGTCGAATAAAGGAGAGTAAGGAAAAATAAATATCAGATACATGTCACGTTTCTCAGACTTCTAGACTACATAATCTAGTGCCCAATCTTGGTAGCAAATTAAATCGAATAGAAACCCTACTTGGTTGTCAAAGTAAATATGGCGTTGGCATATACTTGCTACATATAATAACCGGTAAATGTTTGCGTCTAGTCTAGAATACATAATTTACTTATTTAAAAAAAACTTAAATTTGAAGTATCTTCTGTGAGGACTACTGGGTACGAGATTGCTCATAACATCAGTACCTACTTCATCCAATACCATCCAACTCGCAATATTTAATGAAATCTTCCCAAATTGAAAATAAAACAAACACGAATAATCGATTATTTTAAACGGCAAAATAAATATTCGGCATTCGTTTCCATACTTTGGCGGGTGAATTTTAAAAGGCTTATTATTGGATGTCACGCCTTGATATACGAGGACGGCAGTGCAGTAATCAACTACCGATTCCCATTTCAGCATTGTGAAGATAAATAAAGTTTATCGGAATATTGGGAAACAGAAACCAACATCAGTAAGTAGGTTGGCAATATCCTGAAGAAAATTAGTCTTGAAGTCTATTCATCGACTAAGATATTGTCATTGACTAAATTATCAAAAAACTTAACTTAATTAAAACTAAGCACAAACAATGTTGATAGATAACAATGTTCACAAACAATCTTTAGAAAACAGATGGACACAACAAAAAAGAATATTGAAAGACCAGGGCAGGGCCAAAAATTTAAGTTACTATTTCCTTTTAACATGTCGCCACCCGACGCAGAGTGGTCTCGTTTTACTACGTCCGCCCATAATTTACCGAAAAGTCCACTACTCCGAATAGCCAAATTTAAAACATTTTCGTTGAAAAACTAATTGAATTGGGTTCGTGCTACCGCCTCATAGCGACAGGTTTGTAAATTAAATTGTACGACAAACAACGGGTATCACGGAATACGGCTATCCTATTACTTATATAGGCAGTAAAGGGGCTTTAAATATGTGTTCTGCTCAGTGGTGGGACTACATTTACGTGCAAAAGTGCGCGGGCGACTAGCTTTATTGGAATGCTTTTATTACAGCACTTACCCAGCACTCGTACGGAGTCGGCGAATAGCACAGATATTGTTGTTCGTGACAATAAATAAGACGTTAAATTTTATTTTACAGCTGTAAACGAAAGAAGCTAACGAAATTACATTCAATTACGGGACTGCGCGGCATTCCTCCGCCGCAATAAAGGCCGCAGCGACGTTCTTCGCGTAAATTTTTCGGACATAAAACTCTGTAAAAGTGAAGTTAGTGAGATGTAGAGCGGCGATAAATGTTTATAGAGGGCCGAGGTGGGCGCGGTGTCCCTCGCCCCACTCAATTAAGTTTTCGCAAAAGAAAAAATAAAATTTCTTCATTCCTCATTCGCAGAGCAAACACGAATAAGGCAAATTAAGTGAGCAAAATAAGGTTCCCCTAAAATTAGGTCACGCAACCAGAGTGCGACTTGGAGGGCCCTTGCAGCTCGTTACAGGAATGAGACATCGCCGCCGTACTTAATGTAATTAAATTTTAAATTTTTAAATTTTGTGGCCGCCTTTGCTCCGGAACACAGTCTGGCTTTCTATTCTGGTTACTTTTCACGGTATTTAAAAAACCATGGCATTTTTTTTCAGTTATTTGCTTTCGGCATTTCTTTGCTTTTGTTTTTTTCAGGCGTGCGCCTTTCTCGGTATGTTCTAAAAAAGAACTACGAATATTTCGATTAATACGAGTATCAGCATCATTTTTTGTGGATTAATACTCGAGCACTGCCTGTCCGCAGTTCTCATATAGTAAATTTAACATAAAGCAATGCAACAATGCATTACAACAATGTGTTTTTTGTGTAACGTGTTTTTTTGTTAAATAAAGAATTTATTTATTCTTAATACTTAATAACTGAAGACGCAATTGGCCGCTTGGATCCACAACTGAAATCATTTGATCAGATTTTGTATCTTATTTGATCAGAGAAGAATATTCTAAGTGGTAGCCACCCTCCCTAAAGAATCGCGATCATAGTCTGGTCCTGAGTAAAGTACCTGTTTAATCTTTTAACTTCAAAGATGTTAAAAAAAAGATTAAAAAAAACGTTGAGCTTAGAACCTACAAAATTAAGAAACACAAACAAACTTATTAAGAATATTATAAGCACCAAACGCGCCACAATTACGTCGATAGCGTATAGATAAAACCCCCCATAATTCCCATTCCTGTCGGAAGCCAGTATTACCCACTAACGTAACCAATTTTCTTACCTTTGACAAAATCACGGCTGCTCTCTTACCTATTACGTAACATTACCCAAAGGACGCACGCGGAGCGAATACGGCCAACCCTAAACATGTGGTGCCTCATTCATGCGCCCTTGAATCATATTAATGAGTGCTAAAGTACATTTTGGTGTGCCAAGCCGTTTGTCGAACTCGCGGCGGGAAAAGACGTGCGTTTACAGGGCATTGCATTAAGTGTTCTATGTGCAGGGTTTACGGCTGTAATGGGTTTGCATGTAAAGGAATCTGTGAACCGCATGTGCTCGCGGCTTCCGTATTCTCGTAAAAGGAGTCGAGACGAGCGAGCAAATTAGAAAATCTTTTGGAGAATAATTTAAGAAGTAAGCCCGCCGCGGCGCCGCAAGTTCGTCGGCACCGCGGGGCGCGGGCGATCAAAGACCACCGAATGCTCATTTTGACTTGTTTAATTTGTAGGTGCAGTGGCGTTGTAAATTGACAAGATTACGTGGAAGTTTGTTCGGAGTTGTTTCGTAAGCTTGTAAAGGATTGCACGTACAAACATATTTGAATTAGTAATTTGAGGTGCTTTTGTTGCACATTAATAACTGCGCTGCATATACTACCTTAATTGATTTAACGTAGTGTTTTAGTGATGTAAGGATAGTTTTCAGAGTCACTCTGTAGGGGTTGAACAACGGGTAAAATTACTAGCATAGAGACATTCCATCTTAGTCGTTAGGGTTGGCAACGCAAATGTAGTCTAGAAATTGTAAATTGGTTAAAACATTGTCCCTAAAGCACATACCATTAAGGTAAAGAGTGTGCCCGTTTACCTTCTACATGCCTTAAAAAAACACGTTATGGTAGATATGCTGGAATGTTAGGATAAACCATTATTCCCAGGGGGGGCTGGGAATAGCGGTTAATCCTAATATTCCCCTACATTTGGAACTGGACGCGGCTGCTGATCTCGCGTCATTAGGACCCGGTCAATATTAATTGTCAACATGCCCAGACAGCGACTATTAATAGCGGCCTTGTTCAAATTTGCCGCAACTCCAATGAAAACATTAAAACGTGATCAATCATTAGATCGACCTCCCGTAAAACATACCTATTGAGAATTGGCATTTTATAATAATGTGTGATCTGTGGTAGTGATTACAACCTTTCACTGATAGTTAGCTATATACAAATACTAAAATAATAATAAAATATTGTTGTGGATATAAACGTATTTGCCACTGAAACAGTTGAACCAGTAAAAAACGTATACATAGTTAAGTCTCTTCAGTTTAAAGTATAATTTTTTTGTTACGAGATAAATTTAAAAGGTATAATTTTGTGCGATACAACCGCCTGCCTTTAATTCTGGTTAGATGATTAATAGCAATCTTAATTTAACTTCCGTTTCGGGTAAATGTTATAAATACAATTTTAAAATAATACGGTAAAAAACTCATCACTAGCACAAAAAGTTGGTGAAGATAATTCAATAATCGAATAATGAAACAAATGTTTAGTTTTTGTCTTATTTCCAGTGTAGATGTTACACAAGTGGTCGCTAATTGAGCGTCGCGGCAACCCTGCGCCTGCCGGCGCACTTTCTTTGTCTTACACCCTTTAACATATTTAATTAACCACTGCTCCGCTGCGGGTGACGTTATTTACGAGTACAGCCCTAAATACGTAAACTGAGCTTTGTTCCTCAAGCGCGTGTAATTGAAAGGTGTGTTTCGATGTTTTAAAACTCTGCGATTACGAGTTTGAACATGTCTTGAGTTACGCCTCACTTCCGAAGCAAGCGTATTTTAAGTATGTTACACGAGTTTGAGCTGGGGTAAAATACTCATTTAAATGGAGATCTTACAATGCGTTTTGCAGAAAGTAACAAGTTTCTAATACGTGGAAAAATAAAAGATGGATGGGACGACTTTCTAGTTTGAGTTATAGATTTATTAAACAAGGGATATTGAAGAATATAGCGACGCCGTTTACAGGATATCGATGTGATGTCGGCGCCCCCAATATTCATATCACAAACCTATCTAAACATTTCAAACATCGGCCAAACTTCCTCCCGTAAAGTTTATTCCTCGGCGATCATGCGGCCGTATTTTTCTTCCCTGGAACCTGAAGCGTACGACGTCAAAATGTATTCCATAAATCACGTTACACTTATGAATTTCGAACAAGAAGACCTAACAAAAATACTTACTTAACAATTTGTTGGAAAACTCGATAACGATTATCAAATGAACGCGACCGTTAGCATCCTGAGTCTTATAAATTAACAAAGTTTCGGCTCGGAGGCGCGAGGTTCCGCGTATTACGGCCGACGTAATGTACTGGAGGTATGGGACGGCCATCCGGCATCCTAGTAAAATATTGACACAAATCCCTTAACTTATAAAATCGTGCTTCCGTCCCCGATGTAGGCAATATGGGATTTCCGTCATTTTGATGTAGGGCCCCGGGCGGCGCGGGAGTGCCCGCCCTGTTTGCGCGGGGGACACCTGCCTACTTACTTCTTGCGGCCGACGGGATTGTTTGCTGATCGATATGCGATGTTCGACCCAACTATGCTATCCACGTAAAATATCTTACTTCGAACACTTTCAGATTCTTGTTTGCACACGATATTTTCGACGTTACGTGGCAATTTAGACGGAAGATGACACATGTAATTTTGTATCAAATATACGTATAGTTTTTGGATAAGTAGCACGCCAGCACGAAACAAGTTAATTACATAAACAAAAAAATTTAAGTGTAGTAGGTATTCGTCTTCCAACAAAATACCCAAAATACTGAATGGCCATCATCAAAATACTGGTGTATTTAATTCAGCTAATACGTCGCCCGGAAGCCGTCCCTCTGCTGGGACAACAACGGCCGAGCACACAAATTGAGCCGATCGCTAACAGGAAGTTACGAGGCAGTACTTTAATATTAGTTCGATTATTAACAGGCACTCAGAACAACGACCAATAACAAAAAGATAAAAGTGTTCCGAGCATAAACACGCTCTTAATCCTCGATTTGGGAGGGTTGTGTGGAAATGGAAAAATATTTGTCTGGCAACTCTCGGCAGCGGTAAAGTGTTCGGCGGGCGGCACGTGCGCCTTTATTTTACAGCGGGTAAGACCGCTGCAGGTTGCCGACTTGCACGCCGCTTGCCGCCGGTCACGTAGCCAGCTAAAACAAGCCACATTCAATTTATTCGTTTTTCGGTTGTTAAACCACCATTGAACTGTCTATTTGCGCTAATCCAACGTGCCGCGACCACGCGAGACACGGTCGTTTCTTTTAGCTAGTTTGTCTGTTTTCTTTTTTAAATACGTTTTTAACATTTTAAAATTTTTCAAGCTCCTACACTTTGAACTAATTATAATTATTAAATGACTTACCTACTCTGATAAAATTCGTATTCCGTCTGAAAAAATCTCTGTATCATAAAAAAGAAAAACCAGTTTTAAATCGGCATGTATGTTATGTCTGTCTATAGCGTATATATACAGCCTTTGCCAAAGGTTTTGAGCACCTCACGTTTTCCTTTGTAACTTATAAATAAAGTATTCATTTTAATTTAAAAAATACACAAAGACATAAAGTACAAAAAAAGTGTTTGAGCACGTACAAATCATTATTATTAGATATCATTTCGAAGTAGCTATTTGCGTGTGAAAACTGAAGCTAGAAAAAGTCGGGTTTTACAATTTTTATCATGGAATTTCCTTTAACGTCAATAAATATGATTAATCTTTCCGATAGATATACCACTTTCTAAAGTAAAAGATATAAATGCAACTTTTAAAGTTTGACTTTTATTTAAAAAAAGCATGGGTGCTCAACACGTTTGGCCAAGGCTGCATTAACTTGGCTCCAACGCCATATAAAAACCTTCAGATAATTTGCCTACAAGTAGATAGTCATAGGAACCGTGTATGTAAATTTTTAGTTCAGTAAATTTACTTCTGGTAAACTAGTTGCAATAGCAATGATAGCGTCTGATACGTTTGCTTTACGAGACTGGTCTAAATATAACAAGGCAGACAGTTCTTATTTTTGAAGTAGCTGTGCCTGGTCCTTCCACAATACACTATGAAACTATACATTTTAATGACACCCTAACATAGTGCATAGTGATACCTTCGCATAGTGCCCGCAGCGGGTAAACAGGTCCGAAGTTAAGTCTGTAAGCCGGCGTTTATGCAGCGCGTCCGGCTCATTCTGCAACTTCTCGAATATCTGCTGAACTCCGCGCATACCACTTGCCCTTACGAGCGCGTTATGCAAACCGAACGATATCATGTCGTTATTGGGTATTATAATAGCTTCTTAGTACGGGCGGCCCGAGATACGAGATTAAGCGGAAACGTAGAGTAGAGAATTGTGAATCGCAACTGCATTGCAACCCAAATTATATGTTTTTTATTCACGCATACATGTTTTAAATTCCATGACAATTGGCAACGTAGGTCAATTAGGTAGGCCAATTTTACAGAGCTACAAGTTTTAATTACCAGTGCACTCTGCACTGCATAGCTCAACGATAAATTGCAGTTCCAATAAGCCCCATAATTTATTGTTTGTAGCTTAAACGAGGCAGACGAGTTTTTTTCAGCGTTTAAATGTCTGCCACTTGTAAATTATTTGAAGTAGACTGATAAAATGTGTGAAATTTAATGTACTTAAGTATTGAAATTATTTTATTTTCTAAGTATGATCCATGCCTGTACTATGTTCGTTGTTTGGACCACGGCATCCGGCGCGGGCCGCAGCCGCCTGCGGCGTTAACTGCCGGTTTTACGCCGTGTTCGGGTTAGACCGTCCGGCATTTAGCCGGATCGCTTTACACTCATCAATTCCGGCGGAAGCAGCTGCTCTTATATCTAATGGCCGTGCAAATAAAATGGCTCTTTCGCATTTAATGCTTTACGTGTATTTGGATTGGATTCGTTTAATGTCTTAGGCAGATTGAATCTTAAATGCAAAAGTGACTTGTCTGTGTTTAAATTTAAGCGTGAGAATTTATTGTGTTGCAGTGTATTATACGTTACGCCTACAGGCATAAATGCGTTCTTAGTAGAATTAAATTAAGTTTGCAAGAAATAAAGCTGATTTGAGTAAATGCCTTTCCTCGTTATTTTCTTAATTAGATTTAAAAATAATTGAAACTTTCTCCAAACATTGTATTTAATAAATAATAATAAAAAATACATGTAAGTTTTGATACTATAAATATTTAATTGAGGCGCCATGAGTATGAGCATGAAAATCCAACCAACTAAAAATACTTACAGTCTTAAATTTAGCTCTGCTTCTACTTAGTTACATAGAAAGTTTGAAGCGGCAAACAAAGAGAGAAAACAACCCACAGCCGAAAAGTAATAACGTTAACTTGTTGCTTCCGAAGAGAAATGTTCGCGGCGAGTTCCTCCTCACTGGTTTGTTTCTCGAGGCACAAGGCTTTTTAAAGAATCAAAAGAGTTCAGTCAAAGTGAATCCTGTTTAAAAACATGCAAAGGGATACGCTTTATTTAAATTGCGAAAACAATGAGCGTATATTACTAAAAGGACGACTGTAATTTGAGTTACCTTTTAGACACTCGTCGTCATAGGCATGAATAAAAAGATGCATGATTTTTTAAATCTATAGTTACTCACATGACTCTTACAAATTATTATAGGTAAATTGTACTGATAAGAAACATTTAGATGCGTGTGAGTACTGTTCAAACCTAAGTGTTATGTCATTAAAACGTATCATTGGAAGAGTAAGCACGAATAGCTAAGTAATTCTAAGAAGCTATTTTCGTCCAAATCTATTATAAACAAGTCGACCGCTACGATACGTCGCGTCCTGGAGACGGCCAAGTCGGCCAAGTCGGCCAAGTCTTGGCGCGAGTCACGGCCAAGTTTGTCCGCAGACAAACACCGCGTCAAGATTTAAGTAGTTTACGTCCGGAAGCCAGTACTCTTGTTTGGTCTGAACTCGCTAACTCGATATTGCACGCTCAGTTTATGCCCAAGTTTAATGTCACGGTTCGCCGCCTCCTGAAATGTTTCGGTAGTGGTTTTATAAAAATAGTTTTTATTTTAACACTTGGAGGCTGGTTTTGGCTTAGAATATCTCGGCAACATTTAAAATACGGAAAAAAATAATTTGAAAACGTTGAACTGTTACCTGTGCCTGTGTGTTACTTGTGCGATAATTACATATTAAAAACAAAAATAAAATATATTTATTCACAACTACGCATAGGTACAAATAAAGAAAAAAGAATAATCAATCATTGTTTGCAAACAAATTCCAGAGTGCAATGATCACACTATTTAGAAAACCATGTAATTATAACTATAACACATTTTCACATTTTGCACTAGATACCTACTTAATGACAGGATTTTTACTGAAAAGGATTGTGAACTAAAGTTCGTGTTAAGATCAATAAAGATGTTTCTAAATTGTAAGAAGATTGATAATGATGTTTCTAAATTGTAGAACACTTGAAATATTTTTCTCGGTAGTAGATAATAAAACAATCAAAACCATTAATTACTATATGCGATAATCAAACCTAATCACTTTTACAACGCAACATATTATCCTCTATAATGTCAACATGGATCTGTCACAACTCATAACATTAGTAGCCTTTGAAGCTGGAGAGGAAAACGGAATTCATCTTCATTTTTCTACCCCACATGTTGCAGTATTTCCCCCGGGGCACCTCGCCGGATGCACAAAACATGGTGACATTAAGCTTCCTTATTTGGTGTATTGTATCCGAATACTGATTTGTTAAACAAGAATAACCTATTTAGCTATTTGTCTATCTAAGTCAAAGTTTTCAGGAAATATACAATCTGACCGTTTAGAATCTTGAAATCTCGTTAGGTCTCAAGATTTAAGCAATTAATTTTATATGAGTTTCTGACTCTGGCAGAATTCAAATTTGAACTATTATCTTCTGGTCTGGTACACAAACTTTTAACTCTTCAAAATTAAATACCTTAAATAGTTATAGTAATAGAGGTTTAAACATAAAGTTGAGTTCTCTAACAAAGGTATACCTAAAAAATAAACAGAAGGATGTTACTGGCTAAACATGAGGCCGGCTAAATGTTGCTAAAAGTTTCAGTTCTACGCAATTACCTTCATTTGGCTTTTCGCTATTTAATTTAGCTAACAATTATTAAAATTACAGTACTAATTTACCTTCATAATTGTAAGCTCAAATTCGTTTACATTAAAGCTTTCTACTTAAAAACTGTGCGTTCGAATATGGCGGAACGAATTAAATATTTTAGTTGGATTTGCGATCGAATTTACTAGTATTCCTCTTTGTTTTAACGAAAACCATATTGTTTTTTATTATGGCCTCCTTAACTTATAAGTGAACAAAAGCTTTAAGAAAATGTAGCGTACGGGCTAAGTTACAGGTACAAATTGCAAGAATTATGTCAAGGACCTATACTTACCTAATTAAATCTTCTTTTATATTCTCTGAAAGCTTTTGTTTGCCTCGTAAACACGTTAAGTACCGTCCGTGGCCAATTGGGACTATGTACCTATCGTCATCGTCTCGTAGTTCCTACTAAATTTAAATAAAATATGTGTAATAATAATTCAAACCCAGATGTATATGGGTGCTGTAACGAACAACGGCGTCAACTTTTCTACGTCTACGGTGAGCCTTTTATATCGACTATTAACAAATAAAAACAGCTTCAAATATATCTTAAATGGTAAAGATTTTTTCATAGATTCAATCTTTATTCAGGTATTATGGTTTCATAGTCTATAACGAGCTCCGGCGGTCATTCTGCACCTGTTACCGCCCGAGCGGACGCAAACGGCACCAAACGGCAATTATCTACATCCAACTGATAAAAGACCCCACCTGTTGACTACAGCCTCAAAGAGCACAAAGTGTTCTCGAAAAAGATTTTATTGGTAGAAAACGGTCGCTCGACAGATGGTCTGCGGGAGATTTGCTTCCAACTCGCCAGAAACTTGTTTGAGGACGCTTTTCAACTTACTGAATACTGTTTCATCCTACAAGCACTTTATCTTATTCCTTTTGTGATAGTTAACTTCGCCCAAGGTTTTTGACTCGCTTTACCTGTTGGAAAATAACTTCGAGATTTTGTGCAAACCCTGAAGCTTTAAAAGAATAAAAGTGTTTGCGACTTTTTAATTACCTGGATGGAGCGGAAGCCGAACAATCTGAAACTAAGCAAAGCGAGGCGTTGTTGTCTCTATTTAAATTAAGGAGGGATGCCCGACTGACTTTCAGTGTAAATAAACTGAAGTGGTTTTTTCTTCGTGTATTCTCAAGCAATAATGTAATAATTAAGATTCTCTAAGAGTAACCTATTCATAAATAATGACTTAAATATTTTATATTTAGATATGAGCTGAGATGGAGAGGAGACAACTTCCGAAGACAAATCGATGGACAAAGCCACTGGATCCAGCCCAAGGTTAGTTCTTCTTGTATAGAGATGTTTGTAGGAGACTGCTCGAAAATATACTCAACAATGAGCTGAATACGGCCACAAAACATCCTAAATTAAAACACAGTAATAGTGCAAACCGTCAAAACAACTTCTATGTTACTTTCTTAGCCAATGGACATCATTGTTATCGTTCAATCAGAAAACGCCATTATTCATAAAACATTAGAAGACATTTTTAGCACCGTTTAGGTATCACACTAAAATAGTGGCACATTTATATTTTAATTCCTATTTTGTAAATATTAGTTAAAAACAAAAAAAAAAACAAATATTACATATTCTAATCATTATTACATAGGGTTTTTTTTTAATTATAAATTGATTTATTTTAGAAGATTTCACCTTAAATTGTACCTGATACTTTCCATTTTTTTTAACAATGATGATGATAAGGGAAACAAAAATAAAGAAAATGTTTGAGTACATATTGTTAAAAAAAGCCGGCCAATTAATTAGGAAAACTAAGCAAAGTTAACTAAAACTCCGGCGCAATCAAAAGAGCCTGCTAATTGATATGTCAAATTCACACAAAAAGTATTTGATAAGCCGGGCGGGGGCGCGACACACACGGCCCAATTACCTAAAACACACAAACAGTTAACCTCGAGCCGTAATGAAGCCGCGCCTTATCGACTATCAGCGGCTTACGGCTCCGTCCGCAAATTAACCTATGGCATTCCCGCGGACCCGCAGAGCTGAATGACTTGCCGAAAACACGCACGCACTGTCACCATTACATTTTCTTACCTCCTTCTCTTCTGTCTGACTGTACTACTGCACCGACGCCTGACCGACGCATGTTACAGTCGACTAAATTGATCTCTGGGTCATAGTAAAAATTAGTCAAAGGGGAAAAAGGCTCTTAGGAATTGATGATTTGATTGTTACATCACTTTGACATCGTTTTATAGGGATCCAGAAATCCATTTAGGTACTGTAGAATTTCTAAGCCTAGATCCGTATGATACATGCACTTATTTAAATTGACTGAACACTTAATACTTCATTAATATCATGATTTGTGTATAGATAATAAAGCAGACACCTTTGGACTAATACTCCACCCCGACCGCCCCTCTTTAGAATTCTTAACAATTATTACTCGCAGTCACGAAATCTCTAACAACTGTTCGGAACATGTAATAAAAGCCGCACAGGCTAATGAACAATTGGGTGCTTTAATACCGACGACAGTATCATTGAATCTTTATGATGTCCCGGCATTAGCTAAATGCTACGGGATCCGAATTAAATGAAACCGCAAACAAATGTAGAGGGGCCAGAGAGGCCGAAGCAATTTGTTTCTCTCGCTCCCCACCGGCCGGTATCGGTGTCGTTTGCATCTGAAATCTTTCGAGGCAGGACTATATTAGAGAGGGGAATTGGCTGGATCTTAATTTATCGAAGTTTTTATGGTTTAATTAAAGGAATTCACTTAGCCGCGAGGGGCGCCGGCAGCGCCGCGCCGACAGCGCCGCCAGCGCGACGCATCGCGGTTAGCGCTTTATTCTATACTAATAGATGTCCTCCCTTCCCTATAATTAGCACCAGGACGCCATTGAAAGTTTTAATTGAAAAGGCTTTGTGCAGTTTTATAGTCCGTGAACAATGTTACACGGTATTTCATGCAGCCGCCGGCGTCGCTTAATCTTGGCACCTCCGCTTTGTCCGCGCTTCGCTCTCTACAGGCCTTTTGAATAGTAGCCGTCCTAAACAAGCAAGTCTCATTTAGCTTACGCACTTTGCAGCGTTTTGAGCTTAGACTGCTTCAAAAATTAAGCAATCGCCACATTGATAACGATGTACCGCGGGGTTTTGCCATCATTGCCAAGCTGTTTCAAATCGTCCCAGGGGCCTATTATAAATAACAATTCGAAACAAATTTGTTGATAGGCCGAATAAACTTTTCATTGTGTTATTATTGCGTTGTTCTTGAAATTAATTCACCCTTCCAAAATTTGGTATTCTAAACTGTAAATTGTAGCCTCTTGCCCCAATTATTATAACATTTATTCTTTATGGGGTAAACAGATCCCTATTTATTAGGGTTCATTATTCGAATTAATTTGTTTGTGTTATGTTGCGGAGATAGACGTCGGCTAACCGCGCGGAAAGAGGCTGTTTTGATATTTAAATGAGGGTAGAGGCTTGATTGTAGCCATTCACCTCCGCGCGGCCCCACACGTGGCCCGCAACTTCCTATTTCACGAATATTAATTACTTATTACTATTCATGTGAAGTTTAGAGGTATAATTATTCCAATTTGGTCGAGGTCATCATAAGGTTTCTAAGCTAAACTGCAAAGGCCATGCCCAAATTAACCGTTCAAAAAAGGTGTGTATGTCCTGATTACTCTTTTCCTGGAGATACACCCATTTCTTCACACCTCGGACCGACTCCTTAAACTTTCATGATCAAATCACCGAGATTAAACCACAAAATTATTTCACAGCCCAATAAAACATGATAATGCCCGACATAATTAAATATCATTGAAATAAATATCCAATTACGAATCTCCAGGCGATTTTAGTGAGTACGCCAGTAACAATAGAGTCTAATTTATTTGGTGGTCGGTGGGGCGGGTCGGATTACCGAGTTAATTACAAGTGTCGTTACGAGATCCCTCTCTCGGCAACTTCTTTTAATTCTGACTTCTGAGCTAAAACGAACAGTTGACTGGCAATTTAGGTTTGCGACATGAATTATTAAGTGTACCTGTCTATTACTGGGATAAATTAATGATTCAATGGTTTTCGTTTATAAGAATTATTTTTGAATTATTTTTTCAGGGTCAATAGTAAGATTCAAATGTATTTATATGACTAAATAAAATCATTGTCACTACATCATGCAATTATGCGTAATAAACAATATTATCTTGATCATTTCAAAACCCTCGACTGATAACTTTTCAACGGCCCGACCGATTTCTACCACATTTAACTAAAAACCTCATCGTCAAAATAAGCTAATTGTAAAACGCATTCCACACACATAAACAACCCACTAGGGCGCTTCTTATTTTTCGACTTTTGTAAAATAGTCGCGACAACCCGCCATTCGCTTATATTACCTTAAAAACGAACCTATGATTTTACTCTTTGATTTAGATTGGGTTTAAGGGTCGCTACCACTCGTCAAAGTGTGAACTTATAATAAGAAAAAATATTTTTCAACTTTTGAAAATTAGCCGTGGTAACCATTCGCTTCTATTACGTAAAAACTAACCTAGGACTTCGGTCGCTACACGGAGAAAATATATTTCAACTATACTACCAGAACGTATTGTAAATAACATTCTGGTTAATCAAAACAGAATTAAGTCATGTTTACTAGAATTATCTAAAACAACACAAAGCTGCTTTTTAATGAATGCCAGAATATTCTGTTTAATTTGCAACACATAAAACTATTTATGAATACATTTTATTAGTGTGAGGTAAGAAATACAATTTTGGTATTATTTAATGTTATTATAGTCACATGTACTTCAGTGATTTATTCGCTGTACCTACTTGTCATTAATCAATACTATGCGTATGTCATATTTGAAAATGCAGCAAGTATCAGCTACAATATGAACCTAGTTAACCAAACCATATTTATATAGTCCTGTTTACCAGATTATTTTTCACTAAGCCAACTGTCTTATTCAGTGTTACTAAAAAAATGTTACCATAATAAAACAATACGTTTCGATTGCAAAACGTAATAGGCTGACGCAACAAACAATATATTTGTAGCTACGAAATTATATTTTAATGTTATCACTTATATTGTTAACACAATCATGTGTAGTTTACATGAAATTAAACTTTTGTTAACGATTAATATAATATTTTTGAATTCGCCGCCTCACGCCCGCGACGCCGTGCTTTGTTTTGTTTCTTTCTTTGCTTGTTGAAACGCGAGCGGGACAGTGCGGTCAGTGCGTGCGGACCGGGTGAAATAAATAATTACTTACCATTTATTTACTACCTGATATTACTAGGTACTAGTTACTCTTTTTGCATCGGGTTGGAAGCAATAATAAAATTGTCATATATGTATAAAATAAGTGTTGTAAAAACTTTCGTATGGATACAAATACAATGGAGAATATGGAGTTGGACCTCAGCCTTCTAACGGTGGAAAATTTGCTGGAATCCTGATAGCTGTCCTCATACAAAACCATTTTTAAAGGTGAGATTCGAAAAATATATTTGAAGTTAGACTTAAGTACTAACTACTTATTAATACCACTATTTGAATTTAATCGTTTGAATATCCCTGTTTGTTAGAATTTGTTATTGTTCATCACTGCGGCTCTGTCCATAATAGGTGCATTTACTTACCTATCCCATAGGTATGTTTAATTTACGTAAATATTTTGTTTTTACATAAAACAATAGGTAACTCTAGAAACACTTGGTTACCTAGATTCAAATTTAATTTATACCCTTACATTTATTTATTTATATAAATCTTTTGTTTTAAGATAACAAAATAACTTTAGAAACACTTGGTTACCTAGATTCAAACTTAATTAAAGAATTAATTGGACCCATCGGAGACAGCATCCATTTCACCAAAAAATTGGCTGAGTGGAACGAGTTGGCTAACACATTAACAGTAAATGTTTGTAATGTAAATTTATGTTTTAATTTAACATTTAATTGGACTCCCATGTGACAGTAATCTGAATGTATTTGTATTTTATTTACAGGACAACTTAACTAACAGTGATAGCGTGATTGAGAACAGTACAGAGAACAGTACAATATTGGACAAATCGCACGTGAAGACGCTTGCCGCGCCGCCGACCAATGCACCCAGTCCAGTAGTACGCAGCCTTATTTTAGGAAATCAATTTCCGTGTCGACTGTCGCGCAAAGTCGTTTTGTACTGGGTGAAAAATAAACTAAATATAATAACTAAATGTCTTGTTTTATTGGATACTTCTCTGTTCAATAATTATCTTGCCTATAATTGCCTGCCTGCCTGAGGCCCTACTTTGAAAATCGAGGTTCGAAGTTACGTTGGCTCCATCCCTGTCATTCGTCATTCGAGATTATATCGAAAGAAAGGGATGGAGCTAATGTGACTTCGAACTTCTATTTTCAAAGTAGGGCCTCTGGCTGCCTGTTAACTTAACAATATTATAGTAAACTTTATAAAGTAACCATTGTTAACTTAACAATATTATAGTAAACTACATGAACTAAATATTGTTAACTTAACAATATTATAGTAAACCTAACTGTTTTATTCGATATTGGCTAACCGCATTTTGGTTCCCAAGACAAAAAAAATAGTAAGATTAAAAGAAAATATTTTACACTAAAAAATCACCCTAGTAATATTTACATTTATTTTACTTATACCTACTGTAATTATTTGTTGTAGCTACAGATAGTCAGGTTAACTCCACAATAAGACATAGTGGTTCTAACAATACTCGTTCCGTAATATCTCAAATAAAAACAAGTATTTTCTACAAACCACTTCGTGTACACCATGCGTAAATGTTTGTATAGTGTACCAAATGTATTTTAAATTTCATCTTATTTATTGTTGGGATATAACTAGATTATTCTAGTAAACTGAACAATGAAGATAGATTTCACATATAATACAATGTTTTCTGTTTAAAATAACTAAATTCAGGTTAATGACACCAGAATTTTTTCTCAGTGTACCACGAGTCAAAGTTTGAAATTAATAATAAAACATGCTATCACAACTATTCTTCGCATTATTTCAAGGCGGAACACTCTTACTCCACTCTTTTGATTGAGGTATACTTACAATAAATAATTAGGTACCACCAACGGAGTACCCAAACAACTCTACTCTACTACTCTTTTGACTGTAAAATTATCAGGCACAACTACCCTAACCCAAAAAAAAAGACATTATTAGCCTAGTTTATTTTTATTGAAAACAATAGTAATGTTTAAGATTGCGAATTTAAAAAAAAAACATATAAATGTTAATTTTTCATTAGCTGGTAGCGACCCCTACATATTACTTTAAAAATGCGAAAAAAAAAGTTTTTTGTGTCTTAGAACAGAATAAAAGAGTGAAAAGTGACTAATTAAAAAAAAAAAATACACGCCGACAGATATCACAGATAGTTCTGCGAGGGAGTCAAACTAATAACGTCCCTCTTATTAGTGGAGGGTTAAAACACGCAGACATCAAGCGAGATTGATCTATCGGGATTATAAATGGTGTACTGATCTTTATGGACACTTTCAATTGTTATTGTATCTCTTTCAGTCGAAATAAATTGAAAATAACATATTAGCCAACCCCTCAAACTTACATACAATGTCAAAATAAAAGTACACCGAGCGAGCGAAGACGGAAATCGGATATTCAAACAAACGTCAAGCATTCGACAAGCGGAAGAATGAATGAATGCAAATCTCTCGCTGTTTACCCTCGTTACACGACAACTCCGCTATATTCAAGCATATTTATTGGCGCAAACAAATTTCCGGACAATGATTCTATGAAAAAAGTTACAGCTTATTAAACGGATAGCGCTTCCATCGAAACGGGTAATATAGTTGCCCGTAAACGAGTTCTCAACTCGGTAAGTTTTTAATAAAAGCGAGATTACGGTATCGGCTCGTCGCTTTCATTTGTAGTAGGTGCGAAGAATGTCATATAAGGCGAAGCGCGCTCGGATACATTTCACGTCTCGCTTCACGCTTACCCTAAATCTGTTGTCATTTCAGCGATCCCGTGGAAATAGGGGCAGGAATCCCTCGGATAGTCGCGAGATATTCGGAGCTATTTCTCACACGAGCACCCCCCCTCCAGCCCCCCACAAAGGCGATTTCACCGTTTAAATATTTCAGCATGTAAAAAGTGAAGTCGTGTAATCTTGTTACCTTGTCCCGAGTTCTTAGTGATTTTTCCCGCCAAATTGTCCGTAATTTTTTGAAATAGGTGAGGTTTTTGGTTTTGTTGGTGTAAAAAGTACCAAAAACTATAACTCTCTTTTCCACTGTTCAAAAGAAAAACTTGATTTCAATTTTCGCACAACGTACGTAAACGAACTCCGGTGTCCGTCCGCTTACTAATCACAATCAGCCGGACTGGCGACTACAGCTCTGCATGAAGCTCTGGTGCCGTGGACAGTCTTGGCGCCGCAATCATTTCGAGTCAGTTATACATAATACCATAATTTAATTTAATTTAATGTGTCAATTAACATTATTTTATTACATTGTATGAATCAGATTAAACGAGAAGAAAATAATCGAAATCCAAGTAATTTGAGCTTAACCACATACCCGTATTTATCATAATATCAATTTGAACACAATCGGGCCAAGACAGACACAGCTTTTATCTTAATAATATTTTTTAACTAGGGTTATCAACTATCGTTATTCCCTCGGGAACATATTATATTCCGGGTATAAGTTATCTTCATTACAAAATTCGTCCAAATTCGTTCAACCGTTGCAGCATGAAGAAGTAACAAACTAGCGCAAAAACTTTCACATTTATAATATTAGTAGGATTTCAAGTGTCAATAGATTGTTTACACGTTTACAAATTAAATTTTGTGAATGAAAACTGTAGACTGACGTAACTTACTTCATGGACAGGCCTTTGCGCCCGCGGCGCGCCTCCGCCGGTCCACACAGCCGTGGCCGCTATCGCATACATCGCTCGTTCGATTAACAAAGAGCTTAACTCGGCTCCGCGCCATTTGTGTTTTCCCGTGCAGACAAATCGGCAACAATAAAACGTGGACCTCCTCACAATGCCCGCACGCATGGCCCGCTTTTAATTTACCGAACGTATATCGAGCCGGGCTTCCGGGACTTAAAAACACTCCCGGGGAAATCCCGCGGCTCCAGCCTCCATTTAAGGCGCTTGTCGGGCCAAAGCCTCTGTTTGCCGCGTGTGCTCGCACGGCAAACCGATCGCGAGCTGCGAAAACAGTCCGCAATTACAGCGCCATCGATTACCTACTCAAATCTCAACGGGTTTTAAGATGATACCGGTAAAGAGAGTAAAAAGTAATTAGAGGAGCGTGGGCTCTCAGGCGTACGATGTTTTGTTGATAATTCAATAATCCTCCCTCGGGCGGATCTCTTCACGACGCCTCTTGTCGCCCTTCCCCCCGCCCCTCGCTTCCCTCCGACTCTGATACCATTCTTATATAATCAGTTAACGTATTTCCAGATAACTGAAGCATTTTTTTTTTATATCTGACACAATATTTAAGAACGACGAAGTCGGAAAAAGTTATATCAAGTCCCAAATATTGCCCCGATACAAATAAAGTTAAATTGGCAAAGTTGTTGGAGGGTTAGGTAGGAGCTACAGGTGACGTTCAATACGAATCTCGCAAATGAATTTGTAAAAAGAAATTAGTTTGGAATATGATCGTTAAGGGGACGTTAGCGCGGCGCGGCAACTTCCCGGCGTCGTTTGCCGCGGGTTTGTTTTATTCAGCGGTTATTTTCCTTTATAAACGCGTCGCGGAGTCGAGTAATAACGTTACCAATTTGTTGGGTGATGTAAGTGAAAAATACTGTAGTTAGTGAGGCAGGTGCGGCGCGATGTGGGGAAATGGGACTATTAATTAAATTAGCACTTAAATGTATGCTTACATTTACTGCGGCGCGCCGCGGCGGGGCCGGCCCCGCGAGCACTTTATTAAAACTATTTGTCTTTTTAGATCGTAGGAGGACTTATGCGCTTACGCTTGTAGGGCAAGTTAAACTTATTGGTTCAATTTTACATCCTTATTAGAAGAGTAACAGCATGTTCAGGTGTAGTGCATAAATTTACGACATCCTATTTTTGTCAAATAAGTTGGTCATCTTGTTTTCTCAATTAACTTATTGGGCAAGTCCTAAATCCGACCGAGAAAGCAAGATAAATACGTTTTTCCCGAAAAACTACGACGTCGTATAATTTACTAAATCTGTATTACACAGCTTCTTACCTTTTCTTGTTTATTTTTCATCGATATTATTACGTGACTATTGTCAACGAATGATGAGATGAGCATGCTATTGAATAAATTAATCAAAACTAAAAAGGTATTTATAAATTAGGTAATATATACACATGCATATCTTCACGCCTGTCTCCCAATGGGATAGAAAGAAACTCTGGAACGCAAGGTGGACCTGTCTAAACATACAACTTTCACTCCCTCATTCATCAGCCTCTTCATGCACGTACGTCGGTTTCGGGTGCTTTTGATTTGGCCCTTATTGAGTACATCGCGGATCTGATCACTGTATGTGCTAGCTGTATGAGGTCGTAGGGGGAATTAGGTAATATACGATGCAAAATTTCCTTTCGCAGTGCCTGACAAGTGATGATCACTTATACTGACGCAAAAGGTAGCCACCATCACAAATACCATTTTTTTTTTACTTGAATACTTTTTTATAAATCTAAATTTTTATATATCAAATTAAGTTAATTCTCTCCTGTATCAGGAATCCCGCGGTCCTCCCACACGCTCTCATAACTCTCGGCTTAATCCACTTAGCCCCGGCTTCGATTCGACCGCTCCCAACATATATCATATGCTATCGGCCATTCATCAGTTCATTGTAGTTTACACCTTACTCGGTGGGCATTGAACTCTAATTCCTTTCCATCGCCTGAATAAGGCCAGTACTCACTAACTAATGTGTTAATGGCGGTCTCAGCCGTTCGAGTCATTAGTCGATTGCGGTTGTAAATAAATTAAGGTGAATTGTAGTTTTTGTACAGTTATTAAACAAAATGATCGTGTTTAGTGGTGAATTAAAATTGAACATGATTTTTTGATAATTTCGCTAGAAAATAGCCAAACATTGTGAGTGTATTGACCAGGAAATATAAACTTCACTAAAACAATAGTATGCAATGCAACGGCAGTTTCGCGTATTTACTATTTTTTATTATATTGACCGTGTTTTTCATTCTTTTTATTCTTGTACAATAAAGAGTATATATACATACATACATACAATAAAATGGCGTTTATTCTACTTTGGTTTAGCCCATCTAGCTTTGATATCGTACTTAATCACACTGTTGACGTTGTGACAGCTCCCTGTCCTAACCCACGGCGTTTAGACTGCTTTTTTGGGAAAATAAACAATAAACTTTTTTTCCATAAATTTAATTTGAGATTAATTATCCTTAAGTAAATAAATACATTTATATTGTAAAATGAATTAAAAAACAAGAAATATATGCACTATACACAGTATACAATAATATTTAGAATCCTAAATCTTAGTTTTATTTTCGGGGAAGATAGGAAATCATAGATTTTTTCAGTTTTTTTAAATGAGGGTAGAAAGTGGTGGCACAAATTTGTGCCCAAAGGAGACGACATCAATATAATATTTTGTATAAGAACTACCATAACGTCATCAATATAATAACAATATCGATGCAAGATAGCTGAACCAGATCAATTCTGACCCTGACCTTTACTCAGAACTTTTCGCGCTGGAGGGTCACTGGTTACTGGTCTTTGAATGTAGTAGGTCAATAAAATAATAATAATGCGTTTGGGTCAGTTTGAATGGCTTCTAGTCACTTTAGGTATCCCTATTGAGGCGTATTATTTATGACTCAGCTGGTTTTACTGTCAAGTAAATAAGCAGCAGCTATCATAACGGTAACAATACCATACCAATAGGGGTAATAGGGGCAAAAGTAACAAACATTTTTTTCAGTATTCGAGTCTAGTGGCAATTACTCATTTATGAACACGAGACAGTTTCAATTACACAACATTATTATTCTTTCTACTTTGCGAGTAAACAATATACGTTACGGTACCATAAGCCGCTCAATATTGAAGCAACGAAACCATTGGGCACTCAGGGCAGGCTTAAAGTAAAACAAGTGCAGTTGCTACAGGGGCTTAACGAGTGGGGACCTATTTTCCGGCTCAATCATCCACTCGAGACGCTGTCTGCCGATTGCTCTCGATGGAATCGACCACCGTAATAGATTGCTCGAAAGAATCCTCAAATTGCAACTTAATGTCGATTTTCATTTATTGAATAGCTCTAAAAGTTAATGTTTTATAAACATATACTCGTAGCTGTAAATATATATTCTTGTAAATTTTTGTTCTTTATCAAAAAGTTTTGAGAGCTTGGCGCTACGACGTAATACATGAAGTGCTACGCGTCGTAGCAAGATCTGGGCCTCCTATAATGTTCAACACGGTAAAAACTTTTTGCTTGACGTGTTATGGTATTGGTTACGATAGCTCTTATCTACTTGACAGTAATAGAGCCCGTGTTAACAAAAAAAGGAATAACACGTCAAAGGCAATATGGTAGAATAGAATAGAAGCGCAGTAGGATTTGAAAACATGTTTAGTTACTCATTTATAACACAAAAAAAGGTAACAATGCTGAAACAGCTGAATTAAATAAAACCTATGCAAAATTAGACGGTTTTTCAACAGGATATTAAACCTCAGTTGGCTTAAGATTTAATGTTCAACTCATGATATTTTAATGGCGTTTCATGCGTCATGATCACGGGTAGGCTAAGGAAACCGGTGGATGTTTACGGCCAATGTAATTAACCGCAAATCGTTAAAAAGTCTCGTGCAAAAATTACTAATATAAGATTAAATAAGGCTTTTAGAAATAATTCATATTAAAAAGTTTATAAAGAGAATGAAGTTCGTTGTTCCAAAATAAATGTAGAATCGATGTTTAAATCCCTATCAAACAAACTCAGGAGCGCTCGGTGAACCAGCGAAACTGTGAATCCGATATTGAACAAATATTTGTAAACCAGTTTTTTTGCGGAAACCGTTGAGGTCCCTTTGTATGCGGTTCAATATTAACACAACACTAAAATATTGAAAACATTCACGCACTTCAAAAAACTGCGCTAACCATAAATATTTTCAGTTAGGTGATAGAAACAGTAATGGAGAAAGACCAATGATGGACACTTGATTCTTATTTTACAGAAGATGAGGGTTATTGGTTGTTTTGCAACATTCAAATGATCGTACGGTCATACCGTACAATCTTTGAATTAAGAGTTAAGTATTCATTATTGGGTGTCTTCAGCTAAGTGTCCAAAATTGGTGCCATCATTTTAGTATGATCGCCAACTAAATTACTTATTACCCCAGACAAAGTATCTATACCGTCAAATACAGACACAAAATGTATGGAATGTAGACTAATTAACTCACTGACAGTTATCCTCGGCACGAAGATCCGTCAATGTGTATCGCCAGCTAGGGTGTTCAAAAGGATAAATTATTAAAAAAAAACTTATTATATTTCCGAGTTTTCACGATATATCGAAGCGTGATAAATGTTAATGTGTTGACGGGTACAGGGGGGAGGGCGATGGTAACAGAAGCCTCACGGAACATTTTAATTCTGTCACGGATCACTTCTGAAATATGATTACCGATAAGTTAACAAAAAGGCGGAAGCAAGTTATTTAATAAAACAGGTATTTTCGTTGAGCAGGCCTAGACATATCGACAAACAACGTGTTAGGTTTTCTTAGAACGATTTCGTGACGTTATCAAATGTCGTAGGCTTAACTCGGCGCCGGCGCCACATAGGTGTGGATTTATACGTCGACAGAGCTTAACATTAAATCTTGTTCCTGTAGCCTCTAAATTTACAAATATATACCAATAACTCAAATTAGCATTACAAAAGTTATTGTTTTACCTGCTCCTCGGATTCCTTGTTCAGTTGTTAAGAAGCATCGAGTTTCCCGTTTCCCCTATTGATTACCCAAAAGGCGGAAAATAAAATCTGCCTGTAGTGTCTTGAAACACAATACCGGCGAGACCGTGCTTATTTATTGTTAGGGGTACCACCACTTAAATGAATTGAATTAAAATGTGTTTTACTGTAGCTTCATATATTTTGTGGAAATAATGTCGATTGCCCACCCTTGTCTTAGGTAAAATAAGTGACAGCTAATTTTTAAATTGGCTTTTAAAGGCAACTGTATTCCGTGGCCATATTATGTTATTTGAATATAGGTAGGTACATTTCGAGATAACTGGCCCACGATAAAAATATTTCACTGTCCCTATTTTTAAAAGAAACCAGCCAACCAAGTAAACAAGTTCTGGCGTCGATTCTAAATCCCTATGTTCGCTCACTTCGTAACCGCGGCGTATTCGGCCAACTTCGCCGCAATCTTGATCGAATAAAGCAGTTTACAAGCCGCGCCGAACACCCGCCACCCTTTATTATCTATTTATGAAGAAATTTAAATGAACAGAATTGCCTCCTGAGACTGCGCATAGATTCGTTTAGGGACGTTCGAGGAAATGAACGTTTAGTTTTAACGTAGTTCGCTGAAGCTCGCGAACTGGTATTTGCTTCTGTTTTTGGTTTTTATCTACATAGAGTATTTTGCGTTGAAGAAAATACGCGCTCTATACTTTCGGGACTCTTTTTTTAGCTATAAGATAAAATCGATAAGCCTACAAATGGGTTTGGTTGTCAAATGCCGAAAATATGGGTCCCTGCGGGTTTGTTTTTGGTATATGTAGTGTAGGTCTACAATTTTGGAATCGAGTGGAAGCGAGAGCACACGTCAAATAACTATGCTCTTATATATTTTTGATGTCTGTGAAATATTTCATCTGGTTAAATATCAACAACAACAACAAGGTCAAATAAAATATATTTGTTGTACAAAACATGTTTTTGATGACGTACCTACCTGACATGATGAAAGACTTATAGAGGTAGTACTCGTATAGTTGAAAATTCCAGAAATTTTTCATTTAAATACAAATCGCATTCAGTTCTATTAAATACCAAAGTTCAGAAATAAGAAACTATGTAACACCCATAACTCATGTAAGAAATATTTGTAAAAAAAAATGTGTAAAAACAAAGGCGATAAGTCTGAGAGCACCCAGTTTTCGCCTACAAACTGACTCTGCAGTTTGGCGAAGAATTACAATGTACCATGCCTGTTTTCTTTGAATAAATGATTTATTATTATTATTATTATTATTAACCAAAAAACTTTTTATCTGAACTCTCGTTTCGCACTCCCGAGATCCAATATAAAATATAATATTGTGCTTTAAAGAAATATTTCATAGTTGCCCATGTGAGGGCTGCATGTTCATAATAATAGGGACGACACAGGGGAGGGAGGATTTATTCGGTTTTTATTACTATTTTACGGGGCGGCTACACCCCGCTAACAGAGTGTTATGTTACGACCGCGGATCTGATACTCCGTATACTGGCGAATTTTTATTATTATTTGTCAGAGAAAGTGACAAATTCAGGTATGAAAAATGAGAAGAACAGATTTGGAACAGGTTTAGGGGAGAATGAAATATAGAAGTGATGTTTGAAGACGAAAAATTATTCGAACGAAATAGTGTATCTACTACGGAACTTAAATTTTGTCAAATAACTATCTAGTGACGGAGTGGAGAGACTTTATTACGTTACCAAAACACAGTTACCTCGCTTACATTCGCAAAAAAAATAAAAGTATACGGGTGTTAATGACGCATGCAAACCCGTTCATCTTACAAATTAACTGATGTTAGTGAGGTTTTAAACATCATGTTTAAAGTTGTATCAATTATTTTTACCTTAAAGTCAAAATATGAGTAAGTAGGTATAGTCAGGGTAATAAAAGGTTCGTCACTTTTGGACCATAAAAGCGTTGAAATAGAGTCGAAAAGAGACGAACCTTTTCTTACCTTGACTATACATACCTTCCTCGGTTAAAACTTATGTATTTTGGAATTTACAGATAGCTTATTTACAATGAATTCCATTAAACTTCAAATGCGCAGGCTTCAGTTTGACTTGTATCAGAACTGTAAAGCGTGCGATAGATAACAGCCAGTTCCCGGCTGCTGCGGCGCTGCGTCGCGGAAAGTAATAGGGCTCAATGGCCGGAACGCGCGAGTGTTTGCATTCGATAAGATTGCCGAAGGGTTCGCACGTCAACGCTATTGTTTCTCGCTGATTTTTCATCTCCACCTAATCTAGAGGGTGCGCTCGAGCTTTAGTGGAGCGGAAGACTAAATAAATATCTTCAAATGTAAGAGGTTTTCAAATGCGTTAAAAATAAATTTTATATTAGTTTGAAATGTCTGGTGGTTTAATGTTTCTTCTGAGTTTCTAGATATACTTAATGGCTTGCGAAAAATACCAATATTCAATAAAAAGTTATGATGTTCGGAAACTGATTGCTCCTTAAATCGGTGAATAAAAGCAAAAGATAATTACTTAGGATAAAGAATGTTCTCTTCTTTTTGTTGAAATTAATATAACTCAAATATTACTCTGCGTTATTAATGCAAAGGGCTGCGACCGGCCAAAGGACATCGCACTCCACAAAAAGACCAAAACCGAAACACAATTTAAAAGAGAATTCTTAAAGAGCGAAGATGCGCTCTGCGGCAAAAAGATAATTTGCTCCGTCTCTGCCCGGGGCCCGCGTTTGTCTTTGCTATTGTGAACTTTTATTTCGCTTACTTTTATGAATTATTTTCAGTTGTTTTTATCACCGGTAAATTCAAATGGAAGCTTCGGGCTAAGTTCTTTTATGTCCCGACCGCAGCGTTCGGTTTTTGTTTAAAGAGAGACCCTTTTATACCGAAATTGCGTCGATGCGGTTCGGCTGCGGCCTTGGCGCTTCGATCTCCGCCCGAACACAGACGAGTGTAGCAATTAATGCGTGTCACAGCATCAAAGTGCAAATTACTTATTCGTTTGAGCGATCCGGCGTCTTGTTAGCGGGCTTGTCTTGCTATTACGCCTTGTCTAGCTCTTAAATTAGGCGATACCCGCGTAATTAGCGGGTTCACGGAATTCACACACAGTTAATTGGTTTGACGTTACGTTGACGTTAGAACGCGAAATCCAGTAATTGCATATTCGGAGACTGTTTTCAATGCTAAACTAGCAATTGATATGTTAGTGGGTATTGTCCCGAGGCATCAACCCCACATCCTTTGATTTTGTGAATGGCTGCCATTATGCAAAGGATAATGTTCTAATGAAAGTCGGCTCCAAGAGGCGACGGCGAGGCAGCAAATAACGCCGACTGCGTTGACAACTGCAAACGCGTATTTGAATAAAGAAAGGCGCAACGGGGAAAAAGAATGGAAGAAACATTACTGAGCTTAAAAATTTACACGCATAGTGAGCGCGCGCCCGCCCGAGAGGAATGCCTTTCAGCGGCGGACAAACAGACACGCAGGAGCTACGAAACGGCGGCAAACGAAGTCTCGGCAGTCTCAAATCCAACAAACGTAAAAGAGATTACCCACGCTCCAACTGCTCTCAACTTGTATAAACAAAAAAGCTCAATTCGTCCGCTTTAAAACAGGACGAAATTGCCATAGAGCGAGCAAAGACGGTCGAGGAATATTAAAAACGCTTTTAAAAAGACAACAGAGAGCGGGTGCAAGTTATTTGAATTTTCATCGTGACAAGTGACGCGGCGCGGGACAAAACGGACCCAGGTTTCGTGAGATGCAATACTAGAATCGAGTGCGGGATTCCGCATTGGTCCCACGTTTGCATGGTTTATTGACTCATTCTCACACAAAATCAAACTTTAAGCAGATAAGTGTAAAATTCATCATTACAAAAAAACCAAAGCATTCTTATTATATTAATGCGAAAACATTTCGTCGGTCTTAGGCAGAATTCGAACCTACATCTCCTCTGACAATCCGGGCCAATGCAGGCGCATTACCAATTATGCCACCAAGACCCTACTTAAGATCCACGAAATTAGTGATCGCTTACTTTTTCATACTCGGAGGGTATGCTGACGCCATCTATCGTTGTTTTTTATGAACAAACGACACCCATGTTTTCAAGTTCGTTGAAATTAGCATGAGTACAATATGCCATCTTATTCTAAACATTTTTTAATTTTAATAGAAACGTCTGTACGTAATGTTTTCGCTTTAATGTAATTTGAAGTACGTACAGACGTTTTTGTTAAAATTAAAAAATGTTCAAAGCATTCTTTTAACATCGTGTCATCAAGCCTTTTACAAATTATTTCATCAATTTTACTTCCAAGATATAAGTCTCAAAATCAGACCGCAGCAGGTAAATAAAAGTATTCGCATTTAAGGCATAACTCTCTACCTCGACTCATTACCATCCGCAATACGTAGCCGTAACCGAGACACGGGAAGTATTTTTGTGTTAAACGCCCCTCGGTGATTATACACAAATTGAAACAAATTGAATTTTAAACCAGCGCCTTCTGAACCCGCAGAGCGGGGTGCGTGGAGGGACGGCAAGATGGAAACAAAGGGTACAGTGTATTGTGTAGGTACTAGGCCAATACCTTCCCTCTTCATGTTACTGTTTGACTTCTCAAGACTTCAAAAAAACTATGAGCTAAATTAACACCTGACCTTGCTAACCCCTTAGTAGCTAATAACTAATAAATAACCGAAATGTTTGACCCAATTTTTTTGGTTATAATTAAGACAAATGCGCAAAAGTTATTCTTTCCCGGGCTTGCAACATAATGGCGGTGATGATTTCTTTCTGAGGCTTCATATTTAACCCGCCCCATCTCTCGCTATGGCATTTACATTTATCTACCTACATGAACCATTGATCGTTATTTACTAACACTATGAGAGTAAAAGTTCAATTTTCCGTATCATGACTTATCATTGAACTTTTCAGCAGACCACAGAGGGCTACACACAATAATGAAGGCAGTTAAAACTTTTTTCCCAGAACTTCTTTGAGTTACCGATCTTAGAGACAAACTTGATTAAATATATCAAATAACCTGGCTCGGCTAAGCAACTGATCTGTTTTAAAAGACATCCAATCGTGTATTATGTTCTAAAGTCCCCTTAAACGTGACACGAGTGCAAGGGTTCACGTGTAAATCATGGATGGATAACATCGCGGTTTGAGCATCGGAGACGTGTACACGCGACCTTTTAGAGTCGGGCAAACCTAAACGCGACACCTAGCCGGACCTGAGTGTAAATTAGTGGGGATAGCTCAACGGCGGCCGACCGCGATTCTATTGCATTAGTGCGGGAAGCCAGCCTTTATTGCTCAATTTGACTTTATTTAACGCAATTCGCAGGCGGTCGGGGGACCGTCCCCCTCCGCCCCAGCCGTCTCGGCGGCTGACGGCGAACAGATGAGGTCCCACTCCAATCCACTTACCACGCGGCAAGCCAGTAGGTGATCGCAATCTCCGACTAACTCTCGGAGCGGTTTTGCACGCGTCCTAACGCACTATAATAGCAATTCCCACACATCCACTGTTTGCGAAATTGCTAAGCGAAGTCCTGCAAGTTATGAAGTGCTGACCAAAGTTCCAGAGCAACCCCGAAGTGAATCCCAGGCTACTTAGACTAATTCTACGAAACAGCTAACTTATATTCCTGACACAATTTACTCCTACAGTCGTATGTCCGCGTGAGAGCTCCCCGAGATTACGCGCACCTGCATTCAAAGTTGAGGCTCCAACTTCTTGACTATCCAAATTTAATTAGAGGCGCCGCCGAGGCCCGCTCGGAAAACACGCCCCGCTATGTTTATTTTGGTTAATTCATGAACAAGTTTGCACTACAAAGTAATCTTCTTAACCACAATGTTTATTATCCGGTTGAGATACGGCATCGAGTCGGCCGTAAGCCGCAGCTTACGGCGGGCACGGGGCGCGGTGTCATTTTCACGCGGCATATTGCCGCGGCGACGGCACATAATTGAATCATAAAATTGTTGCGAATTTCGGCAGCGAGCTCTTTGATTCGCTGCGTTTGACGGTAGTGCCATTACGCTTTTATAGGTACTACATAGGTAGGTATAGTCGAAAATACAGAAAGGTTTAAATTTAGTTTTTTACATTAAATATATTATTTAAAGGTTTTACATCAGCTACCGATGTACTATTTCAATGAGCTATTTAGTCATAAATAAAGTTTTTTGCCCATACCTACTTAGATATGTGATATTTTGGAATTTGGGCAGGATCTTATTCTCGTGCGTAATCACGGTAAGGAGGCGTCTGACAGGAATTTTATTAAGCTTTACGTGTCATGTATTGTAAAGCGAGGCGAGCCGATCCGCGCGACCTTTATGCGTAATTCACGAGTTGGCAAATTATACCTCTCTACCTTAATTTTACGCCACTGAATACTAAAGGCAAATTTCCATCAACCGGGTTCTGTTTACAGCGCACTTCTTTTTCATCAAACGAGATTTATTTTCTTCAAAAATATGTAAAGTTGACGGGGCGAAGACGGCGGCGCAGATAGCGGAGGGGGCTGCTAAAATTAAAATGATATCTCAGTATTCGAGTCACGCGAAACATTAAGTTCGCCCCGCAATAAACCGCGCCTTAAGCTCCAGTCAGAATTAAAATTTGCCGGCTGATCTCTCCGGAGTGACGTTTACTGATGGATTACGGAATTAGGTGTTTTGTTAATTTCAGCCGAAGACGACAACGACGCCGAGTCCCTTCCAATTACTCTCCCCCCCCCCCCGCGCGCTGCGCAAACAGGCGCTTACAACTCTTGTTTCATTGACTTTGATACGTGTTACATATTAGCGAAACAAATTAGTTTCAGAACCCAATACGGTAGCATTAAAATTAAATTAATTTCGAATCTTTACGCGGCATGTACACACGCGCCTCGCCCGTCAAACTTATGTAATTTTAAACATTAACAAAACGTATTGGATATGAGGTTATATTATAGTCCCGTTGTTACACCGATAGGTATTCCGCGCTCGCAACAGATTGGACGTCATAACTAAGTACGTCGTAAAAGCGCACGACCTGGCGAGGTACAATAATGAATATAAAATGCAGTAAACGAGTTAGTGGAAGGAGAGGGGTTTTTAAAATCATTTGTGAGTAACGGGCACTTGGTATGCAGGGCGGATCGCGGGGGTCGCGGGGCGGCTACGCATATATTTTAAATTTATTACAAGTAACCTCGATGCCTGGTGAAAATGCAGCGCCTTGCACAATATGCACGCACGTGCTCGCTCGAGCTCGATGGGACGAGATGAGACGATAATGATGTTCTAGACGTCGTCTAGTTTCATGAGAACATTCCCTCATGTACTTGGTATCTGTTTCTTTTCCTTCTAAAGTTGTTCCATTCTTCGATAGTGAGTCACGCCACTAAAAAGTTTTACATAAAATACTCTAACTATTACTAAAAATTAAATATCCGTTGGTTGAAGAAAGACGATCAGAAACGTACTAAATGATAATCATTAAATATTCATAAACACTGTAATATTACTACCAATGGGAATATCGAAATAATGGAAGAAAAATCTGATCCATCCGCAAATATCAGGGAATATCCGAAGATATCATAAGCAATGTTGATAGAATCAATCATCCGATAATGAGACAATCAAACAATGGCCCTCAATAATATCATAATATCGCGGCGCGTGTTGGCACAAGAAATTCGCCCGGCGATATCGGGGGAATCCCTTTGAGGGAATCGCCAATTTCACCGTAAATCGATGGGGATAATTATGTTTGAAGTTAGTTATTAGGCAGAGTCAATATGGGAGATTTTCTGCCGCGTCGACTTAGGGCGAACGATTTCGACAACCTTTTCTTAGTAATAGCACTCAACTCTTTATTGTAGGTACATCTAGCCATGATGTAACTTAATTTCTCGGGGTGTTACTAGTCGAATTTTAATTGCTAAATATTTGTCTGCATTCAATATTGGTCAAAGTGATATAATATACTATACTGAGATGTCTCGTCAATTACATGTGGTTGATGAGATGGTCATGGTTCTAGTTACAGTCAATGTCTAATTTAAGCCCTGGTTGCTTACAATCAAAACAAGATGAGCTAACTACGAAAACACTTTTATTCAGCCCATCTTGCTTCTACATGGTAATGATATTTGCAACGTCCTGATAACTTCTATTCACCTTACAGTAAACTAGAATGTCGACAGTATTATCAACATATAAGACCAGAATAGGCTTAAAAAATTGAAAAAGAGCCTCTGATTTAATACTAATGCACCTTTTTTTAAACGCATGCACAATGGACATGGCGAGATGACGTCGTCGACACGTTGAGTGGCGGAAGCATGCAGTAAATATGAACAAATGACGGAATGAGGGGCGGCTTTCGCCCAGCAGTGGAATCTAATACAGGCTAAAAATAATACAATACATGTTACGCATATAAAGTCTCATAGCTGTTATTCTAATTAAATATAAAATGGCTGTTGACATCAGAATTTAACCTGGTTTACTTTTCGTAGAAATTTACCTCCATTAAAAATACGTGAATTAAGTGAGACCGCCTACGCCGCGGGACTAATCATTATGAAGTTTACTTACACATGTAAATATAATTTACACGTAATATTATTAAAAGGTGTAAGCCGATAGACGGAGACCTTAGGAATGGGTTTAATTTGTTGATAGCTAATTTGCGTGTCTCCCTCGGGTGTATTTCGGAGCGAATCAGCACTAGTGTAATTAAGGAATTCATTTAAAGTTATCGCCGTTATTTGTGAGCCCGGCTCTGCTCACTTTGATCTCGACAAGCAATCGCATATGAATTTCTGCCACACTTCAAATAAGGGATTTTCTTTTTGCGTTGTTTTCTTATACTTAGTGTTTATTCGTATTGTTACTTTTTACCAACAACGTTTTATAGTGCCTACCATATATAGTTGAGATTATGTAAAAGTTGAAAACAAAATGAACAGCCAATTTCCAACAATTTCCAACATTTTGTAAGTCCAGCATTTAGATTAGTCAAATTCTTAACATCAGCAAGTATCCAAAGCGAAGTCTAGTAGAAGTTTGAAAACAAGCATAGCTGCACTAAAACAAAGGTGGTCCTCGATGCATTTTTGAGATTTCCTTGAGTCGTTCCTCGCTCAGGGCTGCCTCTCGCTTCATTAGCATATTAATTACCTGTCGCGCCAGACGCAGCCCTGGCACCTGCGCCGGCCCTTTGCCCCAAGACCCGCTTGTTTGACAATTATGCATATTTCTGTTTAAACTCGACCAACTTGCGAATTTGGCTGCAAAAATTAGAATTCCATGAACATTCATTACAAAGTTTATGAGCTCCTTGAGGAAAAATCACATTTCTGCGCACCCAATACAAACAACACAAGGATAAGTTCTCTGAGTTTTAATTCAAGTGACTCCGTTTTAATAATGGTTAATTATACGCGCAAAGGTATTAGTTATTTCATCAAGTGCCACTCTCGTTAAGCCCTTTAGTTTCCTACTTAGGTACCTAACTTTTTTACAATCCTACTCGTATAATTAATTGAAACATCCACGCTATTTCTACAGGAGGCATATCTGGTGAAGCTTCATTCATAGTACACTCAAAGTTTGAAAGCTGTTGAAAACATCTTGTAAAGTAAATCGATACTCATCCATCTGCACAGGTATGCGGGAAGCCATAACAAGTAGCCTGATCGGGCTGATTTATTAAAGTTTGCCATAGTCGAGTCTCAAGACTTCTTTGTTCCCGTCGAGATTGGCAGTTCGATTATCCGCGGCTCTCGCAAAAAGGCATGTAAAAATTAGTCTGTAATGTCCCAGACTGCTTAAGCACACCGCGGGGAACGCCTGCGCTCGGAAAATTAAAACGTCTGAAATGAGAACCGACTGCGCCTCAAAGAAATATCCCTCGTTTATTAACATACTTGTAACTAGATCACATCCGAGCCTTTACAGCGTCCGTAAACTGTGTTTAGGAGACGTTATTAAGCCTCTAGGGTCAGTAAATATTGCTGATGTTATTAATATAAACAAAGCAGCAGTTCTGAATAAAACAAAAATGTGACTGGGAACTGAACCCGAGGCAGTTTATAGAGCACGTGTCGGCGCCGAGTCAATCACGCCCGCTTTATTATTTTTAAGTCCTTTTAAGTGCGCGCTTCAAACTTTCCCGGTCCCAGTTGCGGTTGAAAGTTAATTTCTTTTCGTGTATTTTAAAATTAATTTAGCTTTGTAGACCGCTCGCCTCGGGACGCATTGTGAACGATTTTAAAAGGTTTCTGTTGCGTACAATGGCGCATAAAAACCAGGAAAATACTAAGTAATGCCTTTGAACAAATGGGTGAGCACGCACGACCCAAATGCGCTGTTTGGTTCCGGGTCACATTTATCCAAACGATATTTCTACGGTTTAATTCAAAGGGAAAAGGTGCAATCCATCTTTTTTACTAATATATATAATCTTATAAGCGTATGCTTGATACAAAAATCGCCATTTTAATAATAAAACTAGACTAGGATAACAATCATAACAGCGTGTTACTAAAATAACCGATAAAAGTATTCATAATGGCTAGCGAATAGTTTTATGGCCACTGAATACGCGCTCCAACTGCAATATTTTGCGAGCACAATAAAATCAATGGATAACGCACGTTAGTCGCACGCCGCGTACAATGCGATGCATTCGGAGCCGCAACATGCATAGGTTAAAAGCTGATAGAGCGGGGCGCCATTTCAATATCGAATTACACAATTTAATATTTTTAATTTGGTTTCGAAACCATATAGAACAATCTATTACCCGCAACAAAATTACCAAGAAGTGGCGTCTGACCACCTACCTAAATATTGTCATACACGTAACCATCGAAACGATGATCGCTTAAAAGTGACTTGAACTTCATGAAATAATATTTTAAAATCTATCTATGGTAGACAACACTCAATGTCTACGAGCTTTGGAGTCCAATTTCTATCAGGTGTCCCGAGAGCCTTTTTGCCTTTTTCGAGCGATGAAAAAAGGGAAAATTACTATTATAGAAATATAAATAGAAATAATTTATTCAACGCATACACACATTTGAAAAAAACAGATGACAAGCAGAACAAAACATTTACCCCTTATCTGTCATTGTGACATTTGAATTTGACAGATAAGGGCAAAACATTGTATAGCTATACCACCGTTACTCAACGTTTATTAGTAAGGGGGTTAACATGGCGTTGAAAAGGGCCCCTCTCAGCTTTGTGCCGCAGCAAGCCGCGGCGCTGGTTTTCAGAGGGACCCCGACTTAAAAACTAACTAAAATATCTTAAACAAAAAGAGATGACGATTGACGACACAAACATCAGTGACATCGATATTACTAAATGACACTTTAGCCGTAATGTTACAGTTTCTTCATTTTATTCCTTTATAAGGTTTTTTTTATAAAACCACCCATTTATTGTAGATAATTCAATAGAAACGCCAACTTTGCAAAATAGAGCTCAGTACGGAAACTAAGCACTGGCGTTCAGTTCCCGCGGCCTCCGGGTTCCACAGGTGGCTGCCAGACGCCCGCTACCTAATTGTCGTTCATATTTATGAGACAGGCTTTTTGCTGCAGCCACTGCACTCGGATTTAAATCGTTTTACATCCAAGCTCAACTAAATGCGAGTTTAACTTTTCAACGTTTTATTCAGAACGTTTCGTTTGCACGGACAAATGTTTAGTAAGGAGCTACAGTCAGTGAGCACTTAGAAGATGCTTCGGGTTTGTACTTCTCTCTCACTCGCTCTTAATAAGAGCGTATGAGAGCGAGCGAGAGACAAGTACAAACCCGAAGCATCTTCTAAGTGCTATCGCACTGTAGTTCGTTTTTGCAGTGCGCGTCATTTGACAGCCATTTAATTAGGTATAATATAAAGTGCCAGTAACATTTTTAAGGGAATCGAGTAAACTATTTATCACTAGAGGACGCCCGCGACTTCGTACGCGTAGAATTAGTCTCCAGCTACTCCCCCCATTTCTTCCTGTTGGGGGTCGATTTTCGGAAAATCCTTTCTTAGTGCTCACTTACATCATGAAAGGAACCCCTGTATCAAATTTCAAGTTTCTAGGTACAGTCAGCAGCAGAAGTAGCTACGCAACCGAAGAGGTCAAAATGATCTGCATTCGACTCTAATAGTCAAGAGAATACGTCGTGTCTAGATCATTTTGAGCATGTTATTCTGCTTAGCTACTTTTGATGCTGACTGTACAGTAGTTTCGGCTGTGTGTTGATATATATTATAAGTCAGTCAGGTTTGCCTTTTATATATATAGATAACAGGTTAACTGGTAGATAATGCTTTTAAACTTAATTATAGTCCGCCATTTGTATTTGTATTTAATTGTATTGTGCACAGAGGTTTAAGAAATGAATCTACCTATACTATAGTGTGTTGGTTGGTGGGGGAAATCTTGGAACAGATGAACCGATTTAAAAAATGTTTCACTAACAGGACGCTAGAAATATTATATTACTAGCTTCTGCCCGCGACTTCGTCCGCGTAGAATTAGTGATTTTGCCATCCCACGGGAACACTGATTTATTTCGGGATTCAAGGCATTCAAGGGATTCAGGTTATATGCAGTGTATAGGGTGACGGCACCAATGATGGACACTTTCAGCTGACCGACACCAGTAATGGACACTTCACTCTTAATTCAAATTCCATACGGTCCTAAATCGATTGTTGCAAAACAAATGAATAACCCTTATCTTCTGTACAATAAGAATCAAGTGTCCATCATTGGTCCTTTCCATTACTGGTTCCGTCACCCTAAGCACTCTATTCTAAATTATATCCAACCAAATTCGTCCATCCGTTTTAGCGAAAAAGTAACAAACTCACGCACGCATAACCTTTCGTATTGATATTATATGTAGGATAGGATGTAAATAGGTACATCCAGCACACACAATCGCTCCGGCCGAAATCATAGTCGATAAAAATACCCTCGGTGCGTGAGTCCGACTCGCACTTGACCGGTTTTCAGTATTTGACGCTTGCGTATTTTACCGTTATAACGATACAATAAAAAAAATGGTTCGCAGTTTTTTTAATCTTAATTTTGTATAGAATAATACAAACTGACAATCGATCAATGAGCGCGAGCGGGCTTTGCCGCTCTTATTTACACCCCCGGCGTCCGCGACACGCTGCGAAGAACTTTGTCGCTGTATATTATACTTTCATGTATAAACGTACAATTTCACACTGAACAAATTTTACGATTTAGATGTTAATGCGTAATGTATATTATAGTAGATGTAAGTGCCCAATTAGTTTTTAATTCTAAAGTTGAATAGGTAATAAAGAAAAGTTAGGGTATTTAATTTTTTACATGTTTAATTTTCGGTACTGGGTGGTCAAAAAATAACTTAACCTTACTAAGCCTATTCGGATTCTGGATGGTCAAAAAAAAACTTTACCCTAACCTAACCAACTGTACTTACTCCCAGTACATTATAGCTATTATCATAGCTCATAGCTATTAGTTTATTTAACTTCGATACATACCTCTATCCCCCATTTCAACTACTTAGGAATTTTTATTCAAAATCGCCAAAAGTATTTTTTTAATAACACCAATTTTAACGTTTATAACTACAAAAATGACGAACTCTCATATAAAATTCTACATCCCCCTTTTATCCCGTAGGGTTAGTTCTTCCAAAATCGCTGTAAGCTATAAATTTTATTTTTATTAGTACTTATATACCAATTTTCACGTATCTAACTTCACAAAATAAATGCGTTTTTGAAGGCGGTTTTTGTTTATTTAATTTTTGACTTTTTAGAGATCATAATAAGCTTATGTTCCTAGTCCCACTTCTTAGTTGACATGAAACTTTAAGACATTTCACGATCGCCGCCAGCAACGCCGCGGAAAACTCGTAGTCATATTTAAACAATTAAATGTCCTTCGTTGTAGTCGCTCAACTATCTTAATCGAGATATCTTATCACCACCCTTGAAAAAAGTATCGTTGAGGAGTTCCGGTGGCCATCTGTGGTCTTCATCACCAGTGCCATTTCACCAAATGATACTTTCTGAATGCAAATGCTAGATTTGTTACTAAAAATACTAAAATCTCTATATGTTTGCCTACAATATTTGAAGAGTTCCCTCAATTCCTCACTGATCCCCTTAAAAATTTACCCTTTGGGGTTAATAATCTGAGCAGGATTAGTAGGATACTCATATTAGTAGGATTAGTGGATAATAGCTTCTAGTCTTCGTCCGCTTAGATTTCGATTATAGTTATTCCCTCGGGAACTTTTAAATTTTCCGGGATGAAAATTAGCCTATGTGTTATTCCAGGGTATAAGCTATCTCCATTCCAAATTTCATCCAAATCCGTCCAGCCGTTGCAGCGTGAAGAGGTAACAAACACACACACACACACACACACACACACAAACTTTCGCATTTATAATATTAGTAGGATTTGAATACAAAAAAAACATCACTGTTAACTCACCACTATTGTAAGGTGGTGAGCTAGATTCACAAATGGTCAGTTAACTGTGTTAGTTTCTACATCAGAATCCATAAATTTTATCTTTTATGAAAAATAGGAATACATTTTTGTAGCTTGTACCTAATGTAATAACATAATCATAAACCACAAGAAACCAATTTACAAAATCAGGTCTCAAGTACGAGTTCTTTGCATTTACAATAGGTAGTCGCATTTTTATTAACACGGTGTCTGAGAAGTGCCAATGCCAATTTGTACAAGAATAATGCGAAATCTTAAATCTTTAATTTAGTGATGTTACTTAAGTAGAGTAAAAAGGTAGCATTATTAAACTGTACCGAATTTTTTTTACTTTTTGTTTAATTATGTATTGCACAAAAACAAGTAATTAAATGGCGGACTTAATTACTAATGGCCTTCTCTACCCTCAACCGAATAATCAATCAGAAATCAATTAAATTACGAAAACACATACGTCAACGTTATCAATATTAATTATTCAGAAACTTCATTGTTGTGCAATCTGTCAGGATTGACTTTATATCCGACTAGTACTATATTAATAAAATAATAATGAAATATTAATTAATAATTAACATAATTATTCTATTAATTATTTATTAATAGAATAATTATGTTACTCACCTATCTTAATGTAATTGTATTGTTTATTGTGTATTGTTGAGTTGTGCAGGCTACAGGGTTACCTTCAAAGTTATTTTAAAAGCGATAACTAAATTGTAAGAGTGCTGTATACACTTGCCTCGGTATTGCACACAGGCTTGTTTTACTATAGGAATATTTTTTATATCTTAATTGTGTAAATACTATTAGTGTATCTTTTTAATAAATAAATAAATAAATCAATTGTACCGATTGAGTGCTAAATTAAAATGCTTTTGCCACAACACTTCCCCATTTTACTTAAAAACTTACAACCCAGTAAACGTTAGTTTACTACGGCTAATTAAAAGACGAATCTAATATGATATGATATTTATTAATGTTGTTACGATGGCGTTAACCAAGAGATCGATTAATAGCATAGCTTTCACGTGAATCCAAGTTGCGCAGTTAAATGAGGCAGGTACACCCAAGTGAATAAGGCTTATGAATCCGGAAATTGAACAGATTATAAACCCGTAAATAATGTTCGTAATATTGGATACATAACATCGCAAGTTCAGTTAATAATTAATTTGTATTTACATGTATGTAAGTATTTACGTTAACACTGCAACCATACACACATCTATAAATAAATATACATATATTTAAGGCAGACTAAGGATGAATCGTTGCCAAGTCAACTCAATACGAAGATAAATAATGTATGTTTTGTCTATGTCCTAGACCATTTATTCGTTAAAGATGTAGGAAAAAATTATATTCGCCATGATCATATTTTGATTATATTTCGCAACCGTCACCTCAACAAAGTTATATAGAAGCCCAAAAATCACATTGCTTGATTATATAGGTAGTTACCCCGTACTTTGCTAACTACACAACTAGTCGTGGGGAAACCTATTTGAATTTAACGCAAAAAGCAAAAATAATTTAAATGTAAACAGATTTAGTTATTTATCAATGTAACATGCAATTTAAAAAAAAACATTCCAGAAAGAAGGTTACCCTAATGTCCATACAATGTCTTAATCGTGTGAACAGGTCGGGCGGAGCGGCACGGCGGCGGTGACAAAGGGCGGCGCTTCAAAGGGATCAAAGCCGGATAACTGATAAAACCTCTGACAGGTAAGCGCCTGATACGATTGTAGGCCAGAGATCCCGCCCTCACAAATACTGAAAAGGATACATTTTGAAAGCGCATAAAGCTGTTATCCGATCGTTGGGTCTATAAGAAATCTTTGAGATGTTAGTCGGATTTCTATTTAAGTATAGCTAATGTACTTTGTTGCAAGCATTTAATTTCTGCCTTTAATACCAACAATTAGAATTTGTGTACTGAAATGTTTTAATGTAGATATGCATTCTGCATTATTATGTGCTTAATATATCTAGGTTTATTTCAATTAATAATCGAGTAAACGAAGTTGAAATAGATTCGCCTCTGTTTTCCGGTAACCAATGAAACTGAAAACATTGTAATGTAACTCCATGGACAATGAAACGCAAAATTACAACGAAAACTGACTGGGCTCCCAAAGCTACACAGATTAATTTTTCGCTAGCATATAAGATACTATGGACAGCATTAAAAAAACTGTTACAAATTTCTATTTGCCGCTGTATGAAGGCAGTCACATATTATTATTTGAACGACCACTGAATGAAGTCAGTGGATTTTTTGCCAGCATTTATATAAGACTTATTGACAGCATTAAAAAATAATCTTTTACAAATTCCTATTTGCGCGACCACTGAATGAAGTCAGTCACATACTCGTACCTCAACATCAATCAAATTTCGTACACCCGAGGGATTTTTTAGAGTAAGTACTTACCGACATATAAAAAAATAGGAGGTCAAAAAAAATTTTTTTTTTTACTCATTTCATATTCAATTAGAAAAAAACCCTCACAATCATATCACTTTTTTTCTTTTTTCCACGGTTTATATTCAATTAGAAAAAAAACCCTCACAATCGTATCAGCTGGGGTGTAAAGGGGTATACATAACCATCATTAAAATGTTGCACAAACATTTACACGAAAATGATTCCCTGAATTATTCATCTACATGTGTATCCATATTCAGACGCGGCGACCTTTGACCGGGTATCGATTCGCGATTATACGGGAGCATGCCCTGTGCCCTAATTGGCTTCATGACGCTCCTGGCGCTCAATACAACCCTTTACCTACATACACACTTTGACCAGATGTTCGCCCTATGAGTACACCGAAATACACGATAAATTAATATTAAATACCTACAGCGCAATGCATGTAAAGCACTGACCTTGTGGACATCACTATTTATGCTCTTATTTGAAAACACGGAATAGAAAAAAACAGTGGAAGTGGCATGAGCTTTGCTTAGTATCAGACCAGCGCCTCTATTCCCAACGGTAAAAACGATATCGTAGTTGACCTGTTTTATCATTGTTATGACGTCAGACACCATTACTGTCAAGTAAATAAGAGCTATCAAAACAATGACAATACGATAACAGATCAAAAACGATATTGTTTTTACCGTGTTGAATAGAGGCCCAGGTCAAAGACGATATGGTTTTTACCGTCTAGAATACCGGTGCTGTTGTCGCCAAAACTCATACTATCATAAAAACAACACGCCACCATGGAAAATGTTTTTGGTGCGGCTCTCGTTTTTACACTCCAAAATAGTACAATAAGGCATGCTTCTGGATTTATTTCCTATTTTAGAAATATCGAAATATCGAACAAAGCGATCGCGGCAAAAGTATGGTAGGTTATGCGGAATTCCGCATAACTATGCCACACGTTACACGACCACTTGACACTTCTACCTACTGTTTTATCTGTGCTGTGTTTGAAAAACATTATACCTAGGTATTAGCAGTATAGATTTTTGAAACAAGGATTGTTGAAACTAGAATCGTGTTCAAAAGACTTTCGTCCCTATTTTATACTAGTTATAAATTACACCTAATTGCAATTAGTAGCTGTATAAATAAAGCAGAGCGTGAATCACGTAACCTGCAGCAGATCGCCAAACAGCAGCAAATCTCTCCACTACACCGGGCCGGCGTTTAATCTCGACAATCAAGCTTCTGTTTCGTTTCACAGTTAAACCCGGCGCGGCATCCCCGGGTATCCCGTGTTCTGTCCGGATTACGGGCGGGATGTGCACGCGCGTGCCGGGGCACCCGCGGTGGCGATTAGGCCGCTGCCCTCCTTGTCGCCCGCCTGGCCCATGCCCGGATTGCGTCCGAAATAGATAAGTAGAAACAAATATTGAGATACTGTTTAGTTTTCTATCATCTTCATATCATTGGATTGTCCTTGTATCTATTTTCTTCTCGAATACTGTTAACGTGTAAGCGGACGGACGACTTGTAGATGTCTGAATACACTTTCATTGATAAAGTGTGCTCGCATATTATGGACCATATTACTTACTTGTAAAATAAAACTGTCAATTTGCATTGAAATCTTGACGTGTGATCGCCGTGTTAATACACACATTAAAAATGTCGATAGTTTAAAAATATTCTTACATTATTTTGATATGCCTTCCCCACTTTGCGTGAATGTAAATCAGTTCATAGTTGTAACCCAGCGCTGCTACATAATATCTGTCACTATCACAGTCTACATTATTTTTCATGTTTGTTTGTATTTTGAAACCATATCCCGGTTAATTTTACACAAGGATTCTCATTATTTTATCGAATTTCATTTCATAGAATGTATATAATGTAATGGTCCAGCTGAAAATGAGCGCTGTGACTATAAGTCGTTGGATCTTGCTGAGCTGGTCACCTTTTACGAGTAAGTGCTTGCATGTTGTTTTTGTTGTTATGCTATTTTTAGGATCCCCTATCCCTAATCGTCATTTGTGCTAATGCATCGTTTGTCCGAATTTTCGTTTATCCTAAAGCTATTTCCGGTGTTGGTGTTGTTATAATACAACCCTAATGTAACCAAACCGCCGATATAATTAGAAAACTTAAAAAGTGGCCTGACTCATCTGAAAACCAGTTTAGGGCAAGTGAAAATTCGGACAAAAGTTGTTATGGATTCCGAGGGACACCCCTATTTTTAAGTACACTATAATAAGTGTTATGTCTTGCACATTATAAACTTTTTTTTTCATGTACTACTGTATATCGCATCGCAGTACAATGCAAAATATCAAAATGATGTGAGGATATTTTTAACCCTGATCCTTTTTAACAGACTCCAAAAACCGGGCAAGAGTATGTCTGACCATGCTCAGTGTAGGGCTCCGAAGCCGTTACTACACAAAAACCATCCCAAAAAACAAGTATAAACTAACTCTACACGGAGTTTATATGGCTGACGTCACAGTGCATATCGGATCTCTCTGTCTAATTGCTGTCTAAGTAGAAAATGCTTGTAGGCATCGTCCGTATTTTTTGGCCGATCTTAACTTTAATTTATTTTTGGGTGATCTCGGTATTTTCATATTTTGTTGAGAAATGCGACTTAAAAAGCCATGCATATTCCCTGTCATATTAACATTGTATTCTTTCGTCACATTATTCGTTACATCAATATCGAAATAACGTAGAGTGGCAGGTGATCAGTAGTTCATTTGTAAAGCGAGTAAGTCTGAAATAACTAAAGATTATTAAAAGCTTGAAACCTCGAAGCAAGCTACGTTAGTTTGATCTCTTACAATCATGCATTCATGTGTATTTATTGAAGTATGTACACTAAAATCAGAGTATTAATACTGCCCTCCAACGGAAAAAAGGCACATCTACTATAGTCTGTGTCAATTGAAATTGCCAAAGATGTAAACAAATTATTACTGTTCGACACATAACACCAAATATTCATCAAGCGTGTTTTTAATTAAAATATTGTAAGTAATAGTTATTTAATCTTAAACTTAATGTGAAAGTAAAGATTAAACCCCTTACTAATAAACGTTGAGTAACGGTGGTATAGCTATACAATGTTTTGTCCTTATCTGTCAAATCCAAATGTCACAATGACAGATAAGGTCAAAACATTGTATAGCTATACCACCGTTACTCAACATTTATTAGTAAGGGGGCAAATGTATAAACCATTGCTAAGAACTCACTTGATCTTTCAAAGCACTTAATTATCAAGTAATAATGGTGAATTCGTTTGGTGGTGTTTACATCTTTGTCAATTTAAATTGGCACATACTATATATGAATTGTATTGCACTTCCAACCTTATATAACCTTTTAGAGTTTCATATGCTTCTATGAATTAACTGCACTTGTGCCTTTTCTCCGTAGAAGGGCAGAATAGTACTAGTCCGTCTATCGTTGTCTGCACACTCTCTGGCATCTTTCAGTATATTTTGTTATGCCAGAGAGGAAGTGTGGAAGCGATCCACAGCCGAGTACTATCAACTCTCTGGTTTTATTGTATGTCCCAATAGTCGTATAAGAATTGTCCTGACCGCGTCGGTCGCGCGTCCAGCTTGCAAAGAAGATTGTACAACACGAGATGCTGCATTCTCTTCTTGGCAGTTGGAAGCGATGGAAGACAACAATTGGAATAAAACTATCTTGAAGGTCACGCGTATCCTTGGGGAATTAACACACATTGTGAGATGTTATTGCTTGAGAATACACGTAGCTGACAAAGATAATATCATCAGATGAAGATCACTGCACACCCCATCGGCCAATCCGGATGAAAATTTTATTGACTTCAAAAAATTTACTTGTGCCTTATTTAGAATTGCGCCAAAGATAAATTCGGGGGATGATTCGTCTAATCGGAACCGATATTCCAGTGGGACGGAATCTTTGACGTAATCCTAAAATATGATCTTCTGACCTTATTCCTATTCATTATCAAAGTTTCAATCTTTTATCCCACAAAGTGGCATGCTGGATTTGAAACTGTGATGAATATGTATCTGAATGTTCCCATTGAAATCGGCAAACTTAATAACGGAAAAATCCTGTTTCGTGTGTCAGTTTTAATGATGCTTATCGGGCTTATAAGTAGCTGCTCACTTTAGTGCTTTGTCACTTTAACTTAATGTTTTAACTGCTGCATTGATCTGTTACAGGCGTTAAAGCGACAAGGTACAAAAATGTGGAGCTACTTATAAGGCCGACTGTACTTGTATTTAGTTTGAATTTATTTGGTGATCGTGAATGAGAATGATTAATGTTGACATAGGGATATTTGGCCTGACGGAGGCTTTTGCACAGGAGTGGTACAGAAACAGCTAGTTTTTTTTTATGGCATAGGGAAGGCACACAGGCCACCTGATGGTAAGAGGAAACTGTGACCCATAGACATTCGCATTCCCAAGACTGCAATCCTAAGACTGCAAATGCGTTGCCAACCCTGGGGACTAAGATGGAATGCCTCTATGCTAGTCATTATACCGGCTGTCTTATCCCCATACCGGAACACAACAATGCGAACATGCTGTTTATAATAATATACCTACCTAGGTACCGTATATTTTAAAGTTGGGTGAATGAGGTATAACAACCCTTATTACCTTCTTTCTTTAGAGCTGTCTACATCTTTAGCAGTCAATTGCAAACTCGGTTCGTTGTCAACGACACTACCACACGATCCGACACCTTTTCTATTGTTTACTTACTTTTTTACTTGTTTGGTGTCGTTGCCAATGAAATGCAAATCTTAGCCTAGCGTCGATTCCGCGTTTTTAATCCATATTGTTGTCAAAACGATTATAATATTAATTTCTAACGCCTATCTTCACTGACATTTTGTTAAGATTTACCATAACGTCATCAATGACAATAATATTGTTCAGGAAAAAATGGAATAAAGGCATATGTCATAAACTGTATTGTTATATTGTTTTTGTTAGAAATAAGACTGATTTACATTGATAATACATTAATACCTAATAAATGTCTTTTTCAGATACTACTAGTCCGTACTTACCTGTTTTATTTTCGATTGTGAAATACCTACATTCAATCAAAGTGTATTTTTTTAACTGTCATTTAAAGTGTCTTTGAGATGTCTAGTGAAATACCTTCTTGACACAGGGCCTCTATTCTACTTGGTAAAACCATATTGCCTTTGACGTGTTACCGTCACGATAGGTAGTTTTTAGGGTTCCGTACCCAAAGGGTAAAAACGAGACCCTATTACTAAGACTCCACTTTACATCTGTCTGTCTATTACCAGGCTGAATCTCATAAACCGTGAAAATAGACAGTTGAAATTTTCGCAAATGATGTATTTCTGTGGCCGAGAGTTAAAAAGTAAATTTGGGAGAAGTTACAAATCGACCTTTTTAATTGTTTTGTTACGAAATGATGAATTTACTATTTTACTTAAGAGAATTTTAGTTAACTATTTACTTTTAAGATATTCTATTATCATTTTTACTCTTTTGTTTTAGAGGTAATCTTTTAAAGATAAAATTACTAAACTTTGTAGGTAATAATTAAAATCATATATAAAACTTTTTTTTTTAAGTTTTTACTAGGGAATGTTTTCTCAAAATAACATTTTGGAAGAAAAATGGGTCCCTGTTTTGAAAACGACGGAGATGTTTAATTGTAAATGTACTTTCTCATTAATACTCTTTCAAATCGAGCTCAAACTCTCAGTCAGTACCCATAGCTAGTTAATCTAAAGTAGGTATATAAAGTCAGCTTTTTCAGGTTTGCTGATTATAATCTGTAAGTACTTAACTATATGAATGATGCAAAACATCGATTCCACAACGTCAACTTCAGGAATGTTTAGGTACTCTGTATCGTAGGTAATCTAAAATGCAGGAGCTCTGTTCCACACTGGAAAACCATATTGTTTTTGTGTTATCGAATTGTCAACGTTACGATAGCTCTCATTTACTTAGCAGTTGTGGCGGCCGAAGTATATATAGTTCAGGAAATATGATTTGGCCGTCTGATATTTACTTATCGCCTTTTTTTTCTGCGTTAAGACTTACCGGACCTAACCTTAACCTTTCAACCCACTGTGCTGTTTCAAGAACGAGGGCAGTTTTAGGATTACCTTTTGTTTGATATTAACAAAAAGATCTTAGTGAAGATTACAGACAGCCAATTCATATTTCCTGAACTATAATACCATACGATAACATGTCAAAAGCAATAAAGTTTTACTAAGTAGAATAAAGCTTCAGGTTACCATTTACCTTTTTTTTCTAAGGGTATATCTATTACGGACACGAGGACAACAGGAGGGCCAAGCGGTTATGTCGGAATTCCACCGACTAAAACCCCTGAGGTGTTCCTCCTCCCACCTTGGAAGAGGTTACGGTTGGTGTTCCATCCGCTAACTCGTCTAACGGTGTTGGCTCTGACCGGCCCGTCTTCGACAGGGTTTACCCTTCTGCTCTAAAGGTGCCCTTTAGCGGAGAAGCCGCCTCCGCTAAAACAGGGGCCATCCAGCTCGGGACCCTTGAGCGCAAGCGATGGATCCCCCGATCAGTTTAAGTGATAGGTCACGGACGAACCGAACCGTTCTAACACTACCTTTTGATTTCAGACGCTGAGCAACGGACTGAAGGACGTGGAACTAACTTGTCGCCCCCTTTGAAGGATCTGTGTGAAACTTACCAACTGGAGCTGTAGACTCGCCGAACTCAGACTTGCCGTTTACAGACATGCTCAAATATATGGTTGTTAGATTGTTGTTTAGAAAATAAGCTAGCTATCAAAGAACATCATGCATACAAACTTACTCCTTTCATTAAACCCATTAGAATATCATTCAACTTGTACCATTATTAGTCCTACTACCAAGCTATCCAGTCTTCCTTGTAATTACTTGTTTATATATCACTAATGAATATTTAGTTCAATAACAACAGAAATGTACTTAGTAGGTACTTTATCCATCATTTTAGAAATGGAAATATAAAATGTTTACATGTGTTGTTTTATTGGTTATTAAAAATATGTCCACAACATATTTAATGATCAAAATGTAATGTGTACCTAATTATGACTTGTTTTAGGACCTTAGTACCTAGCCTTTGTGAATAGCAATATATTAAAAATAAAAAAACAACTTTAACTAATTATATCAAGAGATGCGAACATAAAAGTTGTATTAGCCGTTTATTATTAACTAATACAAGACAATTGTTCCTCGTAGTTGTGTTATTTTCTTGTCTTTAGGCGTTAATAAAACCTTAAAAAGTGTTTAAGTAGTTAAACATTATACACCCTTACCAACCTATAAATTTGTTTCATTTTTATTAAACCTTGCGAAATGTGTATCGTGTTGTGGTGTCATACAAGTTGTTAATGATACACAATGTATTACTTTGTACTTACTCGTATTTTCTTTAATAGGTACTTAAACAAAACCCTTGTTCTTGGTACAACGCAACTAATTTCCTTCCGGGCTGTTTGGAACTAATCTCGAAATACACTAAACCCTAATATGACCTAAGATCTAAACGACCTTTTCTCATAAGGGATGAAACCCGGATGGATTTGGTACCAAAAAGAGCGGTTCTCAATTTATACTATTGTCAATAAGACCCAATTTCAAATGAACCGAGTCGCATTTGAACTTAATCCCAAAAAGTCTTATTCCCAAAATACACTAAAATAAATACACATGGAAATATCAAAACACACGATTCTCATAATGACTAATTTTCAAATCGTCCTAATCCCAAAATACATTAAATGTTTGATTCGGCAGTTTTTAGTATTTAACCCCCGATGCCACGTAAAAAGAGGAGTGTTTGACGTGTGTATTTGTCTGACACCGTAGCTTTCAAACGGATGGACCGATTTTAATACACTTTTTTCATAATTATGAAAGCAGTTTTCCTGGTGGTGGTTCTTAGCTAGATTTAATTAAATACTTAGAGGTCCCCGATCGACGCACGCCGCGACGCAACCACGCCAATACGTTTATATTATTGTTTTCTTTTTACAGGTTGTTTTGGGGCGGGGTATTTTGAATTTTTAACAATAAACTAATTTAATGCTTTTTAAAATTATATTATTTACTGGTTTTGGTAGGTATATAGCTGGTCATCAAGAGATCCTTATAAACTCAACTGTTATAGTTGTATAGTAAATACTACTAAAACTTAAGATTAAAATTAAAGATATTTATATTTAAAAAAAATCGCAACTCAAATCAAATCGGGTCACTGACAGATACACAGATACACGAGTTGAACTACTAACACCCCCTTGTTCCTCGGGTTTATGAATGTTCACACAAGGTTTGAGTATATAATATATATATTCTACTAATATTATAAATGCGAAAGTTTGTGTGTGTGTGTGTGTGTGTGTGTGTGTGTGTGTGTGTGTGTGTGTTTGTTACTCCTTCACGCTGCAACAGGTGGACGGATTTGGTTGAAATTTGGAATGATGATAGCTTAAACCCTGGTTTAATTAATACATAGGCTACTTTTTATCCCGGAAAATGGGACAGTTCCCGAGGGAGCAGCGATAAACGACTTCTACGCGGACGGAGTCGCGGGCGAAAGCTAGTATATTAATATATCCCGACCAATTACGGCCACAGCGACTGGGATTCGACTATCGAGAGCGTCACTCTTGTGCTCTCAGGTGGCTGACATAAGTACCCGATTTTTGCACAAAATATTCGTTAATGGATTAAGAAAGGCAAACTTACGTGATTACAATTACAAAAAAATCTGATGAACTACACATTGAGAGGCAAAACACATTAAGTTTTTTTTTGCTACCTGAAACTTAACTTTTATTACGTTTTAGATAGTGTTGAAATTTGACTGCGTCAAAGATGTGCTGAATGATTTTGTTTCTCCAAGAGAGTATTAATGACGGAATTTAGTGTGTTTTGGGACTAGGACGTTTTAGGAATCAGTTTTTATGATAATCGTGTACTTTGATACTAGAAATTAGTGTATTATGGGAATTAGACTTTTTGGGAATAAGTTCAAATGCGACTCAGTCCATTTGAAATTGGGTCTTATTGACAATAGTATGTATTGAGAACCGCTCTTTTTGGTAGTAAGTTCATTCGGGTTTCATCCCTTATGAGAAAAGGTCTTTTAGATCTTAGATCGTATTAAGTATAGTGTATTTCGAGATTAGTTCCAAACAGCCCGGAAGGCCCGTACGAATGCAAATGTGTCAATCAACTACACTCATCAAGATCAAGATCCAGTTAAAAACTGGTGTATATAAAATTGATAACTACCTACCTCAAAACAAATAGGTAGGTATAGTCAAGGTAAGAAAAGGTTCGTCACTTTTCGACTCTATTTCAACGCAATTAAAGTCCAAAAGTGACGAACCATTTATTACCCTGACTATACATCATTATTGCTACAATTTTCAGTCTCGAGTAGGGAAGATGGCGAAGAATAAGAGATGCGGCCGATTAGGAATTTAGGAGTAAGTAAGTACAAGTTTTAACATTTTCTGCTGCAACAAAGGGGAGCCTACTTAGACGAAGAAAGGGTTAAAAGATAAGGCCAATGAGTTAAGATGAATAATTTCAAGAATAACATGTGACATAGCAGCTCAAAGATACTAATCAGTTCACAATCCCGTCTCTTTGGCCTAACTTTTTAAAACTGATCGTCATCACTAGAGGAATCTAAAGCAAATGCCAGTCTCTTGACATCTTACTCAAGCACGTAATGTGCGCGCGTCAGTTCGGTCTGAACCATTGATGTGGTGGTTTTACCGGAAACCGGAACCCTTAAGTGAATTTCCTATTGCCGCTAGCCGCAAACTATAGCTAGCATAGAGGCATTCTATCTTGATCCCCAAAGTTGGCAACGAATTTGCAGTCTTAGGATTGGTCTTAAGAATGTAGTTTTGAGAATGCAAATGTCTTTGGAGCCCAGATTCCACTTACCATTAGTCGTGTATTCGTTTCCCTTAAGGTGATAAATAAAAACAAAAACCTTATCATTCTCATATGACGTTGATGTGTTCCTGTTATTCCTTATTAGGGACATATGGCTCAAAGGGATTTCCAATGTCCACGATGCTGTGCGGTAACTCAAAAATCTCCAGCCGAGACCAACCGGTGCTGCCTCCTTTTCTAAACAAAAGAAATATATTAGTTTGCAAGTTTGTATGGTTAGGTGTTTAAAGATGGAAATAAACAAATAAATATAAAACAAATACCTACTGACAAAATTTCGTATACAGGGAACTTAATCTATTTTGTCTCTACACGACAATACGATATCATGTCAAAAGTACTTGAATTTAGGCCGAGTAAAATAGAGCCCTAGGTGCCTTATTCTACATTGTCTTTATTCCTAAGCCTAACAAATATGTACGTATGTATATTATGACTATTATGAGTACCAGACCTTAGGTACTTAGTATTCTAGTAAGTACTGGACTGGGCCGGCAATTGGTACCATAGGGCGGAACGGAATGGCCACTTCAGTGGTATATACAGAAAAGTAACCGGTACATACCTACATAAGGAGCAAGCATGCATAGCTGAATCTCGATCCTTCCTACACCCTGCTTCGGGCCGGCACTGAAAGTTAATACTATGTCCGCAGTCGAGTCAGTTAATGACGATTAAGTCGTTCTTTAATGACGATTTTTTATAGGTGTAGGCACAGAAGTTTGAAAAAGGAGCAACTTAATTGTCTCTAAAATGTCTTTGATTGTACGGAAATTAAAGACTTAAAACATCCGCAATTTGAATACAAACATTTGTGGACATCTAATCAACATCCAGTTTGCTCCCAGCGGGTTACGCACCTACAATCCTCAAGTAGGGAAGTACCTACTTACTTAAGTTGATAATTTGTATTCGGGCGCAATCGCGAGATAAAGTAAAATATAGGAATAACACAGTTGTAACCATTATTACTCATTCAATACGTTTTCAGGACTTTATTATAAAAATTTAAATAAAATTTGAGTAGGTACAAAAGAAAAGCAAAAGCTCCCAGAAATGCGTATAACAAATATTATGTCTCAATGATGAAAACTACCCAACAACGTGAAAAGGCTGTTTACAGAGCAGTTTCGAATTAGTGTAATTTCATATCAGGATCGAACAATAGCCTTTCGTTCCGGCACTCGCCTGTTCATCTCAACTGCGAACGGAATTATTTCATAAAATATTATGTTCAAAATTGAATGGAAACTGAGAACAAAATGAATGAAGAGTATTCAATTCTGAATAACGGCTTCGTCTTACCAACCTTTAAAGTTATTTCGATAGGAATCGGGAGATTAACTTTTAATGAACGTTCAAATTTACTCCTGCCAACAAACGTGGGTTCTTCAGTCTGATGTTTAAGCCGCTTTAATTTTATTTAGATGTGTTATGATTCAATTTTTTTATTTTTTTTGGTGTAATTAGCTTAAAATCAATTAATACAAACAATTTCGAATGCTGAAGCAAATGTATTTGCAAAGAGACATTATTAACTTGGCTTAGAACCTTATCAACAAAATTACCTGTAACCAAATCTCTATGGGTCTCATATCTCACTTACCATCAGGTGGCCAGCGCGCTCGTTTGACCTTATCCATGCCCTAAAAAACCTAACAATGAAAATAAACCGCACTAGAATCCGAAAAGAAAAATTAATGGAAATTAGAAACGGAGATGGAAAGGGATTTTAACGCATCTAGATTGAAACACACACATTTATGACTCAAAATATTTTATTGCAATAAACTAAATCACTGATAAGAGTATGCCAACCTTCAGCGCCATCCACTAAGCATATTAAAATAACAAACGGAATTAACAAAAATAAGATCCTAATAAATATTATATCGACATCAATTTATTTACATATTTGCCTTAATGGCATACATCGTCTTACAAGCTACAATCACCTTTCAGAACATATGATATCCTACAAAATATCACTAACAAGTTTCGAACAACGCTCTCCGATCGCCGAGTTGTATGTAAGTAGTTGTTCGCCAGTCTTTAATAGCGACATATTATTTAAAAAAAAGATAAACACTTTGTTTAATTACGCACGTTTGTGTAGTATTCATCCTACTACGTTGTGAATATTAAAGTTTTAAGTCAGAAAAATGTTCACATAAGCTAGTCGATCAATGGACACTGAGTAGATTCAATGTAAAGTTGACAGTTTTAGGAATAACAAATAAAGTTTATTAGTCTAATTCCTCAGAGAGACCTCTCCGCTCGGCCGCGTGGTCTTCGGCTATCGACGTGAGCAAGGGCGGGTCGGCGTCGGACATGTCGCCGCTGCCCTTTCGTCGACGGTCTAGAGTCGACGTCTCGTCTTGGCCGCTTTTTATAACCTCCACAGCGGCCGCACTTGAAGCACTATTTAAACCATTATTATGGCTAGTAGCAGTGACATTACTACTGCTGACTACTTTGTCTTCATCGCGAGAATTCTTTCTGGCGATCTCTTCTATTTTGATATTACTTTCTCCACTGGGACTAATCGAGTCTAATATATTGGACTGGGTTCTGCTTTTATCATCGGCCGGCATCGCCAAGTTCCTATCCACATCGTTGACAGTTAGCGTGTTGGTGCCGGTGGCAGCGGTTTCGGCGGACGCCGTTCTAGAGGCGACGTCGCCTGTATGGTTGGTATTGGTTTGCGCGGTGGAAACTGAGGGAGTTGTTTGCGTGGTAGACTGCGCTGTGTTTTGCACTGTTTGCGTAGTGGATTGTGCTGTGGGAGGAGTGGCCTGTGTACCGGTGCCGGGCGCGTCGTGGTAGGCCGCACCGCTGGCGAGCGCCGCGATGCCGGCCAGCCCTACCATGCCGCCCATGCCGTGGTGAGTGCGAAGGAGCAACTGCTGCAACTGAGCCTGCTGTAGTATCACAGGCAGTTCGTAGTGATGGAAGAAGTACAACATCGAATGCTGTAACAAAAAGATATATTAAGTACATACAACGGAACACTAAATACGCCGGCCGGAATTCCACGGGAGGATGACACATGTTACAATAAATAAACGGTAAAGAGATAAGCTGCAGGAAGGCAGCGGCGGCGGCGGCGCAGCTAAGTGGCGGGCGTCGATATTTGTTCGCAGACGTCCCGAGCTTCCCGGTGCAGATTATGAGACACGTTCGAACTGAGCAAAACTCCTTTAGACAAATAAATGAGCGGCTCGTGACAGCGAGAGTATCTCTGTTGCTATTTATTTATTTCTGGGTCAAAGTTCCCTCCTTCGCGACGACGTCCGACGTAAGTTTTAATTAAGAAACTTGTGACCGCCCCGGAGTGAACTTTTATTTGAAATTATATTTTGTGATCTCCGTCGTTTTGATTTTTTTCGAGTCGTGGGTGTAACGGGTTACCGGCGGCGGCGACAGGTTGCAACGCCTCTGTGATTTATTATTCGGAGAGCGCTCAACGCTACCGCGAATGGAACCCCACCGTCACTTGTTTTGCTCAACATCTATAATTGAAATCTTTGATGGGAATTTTGTGACATTCAATATCGGATGTGACTTATTTTGGTTATTTTTAGGGTTCCGTAGTCAAATTATAGTTTTGGCATGTCCGTCCGTCCATCCGTCCGCAGCTTAGCTCAGAGACTCTTAGAAAGCTGAAATTTGGCATGAATATACGTAATGCCGACAAAGTGGTAAAACAAAATCGTAAAAAAAAATAGGGTACCTCCTCTACACGTAGGTACTTTCAAAAATATTGCGGGTTTTTGAAATCATTTTTTTGATTAAGGGATCCGTTTGTGAAATAGTAAGATTTAAAGTGCTAATTTTCTTAGAGTGAAGTGCCCCCACTTACAGCCAAAACTACAAAATCTAAAAATCTGAAAAATATCTTAAATGGAAGCACATGTAACAAATTTTAAAGAAACACTATCACGACTAATTAGACTTGATTGGTTCATTGGTTGGTGGTAGATACAGGCGACTAAAGTGTTTATACCTACTAAAATAACTATATTTGTTGATTTTTAATATAGTTTTTGTGTAGCTAACGGCTTCGAAACCTTACACTGAGCATGTCAGACATGCTCTGCCAGGTTTTTATTTAAGAATTGACTTGCATCTCATGCTAAAAATTGATCATACACTTCGCTTCTATAAGTATACATATATGTTGCGTTATATTCCCAATTGTCGAAATCAAAGGAAAATACGAATAAATTTCAACAAGGCCTTTTAATTTTTACCCTTATTTTACTGACCGTATCCATAACACGTTGTCCCCTACTGGCATACTCTACATACAGGACCTTAATTGACACGACCTGCCCAATCAGATGGCGGATAAACGCTACGACGGATTTAAAAAAGGATCAAACGTTTAAAAGGTATTTAATGGACAGAGATGATGCCCTTTTATGCGTCCATTAACATCGACCGTTTTGAGAATTACCACTCGCAATGGTAAAAATCCCATGTACTCGTATTTTATAGTATATGTTTAACAAGCCTAACGCGAAGATTATATTGAAACTGAAAATAAAAGTATGAACCAGCGTTTTATAATTTAGTTTAAATTCTAACGCCAGATGCACCGCTCCTCAGACCTTTGAGCCGAGAGCGTGCACTTTGCGGCAGTGGGCTGCAGTCGCGAACAACCGCGGGGAACTAAACATCACTCGACATCCGACTTAACACTTCAAAGGAAAGCGAGAGCGCTTTGTGATGATATTTTTTCTGCCGCAAAATGTCTTAAACACTTTACAGCTACCTCGTTGATTATGCCGAGACGGCAGAAAACTCTGACGAAAATAAAGTTATTTTGATTTAAAATGCAAGGAAAAAACAGCGGCCGGCGGACTGCGTGGCGCGAGGGGCATCGGAGGAGAAAAAATCGCTTTCATTTAACTAATCCTGCTGCTAACGGAAAGGAATCACGAATTAGGAGCAGAGACATTGAATTAAACAAAAATACAAAGCAGGCAGACTTAATCTAGATGCTTTTTACACAGTCAAATACGGGAAACCGTGGAGAAAAAAGATAACACTACATGTAAGTACATGCAAAAAATATCATTTGCCGTAGCGATGTTTACAAGTATTTATAAGTACTAAGTATTAAGTAGCAAGTACTTAAAGGGGGTAAATTGTCGGACTGGTACCATTTCAGCTAAACTACAATTAGCGAGATATCAGCAAGATAACCGCTCCTAACCACGTCTCCGTAATAGCAGCCGTCGGTTGTTTATTTAGGACTTGACGGGAATTAGGCCAGAGCGTCTATTATCTTAGATGGACCCCTTTTGCAAAATCAAAAATGCCCTTGGAAAATTGTTTATTATTAAGATGGATCTTAGTTTAAGCTTGTTGTCAACAAGCCTGTTTAAATTAATGTAGCGGACGGCGCCGTTATGCGCGCCGCGTTCCGGCCGGGGAGGCGACCTGGTGAAATATGATTTTTAATAACTTGACACGCTCGATGATTATAAGATAAGCCCTCACTTTGCATTCCGAAGGGGCTCCTTGTTTTTCGCCGTCGCCCTTTCCGTGTTGTAATCCAGCAGAGCCTACCGCGCCGGCTCGAGGCGCTCTCGTTTTGCATAACTGAACATGTACCTTTGCCGTGTTATTCTATTCGTTCAATACATCACAACAGATTCAATCAATACCTACTACGCATACCAAAAAAGTTTGTCGCATGCATATCGAAACTCCTTCAATTCAATACGTTTTCTATTTAAGCACTAACGTGAAGGTTTATAATAGGTACATATAGTCAAATAAAAAATTAATTCAAGCCGTGGTAACTGCAACAGTTTGACATCTAAGTATACTGCGATTTTCAAAACATAACATATAATCTGCTCATACAAAAGCTGCTTATTGTAAGGTCATGAAACTCCTCCCGTGATCCCTCAAATGGCGTTGTTTAAGTGCGTCATCGCCCCCCGCCGGCCGTCGCCGGCCGCCCGCCGCCTCGGGCGTGCGGAAATATTACACGCACGGATGTTATTTGGGAATTGCCCCGGAAAACATTTGACAAAACTTGGATACGGCGGCGAGGTCCATCTCGCGAGCTAGACAGACAGACGAAATTTCACAAAAAAAAATCGCTTTTGTTCCCATCAGGTTAAAGTTCGATTTTGTAAGATACGCGGCTGTGAAGTGTACAGTCGGTCAAAATAACGTATGGGGACGTGATTTGTTGACAAATGCTTGCGGGTCGACCCCAACTTTTTAGGGCCGGCTAAGTCGGTTTTTCTTTCTTATAGTGTACTTAAAAATAATAACTGGATGGTTCAACTGATAAAATATGGTTAGCTTGAACGAAAAATCATAACTGGGAATGTCAATATACAGGGTGTCCCATAAATCGACGTCAACCTGCCTAGGGCTGATAGAGCAGTTAAAAAGCTATCGATTTAACCCCTATGTACGTTCAGCGAAAATAACAAGCAAAAGAGTTTAAAAACTTCGCTGATTCATAATGATTCTAATAATGTGAGATACCACTGAAAAACTTCTGAAATAAAACATGAAATTAAGGATTTTGCGTGACAAGGACATGAGGGATAATTACAAAAATTCTGATTGTATTGCTCAATATCTCCGAAACTAATAAAAATCGCTGAACATAGGAGTTAATCGATAGCTTTTTAGCTGCTTTATCAGCCCTAGGCGGGTTGGCGTCGATTTATGGGACATACTGTATATAACATTAAAAAAAGTTTCACCTCGTGGCAACAACTTTAAAGCGCACGCTCACGCATGGCGTTGCTAGAAGTGTATTTAAATGTAGTCCAGGGATTTAATAACCGGGCTGCGGTAGCGGAATGTTAATATCGCTTTAGACAAACAATTTATCTGTTAACTCTGCTGGGGCACACACGGCCGCCCGGCGCCCGCGGCCGCCGACATCAAAGTGCGCTGAACAAACGGACGGACGGATGGCCTACTCGTGTTATACGCACGCAGGACGCAGGTAATATGAGCCTGATATTCCCTCAATCAAGACCGATGACCCGCTGCAGGGCTCGCTGTACCCTAAAGTAATTATTTAGCTGACATAATCAGTAAAGAGACCCTAGTTTTAAGATTGCCAGTGCCTATTGGCCTCAGAGCTCACTTATCATCGGCGGCTAGCACAAGTGGCCCGCGACTCGTTTGTCGCTCGATAATCCCTCTCTATCTAGTCTGCAACGAAAGAGACGCACTGAGCGACAAGCGATAAAATGCAACTTGTGCTAACCGTACAGGTGGTCTGTGCTCCTTTGCCTTTTCTATGCTATAAAAAACAGAAAACATAACGTTTGTTGTTTCAGTAAATCTTAACACATACAATACAATACAATACAAAACACTTTATTGAAACACCACATACACCAAGTAACAGAAATACAGGAAAAATAAAAAGACTACATAGTGAGTCAACAGGCGGTCTTATCGCTAAATAGCGATCTCTTCCAGACAACCTTACAAAGAAGAGATGGTTAAAAATATACAATAGAAATAGGCAGGCGGTGCAAACTGAAATAAACAATTTTTAAAAACATAAATATCCTTAAAATAAATACATATACATAAATAAAAAAATACATACTAACATAGGTAAACTATTTACAAAAACATTATCTTAATTACCTGTATGAAAAGCCACGATGTAACAAGCGCAAGGCTGCTATACTGGCCGTTGAATCGGTAATGGTACGCATAGAACGAGAAGTGGTACAAATAGAAGAATCTGCGAACAAAGAAAGAACAATTTATTATCACGAGAATCTTCCAGCGGTTCTAGCAAACCTAGAACAGCCAGTAAACCACCATGTAACGACGTGTTCTGTCTAGAGAAACAATGACAAAATAAATGTGTTCGTGTAAAAATGTGTCATACGCTTCACTAACAAGAACACGCCGCACAAGTAACTTAAACCTACTTCAGAACGTCAATTATTCTGACACCGTAAAAGCAGCAGCACTTGAATTGCATTCCAACAAAAGGCGTCCATTCAGAAGGAGCCAATCGTTGGGTGTCGTATATTTCACTCGCTGGCGCTACCATTATCTTCGTTATCTGCTTATTTCGGTGGATAAATTCCCAATGTGAGACGCGCGCGACAAACGGGTCCCGGAAAAGGGGAAAATGTCGCCTCGTTATCAGAAAAGGTTGCAATTTTATTTGAAATCGATATTCACTCTGATATACATTTTTCTCCGAGTGCGGTCTGCCGTTTTGTAAGGCGATGCCACATGTTGCTCTTTGTTGGCGTTTATGTTTCAGCCAGAGCCAGTATCGATGTTCCTTATAATACGTGCGTCGACATTGCATAAACAAACTACTTAATTATTTGGCTGGTTTACATTATCAGACACGCAGAATTTTTAAGGACTTGTTTACTTTAAACGGATTCGGGCGTCGAGTTAGATCTCATTATTATTTATAGGTCTCATTGCAAAGTTTTTTTCGTTCTATTATAGTATAATAGAACGAAAAAAACTTTTTTCACTCTTGATTATGCGAGTGTCGTCCATTTACACGTAGATCGAATTTTCAACAGAAAACCTGTATTAATTCTACACACATGTATATACTTCAACTAGCTGTTGCCCGCGACTCCGTCCGAGCAGAAAAATAAAACATTATAGCCTATGTCCATCAGGGATAATGTAGGATTCTAATGGTGAAAGAATTTTTCAAATCGGTCCAGTAGTTTCAGAGCCATAATATTCAATGCAAACAAACAAACAATCAAATCTTTCCTCTTTAGTGGTAGTGGTAGTAGTATTAGTGTATATTCGCGCATTCAAACCATTAGTAGAAGCACTTCTAAAGCGACCTACATTAAATTTCCTAGTATTATTTCAGTAAATGAGATTCAAACTGCAGTATCAGTGCGCTTAACGCGAATAGTTGTTAATTCAACAAGGCAAGCCAATTACATATTCGTGGAACTAGAGCTTCGCGCGCTAGTTGATTTGCGCAGTTAATAGAAGTCATTATTTCAAATACCTGTTTGAATCTAATTTGCTCTGAGCGTGTTTTCGAGGAATCACCAGCGTCATCATCATGCCAGTCGAAATACGTCCACTACTAGACATACGTAGGCATTAGGCATCCTCCAAGGACCGGTCGGACCTGTACCTTTGGGGTAACTTTTATTACTGACTATACATAACCTTTAAAATCTATACAAACTTACAGTCATCTTGACGGTATTCAATCTTTAAGATATTCCGTACTTTTTTGTAAAATAAACTTGCTAGACTTTTTATAAAGATATAGATTTTAATTGAGTCCGAAGAAAAATTTGCAGCCCAGATTCAATTTCAGCGCAATGCCATTACTTGCAATATTCTTGACTTTCTTTTTAACATAAAAAATATATTCAATATCTGAGAAACTCCTTGTTCAAAGGCTACTACAGGATCATTTTTGCTTTTTGCAAATAAGCTCTACTAACGGATTAAGGGATAAATCGAAGAACCAATCATCCTGTGAATTTATAATATATATGCGAGCGTGAATGCTCACGTAATTCGCCATTGAAACAGTGAATACATGCGTAAAGTGGATTGCGATTAGCAGGTCATTACGAGCACAACGCCGTCTAATTAGCCCGAGATTAATCCGACTAGCTCCGTATGTGGCGGCTGTGGTAATATAATTCGGTTCAAAGGTGGCTGACAAGTGACAGATACTTCCTATACAGAATGTGTAAAGAGCAGTGACGGCATTCATCTTAAATTAACGTACTTTCTTCCTTGACAAATTTGAAAGTAACAGACAAAGCTATCAATCTGCCTTTTAAATACTTTTAATTTACCATGTGTCAGTACGTCATGTAATTAGAAAAACCAAATGCCTTCAACCAGAAAGCAATTAAAAAACGAAATTAAAACAAATGCTATTTACAAGAAAGGGCAGTAAACATCGAATTCAATAAAATGTTGTTTGCAAAGCGCCTGGTACAAAGACAAAGAGCGATGCGTCGATTAAGTTCTTAAGTAACAATTTCACGGGTAGATCGTTCCGGGGATGAATTAAAGAGGGGCAGAGCAGAGCGAAGAGGCAATTCTCGTGTCCACTGCTAAGCGGCTTCGCAGGCGCCGTCTTTGAGCGACATCAAACGACTAAGATTAAGCATTAAACATACATGTTAGTGGATTTACAGGAAATAAGCGGCGTTTTCTTAATGTTTCTTCGGACATAAATATTTTATGGACCGCCCGGGGCGCTGGCGGTAATGGAAAGATGTAAATGACGACGCAAGTGACCAAGGGAAACTGATTTTATCGGCGTACATTTACTTTTGGGACTCACGTGTTTATCAACTTGACTTGAAAACTTTGCATTTAAAATTTAAACACGGCCCTGATAAGGTCAAAGTACAAATAAAAAACCGTCGTTTTAAATAATGAGAAATTATTTTATAAATAGCCTAACTGACTGAATTCTTTTCTCCATATTTTGACCAAAACATAACAGAAATTATGGAGAGAAGTTAGAGTGTGCCGTTTATTTTATTTATGATTTGATTTTACCACCAATGTGAGAATCGTTAATGAAGGGGTAAGTTAAAAATACCTAATATCATATTTTTTTTTAGATTTACTGGACAAAAAAAGTTCCTCTAGAAAGAGCTATAATGGAATGTTAATCTTAGTCAAAAACACCTAGTTCACAACAGTATGTGGCTTCCTCAATCTAGCTACTGCGCATTCAGATAGTAAAGGTAATCGTAATTCTTTAATTTATTGAGACGTCATAAGTCACGTCCTAAATTGACATGTTTGTGTTTGCACCCTGCCGCCGGAAACAAAACGACCAACAAGCAAACAGCAATATTACGAGCAGGAACACTTCAAACTGACAACCACAAGGTGGGGTACGCCACGTGCCCGGATTCACATCATTATTATAACAACGCGCAAACAGCGCGCCGAGCTAAAGCTTTAAAATATGAAAACTAGAATGCCCATTTACAACTTCGCTTATTAGGTAAAACAAAATTATTCAGAAGCCGAATATGAGGAGGGGTGAAACTGAATCTTGTGAACTAACTCAGTGCGAAATCACTTTTGCCTTGGCCTTTGATGTCGAGTGCGCCAAAGGAATGTTATTCAGTAAAAACATGCAAATTCGATAAAGTATAACACAATATTACGGAGAGCAGCTGCCGTGCCCGGCGCGGCGCGTCCCCGGTACAATACCGCGCGTCGGAAAATGCTTTGAATATTATTTATCTGCTTCCGAACCCTCCAGACTCCGGCTCGCTCGGTCAGATCACTACCGTGCTATTTTGTTAACTATTATTACCTCAAAGATTGCTGAAATCTTAAGAACGTTACAATTAATATAACTTACCAAATATCTTAGTATGGGATTTTGTGTGAATAGGGCAACATTTTCAGCCTAAGCATGAAAGAGACGAGTTATGATGGGCATTTAAAGGAAATTTCGAATACTTCTAGGCGACTGTCGAGCACGTCTAAAACTATGATCTGAGAAAAGAAGTTGTTATAAAAGTCGCAGCATAAGTCATTAATGTCATTATAGTTGGTAACTTATTAACATCTCGATAATTAATGTGCTATTCAAAACAAATCAATAAACTCATGCGACACAAACACAGTAAATATCTACATACAGATATGATACTGGCAAAATATTCACAATCCCGACTTTAACGAAATGAAATTCCGCAGAGCATTCCGCGCGGACGAGGCGCGGGCGCGGCCGCCGCGACTTGACACAATACCGACTACCCAATAACTATTAGGGAATAGTTATGGATATATACATTGTAGGCGCACGGTTAAAGGCCTGAGCGAGCACTACCCGTAAATCGCATATTCTCATTTATATCGGGTTAGATCATGTTTGTAAATCGAATCGAAATCGATTACCAACTTTTACAATATTTTGTTTTTTTTATTGCCGTCGACGGGCAAATAGGCAGACAGCCCACCTGATGGGAAGTGGTCACCGCCGCCTATGGACATTTGCAACACCAGAGGCGTCACCAATGCGTTGCCGGTCTCGAAGAAATTTAATGATACCCCTTTTAAAAAGCCCCATATTGTAGCGCGTTGAGAAAGTCTCAGCAGGAAGCTCATTCCAAATTCGTATATTAATGAAAAAACCAATGGTATATTAATGTAATTGATGAAAAAACTTTAATATCTAACAAAATGTCTAATGTATCTAACAAAAATGTAACCAATGTCATTATCGGAGCACTATGTCGATATTGCCACTTACTCTGCATGTCGGCATGTCTTCATGTTTGTTTTCCAATTCCAAATAAATATTACAGTTATGTCAAACATCGCCAACTTTACAGAATGAGCGCTTTTATATGGAATAGTGTACGTATTTATGTTAAATTCCTGGAGGTAGGCCATTTGAGAGCGAAATTGCGAGTCAGGGAGTACGAAGCGCGAGTTGGTGTCGATGCTAATCGAGAGGAGAAGTTTCGATCGACTCCGACAAATGCGGTTCAACACACAAACTTGCTCTGCCGAGTTCACTCCCAACCGTCCACCCGTGCGCCGATACTGAGCGAGTTGATTAGCGGATACAATTAAATCTAAGAATGCACACTAATTTGAAATGAGTTACGTGTAACGATAATGGAACATAAGTGTCTTAAAAATGATAATTTCGGTCGGAGCAAGCAGAGTCGGTTTAAGTCGGATAACTGACTGTTCCCTAAATTTTTAAAATCAGTACCTTAAAACTACACAACTATGGTCCTCGCCTATTTTACTTATCACATTATTCTAAAAATATGATAGCTTTAGCTACAGTTAGAGTTTAGAGCAGTGGCAAACCAACCTTTTTTAGATCAACGAACACTTAGATTATTTAGTTTTTAGCAGGGACCATAAGGTTCAAGATTCAACTAGCTTTCATTATTTCCATTTATTGACAACTCTTTTAACAAGTTGCATGAGCCTTCCGCGGACCACTGCCGAGGCCCTCGCGGACCACCGGTTGGGAAAAACTGGTTTAGAGCAATCGATTTTAGGCCAAACAGTACATATACCCATCCATAATAGCAGTAAAGTATATCATATTTTAGAATAATGTAATGAGGAAAATTGGACTATTGTTGCAGGCTAGCTAGGACCATAGTTGGGTAGTTTTACGGTAATCTTAAATTGATCAACATCTAACTCTACTATATTCTAACAAGAATAGAGTTTGTCGCTCATAAAGGGCATTGGGTAAGATTGTATGAAGATTATTGTATATTTTTTTTAATATGTAAAATTTAATGAGTTAACTTACATCGGAGCCGAGATATTACAGCTTACGTTTTTTTGTACTAAAAGTACGCCCATTATCAATACTTATTTAAATATCTCGGCTCCGATACACCTCATGTTTGTTTTGAATTAATCTACCACTTTTACGAATGACCGGTCACCTAAAACCTGTATTTACGAATTTTACAAATGACAACACTTTTATCCAAACCCTTAAAGTTTAAGGTTTACAGGTATTTAAAATAAAATTAGAGAACACTGATCCAAATTGTCCCCAATGTTACTAACCCTCAAGTCCACACTCAAGTTGATTAGCTCTCTTTGACAAATGGCATCTTTATAAAATATTGACTAATATTTGTATAGCCTTGAAAATGTATACAGAGACAAAAATTACAAAGGGTTCTTTATAAGGTAAGTATTAGAGGATGCGTACATTTACTAATGTATAATAATATAAATTAAGACATTTTATAATAATTCAAAAAATATGTATAAGTTTCTTTTGTATATTCAAAAGCCTCTTCTGGTGACCCACGTGCAATGAAATTTTCTGTGCACTGTAAACAGTGACAGTCTGTTACGATCAAATGAATCAGAGAAACTGTTCTAAGTAATTACCCATAAACCGTCGTCATAATGACAAGCCGGCAACAAATCAAGAAGGCAACACGACAAGTCGTTTCGTGGCCTTCCGCTAGGCTTGTCAAAGGCTTCTCGATCCACTACAAAGATATAATACCCAACTTGAGAGTTCCCGGTTGTACACGTTCTATTTTAGTGAGTTCGGAAGGACGAAGTTACGACTGCCGACAGTTGGGAAGCTGCGAATTGCCGGATCAGGCAACCCCTGTTTAAGGTTTTAAGTCAATCGAACTGAACCTGCGAAGTTCACAACTTTTCGACTTTGACTGGAACGTTCAAAACTTGTGTTCAGTATTTGATTTACTTTTTAAGTACGATTATTACTTTATTCATTAGTGATACCACGGAATAGAAAAAACAGTGGAAGTGGCATGAGCTTCGCTTAGTATCAGACCTGTTGTCGCCAATACTCAAACTATCATAAAAACAACACGCCACCATGGAAAATGATTTTGGTGGGGCTATCGTTTTTACACTCCAAAATAGCACAATAAGGCATGCTTCTGGATTTATTTCCTATTTTAGAAATGTCGAAATATCGAAATAAGTGATCGCGGCAAAAGTATGGTAGGTTATGCGGAACTCCGCATAACTATGCCACACGTTACACGCCCACTTGATACTTCTACTGTTTTTTCTGTTCTGTGAGTTTTACAAACATAGATTGATCCATTTTTCGATTTAAAATGAGTCTTTAAAAAGCGAGTTGGCAACGTCGCACTTTTTAGTTTTCCTTGATTAGCTAATACATAGTTATCCATTAACTCTGCGTATTTGTTGTATTTAGGTTCCTACATGCTTGTATGTAATGCAATATATAAGTCATCAAATGAAATAAATGAAAATATGTTAAGGGTTAAATAATTCCGAAAGAACCACAGTAACTTCAAACTCTACGTACACATTCAAATACACCCGATTCACAGAGTTAATAGTTATTTGAGTTATTTAAGGATTTTACCCAATTTTACTTCAAATAAAAATATTATTTGACTTTGTAGGGTAGAAGTACCGATTTTAGCCATCTTTACACCGTTTTTGGTTTGGTTTTACACTCGAAATTTTAACTAATATTTAAAGCATTATGAAATTGCAAAAAGATTTTTATATTTTATCAATCTTCAATCTTCAGTCTTAACTATTTATAAATATTGTTTTTAATTTTTCAGTATTTTTGATCCCCATTTCAACCTAAAGTGGTAAAAAAGGGTATAGTGGCCATAAACGGTACTCTATCGGTCCATCTGTTTCTGGTTTCAGAAAGATACGCAGACACACACGCTGAGCTTACATTATTATAACACCCTGTTTTTGCGTCGCGGGGGTTAAATCAAGAAAAACGAAAATATCCGACTGTACCAGCAATGCTTATAAAACAACACCTTGTCTATTATAACAATCCACAATAATTTAACACGCGTCAATTAATTAGCTGGGGATCCCCGGCAAGAAACACCAAGGGTCTAATCAGAACTCAAGTTTTGTATTCATAATTGAATGCGAAATCATTATTAATTATTGAAATTAATGTTACGGCTTTTGGATATCATTAGAGACGACGGGCGCGAGCCGGCAGCGATTTGTCGCTGTCTGCAGCCGGCCTATTAAATTAACTTATTGTCGGCACTTCGTAGTCCGCGACCCTTCACATTCTGAGCCCACGATCCTCATTTGTATGTATTTTGGACTCTCAGTGTGCGTCGTGGGCAGTAAACGATCAAAAGCTCTTCAGGCTAAGTCACGTACTACGAAACGTTTTAAGCGCACTTCCGCTTTTTGAGTCGCTCACGCCACGATGAAAATTCTTATAGCACCTTGTGGCAGATTTACTATTCAGAGCCCCTACTTGATTTTGTTCAGCGGCGACTGGTTAAACCAGAAATACTGTTTCAGCGAATATCAAATTACATTTGAATGGAAATGCATACGCTAGTGATGGATCGGGCGCACTACGGTCGGTCACATACCTACACTATTTACATACGTACCTACGTATGTCTAGAAATTATTATACATTGTTTATTATTGTATTTTAAACAAAAATATGTGTGTGTTGTGGCGCTAACCGTGAGTAAGTGATTTGATTTAGGCATAACTACATTATTTTGGACACTATCAGGGTCGCTTATATCGCTATAATATAATATAAGTAGTCCAGAAGCCTCCTCTAAAACAGTCATATTATCTTAAAGTAAGTTTTTTTTACAGGTAAGCAGCGATGCACTTTGTGTTAATATGCATCAGTCGAACCACAGCGGCCCATGGGCACCGGAGATGTTTATTTGCTGTAAATGTGTGTCGATGTTATTAAATACCGTCCTAGCCTTAATCTCGTTGTCGACACGCCCTGCGGGCCCTCATCGGAAATGGCATTATTTCCCACCCGAAGCCCGCAGCGGACACCGGATACTCCCCGCTACCAATCATCCGGCCATCCCGAAACTCATGTTTGAAACTTTCAGTTCTTTCCTTTACATCCTCATTTATATTTCCGCGTCTTGGCGCACTCACTGTCTGGTCGTCGTATGCGATTAGGTAATTGTACCGTCTCACCGGATATGAGTAAAGGAGATCCGTTAACGATAGACACGGTCTCTTTATTGGGTGAACGAAGTAGTGTAAACACATATAAGGCGATCCGTACACCCATTAGCGAGCGTACGATACTAGCGTTAACACGAGGTAAGTCGTTCGCATTCGTGCGCGAATAATATCAGGCAGACTGATAAGTGTTACAGTTTGTTTTATTTCACGAAAGCAGGTTTGCCATACTTGTAGCTGTAACACTACGGCGCTAGTGACGACAGTTACGCATTTAAGACAACGTGCACGTGTATCTACACACACAAGTATGGCAAACATGCTTTCCTGAGATTAAACCACTGTACCACGAGGAAGCGCCGCCATGTATGGTCTTACATAGTTGTTAGTGGCGACTGCATTTAATAAATAATTATAACTAACATTTATGTTGCAGAAACGCATCGAAAAGTAAGAAAACACATGTATCTGGATGTTTTACCTTGATCTAATTGATCTGGTCGACCTCTGCTAGAAGGATAATGGGAGTAAGATGGCAGCCAAATCATACCTAATCATAACATAATCATGCCAAAGCGTGTCACATACGTTATAACTTCTAACTTCCATTCCATTTTAATCTTTGTAAAAAAAGGTGTAATTGAGTTCAAATCATTAACTTCAGCTTCGACTTATTTCCCTTTTTCAAACAAAACGACGACGAATATCAAAGCCCTTTAAAATAGAACTGTTAGAGATTACTTAAATTGGGTTGTTCCCGGGTAAATTTACACACTAGCTCATTAAATGATTCGCAAAATAAAACCACTTAAAATAAGCCCCGTGATAACGTGCAAATAATTTAATCTGATTAAAGGCAGCGCTAATGAAGTGAACCGACATAAGTCAGCCGCTAACGAAATGAAACACAATCCTTGTTTACTTTCGCCATTCAACCAGGCATTGTGTTCGTAGGATGGTGGATACTGCGTTACCTAACGATTATCACAATATTTTCTCTCGCCGCATGTATCATGGTTACGGAACATTCGACGTTACCGTTGAATTTAAAAACACATCTAAGGTAAATCTGAAATGATTACGTCAACAACGCACGTGAAACAACAAAAATTGGAAGATACTATAGTTAATTTATTTACAGGTATTTAAAAAACAAGTTTGAAACGCGGTTTTTTGCGACTTTACAAAAGAAAACCAATGACGATTTGGGTCGCGTGTACACAAAACAAATGTTATAGGATTTCAAAGAGCCGCAAACAGCTTCTTAAAACGGAGGTATTGTGAAGTTGTTTCACGAACACTTTGAACATTCTCACGTTCCCGATATTTGTCGCGTTGGTCGCATTGTATGGAAAGTTGAGCCCGCCACCTGCGAGAGCTTATGAGGACGTCTGTCCGAAGCCATTGTTCCGCAACTCCACCCTACAACTTGTGCCTTCACTTATTGTGCGAACTCGTATTTCTTTCATTTTTAAATTTATAAGTACCAAAACGTGTTGAAGATATTAGGCTCGAGTGCTGTGACAGGAAAACAGAAACGTTTTTGGCACACATTACTTTGGGAAAAGGTCTCCGTTAGATTAACGGGATACAGCTCGTCAGACGGATATGACTATGACGTAACGAATTTGACAAAGCTTTTATAAAATTATTAGGATGGATAAATATATGTCACGTACGTACATACATACATATAATATAAGACGTCGAATGGTTTTACGATTGTGAAATTTAGTTTTGCATGATGCGAGAGCCTTGTAGCAACTTGGGATCGCACTCGGATTTCATGCAGTTATGATGATGAAGTATTGCCTGCGCTTGTTTATGGTATAGTGCTTTTCTCTCCAGCGAGCCATTGTTATTTCGCGCGGAAGTGTTGAAATATTGTGGCGGAGTGTTTTTAAAGCGGAGTGTACGAAAATCATCTTTACTGTAGGAGCTATAAAGAAGTCGGGGAATTGTTCATTTCGGATTTAGTTTTTCAGTTGTTGTGGTTAGTGTCCTTGTGAATAGAGTCGTCGGTGTAAGGGGGTAGGGTTGCAGTTGGAGGTGCTGGCGAGGGCGCAGGTGCCGGCTCCCGCAGCCGACACGGCGTGAATCACGGGCGTGCAGCGCGCCGCATACATCTTGGCTCACTCAGTGTCACACCAAGTTGCACTTTACAAATTTACTCTCGACGTCATACACTTCTATGATTAACACGAGATACACCTGCTATAAATTCGGCTAATATTTCTGCTTCTTTAATAAATAACACCTTTATATTTGTTCGAGTATGCGTCATCTCTCACGTAGAGACGCTACAGAAGCTAATTGGATTATAAGGTACACATGATATCCTTATCTAGGTATTATTTGCGAGGCCGAGGCCGGAGCGCCGTCCATTAAGTTCTCAGTGTCACACACAATAGCGCACAATGGGCGCGACGGACAGCTTGACGTTTCACCTACAACTAATGCGGTGCTAATAAACTATAGCTTACTCGTTATGTGTAGGGTATACAATATCATATCAGGGATCAGGTTCCAAAAGAACAATACGTTATCTATACTTATTTATTCATTTGTTGTATGGGTTGATCAATCCCACAATAAAGAACAAGAAAGAAAATTTAAACACAAGAAAATAAGCTCTGCCATGATGAACACTCCGCAGGGACACGTATACCAAAAGTCGGGGTGCATTCTCCCTAGGAGGGGCGGATTGTTGGTCAAACAGACGTTCCAGTTTGATAAATTTACGGTTGGTCAAACCGAGGGTTAAATGGGTGGTTTTCAACGCGTGATATGATCGATGCTTTTATTTTATTTACCATTTAAACCAAATACACACTTTTAACAAAATACACAAGATTAGGATGAGGTTGGCAGGTCCTCAAAGTAACTGCACTCAATTCGATTCGGCTACAAGCCGCGTCTTGTTCAAACATCTCAGCCGCCGCGCCAAACATATCAGTTTCCGAGGCTTTACGGCGCACCTCCGTAGCGGTGTTTGTGCGAGCAAATATGAGGGAGAAGGGTGAAGTAAAAAATGGTGAAATGCGCCCCGAATAAACACAAGAGAAATAACGATATCAAACCATAATTGGAATCATAGCTCGCTTGGCGGCGGGGGTCTAATGCGCTCCGCGAGCGCGCGCTGCGGCACAGGCGCTCTATAGCTCACACGGAGCAGACGCCTGTTATTGCCGAAGTAATTGTAGTCTACGCTATCTTTAAAACGATACGATGTTACGAATGACTTCACTCACATAAGGCCAATCAGTTCGCGAAAAAACCGCCAATTGAGGTTGGTAACACACGTCGTAGCTATTAATCTCGGCAAATCGAATAAAAGGTAATAGAGGCTCGCCGAGGGAGGGGGAGGAAAGATTGCCTTCATCCTCAATGGGCGAGTCGGAGCCCTACGCGGTCGCGATACCATTATTAGTGAGTTAACTCAATTTGCGGCATATTGTTTGAGAGGAGCTTAATAACAGAGGCGAGAGGTCGCGGGGCATCGTCATGACTACCCTTGATCCAAGGCACCGCGCCCCTCGCTCGGCCCAAGAGTTTTCACTAACTAACGCCTACACGCGAGAGCGAGAGTCCTTTTACGAGAATCATAGCTTTCATACAGCATAATGAAACCAATTGCGACTCTTCAACATTAGATAAGTACCTACGGACTATATTTTGGGAAGCTACTAATCTTGTCCTGAATCACATAAAAGCACGCGTTGATGTAATACCTAGACATTATGTATTACTTTAAACTTAATGGAAAATTAATGCCCACTGGGTAGATGGTTCTTAGAAGCTTATTGGGAAAGCCGCATCGAGCAAACATTTACAAATTTTACCGAGAACTGAAAATAATTTGTCCATTGAGAGTTATTTAACAGTTAACAGTACGTTTATTTATTTACACCGCCGAGTTCTCCCTTCGCATAAACTACTTGAAAAGGTCCGATTGGTTACACAATGATACCGTAATACACATGAAAGTAGACTTTAAAGCAGGAGGAGGAGAGCCGACATTCCGGGAGGAAGTTAGTGGTGGTTACAACCGGGAAATGAATACAATTTAGGGTAAATTATTAAAACGAGCTGTCGACCAAACGAAATTAATCGAAAGTATTCTCTTAGAATTTGAAACGGAGAGAGGCTCTCGTAGTTTACCGGGTACGGCCGGCACTCGACGGGGCCGGGAGCGGAGACGCATCGACACTTAGTAAATTAACCAATTATTGGGTTACGGTAATAAAGCGCCTCGTTAACCCGGTACACGCTCCAACCAAATCGGACTATTTGAGCAGGACAATCAATCAATAAATTATATTGATTATTTATGCTATTTATTGCTTTAAATTAAACTATTAACCTATACCAAGCCAAAGCTTAACGTGTTGGTAGTTAAAACAGAAATAGCGTCTGCTTCTAAGTCCTAACTGCGGAAATTATCTTTTTCTTTGTTAGTTTTATAACAACCACAATATGTAAATATACTCGTAATTGTAAGTATACGTAATAAAACATCTAAAGCGTGAGATGTAGGTCTGACAAATGAATTAGTCCCATATTTTGGTCATGCAGCGTCGACGCTCCGGCAACAAAGACGAGTGGCAGGGACAGCGCCGCGGGGGCGCGCTCCGGATGTCATGGAAAAATTGCTACTTCCGGGCCGGGGCACAAAAGGGCCCGTCTGCGATATTATTATGAAGTGTAGTGACCTCTACAGCCTGTGTTATGAGCGCTCTATCAAAAATATACCAGGGCGCGGGTCGTAGGTATCATGTATACAACGGTCTGTTTTAGACTTCGTTAAATATATTTAATTTCGTTTATGATGTGGTAATTGAATGAGACATCACATTAATGGGGGTTTTAAGTGTTCGTATTAGTTTTTTAGTTACACGCTCTCCATCAGGTTCTTAATTAGACATTGTATGAAGCAAAGAGAGTATACACACATTGATCTTAAATTGAAATATAAATATTACATTAGAGCTGTAATTTCTTCTAAATTGTTAGATTTCGTTTGTAGTACACATTGTAAAAATATGTAAAAATTAAACGAAATAAATTTTATTTTATTTCTACATAAGTACATCTATTTAATGTAGAAGTAAATAATACGTATTTTACATTATGACATTACTCATATATTATTGATGATTACAAGCTAGTTTTCAGTAGAATCTATTTAAAAAAAACGCCTATAACTAGATATCATGTTCATCTATGATTTTGCACTGAAAAAAATGGGATTTAACCAGGAGAGAACCTATTTCAGTTGACAAAAATTTAATGAAATAGCTGTGATATTACATCAACCAAAGCCAGCCTTAGGTAGTAACAGTATATTCTACCAGTTGATGTTTTGTTAGGCTCGTATAGAATCAAGACTTTAATTAACAGCATCTAACAGACTGGTTTTTCGGTGTGCGCGCAGAAAATGCTACGCATTACGATCGTAGCGCGTAGCAGCGTTGTTTTCCATCGTAGCGAAGCACTACAAGCTACAAGGTAGCTCTAGGCAGGTCCTTATAAGATGTTAATAATTAAAAATCTATCAGATAGATACCTACAACTAACAATAAGATGTATGTCTATTTAAAAGGAATTAAATAATATGTCTCGACATTGCGCCGCACTTACTTTGAATTATGCTTACCAACCAATATAAAATGCAACTAAAAACTATTCAAGATAATCGCGAGGATTTTTTTGAAAAGATGTTAAAAATCATGCTTATAAAGGTTTGTCTCAAAAGCATACTGTTTTTTGATTATTATTTACTGAGAAAAAAAAACAGATTTTATCAGTGTTCGCTACGCCCGCTTTGGAGTAGTGGTCGGAATGGCTTCATGTTCCAATTCTAATTCTAATTTTAATTAATGGCTTTCACTCCTGTTAATGTGTATTTCGCCAATGTCAAGTTATTTAAAGTCACTCCCATGGACTTATTAGAGCAATAAGTCCATGGATATCACACGCGAGGACAATTTGTTCGATAAAAGAGTATTTCCTCTAATGGACTAAACGGAAGCACATGGGCTTAGCTTCACGCGCTTCTGTCAAGTCATGGTTTCATGTTGTTTGTAACCGCGTTTCGTTTTTTTTTTTAAGTTAAGCAATAGCAGTTATGAATAAAAGATCATGTGGCGTTAACAAGTAGCAGAAACTTGTTTACTTATTTTCTTAGTAAAGAAATACATAATTGAGACTTTTAAGCATGTTTTTTTTTCAGGATACTTCGTTAAAAGTTTCTGTTTTCAATTATGATTCGTAACTGATTGCTCCAACAGGCGAGCTTTCCCTACCGCCACTAAATTAATGTGTTTAGACACATTGTCTCGCGAACGTTGCAAAGGTCCGGGTCCTCCCGACGTCAGCTGCCTGCGCAGGCCAGTGCCAATTTCGCGTCATTCACAACAAATTACGTATTAAAGCGAGCAGAGGCACAAACAAAACGACAGTGCTCGTGACGTGAATCGAGCGCAGCGGGCACGCCGAGTGCTACGGTTTCAAACACGTCAGCTTCAATTTAAAATCATTTTGGATACACATTTAAAACATGTTTCAAAGGAGAATATACTCGTAAAATATAAAAGTGATTTATATTTTAAAATTGGGTGTTAAAAAGGGATCAGCTGAAATCAATAAGTGCTCATAATGTTTTTTTAATATCAATTAGCAGCTTTATCCAATTACCGATTTGTTGAAGACGGCTAATGCTCGGAATATTTTTAAATCGAAGATTGCCCAGAAATGTCTTTATTAAGAGCCTTATTTTTATTTTTCTATTAAGACGAGGAAAATGAATAAGTACGCGTTTTAAAGGGCTTAGTTTGTATTTACACCTATTGTTTTAGTATTGTCAGCGTTATGAGAGCTCCTTTTAACATTACAGTAATGGAGGCCGAGTTAAAAACAATACGATGACAATTTTAATATTTATCCTCAGGGAATTGGGATTACAAACGGAATGACAGTTAAATGCCAAAGTTTATATTACTGTATCAGATTTCAACTAAGCAACATGTTACAAAGGTTGTAACATGTTGACAAGCCTACTTAACATTACACATACGTATGCATACATATACTCAAAAAACATAACACTTCTCCTGACGCAGTCGGGTAAAAATAACCGGTATCTCAACTAAAGTGAAAACGATATGTCACAGATAGTATGTAAATACACATCAAGCTGGCAGGGAGGAGCCGCTAAAAAGCGTCATAGTATGTTTTGACGGCAACTATCCGTAAACTCTGAAGAAATATCGGATTCCGTTCCAATTAAAAGTAAATCTCGCAGTTGGGATATCGCGTGGACTGTCATAGTTTACAATCGAGTCACAATTAGCTGTTCCGCTGCAGCCGGCTCGATATCGCGTTGTTACGTAATGCCGAGTCGCATGATCCCTTTAATTAGCGGAGAGACAAAACGACACCGACGCAGCAGCGACGCGCTTCACGGGTACATTAGAGCTCATTTACGAGTATTGGTAAATATATACGACGTAGCATTTTGTTGCATGTTTATTGCATCCTGCATGTACTATATTTAATTAGATTTTGTAAAGGATACGTTGTCTGACTTAATTGTGATTGATTATATGTATCTATCTATCAGTGTTGGGCAAAAAGTAATTGAATTACAAATTATGAATTGCAATTACAGAATATAATTTCAATTACGAATTAAAATCACACATGTGTAATTTTTTATTGAATTACGATCAGCACTGAATTTCAAAATGTAATTTGTAATTCAATTAGAAATTACATTATGTAATTTTAATTGGTAATGCATTACTTTATGAAATTACAAATTACATTATTCTAGGGTTTTGTATCAATATAAAATTATTATATAAGGAACTTCCTCAAAAAATTAAGCATATTTTTGTAAATATAATATATAAAATAAATAAGAACTCATTGGGTAAATTTGATACTTTTTGAGTAAGTAATAGACAAGTTTATATAACGTAATTGCGTAATTCAATTACAAATTAATGTAATTTCAATTAAAAATTACCAAGTAATTTAAATTAAATGTAATTCAATTGCGAGCGTAATTAATTACAAGCAATTGCATTAAAAATATTTTAATTTGTAATTCAATTACAAATTAATTGAATTATGCCCAACACTGCTATCTATATTGTACTTAATACATGTTTATAATAAAGTTTGGACGTATGAAGTGTTTTTCTACAGAATAAGTTTTGGTTGAGGCATTCAGTTTCTTTTTTTACATAACAAGCGTTATGATATGATTATGAACTAAATCCCAAATCAAAACGACTACAGACATTATATTACCTATTTTGTTGGCCTATTGTACTTAAGACCTTGTGCCCTTGTGGTCTACACCACTACTACTTATCCACCTTATACACCATTTTCCTACTTCATAACGTATTCCTTCAGAGCAATACACTAAAAAAATCTTGGACATTTCAAATGTTTTTCGGTGACCGACGGTGAACACTAGTTAGGCCATTTGATTTGCCTTGTAACTGAACCCTTTTTTTCATAACAATAATGATTTTGAATGTAACGACTTCTTGCGTTCTCTTTGCTGACTGAAAACTAAACAGCCAATATTTAAAATAGACAGCACAGCGCGCAAAAAGCAATAGAAAAAAACACGTTGTGCTAAGTAAATAAATGTCACGCATCGGAGGCGCGGCGCAGTCTAGTCGGCTCCGAGCGGCGACAGCCCGCAGCGTCTACGACTCGTCGTGAATGCCTAATTACGAGCGTTGAGTAAATAAGTTTTCTATTTGCGTCGGGTCGGGACGTTCGGTAAAGCATTAATCATGATTGAGCTAAGTGGCTTAATGCTGGAGGGATAATGGCGAGCAATGATCGGCGGGGGGCGCGCCGGGCCGGCGCCGCGGCGCACGCGGCAGCAGCGGCCGCGTCTGCTCCACGCCGAGCTTCTTATATGTCACGTATTGATTGCGTTTGAAAAGGGTTGTTTACTTAGTACACTGAAAAAATAACTTGGCCACTTCTAACAAGGTTGTGATTGTTGTACATAACTATACTAGCAAGTTGGTTGGTTTTCATTTTTTTGGGTGTACTTATCTTGTTTGCAAACGTATTACAATCTAAATCCAACGTCAGATTTTATTTGGTCATGATTTTAATCTAATTTCCGCTACGATTCTGGAACACAACATTAAGTATAAGTTTATCAAGGAGTACGGAATTAATACTTGTAGGTTACCCTCGATCGGCCGTACTAGTTTGTTCAGAAATGAAGGTACGATACGGCTGGTAAATGGAAAACACAAACATCGGTTAGTGGATCGCCGCGGGCGCCGCGCTGTTATTGTTTGCGCACCCGAACTAAACCGAGCAGGAAGCACGGAAACTTGTGAAGAAACCCTTGAGGTAAAGCGAAATTTATGTAAATTTCGGCTTCTTCAGAAACTGAAAATGTTTTTCAAAAATGATTTAACAAGTGAGCGCACTTTATTTTCGATAATTTCAAAAATAACGATCTTGTCATTCATTTATACCGCTTTCGTAGTTCCCGTAAAGCTGCACGTACCTAAAAATATGACCTGTCCATTCAGACAATTGGGAATCTGCACCCCGGAATGTTTAAACAACGACACCCCTTTATTCATTGCCATCCCATCGTCCCAGTTTTTCATGGAGCGGATGACGGTTGGAAGACTGATGACCGTGCCAGATTTTACAGGACTAATTTTGTGGAAAATTTGACACTGGTAGTGTAGGACTTTAACTGACTAAAAATATTGCCGCTGGAGTATTAGATTGCACGCGAATAGTCGGAAAAATAGTGGCACTATAGCGAAAGCGATGCACAGAAGTGCACCGGCGGCGAGCCTCGCAAGTGGCCCTCGCGGCGCCGCGGGGGCACCTCCCCGAGAGCTTTTCCTTGTCGCCTGAACGATAATCACGATATGGCGATACCGCGATTGACTTCCGATCCGTAAGCGACAACAATTGCCGCGTATTGCCACTAATGGAGCCAGCTCGGTAACCGCCTGTTGCATTACCTCCTGCCGGTTTACTTGGAGAGTTTTTGGGATAAAGTCTACGCGTGAAGTGCCCAATATTCGCGTGTGTTCTGTTTACTCTCAAAAGTAGCCGTTGGGGAATAAAATTACATTGAGGTATTTTTAAATTGTCATAATATTTCAAATATACCTGCTTCTGCATTTTACAACTTTTGTAATAACTTGGAATAAACCCAATAAGAAACTCTAAGTAATATAAATTAAAAGAAAATCCCAGGGAAGGAAGCGCGCACATAAAAGGCGTCGTACATATGTATAGTTGCAAATTAGTATGTTACATGCAAGAGATAAAAAAAACCCTCCCTTTGCTTTTCTATCGTCAAAGGAAAACCAATTAATTTAGCGATTTTCCAGAAACAAGTAAGTATACAGATTGGATACGAATATAGAATTGTAATACCCAATCAAGTTAGTGAGGTTGTGTAAATATATCAAAGGTAGAATTTTATTGAATTTTTCTAAGCACCCACATAATTCCATAGATTGGTCGTTAAAATGATGTCGAGCCACCTATAAGAATTCGCGAGGCAAATTTCCACGGGAGCCGCCGCTGAAAGGTGGGACGCGACGAATACCGCGAGCATTTGACGTTTCAAAGTCACACGCAAAAAGCGCCCACTTTGTGGGGATTCTTTCCAATTGCGCTTTGATAGGGTATCCTCTCACCGTGGACTGGGCGTTGCTGCGACAACAACATCAATACATTTTCAATATCCCTAAGTCGGCTTCTCCGCGGTTTGATGGCAATATTCAAAATGTTCCGTAAAAGTAAACATAAAGAGAAACCGGATGAGCTCCAAATAATTGTCTACATCGATAAAACATGTTGGAACTTTGGAAAGAGGGTGCAATTCGATAAATAATATTAGATATTATTAATTGGAATAAATTGTTGCAGACTTCGACCAAGTCGCAAGGAAGTGCGCACGTTACGCGTCTGACTTGATAATTGAAAATGAACGGAAGGCGTTCGGGTGGCGCACATCCTCCGGCTAATGAGCGACAACACTCACGCGCCGATGATCCTTCATTATCGAACAGGTGAACACTACAAAAGTTCGCTAATGCTACGCTTCGTAGACTTACGTAGACCTGCTACGAAGCTCTACGAAATCGATGGGCGAAACAATTTATAAAGACTTATAGCTGCTTCTCCTTTTTATATTTATTCCAATAAAGCAGATCTAGAACGCGCGAATAAAAAAAATGGTTCGTCAATATTTCTCAAGGTGCATCGACAGGATGGAGCGGCAATATTGGCGGAAATTATTTCACACTTCACTGCGCACCATGTCAAGTAGAATTTTATATTGGCCTAATACAGCGAGCAGCGCGAACAATTTAGTTGAAATCGGATTCACATTCTTGAGTAGGATATATTGGCAGTACAGTCACCATTAAATATATTGGAACTGGGGCATGGGTACCGGTTTCCGATATTAGAGAATAACCAGAATATAAGATAATATTTCCTATTTTTAAATGACGGTTAAAATCGTAGAATACTGCCTTAGAGCGTGTTGTGATAAACTTTTATTGCTCCAATTTGTTTTACGGTGATTGAACAACTCTACATGAACTTTTTCTCTACTTGTCTATTTATTTACCTTACCTCTTTAAGTTATAGTAAAAGCAAAAAAATCATTGATATTAAGAAATAAACTTCAAACATTCCAAATGATTTAAGATGTTTAAAAATGGTGAAGGATATTGTTGAGAACCTTTTATAGCTCCAATTTATTCGATGATGATTGTACAACTCTACAACAAAAAAAACTAGTTGTCTCATCATTTACCGTACTCAACTCTCTCTGTTATAGTAACAGTAAAAATCTCCAAATATTTAGAAATAAATTTCCAACATTTCCAAAGAATAAAGATGTTTTAAAATGGTAAAGGAAGCCTGCATAAAATTAAAGAAACCGTACCCAATCGCGTAAAAATCTTGGTAACTCAACAACAAACAGCAACCGAAAACGAAACCAAACAAAATTCACTCCGGGCAGAGCTCACGGGGCGCGGGGCGGGGCGCCGGCTCACAATGCTGATTGAAAGCAAATAATGAAATCATAGGGAACGGAGCCCTGCCCGCGCCCGCAAATACTGTGAAAAATTGCACTCGCGCTTCCACAACAATCAATGCACACAACACAGCTATAGGTCGTTGCAGCGCGACAATAGCGCGCAATTCATCCTCAACTGAATTCAACCACTGTATAAACTTCAAGTTACCTACGTATAATTTCGATACACGCTCGGTTTTGGTTTTCCTCTTATGGTTAATACACACTTGTACATACAAACTATACGTTATAACTACTATGTAATTTTCTTCCATGTCTGATAAGTTATGAAAAAAAAACTAATGAGCAAGTTTGAAACTTTAATTAGCCTTATAAACCTGTGCCCTTATTCTATATTTTCTTTTCCTCCATTGTTATTTTATAGTCAACGTTATGACAGCTCTTATTAATTTGACAGTAATGGCGGCCGAGTTAAAAAACAATACGATAATATTTCTACAGCAATTAAGTTTTACTGAATAGAATAAAGCCACAGTCGTAATGTGATTACCTATGTGAATTGTGAGATTACTTAACATTTGAATAAAACTTTAATGCCCTTACTTATAAACGTGGAGTAACCATGGAGTAGCTAAGCCATGCTTTGTCCTTATCCGTCGAATTCAAATGTCACAACGACAGGTAAGGACAAAACATGGCATAGCTACTCCATGGTTACTTCACGTTTATAAGTAAGGGCATTAACGTCTACCGTTACTCATAACGCAGAAAATTCTTATTAAATGATTACAGGCGAGAGAATCCAAAAGATAGACTTAGGGCCTGTTTCACAATCGACAAGTAAATTTATGTGCCAGTTTAAGTTATCTCTCTCCTTTTCTATGGTCAAGTGTACGAAAAGGAAAGGGCTTACGCGTTACTTGACGATTGTGAAACAGGCCCTTATTCCAATAAGAAGCTAAAATGAGAAAAATGTAAGTATATGTAGGTACACACATCAGCTAAGAGTAGTCAGCGTCGCTTGGGAATACCTTTTACGAAATGTTGACAGTCCTGTTACTGAAGGAGAACTTACAAGATGGTGCAAGATACAAACGATGTCCGTTTCTCCAATTTCCACGTGACCATAGGTATAGTTTTTGGAAGGAATTATTCCATATTATATGCTAATCTTTACATTCTTCCCGCCGTCCGTCCTTCTGTACGTACGCTTAGATCTTTCAAACGCAATGGATTTCAATGCGGGATTCGTCAATATATAGAGTGATTGAAGAGGAAGATTTTTATGTATAATTTTATTAATATAATTTATAATAAATTCTGGACTATGTGAGAATGTAAAAAACTCACATAGACCAAAGCGAAACGAGGGCGGGTCGCTAGTTACTAATAAATAACGATTTGTTTGCAGACGTTCATTATTATAAAGGCTCTTCCTGTGTTCATTTAAAAAAATACCTATTTGCAGAATCTACTATCGCATTTCGCGAACTTACAGGCTAAAACCAAACACTTAGATTGTACAATTAATAATGTACAGACACGACTGAAATACTGATAAAATTCAGAGGACTGTAAGTAAGAATATGTGTTTCGTAGTCTGTCTGTAGCGAAGCCGATCAGAAATAACGCGGCGGCTATATTAAGTGCACAATATACTGCGACAGCGGCAGATATATTTAATCATCCAAAAACGGAGTCTTGGATTTGAATTATATTTGTTATGCCCTAATTTAAGTTTTTGATTTAAAAAAAACATATTTATTCCTTTTCGTTGCAGATTTGAGATATCAAATGTATACGAGCATATACGGGACTCAGAGCCAAATTGACATAACGCGGTGTACTCGTTTGCCTTCTCCATGCAATAAACAAAAATCATTTGACAACAAACTCTCTTTTCTAAGAAAAAAATATTTTCGCGTCATTTTATGCACGTGAAGTCCGCCATGATGGAACGAATTCGACGTCATCTAGCCTATGACACACGTAATACTAAGACGAAGCCAAAGATATAATGCGATGGATATCCTAGAAGCTACGAACGAGGAACAGATGAACATATTAACTAGCATACAATGACTGCTAAAATCATAACCCTTCTATTTTGCTTCGCCGTAGTCGGGTAAAAAAGATAACCCAGTCATAACAGCAATCATATCATATGTAATGATGATGATGAAGACGATGATCAGTAAATTCATAAAACATTAAACTGTGTCCACCATATCACCTATACCGTGTACCAAACCCTGCCTGCTAATCTTCGGAGGAAAATACGTGTCAGTTCGGCAATCTTCATGCGTTGTGACCGCGGGCCGAGCCAGCCGAGCGCGCCGACACCGACCGCCTCCAACGGGAACACCAACTTATTATCTCGGAAAACTACAGATATGAGGAAGAAGAGCAGGGTCGAGATTCTAGGCGGTAAAAACCGTTAACGTTTTGATAGCTCTTATTTACATGACAGTAATGGCGGCCGAGTTAAAAACAATACCATAACAGGTCAAGGACGATATTCTTTTGACCACCTAGAATAGAGGCTCAGGAAGTTAAACTGTAGGTAGTATAGTTGTAAGATTATATCTATTGTACATAGGCGTTACATATTGATGTCGCACACGATCTGGAAGCTTTAAAAAATACCTGCGTTCGGGCACTAGCAAGTGTAAATAGTTACACAATTGAGGACCCATATCGATGTTATACTACTGCACCCTTAATTTCAAGGATATCTAATTATCTGTTTATGGTGGTGATGGTGCCGTGTGTGTGATAAAAATTGAAATCGAATCTGTAAAATATTAGATTATTTTACAGATTCAATTTCAATTTATTTTCAAATTACAAGCGAGTGAGACGTAAAACAAACCAGTGTATATCCCAAGCACAGTCGCAATCGCAAGTTTTATAATAAATAAATTGGTCATCATTAAGACTCAGCACAGTACTGACACAGCAACACATATCAACAGTATGATTAAAAATGTTTCCGGAGTCCGATTGGTGCTACCAAAAAGTTCTACTCAATCATTAACCGTGTAGGGTCTTTCCTGTGGACATACCCGAAGTTAACTTTTTTAAAGCCTAATTTTCTTACTGAACCCATATATAAACAGCGTCAGGTCTATTTTAGTCCTGTCAGACAGAAACATAACTTATATGCACCACAATTGACCGCAGGAAAGACAACTTCTGTTTTTTCGAGTGTGTATGACCCAAATGTCAATTTCTGTTCATTTCAGAAAACACAAGATAACATATACATACGTTTACGTACATTTATAAAAAAAACTATAAATTGAATACGGTGAAAAAAAAACAACATTACTTTCGAACTAATGTTTTTTGCGTTCAACCCACGAACCTACCTATGTCTGTTGTGTTGTATTTTTTTTGTCAAATAAATGTTTTGAATTTGATTTTATTTTAATTTTGAATTCCGGAAAATCAACTGAATATTTGTATTAAGCCAATATGGTGATAAAATAAGTCTGCATACATTTGTAAACCGAAAATCAAATAATAAATCACTGTAGTGCCCTTTGTTGTGATGATACCATTGTATGTCCATCTGACTGCGAGTATCGCATTTCGAGTTCCACAAAAGGGTCCGATGTCGCCACTGTGTAGTTTTGCGCGCTTATTATTCAGAATGTAATTACGGCGCGACGTATAACGGAGCCACGCGTCGATAGTGGCCCAGGCTTATTTAATTGCAGTCGTCATAATAAACGAAGGAATACGCGCGGACATTTGCAAGGGTAAATTAGTAGCGTCGACTGAAGTTTCAAGCTGACATACCAATTTAATAAATAACTAGTGTCCGGCCTGCGTTGCAATACATTCGTTTTTTAGTTACATATTCATAAAGTGAACCATACAATAGTTTAAATTATAACTATTCTGGTCAACAAATAGCACAATGCCGATAAAATTAAATAATTTCATTATTTTCCAACATGTTTGGCTAAGTCAAGGCAGTACTGCATTAACAGGAATAGTTTTTCAGTAACAGGGTGCATATTCGTATGTTTAAATTGCCATCATCATATTGAAGAAAATAACGATACCTACCAGAAACTTTTAAGTAAATAGAAGTAGCATAGGAATTTCTCAAACTTTTCTTTGTTGGTTCCTATGCGAAGACGAAAACGACGGCGGTTAAATCGACGAAGAATCACCAGACAACTGTCTGATCATTCTTTAGCGATTCTTTAGACGACATAATACTCTAAAATAATTCCAAGTGACTCATCCACCGCATAATTCGAAGGCACCAGTAACTTGTATTGGCAAGGGCCCGTCGCCATAAAGAAACCGATCAAACAGAGGCTACAAACAGAGGTGTGCCGGCCGAGCCCGCGCGCTCAAACACCACTTGACCGATCATCTTTACACCAACCCTCTTTATATCAAGAAATTGTTACTGATTAGTAGACTGAACGGTAAAAATATTACGCACTGTAGAAATTCTTAGAAACCCGCATAAATCTTTCAGTTTCATGAAAATATTTATCCTGTTTAAACCCACGTAGAGTTTGTATTAATGAATAATTTAAACTAGAATATTCATATTCATTTAATATTGAGTATTAAAACAAACTGACAGAATCATCCACGACATAATTATTCCTCACAGTCAACTGAGTGCGCGTTCAGACCTAACAAACATGCACACGGAACGTTATACGCTATGACATCCCGTGTGCGTCTATTGTAATATTGTTTCGGGGTGTGTACGTCGCCGATCGAATGAGTCGATTATGAAAATAACGTGTCACCTCTCAGACGCCGCGGCGCGACTAGTCAGCCGCTCAGCGGGCAATGCTAATGTATACAAATGGAGAGACAGTCTGCTACCGCTAAAATATACAACATGGATCACACGTCCTTTCGTTGTATTTCCGATTGAAGAAATTTATTAACAATTCAGTATATAAACAAATTATTACAAGAAATCACAAATTAGGTTCATAAATCATGGTTTGAATACAATATTTTTAGATAAATCAAGGACCATTTGAATTTTTTAAACTCCATGAGTTTTATTCCTGTCTTTCTCTTGGTATTTAATTGGAATTGAATTGCATCTACACCTATTTTAAAAGATGTGTAGTTTACAAGGTAGGGAAAAAGCATTTTCACCCACTGTAAAGTGGAAGAAGTTAAAGGATACGGACGGGTGCATACATCACAAATGACATGCATACGTATCTCTCTAATAAACATAAGAAAATCGTTTCAATTTCTTCACGAGACGCAAGCGCAACGAAGCATAAGACTCGCCAACCTGAGAGTACGACAACATCTATAGCGTATTGCCCATAATGAGAATTTAATTGAGGGTGTAGCCGTCGACAGATACGCTTAACTTCATTAGGCCGCCCGCGATTAGGTTACCTAATGTAATTGCTTTGTTACACAGTTTCGCGCGCTGGTGTTTGCCGAAATGAACAGTTACTGATGCGTTTTCAGCGCCGAACTCAATTTACATAGTACCTAATGCGATATGGATCATTATAACATATATGTATGATAACACGTCATTACTTTGTTAACTGAATCTGGACATAAGGTGGTTATGGATGATGTCGTTTGCATTATCAATGCTATAAAAAAAAAACACTTATATTACATACAATACAAAGCGGTTAGGAGAAAAGTGTTGTCATTTGTAAAAGACATACATTTTTTGTGAGCGGCCATTCGTAAAAGTGGTAAATTATGATAGATCTTTTGAAAATAAACATATTTTGCTAGGTAGTAATGTAATGAAATAATGTGTATTTAGAAGTCCTCTACACAACTATGGGAAAATCATAGGTAAGACGCTAAAAAAAAACCAATAATATTCACACAAACTTACCCTTTGACACTTGACCTTTGTTGTTAACTTTAAGGCAATCTAGTGCATTTTTTTATCTGATTGTCGAGTAGTCAAAGAGGTTTTCTCGTGTATGGAGCGATTTCTTCTTCATTCTTTATTTCTTACAAGTTATCATTAAACAAGAATCCGTTAAGCTGCGACATTCTCTCTCAGTGACTATACTCACGTGCTAAAGCAACGCAGTCAAGTTGTACCTACTTAAAATCTTTACAAGATGATCCGTTGATTTTGCTGTCAGAATAGATTACAAAGTTCATCCTTGTTGACATCACTGTATCGCTAGCAACTGTTGAGTCTAGATAAAGCTGCCACCTTGAACACAACGATACAAATATTGTCCACCGTATCCTTTAAATTTGCGGGCGCCATTGCTTTATTAACTCCTGAACCAATAAAAAGGTGTCATAATTATTTTGTGTTTGAGTGATACGGCCTGCCATTATGACAGCGCTCTACGGAGCTGCGCGAATAGGAACTGGGGCTTTATAATATTTACTGCGTAAAACCATGTTGCCTTTGACATGTTGTCGTATTGTCAACGTAACGTAAAGCTGAGTCATGTCGAGTTAAAAACAAACGAAAACCTGTCAAAGGCAGTATGGTTTTACTCAGTAGAATAGAGGTCCAAACAATTTACCAGCAAAAATCGGGCCAACATTTCTCTGTTGAAATCAGGAATCGATACCGGTATTCATTAAAATTGAGATACCTACCTTAAATTGTAATATTTCCTTGATATTTTCGATACATAAACTATCATTTAAAATAAAAAATAATCAATAATAAGCGAGATACCAAAATAATACCGGTATTTTTGTATGAAAATCATACTGGTACGTCCCCGGTTGAAATTAGACAATTCCTACATATTTCGATCGCCGTATTCGTTAGTTTCCCCGTTGACTGTATCGGTACAGGCATGGCGGCGCTGAGTCGAGATGCAAATGAGGCTGCGGCGGCCGGGCGGCGCCGGCGATCGCGACACTAATCGCTGCTAACCGTCCACGGGAAATATGGGTCGGTAATTGAAAGCATGTGAACTGAGAAGTAATCCCTTTGTTGGAGTATTTGAAACTGGTTTACACGTTCCCATACAGCTTAGTTTGATGAGGTTGGTAATGGGAAAGTGGGGTGGAAGCGTATAAATGTGTGCAAACTACTGACTTTGCACATAATATATTTACTGAGTAATTGTGAGGACTGAGTAACGCTTCCCAAGTTATCTATAACAAAAACTGTTTTTCTATAGATAATTTGGAAAGCGTTACTCAGTTTCTAGTTTTGTATAGCAAAAAATACAATGACGTTAATTAAAATACGTATCTGCTTACCGAGACCAAACTCGGTGGCTCTATAGTACAGTACAACAGAGGTCCTGTTGCAATGCAACTCTTCGAATCTGTCAGATCAGCTTTTCGACACGATTATATTGCATTGTCATCGGGTTGACGTATGTATTCCAAATTTCAGCTCATTCAAAAAAGAGGCTTCATTGAGTATTTCGCAATATTTGCACCAAATAGACATACTATTTGAAGGTTAAGTTTTGTTTGTGTTACTAAGTAAAAGCTTGTAATATTTGCGCTTGCTGCCAATATTAATAACAGTTATATGAAAGCTAGGTATACGGTATTATCACATTTCATACTCAAATAAAATACTACAACAAAAACAAAAACAAAAACAAAATACAGACACAACCACTATTTCGATATTTCTACGTATCGTGACATAGAATAGCATGCATGCATATTCGCGGACCGAAATCCTCTTTGTGTATGCATCGGCATGCTGTCACGCTGTTTAAACAAGACAACCGTCCAAAATATATTATTTAATTGACGAATTTCAAATATACAGTTACAATCGCACATAGAAATGAAAATATTTTTGTTAAAGACTAATATTTATCTATAGACATCTCTTCTTTTGCTCTGCTTAACAGTGTTATCTTCTATAAGTAAACTACTTCCATTACTACACTACTAAACCATTATTATACTTATTTAGAACACTTGTATAACCTTAAACTTTATCTTGTTTACATCAAGAATTAGCAAAAATGTTTACGCCTTGTGGTGTGGAAAAAACATTTTTACACCAACAACAAGAACAACAAGAGTTGTTGCTTGAGAAATCTTGGAAAAAATGTGTAAAAGCTTACGTTAAAATAATTATATAGGAAGCCCAAGAAAAAACAAAATATCGTTCTCTGAAAACGAGTTACGTGCGCATTTCAACATACTTTTCGTCGCTAAAGCCTTATCTAAAGCGTTTATTCCTTTAATAATTGCGTAACATGTCGCACCTTTAGAATAATTAAATTAACTTGGCTCTTACGTAATAAATTTTGTTTTAAATTTTTAGTTCGGGGAAACGGTCTAAATGACTAACTTCATGGCCTACATATAAAAAAACATTTCGTAATTTTTCGAGTAAGAGAACATCGTCATTTATATCAGCTTGTAATAAATTGTCGTATGGCTGTGAGAATGAGAAACATTCGTAAATGTTTTTTTTTTCTGACTTGATGTTTTTCGAGGCCAGTAGGTACTTAAAGCATTATCATTATTAAACAAATACCTACTCCGCTTCTGTTAAAATAGTCTATGCCATTTCAGATTGTCTGAGATGACAGCTTTACTTACACATTGACATTATTTTTGGCTTTGATATATAATATAATATATCTTGGATATTTTTGTCTCTTATAAATAGGTAAAAGAAAACGCGAAAGTGTCGGTGCGGTTGGAAGGTGTCGCTGAAGTGTAATTAACGCTGGTGAGCAGCCGTCATCGCGCATTCGACGCACGCTCGGGCGGGCACGCGGCGCCGCGCCGCCGGTTGAGCAATTGACAATTGATTATTATTGGAAAATTAGTGAACATCAGAGATGAACTTAAAATACGGTTTACTAGATACGTCAAGAGATAGTACGAATAGCTCAGCGTCTTTAGCTAATGATATGATAATATTGAAAATACCATTGCTGGCACTTTTTTGTTTTTTTTTTAGTTGACGATGGTACTTAGTGAAATCAAAACGTATTTAGTAAATTAGCCACATGACGGCTCTTTCACATGTCCATATTATGGTAATCTACTAGATATTACATGGATATGGCAAGCATGTAAAACTTTATAACTAAGGCCGGATTTACACTTGTAAGTTATTACTGTAAGTTTTGAAACAAAGTTATACTTAAGACTGAGATGCAGATATTTGCCACTCACTCTTACCCATAGTTGCGTCTCAGAACTTACAGTAATAACTTACAAGTGTAAATCCGGCCTAAATATACAAAAATAAGTTCATAATTACTCATTTACACTACTTTACGTTGCTTTTACAAATAAAGAAACACAAACTCGGCCCAAATGTTCAAATCCAAGTTCCTAACAACAGCAGGAATTCAATAAAGACCTAGCAAGGACAAATAATTCAAAAACTCGGTGTTTATATAATAATTACCTAATTCCTCGGGACAAAATACCGTTAGTTATTAGTAAAGAGTAAATAAGTATAAAATTGCTGTGCCCTTGCAGGCCGTCACTTGAATACCTATTTTGTTTTCCACCTTATATTATAATGTAATATGCAATAAAGATTTTGAATTTGAATTTGACGTAGTAATAGAGTACCTAGTAATTTCTTCGAGACCGGCAACGCATTGGTGACGCCTCAGGCGGCGGTGACCACTTCCCATCAGGTGGACTGTCTGCCAGTTTGCCCGTCGATGGCAATAACAAAAAATAGATGGCAGAGCGCGTTTATGCACCAAGTTGTTGATCGGTTATTAGACTGACTTATTAGTGCAATTGGCGAGGCCCCGGGCAGTCCGGCGGCCAGCGGGAGTATCATAAAACTGTAATAACTCTAACGAGACGAGATGTGCGTACCATGTTGTCGTGGTGTATACCTAGTAATTTTAATCCACGAAGGCGCACCCTGCTACTCAAACGGACGTTTAACGGTAACGTAACATTAAGTAAAAGACTTTAAAGAAAGAAAACACAAAATTGGGCGAGATATTATAAGGTTGTAGAGGTTTTGTTAAGTCAAGCCGCAGTTTTTAAAATTTCGTGCTCAATTTAATTGCGATAAAAGCCTCCTTAAGCTTGTTTGTAACATAAGTCGCAGTGTTTGAATGAATAATTGAATGCCCGTCACCCTTGAACTTTACTAACCGCACATCATCGGGAGGAAATATGGAAATTCGCTAAAGATTTAACTATTGGTGTTTTAATACTGTTTTTCTTCTTTGTAATCGAGAACCTATCCGTCCAACACCAACTGACCAAAGGTCAAATCAGGGGACCTAGTATGGTTGCGTTTATCGCGTGATAAAATGTGGATAATGCATCCGTCATTCTCGTACTTATGTATTATTATCTACATTTTGTTACGCGATAAACGCAGCCATATTAGGCCCCCAGAAAGCAATTAGCATGTTACCTTTATAGCTAACGGTCTCTCTATAAATTAATTAATTAATATGCCGAATAACATCTTCTCTGTGCTTGCTTCAATCAGTTTCGTAATAAAATCTGCACGGGACATATTAGGGCAGTTATTAGAAAACTGACCTCGGAGTGTATAAACCTCTAATCGAACGCGCGAAGGCGCGCTAGGGGCCCGGGGCATAAATCAGTCTCCCCTCGCGATGACGCCCGGCGGAGCCTTCAATTTGGCACATCCTTAAAATGACACACGAGAAGGGCGCCCCTAACGACGCCGCCGCGTCAACTCTAGCACCGTTCTTATAAATAAATCGCACGCACATTACCGCTTCGGATTATCATTATTTACTCTCGTGCCACTTTACCTCTTAACATGCGTGACGCCTTTAAAAATGCTATTTACAGCGACCGTTCTTACTAACAAATCTGTTTAAAAAAGAGGGGGAGATCTGTTTAAGTTTTGGATTCATCCAATTGTTTTTTGATTTACTACTTCAACCAGAAAAGCGTAAGCGTTGAACTGGGTCCATATTGACTCTCATAATAATTTTTACTCATAAAGTGTTTTAAGTCATAATCATCGGAATTCATAACGTATTTTTTTGAGTAACTGTTACTTTTTCAGGATTTTTATAAATCAAGCCTAACCTAACCTAGCCTTATCTACACACACATTGAATATTTAACTTCTGAAAAGTTTACGGTTCCAGTGATAATAAAAAGTATGAATAACAATTTTATGACACCAAAATGATTATGAACAAAAAAGTTATGTGAAAAAATGCGCTCCCCGTTCAACTAACTTGTAACTTGTATATTTTTGGGTGATTTTTATGGCGTTTCAATAGTCGTCATAATTATATTCGCATATTATTTAAACGAAATCAGGCTGCCTTCTTTTTATATCAGAAGGTTGCTATTAATATTTTCGGCTATATTTCGGGTCCATAAACGACGGTGCTTAAATTACCCAAAGTTTTGTCGAACCATCATGATCGCTTCGTGCTCAAACTTGCTAAACCTTAGTAGTAGTATTATTCTTGTCGCAAATCTGCAGAAAAACAAGGGTGTAGAAATCAATCCAACGACAGAGCTCGACTCGAGTGTTTAATAAGGCGCAAGCGAAGAGTTAGGTTGTGTTGATAGGGTCATCGAAGCCGGTATCGATCTGATAGGTCGGGAGTGCGTGTTCGCGGGGAGCAATCAGGGCGGCGTCGTAGACAAACTGTCGGGGCGGACCTTAATTGGCGGTCGTGGAGATTTATGCGGGGAGCCGCTCGTCACGCAGCCGCCGGCTCACACGACCGCACGACCCGCAGCGGACCAATCAGCCATTAACTTCCTTACGGGACCTCTCAAGCTCTCAACACATGCTTATCATCATTTCGGGGCTATTCAACTGCTATGCAGTTATGAAGGTAGGTATTTAATTAAGCGTCAATACGTTCCAAAACAACCGTTATACTAACATATTATTACATAGTGTACAAAATCCGTATAATATTGCGCACACTCGAGTTTTCAGACAATTAAGTTAATTTGCCCATCGGTCTTTTTACTCACTGCATAACATTTGCATACAAGAATAAAAATTCGATAACTTAATTAAATGATGCATGATTTCACGGACCGGTCTATACATGTATTTTACAACTCGAGCGCGATATACGAACTTACTAATAAATTAAATTATCGTACAGGTATTTCAAAACTCATCATAGCAAGCTATCACGAGCTTATGAAAATTTAAAAAGCGTTCGCTTACTCGTTTACCGTACGCTGAGTCGGTGGTATATTGCATTTTCTGTTTTTATTAAATACATCACTCTAAATTGACGACAAAGACGCTGAAACACTGTGCACCGTAAGAAAGGCAGCCTTTTGAACTAACAAAGAATTTCTGATGATGCATAATGATGTTGCCAACATCAATTACTTAGACTGCTTTACCGTTAAACTTGTACGACATTAAACAGGAACGTTTAAAAACAAAACGTATCCACTTTTATTGCAAGCAACAATTTCATTATGGCAATTAGGCACTAATGAAAATATTCTTTGTCGCTGGCTCGAGGGAGGCTAATTAAGCGTAGGTTTAATATGTTGACCATGCAGAAGGAGATATTGCTGATATTTTTTAAGGCGTTGCTAAATTCGTCTTTTTAGGGTTCCGTTCCCATAGGGTGGCAACAGGACCCTATACCTAGGGTTACCAACTATTTCTTGGGCAAATTATAGTATTTTCAAGTCCGAGGTGTAAAAAATATAGTACTTTGAAGAAAAACTTTTTAAAAAGTGCTTTAATTCATTCATTAAATATAATGCACAATATTTACAATATTTACAACTTACTAACATTCTGCCTGCTATAGGGGCAACTATCTGAGCTGAAAAAAGCCTATTTCTTCACTCTAACTACCTACATTAAACTGTACGGATACTTATAAGGCTGAATGGAAGTGGCACTCTGTACTTACTTAAATGTTCTAACAATAATAAGCTACTACAATTTAATAACATTTGAATAAAAGCGTTATGTATATGGTTTAGAAACCAATTCTTAGATGACGCCAATACGAATACTATCAGCTAGCTGAGGTCCAGACGACGTATTTTTCTAGGGGCCCGCGGCCGGGAGGAGCCAGCCTCCCCGAGAGGACGGTGCCGTTTTCAATTTGCTTTATTTGCGCTTGTTTTAATAGCGCTCACTCCTTATTGCGCGTGGACGGTCAGCCAAATTGCTTCGTGCCCGGACGACTTTTGATTAAGGAGGCGCACTGAACTGAGCGTAAAACTGTCGCGTTGTTTATTTGGACACTATTCCATCTACATGCGAAAATACTGTTAAAAAGATCAAACGTAGCAAATGTATTAAACAATCTATTTAACTTATCATCTTTGATCGTGGGAAAACATATACGGCTATAGGGTTTTGAATTCACAAAGGAGCGCTCAGCTACTTAAATCGACGTAGCACGGTTGCGTTAAGGATGTGTAATGAATTGCACAAAAAAGAATACTAATTTTCATTATACATAACACAAACTACATAATTTCGATATCTATAATAAACCAACGATATAATTATTATTATGCATAACAACGAAATACATAATTTCCTAAATCATGATATTTTTAGGTTAAAAAGTAGATATTTCTAACATCTTTGATTACTAATATTTAATGTGGTCACAGTTCCAACCTAACCTGACTTAAAATGCATAATAAAAAGAAAATGATCGTTATTATAAATTAGTGTTATGTTATTCGATTGTACCTATGCCTGATAAAATTATACAATATGTTTTTATGCTAAACGTTCATTATGTTTTTCGTAAGTAGTTAAATGAAATTATGCAAAATGTTTTAGAATGTTTGCGCACCCTTGCGTTAATGATAACGTAATAAAATTAAGTAGGTACCGCTGGACTTCATGGATTGAAAACATTATACCACAAAACCGTATAACAGTAACTGATATGTCGACCAGTGATTAAATCAGGGTGTCGATTCGCGAACACAGTGCATTTCCATGTCAGTTGTCACGTTGGCTAGTTAGGGCGAAGCTACGATCCGGGCAATTGCATTACCTGCTGCTCGTTGACAGAGCTGTCGAACGTTATCTGGCTTAAATAATTAGCCAGTAAATTTAGATACACGTTATAAAGCTAATTTAAAACATAAATGAGTAGGTACCTCCTAATATTAGATTAAAACCTGGCTGCGAAGACGACCGGGGTTATGATCAGGGATTTAATTTATAGTGGCTAATAAAATCCACACCACGGCACTACACGAAATCATTTTTCATGTGCAAATTAATAATGACAGCGCAACGACCAGTTTCAATAGCAAATTAATATCACACAGGATACCGAGTACTTTATAATAACTGCCATCGAACCCACTAATTAGATTGCGATATTGTGTTGGGTATTCATACAGCGCGCCATTATTTGTTCAATGATATGGTGCGATGTCATTTTGACAACTTCTTTTGATACTAGTATTTTTGTTTGTCTGTTTAAGATGAATGTGTCTAACATTTTAAACAAAGACACCCTGAAGTTTAAGAAGAATTTGAGTGACATGTCTAAGAAACTATCAGGTTTTCTAATAACTTCTTACAACATTTACGTTAGACTTTAACAAGTCTCATAATTCTCTTTAAAACTTTTCAGTGCTTAGAAAGTGCCGGATATTGTAGTGTCCTGTGCAAGAAGCGAGTCGAGTCAACATCATAATAAAATGCTCGTTTAATACAACAAAGACTTTATGAGGTTAGTTACTAACTCTTGTTATAATAAAACTTTGACGTTGTGAAGTACGTTTCATTTTGATACTAATTTTAGTACCTATCGTATTTTAATTTTTCAACATAGCACATGCTGTCAAGCTACATGCAATTCTTCTACTTTACCTTTCAGAAATTGTCCTCAGTTTAAAATATTGTGAAAAAATTGGTATTTAAGTATAATGAGTGGCATATTTAATTTAGCTATGGGTAACACTGTTTGTGCGTCTCTGTTGGATGGTTTTTCGTGTTGCATGTCATTATATAATAAATAAAACATGTGGAACTCACCTACTAGCTAGTATTAAGAACTTTGTAGCCATGTTTTCAAGTAAATAAATATATTCTATTCTATCATCATCCTTGTTTTATTCGGTTTTCATTGACGCTGATTTCAATTAATCTGTCGTGAGTATTAAGGTCTACTACAGAAAGTGAAGGAAATTCGAGATGTTGAGAGAAGCGCCCTAGCAAATATTGCGTTGGACAGGGGTTCAGCTGTGGTTTCCACTTACCTCAACCAGTGCCTCTTGGCGATCGCAGTATGGCAGCAAATGGCGTCGTATTGGTCCGCTATCCACACAATCAATATTATGTAGAATGCTGTCGTGGTATCGTTGAAGAACTCCGACATTATAGCCTCCATGCCTGTGGACAATACACAACATTATAACCACAAATTTGCCAAACCGTTCCCATTTTTTTAGTCACAGTAAAAACATCAAGAATTCTTTTATCCGTTCAACGCTCCCTCGTATGTTGTCAGGTATTTACTTGTGTTAAATGGCGCGATCAGACTCGTCGCCGACCGAATCTGCTTTATTAAGCAAGTTAACTGGTGCAGTACGGCAAAGCGCATTAAATATCGGGGGGGTCATGTGTGAGAGCGTCACCGGAGACCCACCCGAGTGTCAGACTAATTAGGTGCCGACAATTACGCGCTAACGACCGAAATCTGAGCCGGAGCCCCGAGCGCGAGCTTATTAACAGCGGTTCAGGCCAACGAGGACCCACGATCCATTCCACACCTTGTCTTCAGACGCTGCATTTTCAACTGCGAAATTTCAAAGATTTATATAACTCTCGTTTTAATTGGTCGGTACATTCTATTTCAGTTAGTTAGTGTAATATTCTAAAACTGTATTCGAAAATTTAATGCATCTTTCAAATATAAGGAGTAGCAATTACAATGAATCCTAGAAGCTCATGGTAAATAGAACGACAGAATCCAACTAATTTACTTATAACGTCAAATTCTAATGAATACAAATGAATTCAGAAGCATGCAACAATCAGGTTCATATTTGTAAATCCCAAATACCATGAGGATATACTCGTAACTCAATACGAAACCGGCAACTGTCCGGCGCCAGCGACCGGCCGGGCGGTGCCTGCTTTATTTGCATTTTGATGAGGCTCGACACTGATACAATAAACACGTTAGGGGTGGCATCGGAAACCGACGCAGGCCCGACGGCGGACCCGACTCGGCCGACGTTTAACTGAATCAAATCTAACAAGGGACATTTAATTATCACCGAGTTGGGGCCTATCATGTGAAGTTTAATAGGTACCTTACAGCGTGAATAAATGATACATTCGTATTTTGTTCATAAATAAAACATTATTCGTTTCAAATAATATTTTGGAAACACCACAGCTAAAGATTGTAAAGTACAAAGACATAATTCCACACCTCGAGCCATAAGCCCGTACACGTGTTTACCGAAATAATATTCCATCTACGAGTATGAGTTAATGTTTCGATGAAAATGAGGGTGAGTAAGATGGACAAAACAGTATCGGCATGGAGTGTTCGGGGTGCGACGGAGCGTAAGTGTGACGGAAGTCACCGGCCGTTACCTATTCAACAGAGCATGCGACGTAATCCCGGGCGAGACGAGTAAACAAATTACCCGGGGAGGCCGGCCGACGTGCCACCGTCCGCTATTAATTTTAATTCCGGAGATCGCCGAAGATGGGTGAAAGGCACGCGCGACAAACATCAGCTTCCTGTTGCGACTAGAGTTTGAACCTTTGATAGCGTCCGATAAAATTGATTTAGCAATTAATTAGGTTAAACTTTAAAGTCCTTTAATAAAATAAAAAATATTGAAAAGGTTGCTAAAAAGGTAATGAAGCCAACTAAAATAGTGATTAATTTAAACACTATTTGTAATATTACCATTCATGTTATAGTTGAACTGAAAGAGGTGCTAATTAAACATAAAAAAATATTAAGGTAAAATAATTATGAATTTTAGGTCTGAGCCTGCGGCTTGACCCTCCGAGATTACACATGTATATTTCTATGAGTAAATACGCGCAAAGCAGTCCATTCACAGGTACAAACCGTCCCGCGAACAGCCCGCGCCGCTTCGAGAGCGCGCGGGGGGGGGGCGGGGAGGCGCGACGGCAAGCGCGCGCGAGCGCGGTCCTCAGTACGCTGTATTTTTACCGTGAGTGAATACGTGCGTTCGCAAAACAGTGTGCACTGTTCGAGAGTTCAAAGTGTGTTTCATGGACTCGACTCTATTAAGGTATGTTGTCTAAGCTCTTAATAACGATGGTTCTTGTGTATTTTTGTTCCTTTGTTTTATCGTTTTTCCTCAGTATTTTAGTTTTGTTACTGCATTAACATTTAATTTCGCGGTAGCGAGATTTTATGTTTTTATTTTTGGTTCCGCCCTGCGGCGAACCATATTATTTTGACACAGTTAACCAATGTTATGTTGTCAATACGAAATACGAATGTGTATTTTTGGGTTCACATTTTAGTAACCCTGTTTGTTTTATTTTCGTACATGTTGGTGTGCTGATCGCCTTAGATACGAATTTAGGATCCACCCTACGGTGATCCCATTGTTCTTTGAACAAGTATGCTTGTATGCTGTCGCATTACAAACGAAATGGTCTCGTGGCCCGTCGGCCCAGACCTGATGGCTCGTCGGCCCAGTCATGATCGCCCGTCGCCCGGACTTCCAGTCCGACGGCTCAGCCGAACGGCCAGTCGGCCCGTTTCCGTCACCCGTCGGCCCAGGGCGTACGAGCCGTCGACCCATTTTATTGACCTAACGGCTCAGTAGTTAGGGCCCGTCGGCTCGATCTTGCTGACTCAGCCGTCGTCCCGAAGATTTGGGCCCGGCGGCGTATACTTATGTGTCATAAATTCTGACCTAACGCTATCTTTCAGGGTGCGAGATGGCATTGACAAGAAGTTTTACAACATTGGGAGAGTTGGCGCTGTTACCTGCTGACAACGAAGATGATCAGCTGGTCTTGAACCGCCTGATAGAGGCCGTGAACGAGCTGTTTCCTGTCAACTGGCGTGAATGGCGGGTGCGAAACTGTAGCAAGGAGGACTTAGTAGGACGGAAAGTGGACAGTCAGCAGCTTAACAAACTGCGCTTTGCTATACCTACGATCTCAATTGTTAAAGCACATGATTCTACCTCTGTGCAGTTGTCGGAGAAAGCGTACAAACAGCTCAAACTTAACTTACTTCAATGGCCATTTTGCCGGGCTCTTGTTGTTCGTCCTAAAGCAGTCGCGGCCAAGATACACGGGTCAATGGCCCAGTTTGAAATGATTTGGGCATCCTTGGATGACTCCTTGAAAAAATCTTTATTATCCAGGGAAGACACGATCCAACTTCTTGTGGGTGAGACTCAGACGTCAAGAAAGAGAAAGCTGTCTCAGGAGAGCGGCAAATCGAAGAAATCTAAGACTGAAGAAGATGTTAAATTTCTTAAAGAGCAAACCGCTTCCCTGCATGCTATGCTAGAAAAAGTATTATGTCAACAAAGACAGTTGAATTCGGCTGCAGCGGAACCTGCTCGTTTCGAGGAGAGCGATGATGAGGTATCAGCATATATCTCAGAAAATGAGCTTCAAGATGGCTGTTTTTCAGATCATTCGGTATCTGACTGGAATGAACCGCTTGAAAAGGAGAATATCGACCCTTCTGACAATAATGATAGTTCTTCTGAATTTGACTTTACTCCAACTGTCAAGGAAGCCGAGCCTAAAATACCCGTGGCACAGGTAGATTATGTCAATACGGCTATATCCTGTCAAAGATTCGGTAAACAAACCTGGAATAATATTAAGTATGCAGAGGCTCAAAAGAAGTTGCAAGCGACGCCGGCATTCACGTCCTTATCCGTGAACACACAGCTCTCTTTGAAGACACCGAACTGGGTCTCTTACGATGTAGCGGTAAAATTTGATCAGACCCTGGGCGCCTTAACTCATGCCATTTTGAAGGAAAGGACAATCATGCAAGATGCGCTCAAGGCTATTACTAATGAGACCAAATCAATAGATGACCTGAAAACATCATTGAAGAAACATCTGTGCGGCCCAGACACCGCTTTTCGAGTCAATAACGATGATATGTTACAGTACGCATGTGGACGAAGAGCGGAGGTTATAGAGCTTCGTCGAGCATGTTATAAACCTCCATCCCCATATATGCACAAAACTCTGCATCAGGTTCCTCCATCTACCTCACATCTCTTTGATGAAGCTGCTTTGTCAGAAACATTTAAACAAAATGGTGGATATTTCAAATTTTTTCCCTCTTCTAAAGGAGCCACAGAACGATTCAACAAGCCCTTTCGTTCGGGCACTGGTAAAACCTTTCAAAACGTCAACCGAATCAATGTTAGCAAGCCGTCTACCAGAGCTACCGCATCTCCGAAACAGTACAGAAGACCGCCACATAAGAAAAGCCAAAATAGTAAGCGCAGGCCCACTTACCACAATAACTCCAAGCCATCGACATCCTCAGGAAAGCATTCACGTAAACAGTATTGACAATCAATGTACGCTACTAGCTGGAAGACTGGGGCTATTTGTAGAAATTTGGGAGGACTACTCAGCCCCACCTTACATCTTAAAACTCCTAAACGGAATATCTATACCCTTTGTCAAAACACCACGCCTAATTGCAAATACCCCCTTAAACTTAACTCGCTTAAAGACGCCGGAATCTCCCGATATGCAGATAGAAATAGACAATTTGCTCCGAATGGGAGCCTTAGAGATCTGCAGGAGCAATACAGTCTTCCTATCTCGAATGTTTCTGGTCCCAAAATCAGACGGAGGGTTAAGACCGGTTCTAAACCTGAAACCTTTAAACAAATTTTTGAGCCCCAAGCCATTCAGGCTAATAAACCATCAAAAAGTTCCGGGATTCTTACAAAAGAACGATTACATGGTCAAATTAGATCTATCGAGTGCTTACCTGCACCTTCCAATAAAACAGCCTCATCGAAGGTTTCTTGCAATTTCCTTCAAAAACCGGTGCTATCAAATGACCGCCTTGCCGTTCGGACTGTCGGTGGCTCCATTAATGTTTGCTCGAGTGACCAACTGGATCGCAGCAACTTTAAGATCCCGAGGAGTTCGTATAATTGCTTACCTGGACGACTTTCTACTGGCCAGTCAAGATTACGCAACATTGTTGGAACAAACAAAACTGGTGGTGGAGTTCCTGACAAAGTTGGGTTGGATAATAAACGTGGAAAAATCAAAAACAATCCCCTCGCAAGTGCAAGAATATCTGGGAGTAAGTTGGGACACAAAAAAGGACGTAAAGTTCCTAAATTGCACCAAGACGATAAAGATAAAGAAGTCCCTAAAAAAGACTATACGGAAAGGGAGCTGGTCATGGATAGAAGCAAAATCCTTGTTGGGAATTCTGGGGTTCGCAAGCTTTGTGATTCCATTGGGCCTACTTCACTGTCGCCCCATTCAAATAGCGGCCAACAGACTGAACATGTGGTTCCCGGAACAAAGGAGACATATTCCGAAAGCTGTGATGAACGAGCTAGTTTGGTGGGAGATGCATATAGAAAATCACTCCAGGATCTTTCCTGTGAACCCATCAGCTTTTATAGCGACAGACGCGTCCGAGTGGGGCTGGGGAGCGAATATGAACGAGACAGCAATATCGAAGCCATGGACTCCGGAACAGATATCATGGCACATCAACCTGAAGGAGTTATTTGCAGTCAAAGCCATGATAAACCTCAACCTCGAAACCCTCAGGGAGCGAGCGGTGGTGATTCAATCGGACAACAGGACCGTCCTCGCTTACTTAAAAAGACAAGGAGGCACAAAATCAAAAACCCTGTTTGCAATGACTTGGGACATTTTGAACACGTGCGATCAGTACGATATAACGCTTCTTCCGCAGTATGTACCAGGCAAATACAACTTGATAGCAGACAGCCTGTCAAGAAACCGAGCTGTCCCAGAATGGAGTTTGTCGGAGACGACCACTCAAAAAATATTTGCAAGGTGGGGTGTACCTCAAGTAGACCTGTTTGCCTCACAAGCTTCAGCAGTGGTGAGGAATTATGTCAGTCTCGACTGCAGAGACAAGACCGCTCTGTATATAAACGCTTTCAGTCAAGACTGGGATTACGAGTTGGCATGGATATTCCCCCCCCCCAACTTTGATTCCGCGGGTTTTACAGCATCTGAACAACGCGAGAGGCTTATTCATTTTAATAGTCCCGAAGTGGGAAAAGACCTTTTGGAGAGCGGATTTACGAAAAAGAGCAGTAGAACCTCCCTTTCAAATACGGAACCTCATACACCACCTTCGAGATCTAGAAACCCAAGCCCCACCACCGAATGTGAAGCTGTTGAAGTTGGAGGCCTGGAAGGTTCGGGGTGGAGTGAGCTTGTAAAGGGCTGGTCAGCAGATGAGATCGCTCTTGTAGAGAGTTCATGGAGAAAGTCCACCCTTAAAACTTACAAAGCAGCTTGGAATAGATGGCGACAATGGTGCGATGCAAAGGGAGTACAGAGTTCTCGTGCTACACCACAAACCCTATCACTTTTCTTAAGCTATCTTCACAAAAAAGTTGGGTTATCTGCCAGAACCATTCGTTTGCACAAATCAGTAGTTTGCACTTTTTCAAATCCTACCATTAGTCACAAACTGAACTCTGATCCCTTAGTAAGCAGAATTTTGAAAGGTATAGAGTCACAAAAACCACCGCCTGTATCAAAATCAATTTGGGACGTTTCTAAGCTTATTCACTGGCTTTCCATGAACCCCCCGGAAGCCAGTATCTTCCAACTATCAAGACATGTAGCACTCTTGTTGTTATTGAGCACAGGTCGTCGTGTCCATGATTTGACACTGCTACATATATCCCACAACGACATGCTTACTACTGAGAACTCTCTAATCTTCTGGCCCAGATTTGGGTCCAAGACTGATTCTTCTTCGTACCGCCAATCGGGATGGGAATTCAAACATAATGACCTTATAAACCTAAATATTCCTTTTTGGGTCGATAGGTTGATTAATATTTCAAAAGAACGACGCATGTGTCGACCAGATCTGACAAACCTGTTCATTACAACTCGAGGTGTTGTCAAGGCAGCTTCGGGATGCGTGATTGCTGGGTGGATGCGGTCCGTATTAGAGCAGCTAGGTATCACCGCTGCTGCGGGAAGTATTCGCTCGGCCGTAGCTTCAAGGAATTACGAACTGTTACCGTTGGATGAGGTCCTGAGTAAGGGTAATTGGCGAAGCGAATCTACCTTTTTTTAGGCACTATTTTAAAACCATTGAATCAGCTAATCTTGGTGAAGTACGAAACAGTATAAGTTGCTCTTTTACTGCTATATGAGAACTTGTTATTAGATTATAATGTATAAACTGTGATTTAAAATAAAACACAATTATTATTACTCAAGTTAAGCTTACTTGGATTTGAAATTGTTTATTATTAAACTAATTATTGATGACAGTATGTGATATACGATCTCAAAGAAAATTAATATTTTTCGTTAGGCTTGTTGCCGTTTATGTTTTTAATTTGATTAATTAATTTTGTTGCTAAATAAACCTATATGATTAATAAGTAGACTTTTTATTTACAAGAACCATCTAAGAGCTTTTTACTAAGATAACATTATAGTCCATTCTCAGGTCACAGTACGCTGTTGCTTGTAGGCCGGCAGAAACCAAACACGTCTCGGAGGGTCAAGCCGCAGGCTCAGACCTAAAATAGAACCGTTTTTCCCCCAAAGGGAATAAAAACGGATATTTTGGGTCTAGCCAAGGCTTGACCCAAGTTTTATGAGCTTGCCGTCCACTTTTCTTTTCGGCTCCGAGACGTACTGAGGACCGCGCTCGCGCGCGCTTGCCGTCGCGCCTCCCCGCCCCCCCCGCGCGCTCTCGAAGCGGCGCGGGCTGTTCGCGGGACGGTTTGTACCTGTGAATGGACTGCTTTGCGCGTATTTACTCATAGAAATATACATGTGTAATCTCGGAGGGTCAAGCCTTGGCTAGACCCAAAATATCCGTTTTTATTCCCTTTGGGGGAAAAACGGTTCTATTGTAAGTTTAAGTTGGTGATGGTGCTGTTTGTGAAATTGATTATATATTTTTCATTTTCATTTTAAGCACTGTTGAGTTGTTTTACATACACTTACAAAGAATAATATTCTGTTCATTTCGTGAATTTTTGACGCTTCATAGACCTTACATAACATTATTGGTGCAGCAAACACTAAAACCTAACGCATTTGACTTAAAACATGCAGATTGGTACAAAGGAGAAAACTCGTAGGACGACATGGATACGATAAAGTATTTGAGTGGCGGGTGTTTAATGAAATACTCCATTCTATTACAAAACAAGAACGAACTTCCCTTACACTAAATTGTGCATTATGAATTTATTATTCCAATTTTTGCAGCTCGACACCTTTTAGATTTTCTTTTTCCCCTTTCACTTAATTCTGTCTGCGGCTAATACTTTTATCAGTTGTTTTACTTGGGTATATTGAAAATTTAAATTGGATTTGAGTTTATGACCCGGAAACATTTCTTCAGCTCTTAATAATGTTTTTTGTGCGCTATCATTTTCTTCTATGAAAGTGAAAGAAAGAAAGATAATAAGTTTAATTTGCAGGCATTTTACACGAGAATACAAAAAATATCATCTTAAATCATATATCAAGTTAAAATACAAGCGAGCTTGTTCTGTCCTTCTTTCACCTGAAAACGAAGTACCTATTATTATTTTTTGTCTTTGTTTTATTACATACATACCTTTACGCCTGTAATTCCAGAATGGGGTAGGCAGAGCTACAGAATTACCTACAACTTTAAAAACTTTTTGATATTTCAGTAACCACATTTTGCACAAATAGGCTAAGATGTTTACCAGCGTATTAGTGACAGGTTGCAAGCCCATCGCCTAAAAGTACTACAATCCAATATTCCCTTAGTCGCCTCTTACGACATCCACGGGAAGACATAGAGTGGCACTATTCTAACCCGGCAACCACACGGGGGGTCTGTGTGCTATTGTTGTGAATAAAATGCGTTACTTCTTACTTACTTAATAGTTCTATTGATCAAATACGCGATTTTGAGGCAATAGCTACGATTTCATTTTGTACCTACAACGTTTTAGTTCAATTTCACTTGTATTAATTAGACTAAAAATGCCACGAAAAATGTATCATGGTAGCGGTACGTCAATAGCAGGCAGCCTGCAGGCGGTCCGCTTGCAATCGACGCTCCGTCCCGTCTGTCGGGCTGTCCAGTGTCCACACACCGACGGTAATAAGGCACAAGGAAACGGGGACATAAATTCACATAATTCACATACGACACGCCGCCGGTTATTTCATGGGGTAAAATGCAAAATATTTTACCCAATTTTTAATGCAACATAGTAGCAGCTAGTTAACCGTATTTTGAATGTTTTGTTTCGGGTATATCAAGGGAGAAATAAATATCAAGGGACAAATGTCACACCAACTGACTTAGTCCCATACTACTACGGCTTGTACTAGACTACGATATAAATACTTATATAGAGCAATATATACTTTAATACATAGAAAACATCCATGTCTCAACATCACCTTGGTGAATGGCGTTCTTCCACCGTGCGTTTCATTAGGCACTTTTTGCCTCGAACAGTGAAACTATTGAACGAACTCCCTTCGGCGATATTTCCCACTAGTTATGGTGACATGGGTGCCTTCAAGAAAAGATCTTTTTCCCTAATTGGCCGGCAAAGCTCTGACAAAACTTCTTGAGCTGCTGGTGTTTACAGGCGGTGGTGATTACTTCCCATCAGGTGACCTACATGCTCGTTCGCCTCTCACTCTTTTAAAAAAATCTCAGAAACAAATATTCGCGCTCATCACACAAATATCTGCCCTTACCGGGATTTTAATGTAGGACCGCTAGCTTCGTAGGCAGGGTCACTACCAACTAGGCCAACGTGTCGTCAAATGATATGAGCGTCTCATCGTCATTATTATGAGCGTCTTTATCAGTTATCAGTCATTAAAATATTGACTCGTATATTAAAGAGCAGTTACAGTTAAAAACGATGTTACATTTTGTTTATATTTGTGAAAATAAACACGTATCATGGTTGCAGAACCCAATGAGTTACCTCTTGTTTACGAAATGTTGTTTTTTGGTTTGAATACTCGTGTGTTTCGAAGAATCGTAAAAAAAACAGGAACGGAAGCGACAATGTTGAGTCTAAATCCGAGTACCTACGACCAATCTATACATATAAATAAAAGGCAAATCTGACTGACTTATATATCAACGCACAGCCGAAACTACTGTACCTAGAAACTTGAAATTTGGTACAAGGGTTCCTTTCATGACGTAAGTGAGCACTAAGAAAGGATTTTCCAAAAATCGACCCCCAACGGGAAGAAATAGGGGGAGTAGCGGGAAACTAATTCTACGCGTACGAAGTCGCGGGCGTCCTCTAGTTTATAATAGAAGCAAAAGGAAATGAAAAAATATACTGAATAAATAACAAATTATTCTTCAAATACATGGGCATAGCGAATTCTAAAGAAGCAAATAGAGCATCCCAGAAAAATATCCTGCTCCCGGAAAAATCACATATACCCGCAGGCGATTATATTATAAAGCACAATATCATTGTGTATAAACACAAGTAGGTAGCTGAAATCTTCAATACAAATGTCATTCTCAGAATACAAGCGAATAACAAATGAATAAGCTTTGTACTCGTACCTACTATTGCAACAGGCTGCAATCTACATTACATTTTGCGGAAAAAATGATGATTTTATAAGCATTTCCATTTATCAAAATTTTACCTTATTTTAATTATAATACCCAAGAAAATTTTCACTAGAACGCGTAAATTATAATTCCGTGAAATCCTTACCCCGTACTGCACGGCAGATTCTCAATATTTCCCATGCGAAACCTTGAGCACTAAAATATTTTTTTAAACGCAACCCATTTCTGTTTCTGCATCTCTAGACACAATACACGACAAGGTTTCGAGCGGAGTCTGGTGCACTAAGCTCAAGTGCAATCCAGGACGGAGTAATATAAATTTTCCTAGGTGGATAGAGAAATGCACACAAATTGTTACTTCTTACTTCCAGGGGTTTAATCAAGGGGGACACCCGCCGCGCTCGCCAGCATCCCGGCTTCCTTGAACTTGGCGCAAATTGAGAATAATGGAGACCGAGCGCCATTTTAGGGTTCCTTGGAAAAATCTAATCATCGACATTGTGTTTGCCTTGGCTTAGCAGAATACAATAAAAAGTATTTAATTTAACTTAGGAACTTAACATTCAAAGTACGTCAGCTAGTTGAATCTGTTTAAATCTTTGAAAGCAATTTGCATGCTGCCGTGATGCTTCTACAAGCTAAATAATTCGGTTTTATCACATGACTTTGTTTAGTGCCAAAGCTTCTCTCACAAAATTAATGACTATGAGAGAATCGAGTAAACCAAAATGCAATCATATCGTGAGTTGTAATACATTTGTGAATAAGGGCCCGTTGTTCGATCAGTAGTTAACTCAACTAATTGTTAAAATTCGAAATAGGAATCGAAAATATGTTACATTTCCTTGGGATTTAATGATTAGATACGGTTTTTAACGATAAGTTAGTTTCGTTACTGATCAAATAACAGGCCACTATTTATATTGATCAATACAAACTTAAAGTAGTATATTTCTCTATTTGACTTCCTTTTACTCCATTATATAAATAATTAACAATGTAGAAAAATAAATTGACTAAACAAAAGAAACTGCTGGCTGAAATGCAGTACAAAGCCTCATTGTTCTAATCTAATTGTTTTTAATATTTAAACAATACATTAGTAACTACGTTTATATGGCAAGTATTCCTTAAGCTGCTGGCTCGGTGCACAGGAATGGGATGAATATATTTTCATAACTTCACAATTAGAGCATTGGCGCCACGTGAAGCTTGGCACACTCTTGCCAATATATAGTGTTGTAGATTTCAATCATTTTTACTGGCGTGATGCGAACATGACGGATGCATTTAGCCCACATCAAACGCGTCGTGCCAAATAGTGTTAGTATGTCGTATCCCCATCCCGCGGCGCTTTTAATGTTTCGGCTCGGCTAAGCCGTGCATTGGAGATCCGTCTTTACGAGCTCGTTAGTGCCGGTAATCGCGACGCTGCACGGCCGGATTACGCTTGTGCATTATTAGTGTTTTTATTGATTCACTCGGCTGCCGTCGTAAACTGAGATTATTATTCGCCCCCGCGCTCCGAAGCCCTCCAGCCAAGTTTGTTTTGTTACTTAATCGCGACGATAACAACATTTAATGACGGCTAGGTGACTCGCGAAATTCCGCTTCGATGTTTAGTGCTCGTTCTATTTTCATTAACCATTTACCCACTTAATGATCCAGATCCTAAGGGAGTGATTCAATGACTTAGACCCGTAAAATTAAGCCCTCGCGTGATCTAAAATCTAGAGACAAAAACGTGGCAATTAAGGGCTCAGGTAATGCTTGGTTCAGGTTTCATTCACCGCCGTTCCATTCGGTGTTTATTTTAAAGAAACTAACATTGAGTGTTTGTTTTAATTGCGAGTACTTGCAAGAACATAAAGCTTAGCAATACATTATGTGTTTAACTCGGCAGAAATCTAGTAAATACACCTGTGGGCCAAGTATGGTTGCGTCTATATCGCGTGTCAAATGTGGATAAAGCATCTGTCACTGTCGTACTTATTTACGTGTCAAAAGGTGACGGATGCCTTTTCTAAACTTTGTCACGCGATAAACGCAGCCATGTTAGGACCCCTGCTGTACTGTAGGTACTGCATGAATGGGCATTTATAAATTAACCGCAACGGTCACATTTCCTTCAATAAATAAAAGTACATTTTACGGATTACGGATTTTAATTAACTAAGGGAAAACAAAGGCATAACACGTTGATTCGATATTTTAAACAAACGAGCATTTTCCTACTGGTTCTGACATCCTTTTGTATTTTCAATTTCACGTTAAAATGAAAGGTGAACCAAACTACTGCATATATTTAGTTTTATATTGGAAATATGCAAGAACAATGAACTGAGAGCGAATTTCTACCAATTACATACTATTACATGAGCTACATGATAGTCAGGTAGACTGACATGGTGGTAAAGACTTTTAGAAACGTTGCTGTCGGAATATGTACTATAAGATAGAAAATAAAATATTATATTCGACCGGAGCACTCGCAATACAACGCACAATTTAATACTGATGTAAAGAATGATAATAAATGTTAAATTGATCAAATAGTGCGAATTCATGTGAAAATAAACACACCTTTTAAGTAACGACACGCATTTAGTCTATGTACGAAAATACACGTGTAACCTATACCTACACGTATGTAATAACGATAATTCCATCTCATCCTTAGCGGCAAGGCAAGCTACAAACTCGACAACAAGCGACATTATTACACGCTAGACTGTCCCGGCTCTGGACAGGTAGGGCTGTCATCCGACTAGGTTTCATAGGGCTTTTAGGACGAACTAGGAGCTGTCTTTTGGGTTTTCTAAAACCGACCGTTTCATAACGCGTCCAACTTGAGGTCAGGCATGGTAACTTTGTGTTTTAATAAGAAAACAATGTAAGTTAACATGGACAAATTCCGATATTCGTTAAGCGACAGCAACCCTAGGCACAGGCGAGCGTCTTGCCGCAAACACGGCGACTCATCGCCAATTTGTATCGAGCCAAGCGCATGCATGTTAATAAAGCCTATTGTGTCCTCTGCCTCTGCCTAGAGATTAATCCACGAACACGGCGTCTAATCTATGCAGCCCAGCGTACGTCGCATACAATGAATACAAAGCTTGCATGATTAATATGACTAGAAAAACTGTTACAAACGTTATAAACGTAATTTCTTTTTAGTGAAAACTAACTAAATGTTAATCCAAATTAATTTCGAAAAATCTAATTAAAACCATTTTATTGTTGCTAAATAAATAAGCATGATATTTAATACCTAATAAGGATTATTGGCGGGTGAACAGCAAGCGTCTCGCGAGACCCCTCGCGCTCGGGCGGAAGAGGAGTCAATCATTAGAGCCGTTGAAGAGGTTAATTTCGATAATCCGCTTTGCCGTTCACCTAAAATCTGCTCTGATTTACGGTGCAACCCGCGATCCGAAACCATTATCGACTCACTAAAGCGATGTATATCCTGGTGCTATCTCTTTTATCCATACGCGTATGAACGACATAGTAGGAGGTTTGCTTTATTTGGCGTCTGTCGGATGATTTTGAGTAGGAGCTAAGCTTTAGGAGATTACTGTCATCCCAGGTCAGTTATGTTACAGTAAAAATACATAAACTGAATAAATTATTGCTGAAAACTGTGGAATTGATTCGCAATACTATCTAATACCCCTCCAATCTCCTTTTCAACTCCCATAAAAAAACCTTTCACTCTTTATAAATTGGATTTATTGCTTTAATCCCTACGGAATACAAAGGATTTGTTAAATAAGTGCAATGAGAGCCACATTTGCAGCATGATCAAGAATTTAGTTATCAACTAATTTGATAACTAAATTCTACGCCAAAATATGGGCATTTCTTGTTTGACGCCGATCGATTGAAGATCTGAATACATACCTCTAGTTTTTACTCTTCTTTGTAATTATATTTTTTGTAACGTGTAATACTTCAATGAAGTAAAAGGGAAAACCCCCTATTTATGCTTTTTACTTCGCTGTGTAATAGGGATAGTAGTAGGTACTTATAGAAAAAACGAAGCGAACTGTCACCATAAAAAGGTTTATATTTTAAGTCAAATGTAACACCCGATAGCAATTGAGACCGTTCAATTAAGGGTCTCGGCATTAATTGGGGTTACGCTGTTACAAAGTGCTAATGAAGAAAATAGATCAGTGAGGCCATCGGATAGCAGCGGACATGCCCCGCGGTCGAATCAACATTTGCCGATGGCTCGAATTACCGTGCCTCGTCAACGTAACGTAATTGATTCAACGTCCGCCGGGCGCCAGCACTCCTTTTTGCACCCCCGGCCCGGAAAAAATGCGAATTTTACCACTAATGCAATATCCTCACGCTCTCCGGTATTTTACGCCGTGCCGAGGAAAAATAAAATAAAACTTTACTCAATTTGCATATTTTAAACTATATTTTTATTTTAAATTTATCAACTGCGTTTTAACTTATCATCAGGCTAGGCGGTTATTTTCAATTACAAAGAACAAAAAACTATATTTTTATTTTAACTGGTCTGTTTGTGAACTGATTTTGAAGATAAGTTTTATTTAGAACTATTTTTTAAGCTTCTACATTTAGCCATTAAATTAATTCTAAGATACACCTGGCGACATATTACCAGTACAGTCGACTACAAAAATGTATCCACTTTTTCATCTTATTGCCTTGTATTAAATAATAAGGTCGAAAAGTGAATACATTGATTCTGCCCTGAATTTTCGTGTCATAAAAACAAGAAAAGAATAAAGCTGGTTAATTATTTCCCCCGAGTATGATACTCAAGTTGCATGGTCGTAAAACAAGAGAGGCGTTTGCGAAGATATATCAGTGTCTGCGGCCGGCCGGTTACGACGCGGCCATGTGCAATTGAACACCACGCGACCTGGAAACAGATACGCGACAAATGTGCGGAACAGAACTGAACGTCGAAGGAACACTCAAATATCGGTGCATTTCTGTGCGCCATTTTACAAACGAAATAACTCTGTTTCTGCTAAGTTTAAAACGGAAAAAGAATAAGAAAATGCATTTCGATGATATGTTCCTACAACAGAGCTTAACACTAAAAAAGTTGTATGTTTAACCGAAAATACATGCGTAGTGAACGCTTTGCACCATACTATACGAGCCTAACGATCTTAACGGTAATTGTTGCTGGGCCTGTATTCAACACGGTAAAAACAATATAACATTATCGTATTGTCACCGTTTTGATAGCTCTTATTTACTTGACAGTTATGGCGTCTGACGTCATAACAATACCATAACAGGTCAACTACGATATGGTTTGTACCATGTTGAATAGAGGCCCTGGTCCAAAAACAATTGTCTTGATCTTGATAGTAAATTGAAGAAAAAAAAAAGAAAAACAAAATAATGTACGTAATGTTCAATCAGTAAACGTGAATGTTTTGTCTTTGACTGTTTTTCAACTTGATGATACTTTTCGAGATCAGTTACTCAAAGTGTTTTTTCTCTACTAAGTGTAGTAGAAAATATTTTTTTTTGTGAGAGAAACCTAATAATGTTCAGAACCCTATAACGAACAAACCACCGGTAAATGTTCACAGTATCCTTTCTAACACAAAATTTATCTGATGCATATTAAACATGACCGCATCAAACTAGAATTGAGTGGAAAAACTATAAACTCACCTGGGACGTAAGCGCAAGCAATATTGCGCGAGTCGATTTAAACAACAAGGTTTCAACTTCGTCTCATCGCCGTGTAGAAATAAAAATGTTTGAAATGAAACGGGCCAACTAATTCCCGTGGCACGGCCAACAAGGTAATATGCCCAGGGAAATAATATAGTTATGAATGTTATGATTGCTATCTTTGAATCAAGGCTTCGAACAAAATGAAAACCGCAGAATGATTTCAAAGATATAGCTCACACATATATGATCAGACCAATCAAAGAGTCCAATTTTCCAAACAAAAAAAGGAGCATATTCATTCGTATAGCCATAGTCATTAAAAAGCGATTTCCACACCATCCAGCGTTAAACAAAGCAGATTTATCGACTAAAGGACCAAGCTAAGTGCCCAAATCGCCAATGAAAGTCTTCAATTAAAAGATGGATAAACTGAATATATCAGTATCTAAACCTTTTGACCTTGTATTCAATAGATAATAAACCGACTGTTCACTTTCCTGTATACGTCACAAGTAGATAACATGAGTAATCTCAGTTGGTGATATAACATCAGGAATTCAATATCTTCGAGTTATGGCTCAATCAATTCGACACGTGGCAAAGTTAAAGTATATAGACACATGATATGTCTACGACGACGTAATATATTTAAACATTTGCGACACGTAAGTTTATTTCATGTTGGTGTGTAAATACATTTCTAAGAGGCTCAAGTTACTGTTTCCGCAGTCAAACCGTGCAAGCGGTTTTGCGGGACATTATTAATAAGTTATGTACTGTATTTTTGTGATTAATAAATAAATAAATAAAAAAAAAAAAAAAAGAAGAATACTTCCAGTGGGCAGATCTTTCTTTATTTGCAAACATTATTGCTATTCCCGGCATATCTAAAAAAATATTAAATAATAAACTACTTAGTTTTATCGGGAACAATAAGTAAAGGGGATGGTGAGTCTGCAGTCGCATACGCGCCGATTACGCTGTTCTGTTTGACTTTTACCCGTCCGGGGTTGCTCACGAAACTAATTATACCTCGGGGCGTCTTCTGTCCGTTCTTACAGACTTACTAAATACGCTTATTCTCGAAATACCAGAATTTTTAAATACCAGGTATCAATATACTGAAATTCCAAATCTTTATTATGTTTGGCCAAAATTTCGAATCTGGTGTTTAGTCTGTCTGGTAAAGAGATTAATAAAGTCTGGTATTATGAGAATGAGCGACTAAATACGTATGGTAGGAATAATCAATCACTACGGACAAAGTGAAAAGTTATTTAGTATTTTTGTCGTATCTCGTAACATGAGCACACAGACATATTCATTTACGTAAAGCAAAGTTCCAACAACGTATAACAAACACAAATAATAAAATGCATACATGAATCGTAATTGAACAGAGCTGAGTAGAATGATCAAAGTATTCGAACACGCATCAATGCTCGCAATCGCAAATGCTGTTTGTTTGTGAACTTGTTGCATCTTTTGAGCACATAATTTGATGAACCACATGGGCATGAAGCAAAATACAAGTTTGTTGATTATTCGTTTCCATTTTCCCTGCCTTTTTCTTCAGAGGGGTTGGCGTCTCATCTGTATACTCGCTCGGGGGAACGAATGTTCTATCTAATTAACTTTATCATAAAGCGCAGGTTATTACCTTGTCGGAAGAGCGGACGGTTTAATCGGAAACGCAGCGTTTTAAAACATCGTGGGAATTTAGATCAATAGTCAAGTTGAAGCGCGATCTTAATCTTTGAGTTATTAAGGAACGGACAGATTAACTCACAAAATACTAAGATGTAATTACGACCAGAATAATCGGTATGATATTACAATAAAACCTACGTACTAATAGATCTCGGCTCTTTGTCGCTGAGACACTCGGCGTCTGTCATTGTATATGTTACGTAGGTATGGTATGTTTGTATCAGTAGAGATACATTTATAATAAACACAATTACACACATAAATAAAAACCTTCACAACATAGTTTTAAAATGAACTATGAAATCAAAAGACACTTTTTACCGCACCTTAAGCATTGCCATTATCTCTGTCGGAAAAAAGTATGTGAGTTACACGCACAGTCTGCAGGTGTGGACCCGCGCGCCTGTAACACAGTTACCCGCGCCATCGTCGCGGCCACGGCACTCGCAAGTGCTCGTAACCGGACGCAACGCCGTAAACCGCACGGCCATCGCCAATCGGCTAAGTGAATTATCCTATACCGACACAAGTCGCGTCGCATCATTTTGTCCAATTAACCGGTAATCGGTTTTCACAATTTGCTGACAGTGGTGTTTGTAACCGTATGACTCATATATGTATGAGCTTTTAAGGCTTTTTTCTTATTGCGAACCACGATGTAGGCAATAAAAAACAATTTTGACTACCGCTGCAATAACTATACTACTTGTAATAATATTAGAAAGAGAGAGAGCGGATTTAAAATGTAAGTTTGTTTATATGTGGAGGGTAATCTCCGTAACCACTGCACCTATTTGTAAGGTACTTACATTATACCAGATAGACATAGACATAATTTTATTTTGATTTTGATTAAAACGGAGCGAAGCGAGTTGGCGGAGCGCTATAGTACGAGTACTAACTAGGCAGATAAGTAGTCAATCCTGACACATTGCACAACGATGAATTTTCTAAATTCTATAATGATGACAGCAGTAAAAAATAATGCTGTTATATCCCTACTATTCCTTCACACGCAACAAGTTCAAAATTATTTTAAATTATCAATATTCAGGAATTTTTAAGATTGATTTCTAATCCTATTTTACTATAGTTTACACCCGTATTACCAACATTAAAGCCCTTTATTTACTTTACTGTCTGATTAAATGTAATTACAGTCGAGTCAGTATTCATATTACTCAATTTTAGCTCAGCAGCACAATCTTAACTAAATTCATCACTGTAGTGCTTCCAAGAACACAGCAGATCCATTCCGTGAATAGTTCCCCTTGGACCGCCAGCTCCATTCGGCGGGAGCGTTGCGATTCACTTAGTAAGATTAGTTCGGAGTGTTCGGACTCATCGACGGTTTACACCTCGAAACGTGCGTCCAGTTCGCATTACCGACACCCTAATGCGCTGGGGAAATCTATAAGGTGCAATTTACACGTTCCTTAAAAGGAGTAAGATGGAATGTGGATTGTGAAATGGTCGAGTTACATGTAGATGCGCATCCATGTATTCTAATTTAACACCGTTGCGGGAGAATTTTACGAAATGCAATTCGCACGTTAGAAAATCAATATAAAGTTTGAAATATTTTTTAGTATTTTGCATAAGTAATTTTAACTTTTATCCTATTAAAACTACCATAAATTATGAAGCAGTTTCTGCAGCCGAAGTACATTATTTTAAAACTACGAACAAAAATTATCTTTCGCCAAAGATAGCTTAGCACTAATCTAAAAAGAGTTCAAAGTTAAAAATTTAATTTTACCAATAAAATTCAGAGGAAGAGAAGATCTACGGTCAAAGTTTAAGCTTTCATCTGATATAAGAGTGAGCGTCTAAGCTAGTTCTTATCGAGTGTGGATTATTACAACGAGAGAATTATCGAAGAGCAGATGCTTTGTCTGAAGCGTCCTTCCAATATTGCGCGGGAATGCAGACCTTTATAATTGATTTGATCTGAAAAGCTTTTAAGTTCAGAAACCAATTCGTAACTTAAGAAAACTGTCCAAATATAATAACAAACACAAATGAAATAAAACAAAATGTATTTTGTTGGTTTGATCGATATTTTGATTGTGTCTCGACTCGGTAGTTATTAGTATAGAGGCATTCCATCTTAGTCCTCAGGGTCCTTAATCCAGAGATTGCAAAAGTTTATCAGGTGGCCTGTGTGCTTGTTTACCTTCTCCTTTCTAAATAATAACATAACTTTAAAAAATCTCACTGCGATTCAGAATTGCACCCGCTTCGTATTATTAAAATCTGTACGTGGCCATTCAGTTTCTAGATTAACAGACAACTTGCAGCCTTCTGCTGGAGTTTCTTGCGGCGCTTCTTCTCCGCAATGATGGTCTCGTCCGAAGCGCTGGTAGATTCACTCAACGTTACCGACGTATAAAAGAGCCCTCATGTGGCTTATTTACTGAATAAATATTTTGAATTTTGATTTTTAAAGATCGCAACTTTCAGTTTAGTATATACTTACTCGTAAGTACCTCTGTTAACACATCAAGTTAATAAAACGTTTTCAGAAGCGTAAAACGAATTATATGAATAACGAAGGACAATTTTAATTTAAAACAAAAAAAAAATTGTTTATTTGTTCTTCGTCCAACTACAACCTAAAACGTAACTAGATAATCACCTAAACCCTAACAGGTGTACAAAGTTTCCAAGACCTGATTCTTCGTGTATAGTTTGGAAGTAGATTGCTTTAAGTCCATAAGGGAATAATAAAAGTATCAATGGCACTCGACTGGTATCGAGATCGAACAATAGATGCGAAACTTCGCAACTCGCTCAGGAAGCCTGGACTAACTCTTATTGCAAACTCTATGCGACCCGCTACTTAAACGACAGTAGAAGTTACGAGCTTACGAGTTTGAAAAATGTGCTTAAAAATTGTTATTGTATTTGTTACAAAGGAAGACAATATTTCCATGAACGTGTTTCTTCATTTAGTTGATTTACGTTTAAGATTGAGTTCTTACAAATAAGAACAGTTTACGGATGATCGACCGCATTTAACTTCAGATATAACTGTTATGTTTCTTCCTTAAATGGATGATTAATAAATAACCGGTCAAGTGCGAGTCGGACGAAGGTTTCCGTACCATTATTTATACAACATTGGACAATACTTATACCAGTTGCCGTTATTAATATAGAGATTAAACGGCAAAAAAATCACGTTACTTGTATGGGAGCCCCACCTAAATATTTATTTTATTCTGCTTTTGTTATAATAGCAGCAACAGAAATACATCATCTGTGAAAATTTCAACTGTTTAGCTATCACGGTTCATGACATACTGCCTGTTGACAGACAGACAGACGGGCAGTGGAGTCTTAGTAATAGGTCCCGTTTTTACCCTTTGGGTACGGAACCCTAAAAACAACAGCAACCAAATATCATTAACGGCCGAACCCTATCTTCAATCCGCGGACATAAAGCTTACCTTGGGTTAAAATTTGACATTTGCACATACAAAATGTGTCGAATTTTAATCCGAAGTAAGCCTTATCTGTCCGCGGTTAGCATATAGGGTTCGGTAATAACTTCATGAGACGCGCGAAATATTTTCGACAAATTGATTTTGATATAAATTTTCGCTAATAACCTTGCAAACATCGACTCAATTGTTTTGATGGGCTAGGCTGTGGTTTGTGCGGTATTTTTCGCAGTTGCCACCCTGACACAAACCAAATGTTTTATCTGAGATAATATAAAAATGAATCGCTGTTGTTTCCCTTGGTCACGCCATACCTCGAAAATGGCTCGACAGATTTGAATATCGACCGATTTGTTTTTTTTTGTTGTGTTCGTAATGATCAGGACAAGTTTGTATAAAAAAAATACACCCGGGCGGCGCCTGGCCCAGAAAGCTACTTTAAAATAAAATTAATGTAGACAAAATAAACTAAGGTGAGCGAGCAAGTGGTATTTTTTTTAATTGGTTCATGTTTGTTGTGTGTGTGTGTTGGTGTATTTCTTCTTTAAAGTTTCCAATAAAGAACACTTACTACGTTAAAACCATTTAACTAGGTGTGCCACCTAACCAAAAATAGCTATTTCAAAGCTAAGGGAGCGGGGCCAACGGAAATTCAATTTATGCATCCTGCATCCGCGCCTATTAGCCTCCATCCATCCAGCAGTGAGGACCGACCGTTGTCGCTGCTGGGCGAGATGCAGTTTTAAAACCAATTTGAGGGTTCATATTACACAGACCGCTTGAGGAGCAAAAATGCAGTCAGCGTGCATTTACTAACATATCTATCAGGTGGGAGCCTGCCGAAATATTTTTGCCAAAATGTGTCGTTTCCCAACCGTTTCATTTGCCAACCCATTTTTTCCTGTTACTGTAAATATTTCAGGATTTATTTCAGTACCATCGTGTAGAACCCTAGGTTAGTTTAGTTCTTATTAAATTCTGAAATATTTACGGTAACAGAAAACAAAGCTGGTTGGCAAATGAAACGGTTGGGTAACGATACAATTTGGCAAACATATTTCGCCGAAACAAAGGTAACCCTTACCGGGACGTTTTCACTAAAACGTGTAGGTACCCCAATTAAAGATTAAAATTAAGGAACTTTGTCATTTTTGTGACGAAAATTAGCCATATACATTGCGTCCGTAAATGTATGGCTAATTTTAGCCCTTAATTGGGGTACGCGTTTTAGTAAAACGCCCACCTATTACTTCATTATTCAATATTTTTTTATTGAAGACAGCTTCCTAATTAAGTCTTTTTTTTACTATTAATCGATTTTTGTGTTTAGGCTTAAATTAGTTTCTTAAATTAGTTTCTCCGTGTCTTAAATTAGTGCAGAGACTAGAAAAGAGTGCCCGTAACGAAATAAGATTAGCAATAACCAGACAAAGGGTAGATATTATAAATCATTAAACTATATATCTAACAGAAGTTTGCCAACCCAATCGAACCTTAATATCAACAGTATGATATAATGAGGAAAATAAATATGTTTGAAGGGAAGAAATGGGGGGAGTAGCGGGAAACTAATTCTACGCGTACGGTAGCGGGCGTCCTCTAGTAGTACATATTCTTGATGCACATTTGCACATTGCACATAGTATTTCAATATCAATATAGGATTCATTTACTCCGTAGCAAAATAGGTACGCATTTTCAGATGACATCGCTCCTAAATCCCAGTAGACCATGCAATCAATCCAATTACCTGATAACTAGGTCATTGAAAAAGGCCGTGCCACACTGCCACACACATGCACATTCATCTGTGTCCAGTTTCGCAGGTTTCCATCGTACCCCGGTTTCAATATGCGCTCGATGCAGAGGAAACCCGACCGTTCATTTGTCAGCGGCCACCGTGATGACATAAACGCATCCGCAGTGGACGCTCGTTGACAGCTTATTATTAAAGAGGTGGTGACATTTGGGTGAATTTCAAAAATATTGTACGCCGTTAAGGTGTTTATTGAGACAACGTCAACGTTCTTCCATTGTGTAAACAGAATTAGTTATACGATGGTAAGGTTAATTTCGTCACACAATGGAAAAAAATAAGGAGTTTTTGAATTCCTAACTATCTTTCCATAGTATAAAACAGTGACTTCCTGATGTTTGTTCCTCTGTCTGTAAACTTAGATCTTGCAAACTACACTACGGATTTTAATGCGGTTTTCATCAATAGATAAAGTTATTTTAAACATAAAACTTACGTGAGACTAAATATTAAACAGATCAACAACAACATTATTTACGTAAGTAACCCGTTGTGATCTCTTTAACATCTCTTTAATAGATAAAAGTGACTCAAGAGGAAGGTTTTGATGTATTATAAATCCGGTTTAAGTAGTTACAGAAAAATCACATAAACCGAAGCGAAACGAGGGCGGGTCGCTAGTGTACAATCTTATTGAAATTCACCAATTTATCGAAGTTTTAGACACCTACGATATACTCTAAAATCTTAGGCGGAAAATTTACCACAGATATTTTACGATTGCCAAGTGCCGTCTATACAGATAACGTTTATGTGTATTACAATCCAACACAACAATCTTTTAGCACAACGTTATAAATATATTTGAATCACAGCTACGTTAAAAGTGTAATGAGATGCAACAACAACAAACTTTTACAACAACTTCATTTAAATATTTTAATCGTCAAAGGCAAAAGGTAGCTGCAAAACATAATATTATTGCACACAACGTTTGTTTTCAAAACCTGTAAAGAAACAGTACGAGTAATCTAATAACATTGTAAGCGCTAGTCAATTCACAGCCAAAAAAAACAAAAATGTAAAGACAATGGGTAAAAGCTTCCTAAAATTCAGAGCTGAGTGCAGGATTTTACACAATGCTGGCTGTCGTTGCCCCTGTTCAGTTCTTTAATAAGCTTAAGCAACATTAGCGAAAAAATATATGAGAAAAAGGAATACCACTCGCTCTATAAAAACAGTGTATAAACCGGTAAAGTGCGAGACGGACTCGCCCATGAGGGTTCAGTACCGACTACCGCCCTACTCACTGCTTACTGTACTTTTTTATTTATTGTTAGAAAATCCGTCGTTATAACACATGTTCACAAACAAAATCAACCATGTTATCGGTGGTTTCTAACCATTTTTCACTAGTAATTCAAGTTTTTATAACACTCGCATAGTTTCCTTTAGGCTGACGCAATCACTCTTACTAGCCAGTCGTTTGGATGAGTAATTAAAACATTAGGAAGTTATTAAAGAACGACAAATGTACAAGATTTACCTAATCTGTTTAAACTCCTAATTTACATGATTTGATTGTGTGACACATGTTGCTAATACAAACTGACGTTTTCGATGAGCAGCATCAGTCAAAGCATAATTGTTTGTAGTGCTACATTTAATAACGCATTTTCCGAGCTTAAATACTGTGCAACGATGGGGCAGACCGAGCAATGGACGCCTCATGCCGAAGTCAGTTAAATTACTTGAAGGGGTGACAACAATGATTCAGTACGAGTAGAATTTAAATCTAAATATTACGAGCCAGTCTAACACAAATTGACCAAGCACCAAACTAGCATAGTACTTTTTTAAGTACGGTTATAGAAATACATACGTAAATATAAGTACATTGAAATCATCCAAGACTCGGGAACAAAATACTCGCAATCATCGCACAAATATTTGCCAATTTCGGAAACGAACCCTTAGACCGTAAGTTTTGTAGGCAGGGTCACGACCACTAGGCTAAGAGCCCAGTCATATCAGTTGCGATTATCACCTGTTCAAACGCATGGATAAAGTGACATTACTATAGACCGCGAAACTCTAAAAAAGCCTCTCAAATTATATTACGCGTCACGGCTTCACCCGTGAAAATTCGACAGAGCGGAGCGCCCGAAAAAACTCACCTAGCTTAATATGTAAAAGTGCAGTGTATACGATGACAGTAAATTGAATGAGACGGGCGCGGTGTTTGCAGCTCTCATCAATCATCCCCGTATGGATTTCATTTTAATGCGCCGTCATCGCCGTCTCGTGTGGCCGCGCGTCACGCTCCCGTCCCGGCTCATATTGTTCCACGCGACCCGGCCGATTTTACGCTCAACCTCAACTACACAATGATCCTGTTTGTTATCATTATTATTATGTCCTAAACATGCTAAACATCAAAATTTCATAAAGAGACAGATATTGTTGCTATGTTTCTGTAACTTGTATGGTTTAAAAATTGTAACACCGCCGGCGCTGAACTGCACTCAGTCAGTTAATAACGAATAAGTAGTCCCTTAGTAACAATTTTGATAAAGAAATGAGGTAATTGTTTCCAAAATGTCTCTGAGTACAACGGAAAGCCTGTAACTTCTAACAACGATTCACCATCAACAAAATGTTGCTAAACTTCGTTAACTTCGAAAACACCTAGCTCTATAGCCCATCAGTGCCCAGTACAGCCGAGATAAGCCTCCCGCGTTAATATTCCCGAAGTATCGGCGTGATTGGTTATTAATTTGCCAAATGTCCGTGGAGTCGGCTCGCGGAGCCCTTAAGCCCGGCACGAGCGGACGACAATGGCGGAGGATGCGACCATGGATTACTGTACATGTACTCCCCAAACTTATAAGCCGAGCGGAAACCGATTTTTAAGAATAATAAAATAATTTTACAAAAATAATAATCGCCGTCAGTTTATCATTCTAACACTAATTTGATTTCGGGTTATGTTTATATGGTCAGTTTCTCCCTTTTATCGAATGAAGGGTAGTAGAAGGCAACTATGGTGATAACTACTAGGCGGATAAAAAATCAATCCTAACACATTGCACAACCATGAAGTTTATAAATATTGATAGCGTCGACAGCAGTAAAGTTATTACTTTTCCTTCACACGTGAAAAATAAGTTAAGTATTGTTTTACTGCTCTCAACATTTTTATTTAGAAACTTCTAAGGTTGCGCAATGTGTCAGGATTGACTTCATATCTGCCTAGTAGTATAGTTAAGTTTTGATAAAGGGTATAAGTCTTCTGAAGATCAAGTGGAAAAGGGTTTAAGTCTAGTATGCACCGTTCATGCATATACCCTTTTTTATTACGAGTTAAGTCGACTTGTACCCTTTTTCACTAGGACCCCAGCTGATTCTGGCTTAAAGGCTCACTCAGACCAATACATAAGACAACCGGCGCAACACATACTTATGACACCACGTAAGCGATGGTTTTAACTTAATCTAAATTTTAAAATAATGTTGCACGCTACCCGCTTTTACTTCATGTCGCACCGTAAGGTCGGCCTCTACGAATGGGGATTTAATTTGCCGCATCTGCAAACACAATGGGCGAGAATTTGTTTGTCCCACCTTCAAACTCGTGTCTGCTGCACATACTGCATCGAAAGAAGAGGTCAGCGCAAGGAAGCTTCCCGTTTTAACTTATATGCTCACGTATTAGTAGATTATAAATGACAGGTTAGAAAAACAAGTTGGCAGTTCAAATTGTGATGAATGTAAGATAGAGGATGTGCATCATTTCTTGATGGAATGTATCAAGACCGAAGCTAAAGGGAAATTACCTATTGTCTATTTTGCCTTTGGGGGTCACGGCTTAAACTTAGGTATTTTTAACAGCATCCTGGCGGAGCTGATGTCGGCTCTTGCCCAAAATGCTATTTACTTTATTTAAATAAGTTAGTTGATTAAGTAGATTAGGGAATTATGTAGGGGCTGCCATGGCTCCAGGGCCTTTATTATAAGCTGTAAAAATCATATCGTCTTTGACCTGAGGGGCTAGACAAGATGCATTACGCTAACCAGCGTTTCTATTCGTTACGTTTTTAAACCAATCGCATCACTTGTAGATGACGTGATACGAAAAGTCACGTGATCTACCAGTGACGTGATTGGTTTAAAAACGAAGCGATTAGAAACGATAGTTAGCGTAGTGCATCTTGTCTAGCCCCTCTGTTATGGCATTGTTTTAACTCGGCCGACATTACTGTCAAGTAAATAAGACTTATCAAAATGTTGACGATACCATGACACGTCAAATACGATATGGTTTTTACTGCCTAGAATCTCGGCTTAGTAATAAAAGTTGAAAAAACAATGTCAGTTTAGAAGGTCTGAAAAAGGAGTCTACCTTAGCGGAGCTCCGTGAATTTTGTCAAAATTAGTACTTGGGCGTTTTTCAACGCCTTTATTTTGTCTATGAAGGTGTATTAGTTCTACCACTCTTACGCATTAGCGGTTCATAGGTTAAAAGTCATTATGAGGTTAGACTTTAAGTCAGGATAACCAACCACAACCTATTGTACGAAATTAACAGATTTTGAAAATTTATGTTATGACAATGATTATGAAAAAGATATGTTTGAAATTATTATGGTTTATTAACTATTGCAGAAAGTGAGTCTTATATTAATGTTAGGGAATGTTAGAGATATTAACTGAAATATAGGGCAAATTAATTATTAGATCATGTGATTTTAAATAGTAGATACCCAGCTTAATACCAATTATCAATAAGTCAAGATCTCAAAATGACTGCAGCATAAAGACAGAAAAAATACCTTTTGAAACAGTGACATTTGGTTTTTCAGATATTTTGCATTCAATTAATTTTAAGATTCAGCCGTATCCATATTTAGGCATTAATGGAATTAATATTAAAAAAGACGCTGCGCCGCAAAATAGCAATCAAACACCGCCAACACCAAAGATAACAAATACTCTAATTATAAATCGGAATGAGAAAAAGCTAAAGGCAGGAATTGAAATTCCAAACGATTAATGGTTGTATTTTCTGCAGTGTGAACCCTTAATTTTGACTAGCATCCACATCATGACAAAGTCATTTTCTCGCTTGGGCAGAAAACCAATATACAGCAAAGCACTGCACTGTTACACTCTACATCGACACACTGGACGACGCACGGATTTATCTGTCACAATCACAATTGATCCTGTGTTGCGGATATATTGGTAAATTGATGTCAAAGGATGTTTTCCAAACGCAATACGAGCTCGCAACACGGCAGATAAAACAATCATTTGACGTTAGATAGAAACAGACGGTGCATCGCGCAAACAGCCTTGATTCATGCCGCGCGCCGCTGCGCGGGGATTATCGGCTCGCACAGATTATAATTCGTCACGCGCCGATTTTCCTTATTATTCGGAATTCGAATTCAAGCTAAATCAGGTGAATTCCAAGGGAACTGCACTTTATAAAAAAATTCAATTCGCCAAATTTTCTGTTACTAATTAGGAACGACTTTATAAATAAATAAATACATCATCAGGGGACACACTTACACAAATTGAAGTCCCGAACTAAGCTCTAGGCTTATATTATGGGTACTAGACAACGATAAACATACTTATATAGAGAAATATACATCCAAGACTCATGAACAAATACTAGCGTTCATTATCACACAAATATCTAATAAGACACAACAAGTTAATCCTATTTCACAAGGTTTTTAACCACCTTCAAAAAAGGAGGAGGTTTTCAGTTCGTCGGGCTATTTTTCTACTCGAGAAGAAACTAACTATGCTACGAAGCGTACGAAACGCATACCGCGCTACGAACCGAAGGCCATGCTACGACCATAGCCTACGCGTTTGATGTAGCACTATTATGAAGGAATAATCCACCGACCTATAATCCCGTCTTGATTTATTTATATTTAAAAACGCTGAATTTGCTAAACGTTTGTTAAACGAAAAACTATGGAATGGTCGATTGTGATAATCCAATTTCCACAACAAAAAAATGCATACGTTATAGTAAACTCACAATATTGTTACAAAACATATTTGAATACGCTAATCAAATTATAGCAAAACAGGCGGGCAGCGAACAGAATCCGAAGTATAAGGGTAGAGGCGGACGCACTCCATTTGATTGGGCATTGTTTCGGACGGCTCGACATTAATACGCTGCAGTGGATGCGAAGCGAATCCAATTTTGGGCTTTGCAACCTGAGCGGCGCCCATCCGCAGCCTGTCTATTAACATTCAGGGCGAGGCGCGCGTGCGTGCTCGCGGCCGCGCCGCGACCAAACAAAACACAGCCGCTCTTGAAATAGACCTGGTTCAGAGATTCCACTGGCCTTTGTCCTGTGCCTTTCTAGATAAATAAAATTGGAGCAGCAGCGCTCGAAATTCAAACATCAAGAGGCTATAAATCGATGACCTTTATACACAAAGCGTTTGATTGCACTGCTAAAAAACACGACTAAAAATTTGGTCTAGGTGAAACTACCTTTTGTGTTTTTTGGTAATAAAATTAGAGCAGCGGAATTACAACACTAGGAAGCTAAAGGTCATATTACTACAGAAATAAAATGCCCGTTATAAACAAAATGTTTGATTTACTTTCACACAGCCTGTTTTAATACTATAGCTCACAAACATGGCAATTTAATAAAAAAGATTGTGCCTATGATATCACAGGATTTTACAAGTTCTCAATAAAAAAACTTGAAACTAAGACGTATAGGTAGACAACTTAAGTAAAGGTCCTCTTGCATGTAGTTGTGTACAAAACTAACTTGGAATTAACGTCAAAGTTTAAATAGGTATTCTATTACTAATAAATAGGTATAGAATGTCAAACGGTCTCTACAGATGTGTTACAACTACACGCAAAAGGACCTTTACTTCAGTTTTTTACCTATACCTAATCAATACTTTCATTTACGAATGGTCATAGTAAGTTCAAAGATATGCTGTCAAGTTTCTAAAATTGGTTTGAAAACTAATTTCGAACGGAAATCTACTTTGAACTATTTCGTAAGACACACGAAAGATGTGAAGTGCAAACCGGCAAGGAGGCGAGGCGTGCGGCCGAGGCGGGCACCGGGTCTCACAAGTTCACAATCTGTGCGGTATAATTGAAAGTCTGCGAGCCCTCGGGACAGAGTGACGTAGATAATAGAGCTTATTAAATATGCCGAACCTCTCCGCGGCTGGGAACGGATTGAAAATAATCCCTTCGGTAGACATTTTTAGAGTTCAAGAGTGGGCTGACGGCGGCCGGGCCGCGCGCCCGATACCATCACCGGAGACAGACGGGAATTTAAAACGCGAAGTCTCCCCGGCTTAAATGACTGAAAAGAATTTGACAGATCAAATCAAACAGATTGCGTAAGACTGTCTGTATACTTATATGAAACAAAAGAAAAACCTGGGCCGAGATTCTAGGCGTTAAAAACCATAGCGTCTTTGACCTGTTATCATATTGTCAAAGTTTTGATAGCGCTTATTTACTTAACAGTAATGGCGGCTGGGTTATAAACATTATATAATATGATTATTACCGCCTAGAATAGAGTCCGTGAACATAGGTTTACGCGGCCAAATATAAACAATAGTTTTCCTCATACGCATTATTTACCTACGGAGAATTCATAACTTGCTAGCAAACAAGGGCCAGAAAAAAAGGATGTTTGTTCGTTACTTACAAATATATTGTACGAGTAAATGCAAAGAGCACCTAAGTACCTACCTCTATATGAACATCGGTATATTTTATACGTGTAGTACACAAAGCGCGGTCGGGTTCGAAAATTGTGAGAAGCCGTGTGACGGCAGCACGACTCAACCGGCGATATTAATCAGACGATATGCGATGCGGGCGCATACGTGCTCAACTTCAAGATTAGAATTTCTGAGCAAACTCGTAACAATAATTGAGTCTGAGGAACTGCACTTCGGTATACAACTTGTTTTGGAAAGCGAATATGTAAGATATAGAATTCGACACAGCACAGTGTGTATTGACAGACGTATTTTAAAATTAGTCGTGTAATTCATTGATGGAGCGAAATGAAAAGCTGACTGCTTGATCGACGTCACCTACCAGAAGATTACACAACAAGGGATGAAACGCACGTATTACATACGAGATATATATTTCGATGTGAAATCAATGGCGTCTTTCACCCGAGAAACACTACTTTTCATGTCAATTATGAGGAAACTCGATAATAAACTTTATAAAAGTAAAACTCAGTATAGAATTACCAACGAGTGGCTGTATAAGATTTTAGGATGGCTCATTACAGATTTAGGTATTTTTAAATAATCTTACTACAAAGACACTAAAGGCATAGGTTTCTGCTACTGCACTGATCCACTGATTAGTGAGAAATGGATCGAAGTGGAATTTCTTAATGAAAACTTTTTAACTAAAACTGCGATCAGTTTGTGTTACATATAATATTAGAAAGAAATTTCTTTTTCTATATAATAGCATTGCATTGGTTGTTACTGTAATTCTGTAAAATCTTTGTTTGAATAAATAAATAAAGTACATTTCGAAATAAACTATTATTTATTGTTTTATTTTCAGTATTATGATGTAATCATACTTTTGAATTACAGTTATCTTTTCGATACATTTGACATCCATTCATTTTCGTTGCATTTCTTTAGGATACACAGAACACGATGGATAAGGGAAAATAAACTACTTCTTTCTAATGGATGAACTTCTTCAATTGATTAATGTTTGTTATGCTCATTTTTCCGCTGTTCGTAAACAAGTTTTCTTTATTTAAAGAATAGAAAGAAAACAAATTAGTTTATGCTGGCTCTGATGAAAAAGAAATCAAATCAAATTACAGGTACGGTCGGCCTTATAAGAAGCTGCGCACTTTAGTGTTTTGTCACTTTAACGTCATGTTTGAACTGCCTCACTAATCTGTCAAAGGCGTTAAAGCGACAAGGTACAAAAGTGTGCAGCTTCTTATAAGGCCGACTGTACAACACTAATGATAGACGACCTACGCAAGCGCCAAGTCGACGAGGATCATTCAATTTAAATAATAAGCTTTTGTGTAAAGTAATAAGATTTACTTTACACAAATCAGAAAAACTAGAGAACATTATTATGGAAAATAGTCAAGTGAAGGTTAAATTGAATCCTTTCAACTATCTATATATGTCAATCGTAAATGTAACATGGGTACAGACGAACTGATAAGTAGCTGGACATTTTAGTACCTTGCTGCATTAACGTTTTAAAGTGAGAGTCGTTCTAATTTAGTATATCAGAAACTGCGTTAAGGTACTAAAATTCGACTGAGAAAGAAAGATGCAATATCATCTGATTATTCATTATATTACGGACTAAGAACTTATTTAACACCTTTCGCCAACGTGTATAACAATTGACAACACTGTAGGATGTTTTATAAGTTAATGGATGCAACGAAAATTCACAAACCATACATGGCTCTACCAAGTAATTATATGTCATCTTGCTCTCACGTAGAATATAATGCACTATATTTTCGTTGTCACTTACGGTGATTCACAGATGTCCGAAATTTAAATAATCCAGTCTGTAGGGGTTTCTTCTTTACAGTGGAGGATAGATTTTTTTGATCTGTGCTGTTAAGGAATGGTGTCATAATAAAATCTTAGGTTTCGACCTTTGGGGGTGGAGGCGCGAGCTACCATATTGAATAAAAGGTGCCAAAGTTTGTTCTTTTCTTAATATTTCATCAACGATTGCCTTTACGATAAAAGTGTCTATGAGAAGTATAAACAAGACAAAATTGTGCACAGTTTGTGCATACGTGTTTTAATACATAACATTTACAACTCATTTCTCATTTTCTGACGATGCTGCGAGGATATTAAACAGCAGTATCATGAATTCAATGCTGAGACGGTACCTCTACAGTTGTATTTTTACAAGTTTTTTTCTGCCGTCTGTACTTTTTAATACACAGGCATCATCTGCTAATTGAGAACAAACTAACGAATATAAACTCAGTGATCCTGTCGCCACCTTCCGACTCCATCGTGAAATCAGCTCTAAGACAGCATAATATTTCATTGTTATCTGGATTACATAATGTATTCCAAATATTAGCCAATTCAAATAACCGTAACTGGTTCAAAGTTGACTTGCATGTGAGCAAACATACATACTAACATACAAATCAAGCTTGTAAAAAAACGTCTGTAGACGTTACGTCACAGCATAAAATTTATGCTACTGTTTTCTTTTCTCGCAGCGTCGGAAAATAAGAAGTGAGTTGTAATTTTTTTGTAAAAATATTTCTTCCGCCACTTGTAACTTGTTATTGGAAAGAGATACAAAAAGAAACACGTATTCACAAACTGTGCACTATTTTGTTTTGTTTTAACTTCTCATAGACACTTTTGTGGTAAAGGCAATCGTTGAGGAAATATTTAAAAAATAACAAATTTTGGATCTTTAATTCAAGATGACCGCTAGCGCCTCACCTCTTCTTCCTCCAAGGTTGAAGAGTTGGATTTTTATCAGGACCCCATTCCTTAACAACATAGATCAAAAAAGTTCTATGCTTCCGTCTTTTGTAAAGCAAACGCCTTTTTTGTCCCTACAGACTGGAGTAAAAAGCCACGATTTAGGCTGGGTTTTATAAAGATCCGTTAGATCAAATTTCGGTCAGGAATGTCAAAACTTGTATGAAGTTACTAAAATTTGATCTGACATATTTACTAACGGACCTTTATAAAACCGGCCCTTAACAAACACAATAATGAATGATTGGGTCTAAATCGGATAGATCGTTTTAAACTTTGTCATTGCGTTTAAACGTGTAATTTTACGTAAATATATTCCTCCAAGATGAAAGGTATTTCTGACTTGGTTCTGAAAAACTTGTATTTAATATTATTTTACCATTGTCGATTTCGTCGGAAAGGAGGCAAACTACGTACACAAAGAGCAACGGCACTGGCAACAGAATAATGTGTACAAATCATTAGTACGCAAATACATGCGAGCAATTCCAACAACTCGATGGCTTTTGACGTCTCTTCACTTTGAAGCCACGAATGTAGTTTTACACTGTGAATTTGTCTCGTTAGAGCTGTGAAAAGAAGGATCCAAGACGGTATCAATAGCAAACATCGCGATAAACAGCTTGTTTGCGTGAGCATCTCTGTAATTTGAGCATCGTTAAGGGTTGCCGTATGTTGTTGATCGTCGAATGAAATCGCACAACAAAATAAAATGCAGATCAAACAACATTTTATTCTTTCATTTATCTCAATAGGTACATGCAAGAATCATCATCATGCATCTTTATTCGCCTCTCTGCTCATTTTGCTTATACGGTACGAGATGGTATTACGTCACCGATTAGGCCTACGAATTAATGCTCATGGTGAAGAAGAGAGTTTGGACACGCTGGCAGACTTACTGTTATTTTTAATCAATCTTAGTTATGGTAGCAGTTCAGTGTGTTTATACAAGGTAAAGTACGAGGGTCAGCTTTAACTCGGGTCAGTATCACATACGAGATGGTCTGTGCCGTGTGATGGAGCCGTTCGAACGGGAAACTTTGACTAAGTCTCGCAGCGGCTACGCAGGGGGGAAGACTTACGGATTTGATAAATTGGGTCACAAATGTTCTCAATATATGGGCAATGGCACGGGTGATAAGTGGGCGGCCTGAAGGCGCCTGTGAGACGCAACAGATGCCCCGCCCCGCCGACCCGCGCAACAGGCGCCGGCCGCGCCGAACCGCGCCCGACTTACTTGTTGAATCGACCGACCTAGTAACGCTGAGACGATAGACATTAGAGAAATGTTCGCGATACTAGTTCGGTTAACTTCTAGTACGACTCGGACGAGCCCAGACCCGCATGCCTAGCGCCTAAAATAAGCGAAGCTGAATTGTACCACCGCACTCCTAATAAAAGGTTGTCTAAGACAGCAAAACACAAAAAGTGAAACAGAACCTTATAAGAACGCTATCCTTTACTAAATAAGCAAAGACGCTAGCCGTTTTTTACACAGGTTCACCTTTTTTATGGTCAAATTGATGACTCTATCAAAGCAATCACAAAATGTGATGATTACTCATCGTATATTAAGGACTATTTAATAACTTTGTATTCTACCCTAGCAAGGGTCAGCTCCCCATATTTAAATTTAATAAAACTTCATCTGACAGGAACTGCGCCAACAAAATACCCTCGTGACCCAGTAACCTTAAAAGCAGCTACCTATTTATAGGATAGCTATTGAATCGCGCAACTTATCCTATTGGCCTTCGCTATGCAACTAACTCTGATCAACTTTTGACATCGCAATTAATTCGCAAAAATCAATAGATACCTAGGTTTCTACATAATAATCAATTTGCGCAGTGTCTCTTCACTATCACTAGTTATCACTCGAAAGACCGGTTATATCATTCCAGAATATATAGTACTACTTTTGATAGGATTATCATTTTAGTTAGGTACTAACTTGTAACACTCCTGAAATCACTTTACCTAGTCTCACATTTTTGGATGGCTTGGAGAAATTGAGTGTAATTTACGATTCAAATGTGTAATCCGCAATAATGTAGCAAATTTTTATCATATTGTTATTCTAAGATATTAACATTTGTAAAAATACTGGTCAAGTGCGAGTCGGACTTGAGCATCAAGGTCCACACCTACGTCTTATTTGTATGAAATATTAGAAACCCAATAAAGTCCTACTGCTGCTACTTGAATGCTTAAAATCGTCATCCATTTAAAAATCTAAAAAAACACTTAACTTGAGGATTTTTGATGACTAATTTTCTTTTGATTCAAACAAAAATAATTAAAATGATAGGCTTTGCTTAGACCACTAAATACTACAGATATTTCAAGTTTCAGCCCAAAAGCCTTCCCGTTTTAGAGAAAAAGAGTCTTGACAGACAGACATACAGACGGACAGCCAAATCGTCTTAAAAGAGTTCCGTTCTCCACTGAGAGATTACGCATTCGAGAATTTTGAACCTATGCAAGTAAAAAAATAATACAAAACCTTTGTTGCTTGTGTTAAATGTTAGCGTAGGAAATCGAGATTTATTAATTACTAGCTTCTGCCTGCCCGCGATATGATTACTCCCTCGGGATCTTTTCAATTTTCCGAGATTAAAACTAGCCTATGTCCTATTCCAGAACCTAACCTATATGTGTGCCAAGTTTAATCCCAATCCGTTCAGTAGTGGTTGAAGCGTGATTGAGTAGCAAACATACAAACATCCAACAATTCTCATTTATAATATTAGTAAGAGTAAGAAGTAAGATGTAACAAACAATTATATTATTTGCCAAAAGTTAGATCTGCTTTTCTTCCAGGTAAGCTAACTTCCCACCTACTCGTAGGTGTATTTTCTTTTCAGTAAACGTGATAGAGATAGACAGAAAACTACTACCAAAAGTTGATCCTTCACAATATTTTACTTAAGCAGGAATATTTTTTTAAGTTTCTGGTGTACTTTTTTTTACTGTAGTGTGTGTAGTTTTGAAGGAGCATGGGAGGTGTTTAATTTGTCCGAAATAAAACTATGTCTGAGGTACAACGGTTCCCCTATATCAACGGTTTCCCCTATAAAATGAATTGAATTGAATTGAATTGAATATATCACGAGTGAACACAATGGCAGTTAAACTTGCATGGTTTTGTCAACATCACAAGTGAATTTCAATGTGATTTTTATTATGTGTAAAGAAAATTAAAGAAAACTTGCAATCTCACAAGGGAAAAAATAGTTCATTATGATCATGATCATTTTATAAATCCCAGGTAAACCTATGTAAAACGTCCTAACCGTAAAAAATCGGCAAGGTGCGGGGACGAAGCAAAATATTTTTTTATTTTATGTTATTTTTAAGTACCCGAAACCGACGTGCGTGCATGACTTGATGTATGAATGTGGAAGATCCGAAAGAGATTTGTTAAGATCGTAGCAGTTGGAAAGAAGTGGTCTCTGCCTACCCCTCTGGGAAACAGGCGTGATTTAATGTATGTATGTATGTATTTTTAACGTTCGTTGTTTTTTTATCAATCTTATCTGAATACGACTTCCAGTGACCACTGTAGACTGAAGTTCATAATTCAGCAGTAATGTATTTTTTTTTTCATGTAAACCTAGTGATATAAAACAATCTTATCTCAAATCGTCTTATTTTACTTAGTACGCCTACACTTATTTTAATGTTTCTCATGATATTAAAACAAACTTATTACAAAGTAATAGCACTCCATAACATCTGGAGCGAGATGACGACTTCGCAATTTCAACGTTTAACATGAAGCATGCAAAGTCACGGTATCAAAGGTTTTGCATCGAGAAACGTTTAAGCGAACTTATTCCGGGAAGTGTGAAGGAGCCCGCTGCGAGCGTCACGAGAGCTCGCGACACGTGAAGAGCGACGAGTCGTCACTCATGCCGACTGTTTGCACGCCGCATGCGCTGCTTGCTACCGTCGAGTGCTCTCGTCTCTTCCCAGGCGAATTAATTTATCAACTTGCAGATTACTTACACGGTAACGGAGTGAGCAATGAAGAATACAAGCACTTACCGACTAATGCTAAAATGACTGTTAGCAGTGGTGCGGCGGGGAAGGACACGGTCACATTAAACTCAAGCATCTGAAGAAGATCCACTGAAACAAAAATAATAAAATTAGACTATGACCACACCTTTTGTTATATTGTATAAAAGCGGGATATAAAGTAATAGGACTGGTGTGAACGCAGGGAAATAATATTGTGGATTGCATAAATTTAATTTGAAGTAAGTGTTACGACGGCAGGTTGGAAGTCGGCGGCGGTGGCGCGCCATAAGCCGCGCTCTAGCGGCCCCCCGAGATGCGCGCGCGACGGCTCGCACGTTAACGCGATCAAACGACTGCCGTATGAATTTTTCATGCCGCACGAGAAGTAATGGTGTCGCCCGAGACGTCGGATCATTCTTTACGATCCGACAACGGTAACGTTAAAAATATACGGTCTATCCATTCCGGTGTCCGACCGCTCTGCTTTACGGCATCTAATACGGTTAACTCGCTCGGATATTTCGGACTTTGTTTAAATCCACTTTTACGTTTCAATCCTTCGTTAAGCTTCGCGCTAAAGGATTATGTGTAAAAAGTTTGCAGAAAAAAACGAGCGGTAATGACATCCACTCTTTTCCCACGTGGAAAGGCGCAAATACTAAAAAAATATATGTGGGTTCCTTCATGAAATGGAAAATTACACCCATAAGTAATGCCATGTAGTATATTATTATTATATGCACCAACTACTGGACAGTCCTGGAAGATAAGCCTTTGCTTACAGTCTCTACACGCACGGTAGGCCTAGAGCGGATTGGATTCACTATATTGCTTTACAGTTTAGTAGCGGTTTCCTCGTAATATTTTCCTTGAGCGATAATTACGAAGCAAGTAACTTCTTGTTTTTATTTTCGCACATGTTTTGATGGGCACGTGCGTGAGTGTTATACATAGTATCCGCAGCGTAGAGCATAGCGTAGACAAGTCGTAGTGTAGAAATTCACTACGACTTGTCCTTAGCGCGCTACGGATACTATACCTATTACTTCATACGATGACATCTACTTAGGATCAAACGGACGCAAAATACGGTCGACAAATCGACCGTTCGAACCCTAATGTCCAGCAAGAGGAATCACATAAATAGGATTTAGCCCGGAGTGACACTCTATTTTCGTGAGTTTTTCCAACGTGGAAATCCGTAATAAGATAAAGGATTTATCCTCTGTTCGTTAGCATAGTTCACGTGTGCTCAGTCAGTTCGGCGGGGCTTTGCGGCCGCTTGTTTGCTCGTGATGGGATAATCCCGATACAGCTCCCCGTCCGAAGGCGCCGCTCTCTGTCGCCACATCTTTGATGTCGGCTAAGGGAGATCATGGTGGCAATGCAAAGAATATGTTTTTTTTTCAAGATATATTTACAACATATTGCTCACAAAATTTTAAATCAGATACTTAGGAGGACACAAACGTTTTTAATAAATTTGTTATTTTATTTATAAAAGCTAATTAAATTATTGGCAAAACCAAAAACTAGCATTACGTACAAAAAAATCTTATTATAAGTACTTTGCAAAAAGCAAATAAATTTACTACCAGGATGCCTAAATGACAATTTCTAAGTAAGAAGAAAATTTCACGTCCACACACTCAGGGCTTTCACGCCTGTCTGAACGTGTCACAACTGATGCGAACCAAAATGTGAACGTTACGAAGATAATAAAAACATTCAGAGCTGTTTCCAGCTGCTGTTTCATTCCGTTTTTACGGCGTGCTAACAATAGTTCATTTTGAATCAAAATAACAGTGATTTTCCTTGCGGTAAACTTTTATTTAAAAAGTTTTTTTAAAAATAAGATGCATGAGAAAATTAACACAGCATCGGCTAATACCGTTTTAAATATTCAAGAAAAGAGTCAAAGCCAAACCTCGCCTTCAGACCGCGTGCGGTTTTTTCCTTGCTGTCAGAACAGATTTGTTGTTGCAGATAAGCTTTAATATTTTCAGAGGAAATTGTAAATCGCATCGTCGAACGCAGTATACTCATTCATCATGTGAAATTAATTTTGCTCTCGCTACCCATCCCGTTCCGTTCCGTTTTGCGGATTCCTGGAGCCCGGGATTCATATTACCGTGAAGTATTGATAGCAAAAACCGTTGTCGATATTAAAACTCGTGAAATACTATCACAGTGGCAGCAACACGTTATTCTTATTGGCTTCTAAGTGAAGATTAAGTGTGTGGAGAACATCAATCGGGATTTGCTTTCGTTAACTATAGGTAATTTTATACAGTTAGAATTTCTTAAGTTGGTATAACATCACATCAATACCTAATATTACTAATGTAAGTCCCCTTAGCAAAAAAACGCTATCGCAACCTTCTTATTCTTTTACAAACAATGAGATCAAGATTATTCGTAATGATGATAAATCTGATATTTAGAAATGTTTTTAAGCACGGATTTAAAATTTAACCATTATTGCATTACCATGGGTTGGCTGGCGCTTGATACCGCTCGCCCTGATTATCACGAAACAAAACACCAGTGGAAAAATGAGATGACCTGCGCCTCTATTCCCGACGGTAAAAACGATATCGTAGTTGACCTGTTATGGTATTGTTATGACGTCAGACGCCATTACTGTCAAGTAAATAAGAGCTATCAAAACGGTGACCATACGATAACAGATCAAAAACGATATTGTTTTTATTACCGTGTTGCATAGAGGCCCTGGTGATATAAAATACACGACGCGCTATCTTACTAAAGCAAATGACATCAGCTTACCGTAGGTATCCAATGTTGTTTTTTCCTTTACATAAGTAAAGGGTTAGAAACAACCTTGGATATGGATACCTTACCTTTTCATCACTCTTAAGGAAGTTAAATGAGAGCTTGCAATATAGACGTGTTGCTTAAAATCTTTCTCAAAACGTCGGATAGTGTCGGTGCATGTAAAAAACAAGTAAACGTCAGTGGTAAAAAAAACTATTTTGTTTTATCGTTTCCATCACAAAATGATTTATATTAGAAAACAGCAATTTCAAATCAATCTTTACATTCCAGAGTAATATGAACTGAGACACCTAGCTCAGAGGAACAAAGCAATAATTCTATACCTTGATTGTATTTTTTGTTTGTACTGCACCAGCAATTTTATTATACCTTTTCAATATACATTCAGGTAGCTTAGTGTTAGCTGTTATTACTAAGGCCGATTACCGAAGACTACTCTCGAGTATAACTATACAGGGTGTCCCATAAATCGATGTCAACCCGGCTACAGCTGATAGAGCAGCTAAAAAGCTACCGATTAAACCCCTATGTATGTTCAGCAATTTTTTTTTTATAATCAACTTTTTAAGTAATGACATAAAGTTGTTTTTTCCATACAAAGTGAAAAACAAACACGGGGACACCTAGTATATAGAAACAAACTTTAGGTATGTCATTACTTAAAAAGTTGATTATAACTTTGTTTCTCCATACTAGGTGACCCAGTGTTTGTTTTTTACTTTGTATGGAAAAAACAACTATGTGTTTTAAAAAGTTGATAATAAAAAAAAAGCAAAAGAGTTTAAAAACTTTGATGCTGATTCGTAATGATTCTAATAATGTATGATACCACTGAAAAACTTCGAACTTCTTAAAACTTTTCGTGGCAAGGACATAAGAGAAAATTACAAAAATTGAGATTATAATGCTCAATATCTCCGAAACTAGTAAAAATCGATAGCTTTTTAGCTACTCTATCAGCTCTAGGCGGGTTGACGTCGATTTGTGGGACACCCTGTGTAACTAAATAATTTAAATCTACGCATAACGTCTTGTAACTTTTATGTGTTGTCTAAATTTCTAATTGGGATACACCCATTTTTAAAAATGTATGAAAATTTCAAAACCATTTCGAGGAATAGGCTTTTCGAATCGATCCCAGTAGTTAGATTAAAAAAATATGTCACAATGAATTATATATATTAAAATTAAGAAATGACCTTCATTTGACCCCTAAATGCCCGTCCCAATTGCGCTGTATCAAGCACTTTTGTGGTTTTACATAAAACATATAAAACCTCTCCAATATTTTATTTTATAAGTACAATTTAGATATCTAGCTGACACCTACGTTTGAAGACAGCTATTGTCATGTCAAATTTATTTGTTTACAAATTGACTGTAATTCTTATGATTAAATTAATATATTAATGGGACCATTTCTCTTTAGAGTTATGTGTGATAATGATAAATGTTAATAATTGGTGTGGTAAGGTTTTACAAGAGGTTCAAAAAGACGGCATCAACATTTATTGTAGAAAGTCATGATTGGAAGTATGGAATCCGCCTTTTCAACAAATTTAATGTGATTGTGTTAAGTAAATCTAGTCTAGAAACAAGGTCATGTAGGAAGTGTTGTATTAACTGAGGTCTAGGTAATAAGCAATGGTTGAATGCTTATATACTCTTAAATAATATTTTATATCATATTGCGATTGTTTGTTTACATTATGTTTGAATGACGTTCGTCTATTATGACTTTGAATCCAGACCACAGATAAAAAAAAATCGTCTTTCTAAGTCTTAGACGAAGTATACCCGTCTTTTATAAATATCTACGTCATCTTGTCATTACAAGTAGGTAAGGTTACTTTAATTTAAAAAAATATTTTAAATATCAATAATTCATTTAATCATGAAATGCTTCAAATTAGTTTCTTATAAAAGGCTATTCTTTCGAATAAAAATGTAAAATCAAGCAGTTATTTTTTTTGGTGTATCCCAATTATACGCACGGCACACGGACAAATACACTCCATCTACTTACGAACAACTTTCAAACAAAGTGATGCACCAATTATAAGAATAACGCAACGCCCCAAACTTTTAAACTCTATTCTAAGATCAACAAATAATATATTTTTTTTGCATGTAAGTAATTATAGATAAACATCAGAGCAAATTAAATCTTTTTATTGTGAAACGGTGAAGCTGTTGTATAAAAAGCCAAAGCAAAAGACGTCAGGTTTTATTGATGTCGGCACATCATTATTATCTCCCTATTTTCCACTCTGCCCCGATACCTTCTAATACCTTCCTGCTTCGGAAAATTCCGCGCCATTTGAGAGCGAAATAATTGAACAAATTACATCGCAAATCGCCTTATAGAAAGAAAATATTGCAAATTAGATACTTAAAGGATTTTCAGCCAATCTAAAACGGTAAACATCGGGGTTCTTCATGGAAAAAAAATATATTACCTCCCGTCTAGCATCTAGAAGCTTATACTTAACTTTACATGTGTTGTTTTTATATTAATTTATTAAAAAACCACCTTCATTATGCGCATTAAATAATTACAATCTAGCCATGGACAAACAATTTACTTAGTTAAGAATGTGTCTCTTAACACTTTGTTTTTGTCGTCTTAATTATGTGATGGGAATATTTCTAACGAATCTTACAACTTAATTTTCGTTAAGTTTCAGTGGTGGGGTTTAAAATTAAACATTAGCTAAGCCTTATGCTTAATACTAATAAGAATAATAAGTTACATATTCTTCTTTTGATTTATTACTTTTTTTAGTTGCATCGCCTTTCCGCCTTACTCTGAGATATTTTAGCGACAGTTAACTCGTTCCTTTTTCAAACTTGTGAATGAAAAGTCGTCACTAAGGATCAACTTAATCATCATAAACTGACTTTGAATGTGGCCGTAAGTACGCAAGTAAGAACGTAGAATGTATATGAATAATTGGCTACGGAACCTAGAATACAATTTTAATAGACACCAAGTCGATGGTATCAATAAGTCACGTTTTTGAAATGAAAGTTTCCTCGTAAACAATTAATAAGAGAAAATTGCCTGCAGCTTTCCTTCTTCAGTTTCATCAAGGAAATTCAGAACAAAGACGCTTGAAACGACTTACAACATCTTGTTTTATATCAAAATATACGCCATATTATGCGTTAAAAGTATCTAATTGGAGAAATAATTGAGCATTCGACTCTCGCATTTATAAAGACAATTATATTTTATTTTATAGTTTCCTTGTTTATTTTGTAGTAAAATACAATATACTTTGAATATCATTTAGTCACTTCATAGTTAACGACAAATATGGTTAAAACGCTACTCATTTTTCATTATTTTACGAACAACGAGCCTTAAATAAAACAAGGGAAGCTCACTTCCCATTTTATAATAGGGTTGTTTTGTTTTATTCTATCATCCATTAGCGACAGGGGATAAAATGTTTGCGCTACGGAGAATGAAAAACATTCGTGTTGAATTCCGAATGTTTTGTAAAAAACCGGATTGGTAATAAATACCTCCGGGCTCCTTTGTAGAACTCTTAATTATCTCCTTAAGATCGCGGAGTTAATTCCGATATTTAATTATGCAAATGTTAAAGCCTTTTTTCTTCCGGGATCGTTCTATGGAAACCCTTTTCGGTTAATTAAGGTAAGTAAGTCGAACAGGCTTATTATTTTACGAAGACTTTTTACGGGAACTCATCTTAATGCGCTAGAATATTTATTTTGTTTGCTTTGGTTCTTATAATTGAATATTTTGTTAAAACAAGATACACACATCAAAAAAGTCTTGGGATTCTCAGTATCCCTAGACAAATTTGATGTTTCACTCAGTAGTAATATGCCTATATTGAAATGTTCAAAACTGTCTAGGGATAAAAAATATCCCTAGGCACTTTTGATGTTCGCATAAAACTTTTTATGTCCATTATCATGTATAATGGATATAAAAAGGTTTATATGTATATTTCTACAAAACTCCACGATGTTCTACGTTTTTGCAGTAACACGTTTCTAATCAGTATGACAAAATACAGTATGTAAACTAACTAAAACCATCTCTTTAAACCAGTTGATAGCCAAGTCAAGTTAAGTATTTTAACACATGTTTTGCTAGTACGGGTCGAATATTTTTAATTTTATCATTGTTTAAAAATTATAAACACTTACCTTTTTCAAAGTCGGTTAACCCTAAAAGTATCACCCTATGTGTAATGTTTACGTCGTGACAGATTTATGTCATTCAAATTTCACTGGTGTCACTTTATTGTCAATTATAAGGGCGATTACCAGACTGCGTGACAATGAAAGAGCGGTTCCGGTCAGTACCGGATAGTAGTAGTAGTAGTGGTGGGCCTCGTCCTCGTATTGACGTCAGAACGGAAAAAAGGATCTACAACCATTTTACATAAAATCTTGGCTTCAGCACTAGAAAAGCGGGGAGTTGTATGATATGGTACGTTTGCTGAACCCCACACCTCTAGACTATTTCTTCTGGGGATGTGTGAAACAGTTAGTATTTAAAAAAAGTGTCGAGAACGGAGGAAGAAATGAGGCTGCGAATTGTACAAGCTTCGAACATAATCAAGCGACGTGCCCGGCAAAATCCAGCTTTGATGCGTAGCGTTCACTTGAAACAACCATCGTCGCTTGGTTCAAATAACGGCCACATTTGGTCTAATCTACGTCGTATTTAATCGGAAGTGTGCACATAGCCTTACTTTAACTGACATTGAAAATGTTGAACTTGGCCTTGACCTGACAACCAGATGACAAATGTTACAATTGTAAACAAATAATACAGGATGTTATTGAATCATGAATAACTAAAATGATATTTTTTGTATTACAATTATAAATAGAGCTGGTGCTTACCTCTCCCAAAGGATTGGGCTAGCTATCCAGAGAGGTAACGCAGCCAGTGTCATAGGGACCATGCCGCGAGCGGACCTGCTAGAGGGGGTGTTCTTTTTATAGTGGTGATTATTATTTACGTCTTTAATATTTGAGTAGCTTAGTTTTTATTTTAATTTAAATAAGTTTAGTTTTAACTTTTAATTGTATTATATTATATTAAATATGAATTTGTATTAACTTGAATAAAGGTTTGTAAGTATTTATATTTTACGCGAAAATTAATTATAAATTATAAAAAACGTTAGAATTTCAATAATTTATATACGAAGACCTTATTTATCGCCTATACATGCCCGGATTCAAACAAATGGTTTTAGTAAGTTTACATACTGTATATTCATGATACATTTTAGTACATTTTAGCATTTTAGTGCACGAGTATTAACGTATTATATTTTAATCATTTTAAAATGATCAGGAAACTTGAGATTGCCCATAGACATAGGAATAGTTATAATATAATTTATAAGAGGTACCTGTAATAATATATTATCCAACATTGGGCGCAAAAATATCTGACACGCACTTATACCTCTAGTAATAAAGACGTGTCTGATATTTTTGCGGCCAATGTTGGTTAATATAATATTGCTGGTGACTGTACATACTACTTTTATCGCTGTATATCTAATGAAACTCTTTAACAATAAAATATCTCAGAGCCCACTTATCATAAGATGTGTGCTCGTTTCCGTTTACACCAAAAACAATAAGTTAGATCTGACATTATTTAACGTTGCAACAATTATAAAATATGCAAAAGATAGTAAACAATTAAAGATATACGGTCGACTTTGTAATTATCAGGGCCACGGAAAAATAATGAGAAGTTGCAGCCCAACCCAATGTTTTTATCACAAACGAGAACCAAATGAACTGTGAATAGTGACTCTCCGTGTCGGTGCGATGATAATAAGCGAAAATGAATTCGTCATCATAACAATCGAGAGCGCCGCAGCGAGGCTCAGCGCTGCGGTTTGTTTGACACATTCCGAACTGTGCGGTTTTTTGTATGGCATATCCACATGCGGCCTCACGGTTCGAATAAATTCACAGCAGAAATTTCAATTAATATATTAAACTATGCAGTGGCGAAATTGGCCCCGACGATGCAATAAGAAAAAATGGCAACATAAAAATAACTTTGCCTCGAAGATTTAGTTCAGGCATGTATTTACATCACCAGTCGAGTAGATTTCATTAAGAGTTAATTGCATAATACCCTGTTACAGATCTCAAAACTACTTCGTATCATAAATTCATAATGCCCTAATATCGAAATACCTGTTTTTTTTCTCAAGATACCCCATCCCCAATATGATCAAAATTCGTAACACCTCTATCCCAAAACGCCTAAATACCAAAATTACCTAATCAAAAAACACCAGAAATTTAAAAAGTTTACTACCCTTCCATGACTGCTTCAGTACCCTGTCATTGCGCCCACGACGCAGTTGTTCGTGTCCCGATTACATTACTCTACGGAGGCGAAGGATCTCGTAGAGTATGTACGAGTTAAGACCGGAGTTACCCTTAGGGTCGATTGGTTGGAGCCCCGCCACAAGGTTAATTTTAAATCATTTGTGGTGAGAGTACCGACCAAAGATCTGTCGACCTTTTTAAAGGAAGAATTCTGGCCGAGGGGTGTCATCTTTCGGCGTTTTCGTGGCCGCCGGCTAGTGGATACCGCGAAAGTGTATTAGTATAGTAGTGGTGATAATTTTATGTTATATATTGTTATGTATGTTAGTCTGTAAGGTATTTGTAAATATGGGCCTTGTAGCCTGAAATAAAGTTATTCTATTCTATTCTATTATTTATGTTAATGATATTTTGAGACTGACATTGTATACCTTTTCAGGGTCATATAGGCCATATGGCTGCGTTTATCGCGTGACAAAATGTGGATAAAAGGATGGAATGAACCAGTAATTGTATTTTTATTTTTAACAATCCGCTCTGAAATATGAAACAAATAATGTCCATGTACGTATTTCCAACACTATTTAATTAGCATATAATATAATTGAAAGGGTATTAGCCGCAATCAAATCGCAAAGCTTTTGCCTGGCTTGATCCTAACCGATCGTGATGACTATCAAGGCCTGAACTCATTATTTTGGCAACCGTTGCATAGGATTTCAGCTTGCGCTAATTATAAGCACATTATATCGAACTAGAGGACGCCCGCGACTTCGTACGCGTAGAATTAGTTTCCCGCTACTCCCCCCCATTTCTTCCCGTTGGGGGTCGATTTTCGGAAAATCCTTTCTTAGTGCTCACTTACATCATGAAAGGAACCCATGTACCAAATTTCAAGTTTCTAGGTACAGTAGTTTCGGCTGTGCGTTGATATGTCAGTCAGTCAGTTTAGCCTTTTATATATATAGATTATTATTTGAAATACTTTTATTTTGTACATCCTAATTTTTATCTTGATACTATAAAGCAAGTCTCTTAATGTCTCCGTTTAGCTTTCAGTAAAACATAGGTATTTTGGGTTCAGGGTAACTTGAATTACCAGAAAGTGGCTTATGCTACTCTATCTCTTAAATCGACCTATTTCCAAAATAACTGCGATAAATAAACTAGCTTTTGCCCTCAATTTCGTCCGCATAGAACTCAAAACCCTTCAAGCCTATAGAAATCTTCTGGAACGAAAAATATTAAGGTACTTATATAATAAATAAATATCAGGAGACAATGTCACGCCAATTGAACTATTCCCAAACTAAGCTCTAGGCTTGTACTCTGGGAACTAGATAACGATATAAATACTTACATAGAGAAATATATACTTACACATAGAAAACATCCATGACTTAGGAACAAAATATTCGTGCTCATCACACAAATATGTGCCCCTACCGGGATTTGAACCCAGGACCGCTAGCGTCGGAGGCAGGGTCACTAGCAACTAGGCCAGCGCCTCGTCGACTTATTATATATGTAATCGGTTTAGCAGTTTAGCTATAAAAGCGTAACAAACAACGGATATATTTTCGCATTTATAATATTAACACGTCTAAAACAGTTTTCTTGCGAATAATCATATTCCATAAACGAGCAGAGGTTCGATACACAGCTGCGATTCTGATTCCAGGCAAATTTAGAAATTCACAAGAGACAGGTTTTAAGGTGCTTACGATATCTTTTGTTAAAATGCTTTTCAATTCGTTATCCGCTTTTCCTCTTACGTTGTTATTTGCGAAACATCGCTGTGGTCGTATTGAACAAGTTTACACAAAGCCCTTTAACTGAGAACTTTTTATATTTCAAATGGTACAATGCAGCACAAAGGTAGCGCGTGATCCCGGTCGGAGAGATCAATGCAATCGGACACAATAACTAATCCCTTGAGTCTAATAATCCCACACGACCTAGGATCAGAGAGCTCAGGCTTCCGCGATCTAGAAGTGTTCTGTAATCCAATCCCATCTTCCGTCTAAAACATCCATTATAAACGACGGCATTTACGTAAACATTTTTAAATAAACTCTTACTTCTTCATTCAGATCCACAAAAAATGACAGTATTGATAGAAACATTTTGAAATAAACACTGTGATATCAAACAATACTCGATAACAAACCCAGACTAACGAAAGAAATCACAGAAAACGGATTACTGAGCATTTTCCGGACCTTTACCCTTTTTTGGTACTTTTTTTATTTAGGCACGGATGGGTCGCCATAGAGACCACCTGGATCCCATTGAAAAGATTTACCTTCATGTTAAGTATATTGTGAGCTGAATAGTTTATTCTGCTTGGATTTTAATGGTTACTTCGCCGAGATATTTGGCTTGATCTAGTCTCGGGTTGGCTGCTGATGCAAATTATACGCGTATAAATTTAAGGTAAACCAAATTAAATAGTAACATAAAATGAAATATTACCACTCGGTGAGCTGCTAGTTCATTAGGGCTAATGTATGTTTATCAACAACCAACCGGCAATTAGTCAATGCCATATTCTAAAGGCTTTATTTATATTATCGGTTCGGTTACCAGTTGTCGGCGTGGCATCCAATTTTAATGGATTATGTATTGATTAGGAAGAAGCGTAAATATCAAAACTCGTTAAAGACACTCATAGATACTATCATTTTTGACGTCATACAAATTAAAACACTGATATATTTTAAAGATGTTTTCTTTTAAATACGAGAGTCTGTTCTAACGCCGTTTTAATAAAATGATATTGTTAAAATTCTAAAACAAACGGAAATGCCCCACTAACTTTAATATAAATTTAAATACTTACATAAAAGAGCAAAATGGTTATAACGTCAAAATTTTATACTTTAACAAAAGGGGATTGTGTCCGATATAATACTTCTTTTTACTTCCACGCAACCAGATAATCTCTAAGCGCTAAGAGCAAAGCGAAATCTCTTTTCTTATAATGAGCTTATCGATATAAGCTTGTATAACTCTACAGCATGAAAATAACACTTTCCTTAACAGAGCTTGCTTCATTATAAAAATTCACGATACAAATTATCGTAAAATAAGGGGCACAGTTTCCACAGAACGAAAAATAATACATGATCAGGAAGAATATAGGTATACATATGTACATACGTGATTAATATGTATATAACTGTATTAACGGTGTCCTCTCATTTTGCCAAACAATGTGTCCCAAACTGATTCATTTCCCAAGTGTTTCATTTGGGCAAATGTTTTTTTTTCCAAAACTGTAAATATTTCAGGATTTATTTCAGGACCATCATCGTGTAGAACCCAACAGGTTAGGTTAGGTTAGTTTGTAAAAAATTCTGAAATATTTACAGTTTTAGAAAAAAAGCATTTGCCCAAATGAAACAATTGGGAAATGAATCAGTTTGGGAAACGTTGTTTGGCGAAACGGCAGAGAACATTGTATTAACACAGTTATTTTGTTTCGCGATAGTTAAGTTGATTGCAAACTCAATTTAACAAAAAATACCTAATACCGTTACCGGGGCAAATAGGAGAGGAAAATTTTATCTCTATCTGGCTAATTGTCGACGGATCAAAGTGGGGGAGCTAGGTAAATCCGACCCATGATATTTTTATTTTCCAGTGGCAAGTGGGGGCAGGGTGGGCGGGCCGCGGGCGCTATTCGCAATTGTTGTTATTACAAAGAGATTGCCGCTGAGCCGGCTCACGACTCGAGAATTTTTCACCGAATTAATCTAACAGCCCATAATTGCCATTCTTATAACGTGGGTACTTAGAACACGATAAGACCTTTTCGCACCTGCCCTATAAAACTGTTGTAAGAAAGCCACGGAACATCGCATTTAATCTTCATTAAAGTGGGATAAGAAAAACAAGTACTTCTTCCTATTTAAGTTGATAAACCCCATTTAGTTAACACGTCCACTGCCTAGTCGGTCCATAAGTTCTGTCACAAAAGTTTAGTCAAATAAAACTAACTTCTGTTTGTTTTGAATTTCAAAATATATATAAATTAAAAGCTTAATTAATTTACATTTTTAGGAACAAATAATCGTTCCACATAGTCGCCGCAATTTCCGATACGATCTTTTTACATTAACGGCCGACACCGATTAGAATACGCACGAGTTTTCTGAAAATTTAAATATTTGAAAACTCTTTAAAGTTAACCAAGTAAGTTTTTGGTATAATATTGTGAAGCCTCTCATCTCTGGGTATGTTCAGAGACCAGCATCATTTTCTTAACGACACTCAAAAACCAGCTTATGAAGCACGTAATTTGGTGTATTTTCGTACGAGGGGTGATCAATAAGTTTTGAGAATCAGTATGAACCATCCACTTAATGATATTCTTTTAATGTGGAACATTCCACGGCACTAATGAAAACTAAATTAGATAAAAAAAATTTTTACATTATTCATTTGTTTTTCTGCGACAGCTAAGCAAAAAACATCTGTATGAAAAATTTTACAAGACGGCAAAAATAAGAGTTCGTTTTGTAATACTTTGGAGCGGTGTGGAGAAAGTTCTTTTACACTAATAAAAAATATTGTTATTAAAAATGAAACCTTGATTTATCATTATGATTTAAAGGATTAATAAGTTATCATTGCAGTGGTATTTTTATCTCCAGCTCTGTAACCAAATTTTAGGGTGGTTTTTTCGGCCTTATCCAGGACTATTGAGGCCTACAAATAAATAATGTGACATTAGTTTTTAGTCATTGAGTTCAAATAATCTAGGAGAGTTATATAACATTATTCTATCATAGTTATGGGAAAATATTAAAAATAAGATAAAGAAAAAAAAACGAATTTACGGCAGGAATTGTGCTTCAGAGCCTTCTAATTGACAAGGGTGCTGCTCATCGACCAAAGATCAGAACTGATAACCGCTGTCCTCGTTATTTAGCCCTAACTTTCGACTACTACTTCTCATTCACCGATGTTCAAAAAAAACTATATAATAATCACGAGCTGGTGATGACTTAGGGAAGGTACAAAATTTGACCATTTAGAACTCCAAAAGTAAAAATATTTTTATAGTGGCAAAATAAAACAATTGAATGAAGTTAATAAGTGTTTGGAAATATAGAAAGTGTGCTTATTCCAATTAAAATATAACGATTTATATATTTCCCATTTTTAATACCGATTATCAAAACTTATGGATCACCCCTCGTATTTCTGCAAATTGATGTGAAATCGTAAGGTCGATTTAATGAGACATGAAGATTTACCGGTGTATAAGCGGATCTTTAGTTGCTTGGAAATCTTGGAATGCATTTGTATCAGAATTTGAAGATAAAAGTCAGGTTAATATGTCACGCAAATTTCAACTCAATACGAGAACTCTTACAAAAGTTGTAGTCGTTATCAGTATCGTCGTCGTGCGTGATTTGACCCATGCTTTCCTGCCCCGAATGGGACCGCTTAAAGCTCGTACATCAAATTATTGCAATGGTAAAGTATACAAATTACGCTTCTTTTCATTCTATATAAAATAAGATTTTGATTGATTTACATAGTACAGGTTTATGAAACTCTTTTATTTATTTTTAAATTCTAATAAATCTCAGTAACAGAACTAGAACTAGAACAGACTAGGTATGTGTAGGTACCCCATAAATACAACCACTTTAAAAATTAAAACCTTACCTTATTGTGGTAATATACGTAGCGTTTGTAGGAACCTCTTAAAATATGGAGGGCTCACTGAACGTGTCAACATAACGACTGAGATATAAATTTGAAACAGAAAGAATAAACTTACCAATGAAAACAAATATCTGATGATGGGCATACCGCAGCAACATGGAGATGGATACAGTCTGCAACAAACGAACATGTTACAATAATTTTAAATTAAGAGTTAATAAATTAAACAAACACCACAACATCTTAGCCTGGTTGTGCAAAATGTGGTCACAGAATTATCAACAAGTTTTTGGAGTTGTTGGTGAGTCTGTGGCTCTGCCTACCCCACTCTGGGAATGAAGGCGTGAGTTTATGTAAATTAAACAATAACGATGTTCCTTTCCTAATACACAACAGTTAATTTTTCTTTTCACCATAGAAGAGACGGGCCGAAAATATTTTTTGGACCGAGTGACCGGAGCGGAAAAGAAACGAAGCAGCGGAACACTCAGACAGGCTTAATAAAAATAAATAAAAGAAGAGACACGTAGATTATAAACGAGGCGAGCGTGCGTTTGGTAACGGAAATCACGCGAGTCATAAATCTGGGTCTTTTGCTGATCGATATTCTCCGTAAAAACCGAAAATAAGACCTAAGGGTTCCGAACCGAGCGGGTTATTTACCTATTCAATGGGGGTGACAAAAGAACCTAATTATTACTATACTTAAAAAACCTGCACCATAACATTTTAAAAGTCGGGGTAAAATCAGTTTGCATCATAAGTTACAGGGCTACCAATATTGAAAAGGTTAGGAACCACTGATTTACAATATAAAAAAATGTGCAAGGAGCCTGTCGACGCGACGCCCAAGGGTGTTATGTATGAAAGACATGATAAACAAAGATAAACCGGCGTGATTTAAGTAATGTGTATATGTATGTATGTATGATTTTGGAAGAACGCATTATACAATGTTACTAGGTTACTACCCTTATCAATATTTTGAAGTTAGTAGGTACTAAGGTCGAACTTTTAACTGTGTTCAGTAAACACAATTAAAAGTTGGACCACTATTTTCAAATCGTAAACTAACGATACCACGTAAAATAATCATGCACTTAATTCAAGAAGTGAATGACTAGAAAAAAGAACGAACTAAAATGGCCCAAAAAGCATATTGGCCAACAAGGATAGTTTTGTAGCATAGAATTGATTTCGCGTACGAGAATGTTCAACGACGTAAAAAACGTATTCTTATACCTTGTCCACTGCTACCGACTCTACCGACTAATATAATAGTAAAATAGCCCTGAATTCCGGGACTTATAGGGCCACACATAAGTTCTTAAAGTATTAACAGATGTTCGATTATGGGCCGCGCGGACAAATAACCGCCTTACCCTCTTAATTAAAATAAAACTCCCGTCGAACCGAAGTTCTAATGAGTATAAAACTAGTTTGGTAACAATGGTTTGGTATTTATTTATTAATTCGATAGTTCGATATATAAATAGTTAATACTATTGAAATAGTTGGTTGCCTGACGTTTTTATAAATTTAAGAAAGAGTATGATTGTTAGAAACTATGGGTTAACCCTTGCAATGCCGATGTAAATAATTAACTTACATAAAGAAATACACACTTAATACATAGAAAACATCCAAGACTTACATTACAAGGTTACCAAATGAAATAGTCCGCTATTTATTATTTCTGCTAAACTCAAGAATGATTTTTAAAATGACTCGTTAAAGCAATACCTGTTAGCAAAATATGTCATAAATTAAAATGTTTAACGCGACGAACCAAACTTCTTAATTAATTAATTATTTTCTCGAAAATGAAATTCACTGGCCCCGAATGTTTGCCACTTGTTCCGATGACATATTAAAACTGTGGGTTATAAGAGGAAACTGACTGACTGGTCGGTTAAAGCACAGCCGAAACAGCTAGACCTAGGGAGCTGAAATTTGAAGAGAATATTCCTTGAATACCCTAGGGCTGCGCAAAGGGATTTTTGGAAATTCATCCCCTAAAGGGTTAAAATAAGGGGAATAGAAATTATTCTACGCGTACGAAGTCGTGGGCGTCCTCTAGTTTTATACTAAAATTGTGCGGCAATAATTAAGCCGAACAGACGTATACCTCCGCCCTCTCTGCAAAGCCAGGGTTGACCGCGGACAATTAAACTGAACGTAGACACATTCCAAAGTCTTTCGAAACGTTCAGTGCATAGGGCAATATTTAGCGATCGTACTGTTACTTAAATGGATTCAATCTGCACTAAGCGTTTCGTTAATGAAATTCAATCGGCCCGATGCGGCCCGGGGAGCAAATGATGTGGCGAAAAGTTTGATAGCGCCCCAGCCACGCCGTCCCTACCTCCACGTACGAGACTACGCAATCATTGCGAACTAGAATTCAACTTTGTGATAAGACTGATAAGGCAAAACGACACTACAAACAGGATTGCAATTACAATATCAGTCATTTGCAGGTAGAGGTAGAATTAGTAATTCGCTACACCTCCCATTTCGATGAATGTGTTAATTCAGGGTATAAGCTACCTTGATTCCAAATTTCATCCAAATCCATCCAGTCGTTTAAGTGTTAAGGAGTACACTGTTTCGCATTTATAAAACATATTAGTGTGATGTGATGACACGACTGACATGACCACTTCACATATAGGCATAATTTGTGGACGAACATTATAAAAGCGAAGAAAAACTCAATTACAACTAGCACCAAAGTCCATGATATAAAGCGTCTACCAAACACGACACGCCCAGGGGAAGTGACGGTCGGCAAGTCCAATGTGCTAGAGTTTTTGTAGCAAGCAAAGTATTTTCGTTGGACGGTTGGGGGCAGTGCAGTGCAAAGAGCGACGCAGCGTGCCGGAGCGTGCGGCGTCCGCGCGCAATGAGCCGGACGTAATCCGCCCACCGGGAAGCTGTTAGTTTTTACGGTAACCGTAAAGTAAAAAGCGACCGCACATCGATCGTACACCGCACCTCATATTAAAACCGCCGCGGTTAATATGCGGCCTCCTGATTTTATTATCGCCCCCAACAGTGATCGATCAGACGCCACCTAGCTAACGCTTTGTTGTTTCCAAAACTCGCAAGTTGGAAATTGTTGCGCGATCGGTACACGGTACCTTGATGAAGCACTATGAACGACATAACTTTAACCTGTTTAAGCTTTGAGCGAGCGCTAACGGGGAGACCTTTTGACGACAAATTATAGTAACATGATAAATAAGTTGGGAGAAACTAATAAAGGTTTAGTTCGCAGCAACCCATATCGGGTTATCGAGCATTACGGACTGAGCCCGTATTTTTAATCGAAAAGCAATAAAGTGCTTCATGCTACTGGAAATGTGAAATAAAGCATTGAACGCCGGGAATTCATCTGTCGCATAGTTTACTTTGCAGTTTTAATTTGTCGTGTTTGTGCAAACTCCCTTTATTGTAATATGGCCGGACGACAGTTATTTGAACGCTGAAGCAGAAATATAATAAATAGCTGACTATTTCATGGGAACGAGGGCCTGGAATATCTCAAATTAACTTTAGAGCTTCGAGAGCCCCTGCATGCATCATGTAACCGGATATATGTCACGCAGTATGTGCGCCGTTTGACAATTGATTAATGCAATTTCTCTGCTCTCCGACACCAGCCTATTGGATTTGCCGACTGATGGGTATTGAGGTAAGCTGTGGCTCATTAAATTACAATTGAACCCCTTAACTCGTCTACACCTTACTAATTGAACAAATGACAAATATGACAACAATGTTTTTTCTAAGCTATATAATTATTTAATTCTCATCTGTGACTGGAATTCTTTGCAATTGTCCTCCACACAAACATAAATTGCACGTCAATTTTCACAATTAAAAATTAAAGACTAGTAATGAAAGGTTAAAAAAATTGGCCCTGGTTTCGCAGAACCAGTTCTGCATAAACCCTTTTCCTAGATTATCGATACCGATCTTGAGATGGACAATAACAAAAATCTCGAGTAACATTGTCATTAAAAAAACATTGTTCTTATGTTGTAATACTTGTAATAAAATAAGATAACATCATGAATTAATACTATTATGGCATTATTCAGGAATAACTTTTCTCTCTTTACTCGAGGCCGAACTCACTCCATTGAAAAGTGTTGCACATCCTCTCTTTGCAGTTGGGCGACTCTAGAGATATTTCATAGTCTACTTTTTATCTCGGGAAATTGGACACTGGACACTTTCCGAGGGAACAGCGGTACATGACTTCCACGAAAACGCGGAGTCGCGTGCAATTGCTAGTAAGATAATTAAATATCAAATCAAAACCGTAGGTCATATTTATTCCAGTTTACATGCCTTGCTCAAAAAAGAGAAGTGATAGTCGTTTGAGGGGTTTAGTTTCTCTGTCTGTCTGTCATCGCACATCGCTCAAGGAAAATGGATGAACTGATTTGTATGTTTCTTGCATTTTTTATAATATTTAACTATTTAATTCATTGAATGCAATCTAAGAGAAAACCTCTCGAAGTTGTAATTTTTTTACGAGGGGTGATCAATAAGTTTTGAGAATCAGTATGAACCATCCACTTAATGATATTCTTTTAATGTGGAATATACCACGGCACTAATCAAACATAAATTAGAGTTTTTTTTTTATACATTATTCATTTGTTTTTCTGCGATAGCTAAACAAAAAACATCTGTATGAACAATTTTACAAGGCGGCAAAATAAGAGTTCATTTTGTAATAATTTGGAGCGGTGTGGAGAAAGTTCTTTTACATTAATAAAAAATATTGTTATTTAAAATGAAACCTTGATTTATCATTATGATTTAAAGGATTAATAAGTTATCATTGCAGTGGATTTTTTTATCTCCAGCTCTGTAACCAAAATTTAGGGACATTAGTTTTTAGCAATTGAGTTCAAATAATCTGGGAGAGTTATAGAACATTATTCTATCATAGTTATGGAGAAATATTAAAAATAAGATGAAGAAAAAAAAAACGAATTTGAGGCAGGAATTGTGCTTCAGAGCCTTCTTCTAATTGAGAAGGGTGCTGCTCATCAACCAAAGATCATAACTGATAACCGGTGTCCCCGTTATGTAGCCCTAACTTTCGACTACTACTTCTCATTCACTAATGTTCAAAAACAACTATATAATAATTACGAACTGGTGATGACTTAGGAAAGGTACAAAATTTGACCAAATAGACCTCCAAAAGTAAAATTATTTTTATAGAAGCAAAATAAAACAATTGAATGACGTTAATAAGTGTTTGGAAATGTAGAAAGTTTGCTTATTCCAATTAAAATATAACGATTTATATATTTCCCATTTTTAATACCGATTATCAAAACTTATGGATCACCCCTCGTATATTGCTAAAATCTTTTATTTTCTTTTCAAAACCGCTGAGTTAAGCAACCCTCGCCTACCAAAAAATACTTTCACACATGAAGAAAACTGCTCAATGAGTTTTGTAAAAACAAATACGAGGCTGGCGTTACGGCGGCGCGTCAGAGGTGGAATTTGGAACCGTAATAAAGTTTGAAAGGGCTGTAAAAGAGCAATAACTGTAACTCGGGGAGAGGGCCCTGATTTTAGTGGCGCTGCAGAGGCCGCGCCTCTACGATACCTATTAATTGATCTGATGTGAGCGTTACCATGTGCCAACACGGTATTGCTACTGTGTGGAATAGTAGATATACTAAAAAAATGATTATTGTATTTCTTCGAATGAGTGTCTTGATACAATACGAGTTTAATTAGAAACTATAAGTAAATTAAAAAAAAATGCAGGGTGCCGAAGCCGTTACTACAAACACAAAAAAAAAGTATGAACTACTTTCTATTTAAAGTTTTGTTTTTAATTTAATTTTTTTGCTATTTAATTATTACCTAGTCGGTTACTAAGTTCTGTTACTAAGATTGAGGCAAATAAAACTAACTTATGTTTATTTTTTAATTTCAATATCTATAAAAAAAAAAAAGATAAAAGATGTTTATTCAGTAAGTAGGCCGCACGGGCACTTAAAAAAAAAAAATAGCTTAATTAATGTACATTTTGACAAACAAATAATCATTCTTGTTAGTTGTCGCAATATCTGACACAATCTTTTAACATTCACAGCCGGCATCGATGAAAATACGCATGACTTTTCCGTAAATTTCATTTTTTGAAAACTCTTAAAAGTTTGTCTTTGTTTACCAAAGAACTTTTTTCTTATAATATTATAATTTATTATAAAACTTCCTATCTCTGTGTATGTTTAGAGACCAAAATTATATTTCTCAACATGACTTAATTCCAACTTATGAAGCAAGAGATTTGGTGTGTTTTCGTATTTCTACAAAATCATTTGAAATCGTAAAGGCGATTTAATGAGACATCAAGATTGACAGGTGTACAAGCGGATCTTTAGTTCCTTGGAATAAATGTGTATCAGAATTCAAAGCTACAAGTCTGTTCAATATGTCACGCAAATTTGAACTCTCTACGAGAACTCTTACAAAAGTTGTAGCCGTTATCAGTATCATCGTCGTGCGTGATTTGAACTATGATTTTCTCGTCCGAAATGGGAATACTTCAAGCTCGTACATCAAATAATTGCAATAGTTTAGAATACATTATTTTTATTTTTATTCTATATAAATCAAAGTTTTGATTAATATACAGGTTTATGCAAAACTGCTTTAAAATATTTTTTAAATCGTAATAATTCTCAGTAACAGAACTTAGTAACCGACTAGGTAGTTATTTTGCGCGGTATGCGATTTCAAAGAGCCTTGCATAACAATTAACAAAACCTTGTATGGGTTACGGCACGGAGGCGCTTAGCCACATATTTTAATAGCGATTTGGTTACTTCGTGAAGTAAACATCAATTAGATAAACCTGCATAAATCTAAAATTAAAAAAAAACTACCTGGTGGCCCATGGACACAGATAGAAACTTGCACAAACACGTTTGTGTTAGAATAGGTACCTCTATTTTTAAATCGGGGGTTGAACAAATAGGAACGGAAGTATTAGAGAGTATAGTTGCATATCATGTAGGAATATATTTATTTGTGTAGTGGTGCAGTTCTGCGTACTATTTATTTAGAATTCGTATATAACGACAAATACTACTGCATACGTGATTGAATAGATTATACAAACATACTAAAATCACTTTTTATAGAATTTATTCACATAAAGTCCTCCATCATAACTAGGGTTGCCACCTTTTTTTTAACAGAATAAAGTATAACTTACCTGAAGAGGAACAAAAATAAAGTACACAGCATAAATATAAAGTATATAATTATTTTTAAATACATATTTTTTATCTAACCTTGCTTTCTCTAAAAGTGTTTTTTCCATTTTTTAAACATCAACTGCGTCTATACATGGCATACTAGGTTAAGATGTATAAATAGCTCAGTTTTGATGAGGTTGTGTGCGATTTCTGTCGTCCCGCCACTTGGCCTTCACGCCTTCGTAGCGGGAACACACAGCAATATTGAAACAATTTTTTTTTTTTAAATTATTTGTTTCCTTGGAAAATGGTATATTGTCAATGTCATATATATTCAGTTAAGCGTTAATTCGACGGTTTCTGACGTTTGCGTTCAGAAAAAATATCTATTAATAACTGAATGTCATAAATAAAGTACTTTGGCGTACTTTATTGGTTGTGTAAAATATAACGTACGGGAAGCTTAAATAGAGTACAATACTTTATAATAAAGTACGGGTGGCAACCCTAATCATAACCCATAACATTACAATCTTTATAAAAGTTTAGAAAAATATACTCTTACAACGCCATCTATCATTTATCAACTGGACTCCTTAGCACATTCACCGACAGCCACTGGGCACTGCTACGAGTGCTACGCTGTAGCTGTAGCTATGTAGCGAAAATCCGCTACGAACGTACCAGACTATCGCGTCGTTGGCGCTGAATGTCTTAATCTGTTTACTACACCTACTCCTCACTTGCACTAGACTAGAATAGTTTTAATATCGCTACTCCACAATAGATGGCAAAAAGAACAATTTCCCCGAAATAAAGTTTGCACTCCCAGCTGTTGTTCCAGGTCGCTGCACGGCAACCCAGAAAGTTCGTCTACTCGATACTAGATGGCGCGCTTCATGAATTTTACTTGCTAATGGAACATTGATATGAAAACGCAACTCTTCTTTTGGGTAATAATGTTTTCGTAATGTAATTAATTTAGTGACAAAATAAAAAATCCTCGAAACAAATTTGAGAACATTTACATTAAGAACTTTGATAACTTTACTGAATGTAAGTAACTACAATTTAGTACAATACGTCAGTTCTTAGAGGCACTTTGTAAGCCTAGTTATGATAAATTAAAGTTTTTAATAGACAAGTAATTAACATCCTAAATGTGTAATACCGCTGAGCAAACACATCGCTAAGTCTGTATTGTTCGCCCACAGGATAGATAAAAAAGTACAAGTACAGAAGATTCTCTCTTTTGATCTTTACGAAAGCCGTCTTTTTATAAAAGACTACCTGTTTCCGTGCCCACTTCGTTGGGCAATATTAACACGTAGGTAACACGATCAAATTTTACATATCGAAGGTGAATAAATAAAATTAAACGATAATGAAACTATTTCAGTAATAAAACCCTATTCATTATTAAACAATAACATTACTTAACTACATTTGATAGTTATCATGGTCACAGCAACAAACAGTTTTGTCTGTGTTGTTAACACAATTTGCTTTATTTTGTTTAATATCTTCAAGGGCGACTGAATTATTCCTTATCAAAGTAAACAAATGTTAATACCGTTGCTACAATACATTACTTTTTTCAGACGGTCAGGTGAATACTATTACATGTATTGAAAACGCAGCAAAGTACGAATAGTCCCCGTAATTATTTATCACTTCCGATCTATTCCGATAAAAATCGGTAAATGCCCAGTTTTAAACTTTAATTAATCGTACTGTAGGTACCACAAAGTACAAATTTAACTTACTTGGTTAAAACGAAATACCATATGCGTTAAATTTAAAAATATATTTAAATAGGGTGAAAGCACCACTACGCTGACCAGCACCAATAATGGACACAACTCTTAACTCAAAGATCATACATACGGTCATAAATTGATTGTTGCAAAACTAATGAATAACCCTTATCTTCTGTAAAATAAGAGTCAAGTGTACGTCATTGTTCCTTGTCCATTACTGGTTCCAGCACCCTAGGTAGCAGTAGCCTCTAAGCCCTAAATTAAACAAAAATGCAGTTATTCTATACTTGTCCACATACAATGGCGGTAATTTAACAGTAATTCTACAAGAACGTGGGATAGGCGATCCGAAGTTGCAAAATATTGTTTTATGCAAAATATTGTTTTAAAATAACAATGGCAAGAAACCTATGAAATCAAAACGGCTTTTGAGGTATAACTGCGTTCTGCTGCTGAGGCTGGGTTCAACCCAACTTTAATGTAGCAATCCACCGGGTGGCTGCACGAGCACTCTAGTTTTTATAAGACAGAGTAAACTGACAGGTCACGAGTCGTTCTTTTGGTGAAACATTACAGAAAATGTAAACCATTGTTTAAATACCTAACCCTGTTTCAGAACATTGGATATAATTGCACTAGTCAACGCTTTTAAACTGCTATTATAAACTTAAACACTTACAAAGACGAGCATGATGAAGAACGCCGCAATGTAAGAGCTGCGCGCTGTCAACATGGACACGAAGCGATAGTGCTCTCCGGTTATCACATTCCTGTTAAAAATACAAAAACAATTAGAATAAATGGTAATAGTAGATTGTTCAACAAGGGACTAAAATAAGCCGTAATGACCTAATGACTGAGATATTTAGCCACCCAAGCGGAGCGAGGGAGGAGCTTTAGTCCTGATGTGCAGAGACTTAAGTAACATTTTAAGAGCATGAAAGTAAAAAAATAATTTTGTTGCAAAATAAGTTAATATAATATAGGTGTTATTTGTTACCCAAACACCATACCATGTCACCGTAATTCCCATAGCTTTTTGGGGGAAATTACATCTAAGACTATATCGCAAATTAAACGTTTTCTGATAAAGATTGCAAATGGCATCATCTTGACAAAAATTAACAAAGGAAATATATGTAAGCAATATAACTGTTATGTACACATTAGAATAGAATAGAATAGAAAAACATTTATTTCGCTTAATTATAATCAATACAGTGTGTGAAAAGTAGAGCTGCGAAAATGGTATCCACTCAGCTATATGTCGTACAACCTGTCGGAGGTGCGACGTTGGTTTTCTGTGGACCCGCGGACTGGTTTTGCTAGACAGCATACATTGCATTCGCTTGTCCCTCCAAGTTACAATAGGGAAAGCATTTATATATGAAAGAACTCAGTATCTACACAATAAGTGCTTATATCGAATGAATTTTGTTTTAAGAAGTAGGTATAACACAATAATAATTAACTTAACCTAACCTGCCAGTGTTTTCATACCTGTATTTAAATTTGTGCCTCAACACGAAACCGTTTACATTACACTTGAATAAATAGTAAATGCGCTTTTAAAAGTCGCTATATCCTCGCTATCGCTATAACCTCGGGTCATCTTCATTGAGTTTTAAATATAAAACAAAATAGGCTGTAACGATTTTCCGACATACGAATCCATTTATTCTCATTGACATTACAAAACTGTCATATGTCCTGTGTCTCCTTATTTCCAAAACTTAGTTAAAAGAAATCTTCTAATCCTATAAATTACCGGACGGACTAAAGTGATTCATTTGGTCTCTAGGGACTAAACTTTTTCTTTTCAATTTTTGTTGGTGCGCCACGGAATAGAAAAAACAGCCAGCCTCACGTTACTCATGTCTTCGGAGGGCGGTTGCGGTTGTGGTGGCTGATCGAGTAGCTCGTGTCAGTAGTGTCGGCCAGCCTACCCCTCCAAGGTCCTATTTTTCGAAACTCACTAGACTAATAATATTATTTCACTCAATACACTTTTCTACAAGTCTACTAGTGAAATGTACCGCATGGACTAATATTATTAGTTACTAGAGGACGCCCGCGACTTCGTACGCGTAGAATTAGTTTCCCGCTACTCCTCCCATTTTTTCCCGTTGGGGGTCGATTTTCGGAAAATCCTTTCTTAGTGCTCACTTACATCATGAAAGGAACCCCTGTACCAAATTTCAAGTTTCTAGGTACAGTAGTTTCGGCTGTGCGTTGATATGTCAGTCAGTCAGTTTAGCCTTTTATATATATAGATTAGTCTAGTGTGTTTCGAGAAATGGGTCCCAGCACCCTCTCCGACGACATGAGCAGCTCGCAGCTGGCCGTTTGTGGCAAACCGCCGCCTTGGTCACCGTTTTGGAAAATTTGCCTATTTACACCGTATGTATGTTAGGTTCCCTACGTAACCCCAAAATTAACTGTGTAGTTGTCTCTTTCTGCATTTAACTGACAGGTAGAGAGGAGTAAGATAGCGCTGTTTGTTGTATTTCGTATTTGTGTGACTTAAAATTATTCTTTCAATATTAGATGAAAAATTTCGCTATCGAAGTGAAAAGTGAAATATTTAACTCTAGACTAAAAAGCTATGATGGCACATCTCGTGTCATTATGGCCTATACTATATTGGTCCCTTGATAAACAATAATAATACGTATTATATACTGTGAAAATGACACAAAGTCATTGCCGAATTAATTATTCATTTAAATGTTCAAGTCTTAAGAGTACCTATCTATCGTAACTTTGCAGAAGACAGTAGTGTAAACTTGACGAGACTGAGCAGTGGGGCAATATGGGCTGAATTGGTAACCTGTTCTGAGGCTGAATTTGTGGCCTTTTTAGAGGCTGAATTGGTTATTTTCATCCTATCATTTCATTAACTACCACTGAGGACCACAACTACAATATCTTTTAGTTTTCCCATTGTTTCCACACATTTATGACCGGGATTTTCCAAAATGATTTTAAATTGTAATAATTTAGAATAAGAAATACACAGCAATGATTAATTAAAATTAAACCGTGTCTAAAATTAACCCTTAACCTTCGGGTGTAAACTACAGTTGACGTATATTACAATTAAATGCGACCTTCTTACGTCATAATTAGCTGTAAAATCGCGCGTCATAATACATGTAGATTTTATGTTAAGCCTATTTGTTTATATGTGGGCTAATTGTAAACAGATCATCAGTAAATAACATTTTCGTTTATCAAATAAATGTTAGAACTTAGGGCTTCAATACCCAGTTGTTATCAGAGAAGACAACGAGGAAAAATCGAGTGTTGCCTTGTGCATGAATCAATTGATTAGATTAAAGTAACTTTATTTATCAACAAACATGGTATTGCCCTATTGTAGGATAATTCTAAAATTACCCTAAATGTTGATGAGATGACACCTTTGCATAGTTTATTTTTATCAATGGCAAAAAGTGTTTCTTAACTTCTTTAAACGAAGATAACGATTCATCAGGGCCTCTATTCCCAGCGGTAAAAACCATATCGTATTTGACCTGTTACGGTATTTTTTTGACGTCAACCGCCATTACTGTAAAGGTTAACCGCCGTACTCAGGGAAATTTTTAGAGACAATTATCTTGTTCCTTTTTCAAACTCAATCTACATTAAAAGGAGTGCGGCCGTAAGTTCTTTGTGTTAAGTAGAGAGTAAAATTATTTAAATTTAGGAGCTGACATCAATACTAACTTACCAAAAACAGGTTTATAACAAATTAATGAATAATGAACTTTATTCTGCAATTAGGTCATAAGGGCACTTCTAGTCTATGTCCCATGTAACTTAAAAGAAACTCAACAGTCGTTGATTCAAAACATAAAACGAGTTATTTACCTGAGATAGCCCTTATTATCCTCCTGCTCGGCCAGCGACTTGATCGACGCCATAAGCAAGTCGTCGTAGCCCAGGAACTCGTCGAGGACGAACCTCGAGAAGGGGTCGCCGAAGCAGGCGTCCCTACTGGGGTCCAGAGTCACAATTTTCACTGGGATCTTGAGGCGGAGCCGCGCGCTCGGCGACAAGCGCAAGAAACCGTACTCGAGAGAGTATTCGAGGATGTAATCATCGTCTGAAACAAAATGTTGCTCATTAATCACAATAAAAGAGGAATAAACGTATAGATACATTCATAAGAGCTGGCACGAATGGAATGAACGTAAGTAATGTCAGTTGTCACTATGTGAGTGCTGTTCTTATACAGGGTCCTCTTAATATTTTGTAAACAACTAGAACTTAATAGTTATTCAATATATCAATTATAAATACGTATAATCTGCCTATTATTAAGACTAAGCAGGTAAAATATATGTTAGTATTTTTACTGCGGCTTGCGACTACGGATTTAATTACTTACTGCGGATTGAATGCTACGAAGCATACCGTTTTACTAAAATAAAATTATTACGCTTTACATTTAATTTTGAACGGTTAAGGATTGTGTAAAAACACAATTAAGTACTACTTATGGAATCAACCTGTATGTAGCCATTTTGTGATGCACACATGGATATTCTCAATTCATTCGTGCCAGCTCTTGTTAATCGACCTATATCGTCGGTGAAACCGCTAAACCGAGTAAGTAACATTTTTAATGAGGAGCAAAATGCACCTTTTTTTCTACGTTTTTAAGGTTTATTTGGCTCTATAATAAATTTGTTGGCTACGCGGTTTTGCAGTATCACCGACGATATGGCGAATAGACAAGAAGTGTAAGGCACTTGTCCCACCGCCGACGATGAGCGGGAAGCGAGTAGAGCCAGCGATCAACAATTATATAATGTGTCTCTTTATTGTCACGGGATCTAAATCTTTCGTTTCGACAAACTAGTGGAGAGAGTTCTGCCGGCAGTGTGAACAGCCAGCGATCAACTATTAGTACATGTGTCTTTTTTATTGACACAGGATCTATATCTTTTGTTCGTTTCTTGAGCGTGAAATAGTCGATAGCTCTCCGCTTCCATGCCGTCAGTGGGACAAGTGCCTAACGGCGCCGCGCGCTTGAGTAGATGGGGATTTTTGTACCACGCTGTAGGTAATCTTCCGAGTCATAACATAAGGTACCGCCTATCCACGCAAGACACCGAGGTATAATATATCACCAGCAATAATATATTATCCGGCATTGGGCTAAAAAATATCTACGACTCTATAAGTAGAGGCATATGACATTGTCAGACATTTTGAGTGCAATGTTGAATGAAAGAGAGAAAGTAGCGATAATCGATAGGTACTTAATACCGTGAAGTTCTTGTATGGGGCCTCCTTTAACTTTTAAATTAGTTTAAGTTATTATTTGTTGTTACGGCAATTGCTGTTGTAGTGGTTGTTACTCACTTTTTGAAAATTCTCCTTTCCTGTGTCTACCTATAACTGTTCAAGAGAGACAGCTACTGCAAGTGTCGATCAACCAACACCAATTAAAACACGTTTATTGCACGAAGGCACCCTTTCGTTTTAAATTACTTTTTATTATAGCGGCAATAGAAATACAGACTGAAAATTTCAACTGTCTACCTATTATGGGTCACGAGATACAGTCCGCTGACAGAAAGACGGCCGCCAGTCGGACGGGCGAACAGCGGAGGCTTAGTAATAGGGTCCCGTTGGCACCCTTTGGGTACGGAACCCTAACAAACATCAATAATTTCATCTAAAATAAATAAAAGTATATTTATCGCTAATCCTCTATTACTATCATTAAATTATGTTTATTACCTTAATCTGATATCAAGGCTATTAAGATAGTAAAGCTAAAGTTATAAGGATACCATGACTATTCATAATAAAATTTAATGTCAGTGATATTCAATTTTTTTTAATAAAAAAATGCTTCATCACTATAACGTTCGTGCCTCGTTCATTCCTACGTATGATGAAAATAATGAAGTTTCATAGTCAATCCAGTGAATGTTATAAAATATTACTTTTAACCTACATATACATATTATAAATATTACTTTTAGTATAATATCGCATTGGCATCTTTTTGTGCTGTAAATGAACCTACCAATCATAATACAGATCTGATTTTCAGTAGGAATGATAATATACTTTGTGCAATTTTAAGCCATATTAGCATATCGTCGTTGTAAATATTCAATAAAATGAATATTTAATAAGTTATTGTTGTAAATTTAATGCCGAAAATAGTCGCAGACATTTCAATTTAATTTTTCGACTTTAGAATAGTAAGAGAACAGGCAATTGGAATCGTCATTCATATTGTTAACGATTCGCAATCGAAAGAAATACTTAACCATACACCGCCATTTAATAACATGGAATTAACTCTACCAAACCAAACCAAAAATAATGTTAATTGTAAGGTCTGGCCTCATCACCACGACACGGCATCGTTAACGTGAAGCGGCGCGGTGCCATGTGTAACAACGGCTTCTAGCTATTTTAATGTCTACGCGCAGGACATTCGACTTAATATTGCACTTTCTAATGAAACACGGGCCCGTGTACGACGCGGCAATGTGCCTTTCTACGGCGCCTCGCCGTTTCATGTTAACAACGCCGTGCCGTAGTGAAGTGGCCAGGCCCTAAGTGATTAAGCGACCTAACAGTATCAACAAACTGTCAATGATTATTTCATGAGCCTGGAAACAATTAATCATTAGCAATATGGTGCTACTGTTTGTCTATTTTCAACATCCTTCAATTATTGGTGACCCAAAAAAAAAGGTAAAGTAAAATTAATATTAACAATAAATAATTAATTACTATAGAAATGCTAAATTCTATAATTACCTTTTGAAGAGTCGTTAGCGGCTGCTTCATCAAGAGATTCCTGCAACAAATTACAAAACAATTAACAATATGCACAGAAATGCAATGTGTAGACTTATATTTTGGTTCTAACACGGTGCAAAAAGTTACCATAAAATACTACTACCATAAACTAACAATAAATTTTAAAAGCATTTCAAATTTATTAATCAGGGCCCCCATCCCACAAAAGTACAAGAAAAGTGTCCAATTGTTTTTTGGAAACCATTTTAATATTGTCGACTTGTACGCTTTTACTTTTAGCTCAAGACCTAACCCAAACAAATAATATATCTGCATATGAGTTAGTGACGAATGCAAGATTATGGCTAATGTCATTAGTGAGCTCACTGACACGTGATTGAGATTTGAAGAGGCATTTAAGAAATGATTAGGGCTTCTTCAACTATGAAAGGCTTCATTTGAAGTGTTTGAAAGAATTTTTGCATGAAAATATATAGGTACAGTGCAAGAGGTCTTATAAAGTATTTTGGGTTCAGAGGGGCTATTGTCTAACGCACTCGCAACGGCAACCGGCTTCAAAGTGGAGCAATTGTTTTCATTTTGTATGCAGATAAGCCTTCGATTTTCAAAATGAAAACGATCGTGATTGCGAGTGCGTTAGACAATAAGCCCTCAGGTTAAGAGGATCGTGAGGACGAAAATTTCATTACAAAATACGATAACGTTTCTCTCTCCTTAAACCTAGTCCGATTTTTACGATTTTCGAATATGTTGTAGATATTAAGAAAAACTATGCCTGTATGTTGTCCTTTCCAAGAAAATATCTCTTAGAATGAAACAAATTCAAAAATGAAACAATGGAAACGTACATAATTTTAGATGGATTTCATGCCCATAACAGATGTTTTTGATGAAGTTTAACTTGTTATAACTCAGTCAAAACTGAAAGGAAATTAATGAAAAAATATATTATAATTATCCATACATTCATCTTTGATTCTGTCGAATAGATTTTCTAAATAACTCATGGTTATTTCGTTATATTTTTTTTTTAAATATGACTATAAAAACACAAAATTGTATGTAACTTTTTCATCTTAACATCAATTAATATGGAAACAACATCTAAATATTCTTCATTAATATATCTAATAAAATCATCAAAGCACACATGCATTTCCTAACTAATGTGCAGATAATGAAAAACAATGAGATGGCATGCCTATTGTAGTCTACCAGATATACAAGCATTATGTGTTTATAAGTAGGGCAGATCTATATAAAAACAAATGAATCCTTACATCAACAACTTTAGAATCTCTGTCAAGATCTTCCACAAGTCCCATAATTCCTTCCCAAATAGAAGAGGAAGGTTCCACATCTTCTCCAGAAACTATAGTGGCATTAAGGTCACTTTCCCCTTCTTCAGGTGTACTCTTTGAATCCTGAGACTTATTGTCAATGTAGGTCGTTTCCGTGACTTGTTCTGGAGACCCTGCCTCCTCAATTTCATCGTGAATCCGGGTGATATTGCCATAATCAGTGCCATCCCGGAGATATTCATCTTCTTTCACATCTTCATTAGACGATGACTCAATATTGATGAACCTGGAATGTTAAAGAATCCATTTGTATATGATTTGTTTCCAAAAAAGTGAAAGTAACATGGTCACCCATGGCCTAGAGAAAGTTTCACTTGCTATTATCAGGGTATGAATATGCATTGAACTGTGGAGGTGATCAACTATGACGATGATGATTATGATGATGGTGATGATTATTTCATCACACTACAAATCATATGAAAAATTAAATTCAAATAAAAAAATATGTTTTCAGACAACTTTCATTTATTATTTTCTCAATCTGCTTTACATGTGATGTCATCAATGACCAACTTCAAACAAAAATTGCTTATTGTGTAGGTATACCAAGTTCAAATGCAAGGTCATTTTGTTGTCAAAGATTGTGAATAACATTGAAGCAAATTTTAACCTTCATTTAAAGTCTAAACAGGCTTGAAACAACCACGCTACATGTCAGGGTCAGATTGCACATTTCTAAGTCAGCACATTTTATTAACTTGTTAACACATTCACTACCACTACATATTTAACTGTAATTATATTGGTTTCTTTAAACTCAATTAAATTTAAATTGATACATGCAGTGCTGTGAACTTATGTAAACACCATCAAAATATTTTATAGGAGTGTTGTATTAAACAGCAACACGTAATAAACAAAATAGTTAAGAACACCACAACTCAAAATATTTTCTTTATAAGTTGTTTTGCTTTAATCAGTAAAAAGGAATTTTCATATCACATACCTATAAACGAAGGAACTTACAAACTTCCTTAAAACTACACTAATCTAACAAATCGCTACCAGTTAGCATTGTTCCCAAAATGCTGGCAGCATTGCCACATTGAATGGCATTTTGGTCACTGGTTTAAAGTGGTTAAAAAAGATGTTTGAATGGAAGGATCTTAACTTAAACCAATAATTGAAACACAACCTTATGTGTCTAATATGCAATAAACAACTAGTAGACAACTATTGTCTGCAGACACTAATGCCCACTCCAAATATACAATAGGTGGATTAATTCAGGTTGAATTTGAAACATTTTGTAATTATAAAATGTGAATAATTTTGATTTGATTTGATTTGATTTGATTTAAAATATTAATCCTGATACTAACCGAATCTGTCCACAGCTTGAATATTAGGAAATGAAAAAGTAGTTGAAAAATCAGGTTCTCTTACCCTTCTGTTGCTAGAATCCCAAGCATAGAAAGATCCTCCTTATCTTTTTTCAATTTATGCTCCTTCGCATAGCTCTGTTCAATGGTATAATCATGGGCGGGGTTCCTCAGGATCTCCACCCTCAGGATGCCATCTCTAGGCCACGAGTCTTTCACATGGTTCAAACAGGTGGTTGGCGTCCTCGAAAATGCTATGTGAATATATGCAAGAACGAAAAAGGCCACAATCGCTTTCAACAGCACAAGAAACTCAAAAAACCTTCTCACTGGCCTGGGAAATGTCCGAGCATAGGCCACAGCAAATTTAAAAAACAATGCATGAAACAGCCTTTCTCTTACATTGAATAAGGGGTTCTGATTATTATTTCTTTGTCGGTTCATAGTGGCATTCACCACGGGCCCTCCAGGGAGTATGTTATTCTCAGGATTCACTCCAGGTGGCAAATTATTCATTATCTGTGGCCCTCCTGCATTACTCATTGCAGCAGCAGCAGTTTTAACACACACTAGAGGGTTCTCTAAATTCTTAATCGTACTCTACGCATCCCACCTAGAAGAAAGTAAGAGTGGCAATAATTCACAAACAAATTAACCTCCTGTCAATGTTAGAGGACATAAGTCCAAAAGTTGCCAATTACGTGGTGCTTTGAATCAAGATACTATGTTTGTTGTCAAGCTTCTATTATTTTTGTCACGTCGTTGACCATGGTATCAACAAAAAATATCGTAATCGACACGGAGGAATGGAACTGACCTCTGTTTAGGAAATGAGTATTATGAGCAAAATAATGTCATTTATACTAGAAAACAATATATAATTTGCACACGTAGACTTTAATAATAGTTAACACTTGTTAAGAGTATTACAACTATTGGACACAAGTCACTTTCTCGTGTGAAAATACGGATAACATGGATAAATATGTGAAACTGTCAAATTCTTGACATGTCATTGGGTACGGGATTGAGAAGATTTTGGATCTTGACCATGGAGAGTATTTATATAACCATAGACAGAGTTACTTACTTTCATTTATACCATCGTTCTTTACTAATCTGAACGCAGTTCCATTGCTGCCAACATTTTTAAGGGAAACATGACAAAAATAACTAAACTATAAATATTTGCTCGTCTCTGAGTGGATTCACAATGAGAAATTTCACGCAATAAAATAGGCATAAAGATCACGCGTATATGACAAATAAAGTTTAAGCTACAGTTTTGTGTTAACATCAATTAATTATGCAAATTTCACTCCAAACAGTTATTTACCCTAATTTATCGCACGCAAGTCCTCAATGTGATCCACCTTAAGATTAAAGGCAAGTTCGGCAACATAATGGCATACTCATGTTTGGTTTATACATTTTAACTATGGTTTATTTAAATACGATATTTTAGGGTTCCGTACCAATATGATTTACTCGACCTGGTAAAGGAACCCTTAAGGTGAGACTTCGGTGTCTGTCTGTCTGTGTCACAGCAGTTTTTTCTCAAAAACTACTGCGGCCCGTTTCACGAAGCTACAAGTTACAAATTACAAACGGAACTCTCTTTCTAGCAAAAGGAGTTAGAAAGAGACTTCCGCTTGTAATATGTAACTTGTTGCTTCGTGAAACGGGCCCCTGAACCTATATAAATTTGGCACAAGGTGTAACTTGCTTGCCCGCATGTTATAACTTTATTCTGCAAAACACAGAAATTCAAAAACAATATTTACAGAATAACAATTTACAAAGGCGAACTTATCCCTATAACGAATCTCTTTCAACTAACCTTTGAGTGATTGAGGAAAACAAGAAAACCAAAAAGTGTAGTATAAATAAATAAATAATTGAAAAAAATAGTAATTGGAAATGGGGTCTAAAAGGGGAGATTAAAAATGAAAGTAAAATTACTGTAGCAAATGGGAAATCATAAGAAACAGCTTGATTTGCAACAATTTAATACATGTAAGTATTTTTTAAATTTTTAGTCACCTAGTTTCGGATTTATAACCAAAAAAAAGACGTACACAAAATGACCGTTTCCCATCTTATATCTGTAGTTTACGAGCCAAATAATTCAAACTCATATCTATATGAGTTTGAATGTAGGTAGATATCTATATCTACCTGCATTTTATAGGAAAAGTATAATGAAGTAGGTAATCAGATTCAACCATCCTCCAGGATATAAAAAAAATAGATAAGATAAAGATAAAATAACCTAGTTTTGGCTATTTGACGACAGATGGCGCAAACTGTACTCATTCTCGATATGGAATTAAAGATTTTTGACGGGGACGAGTGCAACTAGCACTACTTACAATACGAATTAAAGTTAAATTTAATTCTGGTGCTATACATTGCAAAATGTCCATATGCATTAAAACAACCATGATTGTTAACGATGTAATTTAGCTACTAGCTTTACTAATTTGCGAAATTTGATTAAAGTTTTTTTTACGGGAACGAGTGCGCCTAATATTATCTACAGTACGAATTAAAGTTTTATTTCATTCTTGCGCGATACATGGTAAAATTTCTATATGAGCCAAAACAACATGATTACAGTCAAGTGTTAACGAATTTAATTCAGCTACTTCACGACAGATGGCGCAAGCTGTACTCATTTTCCATATTTTCGATAGGGAATTAAATCATAATCAGGCCGGCCTTACACTCGTAAGTTTTACTTACGTAAGTATGGAGCCAACTATTTGTTAGAATTAGATAGAAATATATTTTTCTCAATCTAGCAGATAGTCGTGTCCCTACTTACGTAAGTAAAACTTACGAGTGTAAGGCCGGCCTTACGCGAACGAATACGATTAGCGCCATCTACAATAAGAATTAAAGTTCAGTTTCATTCTGGTGCGATAGATGTGGCACCACATGCAAATTATATCGCGCAAGCGTTATTTTTTTATACTGATCACGAAGTTTACCTAAGGATATTGTAGTAGAATCGTATTATCGTAATAATACAAATGTTTTGTTCATATGGCACTTACCGTTACTTTGCGATAATTGAAAACCTGTGTTGATATTTACAAACAACAACAAGTTTTAACTAAAAGTGGGGTTTTTAAGTGCAGATTTAATTCGATAGAAAAATAAAAAACGACCGCCATCAACACCTAACGCATCAATTTTTTTCGGTGGTTGCAACTGCTTAATTAGTACTTAAGTGTAAAATGTTAGGTTACGTTTTACGTTAATTATTACTTGAATTCTTGGATTTTTATTATAATAAAATAATACTTACTTTGTAAGGATTATTATCCCGGCTTCGTTCAATAACAGTAACAACATGGGTGGTAATTAGTTTAATTTTGGATAGTTCTTGGCAGCTTTCTACTTATTGGCAGATGCTCAATAGGTATTTGGTGCTGTTTTAGATGATTTTTAGTACATATGTATTAACACTTTAGTCCCTGTACCTCATCAACCAATCAAGTTTACTTAGTCGTGATGGTTTTCCTTTAAAATTCGTTATAATTATGTTCTTTAATTTCAGATATTTTTCAGATTTTTATTACTTGTGGTTTTGGCTGTAGGTACACACAAATCTAGCGAAAATGACACTTGACGAGTTTAATATTTCCTAAACGGTCCCCCAAACTAAAATAATATGATAACATATATAGAGCTACATGTTCATATATTTTTTAAGAGCTATCCAATGATACCTTGTTCAATGTTATAATTAAAAAATCATTATGTAAATACATTGTTATTATCAATTTTTAGGTTAAGAAAATATTGAACTAGAAAAGTGTCATATACTCTGGAGTTGCGTGTCAGCCAAAGCCGAAAATACGCCGAGTAAGTAGTTAAATCTGAAAAATATCTTAAATGAAAGCACATAGGTACCTATAATTAATATAATGAATATAATTTAAATGGAAAACTATCACGATTAGTAGTCTTGACTAGGCGACTAAAGTGTATACCGGGAACAACTTAAAATTCCGAATTACTTTTTTACTTTTTTCCGAATGTTCATTTGTCCGAGTTTTCATTTTTCCGAAAGCTATGTTACGCTGGAGCTATTTTAGATTAATTGCACAATTTAATTAGAAAATACTACTACTTAAAGGTAACTTTAAGTAGAAAATTCGTTCATACCTATTTGTTGTTTTCGATTATTTCTATTGTATTTGTTGTAACGGCATCGGAACCCTACGCTGAGCATGTTCCCACATGCTCCTGTTAGGTTTTTATCAATCTAGCTAACTTTTGAGCTATCGCACTGTAGGTAGTCTGCCTACTTGAAACTTTACCGGTGGACTTAGAAGTAGCCGTTCATTTTGGTACCATGTCGCAGTGACAACATATTAAAGTGTAACGACATTTAAATAAGTATGCCAATAGCTGCGACTAGGTACTAAAATGTACAGCTACTTCTGACTTCGACCGTACCTACTAACAAAACATGTAATATTTGAGTCACTATAGAACTCTCAATAATACCTAATACTCGTAAGAAACATTTATTTGGACACATATTTACAATAAATAACATGACTTTCTATGACCCTGAATGTGAACTGCTAGCATAACAATTCGTTCATACCTATGATTATAGTTACGTTTATCGCTTTGGATAAATGTGGAATAAAGATTTAACCTTTATTGCACAAATAAAAAAGTACAAATGGCGGACTTAATGCCTAATGCCATTCTCTACTAGTCAACCAAATATTCATACAGAAACCACGGACCTAAAAAATTTTTTAATTAGAAACTAAAAAATCATCAGTCACTCTTACACTTTCATGCTTCTTAGAAAGTGAGCGATGTCCGATGTGCTATCCACATTTATCCGCAGCAACCATAATAATTATGCCTGATTGGATTCGTCGCTCGCTTACCCATGCTATATGTCTTGGAATAAAATATTTATAACTTATTATTAGAAATTTCCATTCAGGGTCAAAATCTTCCAATCAATCGGACTTTGACTGCGCTTAGTCAATACCAAAAAGGCACGATCGAGACAATAATAAAGGAATCTGACATTCAAAAGCCCTTTTATAATTTTAATTCCTGCGCAAAGGAGCAGCCATTAATTTTACGGATTATTTGTAACACAATAGGGGAGTTAGGTGCGCGAGCGCAGCGTGAACATTATGAAGGATCATTGTGTGCGCATGGACAAAACCCTTGGAGATCCATACAGTTGATTGACAGCTAAATTGTGCAGGTCTTCTTAAAGGAATCTTTTCAACGCTTTTTTTGTTGGAGCTTGCTGTATTGCTACGTACGACATTTAACGCATTACGCTGAAATCTTTTTTATGGTTCACATGTGATTTAATAGCAGGTGATTTTTAATTACTTAACTACTCACTCATTTACACTATATCTCGTAATGATGATTCGACGATAAGATCTGCCCATAAAGAGAAAGATATGTAGTTATGTACCCATCAGCGGTGAGTAATCCAGAAATTTGATTTACGATATAATACAATTTTGTACTCGTTAAATTAGCATTACGTACCGTACCTAAAACGCAAAGTCGTGATACTTATATAGGTATTATTTCTGAACAAAATTTACTCAGTCCACGAATAAAATCCGCTCACACCATTATACATCCACGGGAACTTCATGAAAACATGTTAAATTAACACTTCGATTTCGTTTGATAGGATCGTAAGGTATACCTTCCAGTTCCTCGACCCTTTGGGATCCTCATTAATTGTAGGCAAGGAACAAAACGAGCGGATAGATAGAGCCTCCGAGATAACGAGCAGTACCCGACGTTAAATTACCGGTCGCTAGAGTTATAAATATTCAAAAAGCTCTCGAGTCGGCTTCAAAAAAAATTGACGTCTCAATTATCGAGCGCCGAGGAACGTGGCCAGCAGATAAAGGAACAGTAGGCTAGGAGCTCAGAAATTGTGCGGTGGAGCAAAAACTGTAGATCCATGCACTGAAGTATTACCTTCTTTTGATTGAAAATGATTGAAGAGAGAGCTAATAATCAGTACGTTTTAGAATTGAATAAAGGTCCATACACAATTACTGAAAACGGCGATAATCCTCCATTCACAAACACGGTGATTGGTTGTTTAAGGGTTTCCAAAGTTAATTAAAAAGAAAAAGTACTTTAGTTCCTAGGGAGTAGTGTCGTTTTAATCCTTAGGGATTAAATACATCACTTTAGTCCGCCTAAACGAGGGTATTATGAGTCATTTTATAGCCTGAGAAATGAAAAATTCATTATACAATGAACATTCGGGATTCTGAGGACAATTTTGACGGTTTAATATGCATCTTATTTGTATCGATATTAATGAAATTTATAGTATATTTAAATATATACGCTAGGACGGTGTGTAGCGTAAGACTGAAATGCTTAATTTGAAACTCTCTAGCACTGTTTAATCGTGTCACAGTCAATAGTTACAGAAATAGGGGTAAGATGCCTACTGTAGATTGTTCACTTTGAGAGGGGGCAGAGGACTTAATTTATATTATTCTCACGTTTTTTATTTCCTGTTAGCATCTTGTTGTGTCCGAGACGAGAGCGGCGCGGCGTCGGTGCCTGCGCCCGCGCCTACCGCCTTCGACTGTGATTGGTCGGCCTTTAATTATTTAGTTACATTTTACTACACAATTATCTTCAGCACTATCCCTATTTTTTATATTTATTCGAAAATGAATAAACTATTGTTTCCCATAAAAACATTAAATATATTTTTGAAATGATTTAAGTTGCTATTTATAACGCTCGGAATCTTGGAACCAGTTAAACAAGTTATTAATATAAGTTACTTGTCCTTCTTATCGAATTATTCTTAAGCGTTTGGCCCCCAAATGTGTACAAAATGTATCCTTATTACATGGCTCGGTGTTAAATATTTTTATTTATTGCAACATCGTTTTAAGTTTTTAACTAATGCCAGATGCCATTCTTGATTTATTTCGCCACATGATAAAAATAATAACAAATATATTTTAGTGTTCAAGCTACTTAATTTATCTGTCTGTTAACGCCGACACTTCCAAGGAATTAAAACAAGAATATCAAGATAAGATTCGAAGAATACGGTCTTTTATTTGACTGATAGACAGCACACGTTAGAAGAGTCATAGTTTTTAATAACCTTATTGTATTGTAACAAAACGTTCCTCAGCCAGTTCAGGTACCTACTAACCAAACAAAATGTTGTTATAAAATGAATTTGTTTTAAAACTTGGCCCGTGGTACAATAAATTTTGGTCCATGTCAAGACGTTTACGAGCATACATACGTTCTGGCATTTAACAATCTAGGATTAAAAAATAAAAATAAAAATAATCTCTGGGTGCCGGTTATGGGCGGACATGACAGTGTGACGCGACATTTTAATTTAATATCGCTTCTCAGAACTGATTTTATCTCCTCATGAATAATATATTAGTTCTTAAATCGAACGAGCTGTAAATTGTAATATGCTTAATATAAATCATAACGTTTTTAAAAGTTAACGCCGCATTTTGGGGTGTCAGTCGGTGTTGTAAATTTCGCTTTAGGTTTTTGTTGGGTTCTTGAAAGAAACAAATGACGGTTTTTTCCTACCTGCTCTTTTTGTTGTAGGTACGAACATGGGCTCTATTCTACTAGAATAGGCCGAGTAGAATGCTCGGTAAAACCATTTTGCTTTTGACACGTGTTGTCAACGTTATGATAGCTCTTACTCGTATTTACTTGAAGTAATGGACTAATGGCGTCTGAGTTAAAAATACACGATAAAACGTCTAAAGCAATAAAGTTTCACCGAGTAGAGTAAAACCCCAAACAGGACTCTGAAATAACAGCTTTAAGCCCTACTCCAAAAATCGAAATTGAAAGAGGATAGTGGTCTCTTTCTCTCGATTTGGTCACGAATAGGATAGGACCCGTTTCTTGCCAGAGAGTCGGAAGTTTCGAATTTACTACTTATTTTGGAAATCCCGAGTCTATGCGAAAAGTTGGAAGAGATCCCTTAAAGGGATAAGTTCGCCATTGCACACGTTAATCTTAAGTTTACACTGACATATTTGTAATTGGTTTTATGTGCAATAAAGAGTTTACATACATACAAACAAGTTTAGTGAGATTGTACTTTTTTTCAGCCTGTTCGACGGAGTCATAGCTGAGTCAGTTGACCTTCGACTTACGTCACAGCTGACACCCTACTTGTATTCATCATTGGTCTAGAACCTAGACCACCTAATAGTAAGTAGGCTGAAGTTAATGGACATTTCTAATGTCGTTACTAACCCGCACGACTGAGATTGAATGACACAACACAAAAACACAACATTGCGGCATGTTAACGGAAGTAAATATAAAATTAAAAGCTCTAGATAGTGAATGAACATAATTAGCAATAGAAAAAATTAAAACCCATTATATTTCCAAATATTTATTGCCCATTTTTTTTTCGAAACCTACGTTTTGCTGGATTATATCTCAGATTAAATGTATAATTTAATTGCTCTACGTAAGTTAGGTTAGTTTAGATTTATTTTAGCGATATCAAAAAATAAACTCTTCTATCAACAAAATTGTATTTGGGATTATGAAAATTCGGAATTATGACTCTTCGAAATTATGTAGTGTAAGTACAAAAAATACCTCAACACTGAATATGACAAATTCAATAAGCATACACCATTTTAGGATAACACATACCTACAGCTAGAACAATTAAATCAATCAATTAGCTTTATTAAGGCCCTTTCATCCCGGCTCATAGACACCTCCGGAGATCCTAGAGCTGGTGCTTACTCTCCCAAGGATTGGGCTAGCTATCCAGAGAGGTAATGCAGCCAGTGTCATAGGGACCATGCCGCGAGCGAACCTGCTTGAGGGAGTGTTCTTTTTATAGTGGTGATTATTATTTACATCTTTAATATTTGAGAGGCTTCGTTTTATTTTAATTTAAATAAGTTTAATTTTAACTTTTAATTGTATTAATTTAATAAATGTAGGTATATTAAATCAATAAATACCTACCGTTTGCTTCTGAACTTGGCTCTGAGAACAGAATAGCAGCAGGAAAGACTCAAAATTAAATTCCTGAAAGGTGCTGAAGATGACTGCCGAAAAGGATGATGCACTGATTCAGTTTAGTGACACAAAACTTTAACCTGAGACTTGTCTTGATAGCTAGATAGCTGCATAATCTAGCATCCTTCCCCGATAATGCACCTATGGCTAAGCTGTTTGAGCGGCATATTTGCCTTTCCGGCTCATCGCGCTCAGAACAAGATAATCCCGTGGCACAGATACCTGCTCAAATTATGTGACTGTTTGACTCTGAACTGCGTCAATATTTGCTCAGTGCCTACTGTGTGTAAACTGACGCTTTTACAAACTTATTAACGCAGTTAACGAAATATAAACGTTGCATTACTGTTCAAAATAAAGGTGATTTTGGAGGAGATGATGTGTAGAGTTCATTTGGTACCGTTGCACGTGTCGACAGCTCCCGTTTTTTGGGTTTTCTTTCGTTTTTGTTAAGTTCTTAATCTTAACCTAATTTTAACGAAAAAATGTTAAAAAAGTGTTTTTTTTTTCAAAATTATTAATACATCTTACTAAAAATGGTTGAACAAGAAAGTAAAGTAAGTAAATTCGATATGTTACTTACATACGAACCAATAAATATGAGTTTTTATTCGTTTTATTCAAGTTACAATAACGCTGCGTGGCTTTAGCATCGTGCTTTAGTAGCATCTGTAGACGTTTTGATGTTGGGCTTTCTGAGGTCGTCAACCATTTCAACTTAACTAAATTTAATTTTGATTGTTACTTGTTGTTTTTCTTTAGGGTGTGCACTATAATTACATAATTTTTGACGCATGAATGTATTTTTGTTTTATTACATACATACATACACTGACGCCTTCATTCCCAGAGTGGGGCAGGCAGAGCAACAGAATTACCAACAACTCTAAAAACTTGTTGTTAATTCTGTAACCACAATTTGCACAATCAGGCTAAGATGTTTACCATGTGTATATTAGTGACAGGTTGCAAGCCCATCGCCTAACAATAGCAACAATACTACAAGCCTTTATTCCCTAAGTCGTCTCTTACGACTCATCTCCTTTGCCTCTTTCGTTTCATTGAAAGAACAAAAACATTTTTTTTTGTGGTATGGGGCCTTATTGTTGAACTTAATTTTTAGTATTTTTATTTTTTGTTAGGAACTCCCTCGTAACAATCACACAATACATATTCTCTTAAAAAAAGCTATCTATTACGGTTCAAAGAACAGCTCTTTAATATTAGGGCGGATGGACAAAGAAGACTTAATCATAGGGTCCTATTTGGCACCCTTTGGGTACGGAACCTGAAACTGAAAACACCCCAGTACCGTAGTTCCGCACCGTGTATTTTTGTAATAATGCACACTAAGCAACGTACAGTAAGAGTAACAGAGCTATAAATAAATAGCAATACATTATAGCCTAGTTTGTTCCTGAGTCTTGGACGTTTCTTATGTATTTGTCTAGTACCCATATTACAAGCCTAGAGCGTAGCTTGGGACTAGGTCAATTTGTGTGAGATTCTCCCCTGATATTTATTTATTTTATTATAAGCTTATAAAATACTTTAAAACAGTTCCCGACCCCTGCCCACGATCCTCTCACATCCAGCTGCGATATCTTCATTTGGCGGCCGGCAGGTGTCACGTGGCTCCTCTCGCATCTCTCTCCAACCTCCGCTAAGCCTTATACCCGTCTCTCTCGCTTTTGTGGGCTCTGTAGGAAAGCGTGTAAGTTTTTTTCTTTTTACAAAAGGTTTTATTTATTTCTCTCGTATTCCTGTATACAACTAAATATATTCGTATGTTCGTATATGTCGTAAGTTTGAACGTAGGTGTACGTACTTTATTGAGTAGTTATGTTTTAGTTTTACGGGTCGTGTCTACAATTGGAAAATGTGTTGAATAAAGTAGGTATGCATTTTATACACTGTCTCTTGGCAACTTTATACAGGAAATGGTAGCCTTTCCTGGCAGGACACTAATAGCCCGGGAAAAAAGTTTTGTCCTGTATTTTATGGCAAAACCTTCCTTTTTGCAGTTTTAGAAATAGTATCAGTAAAGTTTCACATACAGGGGCAAGTAGTAGAAGTAGTTTATCGCTGTTCCATCAGGAATGTCCCTTTTTCCGCATAGAAAGTAAAACTTCATATCTTACTAATATTATAAATGAGAAAGTTTGGATGTTTGGATGTTTGGATGTTTGGATGTGTGTTACTCAATCACGTTTCAAGCACTTAACGGATCGGGATAAAACTTGGCACACATATAGGTTAGGTCCTGGAATAGGACATAGGATAGTTTTTATACCGAAAAATTTGAATTTTTCCGAGGGAATAAGGATAATTGAAATCTACGCGGACAAAAGTCGCGGGCAGAAGCCAGTTTATAATACAAGTAAGGATTGAGATATTTACGCAAGCTCAAAACGGAAATAGTAAATGATAATCAACATGTTCATTAAGATAACTGTTCACTGCATTTCTATGCACCTGCGAGCAACCGCGGCTGGGAGTCGAACCAACGTGACAGGCGATTTTAACCTCCAATGAGCAATGAAGGGGGGAAAAAGTTGATACAATTATTACTTGAAGTTTTTAAGGCGTTCTTAAAAATAATAGTAGGTTTAAGTAATTAATACCGGGAATCGATTTGAGGTATTTGGATTGTGTTTTGCACCCCACAGAAAATGTTGAGCTCTTTAATGTTTTTTTTATTGTTCAATAAATGCCCAGTATTCTCCCCACGTTTTTGCCCTAATTGAAGTCAAGACTATAAATTGAATACAATTATATCTTTTACATAAAATATAATTCGCTTAATAAAAGTAATAATAAGTTAGTTTAGTTACTCAAGAGGACTATATCGGACATCCTTTTTAATTCTACAAAGATTTTGTGTAGGTAGCGGGAAACCTCAGATAACTGTGAAAGATATTTAAAAAATCTGTAATATCGCGGGACGCCTACATATACGACGTTAGCATAATTACTTTGAAACGCCGCTGTCTTCGCATGGCGATGACTTTTTTACAAAGATTTCGCACTACCTGCCAAAGTATAGTAGAATTACCTATCCATTGACATATCGCTTGTCCTCATTTGTCATATAGCCCACATTATAAGATTTTTAACAAGCTCAAAATTTTACTGGTACACTTCTAGAACGGTATTGAACCGATTTGAACGTAGTAAAAAATCATCCTGGAATAGAGGAAATCATCCTGCGCTTGCAGCGGTCAATACAATAGACATCAACGCGCGACACGTCTCTTTTGACTGGAATAAATCGTTAAAATCTTCTTTTTTAATGGAAACAGTGTCAGGAAGATAGTAAGAATACAATTTTATGTTCCTTTTCTATTTTATTTCAAATTAATTATTAACTACAACACTCCAGTGAATGAAGGAAATGCATGACATAATACAACTGCGAAACTTTGACGTCATGTGACCCCTTTCACGAAGCTACAAGTTACAAATTACAAGAGGAAGTCTCTTTCTAACTGCTTTTTCTACAAAGAAAGTTCCACATGTAATTTGTAACTTGTAGCTTCGTGAAACGGGCCCATGGTGGCGTCATTGTCGTACCTCCTCGTTCGTTCATACCTACTAAGGGCGGATTCAACCAAACTTAAATTAATACGCGAATAACTATATTATATGTATAGGTACACTAACCATTAATTATGTAAATACTCAATTTATTGTACCTGTAGCGGCATAAATACTTATTTCTTACCTTATTTAAATATTACAAAGAACTACCGACTGTAGAATAAATTTTCTTTATACTAATTATTTAACAACTTAAACAAACTTATCTTCAATTATTTTAAATACTAGATGTTGTTATAACTATGGCGGTAAGTTCCATTATGTTTCAAAATAGTGTTATAAACCAGCGTTAAATTTGTATTTGGTAGCCAGCATAAAATTCCCTTTTATAAAGGTGGCGTAAAGGTTTTTGTCTCTTTTACAACTTAACTATTTAATGAAGGGTGTAAATTAGAGGAGACCGTTCAGAAATGCGTTTAATTGGTAATCTCCACCCATTCCTAAAAGATGGTTTATAAGGTACTAGTTTACTGCCGGAGTTTTATGTTTATAATGGCCATAGCGTGTATCGTATAATTATAAATTAGAGGCTCTTTGAGGGCGTAACTCCGAATATTGTAAGGTCGTCGTGTTGGACTTGTACTGTTTTTAGCATAGAATAGAATATAATAGAATAGAATAGAATAGAATAGTTTATTCGTCAACAGAAACATATAGTACAAAGTGTACTCATTGATAAATAATATAAATAATGTGGGTAAACTTTGAATGTATGGAGTTAGGTGTATGTTAACCACCATAATTAAAGCAAATTTTGTACCAGAGTAGGAACTTTGGAAAAACAGTCTGTTTTTAAATGTCTGACAACAAGCACTTTAAAAAAATAAACCATATAGTCGTAGCAGTAAAGTTAGTTCTATGAAATATCTTATATTTCGGTTTCATATTGGCGGAGAAAATTGTCGTGAGGAACACATCAAACTTCCTTTGTCTTTTTACAACCTTTTTAACTGGCCTTGTTAGTAAGGGTCGAATCTTGCAAGCCTATTTTGAAGCACCTTCCGTTATCGTAATGAGCTGAAATTTGGAATACATATGTAAACCCGATGGCAATGCAATATTATGGTATGACGTGACCGTGAGACGGAAGGTAGCGACAGGATCTCCGCTATACTTAACTGGGTCTACCCGCCGTGTTTTGTTTTGATTCGTTGGTTCGGTCTTGATAAGCAGATAATGACTTTGCAAAGAAAGGTTCGAAAAATGAAGTTTTTGACAGAAACTTAATGATACATATAATTTATTTAGGGACATAACAATATTCAAGTTAATACATAATTACAAAACTAAAGTTACATTTTTAAAACTTAATTCTATTTATTTTTTTAACTATATTTAAGAAAGGGCCCTGCGGCTTTGTCCCAAAGATGCTGGCAGCATTTCCTCACTGGATTAACTTAGTTGAAAATTAATTATTAACAATGTTTGCGGGAGGTACAACTGTCCTTATCGCACAGTAGCCTTATCGTGAGCACCGTAGAGCGATGGCAAGATGGCAACAGTATTTTCTAATAGGTACCGCTTCTCAAATGTTTCGTCACACGCTTCCCCCTTAACATGAAAAGATCCAACCTGCCTCATAACATCATCAGTCTTATGGTCAATTTGTCACAACACCTACAAAAAGCTTTCTCTTTTTTAAACCGTATATTTTTTATCGGTACACGTTTTTTATGTGGCTCCAAATCCGTCGTGTTTCAAAAAGATTTTTTTGATCTTTTTACCGCTCAATGTTTTTTGAGTAGGTATATGTATAGATTATAGGAGATATTTTTTTTTCTGTTGAGAAAAGGGACTGTAAAGTAAGGGAGGCGCTGCGCCTCTATTCTTGGCGGTTAAATTTAAATCGTATTTGGCCTGTTATGGTATTGTTTTTAACTCGGCCGCCATTACTGTCAAGTAAATAAGAGCTATTAAAACGTTGACGATACGAAAACACGTCAAAAACAATAACGTTTTACCTTGTGAAAGCTTAGCTTTGTATTAAATTTACAAGATCATTTTTTTTTTTTAATTTGTTGATGGGAAAATCCCTTAAGAGATAGCGGATTAACCTAACCCGTCGTTTATGTTAGTCCATTTAAAAGAATTTCTACACTATCTGGCTTTCGTAGACGTAAACTGAAACACAAAGGTCGCGTCTAACACGATTATGATTGTTGTGCTTAAGCGTCTTATGTCCATCAAGGGAGCCTAACAAGACGTTAAATATATCAACTAATATGTTAGTTGAATCACTAAAGAACTTGCTGTTGTTACTATTATATGTATGTATGTAAACATTAATTATTACCTTTACTTATTATCTTTTGTTGTTAAACTTAACTTATATCATAAATCTTGTATTCTTTTTTTGGCAACTAAGAGAAAATCTCTCTTGGTTGGCACTAATTTTTACCCGACTGCAGCAAAGCCCAAAAGAAGGGTAATGTGTTGGACCTGTATGAAGGTATGTATGTATGTCCGTTCCTTATGTCCCCTCGTAACTACTCAACGGGTTAACCGATTTTGATAAATGACACGTCATTAGATTCGTCTTGATGGCGCGGCACCACTAGGTACAATTGTTAAAAAAATATTTTGAGCTTTAATGTTTTTAACATAATAATATATCGATGACACTCAAAAAATTCAGTCGGGTTTTTTATTTTGCTTTTTATTCAGTTATTTTGAGTGTAGAACGCAACTTGGCTTATCCTCCTGAAATTGTAGTGGATAAACCTCTCTCGATTTACGCAATCTCTTACCAGACAGCTTCACCTTTGTCTGCGGCTTGAACCCGCGCCGCGCGCGCAATGGCGCCGGAACCAGTTCCCGCTCGTTAGCGCCGATGAAGTTGTTACTCGCGCCTGCGTGGTGCTCGTTTTGCGCCCGCGCCGCGCGCGACACTTACCAGGGGAATACTTGAGGTATACAGCTATGTTGCGATGCAAGAAGTTAAAATACAAGGTTATAATGTGTACTGGAGCTCGGTTTTACTCGGTAAACCATATTACTTTTGACATGTTATTTTATTTGACAGTAATGGCGGACGAGTTAAAAACAATATATGATGACCTGTCAAAAGGAATTACGTTTTACCGATTAGAATACAGCCCCTGGATCACACATCGCTTTTTGTAAATTGGTTCGCATTCCCTTTCCATGGTGTTACTACAGAACAATTTTCTCTACCTTTAAGTCTAAAGCAACATCATGTCTTACCCCTACATACCCCTTTTTGTTGAAAGGAACATAAGGTTAGAACAAAATCGTCGTTCATCATCCAATGAGTGATGTAGTTTTTTAACCATTTGAAGTTAATCAGTCTCCAAAAGCAAATGGATTCAAATTAATAGCAAAATTTGTTATTCATATTCATATTCATATTCAATTTATTGCATCCATGGTATTTACAGTGGTGTTACAGCTTAGTACAGCGCTAAACATGGACCCTATTAGGGTATAGCAATATTAAAAACTAAATAAAAGATATTAACCTAGATATAACAAAGCTAGTATTAAATAAACTAAAGAGTTACAAAATATAAAACAAAATCAAGCTCTCTTTCTATAGTACATATCTGTAATTCTTAATATATTTACATTAACACAAAAAATAAAATAAAAAAGGATAGTTTGGATTAGGTAGGTACTTTCTTAAACATACATATATAAATCATTATTTTCTAAGTATTCTTGCAATGTGTTGTGGCATTTCTTAATTAGGAATATTTTAAGTTTATAAATATCTTTGTTCTTCTTTTAGTACTTTAGGTAGGCTATTATAAATTTTTATGTATACACATTGCATGTGGACCTCTACTATACATTTTTATCCTAGCAGGGACCGATGAGATGAGACCAACATGTTTTTGTGTCTTAAATTTAATGTATGTTACCGTGTGATTTGTATTCAACTTATAATCCGTACTTCAGGAAATAAATCTATTTCTTGATAAAATTTAACATTTGGACTAGCTTGTCCCCGCCTGCAATACCTTTTCCAATATTCAAGTTAAATTTAAATTGTTACAAATATCAATAAGTACATTGCTCTTAAAAATTATAGAGCTTGTTTTTCGCTTTTCAGTTGTTTTTTTATTGCAGTCGGGTTTTTTGTTCTTTAAATATTTTTTAAACTTGTGAATGAATAATCGTCACTAAGGAACGACTTAATCGTCAATAACTTAGTACTCTGAGTGCGGCCGTTAACATAAGTAGGTACTACTTTAATAATATTTATGTTATGTTACTATCCTTTATCCAGCCAATCCATACTTCTACTAGTAACTCATCATCAATACAATTTTATTACTTGATTTGGGCGCGTCGATAAAAATAAAATTAATCTCCCAAATGTAATAAAGTCGTAGATCATACTAAATCCCCCCCTCGCATCCGGCACACGTGCGGAGGCTGGAGGCTTCGGAGCGTAGGCCGGACTCCCACACTGGCACGGTACAAGCTAACTAACGATTGTATTTTAATTTTTAACGTTCAAATCATTTCCTTTTAGCATCATGCATATGCATCTTGGAGTAACGAGTGTACGCTTATTTGTGACTTTGTTGTCGGCTGTCGTAGGACAGGTCATGAGGAAAAGAATGTTATAATTCTTACTTGAACTGCATTTCAAAGTAGTCCTACTTTGAAATTAAGCCCCCAGTTTTGGCTGTCTGCAAAGAAATAAAAATATTTTTAAATAGGTAGCATGAGAAAATAGTTGCTAAATATAAGTCTAACAAAAAGCAAGTTTTAAAAACCCAACTGCTGTTTGGATAGTTAGTGGAATATATTTGTAATATCGTCAATTCCACATTTAAAAAGAAGTATCCAGTGTCTCCCGCGACGCTAAGACGAATCTAACGACTTCTAGGCTCGCTTGTTGAAATCGGGCTAGCCGTTCAGCCTTTACAAGGGGACAAAGAACCAGAAAGAACCAGAAAGAAAGACGCGGTTGGTCCCTGCCTATGATGCTAGCGGTCCTGGGCTCGATTCCCGGTATGACCAAATATTTGTGTGATGAGCACGAGTATTTATCTCTGAGTCTTAGAAGTTTTCTATGTATATAAGTATTTATTTCTCTATGTATTTATATATATATCGTTGTCTAGTACCCATAGTACAAGCCTAGAGCTTAGTTTGGGGGTAGATCAATTTGAGTGATATTGTCCCTTATTTATTTATTATACATACATTATATACAGGTCAAAAACATTAACCTCCTCCTTCGGCAGTCGGGTAAAAATACACCCATGCGACCGACAAAGACGGTTCGGCTGAACGATGTCGCTGACGACGCATCGCACCTTAGGTTGCTTTTTACCTTTTTAGTACGGAACCCTAAAAAGAAGGATTGTGATGCATTTGAATAGTATGCAAGCTTTTAAAGCTTAAATTTAAAATCTGCAGTTCCTTCCTTAGTTTTCAATATCACGTGTGTATTTTTTTCCACAATAAGACAAGATTTAGTAGTAATGTAAAAACGTTAAGACGGTCGGTTACAACAAGTTACAATAAAGAATATAAATTGTAATGTATGGATGTCGAATATAGCTCCGTGTATAGAAATTTCATAAAAATCCTTTCAAAGGGGATTCATTAAACCGTCTCAGCATAAAACATGTAGTTTACTGTCTTTAATTAAATCCACCCCAAGTAAGTAATGAAATTCAGTCGAAATATTTTAACTGCGGCCAGATCATAAAACTTTAATAGGATAAAAGTTTTATTCGCGTAATTAATTCACTTTTCAGGCAGTGACCGCAATTGACTGCTTTACGAACCTAAGCCTCTAAATACTCTATGTAATTGTGTAAGTACAATAAAATGTCTACATACAATATTTCTGTAGCGAATCTTCCATTTCTCTCAAAGAATTCGCACAAAACCTTATTCCAGCCGGTAATGTTATAAAGACGAGGCACTAAAGTGTATACCGACATTCGGACTTGGCTCCGCGCCTCCCTCCCCGCGGTTCTCGACGAGTTAATCAGCCAAGCAAAGTCAGCGGTGGTCAAAGTGTAGGGGTCAACTGTTTAACTTTTTGTAGTGGTGATTACTTTTTGTAGGTTTCATGCAATGTCGGTGGTCCTTTTTGGTGGTAAAAACAAAGTACTAATACTAATAACATTACACCATCATCCACGTCTGTCTGACCGTCTTTCTTTCTATCTGTGTATCACCTAACTCCTTCTTAACCACGCAACTGATTTTGATGCGGTTTTCATTATCACACATATTTTTTTAAGGAATGTTTTTATGCATAATATTAATCAATTCTGGTTTATATACGGGTGTTACACTTCCAAAGTAATGTAACGAGAAGAGTTTTAAATATGAATGTGGAGAGATATAGTGGAAGTGGGAGACCTAAGAAGAGATGGATGATGGAGTGTGTGAAGAGCCATATGAAAAACAAGAGAGTGAATAATGAGAAGACGGCTTATAACATCCCTAGATGTTTAAAAGAGAAAGACGTGCTGCGCCGACCCTAAACTTAAGTTAAGGGCAAGATGATGACACGCGTGTCACAGAAACAATACTTAAACTGAAGCGAAGCAAGGGTGGGTCGGTTTTACCAATAGTTTTAGTTCCAAATCCATCCGCCACGGGTCAATCTCCGTGGCGTTGTGAGCGAGAAAGGTTGAGCATCCGTGGCGGATAATGGCCCATAATGTCTTAGAAGTTTTCTATGTATATAAGTATTTATTTCTCTATGTATTTATATATATATCGTTGTCTAGTACCCATAGTACAAGCCTAGAGCTTAGTTTGGGGGTAGATCAATTTGAGTGATATTGTCCCTTATTTATTTATTATACATACATTATATACAGGTCAAAAACATTAACCTCCTCCTTCGGCAGTCGGGTAAAAATACACCCATGCGACCGACAAAGACGGTTCGGCTGAACGATGTCGCTGACGACGCATCGCACCTTAGGTTGCTTTTTACCTTTTTAGTACGGAACCCTAAAAAGAAGGATTGTGATGCATTTGAATAGTATGCAAGCTTTTAAAGCTTAAATTTAAAATCTGCAGTTCCTTCCTTAGTTTTCAATATCACGTGTGTATTTTTTTCCACAATAAGACAAGATTTAGTAGTAATGTAAAAACGTTAAGACGGTCGGTTACAACAAGTTACAATAAAGAATATAAATTGTAATGTATGGATGTCGAATATAGCTCCGTGTATAGAAATTTCATAAAAATCCTTTCAAAGGGGATTCATTAAACCGTCTCAGCATAAAACATGTAGTTTACTGTCTTTAATTAAATCCACCCCAAGTAAGTAATGAAATTCAGTCGAAATATTTTAACTGCGGCCAGATCATAAAACTTTAATAGGATAAAAGTTTTATTCGCGTAATTAATTCACTTTTCAGGCAGTGACCGCAATTGACTGCTTTACGAACCTAAGCCTCTAAATACTCTATGTAATTGTGTAAGTACAATAAAATGTCTACATACAATATTTCTGTAGCGAATCTTCCATTTCTCTCAAAGAATTCGCACAAAACCTTATTCCAGCCGGTAATGTTATAAAGACGAGGCACTAAAGTGTATACCGACATTCGGACTTGGCTCCGCGCCTCCCTCCCCGCGGTTCTCGACGAGTTAATCAGCCAAGCAAAGTCAGCGGTGGTCAAAGTGTAGGGGTCAACTGTTTAACTTTTTGTAGTGGTGATTACTTTTTGTAGGTTTCATGCAATGTCGGTGGTCCTTTTTGGTGGTAAAAACAAAGTACTAATACTAATAACATTACACCATCATCCACGTCTGTCTGACCGTCTTTCTTTCTATCTGTGTATCACCTAACTCCTTCTTAACCACGCAACTGATTTTGATGCGGTTTTCATTATCACACATATTTTTTTAAGGAATGTTTTTATGCATAATATTAATCAATTCTGGTTTATATACGGGTGTTACACTTCCAAAGTAATGTAACGAGAAGAGTTTTAAATATGAATGTGGAGAGATATAGTGGAAGTGGGAGACCTAAGAAGAGATGGATGATGGAGTGTGTGAAGAGCCATATGAAAAACAAGAGAGTGAATAATGAGAAGACGGCTTATAACATCCCTAGATGTTTAAAAGAGAAAGACGTGCTGCGCCGACCCTAAACTTAAGTTAAGGGCAAGATGATGACACGCGTGTCACAGAAACAATACTTAAACTGAAGCGAAGCAAGGGTGGGTCGGTTTTACCAATAGTTTTAGTTCCAAATCCATCCGCCACGGGTCAATCTCCGTGGCGTTGTGAGCGAGAAAGGTTGAGCATCCGTGGCGGATAATGGCCCATAATGACTCTATCGGCGGCGCTCGAGAGCCGACGGCGAGCGGATCAGAGCCATCCGCTCTTTTTCTGCTTCCTTCTGGGAACACGCAACTGCTTATTACGGAGATGTATGCACGAACGCCGCAGAGGAAATCAAAGTTCAACAGGATATGTTGGATGCTTCTGTTGTCTAATAATGTCTTTTTAAACTATTCAGGAATTTCGGTTATGAGAATGTTAGTAGGTATTCAAACGCAGAATTCAAAACTTGGAAAATTCAAAAATACGAAAATACAAAAACCAATTGTTTTCCTACTTACCTGCCTACCTATACCTGTCAATGCAAAAAACTCCCTTTCTTTAGTTTTTACCAAAGTATTAAAGTATGAAAATATTTAAGGATAAGTATAGAAAGTTGAAAAGAATTTCTCTAGTAATAATTCATAAAAAATAGTTATGAAACTTTGTATAAAGCGCGTTGAACTGCACGACACGGCGCGCAGCACTAATTTATTTTTAATAGGTATAGTCAGTCAGGCAGTACTTAAATAAATTAACTACCTAATAAGGTAGGTAGGTACGTAATAAATAATTACTTGATACTTTATATTGTAGCGACATTGTATTGTATTCTGTTTACGACATGTACATATGGTGGATAAAAAAATCATTAAATTGGCGTAAAAACAAAATTGAACATGGAACCCTCCGCAGTGCCGATGAGTCTATCACCACTTTTTCCCGCATCAAAAACTATGATGAGACTTTGACTGATTACAATCTCCGAGCCGAGCAATCATAGCTTAGGTGTTCGAAACAAATGACAGATCGGACGGGCTTAATGAAGACCTCGTGCGCCGATGGGTACATTACCCTCCAAAAGCTATAAAGACATAACTTCAATCCAAAATCTAAGGAATATCGTACTCTATCCCATTAGAAATATGGTTACAAGTCATTATGCGATACGTCCTTTTGGCTTAATGGCAGCTCAAAGGATTCTCTTTGAAGTCGCCGCTTCACCGCCCGATCTGTAGGCCGGTGACAGTGCGGAGGCGATGACGCCTTCATAAAAACTCATGATTTATTTATTCCTTTTCTTGGACGATGTCTGATGTGTTTATCGAGATCCGCACGTATCTTCAGGTTTTAATTGGAGCGGCGTCACTTTTAGGTTAATTTAGTGTTAAGTACTTAGCAAATGAAAATGATTCCAACTTAACTGTTAATGTTAATCATTTGTTAGTGTCTCACAATGTACTAAGTCAGTGGAAAAACTGTGACTATTCGCTTATTTATAGCCGATTGCATCAAAAGGATAAATCTAGTTTTAGTTGTGTCAAAATGTATGCAACTGTCAGTTTTAAATCTAGATTTGGTCTTAAACAGGAAAAACTGCCAATTCCATAAATTTTGACCCAGCTAAACTGACCTTAAGACTAATGGCTGTCTCAAGAAGTGCAAAAAATACCGGGATGTTTCTTTCTGTGAACTCTGCACAAGGTCTGAGGAAAGGACTGAGAGGAAAGGTTTTTTGAGGTTTTGAGGTTAAAAACGTTAAAAAAGTGTTTACTAAAGAAGACAAGTCAGGTGGTATGGAGTATAGTGTCGTTGTTCGATGTAAACTCAAAATGTTTCAACCGGAAACGGCTACTTAAACCATGTATTAACTACTTATTGCTAAAACATTCAAATATATCCATGGACTTTTTGGTCCCTTTCAAGTATTTTGTTGTTTGTATTGTAATCTTTTATTGTTTGTGTAAGCAGGAAAAGATTTAAAGCAAATACAGCCTGGCACTAAAAAAAACAAGTACCTACGTACTTAGGTACTTCTTAAAACCAGTAGCCGCTCTGTGCCAACAATAGAATGGGCGAAAAGCGTTCTCGGTTGTGGTATAAGCTTTCTGTAAGACCGACTTTGATGTGGGGTTGTTACCGCAAACTTAAGTTTACCCGTATGTACCTACCCTTCAATAATAACATCTCTATTCTCTTAAGTAATAAGTCGAAGAATTATACACCGGCATTTAGTTGAGTAGAATATTCATTTAAAAAAATTGTAGTTACATGCGTTTGCGATGTTTGATGTCGTTTTTGACTGGCCTATACCTAAGTATTTCACAAAATCCTGTCTTACAAATTACTCCTGTCCTGCCCAAACCTCAACTGACACTGACGACCTATAAGGATACCTTCTGTCACTTTCTAATTTGCTAAGGTAGAAAATGGTAGCCCGCGATAAGTCGACATTAAATTTAAGTAACATTTGTGCAGCTTGGACGTAAAAAATAAGCGTAAAACTCTCGATAAAAAATAAGGGTCTGATTGTACAAAGTTTTTATTTTTTTTGTGATGGTTTCTCAGCCAAGTTTGGTCGAAATCAGATGAACCGTTCAAAAGTAACCTTTTCTCTATCTAGCTCGAGCAGAGGTAGTGAGAACTTTAAATTAACTTTATTTTAAGTTCGGAATTCAAGAAACTATGTAACTTCCATAAACAAGCGGATCTGAGGAAAGCTTTGGAAGGTTTCAATCAGAAAAATGTTTACAAATCGTTTTTTACACAAATTGGTTGAAAATATTTGCGGCCATTAATTATCAAAAAAAAATACACAAATTTCAAATTTGACGGTGCTTTTTAATACAGCAAAAGTACGTTAGTTAAAGTTTTTACGTCAACGGCTTTGTAACGAATCTTGGATTCTTGTATTTTCTTATTTACAACTACTAAAAATAATTTTGTATAGAGCTCATCATACCCGGTTTCCACATTCACATTATAAATGACGAGAATGAAGATGCCGATCAAATCAACCGTTACATTACTGGTACCTACCTAATACCATCTCTAATATGCAGCAAACTGGTAAAGCCACGTTGGAGATTAAGAAATCGACAGACTGATTCATACTGGTACCTAAACTATTAAAGTTATAAAGCGTATAATGCTGATGCTCTCTACCAATAATCTGACTGAGGGCCAAGTCCGCTACAAAATTGCAGGTTTAGTCGTGGAGGTTTGATTGATTCAATTTTTTTATTCATCAACATAATATTACTACCACAATGTAAATTACATTGCATGTCGAAAAATACAAAATTACATTAAGATCGTCAACGTAAATACTAATAATTAAATAGTAAGTAAACTGCATACTACAAACGATCCAGTAAATTGGCACATGGATTGTTGTAGAATTACACATTGCTCTAATAAAAGGCAAGTTTGAAAATCCTAACGAAATCAAACAGTAGTAATAAAAAATGCAGGTATTACTGTAGCTGGAGCCAAGATGTAAACTCTGCTATAACGTTTCTGTTTTCTATCGACTCGAAATGTATGGAGTTGACATAGTGGTCGACGCGATCAGCCATCAGCTTATGTGCCATTTTGTCGATTATCGAAAATAACTAACTTGGTCTTATGCATCTTGAGTAGGCCCTCTGACAACTAAAACAAATGACGATGCATGCAGTTAAATGTAAAGTTACACTAATCGTAGAAAATGGCCTACGTAGACGTACTGGCAGTCATCCCAAAAATAGGGCACCTACTAAGTAGGTGGAATATGGAATGGTGGGTAGGGACCTATGTATTGTTTTACAGACGCTCAGGTTAGGAATAAAATAGGCTGGGTAAACTCAGTACTATAGTTCACACAGTAGAAGCATCAATTTAACTTTACGCGCTACGCCTGCAATAAAATGGTCCTGCAGATCACAAGAAACATTTTCTGCCAGAGACTTGTTAAAAAAACTATCAAAAGTTTGTACGCCTACAAAACTGGTACTTTTGAGCCGCACGCGCACCACACGCGGCGTGGCGCAACAATGAGGAAACTATTTGGTTTGAGGCATAATTACAGCATCATCAGCGGTCATTACGGACCACCCGCGGTCTGTTTACGGTTTCAGTAGCCTTGGACAGGGCGTCCCCAAGGGTAGTCACGAACTTCGGACATTGTAAATGTAAGTAAACTGTCCGTCAATTGCTTTAAAAAGGAGTTGGACGCAACATTGTCTTATCCTACCTTATTTCTTACTACAGATTTAAAAGAGATCATTCCCGCTAATAAGTAGGTTACGTACTAAAGTCTTGAGTTTTGGCCAGAGATTAAATTTAGCTGGTATGTTGGGCTCCTTTAACAAATGGCTTTAAAAGCGACATTGTTAGGGCCATTGATTTCAATCTAAATACTTACCACATACAACCTGCGATCGAGTAAGCCTTTCAGATTTCAAGTCGAAAATTAGAAGAATAGTTCCTGACGAGGTTTTATGACCTTGCAACTGCTTGTTAGTTTTTTACTGGGAATTTACGACTTAAGTACGCTCATTACTAGTCTACATTCCGATGCTGGTTTACGAGGGTATAGTTTTAGTAATAAGATAGTTAAACGTGAAAGTACGAAGCCTAGGCCTTTATCCTACGTTTCCTTAGTAATATTGTAAATGATGGATTTCTATATAGCTATGTTATGACCATATCTTTCCTTCATTTCTTGGTAAAAGTCTATTTTGACTTAAAATACCGATATAGGAACTAACCGATTGCAAAACGCTATTTAGCCTGAGCTTACAACTGAACCAGTGTATTGATTCACATAGGCTGAAGTAGATAGTTCGCGAGTTCAAGCGCTAGGATATCGTAGAATTTTTTATTGTAACGTAAGGAGGAAGATTAATTAAATCTATCTATGAACCAAGTTTTGACGGAAGCGCGGTCAAGATCGTTTATTTAAAGGCCTGACTTCCTTGATACCTATTCCTTAACAGTCAGTAAATTTTTGTGACCAAAGGCCAGGAAGCAGTTAAACCAAACCGTGAAGGTTATATCTGTTTAATTTCTTATTCGTATTCTTATTCTTAATGGCCGCGCCGAAACGACTTAATAATTGGGATTACAAGATACAGCTCCGAGATAGGACGATATACAAGTTAAATATAATCCTACTGTCACTGTCTATCAGTATTTATGTTTTTATTATTTTGTTATCATTATCTATTTTGTAGATAAGCAGTTAAAAGTAAACTGAATCGTATTCTCAAACTAAATTGATAAATGAGTAAAGTTTTACCTAGTCCCAAACTAAGCGCAAGGCTTGTACTATAGGTACAAGGCAACGATAAACATACTTACTCACATGGGGAAATACATACTTAAATACATAGAAAATATCCAAGATTCGGGAACAAACACTCGCGCTCATTACAAAAATCATCAATGTAATCATAACATAACCTACCTAAGACTAAAAAACAGATATTTACACCTAGATACGGGAGAGGAGGGTTATTCCCCCCTATTCAAACATGCTCCTCAAACTAAACTAATAAGCTAAACTGCTAAATCTTAAAAGCTGGATCAATTGGGTATATTTAGATACATCAATTAAAAAGTGGGTTTTTAGATCATTTTCACAACAAGCCTTTTTCGTAATAGCGAATTTTCACATAGCATGTTTGTTTTCATAAGTAGTAGCGAATTTTCTTATTCGCTTTTCTTCACGTAGCGTTTTTCATATAGCGTTATTTAATGTTCGCGTTTATTTTAATCGCTAAAATTACCAGTTGATTATTTTATTAGTCGCATTTTTTTCCATTCCAAAAATCTAATTTGACAGTGTCGACGTAGCTTCGCTTCGCGGAGCTCCTATTTCAGGGTTTTTTTAAAACGAACCTAACTTATTATTAGGAAAATTTGCGATTGTAAAAATTTGCTACTATGAAAAAACGCGAATAGTAAAAACTACCGAACATTAAATAACGCTGTATAAAAAATAGCTACATAACGAAAAGCTATTAAGAAAATTAACAATTATGAAAAAATGCTATGTGAAAATTCGCTAGGTACTAAGTATGAAAAAATGCTTGTTGTGTAAATTATCTAAAAAAACCCACGCTATGCGGAAAAACTAGCCTAAGAACGCGTTTTCACTCTAACAGAGCTGAGTGAAAAATAGAAAATGATCAATCAGATAGTAGTGATGTCCATTTGGACGGCTGTAGGGTGTCGATCGTTTTCTTTGCTCAAATCTGCTTTGTTTTTGCGTCAAGCTCCACTACAGTGAAAACTACCCTTATGCCCTCCTTTCACTGCAAGCGGAGCGAACTCCGAACGCTCCGTTTATCTTACAAATGTAAACTGCATAGTTGTGGCGACTACACCTAATGCCGCGCGCTACGCCGGCGAGAGGCTTTTCTAACAGAAAAGAGTATTGCAATACACTGTTGAACTCTTTGCTGTTCGAACAAGATCGCCCCGTAGCGACTCACTGTCAGGATGTAAAAAAGAAATGTCTGATCGCTGTGTAATACTAAAATAGTTAATGTGGATTAAGATGTTTTCATAAAACATTAGTTGCTAGAAAGCTCTTCCACAAGTGGTGGCCCCGACGTGATCTGATGATGATCAGATCACCGAGTAAGAACACATTAGAGCGAACAATGTCTAACGAAAAAAAAGACCCCGGAGATTATGAAGGTGAAACATCGGTCTATCGAGTGGGAATAAAAGTTCCGCCATTTTGGCCCGAAAAAGCGTCATTATGGTTTGCCCTGTTAGAACGGCCTCTATTTCCTACTTCTTGGTGGAAGCACTAGTGAAGCACTACTAAGTAGCTAACTCCGTTCCGCTTGCAGTGAAAGCCGCCGTGCATTAAGTTTTTGAGGAAATTTTAAATTAGCAAAATAGCATCCGTGCTTGCAGCTGAATTACTCTATCATTAACAGAATGTATTTATAGAATAAACAAAAATTGAATATTTTTTCTCGCTTCAAACGACGACTTATTAAATTAACTCATTACTTAAATCCCCATAAACTAAAGTACAGAAGCAATTTTTTTACGGCACGGAAAAGTCAAATTATAGCACAGGCCACCTTAAAGTCCTTAGGAACTGAGACCATGGAGATTTTCAATCTCTAGACTACAAGCTTAAGACTACAAATTCATTCCTTCCTTCCTCCCCCCTTCCTTCCGAACCTTCAGAACTAATATGGAATGCCTCTTTGCTAGTATACAGATACTCGTAGTACTTTCGATGATTTAGCTAGACACCTCTGTGATTCCACCTAACATTTCCACAGGGAATAAGTACTGGGTTCTACTCCCAACTGTGACATTTAAATCGTCCTTGTGGGTTTTGTACTTATCGTTCACATTTCTAAACCAACGTTTGTGAGTTAGTGAGAAAATGAAAAACGTTTTATTTCCTTAAATTTAAGTCTACACAACAACAACGGTTGGAACTTCCTTTTAGGTACAAATAACCTGTGTCAGGAAGCCCCGCTCCTCCATAGCTACAAGTCTCATCCGGAAACCAAGCAAGTAGGAGTGCGAGATATCAAAAATCATCTTTCTCCACAAGTGTTACCTAAAAACTAATGGCTAACATCATAGATCTTTCACGAACCCAGCAGTGTAATGGCTGATCTGGAGCGCGGGCGCAGCGGTCGTGCTGCGGGGATCCGTCGCGCATTAGAGGCGTGGAGCGTCGTGCCGCGCGCCCGAGCGCGGTGGTCCGCCTCTACTCCCAATAACTGAATCAGCAACATACCTAGTAGTTCCTCTTTCACTCTTACATAGTCAGAATGAGACAATATTAGAATGCCAACGATGGATTGCACGAAATTATGGTTAAATTGGTTCGTATACTTTCACAAAACTAACGTGTAAAAGTAGATCATCAAAAAGTTAACGGAAGTTTGGAAAGCTGTAGTATTTCAAGGGATTCCCATTTGCTCTGTACACCTACAACAACAAATGACAAATTAACGAGTTGAATTCACCAATTTCATGTAATTTCATGTATTTAGTTAACACCTTATTATACATACAAAATATCGGATCTGCGTAACATATCCCTGAAAATTTTAATTGCACCACCCCTCCCATAAGGAAACTTAAACATTAAACAAACATTTTGTTTGTGTCGTAAGCGGTTAAAAATCGCACAACATTTTTCAGAGAATATGCTCAATGTCAAGTTACAAAGCATTTACAATTTTTTCCGAGTTCACTTCGATTCCGTCACAGTTCATTACAACAGCCTAATTACAGAATTCACCATAACAAAAGCGGACAACCTCGGCTTTTTTGTTTCGTTTGTAATACTCCGTTATTGTATCGGCTAATGTTCATCTTTACTTGAATTGCTTGTAATTAGAAGGCTTACGCAAGGCGGGAGACAGGCTCGTGTAATTGGGACCACCCGCGGAGGCCGGGGCTCCAGCCAGCAGGGAAACAAAGCATTACCTATGCGAATCCAGGCCAAGCCATTACTTTAATTAAGCTGTCCAATAGAGGGCGGCCGAGAATTGTCAGCCAAGGTCTTTTTAGCATAAGTTATAATTAAGTAGGCACTGCACGGTACGGGCTAGAAAACAGTTAACCCAATTTATGAGCCATTATGGAACTATGTCAAAGTAACGTAATAAATGAAATTGTAAAATCTCTAAGTATTTGAAAGTTCAAGTCATTTTGACGTAGTTCCAAAACGGCCCAAAAATCTTATTGGTTGACTGTACTGTCTGACCTCTCGTAAAGGAATTAAGGATTTAAAATAAACAACCCAAAGTTTGTTGAGTAGGGACTTGTCTGCATTGGTCAAATTATTTGATTTTAATAAAAATATTTTGTACTAGTATTTATTCAGTTGTTTTATTCCCAAATAGTTTAGATTGGATCATTAAAAACTCGAAGAAAATGTTTTTAGCGAAAGTAGCACATTTTGGTTGCACACACGACCCTTGGTAAGGCAGGTTGCATTTCTTACCATTGGACCAACACGTCAGTCAAAGTATCAATTTCAGTGAACGATATTTTTTTTTATAAGGTTTGTCCAATTATGTTTTAACCATTTGGATATACATATTTATATCCTTGAAAATGTTTAAATCTTTCCTTCGTAAGCTCCGTTTAAATCTGCATTAAATGTACTCTATGATAATTGAATCAATAAACGTTTTTTTATTAAAGGATTGTGATTGTGAAAAAGCACACACTAATTAATAAACTGCATTATTAATTTTCGTACTTATTGGCCATATAAGTATATCTTTATTTGTCGTACGTATTACATCAATAGCAATAGCATTCCATTTCAATCAATGATTAGCATAAATATCCTGAAGATTTTCTTCTGATACATTTCAGTCAGTACTTTTCTTTAAAAAACCCAGCCTTACCTAACTGCTACTTTGAAATGCTGAGAAATGATCATTCAGACGGACAATACTAATTCTATTAATATGTCTTTATGCCGAATAACTCCCCTATTTTTCTCACGCTGCTACGGATACGGTCCTCAAGGAAGTGACGTATCGTGATTTTGTAAGCACCAAGTGGTTAAGCGTGAGTGGTACTTCGTCACAAATACAAGGGCTCTTCAGAGCTAACTCGAGCTGAGAGAGTAATTGGCAGAACGTGATTATTTGGCAAACCTCAACCTGCCAGGCGTGGGAACGGAAATGGCGAAAAAACTAGCGACGGTGATATTGTTGGTAGCTGAAGGAGTTTAATGAATAACTATTTAATCATAGCAATTGCTATAATTAGTTTTAAAGTGTTCATTTTTTTTATACTACTCAACATATATGTTCTTAATATGCGTTTCCATCCATGTCTTTTGGATATTTTCAAATAGGTCAGGCGAGGTGGTCTTGTAATAGCGAGGTTATTTCGACGGAGGGGGATTTTTATTAATGAAATTATATAATCTTATTCCCACTTCAACAATTAAGTAATATGAATAGTTAGAATTCCCCTTTGTCGAAATAAACCCGCCCGATTACCTATGCAAGATTTTCTTCTAAAAAGAAGAAACTTTCTGAACTTTCTCCCAAGTATAGCCGTTACCCTATGTAAATTACGTAGCTTTACTTATGGATACAAATTATAATTAATTGAAGGAAGCTGAAGTGAATTGTGAAAATAATATTGAAGTCAAAAGATATATACATTATGATTTCAAATTGGTAAAACAGACCACTTGATTGTGGGCCAGTTAATGACGAATAGTGTATTTTATAAACTCAGTTGTTTAAATTATTCTACTTCCATTAGCATTTATTTTCTTATAAAACTGATAATTAGAGTCTTAAAGTATGGTTACCCTGCATTTAATACTTAACTGTCATACCTGTCACTTGATGTTATCAATTCCATTAAAAATAGGAGGCAAACCGAATTACGTCAAAACAAAAAACATCGTAAAACCTACTTTTAGTTCAATTAGCAGCATGAGACTTAGGAAAGGGGTTTAGTTTAAGGAAGACGTGTGTAAAACATTGATTTTGTAATACCAATTTGAAGTCACCCGGTATATATCGTTGATGACTTTGTCTTTCCTCCATCCCAGAAAACTATTTAAAACGTTCTTACACACCAACCTCTTATTTCCTCATGATCAAGTTTTTACAACGCTGGATAGGCTCCGCAGGGGGTCTCGTTCTCAGCTCAAATCATTACATACACATCCGTATATACGGATACGTAGCAAGATGGATGTGCCTCGGTTCGGCAGTAGACAGGTACACATATTCACTTGCTAAATTAATATCCCGTACTCTTAGTGCAGGCCAGCTGCTGTCTGAACCTAAAAAATGGCAGCCCTAAAGGCCATCCCATTCTAAAAATGTAAAGGTCGTCGGAACTTTCACGTTTGGTAACTGGCATTTGAAATGATATTGGTTTGACTTTTCGAACCAGTATCATGTCAAATGGCATTTGGTACATTTTTGCTGCGTACCTAAATAACTGTTATCCGGATACCGGTTTATAAATGAAGTTAAATGAGGTACATGAGGCTACATAAGAATTTTAATCTCTTTAGAGCATATTTCACAAGTAATTTATCAAAGTTTAGAAATTATTTCTGATGTTTTTATTGAGTGAGCAGCACCGTACGCTGTGTAGTAGTTGTAACTCTGCCTTAATTACCTATTTAACCTTTGAAGATCATCCAAATCTAAAAAACCGCTAATTTCCAAGAAAAAGGCGTTGAAGGCCTTTAAAAAAGCCACATCAAATTTTTCAAATTGTAAGGTGGCTGAAATGACTAGCAAGGAGGCATTCCTTCCTCATGGTTGCAGACTTTTGACTGGAAATATCATTGGGTCTTAGAGACCCTATCTACCTAGGAATGGGTCTCTGAATCCTCGTTTGTCTTATCTATGCCCTACAAAATCATGTTGCCTTATAAAATAACTAGTGGATCGTCCCGACTTCGCCCGAGTTGGAAACATCAATGGAACATGAAGGGAATATACCTCAAATCCTTAAGATAGCTCATTTTATTTAAAGAAAACAAACAGTTTTATTTATATGAGCGTTAACATCATTCACAGTCTTTTTGAAAAGCTATCCTGTGCCGGAAATCAAACCAATTAATATGCAATATATATATGTATAAACACTCACTATTTCAGTAATCGCGAGCATCACTATAGGGTAATATCTCTTAAAGATGCCTTAAGTTTTACAAATAAAAACGTTAATGAAATATAATATTAATCTAATTTTATCCTCAACATATGAAGGACACGTAGGTACTAATAATTACAATCTGAAGCACGCTTGTAGGTAATCGAAAATTTGCATTGATTTTTATTACTCGTGTGGATGTAATCTTTTCTGGATTCTGTGAATCTAGTCAGAATACTCAGTACCTAACTGTTATAGTACATTACTGCAGAGTCCAGTAAGTGGGTCTTCGTGGAAAGAGGCTTTCATACATACTCATAATGGTCGAAGCACATAGAGTGATTATCTTGAGTATACTGTATTAACTGATTGTGAAATGTCGAAATAAAATCAAAGATCTAACAAGAAAACTACTAAATAAAAAAACAGAAATTTATTTCAATACAGTAAAATAAATACAAATAAATCCTTAACACAATTTTACAAAACGAAAAAATGCAACAATTTTTACAAACTCCTAATTAAATCGCTAACTATAATTCTAATTTAATAAATTATTATTTAATTCATAATTATAATTCCAAGATACTTTGTACGATTTTCTTTATAATAATATTAGACATGTGATATCAAACGTTATAAGTTACGTATCTCAACCGTACTTACTTCAGTATCGTCGTCTAGACACTAATCTAATAATCTCACTTTGGTAAACTGTGGTTAATCGGTTTAACAATTATGGATACTTATATTAATTAAAATTAATTATCGTATAATTCTCTGCACTCACACAAGCAATACTATTTACTTCTTGCACACAACACTTACACAATGCCTCTATATTTTTCTATTTCTACAAATGCTACTTTACAACAAACTTATCTCTTCAAACAGTTGTCAATATTCTCAATAAACTGTAAAAATGCCGAAAACCGCTTCCAATTCCAACTCTGAACCAAAGAACGATACATCTTGATTATAAGGTTGCATGGGAACACTCCTATCCGCGTATCTTCCAATGATCAAATAATGCGAAAATAAGTGAGCAATATGGGCAGCCATTGGTATTCCGCGAGTTGCCGTGACCACTGCATTATGCATAAAGAACGACGTGATTTGGCGTCGGAACATTAGTAAACATTCGCGAGATGTATACCAAACAATATCGTACTTGTATCAAGGACTCTTGGAAAAGTAAGCGTCCCATTTCCATGAAAGAATTTAAGTATACACTTGGGTATTTCGAGCTCTACTTACGGTGAATAACAGTTTCGGGCTTAAATTAACAGATTTTACTTTATATTACATCGGTACGAAAGTACTAAAACTATAAACTACTCACTTAGTCAATGTGTAATAGCATCTTTAGACTGATATACCTACGATGTCCGCAGCTTTAGAATTGTAGGCGAAAACCCTGGAATAACACTAGAAACTATAAAAACAAGATATTTATGAAATAGGAAATATGATATTATTATCAAGGTATCTAGATGGTTCAATGAAGTTTTCTTTTAAAATATTGCAACTGCATATTTGTTGCAATATCAGTTAGCCCGTGCTCTCGTTTCGGCCGCGTTCGCGAGAATTGCTCGAATAGGCTGACTTACCGAACCGGTTCCAACCTCTTCATTACTGAGCGACCACGTTTAAGATGGTTTAATAGTGTGAAACTAACAAAAGATACACTGCCACTGCGTTTTAATAGGCATTACACTTTAAAAATGAGATTTCGACGAGCTCTGGAAAATCAACGTATCAAGAAGATACCATACGATGTTAAATTTAATCAATTTTAATCGATTGTTAGTTCATACATTTTGACAGCTGTTAACGCTCTAATCGTATGTTTAGTGGTTAACATCGTTTGGTGAAATTGGTACTAACTTTTGCAAGTATGTAGTCGCTTTCACTCGTTTCAAATTTTCGATAGGTATACTTTAACCCTAAAGTTAAATCGACATACACTACAATAGCTCCTAAAACATCCAGGTAGCACCTCTCTCCTTCGCTATCATACGCTCGTACGCTAATCTTAAGCTAGTCTAATCGACTTCACCCGAGCCTGAGAGACTTTTTAAGACCTCTACTTGCAATGTACAAAAGTGATCACCAACTTAAAACGTTGACTGCATCACAGTTAGTTACGTCATTCATTATACATACCAATCAGGAACATTTATAAAACGAAATGTGGATATATAACCTCATTATTCTTTTCCAGAAATTAATTAGCAAAAATTAGAATATTTCAAAGACATTGACTAATAACCGAACATGCTTACGCGACGTCGGAATCCATCCCACATATTTGTACCGCCTCAGCCGCCCGACATCAGCGAGCGATTAGTGTCGTGCTTACCGGAATTAGCTTCAACTGTGTCATTAGAACATCCACTTCCCTATTCTACTAAATGAGCTTTAAATTGTCTGTTTCTTTCGAACGCGTGTATGCAGATAGGGAGTAATAGGGAGAGATTGAGACGTTGACGTGTAAATTCGTGTGTTTGACATTGCGTGGTACCGGGGTTAGATCAATCGTCGTGGCGTCGAGGGAACAGCCTAGCATTTGTCACCGGACCACCGGCGCCGCCGTATTTATAGCGGCGCCCGCGCGTCCTGTGGGCGAGCGCTATCCCTCTATCACGCAGACTGCTGCATTACGGGCCCGCTGCGCTCGCGATGTACGTCGGCGCGATAACACGAAAAATGAGCTTCTAGGACGGATTTGATCCATTGAGGAAGCTGATAATACCTTAAATATAACTAAAAAGATAACATTTAGTTTTACGGGTATCTGTTACAACGAGACAACAAAAAAAACAAATGATAAGTAAGATGTAATTATCACTCGATGAGGAGAATATAGATAATTGAGCATCGCATCGATTGCGATCACAAGAGAAGGTCGGTCAAATATATTATTGAATAATTACAAGGTGTTCAAAGCTGAAGTGACAGCGGGCCGGCCATATCTCGCGAAGAACCGAAAAACGCTGGTGTAAACGTGTTCTAGAGTGGAGACCGCGTCTCGGCAAACGTAGTGTAGGACGCCCTCAGGCCAGGTGGGATGACGATCTGCGAAAGACTGCAGGCAGATGCTGAATGCGGCAAGCTGAAGACAGGGCGCTATGGCGCTCATTAGGGGAGGATGATGATGATGATGATGATGTTCAAAAATATCTATTCCGATATGAGTATATGTTGTGTCTACTTACACATAATTCGCATTTTGACGTTTACACATATTAAAACTACATTGAACTGATATTGACAATGTTCCATTCAACCAAACCATTTGAACCTTGCATTTCCTCACACGACTTACCTACCTACTTACACTTAAAAAGTCTATATACATATTTACAAAACTTGTACTTTAATGCAATTGTTGCGCTTAATATTACATTACATCTAGGTGTGTACATGAGGTAAACCTCTTCTTTAAGTATCACGAATACAAATAAACATAGAAAAATGCTGATAATAGTAAAGTTTTAGACACAGGCACTAAGTAAGCACTGCCTACCAGCACTACCTGGGGCGGTTGAGTCTTGACTTTTTTGTCTAGGCTTTCTAGTTTCTTGTGGTAGCAGAGCCTGGCGAGGTTGTTCTGCATGCGTGGACAGTCGTAGTCCTCGTTGCCGTCGCAGTGACAGCCCGTGAGGGCGGCAGCTGCGTCTTGTTTCCTTAAAATCTCTACGGAGTTGAGGCACTTGTGGGAGCACTTCTTGCCGCGATACATGGCTCGGCACAGCCGGTGGTAGTAAGTCAGCGCGGTGGCACACTGCGCGTCGGCCAGGCAGATCAGCTGCGACAGCCGACACGACATGGTCGCGTTAGCCGCTCCCTGCAGCACCGACACCCGACACACGTCTATCCGCTTCTTCGCCTCCAAACAATACTCGTCCTCACACTCGCACTGCAACAAAAAAAAACTATTGTTAGTCACGAAGTTAAACGTCTGAGTTGAATCAAACCCAATAAACTTTTTGAGAAAAATCATAAATTTCCGCAGTCGGTATCGCATAATAATAACGTTTCACGGTCGTAAAAGTTTTTTTACGACATATGAAACATTCCGGCCGCTATCAAAATACATCTCGTTTTGTAAAGTCTTAATAAATATTGAAGTTAGACGGGCCGGATGCACAGAGATGTATTTCACTCAGACTCGTACCTATTACCGCCTCGGCTTTGAATTGATTATGCAAAATGCTCCGTATGATAAAAATAGTTTTGTACCGTAAAATGAGCGCGCGTGAGATACCTTAGATAGTAGAACGGCATGATATTTCGCGCTAAAAAACGTTTCATTGGGTAACTGACATGAATGAGGTTCTACGAAGCGTTATAAATCAGGATCCTATTCAAAATCCGCTTTAATTTCATGGTCAATTTATTTAATACCTAGCTCGGATGAGAGTAATGATGGCCCGCCGCCGTCTTACGCTCGTTTTTTGTGAGGGCACGGCAACACCTGCGCAAGAGTCGTCGCGGTGGGTCCGCGATCAAGACGTCAAAGCTCAAGGCTGGCCGAGGCCGCTCCGAGCCCTCGATACACATAGCCCAGTACAACAATAATTTCACCGCCTCTACTAATTAAGGCTTTAAGTGATGTTAATCTAAATTATGGACGCGCGCCTTATAAATATGAATGCGGGCGACGCTGGAATCTCTGAGAGGCTTTTAAATGCGCTTCGCTAAGAGCAATGCCACGGGAAATGTTTCCATTTAATGGAAAAAACGTCGCACGTAGAGACGTTTAAACTACTTGGACTATTGGGAATTGTAATTATTTGCTACTTGCGGCGGGTAATGAATGACAGTTGGTATGTATTTTCATGTTTATTTATAGAATGTATGCTATGGGGGAGACAAATGCCGAGCATAATTAACAAACTACCATTATATGTATACAAGGATGAGGATTATTATTTATACAAGGATGTTTTTTGTGCCAAATTGCATTACTGATCTGTAAATATAAGCACCGTCGGACTTGTTGCATCGGTGTGTAGGCAGAGCATGGCATTAACGCAAAAAAGAAAAACATTAAGTTCTTAGAAAAATGTAAAGGAAGTTTAAATAATTAATTGGTTTTTTTCTTCTTCACTTCTTTCAGAGTTCCTACTTAAGTATATAATTGTTATTAGATAATTGAAATAATGAAAAAAAACAAGTTATGATTCCTGCAATTAATAATTTGAATATGAATTTTGAACGCTGGGTCTTTCAATCTGGATAAAAAGTGTAATATAGTTCTACATACTTAGTCGTAGTTTATTAAATAACTCGATCTTCTTTAGCCCATTTTAATTGGAGAGATAGATAAATATGATTTTCCAAACATAACCTTCCTAAAATTTTAACAAGTAAGTAGACTTATATGGGCATGCACGATTCCCATTATAAGAGCAATATTATGAATACCAACATCATAAAGAGCGTGTTACCGGAGTTAATGGATATTTAATGGATCGACAGCATCGGCATATTGAGCCAGGCTTCATGAAACTTTGGGTACGTAATTGTATTTCCTTACATGGATTACACAAGTACACGGCAACTCGGCTAATGCAATACTGAGCGTAATTAGTGCAGCGAACACCTGCGCTTCGGGGAGGTCTAAGTAATGGAACACTCAGCACGAAAAATCCTTTTGTTGTATCCGGGTAATTGAGTCTCTTGATGCAGAATCTATTCAACATTTGTAGAGGAGGTAGAAGGCAACAAACTTAATAGCCATCGGTTTTCTATCGTAATGTCATTGGCACTCAGGCATTTGACAATTGTCATCTAACTGTATGTACCTATACTTATTTTTACAAACACGGATCTATAGCGTTTAAGGGACTGGTAGTACCGTGCCTACAGTAGCTACTGGTATTACTGTACCCTTAGGACAATTTCACACACACTACCTAGTCCCAAACTAAACTCTAGGTTTGTACTATTGGGCACTAGACAACGATAAAAATACGTGTGAAATATATATAAAACATCAAACACTAGCGGTCATCACACAAATATTTGCCCTTAACTAGAATTGAACCTGGGACCGCTAGCTTCGTAGGCGGAGGTTATACCTACTAGGCTAACTGCGTTGGGACCACAATTTTGATATTTTACTATACCTATTTTATTTGGTTATTCTTTTAAAACTAGGTCCTGGGTCTATTTTACCTGGGATATGTTTTTACTTAACGCCCTACCAGTAGTTAGATACAGGATAATTAGCTAAACAGAATGCAGGGTGCGTGCGCGCCGCGAGTAGGTATGTTCTTTTTTTCAACACGGAATTTTCAATTAATAGCTCATATGCTTCCTCCTTATCGGTCATAGGACATTCGAAATTGACAGAAAGTGGCAACGCATACTTTTACTAAAACAGGTTTATAGTGCGTTTAAGAATAATGGGGTAAGTATTTATAATCAAAATATTATAACTGCAGATTAATGACGGACTAAAATAACGTTAATTATTTCAGAGAATTCTAAATATGGAGGAACGGACGACGCGCGGTAGGATTTCCATTTATGACGAATTAAGAAAACGCGCCAACTACGTCCGATAATTTAGCTATGTCCGTATATACTCCCACTACTAAAAATAATCCTACAAAGTGGTGGGGTCAGCTTTTTGCTGTACTTTACCACATATTATAGCTCTATCCTAAACATCGTCTTCGAATGCATGACAGTCCTGACCCTACCATGTCTTTGTCCCTCAGCGGATCTTTCCGAGGCGCGGAGTAAGGTGAGGGCGACACGTGGGCCACTGTCTACGGCCTCGTAGTCCGAGAGGCCTGGCGCCTCCAAGGTTTATGCATTACTCAAAAGCCCTGAATGAGACTAAGGGCCTTGCGAAATGTAAAATGTACCTTGCCCACATGAATTGTAGGTCTTGCCCGGCCACCTGTATCTTCCCATTGCATTGACATCGGGTTTATATACACCCCAAAAACTAACACGCGAAGTTAAATAAAAGCTTGTAAAATAGCCGATACTTCAACCATTTGAAACGTTGATGACAGGGCTAACGACTATCATAATCACAAACTTGTGATATTCCCAACGAAATAATAGGTAGGTATTCGGCTAACGAAATCTATTAAAACGCTAAATGTGACAGTTTTACACGACACAGCAACCATAACTATAATTATTGACATATTTACTTATTACGACGTTGATATGCTATAATAACTTTCCAACAATGGCAAAAAAAAACAGTGCGCAAGTACAATTCCAGTTGTATGTAGACTGATTCAGTGCATCTATGGATGCAGTTTATATTTGACGTGTACCGAGGTCGTCAACCGCGACCCTCGCCGCGATTTGATCTCGTTGCCGTCGTGTCCGACAAATCTGCCCGACGACGTCTAAATTAGATTTTATTGCTGGGCGTCTGCGTCCGCGCACCTAACACCACCCCACCGAGACCCTTCCCATCGTGACGACTTCATTCAAAACATACGCAGAAATCCGCTCCGGGTGAATAATGAGGGGCCACATTTACTTGGTCGCGATGATCAATTGCGATATACGGACTATAAACAACTGTTGATGAGAAGTAATTTTGACAAGCTTGAACTACGGCCCCGGCGAACTTAAGAGCGGGAATGAGAATGTGCTATAATATAAATATACAATGTAACAGCAAATCAAAATTGTTTCACGCGTTGAAATTCATGAGATTTTTCATTTCTTATTATTTTTAGCAATATCCAGTAAGAAATCATCACGTTGACTGTCACTTGTCTGCATGAGGATATTTATCTAAGCACTTTCCTTAGCAATTTCCTCTGTGCTAGTCCACAGGTAGATTTCCTTACTCATTGAAGTTAAATATTTTAAGACAAACAGGTATACGGAAGAGACGGAATACCAAATGAAAGTAATATAGCATGAAATTCAAAATTGAATCACTAAAGTAATGTTAGACGCCTAGCGGTTTTTACGAGTTATTTAGCTATTTTCGTTATTATTGTAATTACGAATTAAGCTCTTCACTTTCTTCAGTTTAAATTGTACTTTACCCATTACACACACACCCCGCCAACACGATTCTAACAGCATCACTCGACACATCATCATATCACACACGTGATAAAAACAAATTATTACCCTTACCTTCATAAGTTCCTTCCCCTCCTCCGTGGACGTGAGCGCAATGAGCGCATGCTCGCAGGGCTTTGGGCACACCGTCGTGGGCTCCGAGAGCACGTCGTTGCACAGCATCATGTAGTTGTTGAGCGCCGTGCCGCAGCCCGTGCGGTACGCGCAGCGCGTGCGCGCCTCGTTGCACGGCGAGCACGCGACGCGCGCCGCGCACGCAGCGAGCAATGCGGCGAGTAGCCACATCACCTGCAGGCAAGGGGGTACATGAAGACATCTTACCAACAAATCTGTGTTTAGTAGAAGTTAGATATAGTTGGACAATGAGCTGAAGACCCATCGAAGCTTATTTCCCATGTTTTTAGGGTTCCGTACAAAAAATGAAAACCCCTTATAGGATCACGCATGCGTCTGTCTGTCTGTCCGTCCGTCTGTCACAGCCAATTTGCTCCGAATCTAATGAACCAAATAAGGTGATATTTGGTAGGATGGTGTAATCCTATGACCCAAACACATTTTTTTTTAAATAATTTTCGTTTTCTTGGGACAAATTAGGAAATAAAAAAAGTTTTGCAAACCTTACTTTGTCATAAATATCAAATGAAAGGGCTCGTTATGATGAGGATCTCAAATATATTTTTGTTGTTATTGTAAAATAAATAGTTTTGATTTTATATTTAGATATGATTTTTATGAAAGAAGACAAAAATTGACCATTCCCCTCCTGATCTCCGAAACTAATGAGCAAAACATTTTGAAAAAAATGGAAAATATTGTTCATTGCTTGTAGATTACAGGAAACCTATAAGAATTCTATCAAAAAAAAACCTATTTACTGAAACGCTTACACGCAAATTCAACACGCACTAGGTCGTTTTTTTTTATTTCAGATACATCACACTGTACCTATATCTTCACAACATGTGCAATTGGTGTAGAACTTATAGGTAGTTTCACGAGACCTGATACACTGATATTTAACAAACAATGGAACATAATAAAAACTATTAAGTTATAAAGGTACGAGGGGTTCGAGCTAATGAATCATTAAAAACGGTGATAACAATTGAAAGCGATGACTTTCTATATTCTTTTCAAATAATCACATCCTACGCATTATAAATGACAACGTCCATGACACAGCAAATGTAACATCTCAACTCAATAATAAATAAACCTTTAATAATAATAAACAGTCCTCGACAACATGTCTGGTGTTCTCGGAAGGCGCAGCGCGGGCGCAGGAAAACAAACAGAGCCGCGTCACGTCCTCGACTCACTCGCTACTAACTTACACGCCAACTCCAGTACCGTAACCGTGGCGATTAGGGATGGCACTTTCTAAAACCACATTGGTTAAATGAAAATGTAGTTCAACAATATTTCATTCACCGAACTCCTCAGATGCAGCGCAAGAAAAGTCAAATTTGACCTTTCCTGAAGAGAGCCTACATGTTGTTTGCCAGCAACTTCCAGCAGTAAACTTTTTTTGGCTGGCTCGATTGAGCATAGATTATGAGTAGTGTCTCTCTGTCGATACGCCGTGACTTTGTTTTATTGTCAAAAACAGGCAAATAGGCAGACGGAAACACCTGCAAAGTGGTACTGCTGCTGCTAGTATACTTATATTATTTTGCAACACAAACTCCTTCGTTACTAGTCTTTAAGAGATTACAAGAAGCACGTCAAAAACTATTTTTTAGTGCAGAGCCAAAATCACAGCAGAATATACATTACAAATCCTTACTGAACTCGCAAGAAATGTTCTAGAGAAGCGCTGAGGAAATTATCGCAAAGACTCAAGAAACATAGTGCGGGTTACGATAGACGTCGTTAACAAAAAGCTTAGAATACGAAACAGACTTGATAAGCGTTGCTAAGCGGAACGAATCGCAACGCGATTATCTTACTATTTGCGCTAACTTCATGACTCGTGTCGTGAGTCTCGTGACTGCGACATCCTTAGCTCGAGAGTCAGGGTCGTCGCCCGTGGATGCAAAAGAAAACAAAATGACAATTCGAGATGTCCACTCCCGCGACTAAGTGTTAAATTACAATAACAATGTGTCGGCGACAATGTAGCCTCTATTTGTATGACAATAAAGGCTAGCGACGACGGCAGGTACATATTCGTGCCACTGTTTAGTTTAATTATTAGACGAGGCGAAGCGTCTGAAGTGATATTTTAATGAACACGAAACGCTTCACGACATTTCGATTTACTCTTGCATCTTCAAAAATAAAGATACCTCGTTGCATCATTCGCAGTGCTAACCTTTTAAATGTAAGAACATCCAAGCACAAATATTTGAAGAAGGTAAACATACATAGGATCAAACAATGATAGCTTCAAAGAACTCGTCGTGCCGTGGTGATCTACGTGACGTCCCGACACAATTTTTCTTTCACGACATGACACTTAAACTATCTAATAATCGAGATCCGAGAAAACCCTCGCTGCGACATTTTTACCTTCGTAATCCAAACGGACGAGCATTTAGCAGCTAGGTGTGAAAAGCAAGACAAGTCAACAGAAAGTGGTCAAGTGCAGGCTGAGAGTGCAACAGAATATTATATATTTACTGTACTTGGAAAATAGCCGAGAACCTTAATTTTTTAAGTGATAATTTAAACTAATACTAAGGTTTCTTTAAAGCAAAAGGGAGATTAGGTACCAACTGTTTAGAATAGGGGATCAAATACGGGTTCAGATCCTCGCAGAATCGATACAGATCAGATTAATACTGACTCTAACTTTCTTGTGCAGGTGCCAGACAAGACATAAAAACGCCCAATAATATTCATCATATATATATATATGGAAGTCACAGGCTGCCGCAGTTGGATCATAAGGGCAACGAGAGAACTACAGATGAAGTCAAACTAAGGTCCCTGTCAACGTCAGAAAATCCTGCGGTATAAATTTCATTTTCGTTTAACCCGGGTTCATTCTCTGTAGATCGACTCTTGCGCCTGCTAACCAGTGTTTAAACACGGGCACTCCCGCGCACCTCATTATTACGTGTCGTTTAGCGCCAAGTGATAGGGCAAACAGCTACTGGCTTCGGAACCAATGTTTGCTTGACTAGAATTCTTCAAAGTTAAGAATTGTAAGCCAAACGCTCTGATTTCTGCCCAAAATGGACACGATCTTGAGTCGATGGCATGAGTGAAGGAGGCAAAATTACAGCAAATGATCTCGTTTCAAATTGCCAAGGCAAACTTTAGTAAAGTAACACTAATATTATATTATAAATCCGAAATTGAGGTTCTAAAGAATACGCGAAATTTGACTCACGGATACTTCAGTCTTGACTATAACTTTCCCGCGGCGTTGCTTGCGGCGAGCTTGAAATGTCTTAAAGTTTCATATCAACTAAGAAGTTGGACTACATAACAGCTTATTATGATCACAAAAAGGATAAAATAAGATAAATGTTTTAAAAAACAAGAAACCGCCTTTAAAAATGCACAAAAATAACTTCTTTTAAAATGGTAGGTATATAGGACACTCAAACTGAAGTCGGCGATTTACAATATTTTTAACCAAAAGCCGACATCAGTTGAACTGAACTATACCTACCATTTTAAAAGAAGTTATTTATTGCGTTTTTGAAGGCGGTTTCTTGTTTTTTCGTCATACTTATATTATGATGCCCCCGATTTATATTCGTAGCAAAATGTTATTTATATTATACATACGTAAAACTTTATTACGGGCTAAAAAATACCGGTAAGTAAAATTTCAAAATAATAGATTTGCCAAGACGATACATCTTCATTACAGGTCTTCATTACAGGCTGTTTAAATATAGAAAAAAAATATTTCCGAAATTGTTTGAAAACGAAATCACTTAGACGATATTAGGAGTAAGTATAACTAGCCAATTACTTGGCGGCTTGCTGCGGGGCACAAAGCTGAGAGGAGCCCTTTTCAACGCCATGTTAATTATTTTTCTCTTTTAGATTTTTTTTTCAAATTTGAGTATGCGTTGAATAAATTATTTCTATTCTATTCTGTTCTATATCATAAATATGAAAGCTCCAGCCTACAGCAGAATGATAGTGGAAACGTCCTTAAAGCAACTACCTAATCAGAACTTCCTAGCCTCAAATTTAACAGCCTTTGTTAATATCACCAAACCTCCATTGTTTTAATGACGACAGAATAAAACTACCAAAAAATTAATCGTATCACAACGTCTCTCCATACTTACGAAACCAGCGAATGGCAATTACATGAAAACAAGTGATTTAGATAACGCTATCGCCGCTTTTGTGATAAGACCCTGCATTGCGTTATATGCCGTAACCAGAACCGCTGACCTACAAGGCTAATGGCTAATCAGCTAAAGATATAAGAATAGCGGGGCTCAGGTTATACCAGTAGAAGTGGATGCGTATCACAAAATTAGCAGTGGAAGTGTGAATGTGGATGTTTGGAGACTATTGTACGCGAGTGTAATGGGGTTATCGCGCTTTGATTGTCTCTTTTATACAATCTAAAGTGGTTTTTACGTGACCTTATGGTCTGGTAAAACCACTTTTGATTCATGGAAATTGACTTTTATTCATTCTTATATCCTGCAAAAATTTGCTCAGAAAACGTTAGCATAAAGCTCTGTAACCTTGCTAGCTCTTGCTATCCGTGAGCAAACTTCCTAATTAAAACTAAGATCTTGTACAAACCGCTTAATGCGCAGTCAAATACTAAAACTACTAGAACCAACCTTGTGAGTCAATGCACACAAACTCATTCAGTCTTTATCAAGTGCCTACGAGAAGAAGAAACGGTCTTCAATGGAACTACTCTGATCATACACGAGTATAGCTTCGATACGATAGCAAAGCAATGCAAACCAAATAGCTGTTGTATAAAATGCTCGCTAATAAACCGTGCTAAAGGCCGGGCAACAGTTTCTTATAAACGCAGTACCTAACTGAAATGATCTTTAAATCTCACATCTCAAATAGTTATGCAGTGATACAATTCTAAGTAATGCATCTTGAGAGGACCAACACCTGAACGCCTATCTCTGTTTCAAGGAACCGTTGCATTGCAATGCAGATGAAACCCAACACGTTTGCGCTTCATTCCCACTAGATACAGTTACTGCAATAAAGTGCCATAACACTCAGTTATGATTGCGATGAAACTGACGCCAGTCGCCTCAGCCTTCTTGAGTCAGTTAAATAATAGAAAGAGTGTAACGGAATTCGATAACGGGACAAATTTTGACAAATTTACAATGGTATATCGTAGGTAAATAGTTAAGTATTTCTTATCAGTAGGCAGAAGTACCGATTTAGAACTAAACTTAGGTACATTAACAAAAGACTTGATGGCGTGCATTTCTTACAGATGAGAGCAATGAAATATTGAAAGGCAAACAAAACCAATTGCAAGAAAGAGTTTTATTTTTATCGACATACAAAAGCAAAGTAGCATCCCACTCCAAATTTCCAGGATTAAAACATCCTCGAAAAGAAAAATGAAAAAAATGTTTCACAAAAAAGTTATCTCCATTGCAAAAGCCGGTAGCCGAATTTAGAAACGTGGCAGACAAAAAAGGGATGCTAACGTAAATAGGGCTCAGGTAGCCGACCTTAAGGCTCTTGTAATTGTCCAATTGTGCGTTCAGACGAAACACATTAGCCACTATTAGGCCTTACTTACAATGAGTAACCAGTCCGCTGCAAAATTTTAAAGTTTTAACCACGCCGACGCTTTTACATTTGCTAAACTTGTCTGTAGTAAAAAGAACGATAAAAAATGAACCTCAATTTCTGGACACGAAAAAATCACGATCCCAGGGTTTCGTGACGTCTCAATACGACGTATGCTATCATAAATCACCCAAAAGGTTGGTCTGAAAGACAAATTCGTGACATGTGGCGTGCAGCTGCAGGAATACACATTGAATCGACCATTTATTATAATTTGACAACTTGGAGATGCGATATGAGATCCTACAAATAGGAAAAAGTAATCCAGTTAGTATACGGGTAGTTACTTTAAGTTTGTTTAGTTGTCGCTTTCATTCATCTATCGTGGATGTGGAAGCACCAAAGGTTCTGGCGAAAGGCGATATTTATAATAATCTTGACGAAACAAAAGCCCAAAACGCTATAAACGGAAAGAGGTCGGTCCCACACGTGACTGAAGCCAAAACAAACGCCAATATCGCAATCCGTTTTGGTAGCACTCTCCATAAATCGATCGTTAAACGCAGCGACCATTTTACAGATTCGAAGTGTGACACCTCGTAAATAAACTCTTTAATAACAGTATTTATAAAAATATGAAGTCTTAGACGAAAAGTAATCAAGACATCACGTCACCAAAAGCAGAAACTTGTTAAACATTGCTTGTATTGAAGCGGAAACCGCTTTAATCTAGTTCGTCTCTTGTCATGTTAATTAGGGTGACGTTATCATATCATATCATATTAAGATAAAATCAAATAATTATCTCGTGTGGAAAAGTAGGAACAAGATGAAGTAGGCAGTGCAGTAGATTTACGATATGTAACCTAATATGCTTGAAGACTAGACGCTCTTAATTACGTGGGTAAACAAAGCGACGTGACATCTGAAGCTCGACTTATTGGATTACTTATTTCTACAAATGCAGAGGAAAACAAACTATTCTAAGATAAAACTGTATGTCGAAAACTAAAAACCGAAATAGTCAATATAGTCATGTTTGCAATTCTGGGTAGGTACTTTGTTTAAACATCGTTTGTCAAAATTTACCATGAAGATAGCTACTACGCTTGGTTTCTTCATTATTATTGTCTTTCAAAGTCCCCTTGGTCACTTAAGTCACTTTTGTTGTGATGAAATGTTTTATTACTATCAGGTACCTACCTATATCTCATGTATTGGTCTTTTGTCCGTGATTTGCTTGGGTTTTTTCACAGTAGTCCTGATAATTGTCATTGAAGATGGGAGAAATTCTTATTCCATCTGGTAAGTACCCATTCTTAAGCTGTTTCCCATTTGGTAATGGAAAATAACTATTAAATTGTACTACTACTTAACCATTACTGGATATGATACTAGAAACACGACGCTAATTTCCTTCAATTTCTCCATCCTACTTCTAGATTTATTTCATCCGTCGATACAGTTTGACGGCAAGATTATCGCAGGTTCGGCGCTGCCATTAGCATGGGCAACGTGAAGCCATGAGGCCATAAATCACTTGGCGCCGAATGCCAATGAGCTCTATTTTATGGGTCGTACGTACGTCAAGCTTCAAACGCGACAAACAATCGTGTAGATATAATTAAATAATGTCTGCCCAACCCAACCTGTGCGATTTCCAAACCCAAAAATATTCCGCCTTAAGCATGGCCAATCAGCCATTTAACGATACTGCGCAACCCTATAAAGAGCATTATTAAATCCCTACAATCTTAATTTAGAATGTTCATGCAACGAACTCATTAAATGCTTAATGACTTAATCAATTGTATCGTTTGATTAGCTCTCGCTGAAACTAAATTGGATTGTATTGGCCGATGGGAGTGTATGCTCAGATAGAACAATTGAATGTTTGTCGTTGGAAAATTCTCCAGGAGGAGACAGTCTTATCTCCTCCCGGTGAGGAGATAAAGTTGACGAATGCTTACGATGGTAAAATTGTGTCCTAGTGCTTGTGTCTTGGCCTGACTAGATGTGTATGTAGAAAGCAAGGTCGCGGAGTGTTCATCTCTAAGCTTACAGCTTCTGTAAAGATCTCGTGCCCTCCATAAAAGCCCACATCAACAATGTCAGCGAGACAATATATTTACGTCAAACGGATTGACCATCTCATTAGTTCAGTCCACGTCCCAGATACAGCTAAGGACACAAAATAGCGAGGACATCGCATAAGAATCAGTACATGTCACATTACAGGACGATTTGTATGCCTTATCACGTGAACACGACTATGCAAATCTGATTTATGATGCAGCGTATTAACATTCGCAATACCTGTTATTTGCACCTCGGCTTTCATTGTTTCATAGATTTACGATTGCAGTGCAATGCTGTTGTTGTGCATTAGGAATCAACGTTTTATCGTTCTGATTTACAACGACGTCTTGCCTTTGTACTTTTTAAGAGTCTTCTCCTCTACTGCGATAACTAATCTTAATTATTCACTATTAATAACCAAGTCTTTTCTCTTATTATTATTGATTTGTTTAATATTTATTAAAGCAGCTTTTGGTGGACTTATTTCGTCTTCATAACTACAGAGTTTAATTGAACAGAGAAACCAAATTCCACAACAAACAGTACAAACACTACTACTCAAACGAATCACTGCAAGTGGAATGCAATCATTCATCCATCTATTTTTAAATACATTACAATAAAGTAAAATCGTACGTACAGCTGTAATACTCGCTCCCGCCGTAGTCACATGGCTCGCATTCGTTGGAAAGTTTAGAACTCCGGTGTTTTCTTAACTTTAACGATGTTCACTGCATTTATCACTGAATAGTAGAGTTAGGTTGTTTTGAACACTGGTGGAGAAGTTTTGTGCACAGTTTCATTTAATGTTATTGTTTTGTTGGCGATGTTCGAACGGTCGTTCGATACCGCGCGGAGACGCGTTGGTCCGGCCCGCGCGCGCGCCTTCGATTGAGTCGCTACACGACTGCGCCGCGTCGCCTGAGTCGCCTCGCTCTCCCGCCATAGTACATACCTACCACCAGATGACAGCTTCATTCTTCCCGCCCCGTTCCCTACTCCCTTCTCTCGCGCGCGTTTCACTCAACAGAATCGTTTCGTGACGTTTTTATTTTATTTTATTCGACCAACCGGTCCATCAATGTTCGAACTGTCTTCGGCTCTACGGGTATTCTGATAAATAAATGATTAATAGGTACTGGTAATGTGTTGGAGTACTGACATGTTAGTTAGGTAGGTATATCTGTTTAAAAATTAAAGGGCTCATCCACGAACGTAGACGTAAGGCTTCTGACAATTTTCGTCATCTGAAAACCGTTAATTTCAAACTCAAAACTCCAAGAATGCCTGTCTTATTTAATTGTCACGGTGAAGGTACGTAATTAAAGCATTTCCGATTATTTATCGACGCCTTGCCGCTCTGAATCTTGAGCGTGTAGCTACAGAAGCCGCGCTCTGAGCCTGGTAAGGGCCGGCCGGTGCCCTTAGGGTCCATTCTGGCTCGACACGAAGCCACAACGAGTTCTCGAGAAAGTCATTATTATTAAGACCTTCGGTCGTCGAGCCGTATTTTTTGTTCGCCTCGGTCAATGTTTGTAGTGTTTAAAAAAAGTTTATTTTAAAATTGCGTTGATTGAGTTGTTACGGGCTTGCGGCGGGAGTAATTTCATGCTTTTGCCTGTACACTTGATACAAAGATAGCGCGCGGCCTTAATTGGTGGATGCGCACATTGCTAATTGGCGGCTGCGCGGCTTTGGAATAGAGGCTTTGATGTTTTGCTCGGATTTCACGCTTTTTTTAGTCTACGATTTCATAATTAAATTTTAAATGCCCAAGAAATCAGAAGTGGGATCAGTTCACCTATACCTACAGCTACATAAAACTTTGTAATTTTTGTTCATAACATGACAATAGCACGGTGCAATGAGCTTGTATATGACTCGCGTTTGACCAAGGGTAACTGCATACTAGAGTGATATTAGACCCCTAACAGTATTTAGTCATATAGGTAAATATGTAGCGAAATCTGAGTGTCAAAATCCCTGTTTCTTTCTCATAAACCTTTAAAACATTAAGTTATATCGGTCCATTTTGGCTCATATAATTATTTTTACTCATAACGTATTGTAAGTCATAAGTTCATAACATACCTAATACACATAATCATCGCAACTCATAACGTATTTTTTCAGCAACTGTTACTTTTTCAGGATTTTTATTAATAAATCAAACCTGACCTAGTCTTATCTTCACATTGAATATTTCAGACCTGAAAAGTTTACGGTTCCAGCGGTATAAAAATTACATTTTCGGAGTTCCAATAATCGGATTTATATGAACTTTGGCGCTCCCGTGATATCGGAATTCTAATTGAAATTTCGGAAGTACTATTTCAGAGAAGGTAGGTAGGTAGTCACTCAACACAACGAAATGAAAATTTCATTGACTTCAATTGATGCTTTAAAGGTCCAAAACTAGTAAAGGAGAAGGAGAAGTAACAATTAGGAAGTGTTTTATCGTATTACTTCTCTTCCTTTACTATTTATGGACCTCAAATTCCTTCAAATAAAGGCTAAAATTGGCAAAGGAGTTTCATGATCGACACTTACGCAATCGTGCAATTTTGCAGAAAGTGGCGGTGTGCATCTGTGCAATGAAAATACTTTATTACTTTTATTTCCCGCGGATTTGTCCTAGTTTGAACTTTGAAGGATCTCAATGCATCCGGGAAAGTTTCCCAAACTTGGTGAAACTCCAACGTGATAAGCAGGTCGGGTTCGGGGTGGAGGTGAGACGATTATACAGGGCGTCTACGTACATAATATATGTATTTAAAACAAACATTTGAGGAAAAATGTGTTTATAACTCTTTATCTCTTTATTGAAGAAAACAACATTACTAACCAGCAACAAAGCCCCAGTTGCCTGGAACACGTATATATACACAAAGGTAGTTTAGTTTTTAGTTCACGTCAATTTTTCCTGCGGGAGTAGTAAGGATCACAAAGGGATAAAATTATCCCTCAATCAGTACAACTCCCTTTACTATTGAAGTACAGGAGACATCAAAAATGATGAAGAATGCTTTTATACTTGTTTCAATCTTGTTATAATACTAGCTACTGGTAAAAATACCGCAGAAATATGGAAGCATCCAAAGTTCTACTTCGTCCAAGCTAATTTTGGCACTCGGGACTGAACAGACATACCATGGTGTTACCTCGAACGTGGGTCAAGATAAAGATGAGTTTTCCCGAAAATTACAACTTGAAAAATGTATTTCTAGGTCCGGAAAACCCCTATTTTGTTATTTTCATCAAAAGAAGCCATTTCCGAAGCCAATGTTTATTATACCTAATCATCATCATCATCATCATCATCATCGTCGTCGTCGTCGTCGTCGTCGTCGTCGTCGTCGTCGTCGTCGTCGTCGTCGTCGTCGTCGTCGTCGTCGTCGTCGTCGTCGTCGTCGTCGTCATCATTGTCATCATCATTTCAGCCGAAACACGTCCACTGCTGGACTGGACATAGGCCTCCCCAAGTTTTGCTGCAGCCGCGCCGTCGTCCATGCCGCGTCGCTTTAAGAAATAAGTATAAGATGGTACAAATAAAAGTACACCGATATGTTTATAACATAACTCGTATTTTTTAGCACCTTACCATTTTATGAAACATCAGCTCCTATCTAACAACTTTATTTTCTAACCACAGTAGGATAATTGCTATGTAAGTGCAGTAAGGCGTGCCTTATTGGCACAAAACGATGTTTTTTTAAATAAATTTAATAATATTTAAGTGAAGATTCTGGTTCACTTGTCCAGCTAGACATTCCAAAAATTTTGTGCTGTGTCCTTTCTGAACGACAAGGTTTATAAAATCTGAAATAAGTATAGGAGGTACCTACGTATTATAAAAAGGTCAATCAACAAACTGACTGAATTCCAACCACATAACCGATCAAATAAAATGTAGTCAAAACTAAACTTCGATGTCATTTTTTAATATATATTGAAGAAGCTTTGATACTGTTTAAAACTATAGAGAATGATGCAGAACAAGCTTTGGATTGGAATAAGTTTTTTTTTGTTTAGCATTTCTTTTCTTAGGAATAAAAACAGAGACGCAAAAAGTTTTTTTTACGTGACGTAATTTATAGTACATTGTTGCAGAGGATAGAAAGTACGCGATTTTTGGACGAGTAATATAGAGGGCCGAAACGTAGTTGAGGCCCTCTAGTGTACGAGTCCATAAATTGCACTTCCTACCGAGGCAGACATAGTGCTTTTCACAACTACTGAGAGGAAATAAAATAAAAATTCATATTCAAAACTCAATAGAGTTAGTCAATTGTCGTCGGTTTTTCTAAGGTAGTAATAGAATCTGTATCACCGCCAATTTTACCATAGATAACTTTTTTTAAATCTGGACCCCTTGGACCCAATTCTCGTGACTTCGAGATGATTTTTCATGCGAGATGTGCCAAAAAAAAGTATGCAGTTGACAGTTCATCTCGCATGAAAAATCATCTCGAAGTCACGAGAATTGGGTCCCTGTTCTCGTGGCACTCGAGATTAATAAACTAACATTCGAGATGAAGATGTCAACTCCATATAAAATTGTATTTGTTTCGCCATATCTCCCATGTAATTTCATCTCTAGTGGTTCGAGATTAGGGGCCAAGTATGAATTACATTTTTAAAAAAAGCAGTGACATTGTTTTTAGTCTGTGTATCTTTTAGCAAAAATACACCTAATATTTTACGACACAAAATGGTGTGTTCTGCTTGTTCGATTTCAATTTTTAATTTTAAGGAGCTGACACGAAAATTTATTGATTGATTTTCATTGGTTCTTAAAGTTGGACAAATATGTTCTCGACCAATCAGCAAACACGCCGAGAAAAACATTCTTGGTGTGTCCTTATAAGTGACGTTTTGTGACCCCAAACAAGACCATCTATGGCCATATTTCCGAGCAGTGTTGTGAAAAGGGTATTTTTTCTAGCTTTTTGGACCTCTCCAACGACGGCAACGACCGCAACGACGGCAACGACTCCCCACGTGATACACGCGTTTTTTTTTATTTTAGTAAATCTGTGGAGTTTTTCATGATTGCTCTATAATTATTTATTTGCAACTTACAAAATACACCTACCGAATTTCATTTGCATTATTTTTTTTAGTCTTGTCATCGTCAGTTAAAATGACATTACGGAGAGCTGTGACATACGTCGAGACGTACATAGGTAACGAAATAAATGAATCCATTACATTTGGCTACGGAAGTAAAAATATGCTTTAGGCACTTGTCCCACCGCCGACGATGAGCGAGAAGCGAGTAGAATCAGCGATCAACTATTAATATATGCGTCTCTTTTATTAACACGGGATCTATACCTTTTGTTGGAGAGAGAGTTCTCGCCGGCAGTGTGAACAGCCAGCGATCAACTATTAATATGTCCGTCTCTTTTATTAACACGGGATCTATATCTTTTGTTCGTTTCTTGAGCGAGAAAATAGTCGATAGCTTATCGCTTCCTCGCCGGCGGTGGGACAAGTGCCTAAGGTTGCCAATCTTCTATATCTACCTAACATATATAGGTACTTATATAAAAGGCAAACCTGACTGACTTATATATCAATCAACGCACAGCCGAAACTAATGTACCTAGAAACTTGAAATTTGGTACAAGGGTTCCTTTCATGATGTAAGTTGAGCACTAACAAAGGATTTTCCGAAAATCGGCCCCCAACGGGAAGAAGTAGGGGGAGTAGCGGGAAAGTAATTCTACGCGTACGAAGTCGCGGGCTTCCTCTAGTTATAGATAAAGAAATAAGTTTCTGTCAATAATTTCATTTTTGGGAAAAGCTTTTGTTTGTATTATGTGCCTGTCGGAAAACACAGCAGAATCGCAATATGAAGAAGCGATGTACCCATAGAATAAGATACATAATATGATGTAGGTACCTATCACTCACCCTGTTGTCGGCCAATACTTACCGTTCCTAGGTGTGTAGTGTACCTCGTTTCTAAACGTCGCTATCACTCTGCCACCAGCCAGAAAGGCTCGAAGCGCTCCTCTATCTACTTGTCAATGCGTGTGTAATTCGCCGCTAATTACAGTCATAAAAGTTTTAATTTGCTGTAAAAGTGTTGTAATTTATGTTTTCATTAGTGTGTGTATGTAGAAAACTCCGAAATAGTGCATGAGAATAGTGCAGTAGTCTATCTATTAGTGAATCGTGGCAGCAAAAAGGTGGCAAAATATCAGCAGCTGATACCACAAAATGCATAGCGACTGGACAGGACACGATGGTTACCACGAACCACTAAATTCGAAAAATCAGGTGCCGAGTCCCTATCACTCGATTTAGTCTCGTATGACGAGTTACAGGGATGGAGCTGACATAACTTCGAACTTCAAAGTAGGGTACAGAAGGGTATTCATTAAGGGCCCGTTGTTTGATTAGTAATTAATTCAACTAATTGTTAAAATTTTAAAATAGAAAAAAAAATGAGACATTTCCTTGAGATTTAACCATTAGCTACGGTTTTTAACGATTAGTTAGTTTAACTACTGATCAAACAACAGAGGCTCTACTTTGAAATCAGTAATTCGAACTTCGGATCGCCCCGTCACTTTCTTGCAAATAAGTGACGCGTCGAGAGCAAAAGGGATAGCAATAGACGAAGTTTGAATTACGAATTTCAAAGTAAAAGCTTGTCTGTCAGGTAAAATTGTTGCCATGTTAAGAATGTTGAGATTATAAATAAATACATACTGCCACGATTCACTGGCATACTATAGCTACGTAAAAAGTCTTCATGTGATGACAAGACATTAAGCATGGAAAATGTTGTCAATCTTACGAAGGATGCAAATCAAGTACACGTATAAATACAGGTAATTAAAAAAATAATGTTTTCACAACACTGCTCGGAAATATGGCCATAGATGGTCTTGTTTGGGGTCACAAAACGTCTCTTATAAGAACAGACCAAGAAAGTTTTTCTCGGCGTGTGTGCTGATTGGTCGAGAACATTGTGTATTTTTGCTAAAAGATACACAGACTAAAAACTATGTCACTGCTTTTTTTTTTAATATAATTCAAACTTGGCCTCTAATCTCGAACCACTAGAGATGAAATTACATAGATTATGGCGGAACAAATACTATTTTATATGGAGTTGACATCTTCATCTCGAATGTTAGTTTATTAATCTCGAGTGCCACGAGAATAGGGGTCCAGATTAAAAAAAAGTTATCTATGGTAAAATTGGCGGTGATACAGTTTCTATATTACCTACATGAATTAAAATTTGAGTTTTGAATATGAATTTTAATTTTATTTCCTCTCAGTAGTTGTGAAAAGCACTGTGTCTGCCTCAGTAGAAAGTGCGATTTATGGACTCGTACACTAGAGGGCCTCAACTACGTTTCGGCCCTCTATATGACTCGTCCAAAAATCGCGTACTTTCTATCCTCTGCAACAATGTAGGTACTATTTTTGGTTACCTTAAGGGAAATAGAAACTACGTCATGGTAACATTGTAATGTCAAAATATGTCATTTCATTATGATTTCAAATGTGACAGTCGAATTGTCGATTTTTTTGTTACCTTTTCATTTTGACTGTTGTGATTTTGTTTTCTAACTTGGACTAAGTTTTCCATAAGTTTTCTAACGTTTTGTTTGACAAAAGCGGCCTTTTTATCGTTTGTTTATATTATGCTCAACTGGCCTGTTATTCATTTGGTTACTAGTTAGTGTTACTACGTGACTTACTAGTCTTACTACCTACCTTAAGATAAAGCGAAAACGTGTAAATGGCGTTAAATCCAAGGAAGTATCTTATTAAAGATTTAATGAACAAACCGGCACCATTTGACGTTTGGTTACAAGGAACAATCGAACAAAGTGTTGGTAATGATATTTTAATAATTTCCGACACATTTGGAAGAGCGAAAATAACTAAATGCGAAAATGCTGATGGGGTTATTGATAAAGAATCATTGCAAAAAGGTAAGTCGTGCCAGCAGTAGGTACATTAAAAAGATAAAAAAGATAAAAGATGTTTATTCAGTAAGTAGGCCGCACGGGCACTTTTACACGTCAATAATCTACCAGCGCTTCGCAAGAGACCACTGCTGAGAAGAAACGCCGCAAGAAACTCAACAGTCAGTCGTTTTTTAAACATTTCTTATGATATGATATTATACAACGAAAAATAAAACTTAACCTAGTATTATATAAAACAATGAATGTAACAAAAATATGTCTATATATATCATGCGTAGTTGAGCAGGAAAATGTGTCAAAACTCAAAATTTCTACAAGAACTCATAAATAGTAAATATAAGAAATAAATAAAAATTAAAAATTATACTTACCTATGACGGTGCAAAACAACACATAATTAGTTTCGATACATTCCCCTACAGAAACCGTGTCCCCTAGACAATACACAATGTTTATATATTGGTATGATTAGGTTATTATTAAGATATTTAGGTGTTTAATTTAGGCCAAGCATTTTTATCTGTTAGATAGTCTTCGACCCTATAGTAAGCTTTAGACATCAACGACTTTTTCAAGTAATTTTTAAGTACTGGAAATGGTAACTTTAAAACTTCGTCAGGTAATTTATTATAGAAATGAATGCATTGACCTACAAATGATTTATATACCTTACGGACACAAAATTTTTTAATAGCCATTTTATTCTTATTTCTTGTATTCAAATTATGTATGTCACAATTCTTAATAAAAGAGTCTTGATTTTTAATGACATAAATAATATTCTCATAAATAAATTGTGATGCTACTGTCAAAATATTAATTTCTTTAAATAATAATCTTAAGGAATCACGGGAGTTTAGGTTATATATAGAACGAATGGCTCTTTTTTGTAACACGAAAATAGTTTGTATGTCAGCAGCTTTTCCCCAAACAAGAATACCGTACGACATAACACTATGAAAATAACTATAATAAACTAAGCGAGCTGTCTCAACATTGGTAAGTTGTCTAATTTTCCTAACAGCATAAGCTGCCGAACTTAATTTACCTGCTAGTACTGCTAAATGGGGACTCCATTGCAAGTTTTTGTCTATAGTTATTCCTAAGAAAAGTGCCTTATCCACCATTTCCAAACACTCATCATTTAGAAAAATACTAGATTCATTGAATTGAATTTTAGTTCTAGTTTGACTGTCTTGACCATAAAATAAATTGTAACAACTATGAATAATGGTGGTGTTTCTCCTTAATTGAATGAAGTATGAATCAATAGTTAAATTACTAATAAGAATAGAAGGTATTGTAATAAAACATTTAGTAGTTAAGGTATTGTATACACATTTTTCAGTAAGTGATTTTAGTTTTTCATTAAATGTTTGTGTTAACCTTCTACTGATAGGCTAGATGTGTAAACAAAGTTAACTTTACCAACTGGATATTAACTCTTATAGAAGGAAGTTGGTTGCTTTAATTCACCTCTACCTCGGAAGAAAGAGCATCGAGAGCATGTTGCTTATGAGCCGCTGTGCTTTGTATATTTTTATTTTATATTTTGATTGTGTAAGCTTTTATTGCTTCTTTTAAACTATTAATATTAATATAATGCTTTCATATATAAAAAGAAGAGTCATATAGTGTTTTCTCGATACCTCAAATTTTAATTAATGCAAAACACAAATGATGCTTTACAAAGTGAAATGTAAGGTATGGATATTGTCAAGTTTGTTTCCAGGAAAATACTGCTGTATTCTAGGAACTGCAATTAAAACTAAAGGATTACCAGAAGTGCAAGCCAGCAAGTTTGTCGACTTAACCTCTCAGCCACACATGAAGGAAGTTTGGGAAGATGAAGTGAGGGAGGCCAATTTATTTCTTGTCGGGAAAATAAAGCCTGCAGTATAACATAAACATTTTATTACTTTAAAACTGGTATAATCCCTCACCTATACAATAACAGATATAAAATATTCAAAATTTCAGACTGCCCAAATATGTGTAGGGCGTTTTAAATTGGTATTTTAGTCATGTAAAACATAAAAAGTGTGTCATATGATGTAGATAGCATAACTTTTAAACTAATATTAAATAGAATTAACACCCCCCAACACTGAAAAATACATTCCACATAAAACTAAATTCCCCAAGGATTAAAATAAATGGAATGCTTCACATTATCATATAATCCTACTAATATTATATTTCATATCCTTTGATAACATATTGATTTTCCAAAAGGCACTTTAGGGTACAATGTTATTTAATCAATTAATATTATTCATAATGTTATGAACTTTAATATCCTTACACCACACACCTTATTTAATGCATATGAATTGTAAATACTAAATACTCCAGCTCATCACAATACATTTCCATTACCACCTTTAACCTTTTGAACGCCAAGCAGCGAAGTAATACGACGTCTCAGACGCCAGAGTCTTGTGGCGTATAATGTTTGACGGCAATTGCCGACGTTTGGCGTCGGTGCTACGAATTTCCAATGACTTGGTTTGTCGGCTTTGCGCTCAAAAGGTAGAACAATTATCATCATCAGTCTTACAATTTGGCATCTGACTTTAACAGTGGACCAAGTTTTTGCGCGAGCATAATGTTGCCAGCAATTTTAAGTTTTCCCTTCATGAAAGCAGTTTGTGGGTTAAGAGTTCCAGCGGCAATAGCAATCAGGTCATCATCTGAGACCGTCATAGTCACTTCGGGCTTGCCTTTCGGGGCTCCTTCATGAACTGCTGGAGTTTTGAGGTCTAGAGCTGTAATATAGAAGAATATTTATAATACTGTGCAAATTAAAACTGCAAGATAAGTACACCACACAGTGATTTAAGACGACAGACAGACCAAATACATATCCTGTTTGTAGTATGATTCAACCAATGAGAGCCCCATTGGAGATAATCTCAATATAATGTTTTACAAAGAATAGGCTTAATTGAAATATGTAAACAGTCATGATGTAACTAAGAAAAAGTGGAAGTGTATGTAATGCAATATTAAAAATGTAGTTTGTCTCAGTTGAGATCCTGAATATGAACCAAACTAGTACAATACTATGGAAAAGAATTGTTTTATCTTTCAGTAACATGCAAAATAACCTCATATTGATGCAAGTGGTAGAAAAATAAGTAACAAAACACCTTCATGTTTGTAATATCTAATATTATTATATAAAATTATCATGTCAGTGTTTGTAAAAAAACTCATCCGAAACGGTTTGACCAATTCGTATGAAATTTTGTGTGTATGAATATACTATACCTATTGAATAATAGGTCTGGGAATAGGACGTAAAATATTTTTAATAATGTTCGTATGAAAAATATTGACCTGGGCGGCGCCAGGCGCGGACAGCTAGTTATAACTAGTAAAATGTTCCTCTCGACAGGAGCTTGCAAGAAATTAGGGTGCTTTTGAGAGTGAAATTGACAACATGATCCAATATTTGCCCAAAAAACTGGTGCTTGGTGCATTTGTTGCTAGTTAAGAATATTATAGTTTAACCCCTCAACTCTTTGCTAAACAATAACTGTCAACTTACTCCACTGTTTCACCGTTTTTCCATTGTCCAAGATGTTGTAGAGGAACACTCCGTTGATAGACTTGGCCTTGGCCGGGTTCTTGTTGACCTCCTCCACGATCTTGGCGAAGAGCGCGTCGCTCTTGAGAGAGCCGCCGGAGGCTTGCGGGGCGGCCGCGGGCGCGGAAGCGGCGGCTGATTCCACTTTCTTCAAGTCAATGTAAGCTCCTAGAAGAAATGGTGCAATTATCTCGACTTAATCTGTAAGTACTCAATTTTGTCCATGTAGAACTGAACAAGTTTATCCCGTATGGAACTAGCTAATTGAATAAAAACTACCTTTTCTCTTTCCCTGAGGTTCAAGATATCTCCATACCAAATTTCATCGAACTCGGGACCGCTACCTTAATGGGTACGGTCACTACTCACTACCAACTAGCTAGAGTTCCGACGTAAAAGATTAGTCTCGTATGTAACTCGAAAATAGCTGTACCTACATCTTAATACCTTGTCGCAGTAAGGGTGTTACCAAACCAAACGATCGATCGCCGATCGATGGCATCGATTGACGTCGATCGAAGTCGATCGATTGGTCTGGTAGGAACTATCGATCGACGGATATCGTTCGACTAACCAATCGATCGATTGCCGGTCGACGTTGATCGACTGGTCTGAGGGGCTAGACAAGATGCACTACGCTAACTATCGTTTCTAATCGCTTCGTTTTTAAACCAATCACGTCACTGGTAGATCACGTGACTTTTCGTATCACGTGATCGCCCAGTGACGCGATTGGTTTAAAAACGAAACGAATAGAAACGCTAGTATGCGTAATGCATCTTGTCTAGCGCCTCTGATAGCTTTAATTGAGGAAGGAACTATCGATCGACTAATCCATTCTGCCATTGATCGACGATCGATCGATTGGTCTGGTAGGAACTATCGATCGACGTCGACTAATCAAATCTACCATCGATCGATGTCGTTGATCGACGATCGATCGATTGGTCTGGTAACACCCTAACGTACTAAAGTGACAGTGATTCTGCCCGCGACTTCGTCCGGTGTAGATGTTGATTATCGTTATTCATACAAGAACTTTTAAATTTTCCGGGATGAAAAGTAGCCTATGTATTACTCCACTCCAAATTTCATTCAAATTCGTCCAGCCATTGCAGCGTGAAGAAGTAACAATCTCACACACACACACACACAAACTTTCGCATTCAATATTAATACTACCAATATCAATAGATGCGACAAAGTAGTAAAATGTACAGCTACTGAGTTCAACTGTCCTAGGCAAGGAATGGTCCCACTCGGTTACCTGCAATGACGACGTTGCCGGTCTCCTTGACGCGGGTCTGGAAGTGGACGCGCGTGCCCTCGAGCCACATGTCGGTGGCGAGCGTGTGCCCGGGCAGGACCGGCTTCACGAAGCGCGCCTTCAGGGCCTTCACGTTAGACGGGTTGTTGCCGGCGTACCTACGGAAACAGAACTCAATTAGGCACTTGTCCCACTGCCGGCAAGGAAGCGATCAGCTATCGACTATTTTCTCGATCAAGAAACGAACAAAAGTCATAGATCCCGTGTCAATAAGAGACATATATTAATAGTTGAGCGCTGGCTGTTCACACTGCTGGACTGGGTTTACTCGCTTCCCGCTCATCGTCGACGGTGGGACAAGTTCCTTTGGGTGTCGAGTAACACATCCAATCGATCGATGGTCGACCGATCAGCCGAATTTAACCTTGTCAATTGGTCAATTGATCAACGTCGATTCATGCTATAGATCGAAGACTGATCGACTAGTGTGGTAACAATTTAATAGTTGTTCTTCCAAGAAACTGCAATGCAGTTTGGCTGATGCTACACTAATTCTGTGTATTGTTGATTTTGTAAAAAAAACCGCTAACGCTGTACTGTATTTACTACATGAGGTAGTAAATACAGTCGCGGTATGAAAAGGATTGCAAAATTTTAACTGCACTTCAATGCCGTTAAGTTCATTCTACAACTGTATTAACCTACCACCACCTGTATTTACTACCTCATGTTTCAGTGTTGTAAAAAATTCTTACTTAGCCAGAACATGTCTCGCCGAGATGCCAAGAGTCGCCATTCCGTGCAGGATGGGTTTGGCGTGGCCGGCGGAGGTAGCCACGCTGGGGTCGATGTGCAGAGGGTTTAGGTCACCTGACAGTCTGTAAATAGGGGTGACTTTTAACTTTATAATAAGACATCAACTAGTAATAAATTTTATAATTAAAGTTAAGTCTTCCCGAGACCCACACGACACCTAAAACGGATTCGAAAAACTTAGTATTTAAGTATAAAATACATCTAAATATATAAACAGAGAAACAGAAGAACTGCAGCTATAAACATGAAATTCGGGTTAAATTTCATAACAATGTAGAGATACAGACCCACTAGCAATAATTGTTCCGCAATTTCTGAGAGGATGAAAGCAGGAAACAACGATACAAAGTAAAAGCTGCTATTAAAAAATGTTAAAGAAAGATTGTGTATTAAGAAAGGGCCAGGTCAGGAGTACCCTAAACCGTAGAACGTGTATAAAATAAAGAGACATGAGTGTGGAGGAAGCAAGGCAAGGGAAGTTTGTCTGAATTGTAGCAAGTGGAAGGAAGTGGTCTCTGCCTACCCCTACGTTAAAGAAGCGTGATGTTATGTATGTATTGTGAAGTAATTCAATACAAGTAACGTGACCTCGTTATTTTTGGTCGTAAGTATAGTTGCGAGTGTTGTTCGGGTACCTGTAAAGGGCGGCCTGGTCCGGCGCAGTGGCCTGCTCGACGACGGCGTCGGGCGCGCGCTTGGGCGCCGGCGCCACGTCGGTGGCCACCTTGGTGGAGCGCGGCCCGCCGAACCCGCCCTGCCCCAACACGAATATATGCTGCTGCGTGCGGTACAACAGCTCCTTGTCTTGGTAGATCTCGCCTTGAAAACGAAAGGAAGCAATGGAAATGTGCACTGTAGCCATACCCAATGGCCAAAGAGTGGTCTGCCACGCAAGGTTGAATTATGCTGTATGTCAACAATAAGACCAGCCCCCTATTTCACCATCTTGACAATGACAGGTGACAGGTGACAATTCGGTATACATTGCAAAGTTACAACGCTGTTACGTCACTGGGTTTCATATAAGCAGCGCCATGTACACTGAAATGTCACCTGTCATTGTCAGGATGGTGAAAATATTGGGCAGAAATAAGGTTCAAGCGTTTGTCAATTTTAAATTTGGTCTATATTAATAAAAAAATTAAACATGTAAACCGCATTTTGTAGAACTGAATATATTGATTGACCCTACCTTCCCTTTGCATGCTAGAGTCGTACAAGGGTCTAGCAGGGCAAGGAAGGAGATGTGGCACCTGTGAGGATTATTTGAATTTTCTAGTGTCGGTTATGCCAGTTTATAATTAGATAACACTCCAAGGTTCCATCCCCTAACTTGAACCATCTTTCAAATAGTGTCAAAAATGTCAGCCATATAGGAATGAAACAAAGTCTCAGCTACATAGATTGAATGGCGTTTTTACTAGGTACTGAAATAAATAAGTGATTATAGAAGCAAAGCAATATCCACTTCAACTAAAAAGTGTACAGAAGATAATTTTCAGCAGCCTCTAGTCATTATAATAATCCCTATAACAAAAAACCCTGAGAGATTTTGGTTTTCCGTTAAACATAAAATTAATTTACGTAACACTACAAGACTGCATTCAAATTTGCGAGACTAAAAAAACAAGTAAATATGTAGTGTTTGCAAAGATGCACACACTGAAAAAATCATGTGACCTACGATTAGACCCTATTAGCTATCATTATCACGAATAAAAAATAATTAATCTACCATCAGCAATCTAATAACAAGATCTAGACTTCATTGATACTAAAATGCTTTCGACAATGTTTTCTATAATTTCTTGCGTCATCAGTCATCAATCAACGTCAATTATTTATCAATTCTATCATCGATGATAAAGGTATCTCCTTAGTTATGTAATAGGTAATCCTATCGTAGAGGTTTGATATTCTGGATACACACGAACTAAACGATAAACTTAACGTCACGTAAATCATGTTACTAGATTGGCAGATTATCTTTTTATCGGGCAAAGAACATCTACACAAACATACATGTAATTTGCGACACAAAAACAGGTTGGTATCATCGGTCCCTGCCAAAATAAAAGATGAAACTAAAGGTAGAACAAAAATGCTCCAATTTTATAAAAAAAAGCTTAAAATTTTTGTATTTACAAAGATCGAAGTGTATCCTTAGATGGTTTGGCGATTTAGAAAGGATTGATGAAAGAAGAGTAAATTTTTTATAGAACGTAGTTTTTTTTCTCGCATTCAAAGTGAAAAGTAGAGTGTTTAACGCGAGACTAAACAACCATAATGACACTTGAACGCTCGCTCGCTACCGCTCGCGTGGCTAAACATCTCGTGTCATTATGGCTTGTTTTAGTCCGTTGTTGAACAATCTACTATTGTACAAGGGGCCCGTGGAGGTTATAATGGAATCGGCACTATATAAGAATACTGGGAGGGACTGACTACGGTAATTGTAACTCATGGTAAGGGTACGGATTACCAGAGCTTGGATGCATAGCGCCAACGTTAGCTAATTTCGAAAACTATCAAAAGTATGAATTTTACATAAGCGGCGGAGCTATAGATCCGCCAGCTTCTCCTGATCCGGCAATCCTATAGATTTTGCCAGTTTTCGCTGACATTAGCGTTTTCCATTTTGCCTAGTCTAGTATCGTGATCGTCATCGAAATACTCACTGTTGACGACAGCGACGGCACTGGAGCCCTTGTCGAGGACCTCCGCCACGTAGCACCTGGTAGTGAAAGTGCCTTCGCTCTTCGGGAAATCGCCGACGAACTCGATGTACTGCTCTCCGTGCAGAATCTGCCATCATCATTTGTATAATCAGAAGGTCATAAACGAGATACTTTGAATCTTAAATCCGAGTGGGGACTAGTATGACGGACACCCATACCCTATCCTACTAATATTATAAATGTGAAAGTGACTGTTTGAATTACACAGGTAATCACCTAACCGGCTGAACGAATTCGAAAAAGTTGGCATATCCTCGATTAACACATATTATAAGATAGTTGTTATCCCGAAAAATTTGATACTTACCGAGGGAAAAGACATCGTCACCTCCATGGCAAATTTGCGAATCTGCACTTTGATTTCAAAACACAATGACGGAAACGCCTCTTGGTAAAGTAGCGAATCTGCTATTCTAATTTTGAATCGAAATGCAGATTCGCAACTTTGGCATGGATGTGACGACATAGAGGACTTCTAAGTGGACAAAGTTTTCTATGTGGAAGTCATTTTTATATAGCCTATGACTCTCTAGACGAATCATATGAAATCGAAACGGTTCAATTAGGGAGCTAGATTGGTTCTCCCTCTGATATAACAAATACACTGACAAATATCAGAGAGTGACAGCCATAGAAAGCGTAATAATGAATACAGTGCTGAAATTCTACACGGTAAACCCTAATTGTTTTGGACGTGTTTCCGTATTGTCAACGTTTTGATACCTCTTATTTACTTGACACTAATGGCGGCTGCAACACCATAACACGTCAAAGATAATAATTAACCATGTTGAATAGAGCCCCCTGTACGAGTAAACGCCTTAAGAAAATTCGAAAGTTAAAATATAATAACGTAATAATAATCATAACGTTGACAATGCATGTCAAAAGTAATTAGGTTTTATCGAGTATAATAATGTACTAAAATGTTACATTACATTAGAAACTACATAAGCCTGATGATAATATTTATTATTTATAAGTACTGTTGTACTAACGGTACCTACGAATCGTGTTCTAATCGCGGATTTGATAATACTATCTGGGCCGGTAAAAATCATATCGTCTTTAACCTGTTATCGTATTGTCAACGTTTTGATAGCTCTTCTTTACTTGACAGATATGGCCGCCAAGTTAAAAACAATACCATAGCAGAGGGGCTATTTCCTAACGCACTCGCAATCGCAATCGTCTTGTCTGCTTACAAAATGAAAACAAATTGTTCCGCTTTGAAGTCGATTGCGATTGCGAGTGCGTTAGGCAATAGCCCCTCAGGTCAAAGACGATATAGTTTTTACCTTCTAGAATAGAGGCACAGGTTGCCTGTGTGCTAGTTTACGATCTCCATGCTTTATTAAATGTTTATTACCCGACTGCGCGACTTAAAGAGAGTAATGTGTTTATCAGCCTATAGATGTATGTTTGATCCTTTGTGGCGTTCTAGAAACTAAACGCGTGGACCGATTTTAATGATTCTTATGTCAATCGATTTGTCGTAATCTTGTGAATGTAACTAAAGATATGAAAGTAATCAAAATTCTATATGGCGGGAATAGTCCGGTGGCCGACTGCAAGAAACCCTACCTGATAAAAAAATAGAAAATGCTTACTCTGTAGGGGTAGCTGACTTTTAGTAGCTTCAACTGCTCTTGGTCGGCCGCGGCTTAACTTGGCAAATTTTGCGCAAATGGCAAAAAAGTGGTACAAAAATTCATCAAAAAAAACCTCATCGAAAAATAGAATGAAACTTGTATGGTAGGATAGAGGCCATTGAGGACAGTAAAAAAAAAGTGGTCGGCCAAATCCTGTGTTGGCAGGTTCCTGTGTCCGACCGAATTTGTGGTACCACGAGACAGCTGCATTTTACCTCATCGAAAAATAGAATGAAAAAAACGGATTATAATAGCTAAATTAAACCTGTTGACGTATGTCTTGGTCGGCCTCACCTAAGTCTGGCAGTTTTTGCAGTCCGACAAAATTTATAAAAAAAAAAATTTGTTTCAAAATTGAAAACATGGTTTCTTTATGGCTTAAACTGACCAAATTTTAATAAACAAATATTTTTTTATTTCAATATTGAAAATATATTTTCTTCATTGCTTTAACTGACTAATAATGCTTAATTTAATAAAAGACCTTCTACACGATCGGGACCAACCGCCAACCATCGTGTCCTTGGTCGGATCTCCCGTCGGCCGGCAGCGTTCCAGACGGTTGGGACCAACCACGAACGCAGGCTGTCGCGAGGGATGCGCTTACGACCAAGGCCGTTGACATCAACTAAATACGGTCGGGTCAACCGCTTTCTACACGGTCCATTTTTATATCAACCCGACCAAGGACACGGATCATACGGTATATAGGGCCCTTAAGTGTGATGGTAGTATTGTCTTTATGTTAACCATGGACTTGTACCTACACTGGACTGATTACTGCGATAAAAAAGTGTGACCGACAACGAAACCATACTAGAGAATTGCATCTCGTTTTAATTAGGGTGACCAAGTACATCTGCGGATACCAGGATTTTTTTAAAGTTATAAATGTGTCAATTTATTTATTTAATCATAACACTCGGCTGACTTTATTCAGGTGACTCGTGAATTATGTCTCGTGAAGTAGCACTATTAAATATGCTAATGGAAGAAGAATCAGATTAAGAGATAATCTCAAGAAATAATCTCATCACCAAGAGCAGTTGAAGCTACTAAAAGTCAGCTACCCCTACAGAGTAGGCATTTTCTATTTTTTTATCAGGTAGGGTTTCTTGCAGTCGGCCACCGGACTAGAACCAGACGCCTTATTGTAAAAAATAAAAAAAAGTCTATAAATGGGGTATCATTAAATAGGCATTTTAAAAATCGTTGCTAGGTGTTTGTCATCATTTTTTCATTTTGAATGATCATTTAGGATTTATAATTATTCAAAGTTGATTAGCAACAGTCGAGCTTTTAAAATATTACTTTTTTGATGATTAAATAAAGTAGAAAATGAGCTTACATTGGTGAAGTCAGCGTGTTTGCCGGGAGGCATGCTCTGGGCCACGATGGGAGACTCCAGGCACATCCCGGCGAGGATGAAGAAGGTGGGCAGCGCCACGAAGTCCTCGTGGCTTTCGTACAGGAACTTCAGATCGCTCGGGTTTGCAACAGACGCACCAACTGAAAGATCATGGAGTTGGGTCAATAAAGTATAGCTAAAAAACAAGTGAGTTTTCTTTAAAAATATCTTGTGATTTTATGACACATATAAATAGCGAATTTAATTTCTTCTTTAATTGGTAACGCAGTGGATCAGATTGTATCCCAGTTTCGTATAAAAAGAGTGGTTTGTCCACTGAGTTACCAGTTTTTTTCTGCAAAAGCATTATTCTCATTTGCGTAACTTTTTTGCACTTGTAAATACTAACAAGTAATCTCGCGATAAAAAAAGTATAGTTTAAACAGTGTTGTAGAAATAAGATTCACTGATTTAACGATAACGGCGTTCCGTGGTACGGTATGTTCCTTACATGGTATAAAAGGCCGGGGCTATTCCGACTCCGACGAATCCCACACCTTACGAATTTTCTTTTGAGTTTTGATCAAACGACCGACGACCAGTATGAAACACCGACCGTTATAGATTTTGGAGCCCAAGACATTCGCACATTCTTGACGAATCACATGACACCCTATTTGGTAAAATCGGTCCAAAAGTTCAGGTGTATTTTGATCACTTACTAGTCAAAACCACCAAAATATCTATACGCAAACCTTATTGTCAGTGGCATAGAGGTGTGCCATTTTTTTATCGTCTTGAGAACGTATATTTATTTTTATGACTTTGACACAACTATCTTTCGCCTGTCTACCATGTCAGGATTCAGTGTTTTTGTTTTTTTTGACAATTTTTTGTATGGTGTTCATTAAAGGGTAGTTGAACTCATCGCTTATTTAAGCCTTACGCGCTGTCGGGTAAAAAAAAGTGCTTACTCACGATCAGTTAGTAAGCAAGCAGTTGTATCACTTTACCTAATGTATATATTCAATGTCAAATCACGTGAATGTTATTAAGGTCATACATGTGGCTATTGTATTCACAACACATTCAAAATTTAAATATAAGGGGAAACAAAGGTCAGGTTCCAATAAACATTATTTACATGCTTAGCCATAAAAAATGTATATATTAATTATTATTATTATTAATCTGCTTATCGGTCAATAGTTTTATGATCTCACCTCCCAGAGCATATAAAGACAAATCCTTAGCGTTGTAGCTGTATGTCGTCCAGTAGGATTCTCGGTCACCGTCCATCTTGCTGCGATCCTCAAAGCCCTGAAGAAATAGGAATGATTTATGCAAACTGAGTAGCACACATTGTTATAAATATAAAAAAATCGATCAAGTGCAAATCGGACTCATACACAAAGGGTTCCATATCACCATATAATATTAAGATGCAGCAAAAATGTCTAACGTTGTTTGTATGTTTCCCCCCCTCTAACATTTTGTTTTATTTTATATTTATCATTTGTTGTCATATAGTTTAGCAGCAATTACAGCGGAAGCTTAGTAAAAGCGGCCTGTTGGCACCCTTGAGGTACGGAACCCAAAAGATTTTTTTACAGAATATTAAGAAATTACAAAGGTTGATAAACGCATTTACCGCCAATATTGCAAATAGTGGGTCAAAAAACATAATATTTATTGCAATTGCAGCTAAATACTGATAAAAAAGTGACATTACACTATACCTGTAGCTTATCAACCAAGTCCATGGTGACTTCAGCCATCTTATCAAAGCGCTTGGCATCCTTCATGTCCACGACCTGTTCCCAGCTCTGCTTTACTGACTCTATAGTCACAGGATCAGTTGGTTTCTTCCTAAAGAAATAAATAAGAATGTGTACTACTAAAAATGTAATGTATTTTCAGCTCCATTCTGCTCAAGCACTTAAAACTTTAAAGCTACATACTTATGTAGACCACAATTAAATAAAATAACAATAAGTTACGTACAGTACAAGTAAGTAAGTACAGGAAGTGTAAGTACTAAATCTAACTAATAATTTAAGTTTGTGCTTTATGAAGAACTTTGGGGAGGATGAGGTTAAAGCGTAAATTATTTTTTTGGTGACAGCAGAACACCTCGAAAGATTATGAAAAATTTTGGTGCCTACTGTTAGAGCAAAATATTTTCATAAACCAAATATACCAAAGAGTTACTAAAAGTACTATTTACGTCAGTTACATTTAGGTAGCGGTGGAAAATGCCTTTCTGATAAATGAAAATTTGGAAAGGATACATTCAAGAAATACCTATGTTGCCCAAAACTGCAGAGACTTTAAAAAAACACTAACCTAAGTGGAGCCCCTTGTGATCTGACCAAGTGAGTCTTAACACCAAATCCCAAAGTTGAGTCAATGACGAGACTTGTGTCTTCAAAAGACTCATGTGCCATGTAGGCCTGAAAAATTAACAACACAAATTAACATTTATTCATTTGTTGTAACTTATTTGGTACTCTCCGTAGTTACAAATACAAGATACTTACAACCACAGGAGCAATGAGTTCAGGTTTCATAGCCTCAAACATGCTCGGAGGGAGGATGTCCTGTGTAAGTCGCGACGCAGCAGTCGGTACGATTGTGTTCACTTTAATGTTATATTTCTCTCCTTCAATAGCCAAAGTATTAGCCAAACCCACTAACCCCAACTTGGCAGCACTAAAAAGAAAAATATTGTTAACAAACTGAAGTAGAAAAATAAAAAAGTTGTTGGAAAATTGTTATAAACAAATGGCTAATTGATTAAACATACTATACCAAAATGAAAAAAAAACCTTTACCTGTAATTAGCTTGGCCAAAGTTGCCAAAAAGCCCAGAATTGCTGGCGGTCATGATGATACGGCCGAACTTCTGCTTCTTGAACAGTTCCCATGCTGCTTGTGTGGTTTTGAAAGCACCTTTCATGTGAACTGCCTGCACTAGATCCCAATCCTAGAATACATATTATCTAATATATACAATTCTCGTGTCACAGTGTTTGTAACCAAACTCCTCCAAAACGGCTCGACCGATTCGTATGAAATTTTGTGTGTTAATTCAGTAGGTCTGGGAATAGATCGTTAACTATTTTTCATAAGGTTTGAATGAAAAAAAAAATTACACCCGGGCGACGCCGGGCGCGGACAGCTATTATATTATATAAATCAAACAAAACCATGAATAAATATTTATGAGACCATGAATATACAATGTGTTACAAAAATATCCAAAAAAATATTATAAAAATAAAGTTCATCCTAGTATGCTGTCATCTTAGTCATACAACATAGAAGTAGTATGACTGAGATGAGAGCTCACTAGGGTTGACATTATTTATATATATTTTTTTAGGTATTTTTGTTATATATATATGTATATAAATCAAATGAAAATAAAATCAGACCGTGACCTCTGTTAACTCACTCTCTCTCTCACTCTCTCTCTGTTGTGTGTGTTATCATATGTAATTTTAAGTTACATGTTTAGTTAAAACTTTTACCAAATTCACAGTTCATTCCAACTTCCAAGGGTCATACTTCAAGTTCTGAGCTGTTTACAATGGGTGTCCCTCAGAATCCCTAATAATGATTGTCCTAACGCGTCCGAATTATCATTTGTCCTAAATTGGTTTTCAGCTGAGCGAGACAACTTTTTAAGTTCTCCAAAATACCTCCGGTTAGGTTAGGTTAGGGTTGTATTATAAACAACACTAAAATGTTTTAAAATTCAGCCAGAAATGGCTTTAGGATAAATGAAAATTCGGACAAACAATGCATGAGGACAAATGACGATTAGGGATTCCATTGGGGAACCGTTTGGGCGTTTTCACTAAAAAGTGTACCCAATTAAGGATTGAGACAGACAAACATTGATGGCTGCAATGTATGGCTAAAGTTCCTTAATTTCAGTCCTTAATTCGGTACACTTTTTAGTGAAAACGCCTGTTTACAATGTTATGCAATAATAATATAATTTATATAACAATTATCATGCAAATTACCTGATCTGATATCTTGGCAAAACTCTTATCTCTGAGAATACCAGCGTTGTTGATAAGGATATCAACACGGCCAAAGTTATCAACAGCAGTTTTAATAATCTTTTCTCCCTCAACCACTGAATTGTAGTCAGCAACAGCAACACCACCTGAGTTAATAAATACTAGTATAATTATCCATTAAATATGGCAAATTAATCACTTCATACATTTAAATACACAATGTATTATATCCATTATATTGTTCAAAAGCGACCCACAATATTTTTAACAAGCCAACTTCAGTTGGCCTGACCTATTTCCTGCCATTTTGAAAGAAGTTATTTTTGCGATTTCAAGCTCGCCGCAAGCAACGCCGCGGGAACGTCATAGTCATATTTAAATGCTCAACTATCTTAATCGAGATATTTATTGCCACCCTTTGAAATAGGTACAGTTGAAGAGTTCCATTGGCCATCTGTGGTTTTGATGATCAGTTTACTTCACCAAATGTACACCAACATAATAAACCAAAATACTGTTCTGAAAACTACATCAAAATCGGTTCAGACAAACAAGAGATAAACAAACATACATACATACATACATACATACAAACATACGGGTACGGGTCAAACTGAGAACCTCTTTTTTTTTGTCGGATAAAGAACATAGAGAAAGACAAAGTAAACAAATCAGTTTTTGAACAGCTTATTTTACCTGGGCTTACTTACCAGGTTTTCAAGAACTTTATGTTGTTATAATACTTTTACACATTTAACTCTAGCAAAAACTAAAAGTATGCAATAACTTTGTCATAAAACCAGTCCCAGGCAGTTGTGACCCTGTTTCTGAGCAGGTTGACCCCACCACATAGAAAAGTGAGATTTTGTAATATGCAAAACATAGCAACATTTTATTACCATAAACTTTTATGGTTACTCTATACCTATACATTACACACTTCAAAACCTATAATAACTATGCTAAGGAGTATTACAATAAAAATATCTTATGGTTTCCAAAATCTACAAATGCAGAAGTTTTTGATAGGTTAATATTTTTATAGAATTTGTTGGGTATAATTTGATAAGTTTTATTGTAGCTAAAAGCCTCATAAACATGTTAGTTATAAGTCCATGCACATATCTGATATGAATATCTGAGTAATCTTAAGAGGTGAAAAAATGTTTACCACACATAGGAATTTAACATGTCTTTCCTCCTCTGGTTCAGTTACTAAACTTATAAAGCGACCAGTATTGTATTTATGCAAAAAATTATCTGTAAAGACCAATTACAGAGAGAAACATTCACAGTTAGATAAATAATTAAAGATCAGATAATCAGGTTTGAACTTGAAGCTAAAACTTAATGCCATCAATTTTGTTTACATGTTTAGTATTACTAAGCAATGAGCAAGAAAAACGAATAAAAACTACAAACAAACATGTCTTTGTAGGTAGGTACTAAGAAAGAACAATAGTAACCTTTGTCCTTGATCTGCTTGACGACTTCGTCGGCGAAGTTAGCTGACTTGCCGGCGCCGTCGCGGGCGCCCCCCAGGTCGTTGACCACCACCTTGGCTCCTCGGGAGCCCAGCAGGAGCGCATACTCTTTCCCGAGGCCGTTACCGGCACCCGTCACCACCGCAACGCGACCATCAAAACGTAGCTGCTCCATACTCCACGAGATACGAACGCGAAATAAAACAAAAGTTACGCCTCTGTACTACGCACGCAACGCACAGTGCCTTATCGTTCGCTCAATAAATATTATCTAGAGCCAAAGTCCAATGTGAAACTTGTTTTTTTCACCCTGTGCCTATGATTAGGTACTTCTTTTGACTTGACATGGACAACAAAGACTACTATTGTACACTGGACAAGACAACTCGACCCACCCGCAGTCAACATTCACTCAACTCACTGACATTAATTAAATCTTTAGACATATCATATCCTATAATAATTATGTGAATTAAATTAACCAAAGTTCACCGTTCAATTTTCGTTCTGGCAAAACTATAAAATAAACGTCAAAAGTGTCAAAACTTTTGTTCGTAATATTATTGCTATTGGTCATAGACGGAGTATAAAACGGTTCATATCTAGAACCACACTCTTCGCACCTGTTACAAATGCTCTTCGTTAAAAAGAGACGTCTATAAATGACAGCTTTTTAAAGTCTACCGTTTTTAAGGTTTGTAGAGATTATCACACACACTTATTTTTTTTTAAAGTGTGCGTATATTTGCAGCCAGTGATGTGCGATTTATCGATAAATTAGATTAACTTATTGAGAGGCATATTATAGTATTTTTAACCAACGATGGGACGCCCCGTTATTCAAATTAACGTTACACGGTTGCGTAAATATTCGAAATATGAAGTCCTGGGACCCAATTCTCGTGACTTCGAGATGATTTTTCATGCGAGATATGTCGAAAAAATGTATGCAGTTGACAGATGATCTCGCATGAAAAATCATCTCGAAGTCACGAGAATTGGGTCCCTGGGGCGGGACTTCGAGAATTCACTATATAACACTGCGACTACCCTTATTATCATGACTGCAACACTATAATTTTAGGTTTTTGTCTCTATTGCCAATTATGAGGTGAAAGGGTAATATCATATGGTTACGGTGATACAGTTTTGAATTTGGTATATTTATAGATACCTTTGTGATTGATTATCTACCATTGATTATGTACCTTATGCCGGTTAGTAGGCTTTAGGAGATTAACTTTTTCGTCGTATAAATAAAATACAGACAGTATTTATTTAATAATAAAACGTGTCTCTTGTCTCTTAGTTTTTCGTGTATTGACGCAACCATGCAACATCAATTTGAAAAACGGGGCGCGCCATCGTTTGTTGACAATATTATATGTCTTATAATAAGTTAGAGTCTGTCTAATGAATGATGAACCGGGCTTTTATTTGACTGGCAGGTCTGGCAACACTATTAAAATGACGTTTTGACATTGACAAACAAGTCGTTGTTGGTTCGAGTCTGTCAAATTAAAGTTTTCTTCTCGAAATTTACGGACTAAACATGCGTAAAACTATCAAAAGTGGTGTGCGACAGATCCTTTGTACCATTATAAACAAATGTAAAGAAAAACAAGAGAAGAGGGAAGCATTGTTGAAACAAAAAATGGAGTGTTTACATACGGTGACCGAATTCATAGGTTATAACAAGGTTAGTATGGCATGTTAATTTTGATACTTATTATTTCTATATCTTCAATCCAAAGTTTCATAGAATATATACCTTTTCAGTTCTACCTATCTTTTGAAAATGGTATTTCTTTTCCATTAAGAAATTAAACGATGTATTCTTTTCAGATAAGCTGGACGTGGATGGTGAAAACAAACGGTTTTGAAAAATCTTCAGCAGTTGAAAGAGTTGGAGCAAAACGATTTACTATGCCAGAGTCAAACGAAGTATTTAGAAGAATTATCATCAATGACCGGTAAATACTAAGATTAATTAAATCATTGTCTTTCCCTATACATAGGTGTATTGTCTGTACCTATACCATGTTGAATCTCTTAACAATCGCAATTTTATTAAATTAATTAAATAGACAGATGATTAATATAACTGACACTCATACCTAGTTTCAGTAAAACACTAAGGAGGTGTTTATATACATTTAGTTAAAAGATATCATAAACATATTAATATGTACCTACGTACACTTCATGAGCTCTTGGAAAAGATGTTCGGGTTATACCTGTCTTCCTTGTTCTTAAACCGTTGCGATTTGAACCTCACCGATGCAATTTGATTTCACCTAAACCCAAATGTTCTTAGAGCTGTCGGACTGTAGAATGGGGCTGTACTGCGTGTCACAATATATTTGTAAATGGTGTTCTGTTTAATTCATTCCTTCTTTCTTCTTACAGATATCAGTGTTTCCACATTGAAGAGAATGAAGTTGTGTCTTCAGTACTCCAGGAAAGAAGCGAACTCACAAGGCCACAGTATCCAATTTAGATAGTATTGACATCCATGTCATCGGAAATAAAGTGAACGAATTTTATATTGTAAAGACGCAAGTGCCTATTAGCAGAGTTGAGAGAAAGCATCGGTTTTACCCTAATAATAAATAAAATATTTTTACTTAATAACTTGTTATTGGTGATTTTATTTACTAAAAGAGCTCACAAATGAGAAAGCATGCTGATGCAATCATTATTATGATGGTCTGCATTTTTTTTCATAGATAGTTTCAAAGCATCAAATACTTCGTGATACCCAAAGTTGCTAAATTGTTCGGTACACGTTTGGCGACTTTGGGTGTCACTATCTATTTATTTAATGCTGACTATACGGGTCAATCAACTTTTCTATGTAGTTCGGTTCGTTCTTTGTTTCCTGGGTCACTAATTAAAACTATGAATTCAAAGGTTATAAGTCCACTACCATTCTTTTATGGCTTTTCTCCTGAGTGTGATAGAAGTATACATTATAACATTTTTTCTAAGAAACTATCACTGTTGTCTCCTGGCTTACGGGACACTAACAACAACAAAAAAGTTGATCCACCCATACGTATTAAATAGTAAGACTCTCGGGCTTCTACTAATAAACTGTACTTAAATATGATACTGTGTGTGGTCTTAATATGGATAAACGGACACTTGAGTGCGGTATTAGTAGACTTGAGTACCTATAGTTTATTAATACGGGCCTTAGTATTGTAAAAAAGTACATGTTTCCTCTTCCTTTGTGCCCACCAAAATAAACAAAATAAGAAAAGTATCAAAATCGTTTATTCCTACATTGATCGGTAATACCATATGAAGATTTTTTGAATTTGCCGCTTTTTCTCAGGTTCATCTTTCATTAGACAGACTCTAACCTAATTTATCAATAAACCTGAGGCTCTACTTTGAAATCCGTAATTCGAACTTCGTCTATTGATATCCCTTTTGCTCTCGAAGCGTCACTAATTCACAAGAAAGTAACGGGGCGATCCGAAGTTCGAATTACTGATTTCAAAGTAGAGCCCCTGCACTGGCTGCTAACTGACGCACACTAATGAAGAGTGACACACTCTACAAACCTAAAATAAAAAATGGTACACTTTTGAAAGCGATCATATCTCTTTTTAACGAAGGGCATTTGTAATAGGTACGAGTTTTTATACTATGTCTACGTTATTATAGGTCTATGGTTGTAACAGTCAAGGGGGCTACTCACACACCTGAAACTGGGACAATCTCCTTATTTTATTAATTTGCGATTCTTGAATTTAGGGTAAAAATTGCCCCTGCGGCCGATGTGTAAGCAGCCCGCTTTACTCCCACAGATAAGGGTCATTGGTCACTGATACCAAATTACCAACATAACAAAGTTAATCAAACCGTCACGTCATTTTAAAGTAGAATGCCTGTGGGTTATCGTTTTGTGGTTTTTATGTAAATAAATTACTAAGTCAAAGCGGTGGCCCACTAACCATATACTATTTTATATAGTGCTTATCAATGTCTATGTTGCATTCAAATGTGGAGCCCTCGTGGCAGTGGGAAGCCAATGCAGATCACATCAATGACCCTCTAGCTGGTAACTGAAATCAAACACTTATGATTAATTTCACGTTTTTGTAGTCTTAGGATAGAGATTAACCTTTTTTTGTCTTACAGTTATATATCACGAGGGACAGTGGTCTTTAAATAAAGTTTCACCACTTAACAACTTGCAGTACGACAGGGTAAAATTGAAGCAATACGCATCCAAAATAAGACAAGCACTGGTCAGTAGTGTATCTGCGAAATCCTCTCTCAAATACGCTGTGCAGTTTGACCACCAACCGCTGCTAAAGTACTGTGAAGAAGATGCGGATTCATTGAAGGTGAGTTCTTTGTAAGATTGCTTAGGGATGTAGATGCACCTGCATAGGATAGCACGACACAATTAATATCGCGCGCGTCAAAGCGCTTACGCGGACTCTATTTTTGCTTAATCCGCGCACCATATTAATTGTGTCCTGCTGTAATTCATGTAGTAATGGTAAGTGAAGTTCAATACTGATGTGTAAATGTATTGTTTTGTTTTTTATTAGATTTATGTGTTTTAGATATGTGTTGCTACAACTACAAGTAGCAATAAGACTAAAGTGGCATACACAGGCATCTTGCTGTCCTGGGGACTAAGTAGCAGCCTGGATGACGCAATCCATCTCCCATACCTGCTAGAAAGAGGAGAGCGGAAGCTAGCAGAAGCTGTTAAAACTTGCCTGCAAAAAATCTTTGATTGTAATATCAGACCATTCAGTTTTACACAGGTAAACTAACTTTACTACTGATCTGAAGTCCTACTACTCTGTCACAGTATTTTAGGTAGAATTCTAAATAAATCTAGCTCCTGTTATGGTCCTTGCTGAGTTCCAATTAAGTGGTCTCTTATCTATAGTAACATTATAAAGAATGTGAATTTTATCTATCTCCAGTAATATCCAGAAATGCAGAACCAATTTCTTTTAGTGTTCAGGATGGACTTAGGCTATATTTTATCTGTTTAAACTCGAGAAAAGATAGTGGGATGCTAGTGAGTGTATAAATGAATAAATCCTGTTCAAATGCTGTCAATATTCTTTTTCAGTATCAACTGCTGATGTTTGGGTTCAATTTTGTGGAGAGTGCGACCTCTCGCAGCACTGACCCATTTGTGCTGTCTTACACTACACCTCAGGCAGATGTTAAGGATAAACTAGACTTTAAGTTTGAAGTCGGAGATGTACACATTATGTGGAATGGGTGTGTTTTTAAGTCTACCTAATAAATTAACCTCTTATATGACATTTTATTTAAGTACAGTTTTGTGTGTAGAATCACTATCTAGAGACTAGTTTTTTATCTGGCATTTTTGGGTTGATAACTTAATAGTTACTATACTACTGTGAACTTGCAAAATATTTACAAATAATGCAAATAATTTTTCACTTACCAATTTTCAATTCTTATATTTCTTAACATTTTTAATGCCTCAATCAATTACGAATGTGTCACTCACACCAAGCAGGTTTAAAAAGCTATGGATGGCAGTCTATACCTGGGCTTTTTGTGGACCTTTTTGTCACGCATGACTTCTGTAGAATCAGTTTATTGCAGCAGAATTTCGGGACCGCTACTACCTACCTAAGGACTTTCAAGAAAAGAGTCTACTCTTTACTCATACATATTCCATTGCATTTTCCATTTCTTTCCCAGGTAGCAGTGATTTTATTCCATAAAGTGATCTGCTGGCTCATTAGCAAAAAAGACCTTGTAATAAATTACTGTATAATCAACATGTATAATAAATAGTAGGAATATTGTCAATAAAAATCATGCAATTTTTCCCTTTTTTCAGATTAAAAGATGAAGTGAATAATATGTCAGAGCTTATAAGCCTGGTGTATCAGACTCTCCAGAGCCAAATCGTACATACAATCAAGTTTGACGTATCTGTGTTGGATATCTATAAAATAACATTGCCTAAGGGAGAAGTCAAAAGCAATGGCATTGTCAAAATGAAATCACCTGAAGTGGTGAACTCCGTTTTCAAAGTGCTGAATGAAATCATTTGTAATGAGTCTCCAATTGAAAGTTGACCTACAATGTTTGAGTATTGTTAATTTACAAGCTAAATTGTTGTGTTTAGTTGGGCTATATTGAAGGACTGGGTTTTGATAATTATTAAGTTTTATTACCATATTCTTACAATTCACTTAAACATGTTTACCATATGCCTATTGTTGTCCGCAACTTGTAGATGATCACCGTAGATGTACCTTTGTTTACAATAAAAATTAAACCAATCACTTGTTTTTTAACATTTACTCTCATGAATTACACCTTACAAATGTGTTTCGCATATTGTAACCTTACAAAATATTACATAATTACAATGTGCTAAACTTAAAATAACCTATTATGTAATCATGTCTTTCTTACCTTGCAAGCAGTCCTTTTCATTGATTACATTTAACACTCCAATGATTCTACATGATGCCATTAAAATTTTAATATCTTATTTTTATATTAACCATCCTGTCTAAAAATTGTAGTCAATATTTTTTTATATTTAATTTATCAATAATTCAAAGCAACGCGTTTTAATACGAAGTTTATGAAAATTTAGTGACATCAGATGATAAAATAATACACACATAGCTAACACAATGATATTATTCCTTTACTATTGTACAAAAATGCTTACCTAAAATTCGAAAAACAAAAATAATTCATTCATTTCACTCAATAAATATTTAGAACAGTCCAAAATGTATTTTTTTGAACTGTGCATAATTAACTATGACATATATATATAAATAACAAATTCAGTTTTGAAACAAAATACTTGGGTTTTATTATATCACAATAAACGAGATGATATCCAAACCAAAACCACAACATTAAATTGAGGAAAGTGCTAGTTGTGTTGGATAGGTTTTTGGTAAATAAATGCGGTGTATCGTGAGACTTGCGAATATAAAATAAACAATTTATATAAGATAAAAATATATAAAAGCTTCATTCTATCATGAAGGATCTAACATTGCACTTAAATGTGGTCTCAATGTGTAACATTTATAAACATGTGTCCCGTCATTACTGAATTCGATTGCTGCTATGCTATGAAGATGAAGTGTGAAGGGGTATGCAATACCGGCAAATGTAAAAAGGCTACAAACAAATGAATAAGTTTTTTATAGTCAATAAGCATTAATATTACTCAAATAGTGCGGTAAGCACAACAGATATTCCTCGTTTGTTCAGTGACTATTTGACCTAGACTAGCTGGAACGAAAGAGATACACTGAGCGGTAGAGGAACAAGACATGCTACCCACGAGTATACTCTATTACGACCAAGTTTACCGACCAGCCGCAATCTCGTTCGTCTGGTGCCGACATGATTGATTCACTTACAGTAAAAAACATTATTAGAGTTTGAGACTTTAATTACAGTACTAGATTACTTTACTTCTAAATCGAGTCAACCTTTTGTATCGCCAAGTAGTAACTTTACGAAACCGTAACGCTAGAAAAGTGGTATTTACTGCCGCACTCAGAGACGTCAATTTAATTTAATGCTTGATTAAAGTTGCTGCTGTAACTTTCATCGCTACAGCTTTAGAATAAGACAACACGTCACTAAACAAGCATTAAATTTAATTGACGTCTCTGAGTGCGGCAGTTAGTCTTGCAAATTTACAAAGACATATCATTTGATTTATCATTTGTTATATTTAGTTAATGTTAGCACCCCCGAAAATTACAACTGAATCATATATTTTTTGTCAAGTATTATTTAAATTTTACCCATTACTGTTCATTGTTTATTTATTATTTATTAAGTATAAGTGCCAGAGAGGCATACTACCGTATTGAAACGAGTTTAAGTGTCCAGACGCAAGCAATTTTGCAGCATTCAAATAAATCTAATACATAAACCGTCTTGCAGTAAGTTTCGTACCATTGTTCGTTGCACACAGCTGCGCCTTTCCTGGGGACAAGGGGATTCAAAGTTAATCCAATATTCTTTTCCTCACGCCATATGAACATTGATTTTGTTCGTCATCGTTGCATTTATTTACGCTGCTAAACCGAAATTCTTAATATTACGTCCATCTGTATAGGTAGTTTCATAAGAGCTGTCACTTATGTATTGAGATGGGGCCCTAACAATTTGAAGTTACACGGACGGAAAAGGACATATTGCGTTTGATGTGTTGTGGCAGTTTTTATCTCGGCTGCCATTACTGTCAAGTAAATAAGAGTTATCAAAACGTTGACAATACGATAACAAGTCAAAATAAATATTTTTTACCGTCGTAAAATAGAAGCCCAGCTTAGGGCCTCTGTATTTGGCGGTAAAAACCATTTCGCATTTCGACCTGTTATTTTATTTTTTAACTCGGCCTCCATTACTGTGAAAGTGTCATGTAAATAAGAGCTATCAAAATGTTGACAATACGACAACAGGTCAAAGACGATATAATATAGTTTTTACTGCCTGGAATCGGGTCACCTGTTACTACCAATTTGTTACCAGTGGTAACAGCTGGGATTTTTTTCCCATCTTTACCAGTGGTAACTAATGGGAATTTTTATTCTCAACAGTTACCACTAAACTAATTGGTGGCAACTACTGGTTTTTTTTTCCAGTACTTATCACCAAATATTTTAATGGTAACAAACGGGAAAAATATTCCCAGTTGTTACCACCGAGTACTTTAGTGGTAAGAGATGAGAATAAAAATCCCAGCTGTTACGACTGGTAACAAATTGGTGGGAATAACTCCTAGAACAAGAAGTGTCACCTCGTCCCCGGGCGTGTTGGTCACGTGATCAGTGTGTGCAGGCCAGCACCTAACAGCAGCCGCCGCCCGCCGCGCCGCCCGCGCCCGCGCCGCCCGCGCCGCTCGCGCCGCCCGCCGTCGAGTGCTGCGGCCCGATCTTGATGCCGTTCGCCTGGAACACACACATGTCACATGTACTTCTAGTACCACCTGTGGCCCTTTTCATGAAGCTCCAAGTTACAAATTACAAGCGGAGCTCTCTTTGTAGCAAAAGGAGTCTCAGAAAGAGACTTCCGCTTGTAATTTGAAACTTGTAGCTTTGTGAAGCGGGCCTCTGGAGCTTGTTTTATAAAGCTACAAATTACAATTTACAGGTTACATGTTTTTGACAACCAGCCATTTGAGCAATGTTGCCTGTTTAGACCTGTAAAATTGTTACTTGTAACCTTATTAAACGTGCCCCTGTTATAATATAATGTGACACGCAAAAATAATGTATATTGTGGGTTATCTGGTGCCGAGCTGATGTTTACCTCCAGTTCGAAGTGATATACTTAAATAGAACTGGTACACTTTAGACTTGAGGGATAAATTTGAAAACAGAGACATGACTCACCTTATTTTAAAATAATAAGGTGCATAATCGTAAACATGTTTTTGTACTCTACTACGCGCTGAATGATTGATATTTATGTTACAGTGAGATGTAAGCACTAAAAACTCCATTGTCAATCGTCCACTACGTGAATGTTGTTAAAAAAAAGTTTATCGCGCATAAGTAAACCTCATGGTTTAGTGTATTTGTTCTGTAGAACATTTTAAGCATGGACTTTCAAGTAGAGTTTAAACGTTCAGTCGGACAATAGGTACTAAAGTAAAGCTACATGCAAGCTCCTATTGAACAGCAGTCTGACATATATTGCAGAAGTGTTCTTGTATGCGGAAACACGTCCTCAAACAAATAAACACTTAATCGCATAACGTTAATCTGCAATACAGCGTTTTCGAAGTAGAAGTTCACCTCATTGTTGATGTCAAAGACTCCCTCTTGTATTTTCTCGTAGATCTCCTTGGCTGTGTTGATGAAGGCCTCCTCGACGTTGGCGGCGGTCTTGGCCGACGTCTCCATGAACACCAGCCCGTGCTCGCGCGCGAACGCCTCGCCTTCCTCCTTCTTCACCTCGCGCCTTGACTCCAGGTCGCTGGAGACAATCATCAATTATACTAAAGAGCATTAGCATAAGTGGAAAAATAGCTCGTCTGAAACTATAGCTTGGCATTTGTTTTTGAAAAAAGGGGCTGTTAGGAATGGAATTGGCAATATGATCCAATTTTTACCTAAAAACTGCTACTGCCAAAACACTAACATTTTTTGCTATGCTGTAAAAATGTTTTCTATTGAGTTGTTTAAATGAAATATTTAACTAAATACAATTAATAAATTAGCAACAATGGCATCTTTTTAATAAAATTTTCACATCCCATAAAGTAATGTCACAGACTGTACCTATTGTAATGAATACTAGATCAATGATGATAATACGTCATAAAGTACAACGGAAATTGTGGAACTTGTGAGGAAATAGATGACTCATTACCAGACACCAGATTCTTTATAAATGAGACTTATTCTATTCATTGTTCATTGATGACTGGTCTAGACCACATATCTTGGTACAGTCACCGGCAATAATATGTTATCCAACATTGAGCTCAATAATTTCTGACACGTCTCTATTACTAGAAGCATAAGAGTGTGTCAGATATTTTTGAGCGCAATGTTGAATAATATATTATAGCTGGTGACTGTACAAGTAAAACCAGCGTATTAATAGTAACCAGGAATAACTATATTTGAAACTTCGGGTGCCGAATCCCTTTCACTAGTCATTCGAGACTAAATTGAGAGAAACGGATAGAGCTAACGTAACTTTGAACTTCGATTTTCAAAGTAGGACCACAGGGCGCTTATTTTGATATGTTTGTATGAGCGATTCAACGACACAACCATGATTGCTTGCTAATAAGCAAGCAATCAGCTGTTTATCGTTTTCTTTCACAACACAACAGATTTTTTTAGTCAAACAAAAAATAAACAATTATGATTTTCTAGTCGGTATCCCAAAACTAAATTTGTGTTTTGAGTATGTATGACGTCCAGAAAGGAAGGTTTTAATAAAAGAAAACTAAGTAAAAAATTTAAATCCAAAATCTATGTAAATGTGTGATAAATTCACGATCATATTAATCAACTACTTAACCTAAACATCTTATCTGTCAATCTCACCTCTTGTTCCCAATCAGCATAATGACCATGTTGGAGTTGGAGTGTTGGCGCGCGTCCTCGAGCCACGTGGTGAGGTGGTTGAAGGTCTCGCGCCGGGTGATGTCGTACACCAGCAGGGCCCCCGCGGCGCCCCGGTAGTACGAGCGGGTTATTGACCTGGAATAATAATGAGCCTAATATAATTGAGCCAATAAACGCTACAAAATAGTAATGGAACCTTTTGTCATCTTTATCTCTTTGTATCACCAAAAATCACCATGAATATTGATTTAAAAATGTCTATGCTAATATACTGTAACTTGGGATAGAAAAGCACAATCACAATGATATTAAAAGAAAAACAAAAAATACTATCAAACTTAATAGTCAGTCCTAAAAGTTACAAGCAGTCCTTGAGTGCAGTTATTTCAATAAATGCAGTATTATTTCCTAAGCCAGTAAACTAGTTGATGAATGATGATATTATCAATGTTCTTTGTACTTCATCTTCAAGGTCACATTAAATGTGACTTTGAAGTTGAAGTACAACTAACATATAAGAAAAATGCTGCACCTACAAAATGTAAGTGATTCATAAAGCTAACCTTAAGCTACTAATGTATGAAGTTAATATCTTTATCACAAAGAAGGTCACTTCTTAATTGAAGGAACTGATTCTTTGTTGGTAAATAACACAGAATCTTTTATAAACAATATTCGAAGATTTAAAACAAAAGATAATATTGTGGAATGTCAATAAACTATCTGTGCTTAAGTTCAATAATATAGCCTATAATACACCTATGTATCTTCAGTAAACTTCCTAATCTAATACATTGCTCTGTTTGTTATCATTATCATACAACAAAAGAATGCCACTAATGGCACTAATGAACTCTTTTATCTCTTCAAAGAAAAAAAATAGGTAGGCATAAGAAAGAACATAAATATGGTCTGAAAAATTTAGTTCTGTTTGCATCCTATAATTAGCAAAAAAGCTATTTGGTGACCTTACCTCTGTGCAATATCTACATGTTGCCACATTTGAAAGAATAACAAATGTATTTTTGAATGAATACAAGTACAAAACCTATATTCCAGGCAAGGGGTCCTGTGGTAATTAATGATATTAGGATAACAATGTCCCTTTCTGTAGTTTGCTGAAAACAATGACCCCCAACTTCAAATCTACATAACTAAACATTCAGGTAATGTTTTTTTGTCTGAGTCAGAAAGTCATTCAATTGTCAGCCAGATCAATGATTATGGTTAAACAATTCCCTAAAAAAAATACTGATTAAGAGGAGTTGCTCTACCTGAAGGCTTCCTGTCCAGCAGTGTCCCAGATCTGCAGTTTAATCTGCTTGCCATCAATAGTGATCATGCGGGCCCCAAACTCCACGCCAATGGTCAGATCATGCACGGGCTGGAACCTCTTATCGGTGAACTGGAGCAGCAGGCAGGACTTGCCGACACCTGATCAAATTATACATAATTATATAAGCAACCATGTTGCATTGTGTCTAAGTGTTGGAGGTAAGGCAGCAGGATAAATGACTAGCATAGAAGCATTCTATCAAAGTCTGTTTGGGTTGGGAACACATTTGCAATCTTATTCTAAATGTTTATAAAAGCCCACCTTTACCTTAGGTTGCCTGTGGGCTTGTTTGTTCCATGCCATTTGAGAGAGTAATGAGGATATACCTATATTATTAATTTAGGTTAAGTTCAACATATTAAACATTTGGACTGCAGGGTGCTTTGGTCCACATTATTTTATGTAAATAAGTAGGTACATTTTATCAAATGCCATTTCAACAATGAACATAATCCGCTGGTAGCCTAGTTTTGGGGAAATACTCTTATCATGTTTTAATGTATAATTAAAATTCTATAAATGATAAAATATTGGAGAAATCAGTTAATGTTACGAATTAAACAAATGCATGGGTACTTCCTTTTTTATCATCATAGGGACAATAAACGTGTTCCTTTTTTAAACTTTGTGTACAGTCAACAGCATAAATAAGTGATCATTTATGTACGTTGTCACTTTAACGTCGTGTTTGAAATGTTATACAAAATTGTGAAACGATTGAAAGCGACAAGGTAGATAAATGATCACTTATTTATGCTGTTGACTATACATGTATGGCAAATCATCACTTAGGTACGACTTGATCATCTTAACTGACTCTGAGAGCAGCTATTTGATATTAACCATTTTCAAAATACTATACGTATGTACGTACGTAATACACCCCTAGTAGTTTATTTACATAACATAATTCAAAGTGACAATTCTAAGACAAAGCAAGTGTAAGGATAATAAACAAAGCAAGTCCTTGAGACTTTACCATTTTGCTGTCTCCACTAATAACATGTTTTCCCCTTGATAATCACCAACCGCGTATTCAAGATATGCGCCTGAATATTAAACGCTCTGAAACGAGCGTGGGCGGAATACAACAAGAGGTAATATAGATAGATAACACTGATCCAAGCACCCCACTTACCGAAAACAATACACTCATCTAGTTATATGAGCTCTTGGGATTAAACGAGTCGTACTTCGCAACACTGACAACATAATTTACATATATAATACTGCGACACAAAAAAATAGACAAGTTAAAACATCAGGAAATAAAATCAATACCTGTGTCGCCAATGATGATGTATTTGAACAAGTAGGCGTAAGCCATTTTTAGCTTTTGTTCTTTAGATCTAAATGGATTACAATCAAGAACAAAGTTAGACCGTGGTTAACAGCACAATTGTTATTTATTAAGACGTAGTTTTGAGAATTTCACAGCTGGTCAAAGTAAATTGTCATTGTGGAAAAACTGAAAACTGACTGAACGAACGAACGATGTCAACGATGAACGAAATGAGTGAATAACACTAAAGGCGTTTTTCCGATTACAACCTTAATCTCACAATCATCGAATGAAACAGAATCACATTGAGGCTGAGCCAATGAATGAATGTGCATGAACCATTCATTTCGCTGCACCACTATTTTGATTTTGAAGGCGAGTCTGTTGAATTAAATGTCAATTTGGTTTCTTGTTGTTATTCATCAGAAAAAATATTACTCCTCAAGCTTTCGTAATGTTATTTAGACTATTTATCGCCAGTAAATAATTGTTATGTTTCGTTTACAAATAATACATATGTGTAATTAGGTCCGGAGACAGCACTCATTGGTAACCTTAAAGTTAATTAATGTTTACAATGCCGACGAATTTCGTGATATCGTAGACATGGATTCCCTCGGGGACGGGGCATGTATGAGAAACCCTTTAAAATTGAATTGTGATGGTGATAAGAGTAAAAATTGCAAAGGAGTGCCAAGACAACGGAGTTTGAATGAGAATGCTGAAAATGTGTTTAATACGTCGGAATCTGGCGACACAAATTGCGTTTCGGATGAGGCGCAGGCGAGGTATCTGAACTGTTCAGCCGGCAGCGAGCCTGGGCCGTCGAGCAGGCTCGCTGGCGGTGGCGAGGTGGGTGGCAACAAAGACCTTAATAATGCAATCCCGCCTTCTAATGCCAGAATGAACAACAGTCACCTTGAGGCAGCGAGTAGCAGCAAGGTCGACGGTAGCTCGCGCGATAACGGCGTCGTGGGCCCGGAGCTGCAGCCCTGCCAGAGGCACAAGGTATGTCTGGAGAAAGCAGGCAGCAGTTACAACCCAACCCTTCCCTCTACAAGCACAAACAGGCCTTGTGATAACCCTTTTGACAATGCTGTAATAAGAGAAAACCGAAAAAGACCTTCTAGCTTGAAGTTGAACAGGCCAAATTTAGATGCAGATGATAGTTCAAGTGACACTGGAAATGATGACTATTCTTTAGGTTCTGAGGATGGTTGTATTTACACTTACAGAGGTGGGGAACATTTGGCTGATTTGCCTAGTTCATTCTTCAGTCTTGATATGGGTCTGCCACTGGATAAGCATCTGCCGATACTTCCGATGTACCAGCAGCAGGCAGGTGGTAATGCTAGAGAACAAGGATCAAGAGCTTCAAGCCCTGATATGGACTTTTTGGAAATGGACTTTGACCCAGGACCCTCCTGTGAGGTGGACACTGGTGATGAATCAACTCCAGATGCTGATTTGGAAATGGCGGTTAATATGCCTGAAGAGATTGAACCAGTTGTCAGGGAGCCTACTCCTGAAGTTGTTCCTCCACATAATCCAGAGCCCATTAGGCCAGTTAGTTCAACATCCCACTGCCCTGAGCCAACAATTCACAGCTTGAATATGCCTTCCACAAGCCAAGGCGTAGCCAGCTCAGCTAAAAGTATTGTAAAAGAAGACCCTGGAAACAACTATACATTCGGGCCATACATAACACATGTGAATGTAAAGGGTGAGCAACTCAGAGTACGCAGGACAATGGCTCGCGGGCCATGCATACTGCCGGTCAGTCTGCATCTTTCCAACGGGGACTTAGTAACACCTCGAGAAATGTTACCTTGTAAGTATTCCCTTGATATTCATGCCAAGTGAGTCATGTTAGGAATTTAATTTAATTTGAAGCTAAGGTGTGTGTTGGGTGTGTATAGTATGTTGTACAATACAGAATGTTTTTTTTTGTTAGTTCTATGTGTTTAGTTTTTGATAATATATCTTATGCTGGATGTTCTAGGTGTTAAATCTTTTTGGTTTGTGTTTTTAATTAGAAACACTGACATGAATGTAAATTTGTTCTATCTGCTTATAAGCTTTCAAAAATGGATTTCTTAACATTGCAAAGCTTTGTGCTTGAGAATATATTGTTTTTAAAGTTATATAAAATATATAGAGTTTATGTTGTGCAAAAGGTTTAAAAAAATTGTTTGCCTGCAGGTAAAGTTGGTTAGACTATGGTTTGAGCATATGAAAAAAGAGATAAAGAAATACAAACCTAATGGTTGTTTTATGCATTATTATTATTGCACTGTATGCCATTAAATGAATCAAATAAAATAAAGTTATGTGAGTTTTAATAGACATGGTCTTTGGGTATGAACTAATTTCTAACTTTACAGATCATGAGGAGAATGAGGAAAACGAGGCTGGTCCCTTAGCACATAAAATCAATCAGGGTGAAGGTGCTGCTCAGGTCTCTGCTGCACTTTTCCACATGACCATGGCTAAGAAGCTGATGATAGAGAAGAATAGGTCTGATGTCGAAGAGAGCGAAGCAACCATAGTGGTATGTAATTAATTTCATCTTTGTTAACCCTTAGCTGATATCATAAAAAAATATTATAAATATAATAATGCAGCTTTGGATAAAGCTGATCCCATAATTGACTGGTAGTTATTATCATCACAGACCTTTTCAGTTAATTCAGACTTGCTGACCACCGAAATTATATCATACATCATTGTCATTTCCGCCCATTTAAATAGTAGGTACTAGCTTCCTGCCACACACGTTTTTCCCTGGGTAAAATGAACACAATAAATATTCAATGGACCTGGTGAAAATTAAAATGTTAATTTAATCCTTTATGTGCAGAGAGACTAACACAAAACTGGCTCTTGAACACTGGCTCAACAAAACATATTCTTTCACATTATACTGCAGGACAATTAATACTTCCCTTAAATGTTTTATTAGGTTTGGTGGGAGAGATACATTCTAATAAATAAAAAAAACAGCTTATAGCTATATTTTTTTTGATCATTGTGTAAATTCAATAATTTTGGTTCTTGTATTGTATACATATTCTTTCTTACAAATCATTCCCCTGAATCTGCTCAGCCAACCTCAATTTTTAACCATACCTTATGTGTCATAATTATATTTCCGCATTTATTGACTCATCAATTGATAGTAAAAAAATTATTAATAACAATAGTTATGACTATGACAAAGCGCGCGGAACAAAATGTTCGTTTTTATTCTGCTTAATTTTAGCTTTTTATTACTGAACCGTATTAAATGACATTAAATTCAGGTGTAGAAATAGGTTACTATGTTAATGTTGTCTCATCCTCCAGTCGAGCGAAGGAGGGCCGGGCGCGGGCTCGGCGGCCGGCGTGGCGGAGCCCCCGTGCTGCATGGTGTGGTCGGAGCGCGAGGCCTGCGAGCGGCAGGTCACGCAGATCGGGGTCTCGGCCTGCGGGGCCACCGCCGTCGTCAATGTCTTTGTGAGTAGCTACTGGTCATAGTAATTATATGGCGCCAATTTTGACGGCCGTATTTTACGCACCGTTAAGCTCCGGTGTGGTCGCAGCCTTATAGGGGAGGTTTAGGCACTTGTCCCACCGCCGATGATGAGCGGGAAGCGAGGAGAGCCAGCGATCAACTATTAATTTACGTGTCTCTTTTATTGACACGGGATCTATATCTTATGTTTCGACAAACTAGTGGAGATAGTTTTCGCCGGCAATGTGAACAGTCAGCGATCAACTATTAATATGTGTCTCTTTTATTGACACAGGATCTATATCTTTTGTTGGTTACTTGAGCGCGAAAATAGACGATAGCTAATCGCTTCCTCGCCGGCAGTGGGACAAGTGCCTTATTTGGGTTTGAGAAATTTATTACTCACGAAGTTACAATCGTTCACTTACAATGAGCCTAAATTAAGAAGTGACTTTTAGTTTACTTTATCATAAAAAGTTTTAAATTTAGCTTCAAACATGGCTAAAGAATGGGACAGCTTCACTTCACTAGATGTGCTTCACTTCACTAGGTGTAGGTGCTCCCTCTAACATTATGCTTCTCTTCTCGTATCCAGTTCTTTGTTTAAATAACTTTATTTTGTTTGTGTTTCTTAAGTGATGTTTGAATGTACATTTTGTAAATGCAATGTTCGAGGTTGATTATTAAATTAAACTGGATGTTGGGTTCTAAATAGATTGATAACTATAGATATTAAAGTCGAAGTGTGTATCAGGGGATATCACACCAATTGACCTAAGTCCCAAACTAAGCTCTATGCTTGTACTATGGGTACCTACTAGACAACGATATAAAACATACACTTAAATACATAGAAAATATCCAAGACTCAGAAACGAACACTCATCATACAAATATTTGCCTATACCGGGATCGATTCGGGACCGCTCGCTTCGTAGGCAGGGTCACTTAACTAGGCCAACGAGGCGTCGTATGTAGTTATGTTCCCTATGGACGCTAAAACGGCTGGACCGAAATTGATAAAATTTTCGGGCAATCTCTAGATTATCCCAGTGGGTGATCCTGTGAAGTTTGGTAGTGCTCGCATTATTTTTGTGTTTTTTTATTGCTACCCGTGCGAAGCGATAATATCACGATACTTTTCACACTAAACCTTTCTTTTAGGCAAATAATAAAAGTTTTTTTTTTTCAGATTGCTTTGGGTGTTCCGGTGAACATAGAGAAAATCAATTCAGCCGTTGGTACAAGGCAAAGGGCAAACGACGCTCCAATACCCAGGTAACTGGATTGCAATTGATATTTTATCGTTTTGCTCGGATTCCTTTAAAAAACGCCTTTTATTCTGCCACAAAATAATTATTACACATGTAACAAATTTAATCAAATTTCAAATGCACATTATTAAATTCAATTTGTACGTCGCTTTTCTAAATTTAAAAACTATTTACATGGATCTATATGATTTACATAGAAACTAAAAAAAAACTAGCAGAAAACAAACAAACTAAAAAAACTTTCTTCACGTTATTGTTAACAAACAAAGGATATTCTTCTTTAATTAAACGCTACTTAATGTCTATTGTTTTTTAATGTAGTTACCACTACAATTTTTTTAATACAGTTGCTCAAAAAGTAGCTATATATCGTGCGGAAAGTAGATTTTATCACACTTGTGTTTTTTCCAATTTTTTACCCTAATTGTTAAAATTGTCTCTTTTAATTACCGTTTTTTTTTGTTTCATTGACATTTTTTCGCAAGTGTTATAAAAAACGACGTGTGATACACGTGCGAAACTGTCATTTTCATTCGTCCCGAGTCTTGACCCTCGCTTGCAGCTCGGGCTAAGACACCTAAGGACTCGTGTAAAATGAAATGACATACTATCCGCACTTGCATCAAAATGTACAATTAAGTATACTTTTGCGTGTTGTCTAGGTACTTGTTATCCCGGTCCGTGGCGGGCTGCACGGCGGCGGACCTGGTCAACGGCATCCAGAAAGCCTCGGAAGGGCTGGTGGCGGCGCGATTCTTCCCGATGTACCCGGAACGAGCCGTGTCTTTGTCGCATTGGTTAGCTGATTGGATATCAATAGGTGAGAAACATTGCTTTTCTCCAAAATGCTCGGAAATGCTTACCTTACAGTTGTAAAATCAGCCCGCGAAGTTCTGCGGTTCAGGCCAACAATTTTGTTAAAAAATATATTATCTACCAATTGCAGCGGCCGAAAAAAATGTTTAAAATTTCATTACATCCAGCTTTGTTTATTTTTTTAAACTATGTTTCGGCTAACTCCTGACAGCCCAATATTCGTATAAATCAAAGTTTTTCCATGTTTATTTTACTTTTTTAAATGTCAATTTATTCAAAGTAGATTTAGTACATTTTTTGTTGAAAGTTTTTTTTATACCAAAAACGAAAAATATCAGTTCCGTACGGCTCGACGCACACTTGACCGATTTTTTATATCTGTTATTTTTCTTTACGGTTTGAACTATAATCACACAAAATTGGATGTGTGTATGACCGTTTTTATAATGAAACCAAAACAAATATTCGCTGTAATTTGACCTGCGTCGCTATCGCTTGACGCACTCGCAATCGCAATCGGGTGAAACAATTGTTTTCATTTTGTATGCAGACTCGCCTTCGGACTGTCAAAATGAAAACGATTGCGATTGCGAGTACGTTAGACAATATGCCCTCTGGTTATTTTTAGGAGCGGTGCCAATCGTAACGATAAACCTGCAAGTAGGCTGCGAGGGCGATATGCCCGACGCGTGGCACCATCAGATGGTGTTCGGCGTCTCCTCCCGCGGCATATTCCTCAGCAACCCGATGGAGTGCGTCCGGGAGTGCGCTCTGTGGCCCAAGCTGACCTCGCCGTCGGTGCTGCTGGTCAGGTCGCGGGACGTGCTGGTCAGATTCACGCCCAACACTGACCTGATGCCGCTGATGGCTGTGCCGGACAGACGGTTCAACACCTTCAACGTTTTAGGTAAGTGGGGGTTTGTGTTTGTTACTTTTTTTTAGATTCAGGTACGTACAAGCAATTCGGTACATATTGCAGTAAAATTCAATTGCCTTTATGAGAATATTATTTATCAATAAGTTAAAGCAGCGCATTTTCTGTATTTCGCATAGAAAAAAAAAATGTTTACGTTCTACACATGTTCCACCCTCTATACAGCTTTACTTTACACCAACCTTTTTTTTTTTTCATAAAACAAATCAGTGGCCAGTTTCTAATTAACTCGTCTTAAACCATGTCGTTTTCCTTTAATCGGTATAGTAACTCGTAGTCACATGACAGTTAAGGCAGGTGTATTGTAAAAAACAGTATGGGTTTGAATACAAGATGAGTAGTAAACTATAAGGGCCCCGTTAATAAATTACTCATCAAGCTGACTTTGCGGTTTTGTAATAATTGAATTATTATTAAATAAAACCAGAGTAATCGACGCGAAATATCTGGTAAACAGGAAGGAAGTTGAGTTTCCTCCTAGATTTCTTTATCAGTTTTCTATCAGTGTATTCAAATTTATTATAATCATATTGTAAGAACGTAAAGATTATAAGCAGAAAGAAACAACAATAAGTTTCACGACTGTAGATTGGCAAGGCATCCGCAGTAGGTCACAGTCACAGGTCAAATCGATCGCATATCAAATTTTTCTTTGTATTCGATCGTTAAAGTTGTTGCTAACCTAGTTTTTTAACGCTTTATTTAACGCTGCTCAATAGCGCGTGAATTGTATTCCTTAATTTTTATTTTTATTTGTATACCGTACCGGAAGACGCAGCGTGGAACCAACAAGGTACTTCACAACAAGCTAAGGACCGGTCCTTGTGGCAAACCTTGGGGGAGGCCTATGTCCAGCAGTGGACGTCTTTCGGCTGAAATGATGATGATGATGGTAACGTCGGTGTACCGCATAACTTCATTTATAAATATTCTTATGTTTTCATCATATCTTATATTATTATCTTAGGTATAGGGGTATTTATGGGGTCTTTTGTGTAATTAACCTCTAACTGACGTGGTACGTCTCAAAGGCGTCATCACTATTATTTTGAACTTTATGTCGCTATGGCCTAAGAGTTACTTTGAGAGTGGTCTGAAACTACGTCGTAAATTTCAGGTTAATTAGAATTAGTTACTTAGTGAAGAGTTCAAGAAACCAACGAAAAGTAGGATTTAATTTTGATGAGTATATTTATTTTCCAATTCGAGGTAAAATTTATTCTAATATGTTTATTGACGACTTGTCCTGTGTGTAAAATTTCACACAAATATATTTATAGTGCATTCGCGTTAAGAAAATAGTGGCTCATCGTTGACCGCCGACCTGGCCACGCCCCCTAGCCAATTAGAATGCTTGAAATTATAAAGTCGAGTTCACAGTGACCAGTTACTGTTGAAGTCAGACCTTCGAACAAAACGGTTGTGTATCTAGCGTGTTACTCGTTACCCGGCAGTTGCACTGATGAGTCACTATTTTCTTAACGCGAATGCACTATAGTCGCTATAGCGTAATTTACAAGCGCCTAAACACCTTCAAAAATCACATGAAAATCATATTATACAGAAATACTATTTCCAGGTCAAGTAGTGAACGTGATACGCGAATGGCGCGCGTCCGGCTGGGCCGCGCACGGGACTCGAACCCGCTACATCCGGCTGCCCGCCGCGTACCAGGCCGGCGTCACGGTGGCCGCGCTCACCGGCACGGCCGCGCACCGGCGGCTCCTGCACGCCGCGCAGCTGCCCATCCTCGCGCCGCACGTCGAGAAGTTCGGGGTAGGTTAGACCGCCCGCGTCATTTGAAAGGGATTGAACAGTAGGAAACTGGCCTTAAAGACCCTCAGGGATCGAATGGATGGAGTGACCGACCGGGATAGTTATTTTAGGTGATTTGTGATGATATTTAACAGCTTAAACTGGCGTGTTTCGGCCGATTCGGTTATTGGACTGGGTTTATCTGAAACGCACAATTGCATTAATTGAAATAATCATGGTTGAATTTTGCTGGAAACTTGGACTAATAGGAACAGATAAGTTTCATTGTACGAAGGTAAACGACTGAAAAATAATATGGAATTGGATTTGGCCATCGATTTAACGCACGTGTAGACTAGACGTCAAAAAGATAATTAATTACTGCACAAATTTAAAAATTGTGTTTAAGTCATCTTTTTACAGTACCTAATTAGGTAACCTTTTTACTTCGAAAAATGCAACTTATCTAGTCCTACAGGTGTATCAACTATTTTTGTGATAGCCATTAACCCTTTGAACGCCTTGATACAAACGTCGTCCTCACACGCCAATGACAGCTGAATATCAACCTTACGTCACAAATACTCGGGTCTATTTTGCACTGTATCTGCACTAAAATGGTCGATGGCGTGGTAGGCACGACAGTACACGACCACTTTAGTGGTTCTTGGCGTTCAAAGGGTTAAGTAAACACAATCCAACGACGTTTCTTTGTCGAAGGAACGATATATCCATATCAGATTCTTGTATCGTCTTAATTTATTTTCTCTGATGTGCTAATGAATTTAACTTTTAAAAAAGGTATTCGAGTATAAACTCTCTGCAGATGCGTTTCAACGTTCGATACTAGGTACTGTTATAATTTAAATAACGAATAATATTAGTATGTACAGTCGAAGTCATTTAATATCTATACTATTCTATACAAATATCGCGTCAAATATTATATATATATTTATGGCTTTGATTGTACTTGTATTAATTCACTATGGTACCAAATAAGTTTGTATCCTATATTACGGATTTTTGAGTATACTTTAACGGGCGAGTGATCACGTTTTAAGTTTTTCTAAATATTAATGAACTTACCCACCACCACACTTTTACTTAAATGTCTAAATGACTAATAACTATCTTTAAAAATAATTTAAGTTTACATTTCTTGCACCACCACTATCTATCTGGGACCACTTTCAACAAGCCAAGGTTACTATTTCAAATGGTAATAACTGTTTTTATTACGCCAAACATTATATCGGCGGTTTTAATTACGTTTTAATTATTTTAATCTACGCCAAACTAAATAATTCGTAATTGAACTTTTGATAAAAGGTTATTTTTGTTTATTTAGATTTATACTATCGATTATTCCAAATAAGATGGGTTGGGTGACATAGGCAGCTTTAGATTTCTTGCAAAATTCATTTCTAACAAGTAAGCTATAAGGGTGGATCAACTTTTTGTTGCTGTTATTCTGTCCCGTAAGCCAGGAGAAAACAGTGATAGAGTTTCTTAGAAAAATGGTTATAATATATGACTACTAATACGCTTGGAAGAAAACCCATAACAGAATGGGCTTGTAATTGCCAAAAAAACTAATGTTTGCTGGATTTATATACTTTAAAATTGTGATTTTAAAGAGTGACCCAGGAGACGTCACCATGGCAACGAGGGGCAAAGAAAAGTTGATTGAACCATAAACATCTTTAAAAAAAATGCAATTAAAGTAGGATGTATTTCACGTTTGCATAGTACCATAACAAAAGTACACAATTTAATGGTACTCTATTCTAAATTTACAAAAAACGGTGTAGATAATTTTTCATAACTATTTCAATTAAAATATTATATTTTAAACTTATTTGACAGCTCGGTCGTTTGAAACTGCTGTTGCGGGAAATGTAAAATTAGCCCTGTCACACAACCCATCTCTTATGTAATCCACTATAGTAGTAAAATACGAGTATAATTCTAAAATAAATATTATTCATCAGTTTCATCACAAAATGTAAGCACGGTATTTTTAGGGTAACAACAAAACTGTTGTTTGACAGTGTTAGTTATGCAATACAATCTTAAGGCCGTGGCGTTATCTATGAAAAGGGACCTTATTGTCGATGGCGCTTCCGCCATTATTAACGATGCTCCGACATAAATACAACGTCGCGTGACGCAGTGCGGCGTAAGCGCCATCGACAATAAGGTCCCTTTTCATAGATAACACCGCTGATCTTGGTTGAGGCGTCCGTCTCAAAATCTGTTAAACTAATAAACGTACACTCCTTAAAAACCGTTATTTATCATGTGTCTTGAGATGATCTCAGCTTAAATCAGTTTATCAATACGGTCCTTAATGGCTTGACGTTTTGTTGCTAAGCATTGCAGGCCGTTGTCCTGTATGGTATGGTCCGATCTACATATATCATTTCATCTTCACATATATTATAAAGTAAATAATAGATATTACCGCCAACGGTTTTGTAAACTTTAACACGGTGATAAGTAAAAATGAACGTTGATTTTAACCCTCCAAATCACACATAACTAGTGTTAAAATATACCCTCTTATAGTTATTTTGCGGAATAGATTTAGCATCTTCGTTTTATGTGTTATTAGGTCTAATTATGGAAATGACGTCACGCAGAAATTTGTTTTTCACATAGGTTGTGAAATAGTGAGAATCCGTGACGTCATACTACTTTAAGACATTTGTATTACTTAAAGACGGTTTTGTTTGGGACATTATAAATTTGTAGCTGTAATTAACTATAACTTCATTTCAATCGCTCATTTCGAAAATAACATAAGTTCTTAAAAAACATTAATCATTCATTACACACTTCGGTTGTTTTGGAAAAAAACTATTAAATTAAAGACAGGCCACTTGCAGTAGAATGTATTTATGTATATTGCGAGTAATGTATAAGACTCGAATTTCTTTCGTTAATATTACTGCGTTTTGCTACTGTAGTACTCGTATATAGAGGACATCGTCAGTAATACCACTCAAGCGTTGTTATTCTGTGGTTGTATCCGAATGAACCTACAGCATTACAAGTAAATCGGTGGCATATTTATCCTATCCTATCCTATACTATTTAAACGAGCAATATTTGTATGTAAGTATATTTGTCTCTAAACATTTCGATGAATCTTATAATATAGTGGTTTCGGGGAAAAATCGATCTGTCAAGTTGTTAACATCGGAAAAATTCGTTTTCTACCCGAGCGACAGTCGGTCTTCCAGGTACTAATCATTAATGCCTTAATTTTTGAATGACGTTCCCCAGACGTTCAAAGGGTTAAGTAGTTCTAGACATTAACGTACTTTATTATGATTGTCCCATACTTTGTTTCCCTTCTAGGCTTATATTGGTTTTAACTTCGCTCAAATGTTTATTTCTATATATAAAATAATAATAGGAACGTAGCTAGCACTATGTATTGTCAATAGAAGTCGTTCGGCTAAATTTTATTAGCCACATACTCGAGTATGCTGTAAATATAAAAGACATTCAAATATGTATTAGGGCAATTGGTGCTTACTAGTCAAAATTATATAGCACATGTTATCTTACCTTTGATCAATTTACCTGGGTCCTGAAAGTTTTCTGAACAAGCATTGGCCTTTCTTACTCGATCATGTAACGTATTTTGTAAAGCTACGTCATCGAGGACCCAGCTTTACCTAAAGTTTCAGTAACTAACCTTTCTGTTTACTTAAATCTAACTCAGTTGCGAAATTCAACGTGTTTATTTATTATTGTAATGTTAAGCAAGTCGTTGTTGGGATATTTTGATACCTGTTTCGTTTTGCTTGCAAGCTATGATATATAAATGTTGTCCCAAATATTAACCGTGATAGCACAAAACAAATAATGGGTAATCATGGAAAACGTTTATATTTTAATGTTATAAATGCCCTGGATTGTATCCGAATTTGAAAATAAAACGAGTTGCAATCCAAAAATATTCTAAATAATGAAAAATTATCTTAATTTAAGTATTGACCATAAGTATTATGTGCGTTCATTTATGTATCATGGCGTGAAAAAGCGTTAGGGTATCTCATAAATGGCTAATAATATTATTTACTATTAAGTTTGTTAAGTTGAGTCAATGTATTACGTACTCGTAAGCAGGTCCCTGCACCTGACAACGTAACAATCGATGTAAAAGCAATGTTATGTATAACATTATATTTTTGGAAATATACTATGATATGATAGAATGTTATTGTTTTATTTACTATCCCGTAGGTTATTTTAAACGCTTTTTTTTCTGTCTTGTTGAACTGCTCATCGCCCAGGAATGGGAAAGGGATTTTTAGGGTATGCATCAAAAATAAAGTTGCATTTGAGATTTTTTATTTTATTAATAATTAAAAATGAACAAAAGTAAATATACACCGCTTAGGACTTTTTATATTAACAACAGTATTCATTATGACCCAAAAATATTTTATTCAACGTCATGTTAAATACAAAACCGATCCTCGCAAGCCATTGAGAGTTGAATCGGGCACGTATGTAAGTTACTTTTACGCTGCCTAAATCTTCACGCCACCTCAAGTAAAGTGCCGTTCCCAACGTATCACATTGCCTGCATCGTGTGTATTTCCAAGTATGAAATTTGTGATGCTCTTGTATTCGACAAACAAAAAAATAACACATCTATCGCCGACGATATGCCAGGCGTGTTAAAATTGTATTACAATATCGCTAGTTGGAAAAAAATGGATAAACTCGACTGTAGGAAATAATATCCCCCTTTTCAACGCCATATCAAAACAAAAGTCGTCACTCACACGCCAATGACAGCTAAACACCAGAGCTATTGCCAACCTTAACTCATAGGCAATCGGGTCTTTTTTCCGCTGTCAACCATGATGGATATATCTGTCGTTGGCGTTAAACCAGCTAGTGGCGTGGAAAAGGTTAAAAAAAAACATTTTCTTCGTAAAAACGACCAAAGTATCCAAAATTAGCGTTTTTAATCCACAAAGCGCGCGTGAAAGTCTCGTTCGACTGTCATGTCATGTGCGAATTCTCGTCTTATTAAACTGTTTATTTTGATTGCTATTGTTAGGATAGTACATTTAAACAAATGTAGAAAAAACCTTATGTTAAAATGTCTATGACTAAATTTCTACATTATATGTAGACCTCTGTCTTAACTTAACAAACCGTTTTACAACATCCTGACCCCCACCAGTACAAAATTTAGTATACCTATTTAATCGAACTCTTTCACCGCTATATTAAAGGCCAATGAGCATTTTGGTACCCGCTTATTAGCAAGCAATCATGGTTGTGTCGTTGAATCGGTCATACAAACATATCAAAATAAGCGCCCTGTCCTACTTTGAAAATCGAAGTTCGAAGTTACGTTAGCTCCATCCCTTTCTCTCGATTAAGTCTCGAATGACGAGTGACAGCGACTCGGATCTTTGCTCTACATTTAAATACCTTTCCAATGACTTATAAATTATGTCCATTGGGGCGGGAACCACGTTTCATTCATGTTTGCCCATTGTCCTTTGTTTTAATTAGCGGCGTTCAAATTTTACATTAATTTCACCAATACACTCAACATGAATAAATTTAAAACATTTTTTATGATTTTATCATAACTATATCGTATTATTGTTCCCCAACACTACGCAGCACTAGTGCGGTTGTACACAAACTCTTTGACATGAGTTAATTAAAACGGTTCTACCTTGTATACTTTAATATAATTTGCTATACATTCTTATTAATCACTTCATATTATATAAAATCACATTGATTTTTATCCAGAGCATTAGATTTTATACAGGTTATAAGTTACACAATGAAACAGCACATGGGATTAACAAAGTAAATTTGATCATGTTTTAATACAGAATAATTACTACTGGGCGATATTTAAGTGGGCACTTATGGGGCAAAGGCTGTTCTGTCAAATTTACTTTACAAGTCTCAAATCAAGAGTGAAGTGACTCCCAGCTATAACGCTCATTGACCTAGTAAGGAAAAACTTTTACCTAGCTTAAGTCAATAAAACTGATTGGTCAAGAGTCGATATTTGGATGCCATAACTGGGTAATTTACCCTATGTAATAAAATGAGCTAAAATTAAGACAATGGTTTATAGGGCGTGAGAGGTCATGAATTTAATACAGAAACCTAATGTTAAGTCTCGGTTGTCTCTTCATCTATCATTTGTAACTACGTCAGTCCAAGTAGTTAATATGCAGTAGTCGTATGCAAGGCTGTAATGGACGATATGAATGATAAATAAAACTTTATGAGTTCTGGTATTGTTAAATGATATTCTACGTATTTACTTTACAAGTCTCAAATCAAGAGTGAAGTGACTCCCAGCTATAACGCTCATTGACCTAGTAAGGAAAAACTTTTAACTAGCTTATTTTAACTGTCATGAAATATAAGTAAATAAATCAATTCCATCACCATTAATTAAACCTCCCTGTATATTAAAATACTTCTTTATTTTTATTATTTCAATAAATATAGCAGCCTTCAATATTTACCCATTTTATTAACTCCTCATACAACTAAGATATATACCTAACGCAGTTTCCAGTTGTATAATAAATAAAAATAACGTAAACATATGACTTAGAAGTGTGGTAAATATCAACAATGCCCATATCTATAATCCGACAAGTTCGCTCGCGACTCGTCCGCGGGGAAACGGACGTTGGCGGGGACGAGGCATTTCGGCGGGAGCAAGGGCTTTATTTTAATTTATTCAGGCTACATACAGTCTAATAATTATTACAAAAAATATACTTTGTGAAACCGTAACCTACCCTGATTATCTGTTGAAATTTATTTTATATTTAACTTCGCTTATTTTTCGCTTTTCCTTCGGGAACTGTTAATTTTTCGGGATAAAAAGAACTCTACATCCTTCCACAGGGTTAAAGCTATCTCCATTCCAAAATTCAATTCGGGTCAAGAGGTTTAGTTGTAAAAGCGTAACAAAGAGTTATAATAACGTTGACATTTATGATATTTGTATGGATGCACATTAATTGCTGTAAGAACCGTAGGTTACGTTAAGTTATAGAATTATGAGCAATATAAGCAAATAAATTTTTAATCGAAAATCTACATTCAAATCATTCCCAAAACGTCTGTTATCAAGCAGGAATGTTGCTGACGAACTTGTCGGAATATAATGAAATAAACAACAGTTTGGCTTTATTCCTTTACTGTAGGTAGGTAAGTGCTTTAGAATACTGATATTATATCATAGTGTTAATAATTATGTAATAAAATAATAAATAATAATAGTTATCATATAACTATATCTTTCATCATTCCACTGAAAGATAAATCGATCAAGTCCTTGCTACTAATATTAATATTGAAACGTGGCGCTTCCATTAAATCCATATTAATGTAATTAATATCATTCCATGTTTGTGACTCAAATCTTTAACAATTACAGATGACCACAAGTTAAAAAATTTGATTTTCGTTGGAAACAAGACCGAACCTTATGGTGGAAGACAGCCTTAAAATAACAATAACCTTTTATATAAAACAAAATCAAATAATAACAAAATGTGATCAGACCTCGGTCGGTAAATAGTGCACGACAAGAAAAAAAACTTTGAACATACACATACATACATACTTTCACGCCTTCATTCCCAGAGTGGGGTAGGTAAAGCTGCAGAATCACCAACAGCTCTAAAAATTGAACATTGAGCATTTAAATACCTATTAGTAAATGCGATGCAAAATTACAACAGACAATCTTTCACTAATGAATTGAATAGTCTATTGACTCAATTAAATTATTTATGCCTCCATATTAAAACCCGTCACCTTACCCATCAATATATAAATCAATGGTTCCTCTTATAAATCATATCGATCAGCCTCACAAACAAGGCGGGCGAGAGCTGGCTGGGTAGCGCATTGGCTTGACTGACCAGCGACTCGTACAGCCGGGTTTCCTCTTGCGCGTACAACTTCGGCATCTCCAGTACCTGGTACAGCTGTTTGATTCGGTCGATGTGCGCTGTCTCCGGGCTGCCGTAGCACGCGGCGAACACGGTGCGCTGCGCCGGAGTGCAGCGCGACAGGGCCGTCACGGCCAACCACGAGCATTTGGCTTCTTGGATGTCGGTACCCGCTTTCCCGCTAACGGATTCGTCTCCATAGCAGTCGATGTAGTCGTCCTGATAAAACAATGGCGTGGTTGTAGTTACTTATTCATTTATTGAAAATAAGCTTGGTTAAAATCTAATTTTGGGGTGATTTTTACTCGCTTCGGCTTGCAACTATGTTATTGCATAGAATTCATTCGCCGCTTAATCACTCATAAAAACCAATGACAACGAAAATGTCGGTGCGCGTAAAATCGAGTACTCACTAACAAACCATAAACGTACAACTGTTGCACGAAAAATCTTAGTTTGCTTAAGTTAATAAAACTGATTGGTCAAGAGTCGATATTTGGATGCCATAACTGGGTAATTTACCCTATGTAATAAAATGAGCTAAAATTAAGACAATGGTTTATAGGGCGTGAGAGGTCATGAATTTAATACAGAAAACTATTGTTAAGTCTCGGTTGTCTCTTCATCTATCATTTGTAACTACGTCAGCCCAAGTAGTTAATATGCAGTAGTCGTATGCAAGGCTGTAATGGACGATATGAATGATAAATAAAACTTTATGAGTTCTGGTATTGTTAAATGATATTCTACGTATTATTTAAAGTATCACATACTAAATAATCTTCTTTGTCCTCATATTTTTGTAAAGGAATACTTATTGACGAATACAAAGGGAATTCATCTGTATGTTATGCTAAAACAAAATTAGCATTGATAAAATCAGTGATGCATATCGCGGACGAGTTGACTCGGGCCCTCAGATAGTATACCTACCAACCAATCGTATCGTATGTTATTCTAAGACATCGTTTTTTTGTACTGCATTTTCACTGATAGGTACAGCCAAGTTATCAAAAATATAACTATTTTTTATTACCTTTTAAATGAGAAAAAATACGTCATTGACGTCATTCAGCTCGGTTTGGCGCGACTCGGGTAGCCGAATATAGAATGTCAAATGTCAACTCGAAGTAAGCTTGCCTAACGGGGCTGACATGATCAAGCTATGATGAAAGCCCCTAAAATATTTTAGATTGTAAATAAATAAATAAAAAATCGAAGTAAGCTATTCTATCCTCGGTTTGAAACTGGAAACCGATAAAAGATGGCAAAGGGATACTTAGCAGCTTCCAAAAACTCATCATTAAGAATAATTACACAAGAATAATTTATGACTCATTACGATATTGCATTACTCTCCAATTGAAAGAAATACTACGGAATAATAATGAAGGAAACCTAATCTTGTTAGGCTCACAGAAATAAATTAATAGTCATAAACAAACACACCTGCATCTGGAAGAACTTCCCAATCTCCACGCAAATATCTTCTGCCTGTTTGTGCATCGCAGGGTCGGCGTTATTAGCAAGCAGCATGCCGAGGCAAACGGGCAGCTTGTACGTGTAGAAGGCAGTCTTGTATTTGACGATAGCGTTGTACCGTTCTACCGTGAACAGACTGAAGTCGCTCTTGTGGCGACGCGCCATCGTCACGTCGAGGTGCTGGCCGATGGAGGTGCGGAACAAACTCTGATGAATAATAATGATCATCTCAATGAATCATTTCAGCTCTTGAGATACTTTTTGCTGTTATAAGAACAATTGGGTGCGGCTCGTGTCCTAAATTCGGATGTCGTATCTTAAGAGGCTTATTATGGGACAGTTGAACTACATGTTATGTATATCTCTTGTTTTTTGAACGGAATAGTTTGTGTGGAAGTAATTCGATCGTTATTGGCTAGAGGGCGAAAAAATCAATGTAGTCGTATGTTGGGCCGACAATAACTAACAACGGCTATTATATTACAAATTGTAGGTAAAGTTTCACTTCACTTGGATAAGCTGTGTAAAAATAAAAATAAAACTAGATTTATACCTACTGGAGACGCGAGTTAAGATGTGTAAGTTTACAAAAAAGTAAGAAACAAACGGTGTAACGAAAATTAACCATATGGTAGTATATGTATAGTAAGTATGAGTAGGTAATTGTCGTTACGCAAATGAAAATTTAAACTTTTTGATAATTCGACAATCACTAAAACCGAACAACAGGTATTTTGGATGCCAATAATTGGGTGAATTACCCTACTTACCTCATTAAACAAATCTATCATGTTGGTATAGTGCTTGTTGGTCCCGAAGTGCGTCCGCAGCAGGTGGAAGATGGAGGTGTAGATGAGCAACGCGTCGTTGATGGCGCCCATGCCGACGTCGGGGCAGCGGAACCAGCACGGCACGCCGCGCCGCGTCGTCGACCCGTCCATGATGTCGTCCAGGACCACCAGGTACGCTTGCAACTAAACACAAACATATAACACCTATTTATTAGCGACTCCGTTCGTCTTAACCAGGTGAGGGTTATTTTGTGAAACTACCCTCTACCCTGCGATATTTTAATTTACAATAAGGCCCGCTTCTCACCGGGACATGATGGCGTCGCAACCAATCGCCGCCATCAAAAAAATGTATGAACGATGCGCAACCAAGCGGACAACAGGAGAGAGGTCCTCCTTAGAGCTGTATACATTTTGTTGGTTTGTTGGGTGAGAAGCGGGCCTAAGTGCATCATTTACATCACAAATATTCCATAATGTGACCAAGTTACTGAATAAATGATTTCATTTTATTCAATTGGTACACGGTGGTCACGGGGGCGAGATCACGAATCGAGATATCAACCCTCTAGGCCACCGATGAAGCAGCAGAAAGCAGAAACGTGAAAATTGAAATATATAAACTCCTGTGTGAAGGTTGCAGTAGGAAAGGATTAATGAAAAATAATATACATATTTTTTCAGCTTTACTGAAGTCGCGGAATGCGAGAAGGACACGAGCACAAAATTAAATTGTACATCTACTGTACTGAGCTCAAAAAATCAATTGCTTTCAATATTGTGTTCAGTAGGTGCCTAATTGTGTAATACAGAACAGACAGACAAAGAAGGTAGAGGTGCCATATAAATTGGCAGCATTATGCCGACTGTGACCACGATGCGACTACCACTTACCATTTCAACACACCATCCCATAACGTTGGCCGAATAAATAGATTCCTCAGTTATGTTCTCTGGTTTTTCTAACATTTCGTAAGCAAACAGTGTTGTCAATCCTCTCGCTTTTTTTCCTCCCGCTAAATTGTAATCAAGTACCTAAAAAAATTAAGCAGAAATTAGTTTAGAAACAGGACTTTACACATAATAAACCAGACGCCTTTCCAGAAAAACGAGGTTTTCTTATCGTTTTATTTCTGTGTAGTCTAAAATTCGAAGAACAATCTGGCTAGTTGTTTTTTATCATTGCAATATTTTTTGTTCGTCGTAGAACAATACAAGATTAAATCTTTTACCATAAATACCAATAACAATAAGCATAAAGACCATTACTTAAGCTTCTGCAAATAATACAATGAGACATAAAAGTTAGTATAAATGAAACTCCTATACTCCTATTTATACTAGAGGACGCCCGCGACTTCGTACACATAGGTAATATAAAATTAGTTTCCCGCTATTTCTTCCTTTTGGAGGTTCGATTTTCAGCAGTTTTGGTTGTATATAGATGAAGAACAAAGCTATAGGTATGCACCTATGACGTCACAAGTCTTTGTTGTCAAAATACCTTGCACATTATCTTTGTTTTTCAATCACTTTAAAATGAATGTAAGTATGTAGTCTTTATTGCAAAGAAAACCAATAAAAAGTGAGAATGTACATAAACTTACGATTAACTTGTACAGTGGCAAACTAAAAAATAATCATAAAGAATCAGAAAAATAAGTACAATATTGACAAGTTTATGTATTTAGGGTGTTTAATTTCGTGGTTAAAATAAAATAATTGATTTGGAGCTTCATTGGGTTTGTTTTAGATCACCCTGTTTCTATATCTCAATCATATGAAACTCAAGTTCGCCCTTATACATATGGTATGACATATCCATATTTCAATTTATTCTATGGACCGAGGAGAGTGGAGTGTGATATGGAAGATGTCTATACCGAACAGTAGGTGGATACAGGCTGATTGGATGGATGATGGTTTCTGCTTTTAGTGCAAATAAAGTATTTACATACATACAATACATATTGTTGATATCATATGGAGTATCTCGTTGGTTAATCTCAAGTGAATAAGAGCTACCATAAGATAAGAAAACTTCATAAATAGTTTCAGGTTTCAACAGATGTTTTGAATATAGAACATTAGATCTTACAATAATGTTACAAAAAGTTTAAAATTCTTTTATGGATCATGATTAAATCACTTACCTTTTTTACCCAATTCCTAACTTCAGGCACTTCAGAAAGATCCTTGTTGGCTGTGATAGTGTTTAGGACACCAGGGAGAAGATCCTGAAAGGATTCCTTTGACTTTGCTTGAGATACTTTGGTAGACATTGTGGGCACAGTATAATGTTGTACACATCTGAAAATATATATTAAAAAATGTTTACCAAACCAAGTCTTAACATGAAATAAGTATTAATTTGAAGGAACAAAAAATCTTGAAACAGGAAGTGGAGGGAAAGATGTGAGGTCTCAGCCCACAGCGGGACTTATACAACGGTTAGAACAAAAATCATTTTGTTTTTCAATTAATAAAACTACACAATTATTCAAAGTGATGAACTGACAAACCTGAAAAAGTGGAAAACCCGATTGGATGTCATATTAAAAAAATATTTGTGATAATTAAAACAGTGCTGTGAGAAGTTTATCCTCAATGCCGAACAAAGAAAGACTGTGAACACTGGTTCATAGCACTGGCCGGAGATGTCATAATTTAAATATGAATGAATGTCTTATCTTTTCTTTCAACAGCATCAAACTTCTTATCTGAATGTTTATTATTATTATGTAAAAATGGTGAGAGGGCTCCTTGAATAATTAACTGACTGAACAGATCTTAAACTGAACTGAGACGGCATTTGTATGGTTTATGATGATAACTTGAGTATTGATGATTTTCGAATAATATGGTAGAAGAGTTGAGGAAAATCCAATTTTCAGGTGTGAACAATATCAGGGCTGGTCAGAGGGTTACTCAAATAGGGGGGGAAACCAGCAGGTCTTCAGGGTGAACAACTAGTGATAATACTTCGAAGTCCTGTTAATAGTGCTTCTTGTTATTGAAGTAAAGATAGAATTATTGAAAGTGGGTACACAGCACAACAGCAATATAGGTGTTCATTCATAAAAATACTGAACATACTTAGAACTTTGTCATTCTGAATATCATTTTCCTTGTCATGTGTGTCATTTGATGTTCTGTGTGAAGTTTACTATGACAACACACTAAAGTGCTTAACATTTTCGTTGGGGTAAGGTAATGGAACCAATAACCGACAAGTATCCAATGATCGACACTGATTCTTATTTTACAGAAGATAAGGCTTTTTCATTTCATTCATTTGTTTTGTAACACTCAAGTTATGACCGTATGATCTTTGAATTAAGAGTCAAGTGTCGATCATTGGTGCATGTCAGCTTAAAGTGTCGAACATTGGTGCCACTACCTTACTGTACATACATACAGGGTAACTATAAAAATACTTAATTAGGCACTTCTTTGTATTGTTAACTTAAATAGGCACTTTCTATAAATATAATGATCATTAATGGATTAGAAGTAGTGTTCCATGCTTAACTGAAGATTGTAGGTTCCAATCCTTCTAAGGAATACTTTTATTTGACCAGTGTGAAAGTTAATAGCAGGTCAAAAATATTAAATCATAATCATACATAAATCAGTACATTTATGAACCCGGCTAGGGTAGTGGCATAGGGATACTCATAGTTAACTAGCTTTAGGTTGCAGAATTACAATAATATACTTTAGTATATAAGGCACAAGAAATCCTAATTTTTCACTTGGTACTATTTATTATAATTTAAAGGTATACATTAATTCTGGACTAATTTTAATTTATAAATCTTACTCTCATTCACCTACTCTTATGAATAAACTTACATATCTTTATTCTTTCTGGTTACGGCGCGTGTTCTCCTGCTTATTATCCGGAACATGTTTGTGGGGTTCATCTTCAAAATTCAAATAATTGGTAATGGCCTACTGAACTAACTTTCTCTTCCTTGATGATTGAATTCCTGTAAATATATAAGGTGTCTTAACTGAAGAAGTTGTAAAGAAAACCAATATATCATTATAGGCGAATTAATACTAACACTGTACACAATATACTTTACATTAACTTCTTAAATCATAAAACGAAAAATTACTGGCGAGTAACTTCACCACACACTGACACAACGTCTACAACCGACCGCTAACATCGGGCAAACTGTCATTTTGCTGTCAGTCACTAACTGTCAATCAATGTCAATGTCATCGCCGTCACTGTCACTACCAACTTGACAGATTAAGAAAATAAATATCGAAGGCGCTATAAAAGTGTCTCGAACATAATGAGTAATAATCTATGTTATTATTATTAACGGGGTCCGAGTTAAAAAGGGTACAAGTCTCCTGAAGATCAAGTGAAAAAGGGTTTAAGTCTAGTATACTCCGTTTATGTATATGCCCTTTTTTATTACGTGTTAAGTCGACTTATACCTTACTTATACCCCTTTTCACTATATAGGCCCCCAGTATTATGTTATGTATTTATACTTATCTAGCAAGTATTATTATAATAATAATAAATACTTGTAACACTGCTAGTTTACATAGGTATCGCTGCTTTTAATTCTTCGAAACAAAATAGCCTGAAAAAAAAAACCTTAGCCATGTTATAGCATAGACTGTTTTTTTTAGTGCCCACATTTCGTAAAACATTTTTTATACTGTTGTTAACAAAGACATAAACTGCCGCACTCAGAGACGTCAATTAAATTTGATGCTTGATTAAAGCAGCTGCTGTCACTTTCTTGGTTATAGCAATAGAATAAGATAACACGTCACTAAACAAGCGTTAAATTTAATTGACGTCTCTGAGTGCGGCAGTTAATCATTATTTTAAATATTTATACTAAGGGTTTAGACAAAACGAGCGAATGCTCTAAAACATGTTTTGTCTTTTTTTTAAAGAAACCAAAAGATAATGCCATAGAATTCTTGTTTATTCGCTTGGTCTAAACCCACCGTTAACAGAACCAGTAGTATCACTATCACTGGCTTGTAATCAGCTCCACCTACCGCCCAATAGCTAATATTTTGTGTTCTAATTATTTTAACACGCACTTTGCTATTTAACGCTAGATGGCATTTCTGATGCTTATGATGAAAGTTTTATGAGAATGCTCCACTCTAAATATTATTAAATGTCTTTGGTTCAATCCTATTTTTAGGCAATTCTATGGGAAAAACGCAAGCGTTCCTGATTATGTGGCCACCACTGTCGTCGCCGATTTATCGGAGTCAAGTCTCCTTGAAGGAATCCAGTACGGTCAGCCTTATAAGAAGCTGCACACTTTAGTGTTTTGTCACTTTAACGTCATGTTTGAACTGCTGCACTAATCTTTCAAAGGCGTTAAAGCGACAAGGTACAAAAGTGTCCAGCTTCTTATAAGGCCGACTGTACGTCAAGCTGTTCCAATTTGACAATCATTCAGATGAGGGTGTTTGTTTAGTCATCCTATTACCAGGAGTTCAGAACCTGTAAGGGTCTGCTCCGAACTGGCTGGCCTTACGGTCAAACAGAATGTTAATTGAAAATGAAATTATTGCCTTTATGGGCGTTTTTCTTAGTTTTTTCTACATGTTGGTGCAACATGCACAGCTGTCAAGATGACCTGATTTTAATGGGCGTTTTTCAAAAAGTGTACATATTTTTCAGAATTCGATTTGTTTTGGTTTTTCTTACTCAGAATCGTTGATACTATCGATCCTCATAACTACAAGAAAAAAGTGTCCGTGTAACACATTTTGGAAAAAAAAGTTCATGTAGGTACACTTTTTTTGAAAAACGCCCAAATACTTTACTTATTAATTTTGAGTAGGTATTTTACTTATACTTATTAAATTTGAGTACTAGGTATCTACCCTGTCAATAAAGCCACAAGTAAAAAACTACATCAAAATCAATCATTGGCATTCTGTGGACAGACTTCTATGGTGGGTCAACCATTAAAGTTTCACTATTCAAATTAGCAACGACAGCTGACGAATGATGAAATAGGTGACCTGGGTATAATAATATGCACCTTTCGCAGAAAGAAAGTATTGCGATATAAATAAAACCGATTTTCAAATAATCACTTTTTCTTTTAATAATATCATAAAAAATATTCACATCATACTTTTAACAGTCTAGACACGATCATTCAGCTCCTGACCACATTAACTCTAAGAACCTTACATGCAAAAAGGGGATGGTGCAATATTACATTTCAAGTGTTAGTTAATACGTAAACAAACTTTAGCTCCAGTCAAAACTTCGTTTTTATCATAATTACAAATTTTATCACAACACATCTCTATACAATATACGGTTTAAAACTCATAGAAATGTTCGAACTATTCATATAAACTTATAAACTTAATCCCTAAATTTTGTTAATCAAATCAACAAAAACACTAATTCATAAAATAAAAAGTCCAGCTTTTTGTCCTAAATTAGATATGTCGTCTGAAAATGTTGTCCAAGATTTTGAAAAAGAGGTCATGGGGCAGGCCCCGGGTGACCTGCTGAATTTGTGTCCTAAGGAGATCATATGTGGTGTCTTCGTAGACGGAGTAGGTGTGGGGGAGTTGGAGGGTCTCGTACAGTTCCTTGATTTTCTCAACGCTTTCGGGGTCAGAGCTGCCGTAGTGAGCCTCGATGACCTGCCTCTGGGCAGGAGAAGCTCTTTGCAAAGCGACGACCGCAAGCCATGTGCATTTTCCGTCTTGGATGTCGGTACCGTTTTTGCCTGTGACGGCTGGATCTCCAAAGCAATCGAGGAAATCATCCTGGAAATAAAATTGTTATTTAGTCCAAGCAACACTGAAAATAGAAATTCTTGAATTGTTTACCCAAGAGATTAAATTAAATTAAATAGATTGGAAGATTAAAAGCTAATCTCCTTATTCATAAACACACAAAGAACCTATTTTAGTTAAAGTACCTATTCTTTGTCCATTCCTGTCAAATTCAAATGCCATAATGATAGATAAGGACGAAGCATACTTTAAGAACAGTTTAGCTATTGCCCGTTTATGAATACAAGCATCCATGGTCTTTAATTTTAGAATTGATTAAAGCTTTATAATTTTGATTCCAACAAAGTTTGTGTCCAACTAACCTGAATTTGGAAGAACTGTCCCATTTCCAGCAGGATGGTCTTAGCCTGCCTGTGGGTCTCCAGGTCATCGATTCCAGCCATGAGCAGCGCCAGGCCGACAGGCATCTGGAAGGTGTGGTATGCCGTCTTGTACTTGGCGATCGTCAGGTACTGCTCCATGGTGAACTGGGTCAGGTCTGGTTTGTCCGTCTTGGACATTGATTTTTCTAGGAACTGGCCGGTGGAGCATTTCAGGAGCATCTGAAAAGAAAGCAATCGTTATAAGTTATTGAAGAATGCAGCTAGTGTTGGGTTGATGATGTCGGCATTGGTTGGGTTCTTACTAAGTGAGGATGGGTGTCTGGGTGACTGTCACACAAAGGACAAATTTTAATAAACTTGTTTGATTAAACTTCAAGGGCCAGTGGCGTAACTATACCAACTGAGGCCCGTGGCATATTCGTTGGATAGGGCCCTTCCTTTCATTTTTATTAAAAATGAAATAAATATTAAGTTCCTCGTGTGCTCAAAGCTTTTCGGACCGGAGGCCCCTCACAGGCCGGGGGCTCGTGGCATTTTGCCCGCTCTGCCACCCCTATAGTTAGGATACTGGCAGGGGGCCATATCTCGAAACTCACTAGACACAACACTAAATAATATTTGACTAGTACACTTGTAGAAAATTGTATTGAGTGAATTAATATTTTTAGTCTAGTCTGATTTGTTTGTTTGTTAGTCGTTTCAATGCTTCAATCGATTGGCGTAAAATTTGGTACCAAGATTGGTTGTTTATACTATAGCCCGAAGTTGAACAGATGTACTTTTTATCCCGGATCATTTGGACTGTCCACGGGGGAATAGAGATCGAAAAACAAATATAATGCAATTAAAAAGTGCTATAAATATTCATTACCGAGTCTGAATATGTTAATCCGATTCACGTGTATTTGAAAAAATTTTTTTTACTTTCCTTTCCTTCTAGATAATTACCTAAAGATAGTGAAGCTGGTACATCTTTTGTATCCATGTCGAAATTGTAGCAAAGATTAAGTACGCGGATATCATGTAAAACATGATAAAACGTTAATCGATATCAACACTTTTAGTGCATGGATAAGCAACACGTGGTTGACACGATAGTATTATCATAAACGTTAAGTGATCAGTGATCACTTATAAAAATCTGATTAAAGTACCTACCGAAATTACAAAATGTATTTTTACGTTTTAAGTAGGTGTGTGTGTGTCCTATATTGAGTGGGTAGGTACTTATCATCTTTATAGGTAATGCGTAATCTCAGTCAAGAATTAAATAAGACACGCATCGAAAGCCAACAAGTACATACCTACCTACTTAGTTATTTATAACAAAATAATATATTCCCATTTAATTTATGGTATTATAGGTACCTACGTAGTAAACTGCCTTATTCCCTAATAAGTACCTACTTACATAAATTACTTTTTTTACTTACATTCTTAAGTAACGGAAATGACCGAAACATTAACTGTTACGTAATGCCATATGAGTATAATATGATATTATTATGTCTGTTCACGAGCGAGATGCAGTGAAAACTACAAGTTACTAAGAAAGCCGGAAAGTTCTTGCCGTGGTCCCAAAAAGTGTGTGCCGGAATATACTCAAGTAATAAAATCACTATATGTTGTGTTAAGGTCAGTGCGTGGTTACACTGCCCTCAATATTTTAAAGTCCTAACACAGTATTTAAAAACGCACTTTTACATGTCCCTTTAAAACAAACAGTAGTTTTGGATCAAAATTATTTCAAATCAATATTATCTTTAGAAATTGTTGGTTTGACGCACTTTGACCATTCATCGTAATAGTATAAACTTACCTCATTAAACATCTCGATCACGTTCTTATAGTACGGCTTCGCGTGGAAGTGCCTCTTCAGCGTGGAGTACATGGCCGACTGCACCAGGATGGCGTCGTTGATGCCGCTGAGCCCCACCTCGGGCCGGCGGTGCCAGCTGGGCGCGCCGCGCCGCATCTCGGTGTTCTCCATCAGATCGGTCAGGAGGAGTTGGTGAGTGTGGAACTGGAATATAAAAATAGCTCTAGAATTTTCATCGGCCTTATAAAGGGAAAATTGTAAATATAATTGGGATTTTATAGTGTTTTATTCTACAAAGTCATGCCCTAAGTATAGGTACTACATATGTTTCGGTACATTGATTGATGCAACAGTGCAATTGTCAATTAAGTGACGGGCGCGGCTATGTGGCGCCTAGGTGGATTGAAAACATACTGCCTTGCTAATAAATGGCGGCGCATCTCAAATGGCTGTAGCTGCGATTGCTACAGGAGTTTTTTTAATTTGACCTTTTTACTAGTAGGAGAGGATTAGACGCTACTAACGTTTTTATTTTCTATCACTTAAAACGTATGGGATGACAGTTGACCACGTGGTATATCCCGTACCTACATAGAAAATTAAAACGTTAGTAGCGGTTGCATCTTGGCTAGGGCCTCTGGTTTATCAGAACAAGCGAAATACACATACAGTCACAAGATTTAATTTGGTACCCACCTTAGGCCAAAGTCAACCTATCATTCTACAACAATCAGGTTGAGTTTCCTATAAGTTACAAATGACTTGACATCTCTAATGACATTGACGAGTTCAAGCATATCTTTCTTGAAATGGGTCCCAAATTAACGCTCGTGACTGTACCTATATCATCGTATCGAATTAACGGGCTATTACAGGTGCTTGTTAAACATTATTTATACTCTGATAGATTGTTTAGTGTTCTTTGAAATTATTTGAAAGTTCTTGTTTTCTTCAATCGATGTAAACGTAAGAACGCAGTAACTATTTAATGCCTTATCGTGACTGCTTTACGGTCCTAAATGATTTTAAGTAGGTACCTACTCAGCAAATACACGCATTGGCTGCATGTCAATGCAACAACTTACGAAATGCATAGGCTACATATACCTACGCGCTAAATAGTAGCCTTTATACTTAGCTATGATCCAACACTTAGAACTCGCTTCTACTAGGTTGGAAGTGTTGGATTAATAGCGTATTAACCCGTCAAGTAAAGAAAATTTTGGTTGCGCTGTGATTGGCGAATTTAAATGTCGCGAACGAAGGCCCTGCCAGTATGAAATCAATATAATATATGATTATTTAATCATATACAGGGTGTCCCATAATGGACACGTAACCCTGACACCGGAGATAGCCCACCCCTAGACCTACCAAACCAGCCTAATATGACCTCAGTAAAAGTTGCACGGTTTTCGAGATATTACCAATAATGATAATTAGTTTCGTATGAAAATTATTACCAAAACAAAAAATAATTAGAAAAAAAAATAGGCTGGTTTGGTAGGTCTAGAGGTGGGCTATCTCCGGTGTCAGGGATACGTGTCCATTATGGGACACCCTGTATTGATTTGTCATTTCTTTTTGGCAACATGGTGGGGTTTTACCAAGCATCGACTAGCAAAAAAATACCAGGATGTGTTTGTCGAAAAAACCAGTAGGTACCTACGTAATGTGGCAATACTTGCATGGTCGCCGGCCGCTCCGTTCGTTTCAATTCCATAATTATATATTTTTTGTGATGTCTTTTTACGTGTCTAGTGATAAATAAATTGATGTACTTACTTATGCAATAGAAAAGTGAAATGTGGCTATTTATTTAGTGCAGTGTGTCAAAAAATAAGCTGACTGGACAAAAAAAATATCTTAAAAATAAATAATTTATTGTCATCAATATAACGTAGGTAAGTGAATAATATTTATTCGTTTCTACATGCATTGCTTGTGCTTTTATCTTTCATTGATACCTATATCAATCGCCTATTACCTACCTATTTCTTACTACCTAATATAAAAAATGCGAAAGGTATAATACACACACACACGCACACACACACACACACACACACACATACACACACGCACGCACACACACACACACACACACGCACACACACACACACACGCACACACACACACGCACACACACACACACACACACATACACACATAAACACACACACACACACACACACACACACACATAAACACACACACACACATACACACATAAATATGCACCTTCTTACATTTCTTAATTGTTGTAGCTCGATTTAACTTACTACTTTAATTTTGTTTCTTTTATTTTTACTACATGTATCATTTTACTCTTACGGAAGAGCGGTGTCTCTTAATACAGGTATCAAGTATACTTAAAAAGAGGCATCGGCACAGCTATTGTTACATAGTTTTAAAGTTACTGAGTAAACTATTTTTTCATTTTTCATTTTCATTTTCATTTTTCAATCACACTAGAACGGCTGAACGGATCTGGAGGAAATTTGGCACAGATATAGATTATAAATATTCTAGAATAGCACACAGGCTACTTTTAATCCCAGGACAGTTTCCGAAAGAATAGCGATAAACGAATTCTACGACGACGGACGAATTCGTGCGCAAAAGTTAGTCTACACTAACCCTCGAATTTGGCGAAAATAAAAAACGTGACGAACATTGCCAAATTAAGGGTAATATTATAAAGAAGAAAGATTTGATTGCTTATTTGCATTGAATAGGTAAGCTCCGAAACTACTGGACCGATTTGAAAAGTTATTCCACCATTAGAATCCTACGTAATTCCTGGTGAACATAGGCTATGTTTTATTTTTCTTCGCGAACGGAGTCACGGGAAACAGCTAGTAAAATATATTAACCAATCGGAAAAAACACCTTTTTCTAAACTCAAACGGGGTCTAGAATGGGGGGTTGACTAATGAATTTTTTTTGATTATAGCAAACGGGGTGTCATTTGAAAGGGCTCAATTTGCAACTTTTAAAACTTTTTTTTATAATTTTCCGTGACGCACTTTTTGATTTATGCCGAAAAATGTACCAAAAATTACCGCCCCCCCCTTATTTCTAAAGTTTATGGACCAAAAAAATCTGAAAAAATCCTGATTTAAAGATTATTTTATACATACATACATACATAAACTCACGCCTTCATTCCCAGAGTGGAGTAGGCAGAGCCACAAACTCACCAACAACTCCAAAAACTTGTTGATAATTCTGTGACCACATTTTGCACAACCAGGCTAAGATGTTATCCAGTGTATTAGTGACAGGTTGCAAACCCAACGCCTAACAGCACTACACAGCCTTAAGTCCCTTAGTCGCCTCTTACGACATCCAATGGAAGACATGGAGTGGCAACATTCTAAACCCGGCACCACACGGGCACTAACACTACGGGATTATTTTATAAATTATCAAAAAACTATAAAAATCTGTATTAAAATTTAGGCTAGTCAAAATGGACTTTAATGCATAGAAAATAAAGTTCATAACAAAATGAGTAAGTGAATGAATGAGTTTTCTATATTATCTTAAATGCGGAACCCTCCTCGGTGCGCGAGCCCGACTCGTACTTATCCGCTTTTTGTATAAATCATGTTAATTGCATCATTTCATATTTTTAAATATCCTTGTTTGCACCGCATACTTTTTTTTAACAAGTATTACTTACGATTATGTTATCATGTACCTAGTCTCAGTCAGACAGTAATAGGTATTAATAATGTACAAAAAATGTAAATCAAACGATTTAAATTCATGCTAACCAGTTTAAAACCATATCAAAACTCCTCGTATGTACCTGCTTCTATTATGGTCATTTTTTACTTAAGTCGCAAATACGAACGGGCGCCGGGCGGGACTCGCAAAAAGTGGCCATGAACGCAACCGGTCTCTAAACAGACACAGAAACCCACACGAGATTGTAAACATCGGAACTTATATTTAAATACGTAAAATAAACATTTCTGTCTGGAAATTCAAAATCTGTCTGGAAGTTTCGTGGTTGATTTGACGATCTTCGCTAGGTAACGGTATTTTTTCAAATTCGTTTATGTTCCATATTATTGTTTAAATATTGCACGATTTCCATAAAGCATTATTGTCATTTCTACACGAACCTAAATAAAAACCTGCTATATTCAAACGTTATTGGTAATTGTTATTTACACACTCACGCAGTGACGGTCTTATATAATAGGTACTCGTGCGTTCTCACATATATTGTCAAAAGTTAAGTACTCGTTCTTATTATAAAACAATGATAGAACATCGAAGATCTAGAGATGAAAACATTAGGTAATTTTTTAACAATGATTGAACACTAACCAACCCCTCCACATTGACGTATATGTACTGGTAGGTATATATAGGTGCATACGTAGCTCTAAGACACTCGCTAAACTGGTTTGGTTTACGAATATTTGTCAGCAACCCATTGTCTCGTAACAGTTTAGCCGTTAATGTAAAATGAGCTAAGAATTTTAAACAGTCAACAACGCATGCGCATGAGGGGAATGTTTTTAAAGAGATTTCTATGCATAGAGCAATTTCATGTGCATAGAGTCTTGTGCCTCTATTTCATTTCGTTTTAGACCATCTTTTTTTAATATCGAAATCATATTGTAAACGTAACATCAGCAATTTGATTATTTTATTTTATTTATTTATTTTGGAACAAACAGTCATATAAATGTATAATTACAAATATATCTTACTAAATAGACCTATAGTTCCCAAAATTAAACAAAACAATATATTAACGCAAACAAAAATGTATGCAATTTTGTGCCTCGTGTTATTCTGTGCCTCGTTACAAAACATATTTAATAATTAAAAAAAAAACAAAAAACAAAATACAGTGACTTGACATTAAAAAAAAAAAAACAAAGATTACCTATTTATACTGCTTTCCAAAAACACTTTTTTATACAGTGTACATACACGCTTGATAAACATGTTCTTACAGTAGTTTGTTCTACTACGAGGGGTGGAGAAAAGATGTTTATATTTATCACGACATTGGCGTTCTCTTGTACCCGGAACTCTAAATTGAACGTCTTTTAACAGGCTAAATGTGATTATTGATTATTTTATGAAATAAAACTGAGTCAACGCAGTCTCTTCGACACTCAAGGGATTACATTTTATGACGATTTAAAGATTGTATTCTTTGTATTCATTGCCACATCTAAAGTCAAGGGATTTAGTCAAGGGATAATTAAATATAGTAATTATACAGAAGTAATAGGCTAGAGCAAAATAGAAAAGAGGCCCTGTAATTAAGCCAAGTCGCAAAACAAAGGATAATTACGTACTTTCTGATGAACAATGAAACTACTTAAGGACTTAAGGGTGAATTGCAAAAATATTGTACATAGTTAAGGAGTTAATTGAGATACTTACCGTTAACTTTCTTCAATTGTTTTTCCTTTGTGTAACGAAAATTATCCATATAATTATATGACTAATCTTCGTTACACAAAGGAAAAAGTTAAGGGCTTAACAACTTTTTTTAATTGAGCCCTTAACTATGTACAATATTTTTGCAATTCACCCTTCATGCAAAAATAATTTTAAATGCAATTAATTGAACCCACAGATAACTCATTACTCATTACTCACGTTGATAATGTAAATAAGGCTTTACGTGCGTAAGCAGTGTAAGCAGCTATCGACGTTCATAAACAAAGGAATATTTTAAGTATCTTAAGTTAAAGTTAAATTATCAATCACGTACACAAAATAAATGTTGGAATTTTATTTTATGTTTGAATTGTGCGGTTTTAACAAATACGGTCTGTTTGTCGTGTTGTTATCATACTGTATCCATGGCGAATGATAACGAACGAACAAATACAAGCTGTGCTAAAAAGAATTCAAGGTCTACATGTTATTCAATATTTAAAGCTATCGCACATATTGTGACTTAATTAGCATATAGACAAAAATGATCGCAATGAACTCAGTGTCAAATAATTCCATTAAAAAAAAACCACCCGATAAAGAGATATTTGGGCAGAGCGAAACTGATATTTTCAGTGAAGTACCATTAACCTGCAAATATAATTATGAATTTTGGAAAGTAAGCCTTGAAAGTAAAACCTATTCGCTACTAATATAATTTGTTGATAACGCCTTTTTGTTCCTACCAATCATTAGCTACGAGTATATGCCCATGCACTGCCGCCGTTTCAGTTCATCGATATAAATATACGACTTAATTAAAACGCAATTACGTTTCCAATCTAAAAATATATAAAGAGACCCATGCAAATGCAACAGGACTAAAACAGATGTTGTCAAGTGAAATTCCTAAAATAGACGCTACCAGTTCAGCCACACATTTCTTGTTCCGCGTTTAAACATACATACCTATCATACGCAATGACTTAAGAAGAATTACATCGATATTTCATAGTTAGGTAAACGGTTCGTTCATAGACCCTATCGGGACGAGTTACAATCACATTCCTATCTAATTAAATTCGATAGCATTAGCAAATTGTCGCTTATTATGTAACTTATATTTGTATAAGAGTTCCAAAGTACTCAGAAGCACTAAACAAACAAACAAAGCTGCTTTTTTTTTGCTTGAAAGACATTAACTCATTAAACCAGTTAAACTGTTATATCACTGGTTTAGAATCATTCCCTATACTACACGAATCTTAGAGACATCTTAAATGACAGAATCCTACTCAAAACTATAAATATATACAATACATTAACTATAAACCCATGTTTAACGATGATTAGTGTTTGTAATAGGTTTAATTACCATTTCGGTACACCAGCCCATGACGTTCGCCAGATGCACATTCTCAGGAGTAAGATTCTGAGGCGACTCCAGCATCTTGTAGGCCATCACAGTGGCCAACCCTCGATTCTTCTTCCCATTCGGAACGTTGTATTGCAACAGCTGTAACAAAATAACTATACAGGACATGCTTTTGTTTTCTGCAAAAAAACAAAGAAATGAGGTCATCAATAATAACGGCTATTATATTTATTTGATCAAGTGCAAGTTAAATTTGTCATAAATGTTTTGAATTTAAAGGGGCTCGACTTTTATGGCGTTGTATGATGTCACCTTTGTTTACGCATTCAAATAATACCTACCTGTATGCCGGCGATAAAATATATACGCTACGCCTAATACTCGTAACAAAACGCATATAGATTGATAAAAAACGCATATAGGTATTCAGAATTATGAAAACACGTTTAATAATACTACGTGTATACATACATACATACGTTTACTGTAATCTTTAATTTTAAGTAACAACTAGGATTCTAGCTAAATATGGTTTAAGAATAATGTGAAATACAGGCCCAGTTTTAGTTGTGCATTTGGTATGAGGTAACAGATAAATTACAGTCGGTTTCGCCGAAAAACTACGGTAAATAAATACTCAACAAATAAACCAGGAGACACCAAGTTTAATTTTTTAGAAATAAACAATGCTTTCGACGAAAAAATATAGCGTAGCAAAATTAAAAGAGAAATTATTGTTTTCCAAGAATACATAAGTATCAAAGGACTAAAGGAGGAGAATAACTCTTATATTTTTAAAGGTTAAATAATAATTGTTTTGTAGAATTTACGATTTCTGTTTTATTTACGAGTATGATTTGCAGTCCAGTAAATTCATTGATAATCATAGAGTACTTATCAAAGTTGTCATGCAGCCCATTTAAAGTATGAACCACTTCGAGTGTCTGAGCAGCTTTCTCCGCTCACAACAACCATACACGACGAAGGCGAGGCGAGGAATCCATATAAATATACGTAATACTACACCAGAGTATTTACAGTTACTTACAAGACAAAGCCTGATTCGATCAAACTGGATTTGAGAGCTAAATATGCTAAATGCAAAATATTGTGGATCAAACTTGAATTTGATTTGTGCGAATCAGGCGAACTTGCTGAACTAGAAGCACAATCTCTCTCTTTAATCTTATTTTTTGTAATAATATTAGATACCTAAGTATTATTAATGTTTTATGCATAGATCTGATCTAAATCTGCAACTAAAAAATATTCTATATCTCCAAGCTTGAGGTTAGCAACTCTCTTTAATTTCTCATTATGAAAGTACCAAAGTTCCCAATTGTTGGTAAACTTAAGCTCAATGTACCCACTGATCGACAAGCACAAAACGTACCTTAGCCAACCATTTGCTGGCTTCCGGCACGTCAAGATGCTTTCCAGAGTCAGTGAGCTCCCTCACGATGTCCGGGAAGCAAGCCATGAACTCCCGGGACTGGTTTTTGGGAACCGCCAGTCCTCGGGCTGCCAGGGGCATTTGCTGAGGCGTCAGAGTCGACAGGAATCTAGAGACCAAAAACATTCGCTCACAAACACGGCTAGTGTCGTAGTCGAAGTTGTGGCTGTAGATGCTGTGTCTCCTTCATAATGTGGACAACGTTGTAGTTACAGAAAAGATCAGCAAACAGACAAAATAAAAAAAACCAGCCAAGTTCTGCCCACGTTTAAAAAAAGAATTTCATTCAGGTGTTTTTTGACAAGTTTTTGTAGGAAAGAAGGTAGGTAAGCCAAATGCCCTTTCTATCCATTATTTAAACGAGAACCCAAAACGGTTTTTAGATAAATATGTTAAAGTGATGCTTATCTGTCAAGACATTTTAATAGTAACTGTTATGAGTGCGCGCAAGTATGGTCACGCACGGAGCTTGATGCAAGATGAGACGACGCAACACAGATAAAGATGTCATGACATTGGTAAAAAAAAAACAGGCAGCCGGTACCTGCCCCTTGTTGTAAGTGCGCAAAAAAGGGTAGCCTAAATAATTCTTTACGTAATTTGTTTGGAAGGCAATTCCTATAACAGGTTTACAACTTTTTAAACGTGACCAAACATTATGAAAGTTGATAATTTCAATAATAACGTCACTGTCACCGGGGATGTTCTTAATTAAATAAGGGGTCTTCTACAAGAAATGACTGCGTACAAACAACGTACAAATCGATTTTAATTATAAGTAAACCACACTAGTGTCAATTAAGTTCAAATACGAAAAGGTTAAGAAAAATGTTCCACATAAAGTAATTAAAGTGCATCGTTAGCGGTTAGAACGTACATGCACTAACCGGTCATGGCGTACAAGCATGATCGCCGCGTTATCAGTAAAATAAAACGATGACAACTAACCTATCAAAAAACGAAACAAGTAGGTAAGCTAGTTTGTTTAAAAACTTGTCCAAAAAAACTTGAAAGAAATTCGGAATTCGAATGTTACTAAAAGTTTGCGACGTGTGCTAAAATAACGTCCGCGCACGGCACATTGGGTTCACTGACCTGTGATATTTCTGCAGTTTGAGCAGCTTCTTCGGGCCGGTTTCTTCGTTAGTCGGGATCTTGGCGGCTGCCTGGTCCAGGCGCGGCGCCATGGCGTCAGAGTTGGTCACGCTGGTAGTCTTGCTGATCTGCCGGCGGATCTCATTCTTGTAAATCTGCACGATCTTCTCCAAACTTTTCGAATTCGAAAACATCTTTAAATTTTCCTTTTAAATATTTATAACAAAAAATTCCAGCGTTGTTTATCCTCGCTCAAATTGAAAAGTTTCTTTTTATTTAAATAGTTGAGAGAGTATTTGTTATAAGTCTCCCAAGTCGCGTACGTCTGATCAACACGAGCACGTATGACCGACTGATTCTTTGTTGTGTTTAGCCTCCTTGCCTTGCCTTGCCGGCGTTGCCGGTTTCACTACATTCAATCAAAATACGATGTAGTGATGTTTGTTGTGTTTACATCGATTCATCGACGCCAAAGAATCGTTTGTCTCTTTGTTCTTGAAAATGTTTCTCAAACAGGGTATTACCTAGAGTTGACTATTGATAAAACCTGTAAAGATGATGTTACCCGATCTCTTATCTCGCAAACATCTATTGTTAATGATCTGGAAATAATAGATAACAGTTGTAAGAATTGGTAATTCTTGGTTGGTTGGTTGGGGACTTCACGTACCTATATCATTGAAGCTCGAAAAGGGCTACAAATCGTAGTTATCCTCTCTGTATGTTCAAAAAGTTTCTTGTAAGACTGCGAATTTTGGCAATTGTTATTTGATTCAAAAACAATCCGCCGCCTGTCCAACCGTCCCGACCGGCCGACTTCAGTTGGACTGATCTATATTACTACCATTTTAAAAGAAGTTTTTTTTGCATTTTTGAAACAATTTTTTGTAATTTTTAAGACATTTGTGACATTGTTTTTTGTGTGACATTTTACCTTTTTTAGTGCTCATAATAAGCTGTAATGTAGTCCCACTTCGTTAGCTGATATGAAACTTTAAGATATTTCAAGCAAGCAACACCACCGCGGGCAAGTCATTTGTCATATTTAAACAATTAAATGTTATTCGTTATAGTCAGAGATGTCTTATCTATCGCCACCCTTGGAGAGGTACTGTTGAGAGGTTCCAGTGCCTATCTGTGGTCTTCGTCATCAGTTCCACTTCACCAAATGACATTTTCTGAATGCAAACGCTGGCTTTAATACTAAAAATACTAAAATCGTTATATATTTGGCTATAATATTTGAGGAATTCCCTCAATTCCTCACGGACCCGTTCATCAGATTCAGCTTTGATGACAGTAGGACTATCTCGGAAGTATACTCTAACAAACCAAAAAATATTTTTTAAAATCGGTCCACAATTGAAGGATAAATCCTACATCCTCCTTTTTTGAAGTCGTCGGTTAAAAATAGCTAAGGTCTCCAAGGAGTTTCGTTAGAACATTCCTTATCGTTTTCTGGTATACTTACACCAGACGAACCTGAAGAAAGCCGTCTTACACCGAGAACTTTTTATATATTTTTCTGCATAGCAATATTTCAACTGCTGCTCAGCTCGACTGATCATTTAGTAGGGTCGACTCGACTGATCACAAAGTAATTAGTAGCGTCGTAATCACTATGGGCAAATATTCTTTTCCAACCATTACGAGTATTATATTCTGTCTGGGAAAGGTGATTACTGTCGGTAGTCCGTGTCGTTGCGTATTGATCTGTCTATCAAATAATAAGTTCTACAAATTGAAATGCAGCTACAGCGCTGATAGTGGTCCTCGAACCGGATACTAATTATTAGTAATTATTCACTAGTACCTAGTTTCGTAAGAAAGCATTTCCCATAAAAACATCGGTTCTGATTGCGGGACTATCGATATCGCCTGCTATCGAGTTCAACCCATGCTTAGACGCGGCTGCGTGCGCAGCAAAACAAACTAGCTGCCGCCGTTCCCCTCCCCTCCGGTGGCAGGCCACGCGGCCGACGTCACGTAGGCACCCAGCAACAACAGCCGACCGAGCCGAGGGGAGCCGAATCGAGCCGAGCGCCCCCGAGCGCCACCCGATCACCATTGCACACCATGACCCAAAATTACGGGCACCGAGTGCAGAACATCACGTATGCACGGTAGATTACGACATAGGCTTATCTCCACAACGCTATTTTCAGACAATTCGGCAATTTACAGTAGGCCAATAATTCCAATAGTCACGGTCTCACGGTTTTTATCCGAGACATATTTTTTTCCGGATGTGGAGATTTCAAAGGTTTCTAAACGACCGTTCGCAAAATTTTCTGCCATATTACATTTATTATTTTATTATTACATTTATTTATTTTTGCTTACGACGAAGTAGTATCAAGTATAGTAGCATAAAACTGGTTACAGAATTTAAGACCTTGCAGGATTTTTACTTTCGAGCATGATCCCTTAGGAACTTTTCTTGAGAGTCACTTCCGTCTAACTTATCTTAAATCTTGACTTCGTAATCTGTTGCTGTTCTATCTAGACGACTGTGTCACATTCAATATACTCATACCCTTCTATTGAGGTGAACTAGTTAGGTACTGATACATGCCTTGATCTAGTTTATCTGGACAGGCATGAGGATCAAGCTTGAGCTAATCTTGTCACTTATGGCACTGTATACAATCTAAGAAAATTAGGTAGAAAAACTTAAGAAAAGTACCTAAGGTACCTTAACTAAAACTTACCTACCATGCGAGCATTTAAAGCTGTTCAAAATAAGTGTTTTTTCAATATCTTTTGGCACCTCCAAATTAGTGAATATGTTTTCCGGAGTAAGTGCAAATTCTCGTTTTAGAAAATGAGAGTTTCAAGTGGGCCATGGCAATATTTGTTTTTTGTCGGGCGGGGATTGATTTCGCGGCAACAACAGATGTAAGCAGTAATTTTGCGCGACATTGCCCAAGCGCGTTGCCCAACCGCAATCTGTTACAAAACGTTCCATTTTCAGCAATTCAGAAATTACGTGCAACTCAATATAATTATTGGTTGTTTTTGTTGACTCAGAGTTTACTTTAGGGCTTTGAAAATCTTTGAATTCCGATTTTTTCCGAGAAAATATAGTTCGAGAATTTTGTTAGGTTTAATTTTTTAAATTGTATTCATATCAATAGTAGGTAAGTAATGAAAGTCCGATCGGCAGCCGCTCATACCTTCCTTCCTCTTCCTTCCTCCTTCCTTGATCCTCCTTCCTCCTTGTTCCTTGTACTCTGAATTCGGCTTCAAAATTTCTCGGATGCGGTGCGAATCCAAATGCGGTCTGAGAGTTGTAAGCCTTAATACTTTTACATAGGTATAAATAATAATAAATAATATATATCTGGTTTTTTTATTCATACAAAGGATGGGAGGAACTATAGTCCGACTAGCTGGAGTAGGTAGCTGGTGTTCTATCATACGGGACTAATTTGTCGGAATATAAGACGAAATCAATAAGATAATTTTATTTATTTTTAATTGGAGCATTGTGGGAATTTTTAAATGGTGCATTGAAAAAAGAGCATAAATAATATCAAATTAACATATACAAGAAAATTTCATCTTATTACGTAGTTTAAAACCTACCAAAATGGTCGTCTCTCATCTATTGTGCCAAAACGTTGGGCTGCATTTCGTCACGCTGGTTTTCAGTGAAGTAAAAGAATGAAATAGGTAACTACTGTTTTTAATACAATTGAAGATTCAGTCGAGTTAAAACAGTAAAAAAGTTCTTAAGTGTCTTGATCTCAATTGGTAAGAAATTGGGAGGTTGATGACACCGGCGCGGCGACATCGATCGTCAACTCGCATTAAATCGAATCCATGCTGAAAGATAGTCGATAGCATAGCGGCACCGTTAATCAAATAGTTCACGTCGTTAATCGATAATCCGTTATTTAAAAAGTTAACTTCGGTAAATTTTAAAGCGTTACATTTCGAAATATTTAACGGGAGTTAAGGTTAACGTTAACTCGTGATAGAAATTGCTTTTTACATGTCGTTGCGTTAGGAATTTACTTACTTATTAGTATTACATCGGACGGTCTATGGAAATTTAGGCAAGACATGAAAAGTTAAGGAAGAGTGGATCGTTAGAATTTGTTATTGTAAATAATTATTATTCAGGCGCGCCCCGCACTTGTTCAGTACCTACGTACGTGTTTTTTTACGACGCGGCGTTGTGTCCTTTTGGCAAATAGTAGATACTTAATAAACGATTGTCGAACCTATGGAAAGTTAACCGAAGTTAATAAGTCTGTTAAGAAATTGTGAAGTTAACTTAAAAGTTAATCCGTTAATCAATGTTAACTTTGTTAATTAACGTTTAAATAATTTACGAGTTAATGACCACCTTTGGTCGATAGTTTGCACCTTTGCATAATTGTAAAAATAACATGTGTAGACTACCGCAAAATGATAGCGGAAACCTTGTGGCAATTGTCCAAAAACAGTATAGGTACAGTAGGTATTTATCAGATACGAGGTGATCAAGTCTAATAAAATACTACGAATGATAAACACGATTACACGAAGATGCCACGTGCATACCTACTATGCGGGACGAAAGAACTTTGTCGAGTTTTCTTTATGGATTATGGAATGAAGAAGACTAAACGGCACACAGGCCACCTGGGCCTGTTTTATAAAGCTACGAGTTACAATTTACAGGTTACAAGTTTCCATTTGACACAACCTCGACCAATGACGACCTGGGGCGTATTGCATAAAAAATAATAGCTTATATTATAAGCGGAACTCTCTTTCCAACAGTATGTATTAAAAAGAGACTTCCACTTGTATTACAAGTTAGAAGCTTTTATGAAACGGGCCTCAGGGGCCTGTTTTATAAAACTACAAATTACAATTTACAGGTTACAAGTTTTCATTTGACACAACCTCGATCAATGACGACTAGCCATTTGAGCAGTGTTGCCAGTTTAGACCTGTAAAATTGTAACTTGTAGCTTTATAAAACGTGCCCCAGCCATTTGAGCAGTGTTGCCAGTTTACATAGACCTGTAAAATTGTAACTTGTAGCTTTATAAAACGTGCCCCTGATGGTAAATGGGATCTGTATGTAACTTTTGCATTTTCCAGACTACTTTACACATATACGTACGATTCAAGGGCAAAAACCATTAAATAAAATAAATTCTGTAAAAGTAGTCTACGTAAGAATACATTTAGGTACGATTTGGACCGTTTAAAAATTGATGGATGTCTAAACTAAAACAACTTGGGAACAATTAAAGTTTTAAACAACCCATTTATACTAAACAATAAGAACAAGGTACCAACACAGTGTGGATAGATCGGCTGGCAAATAAAGCCTTCTTAAATCGTTAAATAAATTAAATTATGTAGGTAGGTAAAGTCGAACTCGGAAGTAGTTGTACATTTTAGTACCTTTTCGCAGTAACGCATTAAGGTGAAAGGGGTTTGAATTTTAGTATATATCGATAACTGCAACACGGTAAAGTACAGTCAGCAGCAAAAGTAGGTGGACAGTCGAAGAGCTCCATATTTTCTATAATACACAATTCTCTTAATCAAGAGAATAAGAGGCGTGTATAGATAATTTTGAGGTCTTCGACCACCTACTTTTGCTGCTGACTGTACTTTCTGCTGCTTTAAAACCTCAGTAAATAAAGATACGGAGACGCATCCCAAAAATACTTTTGTTTTATTTGAAAATGTTTGTACTTAATTCTAAATTAACATCTGTATCCTATGCAATTATTTCAGACGTTGCCAGCTTAGAGGAAAAAACGTTGTTTATTAACTTTATCGCATGTTAATATTTGCCCTTTTTATGATGTAAGTGAGTAATTATTTGTCAGTTGGCTTAGCTGTATATTATTGATGAAGAAAGAAATACCTACCCATATTTTTAATCGATTCCAGATTTTTAACTACATAGCTTTATATTACCTACTTAAAAGAAACAAATTAGCCTTTAACTCATCTTTATTTATTTATTTAAATTTTACTGCACAGTAAAAAAAGTAAGTACAAAGGCGGACTAAATGCTTATTTATATTATGTATCCAGATTCTAAGTATCAACTAAACAATTACATTCGGTTTGAATTTAAGTATACCAGCGGCCTGTACACGTAAAGTTCGGACCGCGGGTAACGCCACGCGCCTTTCCAATGTTCGTTCCGAACCGTACGTGTAAATGTAACTGTAATATACTTATATAGTAAAATAGTAAAAAAAGTACGGTCCGAACTTTACGTGTAAAGGCCAAAGTTGAGTCATAAGAATGTGGCTCCACTGTTATCGAAGTAACACGCATTTGCATCGTGCAGAAATAGAAACACTTAAAGCACTATCAAGGTTAAGATCAAGGCGTTATAAACATCAAAACAAATACCGGGGAAAATAAACTTACAATGTACGTAGCGTATAGCTCCTTCTGTAGAAGGTAATATTTTATTTGGTTATCAGAGGCAGCAATGGAATGTTGACTATTAACCGACTCGAGCAATGTTTCTTTATTGTTTTGTTATCTTGTGACGATGTAAGGCTTGTAATAGTCAGTCGGTAGGCAATTAGTTTTAATTGTTTGCAATTATGAGAGTTGCATGTGACTTCTTGAGATAAAGTGAGCAGGTTACATAATTGCATTTAGCTCATTTTAGTATTTGTTGTGTTCTTAATTGTATTTCACATAACTGAGTTGACATTGTAGTTGAGAATAATGAAAGGCTCAATGACAAGGCTGCAGAATGCTTTAAAAATAAACTCTAGAAATTAGTGCCAAATGACCGCGGTAACATTCAGGAGCAAAATTAGGTATTTTACAAACTTGTGATGTCCGAAACTTGTTTGATGTTTAGTTATCATCAATATAAATTGCGCATGTTTGGAAAATTATATATTAAGTAATGTAAAATACTTATATTGTAATATTCAAATAGCGAAAACCTGAGCTTCACCACAGAACAGTACAAGGCTTCACATAGGTTCATGCAACTCCAGTTTGAAACTAGCAGATTCTGCTCCCACTACCTCCACGACCCTAGAGATAATATCCTTGTAATACTATTTATTCTGTGCCTCTAGCGGGCCGCTTTTTATACCTACCTTAAACGTGCATGAATGAGAAAAACACTGTATAACTAATACCTACAAGCCTCGGCCGGAAGAAGCGGTTGCTGGACGAGTGTGAGTCAGGGCTTACTTCCCGGCCTCTAAAATAATTTATTACTATTACTGTGGTGAAAAAAGTATCATTAGAAATTCTGTGCAAATAACCCGAATGGTTGGCGCAAGAATTGCATGATATCCGTGTCTGTAAAGTATCAAATGATACATTCGAATAAATGTGTATCGGTGATTTAGGGGATCCCAATGTGTGTAACATTTAGCTGTTTTTACTTGAATTAGATTTAATAACCCTCCTCATGTGACACGTGCAATAGGTTTTTAATCTATCGGCTCATTGAGTTAGAAAATGAAAGACTGTGTGGGAGGACGACGGCGCAAGTTAGTAGGCGGCTGCAATAACGTTCAATGGTCGTACATAATCGTTTCTTGGATACCTATCAAAGGAAAAATTACAAATGCATTAAAATAAAGATTCAGAAACGTGAAATATGTTGCCTATTTTCTCGGTTTGTTACAAATGTCAATTCTACAGTTATAATAATATACTTAAGTTTAGTTATATTTTAAAATTAGATTTGACACGGCTATGCCGTAAACAAAATCTAATCAAAGAAGGAAGCATTAAACTAGATCGTTACTTGACATTCAAGCAAAGATATAGAAAATGCCTCGCACATTTCGCAGTTACCTTTGAGGTATTTTTCAGGAAACCGGTTTTTCGTCTTAGTGGCTCTTCATGAAATAGTAGCGCATGGGCCTTCTTCTATACTGCCTTTTTATCCGACTGACCCAGGAGGAGGGCAATCTTTTTCGCGCGTATGTATGTATGTGGGTATGGTCGTTCCATTGAGACCTCCTGTAGCCTAAACGGCTTGACCGATTTTGAAGGGTGAGGTTTTGTTGGATTGATCTTGGTTGTGGGAGTGACATATGCTATATATGATATTTCAATCAAAGTAATGAGGATAAAAAGTATAATGGAATAAAGAATATATTATGTTGACGACAATATCAAAAAATGCAGTCAGGTTTTTTAAAACTTGTTTTCCATTAGTTTAGTGTTATCGTATAACAGCTCTTATTAGCTTGACAGTTGACAGTAAAGGCAGACTAATCAAAAATAATCTGATAACAATCCGTTTAAAAATAGTTCAGAAAAGGGTCGTTAATCTGTTTTTCCATTCTGTAGAATATTTCTTTCAGTAAAATTACATATTAAATGCATAATGCATTTTAGCAGGCTTTATGTTTTCAGTACTCCTCAAAACATAAGAGTAAGATCATGTTGTTCAAAGCTCGAAAATATAATCAAGCCATGCAATAAAATATATAAGGTTTCCCTCTCTTTACGCATCAGTTTTCATTTACGAGTTATTTGCCATAGCACAAGGTTGTCTCGCGTGGTGTGTAACTAACTAGTAGAAGGAAAAACGCTTATTCGAGAAATACCTAGGTAGTTACTGACGCAATGGTTTTTATCTATTACGTTTTTTAAAGGTTAACAAATGTAGGAACAAGGCTGGCTGTTACCTCATAAGGTATTATAATGCCACTTGATATAAATAGACCGGTCTTTGTATAAAAACTACCTGGCAACATGACTGCATTTGAAGATGATTGTTTGTTAGATCGATAGAAAAATATCGATTTAGGATAAGCTTAACCTTCTTTTAACAAAGTCATTGCTAGGCAACGAGGAGATTGCTGCGGTTCACAGAAAATATAATGAAACCTATGATTCTCCTGCGGTTTGACCTACTTAGTCTTGCGATAATCCTCCAACTCATCTGTCAACCACCAAAACCGCAATTAAACGCGTCTATCGAATATACCTAATTTATTCGTGTTTTTTGACTGCAGCACCATCTATTATCCGGGTGTCATTTGCGATCCATAATATCGTTTGTCCGAAAGTCATATCCCATAGCACGTTTGCCCTAAGTAACGTCTGGTATAAGATACATTTGCAATAATTATTACTGTTTTGTCATAACGTTACTTTGCCCTAAACATTATTAACCATAATTTTACATTACCTAAGCGTCCGAACACCTAATCTTATTTGTACTAATTATGAAAGTCATAATGCACGTTTAATTATAATGGTAACCTATCGATGTTTCGAAAATCGTTTTTCTCTGAACCCATTAACTTTACAAAGTGTTTAAAGAGATATACTTATAGAACCTGTAGGTTAGGTTAGGTTAGTTTTATAACAATCCAGGAAAGTTAAACGACAAATAAAAATTTCGGACAAACGAAACAGCGGACAAAAGTTTTTCGAACTTAAGATAGGTTACCCACAGACCAGATAGTTTGTTAATAACCTTGTATCCTTCAGAGCGGCAACTAGAAGCCCTTGCTGACAGCTACTCCTCCCCTTCAATACCACCCCTCCCTTCTTAATTCCGTCCCCCCTCAACCCCTCAGTAGGTCAGGTTAGGTTACATTACATTATAATAAACTCTATTAGGGCTATTAAATATTATGCTTTTCGTATACTAGTACATACAATATTAGTATATGTATATTATATCAGCGTTAGGGCAAACAATATTCGACCAAACAATGTTAGGACAATCGTTTAGGGCTAATGTGCGTTAGAACAAACAATCATTATGACTAACAATATTAGGGAATTCAAATATAGGACAAAAAACATTATGGATCCCAATATAGACCCCTATTATTCAAATTGTCCTGTAGTCATTTAAATGGCTAAAAGTCGCAGTTTACATTCAAATCTCACTTGCAACCTGTTTAAAAAAAAAATTACTATGATGGCCACCAGAACCTTGTCTCCTACCTAATCGGAACATAAAGGATACGCGTAGCAAGATCGTTTGTTATTGTAATGTGCAACAGGCTGCCTTTATATACAGCCTGTGTGTACAACGATGGATGACTTTTCACTGATATGATGATGAGTGATATTATGACGATGGTGAATCATGATCTTGTCACTAACTAGCACTCGCTATTATCAATGTTGCAGTGCTCGCGGTTTAAAGAACCGTAGCTACAGTCATCGGTAGGGAATATTATGAAAACAAAATCTAAGTTGTTTGTTATTCTTTCATGACTAGGTACGACAGTTTAAACATTGGCACGAAGACGCTATAAAGCATGTCGCAGGACGCAGGATCTTAATTCTACTATATTCGTTTGCGAGTTTGTTTGTTGCTTCTTCTCACTGCAACGGCTGAAAGGATTTGGATAAAGTTTGAAATGGAGATTTTTTACACCCTGGATTAACATATAAAAAAAAATGGAAAATGGATGGATGGATTTAATGGAAAATTATAAGTACCTGAGAGAATAACGATAATCGAATTCTACGGGCCGCGTTGGGGGCAGAAGCTAGTAAACTATAATTCTCTTCCGTCATTGACTTTTAGACAATGCACAGCCTACCGCTGGACCTAGGCGGAACTGAGGTCGTATTTTTTGGAGAGTTCAAAGGAGGAAATATTCACTAAGAAAGTTTTTTTGCGAAATCGACCCGCGACGTGTAGAAATAGGGGAAGTAGCGGGAAACTATATAAAAAAGTCCATACATATATAAATCTTTGCGTGACTGAATAACAGATGACGCTAAGGCTAGGGACATAATATTTTAAGGGAATATTTCTCGGGTACCATAGGGTTGTGATTAGATAGGGTTTTCGGAAAATCGACCATCTTCGGGGAAAAATATAAGGAATAGCGGGAACTTAACTCTACGCGTACAAAGTCGCGGGCGCTCTCTACTCTCTACAAAATTGATGAGCCAAGAGTTATTATACCAACGCAATACGTTCAAATTGAATCGGGGTAACGAGCCTACGAGGCTATCAACAAAACAAAAGGTGTGTTCGTATTATACGAATTAAATAATTGATATGGATTAGATTAGGCTAATGAATAATGAATAAAAGCGTGATGATTGATAAGTGGTCGGACACGACAGGGGATACGCCCACATTATGTTAGCTTTTCAGCGTATTTAGCGAATTCTCTGAACCGACAGGTCGACCTGCAATCTTCGTCATCAGCGCGAGATGAACGCTCGAGGTAACCGCAGCCAAGGTCGTGAAACAAAATGATGATAATTGTATCATTTGTAATGATGCTGTGATGTTAATCACGGGTTTCGCGCCGAGCGGCGCGCGCGCCGGCGGCCGCCATGTTAGCCGCCATTGTGCGCGGCTTCCGGAAAAGCGCATGGTTTGGGGTCACTGAGTGTACATCAACTTGGACGTGTCTTATTAGACTAAATGAACTAGGACAATCGATATTGCCTCAACAAGCATATTTTAATTATAAAATGACATTTATGACACCAAGGATCAACACCAACAATATTTCTCTGGACCAAATAAATAATGGGTTTGGCGATAGCGTAGGTACAAACATAATCACTAATCATACTTTAACCCCCTTACTAATAAACGTTGAGTAACGGTGGTATAGCTATACAATGTTTTGTCCTTATCTGTCATTGTGACATTTGGATTTGACAGATAAGGACAAAACATTGTATAACTATACCACCGTTACTAAACGTTTATTAGTAATGTTTAAGATTCATGGCGTGGGTTTAAACGGTCTCGTTTATTACAAGTCTGCTGTTGGGATTCAAACGCCATCTCTCGGTAGATAACTAGATACAGTTGGCACTAGGTAGACGGTATACACTCCCTTACAACCCTTGCTCACAACCATCGAACCTGAGCCTCTATTCAACACGGTAAAAACCACTATCGTCTTTGACCTATTATTGTATTGTCTACATTTTAAGAGCTCCTACTTACTTAACAGTAATGGCGGCCGAGTTAAAAACAATACCATAACAGGTCAAAGACGATATGATTTTCACCACTTAGAATAGAGGCCCAGTTAGTAACTGTAAACGTTTAGTTCATGAACAACTAACCTATTCTTAGTACTTACTTTTAGCAATTACTTGGGACTTTCCTTCCACCTCAGCTGTGACATTAATTGACATTATGTACATACGCGAAGATCCCTTATTGCGATTAATGCGGATAGTATCGCGTTACGTATTACGGAGAACTAAACTTAATTCATTAACCTTTTGTCTACCTGTGTTTGCTCAGTAGGTACACATTAAAAAAGAAGGCTTCCAGTTTCCAGGAAGAACTTTCTATAACGTAGCATTATAGACAGTTTTCAGACTGAATGATTCTAACAATATTTTCTAAACCTAACGGTTTGGTCCCAAATCTAACAGTTATAGTTCAATACCTATTAGTTTTAATGAGCCCAGTGAATTCGTTGTCCAACAATGACAAAGGTATTTTAATATGATCCAGCGCATAGTATCGCTTCGGTCAGCGCGGGGTCGCCATGGAAAATTAGCGAACCGTGGCGATGGTGTGATTCGCTCACATCAATGCTCTCCTATTGTCGTCCCCCACTAAATGTGATTTAACTGAATTATGGAGTAGAAATGTCCACAATTTATTTCGGACTGTCCAGTGGAGCGCCCGCGCAGCTCCTGACAAGTGACAATTTGTGTGTTTTTGGACTTTGACTGTGAGAGTGCTACGCGCTACGACCGTAGCTGCTCGCGCTAGGAAAGCTTCGCAAGTAAGTGTCTTCGTAGCGGTTTCTGAAAGGCAGAAGCTGAGACGTGTTTAAGCAATATGTGGCAACGACGTGTTGTTGGATTGTTGAAGTGGATTGCTTTAATCGGCATCATAGTTTAATAAAAAAATACTAAAATACTAAATTCCCTAAATCTTGTTACTGTTTTGAGATAGTTCCGTGTCTATCCTTGTTACTATCCGGTGCATAGAACATAGGAACTTTGTCATCTATACATATAGGCCTTTTAAAATAGCATTTGGGTATTATGAGAGCTACAATCCACTTTTTAATAATAATGTAACTCCCTAAAAGTTTCTAATAACATAGCGCTCGAGTCACGGTGAATAAGGTTGTTGACCCGAATTACGTCCAAAAAATGCGGACTCTTAATATTAAAAAAGGAGCTCTATAATCTTTAGATCAGCCAATTATAGTGTAAAACCCAGAACCGTGTGTAAAATGTAGCTTTTATATGTGAGTAGGCATATCACTATATTATGGCAAGGTTGTACACGAATACTTTTTAACTGAATGTTAGAATAATACAGAATTCTATTGAGTGTTCTGCCTTTCAAATCCAAAAGGCAGCATGAGCATATGAACTCTGTATTTTATACTGCCTTTTTCCTTTGGCGAGCAGTGTTGCGCGGCAGGGCGTCTCCTGCGCGCGCGCAGCGTGCTGTGACGCATTACGCAACCGCACGCGTGTATGGCACGTGCGTGCGGTTTATATTGAATGAGAGGTAGTCACCGGTGAAATATACTACCGTTACCGCAAAACTAATGTAACTTATGCTCAATGATGCAAATTTACGTTGTTTATACATTTCCGCAAAGACAGAGTCCTAGAATTTTGTATGCCAATGATAGTCCTAATCTTGTGACATAGAATTCAAATTTCGACGGACTATTTTAATAAATAGGTCGTTGCTAAAGTGAAATTGAACTGTGTTAAGGAAATGGCGTTGTTTCAGTATCGTCACCATACATACTAATGTCGATTACCATTGAATATTCCCAAACTTAACTTAGGCCGGCATTATACCTGTAAGTTATTACTGTAAGTTTTGAAACAAAGCTATATGCAAGAGAGAGATGCAGATATTTGCCACTCACTTTTACCCATAGTTGCGTCTCAAAACTTACAGGTGTAATGCCGGCCTTACGAACAGCACTACCTGTGGCAATATCTGCTCATTTCAAGTTGTCAAACTGGATTCTTATAAGTATAGGGTGATGGCACCAATAATGGACACTTAGGCTGACAGGCACCTGTAAAGGACAGTTCACTCTTAATTCAAATTTCAGGCGGTCCTAAATTTATTGTTGCAAAAAAAAAGATTAACCCTTATCTTCTGTAAAATAATAATCAAGTGTCCATCGTTAGTCCCTGTCCATTACTTTTCCATCACCCTACTTAGTGTTTAACCATCACCAACATAATTAATCTACGGCCACTTGAGAACTAAGTAAAGTGAGGAGTAAGTTTTTTTCAATTCGGAATCGGACTCGGTGCGGAAACACATTTATGTTCCGATCTGGAAAAAAACATATCCGAAGTGCTAGTAGTAAAGTAAGTAAAGTAAGTAACAAAGTAAGTTGGTTAATACGAGTTTAAGTTTCTGGAATGGGTCTCTGGAAGTATTTTGTAGTATAATTTCAAACATTTTAATTAATCAATGCAGGCCAAAAATGTGTAATACAGATACTTACCCAATATTTTTCAAATTAGGAACGGTACGTTTCCTTGTCGAATAAAGTAGGTAGTTATAGTAAGTTGGTGCCCGATTATGATGTACCTACAAAGAAACTAATGAATTGAATTTCATTATTAAGTAAACTGCGCTTTGCGAAGTGTTTTATAATTTTTTCGAAAGCGTATACCTACCTACTTACTAAAAAAACATTTCAGGGATCCTTTAGTAGTTATTTTTTAAAATAACAGCATAATAGTTCGCTGATGAGATCATAATAATATTTTTTGTTAAAAACTTCATCGTATATATTTATTCAACAGTATACATATTTAATATAATATAATACAATTAAAAGTTAAAACTAAACTTATTTAAATTAAAATAAAAACTAAGCTACTCAAATATTAAAGACGTAAATAATAATCACCACTATAAAAAGAACACCCCCTCTAGCAGGTCCGCTCGCGGCATGGTCCCTATGACACTGGCTGCGTTACCTCTCTGGATAGCTAGCCCAATCCTTTGGGAGAGGTAAGCACCAGCTCTAGGATCTCCGGAGGTGTCTATGAGCCGGGATGACAGGGCCTTAATAAAGCTTTTCATATCAGCTGACCAAGGTCCCATGGTCTCCACTGCAAGCGCCACAAATTCATAATTATTTAATAATGATGAATATTTGCGGCGCTTGTTGGTTTGGGCCTGATCAGCTGCTGCACCGGCCCGATTACGGGTTGACTGGACGTGGGACAGGGCGAATGTGTCAACACACGTCGCGTCCCACACCAGTGCCCTACCCAGTTTCCACGGCACCAATGTAGCTCCGTCTGGTCGCTTGCCATCGTCTCTATGTAAACCTGCTGGTTCCAGGACAGCTGGTACAGAGGCAGTGGCAAGCGAACGACGGATCAGATCATTAATTGTGCCATGCCGGTACAAACGGCCGGCACTTCTAAAGCATGAAAGGCCATGTCGTCCCAGCTCACTCACTTCCTTCCCGCACGTGCAAGTATGAGGTTCACAGATTCTAGCTCCAACCCGCAAACTTATTGCTATGCGCAAGCAGCTTGGGTCCAAGACTGTGCCTATATTGCGGGAAGGAAGAGCGTGGAGCCAGTGACCTGATTCGCCTGCAGAGACAGCGAGAAGACGGGCGCGATCTGAATCGTCCGGACTATTTTGTATGAGAGATGTATGAATTGATATGAGGCGAGGAGTATCCCATGCTCTTTGGATATGCCTCTTGACTGGCATATCCACTCCGGGACACGACTCACACCAAGCATCCCTGGCCTCCACCAGGTTCGCAATCTCAACGTCAAGTATCTGTGGGACATTTAAGATAATACTGACGAGAGGCAACGAACCATAAGCGGAGGACAGGAAAGCTGGTAGTGCCACGCTAGAAGAGCATCGAATACCAAGTCCACCGAAACGAATTGGGAGAACCGCTTGAGTCCAAGGCCTTGAACTAAAATGAATGTTTAATAATTTAGACAGAGTTGATTGAAGGGTAATGTCTATAGAAGCCATGATGTCTGGAAATTTCCAAATTGGACAACTCCGTAACAAATACATGAATTTTGGAGTGAAAAGACAAAAACGAATAATAAAAAGCGCCATATGGGGGTTTATTTCGTACAAAAGGTTAGAAGTATTTTTAAACAGATTTAATTTACAATTTATAATGGGATCGATTGCATCGTCAAAAATCGGTGAACCTAATAGTGTTAAAGATGAATTTGAATGGACCGAAATGTTGGGTGAAGCTGCATTAAATTTAGTGACGAAATCAATTTTTTTTTCTAAAGAAATGTGATCAGGTATATAAATTTCGCACTTAGTAAAGTTTAATGAGAGGCCTATATTAGAAAATTTAGTGATGATCGTTTGCAAGTCTTGTAGTACAGTTGACGCGTCCCCGCCAAGGGAACCGTCATCAAGGTACCACAGATTGAATTTAGAATTTAGATCTGAAATAATTGGATGAATGGCTAAGCTAAAAATTACGGGCCCGAGCGGGTCTCCCTGTTGGCAACCCATGCATGAAGATATGATTTTGTCACCGAAAAGTAATTTTGATGGTGCCCCAAAGCATTGCCACAAATAGCTATATAATTCTGGAACTTCTTTTTTGACAGCAGCTAGAAGGGCACCACGATCGACCGAATTAAAAGCATTTTTGACGTCAATTTTTACAAATACCTCGTAGTCCGGACGGCTCAGAAAAGAGCGCGCAGCATGGACAGCTGCCTCACAACCTCCCTTGACGCCAAAACCCAGCTGCCGGGGTTTGAAAATGTTTGACAGTCTATTACGAAATTTTCGGCAGCAAAGTTTCGACGCCAAACGCCTGAAGGTGCAGCCGACGGCAATAGGGCGGATACCACCATCTTTTTTGGCTAGAGCCACAAGATTGGCGCCATAGAGGAGCGGGACAATCTCGACATTCACGCGACCTGACAACATAAGATTAATCAGAGCGGTGACGTTTTGTAGTAAAGCCTTTCCCGCATCCCCTAAGGACGAGGTGGTCAAATCTTTAAGATGTTGTGGTGAAAGTCCGTCTAAGCCGCCGGCTGAACCATTAGGGAATGACATGATAGCCTGCTGGACGGCATCTTCGTTTACAGATAATACAATGTCATCAGACAAGGGAGGGTCAGGAAGCAGAGAGGAGGCGGGGGGAATTGGGTGCTTCTCTCTGAGAGCAGCAAAGGTCTCAGCGGAGTGCGTGGCCAAGTCGTCATTCGAAAACAGGAGTCGGGCAGCACTGCTAACATTCCCTTCTGAAAGTTTATTTTCTATTTGTTTCACTTTGGAACATTGAAAATAACTTTTACTACTTTTAAAATTTGGACGCATTTGTGTATCGAAAGGTCTGTCAGAAGATAAGGTGTTGTTTTTAATTTGGTTTGTAAGAGAGTCTTTTTTACTTTTGTCCGCATGAAGAATTGAATAAGGGAATGTTAGCAGACACTCCCAGGCTTGAGGGGAGTTTTCCGTGACAACCTTGGCGACGCACTCGGAGAGGCAGTTGGCCACAGAAGTGCGCGCTCCACGGGGAATTCTTTTTACGATTGGTACATTATTTTTCAACAGCCCCAATCTTTCGGCGAGTGGTGTCGCAGTGCATGGAGGGATTGATTGATTTTTGTTTGTCCCTGAAGTCATAACAGTGATTTAAAACGGGCATCATATACACTGACAGTCAAAAGTATTTGTGCCCAGTATTTATTAGTTTTTGTAATTTTTTAAACTTTTACCATTGTCATCATCGAAGTAAAAATCCTCGGATACATTTCGGGCACGGCGTGAAAGCGCTTTGAAAGAGTAACAACTTAATGATAAAATATCTAGACTTTACTTTTTGTAATTATTTTGCTTTTAGTACAATAAAGTGTTTACTTGCATACAACATTGGTTAAAACATGTAACAAAAACTAAAGTAAAACGTTAGCTACGTATTTACCTAATGCAATTCAGTCCGTATCCATTAGGTATACGTTAGAATTTCATTCATTAAACTTTAAAAAACTCTCGTTCCTTTAAAAAGTAAAGGTAATCTTTAACTGTTGACCACTGTAACGCTTACTTACTGTATACATATTATATTCAAGTATAATTTATTTCCTATGTGCTTTATCTAAGAAAAGGAAATGAAATCCATAATTAAACTTTTTTAATTAATCTCATTATTGAAGTAGCAAACCGTGAATTAAACCTCGCAAACATTTACCAATTACACCGTTGTTATCATCACGTGCAGAGAGCACTGTTACAGATTAGTGCAAGGTCAGTCAACATTAAAAGGATTATCATTCGTTCTCACAAGTTTGCGAAAATCCGACCAAAGTCCAAGTTTATTTCAGAAAAGGTGCGGTAACATACTATAAAGGTCAAGTTAGCAATCTTGCATCCCTTTTTGATATGTATAACAAAACAAAACTTCCACGACTCGATTTTTAACCCCTTATCCTAAAAAGAGAGGTGTTATAAGTATTTTTCTGTCTGTTTGTCTGCGGATTTATGACAATCAGGAGTTATGTCATGACCTCAGAAAACTCCTCTTGGGGGTATCTTGTCGAGTATTTCATTTTCTTAATTAGAACCGCTAAAGATTGGATTTCACTTCTAATGCTCACTCTCACTACATATGGGCGGGAAATGCGTACTTTTTTATTTTTTGTGTGTAGGTATTTGTTATTTGAAAATGTTCTAACGTTCAAAATTTTAAATGACCATAAATTTGATTACATTCTGAAAGTAAATATTTTTTATATGTATTCACAAATAGCCATATTTGAAGTTTCTCTGTATTTCGGAAAAATACAATTCCGTTGGCTATCATCATTTATTAATAAATGCCCTTTGCATCTGTTTCATATACTTTGCCCGATTGCATTATCTGCACTACATTGATAAATTAATTAAAAAAATATGACGTGAACCAATGACGATATTAAAACGCTTACTTATATCTAAAACCATATTTCAGTAGGTACAAGTATGTCATAGAATTTATTATTACTTCAAACAATACATAAAACATTAAATACTGAACTTATGAATATTTACTGAGCTACGGCAAATCAATCTATGACTGGAATGATTATTAGCGGATTCCGGCTTCGCATTCTATTGCTCTGATGTGTCTTCTCATTCCCCTTACCCTGATGGAAACTGATCTTACGAGTATTACTGAAATTTGCACCTTTACTTTAAGCCAATAGATTATTTGTGAATATGATTTTTGCCATTTTTCATTTAATTTCGAGGCGGTTTTTTTTAAAAAACCTGTTATGTTCAATCCCAAGGGCTCCATCACAAGAGATGACTAGAAGAGTAAGGGAAGCTCTTAGGTCCTCAGCAGCTCTATCATATTTTATATGTTTCTCTCGGCTATGTAAGTATATATTATATGTATAGCCAGTACATAAAAACCCTCGCGATGTAACGGAGTTCACTTTAATGGAACACGTAAAAAGCCCGCGTATAAAGCATGTATACATAGACCTTAAATTCAGTGGCATAGGTTCGTGTAGCTATATTTATAACGTCTTTGGAACGTATGATTTTGACTGTATACAAGGATTTCGTGATGTTGTACGAATTTTGGCCTTACAGTGCCAAAAACTTCCACAACAATGAAGAAAAAGTGTACTATAGTACACTTTTTTCTTCAAAACATTTCGTTAAACAATAGGTATTTTGTTGTTTGTTGTATGTTACAGTGACTTTATTGCCCTAAATAAGCTGCTTTTGGCGATACTTTTCCAGGTTTTATATACAACTTATTGGCCTATAGAGTAGACGTATCATTCAATAAGTATTAGTTAGGTATTAGTTTAATATGTTGTTTTTAAACACTTTTTACTTATAGTGTTTTTACTATGGACAACACATGATTCTAAAAGCGAGGAAAAAAGGTCACAAAAAGGCGTATAAAATAAATGTTTAAAAAAAAATAAGCGTTTTTGAAGGCGGTTTTTTGTTTTTTAAACATTTATCTTATTTTATACTTTTTACTGATCATAATAAGCTGTTATGTAGTTACACTTCTTAGATGATATGAATCTAAGATATTTTAAGCTCGCCGCAAGCAACGCTGCAGGAAAGTCATAGTCATATTTAAACAATTAAATGTTCTTCGTTACAATTGCTCAACTATCTTAATCGAGATATCTTATCGCCACCCTGGTAATATTTACCGTTGAGGAGTTCCGGTAGCCATTTGTGGTCTTCATCATCAGTTCCACTTCCCAAATGACACTTTCTGAATGCAAATGCTGGACTTGTTACTTGTTACTAAAAATACTAAAATCCCTGTATCCTCACGGATTCCTTCATCAGATGGACCACCTTCGAAGTATACTCTATAAAAAAAAAGATTTTTTAAAATCGGACAACTCTGTAAAAAGTTACGCGTGGTCATAAAATATACATATACTGGTTGACTTGAGAACCTCCTCCTTTTTTTGAAGTCGGTTGAAAAGTGCCCGTGGGGCCTACTTACTGAATAAATGTATTTTATCTTTTTTATAATTTGTTATAGTATTCGAAATAGTACAGTCGGCCTTATATTTAAATAGCTGCACACTTTTGTACCTTGTCGCTTTAAACCCATTGACAGATCAGTGCAGCAGTTCATACATGCGTAACGTGACAAAGCACTATAGTGTGCAGCTATTTATAAGCCCGACCGTATGATAAACACTATTGCAGTCAAACCAATTTTCAACAAGATATAAAAACAATCGCCAGCTTCGTGACCTAAAAAAACATTTTAAAGTTCTACTTATACATTAGATAGTAGTTATGTTAAGGCTATCGAAATCATCAAAATATTTTGATATCCGTGTCGGTATTTAAATTCAAGGCTAATCGCTATTTTTCGCATGAGTACGAAACCTTTTGTGAAGTATATTATTAATCTTATCTATTAAAAAACATTTTATCAGGTTAATTATGAATGTAAGTAGCAAATAGCTTTAAACCGTAACACTTAATATCTACCTATGCGCAGATTTAGATTTTGGCTGTTGCGTTACATTCTTGCTTAAGCACTAACAGCATCACTGTTAACCAACCACTGTGAGCCTTATTCTAAGGTTCACAAATGGTCAGTTATTAACTGTATTTCTGTTAGTACAGTCAGCAGTACTAATATATTATCCAACTTTGAGTTCAAGAATATCTGACACGTCTCTATTACTAGAGGCATGCGTGTCAGATATTTTTGAGCAAAATGAATAATATATTATTGCTGGTGACTGTACTATTAGCTCAATGGAACCCTGACCCACCATAGAACGGTGTCACAGGGACATTATAAAACCATTTGTTTGCCACTTCTTACGACTTGAATCATAAATGTCACTGTGACACAGTTCCATGGTGGGTCAGTGTAAGTCAAGGAAATTGATTCCAAGACCACTTTGGACTGTGTCAAAGTGACGTAATCAATCAAAATGTAAAATACTTTCCTATGATTTTATTTACAGTGTCACTTTGACACAGTCCAAAGTGGTCTAGGAATCAATTTCCTTGACTGTACTACTGCACATTTAGTCACCGGTAAAAGCATAAGTACAAAGCCCTTTAATTTGAAATAGACAATAGGCAGGTCTTTAGTTTTTTCTAAATACAAAACACACCCCCCCGGGGATGTCAAAAGGTTACTTGAAAAAAAAAAACAATCGTAACATTTTCTTTGCCTAGGTACAGTCGGCGTTATAAATAGCTGCACACTTTTGTACCTAGTCGGCTTAACGCCTTTGACAGATATCAAATTGTGAAGACTGATGAAGGCTGTGAATGGAAATTAGTACTTTACTGGATAAGCATATTGACTTTGACGTGTTATCGTATATTTTTTAATTCGGTCGCTCTTACCGTCAAGTACATAAGAGTTATCGTAACGATAATGTTAATAAGTACCACCTATTCTGACATTTCTGACCACTAGAAATTATCCACAAAGTGTGTTTATTGATGATCTTCAGTCATCTTGTAGCATTCATAGTCACGGATGTGCTACGATGGTGCTACGACACTGCTACAGAGTGTTAAGGGTGTCTTTTTCCACACGTAATTTTCTTACTTTATTCATATAGTTCTTTAACAATCTAGCAAAATTCGAAAGTATTTTTAATACTTTTTATTACACTATGTCACGTGTAGCAAACTACACATTAATTTTAGTTTTTCTTTAACACAAATTCAAATGTATGAAATAATACAGGAAAACATTATAATTATTACAATGACTCAAAACATAAATACATCCATCATCGATGTACATTTGAATTCAGCGCCCGTAACCATTTCTATGTAATACACTTGTACCGATCGTTAGTATCGGTCTAATAATTTGGTTAGGTCACTTTTCGGATCTAATAGAAAGGCTTTTGAAAGTATTGTAAAAAATCCGAGTCCACTAAAACTATTTTTGTGATCACCCTAAAAATTCAACCAAATTGTGAATTAGTTTACGGTTCTATAGTATAGGGTGTGTCTTCGGGATGTCGCAAGGCCCGGGATGCTTTTCCCACGGCCGATCCTAACCCATCCCACATTTCTACAATAGTCCACAGTTTTCACACCGTTTCGATGTGCGTCATTGGTCATCATGAAAGGAGCTGGGACAGTTAGCAGGTCTCGCATCCGCATGTCTCTCTTTAATTGATGAATGATGGGAGTGACCTACATTTACTTTGTTATCTTAAACAATTGATGAAGCTAACGCTATCCTTACAGGGCCTCTATTCTACAGGGTAAACCCATGTTGCCTTTAACATGTTATTGTATTGTCAAAGTTACGACACCCTTATTGCTTTTAACGTGTTTGTGCCAGAATGGCATAATGCCTTTTATTAAACATGCCTGAATATAATCATACCTAATATTTGTGGAGTATACCATCATTGTATAAGAGCTGCAGACATTCACGTCATGACGGTATCATGACCCTCCCCCACCCTGCCATAAACCATGTTGCAACACTAAATCATATTTTTCGGCCTAATGAACATAGCAACGTCAGCCTTTAGCTTGTAAGGACAAGCTAACGCGGATCAGTGATCATGATCAAGATATTCGAGCAAGAATTTCTTTCCGCGCTCTTTCGTCAACCCTTTAAATTATGTTTCAGTTTAGGTAAAAATTGGTGGATAGAGGCGACCGCACCTGTCATTCTACCCCGATCACCCGAATCCTAGATGCGCCCTAGGTTCACATCTAGGATTGCAATTAAGCAAAACAAGAGCAAAGCGTGCGAAATCGCATCAGACAGCGATTTCACGATACAGATAACAGTATAAAATTTGGACGCGATGTCATTTAGTGGAAATAGCTGGACGAGGACATCGCTCGTGCACAATAGGCCGGAAGTCCACATCCGTTTTTCATCGGCACATTTGGTGAGCGCCAAAATTTTCATAGGGCCTCCGAGCTTTGTCATTCAAATTTTCATATTTCGATGAATTGCGTGAGCTAGTAGCCAAATTGTTTTGGGAAGTACTTGTACAAAACAAGTCGATTTCACTTCCACTACAATTTAATACCTAACATTTTGTTTTTTTTCTATAATTAATCAAATTATCAAAGAGGAACTCTCTTTGTCCAAGAGGAATGTGTCGGTGTTTGTTTATGCAGCTTGCATGCAATGCAAGCATGTCGGGAGAGATAAACTTTATGATGTCAGAGAGTAGACTGCATAACGTCAATAGAATCATGCAATGAAGGCATGTTATACTCTGAACGTTGCGAAATGGTTTAAACACTTATGTACAATTATTATTTACGAGTGAAGAATTTTGGTAACTATTGGAAAACGATGTCATTCAGAGTTTATTTCTGTAAACAACTGGTTTTTAATATAGTAGTAATATAGTTTCCCCCATCAATGCCTAAATGTAGAATTCGTGCTATTATTTCATGAGCCATTTATATTTGAATTCATATTTATTCATAACACAATCTTGGAAGATAAAAATATTGTCACCCTTCGAACAGGCAACTATGTCATGAAAGTGGAAAATGTTGTGCCAATTAACATAAAATAATGTTTTGCGTATGTTTCCTATGTGTAGGTACTTCGGTTAGATGTATGACACGGCAAAAAGCTAATGAGCAATAAACAATTATGGTTTGTCTAAATAAAGGGCATTCGCAATTTTCCAGCCCCAATTTCACGCGTCTGCGCAAGGTAACGGTATCGATGACTATGCCGGCTCCATTACAAATAATGTCCCCAGATCAATAGCGGTATACAGTTACGCGTCCATACGCATTTTCTATTTTATTTACTAAATAGCTGCTTTGTGCTCGGTGCTGTGAGCACGCAACAGGCCCGCAATATACTCGCTGTTGAAGTGTGTTTTGTGGTCCAATTAAATACCCTAGTAAATTAATAGAATATAAATATTCTACTTTTACATTACGATCGCCTTATCAAGTTGTTAAATGGTAATCGAAAGAGTTGGCTGGAACATGGAGTTTACCTGCGAGATCGAATAAAAAAACCCGCCATCAAAAACGCAAAAAAATTATAAAAAATTACTTCCAATAAAATGGTCAGTCCATCTGCTGAAGTCGGCTTTTGATTAAAATTATTGTGAGTCGCCGACTTCAGTTAGGATTGACAAATTTAAAAGTATTTTTTTTGCGTTTTTGAAGTCGGTTTTTTGTTTTTTAAAACATTTAATTTGTTTTATATTTATTAGTGATCATAATACTTAGTAGTAATAAATAAACTCCATATGAAACTTAAAGACATTTCAAGCTCGCCGCAAGCAACGCCGAGGATAAGTCATAGTCATTTTTATTTTTATAATTTAATAAAAAGGGCTCTGTCGCGTCATATTTAAACAACTAAATATTGTTCGTTATAGTCGCCCAACTATCTTATCGCCAGTATCGCCACCCTTGAAATAGGTACCGTTGAGGAGTTCCGTTGGCTATCTGTGGTCTTCATCATCAGTTCCACTTCACCAAATGATAGCAACAAAATGCAAATTATAGTTGCAGGACTTGCTGGTGAATGCAAACGCTGCGCTGGACTTGTTAGGTACTAAAAATACTAAAACCGCTATATGTATGCCCTATAATATTTGAGGAGCTCCCTCAATTCACGGATCCCCTCATCAGATTCAGATGTGGTGACAATGGGACCACCTCAAAAGTATACTCTAGCAAACCAAAAAAGATTTTTTAAAATCGGTATTTGGAACATAGAACCTTTTCTTTGTTTAAAGTCAGTTACAAATGAAAGTTCATGCACGTCGATAAATAAAATATGATTTCTTTCTAATGATCTGAGCTTCCACACCACAATTGGTACCTAACATACACAAGAATTACTAGACTTTTAAGTGGCAATAGACAGGGCAGATTGCTAGTAGAACGGATGGCCAATGAGGATAAAGAGTTCTTTGTGGACGGCTCGGGACCTGTCCTGACGATTTTCGACGAGTGCAGTCGACGTCTTCTTCTTCTATCTTCTTCTTCTATATTATTTATATATATAAAAGGCTAAACTGACTGACTGATGTATCAACGCACAGCCGAAACTACTGTACCTAGAAACTTGAAATTTGGTACAGGGGTTCCTTTCATGATGTAAGTGAGCACTAAGAAAGGATTTTCCGAAAATCGACCCCCAACTGGAAAAAATGGGGGGAGTAGCGGGAGACTAATTCTACGCGGACGAAGTCACGGTCGTCCTCTAGTGACTGATATAATGGTAATTTTGATGATTGTTGCCTGTGGTGCACAGATCTTATCATTTGACCTACCGCCAAGCAACAGTGTTCGCATTGTTGTGTTGTGTTACGGTGTGGGGATAAGACATCCGGTAAAATTACTAGCACAGGCATTCTATCGTAGTTCTCAGGGTTAGCAACGCATTTACAGTCTTAGGATCGCAGTCTTGAGATTGTGGTTTAGAATACAAATATCTATGGGTCACAGATTCCGATTTCCATCATCATTGATTATTGTACCCATGCTCTTTTGCCATTTCCTTGCTACAAAAAATAACAGCAGAATTTAGAAAAGGACCCATTTTGTAGTACGTGTAATTCGAAGCAGTTACGGAGAATTTTAAGCACTCTGTGTTTTTGGATCTATTCGTACTATAGGTAGTTAATGAGTGGTGTTTAGTGATGAGTATTGTATGTAAGTATTTAAACATCCTGTTTTGCTTTCAATACGGTTTATGTAGCAATTACCCATTATATAGTGTTCTGGCTTCAGACAATGCTTCAGACTGATAATATTATTATTGTGAAATGATTGAAGATAATATTTTGCAATGAATCTGAGATGCCTTTTGTATTTATAACTGCATAATCCGAGCTTTTAAAAAATAGGCACAGACGCGTTTGTTTCACTTTTAGAGATTCATATTTCTTAAACCGCTGCCCAAATCTTAAAACTGATTATAATGTATACCTACCTACTCATAATGGTTTTTAAGAGCTATCCAGGACTACTTTTCCTATGATTGCTTTAATGGAGGTAGGTAACAAAAAAATATGATTTTACTCATTTCTTTATTGGTGTTTGTGCGGTATAAATAACTACAGGGTGTTTGATAATTAATGAATAATCTATGACCTGCTGTTAGGAAGCATTTATAATGATCTGAAGAACAAAGGAAAAGTTGGACCCTATTAAGAAAGTAGTTACATAATCATCATAATAATAATAATTTACTCGAATAACGAGTCATAAAATGTATGTAAGCAATCGAAATAGATGAACGTACATGACGGCTTACGTCAACCCCAGTAGGTACATATGCATATTCTTTAATTACTGTACAGTCCTCAAAGTACGCAGAACGCAACTTGTAACACCACAGTTGGATGACATACAATTGTAAACCTTGTAGCTATCGCTAAAATAGAAAATTAGGCCCTAAATGCATCCGCTGCATTGTGTTGTCGACATAATTTACGATGTAACTCAGCTTTATGACCTTCTGAAAGTAGGTAACGACTTCCATAATTTTCCCGAGCTGCAGCCCGTAAAGATGGGTAATTTATAACCATTTCAAACCACAGATAAAAGTAGGTTTATTCAAATAGTGGACAATAAAATTAAGTAAACAAAAATATGTGTAATATGTTTAGAATTCGTCGATGTAGAAGTCGTCATTAAGTCGATGCCGTAAAAGGCCCTTCTTTTTGTTATGCTTAAATGTTCATTGAAAAAAAAGTTTTGTCTTTACCGTATAAAGAACGCTCGTAACTTTGTACACGTAGAATTAGTTTCCCGCATCACCCCTTATTTCTTCCGTGGCGTCGATTTTCGGGAAATCCTTTCTTCTACGGTATTTAAGAAATAAACTTATTCCCAAATGTCAAGATGCTATGCTTCATGGTATAGATTAAGCGTTGTCTGTCAGTCAGTCGTGTTAGAGTTGTATATCTCGACACCGATTGTCGAGTTTTAAGTGTCGCCTTGTATGCTTATCATAAAGTCATCGGACCCATACATTACAAAGCAAATAAAAATTACTCTACGTTTTCAGACTAAGCCGTGTTGCACTTTCAGTCATGAAACATTGAACTCTACACAGATTTTATTATTGTAAATTATTAAAAACAGAGTACGTGTGTGATATTCAAAATTAAACTATTATTTATAAACCTTTAAGAAGTATACCTAATTAAAATGCGAATTTGTTCACGCAGTTCACGCTGCATGTAGCCAAGGGACGGCTTTATTGTATAGTTAGTTAAATTAAAATAATATGTTTGGATACTGGATATTAAAAAAAAGTTACGTTGTGTCACAGTAACTTATGTAAGACATTTCCACTATTTGAAAATACTCGTAAAGTTCTCATAAGGTAAAGTTTATCCGTCAATAGATTACGTAAACCAATTTACTTTTATTATGCGTAGCTCGTAAACTGTATTAGATTTCCGTCCGCTTAACATGACTGGACCGAATTACAAATTACATTTCAACGTTTTAATTTTCATAATCATACCTAACAGAACAGACACAACACAGAACACACAACACAAGACAACACAGAAGGAAAATAGAATTAGGCTGGCTGCTGGCTTGTTACCAGAATTATGCGAGGATTGCGTGTGATGTTTTCCACTTACGCCGCTTAGCTTCATCATATAATTGCCATAGAAGAAATTGTCAAGTTGTCTGGGACTATTTGTCAAATATGTACTTACCTTGCGTCTCTTTCATTCTTGAGGTCAAATGCCAAAAATTTATCTAGCAAATTCTATCGTCACGTGCTGTCATCATGCTTGAATGATTGCATTAGTCGATGAGCCTCAGAGTCTCCTTACGTACAATTAAGTGGTCTGTGTGTTCGTTTACCTTCTCCACACCATAAATAAATTGGATAAAACCTTGGTCTCGATGGTTTCAGCGCATTCAGTGAGTGCAGCGGACCGGCTAGCGTTTTACAAACGCTGTTTCATAAAACTATGATTAGCCTGAGCACATAACTCATGTTCGTTTGGCCGTTTGCCTTCATAAAACTCTGTTTGATCACGGCTTTGTGTTAACTATGCCGCTGGGTATTTGTATTAAGTATCTATGTTAATATCACGAGTGATGAGCTGATGAGTGGTCCTCTAACTAGAAAATCTTCCAAAATTGAAAAATATGCCAATCCGGCAACTAGGCGTTGTGATTTTGTTTTAAGCACAGGTTCAGATTTTATTTATATGTAATATTCAATACTGTTTGCACGTCAGTAAACGCCCTAACAAATCAGCAATGTGTCTCGGCATACATCTTTAGGCTGCATTTCCTACGTTGCGTTTAGCTAAGCGGTGCGCGAGGAAAAACTTCTCCAATACTATCCTATTGCATTAGGATTACAACATTACTACAGCCTCGAGGAGCGCATAATCATACGATACGAGTATTCATTTTGATGTCACATCCTCACATCCTACAACATGCTAAAGTCGGCAGTGTTCCGCAATCAGGATCTGAAAAGCTGCATCGCTTATGTTTCTGTTTTGTTTAGATTGATTAAACTTTATATTTTTTCCTTAAAACTGTTAAACGTGAAACTGAAAACACGACTAAAAAGAAAAACCTCTACCTATAGTTTTATTTTTTAAAGTGATACTTTCTTCGCATGTTTTCGGTTAAATCTTAAAAACCCTAATTTAATTAATGATGATTTTTGATTGAATATTTCATATTTGAGTACTATAACTATAAATTCTTAATCCTGGTAAACCATTTTTGATAAATGTCGTGGTTTTGTAGTATTTTTTAATTTGTCGCTCCAATCAAGGCGTGTGCACACTATCTCGATCTCATACGTATGTACAGCTACTTCTCGCGGAAGCACATGAAACCATCCCTTTGATTCTTTTTTGGGCAAGCCCAACAGGTAATTAAAACTAAGGTAGCATAAATGCAGCCTTTTAATTTCCTGTTCTTGTTTACCGCAGAATGGTTGTTTTCTATGCACTGATTGTTAATCAACGCTGAAACTGCCAATAATGCTTTGTTCGAGAACTAGACCTGTATGGGACGCACATCAATAGGTGTTTGGTAGTGAGATACATCCTTGGTGTGGTTGCAGGTGGCCACATGAGTGGTCGGTGACGGTGGGCAGTGCAGCAGGAAGATGAAGCCGCGAGGGGCGGGTGTCATGCACGCCTTCACAGCGGTCACCATGCTCACCATGGCTAACGGTAAGAACAGGGACCAAAGGCCAGAAGACTGACAGGGAAAATCAGTCACTTTTACATTTACTGCTTGGTACTGTTGTTGATTCAAAACTCGTAGGGATTTCACTTTTGAAGTATAGTGGTTCTTGGTTTGCGAGGATTAATTGACCTTTATGGTATTAGTCCTTATTTTTGACTTGCGTCAATTACACATTGGTGATAGTTTTACTAAAACCAATGATTAAATCAATGATAGTCCATTAAGCAACAAGCCACCTTTTGTTTTCATAATCACACCTACACCTGATATCTAACGATATAAAAACACATACACAATACATGTGTACAAAATTTCAGCTTGATCCAATAATATAAAGTGAGTTAAACCTGGATTATACAACATTTGACTCAAATATACCTACGAAGCGAAGTTAATTACGATTGAAATAATAAATAACTTTATTTATCGCAATATGTATTGAAATATGCACACTTCCTATCGCACATATACGTTGACGATTGTCCACTTACTACCAATAACATTACAACAAGAAAAGGAACTCTAACAGTGCGAAAACCATCAGCTAAATGTATAAATAGAAATGTACAAACATTCTTAATTTTCTAGCCCAAGCAACATGTAACCAAGGAATGGGCCGGGTGATGTACGAGCGCCTCCCAAATCAGCAACTGCACGGATTTGACGATGACGTCGTAAGTACATTTGCACTGTGCAAATGTTTTCACCACCTCTGATAATATTCTAATCACAGAGTAAATAACACCTTTAGTGTTCAATGCATTACTGATATGTTATGTATTTACCTAGGTTCGCGAGACGGCGCCGCCATTCCGTGTCCTTGAAAAATGTCAGGACTTGTGTTTACGAGATCGATCCGGGAACAGCTTAGTGAGGACGTGCCAATCTATCGACTTCCAACCTGGAGCGCGTATTGCTGCGTTTAGTCCTGAACCCGAATACGAGGAATCAACGTGCTACTTGACCAGGGAACAAGCAGCGCCTGAAGGCATCGGTACTCTTATGATTGTGCCCAATAGCGTTCACTTCAACGAAATTTGCCTGACCTGTAAGTACCAATAAAATCTTTATTAAAAATCGAATGATAACTACTTATATGTGTTATGTCTACATATAAATACAATCAATACAATCTTTATCTTTTTTCAGCCAATCGTCCTGAACGGGAATGCCCGTCTCGTCGCTACATTTTCGAGAGACACGCTCGTAAAAGATTGAAACTTCCAACGTCCGACCTGAAGGAGATAATGGTGGCTAACAGGACTGAGTGTGAGGACAAGTGTCTGAATGAATTCAGTTTTGTGTGCCGATCTGCTACTTATGACTCAGCGCTCAGGACTTGCTCACTAAGTAGATTCACCAGGAGGACCCATCCAGAATTGCTGGAAGACGACCACAACGCTGATTACTTGGAAAATACCTGCCTAAACGGTATGTATGGATTAACGTTATTTTAAGTGATAAAGTACTTATTTAGAGTTAAACCTACTTCAAACATGTTGTTGCAGCTGAGAGGAGATGCGACGGTCTTGCTGTCTTCATAAAGGAAGAAAACAAACGCCTCGGAGGACCTTTCGAGGCTGACGTCTTCTCCAACATGACATTAGACGAATGTCAATCTATGTGTGTTCGAGCTGAGAAGTGAGTGAGCTCTTCGGGATTTCCAACCACTCAAGTGTTATACACATGTCAAACACATATTTTTATTGCAGGTATTTTTGTCGATCTATCGAACACGACGCCATGACGCGCCAGTGCGTTCTCTCTGAAGAAGACTCGGTGTCTCAAAAGGATGACGTGACTGTCAGCGCATCGCTCACCCATCACTTTTATGACCTTGTTTGTCTCGACAATCGTGAGTTTCTTTTGTTTTCTTTTCTAAACATTTTAACGGCTTGGCTAACAAAATATTAAATTACTCACTCAGCATAATATCTACATACTTACAGTGACTTTAAAATTAATACAATGGACTTATTTGTATACATTAATGAACTGACTTATGCTAACAATTAATTTGATTTACAAAGTGCCCACCATAACAGAGCATGAAGTCAAAACAAGGTTTTTCTTACAATTATGATCAGTCTCTCATCGATCAGCTCGCGGCACGGAGTACCCGGACAACAGTGTGACGTCACACTTGTTCTCTCCGGGCCGGCGGCCGGACACAGCCTTCCAGCGCTACCGGAACAGTCGGATCACCGGCGAGTTCCACTCCGAGATCACCGGCCGGTCCCTCAGCGAATGCCTTGACGAATGCCTCAGACAAACCAGCTTCCAATGCAGGTACTAAAACATCGACATCACGTCAAACGTAACCTGAAAAAACAGACCCGTATTATTTTCCTGAAAGTGCTATTGTTCTTTCGAGTATTCATTTCAAAACACGATGTTTTTATGTCAAACAAATTCGCTCCAAATGTTCCGATAACGCGTTTCAGTTCATTGTCCGATATTGGATGACACACAAAGCTATTTTTATTGGTCGTTGTTTACTGCAGATCTGCTGTGTACAGCGACCGCGCCAGGACCTGCCGACTCAGCAGATACAACCAGAAGGACGGCATGAGACTGCTCTACGACCCTGACTTTGATTATTATGAGAACTTAATGCGTAAGTGGCATGTTTTTGGTTGTAACTTGCGGGATAACGGATGAGATCAATAAAGTTTGACGGTTTCAATTGGAACACTAATAAAATCTGTTACGTATGAGATATTGCTGATAAAACAAGTGATCCATTGATGGGCCGCAACGAGGCACGTGTTCTGATCAGTCGACCCGGTCCAGCGACATTGAACCCATCAACCAACGGTCTTAAAATAGACGGCCCTATTTGAGAGAATGTGCTTGATTGAATAATGGACATAATAATGTACCTATATCAGTTACGTGTCGGGTATGGTATAGTATGAATTTTATGAAGTGAGTGAAGTGACCCGATTATCAATGACACACAAGCAAGCAAGTTTTCTAACAGTAAGGGCCAATTTAAAAAGTTCTTACCATACTAAATACTCATTCTTATATTTAAGTTTACTAGTTTCATAGGTGCGAAAAACAGATATGGTAATGACAGGTAAAACGATAATCTACATAAGAGGCGGTTCCCTTCTGCTTAACCGAATTTAGTTTTAAGCTTAGTTTTATTCTTAGTATATTTATGTGTTTAACTGTGATTTATGTGTGGGGAGGCAGACCAATTAGTGAGTGGGGAGGCAGAAACAACCAGCGGGTCGCAGGCGCCATGGGGACGCCCGTCTACAACAGGTTCGATGCATGGTAGAGGATGCTTGAGATGTCAACTTGTAGACGAGTATCATTTAAGGCAGATTAAGTATCAAGATATAACTGGCCACTATTTCTAATAAGCCACCTACTAACTGATATTCAGAGTACATTTTGTAAAACGCTTTCCAAATTTTATCGGGCATGTACTTACAGAATAGTAAAACGAGTAAAACTTAGTTCTCTAAACCTTCTGGTACTAACCTCCTCCACACTTACATTATTTTAATGATATCTCACAAAGGTAACAGTTTAGTAATTGGAAAATTATTAGCTGATGCTAAAACACTATTTTCGGCTCTCGAGCAGCAGATAATATTTTGTGGTGGATAGCTACGCGTAGTGGCCAGTTATTAGTTCATTGGTATATTCGGTCACAAAAATCATGACCGTTTTTTTGTATCATTGCCTTGGACATAACATCGCTTTTAGTGTGTGCTGAAGATCTTGCTGTTGTCAATAGTAATCTGCCTTAGTCCTGCATCATCCATTGTATTCATAGACTGTAGTAATTTGCGTTTTTTTGTAAGTAGTTATTTTAACCCCTAGATAGTCGTGATGTAGTATACCATTGAATTGGTAGACTTTTATTATTAGGTACCTAAAATAATTATGTAGGTACGAGTAGAACTAAGTAGCTCAAGTATTTATTTAGATATTTTATTGTGGTTGTTATTATTACATTTCATAATTAGTTTTAAATTTAGTACGCATATTATGTAGTTGGTTTTCCTTATGGTGTCTCATTAGTTCATTACTATACTTAAGTAATTTGTACTGAAAAGGAAAATATGGGTTCAAAATAGTTTTCATAAGAGCATAAGAGCTCTTTATTTCTTGTTTCGTGAGGACTTATTTGATCGCTTTGATCGATTTTTTTTCTTCTTCTTGCATTGACTACCTACAATTTTCCTGGAAAACCAAAGACATGCGTATTCCGTAGATAATGTCATGCTCTGTAACTTAGAAGTAGAACTATTTCCTTAATGTGCATGTTTTCTGAGTAGATGCGTAGTTGATAAGATATTCCGCATGCGTATATTGTTGTATTGATCTTTTATTATTTGATTGTTCCGACTCACCTTGAATTTACATACCTTAATAATTGCGCTTTAACCATTCAAGGAGGTAACGGGGATCGTGATCGGGATCGTGATCGCGACCGCGACCGTGACCGCGACCGCTACCCGCCCGGCGCGGACCGCTACCCCGACGATGACCGATACTCGGATGATGAGCATTACAGCGGGCGACCGGACCGGTACCCCGACGACCGCTACCCGGCCGGGCCTGACTACCCGGATCGATACCTACCGGGCGACCGCTACCCTTCTGACCGATACCCTGATGACAGATATCCTCCTGGAGTAGCACCAGAGCGCTACCCTTCTGATAGATATCCAATGGATAGATACCCTAGTTTAGATCGCTACCCCCCAATAATTGACCGGTACCCTACTGGCGTCAATAGATACCCTTCAAGTGTAGATCGCTACCCAGTTGATAGATACCCTTCTAGCGATAGATATCCAACCAGTGACAGGTATCCTACGGTTAACAGATACCCATTCCTCGATTATCCAAGCACTAACGACATTGGCAGATACCCACCGCAAGAGCGTTATCCTGTTAGTAGATATCCAATCGACATTTACCCTGAAAGATACCCTGCGGATCGGTATCCTTCTGACAGATATCCTATTCGAGGTAGTAGTAGTGGGAGATACCCGTCCAGACCCGGGTGGCTTCCCAGCCGATATCCTGATAGATACGATCAGGACAGAAACCCTGGCACGAGCGACTGGGGACGGTACCCGTATGGTAGCCGTTATCCGGTGGGGGTGAACCGGGACCCGATACCACTCGGCGGAGACCGTTACCCAGACCTCTATGACAGATATCCGCCGACCGGATCGTCATATCCTGGTAAGCACAGTTCTATTCATATAACAAATGCACAATTTGAAAACTTTATTTTTCTACATCTACTTTCTTAATCAACTTGTGTAAGTAAATGCAATGGTTTCATAGGAGGTTCCGGGCGCGGCGGTTTTTATGGTGGGTCTGATTACCCCGGCGCTGACCGTTATCCTGACAGGGGTGTGAATCGTCCAGGAGCTGATAGGTAAACTATTTAAAAATATATTTAGGTACTCATTAATTTAGAACAGAATGTGTCTTAGATTGTGTTTCACTATTGTTCTTATTTAAAGGTACCCGGTTGAACCAAGGCCAAGTTATGGTATAAGACGACCTTTGGAGAGACCAGGTCCGACAGGGTACCGTGGAAGTTACCCACCTGCCGGTATCGACAGACCCATTGGTAATTTGTGTTTTCGAAGAAGCTAAATTGTTACTTATCTTTTAATCATGTGTGTCATTCATTAATCATCATACTATATTGTACCAATTCAAGGTGGTGACGGATACGGAGGATACGATCCTGATGGTCCCATTGGACCTATTGGCGCGCCCATTGGGCCTGTAGGAATACCCATCGGAAACCCACTAGGAGGTGCCCCCGTTGGTGGTCCTCCAGTTGGCCACAGGCCGTGGCAAGGCACGCGATGCGAGGAGGATAGTTTCCGGCAAGTCGGCAGACAGCGCATGCAGCGGCGATATGTGCGGCGCTTTACTACGGCTCACTCTTTAGCACACTGCCAGAGGGAATGTATTGAAGCGCGGGATTTCATTTGTAGAGCTTTCAACTACAGGTCAGCTATTTACATTAAAATCATATTTGATTTCATATTTTCTAAAAACATAAGCATCTAAACTGTACCTTGTTTTTTCTGCAGGGATGTACCTTACGGTAGTGAGCCTCGCGATAACTGTGAGCTCAGTGACCGAGACACGAGGGAATTGGATGCCGCTAACCCTGCACATTTCGACAATACGGCCAAAGAATATGATTTCTACGAGAGAGCTCTTGGACGTATCGCTGATGATTGCTTGGATGGTAATATTTTGAATATATACTTCTACAAGTTCTAAACAAAACTCATCTGGGCGAAAGGTTTGACATTTCTTTTGTATTTTGCAGTGTCACAAGTGTGTAACGAAGATGGCATGGAATTTACGTTGCGGTTGCCAGAAGGTTTCTTCGGTCGGATGTACACTTACGGCTTTTACGATCGGTGCTTCTTCAGAGGAAATGGAGGAGTATCTAACGTGTTACGGATCACTGGGGCGCATGGGTACCCTGAATGCGGCACTCAACGAGTAAGTAAATCTTTTCAGGGGTTGTACTCATTTTTAGATAGCAGCGAATTGACTGAACCTTTCTATTGCAGTACGGTGACACAATGACAAACATTGTGGTCGTACAATTTAGCGACAACGTGCAAACTTCGAGGGACAAACGGTTTAACCTGACATGTCTATTTCGTGGACCCGCTGAGGCTGTAGTGACGTCGAATTACATTGGAGCCGGGTGAGACTGCATTTTCAGAGATGCTGTCTATGTTGATGACATGACATAAATATATCTTACATTCTGTTTACTTAAAGTTACACAAATTTGTAATTTTATTGTTGGACGTGTAATCAGTGTGTTATGTGACTACCTACCTGTGTACGTGTAAATTCTAAACAACGGTCAAGTTTGTAGTCTTTTGTTGACAGTTTCTTGTAAAGTAGAATGAGGGTATTGAAACATCTATTCACATGTCATGTTTTCAAATAGACACGGTAAGCCATTGTTGGATTAACTGTTAACAGCGTGACTGAAGGTTTGCGCTTCTAGTTAGCTTCGATGGATGTGACCGGTTGAAAACGCCTAACTGTACTTAATTCAATTGAAATAGAGCTGCGTTTTCATTTTCAATAACGGTGAACTGGCTTCGATGGGTTTATTTAGTATTTTGCTTTTCGTGTGCTGTGATATTTTTTTTTTGAGTTTTGTAAAAGTCTGATTTATTAATTCTGGCTTTACTTAGGATTGGCGGTTTTCATTTTGAGTGCTGTTATTTCACTAACAGCTACTAACAAGTGACTTTGAATGAACTCTTTTGCTCAGATCGAGTTTTTGAATTATTTTATCAAATTAGTACTTTCCTGGAGTTCATTCAAAGTCGGCGTGTACTTAATATAGACAATCAACTTCATATTTAACCGTAGATTTGGGTACGATCTCGTTGACAGGTCAGGCAGCCCTATCCCGATAGAGTACCTGCCGGAGGAGAGTTCTCTCAACTCGAAGGTTCGCCTGATGATCCTGTACCAGGGCCGCCCGACCACTACCATCGCCGTTGGAGACCCGCTGACCTTCAGGCTGGAAGCCCAGGACGGTTACAATTATGCTACGGATATCTTCGCTACAAACGTCATTGCCAGAGACCCGTATTCTGGTAGATCTGTGCAGTTGATTGACAGAGGAGGGTAAGTGGCACTGCCTATATTGTGTATTCCGTACAAAACCCATTTTTTGAATTGTATGCTATGTTATTGTACAGTCACGAGATTTAATTTGGTACCCACCTTAGGTCCAAAGTCAATCTGACATTCTACAACAATAAGGTTGAGTTTCCTAAAAGTTACTAATGACTTGACATCTGTAATGACATTGACGACTTCAAGCATATTTTTCTTGAAATGGGTCCCAAATTAACGCTCGTGACCGTATGAGTGGCTACGCACTAGATGCTACGCCAGAGTTATACAAAATACTCACACCCTTTTTTATCGGATAAAAATTGAACCCGGTGTAAAAAGACCTTAGGCCAAATTCAAAGATTCCGTTCAGCATGATTGAGTCAGGTGCGGTACGTGTGTACTGCAACTTTACTTAAATCAAAACATCTATAAATAGTCGTTATCTATTCATAATTACCTACCTACAACACTCGTACCTACAACATTTATTTACATTACATTATTCAAAGTAAACACACGATGACGTCATCAAAAACAAGTTGGTTCAAATATTAACATAATAAATATTATCATATATAAAGATCTATATGTTCTGCATTTACCATGTGTGTAACAACAGATTTAGGGGTTTCTTTCATATTCCCTGGCATTTGTTTTGGTATATTGCGCATGTTAATATTCAAACATCTCCTCAAGTTAGATATCCTGAAATATTATCCTCCTAAGCCAGTAATAATAAACAACACAGTTTAATTAGCGGATGTGACACCTTATTGCAGCGACGATAAAGCGCGACAATGGCTATTGTGTTGCCACGGCTATAATATGTTTGTTTCAAGTTTGTTTTTTGTGCGGCTATTTACCATCGGAATACTTATGAAATCTCTTGAATGGGACTTTATTACAATCAAATCGGCTTAAACTTATCTTACTTCGATATCGTAATTATGTTGTGGACGTTGACATCATGCAGCAAAAAGATTCTACTTACATAAATAAGGACCTAAGTAAAGTACAGTGTACTTTGGTCTTTGCTTTAGTTTCAAGACTTAGGGCTAGGTACTTGCAGAACCTAGTTAAATCGGATCTTAAGCCTGGATTTATAACAGACATTTCTATACATTTTGACTCGGCCAAAAGTAAACCCAAAATCTAGAGTAAAATATTTCCTGCAAGTGACCATTAAATAGACTAAATGTATATTTTTAATGCAAGTGGCCCTTACTGCCTATTTGATATCGACCAATCATAACGAACCTTGTCTTACTTCAACAAGTAAAAGTACCTACCTAATCCTTACGAAAGTAGTTATCATCCTTAATAATAACAACGCTCAAGTCGAAAATTTGCGGTTTTTACAGTTAAATGTCATTGGAAAAAAAAGTTAAATGTCATCTACTCATTGCGTGTCCATCTACCAATCACATTTTAGACTTTTTACAAATCGGAATCCAGCATTCAAAAAGTTGTGACACGCTCCAGTCGGATGGCTTCCCAATACAATACAGCACCGTTTTTTCGCCCTCCTGTAAAGTTGGTCAAAATTACTTGAGCTGATGTTAGATAAGCGACGATATGCAACTTTTATGCTGCAGGTGTCCAGTGGATCCTGACGTGTTCCCTGAGCTGGACAAGGGCCGCAGCGGGGACTCACTGGAGGCGCGCTTCAACGCGTTCAAGATACCGGAGTCCAACTTCTTGGTTTTCGAGGCGACGGTCAGGACCTGTCGGGAGGGCTGCCAGCCGGTAAACACATGTTACCCAAAAACGAACACCTGCACGTACTCCTTGGTTAAAAGTTTTGTAAGAGCCCCCAGGGGAACAGGGTGGAATGACCGGAAGGCAAATCGACGACCGCCGCTTGCTCCAGCCGGGTGTCCCCACCTATCATTATCACCAAGAGCCCCCGCAGGCTTTTTATCAAATGATTGGGTGTCGGCCAACAGCATATAATTAAATCGAATTAGACTGTGACCAATTGCGGTAGGTATATGTAGATGATCGCTTGCGACCAAAGCTTTGCAAAGTGATAATGCTTGTCCAAGAAATCTAGTGGACGCTATTAAGGTAACCTGCATAAAAATAAACGCGAAAAGTAACTTAGACTTTGATCTCGAGGGCTTTTTAAAGTCATGTTGCTCTTCAAAAATGAATCACTTCATAAGGAAATCCGAAGGAAAACTTTGAAAACTGGAGAGCATCCAAAATCTAGGAATTTCCCTACTAATTACATTTTCTCATCGCGGGTGCTATTTTTCCGATGCAAAACATATCAAGTAGTAAACAGGCTGCATTACGTCAATGCCGTTAAGATACCGATATTACCCTTATTTAAAGCTGTTATCGAGCTACATCCAGTTACGGGTTATCTTCGGATAGGCATAAGGGTTATCTTTGTATTGATGATAAATAACATAGATGCTATTCATGCAACTCGTGTTGATACCCTTTATGTACTGTGTAAGTAACTTTATAATTGAATATCTCAATATTATCTTTGTACCTACTAATCTGACAGTTAACGTTAAGACTATATTTTAAAGTAGGTAACTCTATAAAATGGAAAACACTGTTCACAATTTCACTTAAGAGTGACTACCTAGGCTACTTTTAATTCAAAAGATGAACGGTCCCTGAGGGATTAATTGATTGATGAGATATAAATGACAAAAGTTACGCTCTAAACTTAAACGCTTAAACTCATTTCAGAAGGAGTAGTTTAGACATTTAAAACTTTGCCCTTACAATCACCTTCATATTATGTCTTAGAAAGAAAGAAAAAAAAACATTTAAGCGTGACAGACAACAATTACCTACTTAGGTACAAAGAACAGGGAAATACGCTCAAGAAGACTATATTCACGAAATAGTCCCAACTCAGCCTACTGCTGGCATTTTAATCAGCGCTGGTTTTGCAATGGAACCATCAGGTCTTAGAATGTATTGAGTAGGTAAGGTAAAATATGCTTGTAGAGAAAATATAGGATTCAAGATAATTTTAAGGAGTTAGGTAATATTAATTCAAAATGGTATTTGTTATATAAATATTGAATCTCCATGATTGCCTATGGTTATCAGTTATTTCTGAATGTTAGTCGCGTGATTACTTGAACTATCCAGACCTAGCACTCTCTTCACCCCCTATCCTTATCAATGACACTTGTTACATTTATTAATTTAATTATGATCAAGTAATTACCTACGTCATTCATTGACATGTTGATAATCAACTGTCTGTAGGGATCGTGTGTGGTTTCGGTGTCGTGCAAGTCATATAAGTTTGTACCGTTTTTTTGGTTTTGTGTAAGTGACGGGTCGTTTTATTTCCAGGCGTATTGTCCGAGTCATTCGGGTCGATCCGAACCTTCTTTCGGCAGACGGCGACGAGACGTCAACGGGACGCTTACAATCGCCAACGATACTGCTGAAGCTGATCTGAATGAAGAAACTTCGAAGACCAGTAATGACTCTGAGAAGCCAGAAAATCCCGGGGATGCTGTGTACAAGGTTTCGTTCGACGACGCCAAAGTTGACTCCTATTTGAAGGAGGAAGTAGAGACTCCTAGTCACGTCAGGAAAATGATTGAGGTAAGGGAAAACGTTCCATGATCAGACAGAAGCTAAAGTAAGTACGTTTGTCTATCAATAAATAAATAAATAAATATCAAGGGACGATCTCACAACAAATTGACCTACCTAGTCCCAAACTAAGCTCTAGGCTTGTAGTATGCTATAAATTCAGCAAGAGTTGTGCAAACACCTTCAATCGTCCGAAGCATTTAAAGTTTTGACACTAGGTACCTAATGAATCGTTGTTCGATTTGATAGGTATTCGACAACCGCAACGAGCTGCTGGAGGAGAACGGGCCCGCGGACTCCGCCCCGGTGGTATCGGCTGTGGGCGTGTGCGTGTCTCCGTACCACTACCGCGCCCTGCTCGTGGCTCTCTGCGTGCTTCTGTCTCTACTGCTGGCCATGCTTCTAGCAGCACTGTACATTTACAGGTGATCATTAGTTGAAAAAAATATTGTCACTAGATGGCGCTAGTTACTAAAGAGAAACGGTGGATTAAATCTATGTTCCGTGGTAAAAATTACACTGCATAATGTTCGAATCTAAACATAGTGTTATCAATCCACGAATTTCCTTTCCACTATGTATCTACTCAAGTTTACGTAAGTAACAACCAAGCTACGTTAATTTCAGTGGCGGGGCGCGCTTTCTAAGATTAAAAAAAAAACTGCTCGGAACGAATCCCTAAATCAATCTAAACTAAAACCCTGGAACTTAATCGCTATTGCTGCTTTTGACATAATGGTTTTTTTAAGGCGTTACTGGCGCGTGTTGCGCAAGAACATCCACGCGTCCAGCGCAGCCCCGGCGCTGCGGCCCGTGACCCCGGGCCCGCGGCCCTCTCGGCCCTCGCTGTTCTCCGCATCTCACTTACACAAACCCTTTTCACTGAGGTAAGAACAATGGCTAAATCCGACCATACCGCCAGAATAAAATTAGAGCAAGTACCTACAATAGAGGAATACGAGAGGCACGCACGCAGGCGGTTGCTTAAGACTCTCACTTTATACTTATTTATTAGGCTGACTGTACCTGAAAGCTTGCAGACGATTACACATACAATGCAGAATACCAAACTCGTCAAACAGTCAGCCTAATAAGTAGCAGTACACTTTAGTACCTTGTCGCTTTAACGCGTTTGAGATTAGTGCAGCAGTTGATAGCGTTCGGCTGGCTATCGCTATCGCACTTGCAACTGGGTTACTTTTACTCGTGTTTCATGGAAAGACAAAAATGTCCGATAACAATAAAAGAACTGGTTGCACTGTACGCACCATTCTCTGATTATAAAAATAAATAAATATCGGGGGACAAACTCACACAAATTAACCTGGTCTTAAACAAAGTTCTAGGATTGTACAATGGGTAGCTACTAGGCAACCATCCATAAACATACTTATATACAGAAATAAATACATGTACACATAGATGTGTCAAGTATATTTTTGTGTTTAATGTCTGCAATAAACGAACTATAGCGCCTAGTATCAAACGCGTAGCAACAATTGTTGTCGTGAGATTAATTCTGTTTTGTTTTTTCAGCGGCTTGGGCCGAACATTTGCCGATGTGGGAGAAGAGTCGGGCTCTGCAGGCAGATTGGCGAGCGCCTTTGACGACGGCAGCGAGCCCATCTACACGGATCCCTCTCTATTCGAACGCTCGCGCTCTCTCCGATCTCTACATTCTCTTGACTTGAAGCCAGAACGACGTGAACATTAAAAATATAGGCCACAAAACCATTCAGTAAAAGTTTACTATTATGTATGGTGGTTCTTACAAAACGCCCAGTCTGATTAATATGTATAATTACTTAAAACTTTACTAAAATAGTGAATAGACCAATGTTTTTATCTCAGATTAATATTTACTGTTATTTTAACTGCCATGAATGTGCTCAGATTTCCGTCCGTAAAATAGTTATAATTATAACGTCCAATAATGTACCCTAATTATAAAAAGATTGTTGTAAGTCAGTACTAATAAATATTTACAGAGATTTTCGTTTACTTGTTTTAATTTTATCATTAAGGCTACAGTTTGAAAGTTTGAATTTACACTTGCTTCATTTGCAACCTATTTTTGTTAGTATAAGTTAGAAATAAAATATCAAGGTTTAACTGTCTTCACTATATATTTCTAATAAAGATGTCCTTAGTAATAAAATACTATAAAATACTACATATGATAAGGCGCGGGAGTTGGTACACTCATAAGTGGCGAGTCTAAGTACTCCATTTCTGTAGTAGTAGGCCCAACTGGCTCCGTTTGCACAGTCATTTTCTGTTGTATAGTCTCATACAGCTTGTGCACTGATTCATTATGCTGTGTGCCAGGTTGCAATGCTTTCATGAGTGTCTGGACCCTAGTTTCAGGCAGCTTGGGATGTATGTACCAAAGAAGTTTAAGCAGATGTCTAGTAACATTGTCTTTAGAGAGTCCCGCAAAGAAGAACTCATCAAATAACACAGTGCTGAAGTCCTCCCCTTGGAATTCATCTGGCAACTGCACCAATAGTGCAACCAAAGCATGTAAAAATGGATCCTCATAAGCTCTGCCATCTTTACAACTACCTAGAATACTAAGGATCCTAAGCAAGGCTCCACGGTCTCTTAATTTAGCAGCATGTAGTGTGTAGTACATAGCAAGCACACCACAAACTGAACTCTCTCTCATATAAGCCTCACATGCATCAGGAGGGGGCCCAGAGTGCTCTATAGTGGTAATAGCTGATTCTCTCTCATCTGGGGGGAGTTTGTTGTGTGTGGCACGCACTTGGTCATCTACCATGAGTGACATCAATGCTGGCAAATATTTAGTAACTACCTGACTGTCTAATTTTGGTTCTTTGAATTCCTGAGAGTCAATCATTACCCAAGCACTCAGGCCCAAAGCTAACATTCTTAACAAGAGAATGAGTATCGGGTTGTCTCTTGGGAGACCTTCAGTGTTTATTAGATGCTGAAGGATTTTTATCACAGATGTGGCCAAAAAGTTGATAGCATATGGGTCACATAATGTCATTGAGAGGTCTCCCAACACTTGCTCTTGTCCTCTTTTAATGCTATCTAAGAACCCTTGTAGTTCTCTTGACCTCTTGATATCTACATTTCTCTCCCTGATGCAGGCATCCAAGCACCAAGTGAATTTGTGGCATGGGTCCACAGAAATAATATCTTGTATTTCCAAATCATGAAGTGCCATTAAAAGTTCAGCTCTTAAAGTACAATAGTGAACATTTCTTGTCCTTAAGAAAAGGGTTCGAAGGAACTGTAGCACCATGTCATATAGCTTAACACTGTTGCCAATCATGTGTGCAAGTTTTTGTACAACTGCACCTTGTCGTCTCACTTTTGGGGATGGTGAAAAGAATAAATTATTAAGATTTTCATGGTCAAATAAAACATTCTCCTTTTCTCTGATATACTGGCTTAGCAATGGTGATACTTCATCACCAAATAAAGACTGATTGTCCTGCCATATTTGCCGTTTCACTTCAGTGTCCGTGTCATTGTACAGTTCCCGGTCTTTAACAAGAACCCTTAGAAACTTGTCATCAATATGAGGCGTATTCTTGAGAATGCTCATAATTACAGGCCTCAGCGCCTTTACCCTAACGACTGAGAAACTTTTATTTAGCAATTCTTTTAATTTCTTGTCATGCTCTCTGTTCTCTTTAGAGCCCATTTCATTGATATGTGATATAAGCTTCTCCCTCAACTCTTCTAAAACTGATGTATGAAAGTCCAGCCTGCGCACTCCGTGAAGATCCAGTAACGGAAGCATAGGCCTTAATGAAGGCAACAGGATACCGTTTTCAAGTTGAAACTCTTCTATGGCTTTCAATGGGTCCGTGCAACTCGTGAGTGCGTCTCGGAGGTAAGCTTGACCAGGCACTCCGACATCTTCCAGGCCCGTGCCAGGCAACTTACTAGACGATGCCATAATTTATAAAAACAATTAAACAAACAATAAATAACACACAGTTTTATAAATTAGCAACAAACAACGCTACAAGTAACACAGCATCGTAACAAATAAATGTCATTTACAGTTACAGATAATGCTATGAGCTATGATGCATCGCACAGTGTACATACGTCATTTTGGTATAAATATCAGTTTAGCCAACATACATAGCGCTGTTACTATTTGAGCACTGTAAAAAAGCGTTTTAATTTTTTAACTTTCATTCACTCATTCATTGGTTTGACATTGACATTTTGAAATATGAGTATTTAGCATTTTATTGTATTTATCTCGCCAAAAAAACCTATCTTGCGAATATTTAAAATGCTTAATTGTGTTACAAGTCTAGTAAAAAACATGTGAAACAACATTAACTAGATTGATATTGTTATATTTGCGAAGGGAGCCCCGCATGTCGTTAAAAAAACTGGATTTCTAAAAACACACTAACATCGATCTAAATTATTAAGAGACAAAATATTATTGTGAGAAAGAATACGCATTGAGACTGAGTGTTTTAAGAATGTCAGACAAACAGAAAACGTAATAATTCTCTTCTTTGCCTTACAATGACCTTTTACGCATCTATTGTACTTAAAGTTAGTGTCACTTCAACAGGTTACTTTGCGGCGACGTGAATGGCAATTTCCTAAGCTTGTTTTCCCGCGTTGAGTCAATCGAAAAAAAAAGCGGTCCGTTTGATGTATTGCTTTGTGTCGGAAACTTTTTTGGAGATGATAATTCACAACTGGATGCCTATAAAATGGGCTATAGAAAAGGTAAATTCACTCATCCTAACATTCTGCAATCATTTTTATATGGGTAACTTAAATACTTATCTTGTGTTTATGTTTCAAGTTCCAGTTACAACATATGTCTTTGGTCCAAGCAACAGTGAACACTGCGAGTACTATTGTGATGAAGGATCTGAGATTGTCCCCAATGTTGTATACATGGGTAAAGTATTAATGAACAACTAAATTACAGTGACCTGGGACAGTGATCTTGTCAATGTTATGGCTCTTATTTAGTTGACAGTAATGGCTGCTGAATTAAAAAATGTGATAACATGTCGAACTAAATATGGTTTTGCACAGTAGAATAGAGGCCCTGATGTGATGTGGCTTGTGTGTGGTGTAACAGACAGTAAACTTGGCCCATGACCAATAATGCTATTGTTTTTAAAATTACTTTTCAGGGAAAAAGGGCATATTCACAACAAGCTCAGATGTTAAGATTGCCTATTTAAGTGGCTTGTCTCGCAGAGAACTCGGGAAGGACATACCGATGTGCACATTTGAACCAAGTGATTGCAGCACCATCAGAGACTCCTGCTTCCGGTCTCAGAGCGAGTACAGAGGGGTAGATCTACTGATCACTACCCTGTGGCCTGCTGGTATACAGGAAGATGACTTTCAAAAGGTACTTACATTTTAGGACCTCAAAGGTTATCATATTAATTTACATATTTTTTTTAACCTATGTTTCTTTTTATGTAACATGTTCTGTAAATAAATAAATATATGTTTTGATACTTGTTTCAGGTAGACATTGCACAAGATAAATTGTCTGATTTAATAGCATGGTTGACAATGCACGTTAAACCAAGATATCATTTTGTGCCTTCCTCAGATAAATATTTTGAAAGACAACCCTACAGGTAACGTACCAATTACTTTGAAGATTTCAAAATGAATGTTCGTAATATGACATAATATTATATGTTTTTTTCTTACAGAAACTTGAGTGTGCACCAAGATTACAGGGAAGGTGCTACCAGGTTCATAGGATTAGCTCCCGTGGGCAACAAAGATAAGGAGAAATGGATTTACGCATGTTCACTTCAACCCATTAGTAAAATGCGTATGACGGACCTCTTGCAGGCCACCACAGATGAAACAAACTGTCCCTTCGATCCTGATTTATTAAGGCAGCAACAGCCTGGTAAAGTTGTGAAGGTATGTTTGTTTTTTTAATAGCGTACCTGATAAACATAATATTGAGAATTAAATACATGAATAAGAATAACAGTTTCACACATGAGATATTTTTACCTTCATTTCAGTTTACGGGTAATGGTCAGTTCTTTTTCAATATGGACGCACAAGATGATGATCAGGGCAAACGGAAAAGGAAGGGGGGTGACAATCCAGAAAGGAAGAGGAAGGAGTTTGATCCAGGTTTGTCATAATAGTAGCAAGAGTTTTGAAAAAGACAATAGAGAATGAATTTTTTGAATTTTGATTTTGAATAAAAATAACCTAGATATAAGCCAACAAAGATTTGTTGCTATGTCTTTCTAGCAAAACAGAATTTAACATGGAGTTTTTATCGCCGAGCTGTCACATGACGTCACAGTGCATATCGGATCTCTCTGTCTAATCGCTGTCTTCATTAGACAGCTCATTGCAGTTTAAAATGCTTGTATCACGTATTTCTGGCCGATTTTAATTTTAATTTTGCTTTTGGTAATATCTTTTACAGTATGTCCATATTTTGAAAAACCATGCATATTCCTTTTTTTGGGGAATAAATGTGTATAAAATTGTGGAGTGTCTGGGAACTAATAATTCGATAATTGTTTTTTTTGCAGATTCATGCTGGTTCTGCCTATCATCTCCAACAGTGGAGAAGCATCTAGTGATTAGCGTGGGCACGCACTGTTACCTCGCGCTGCCAAAGGGTCCCCTGACTCCTGACCACGTGCTGATACTGCCCATCACGCATCACCAGTCATTGACGAGAGTAAGTACCTGGGGACTTACTCAAAACAGTTTTATTTAGTCCCCTAAGGTTTGGTGCGCATATATTGCCTATTGCTTAGTATAAGAAGTGACAAAAACATTTGTAACTGTGTGTAATTTGAGACCACAATAACGAATGTGGTAACCATTAAGTTAACAGTACATTACTGCAGAGACTGGGAAAATGGCTGTTGCGGGACGAGTATGAGTTAGCTAAAAACCATCCTCATCCTGAACTAGCTTTCTTTCAAAATAAAACTGCGTTCAAATCGGTCGCACGACTGACGCAAGACGCACATTTACACTCACACAGACACACATACACAGAGACACGGGTACCCACGTTAAACTTTTTTAACGGGCGGGCGGACTGTACCTAAAACCGTTTTTGATTGCAGGCTCCCGATGAAGTAGTAACGGAGATGAAGAAGTTCAAGGAGGCGCTCCGCAAGGCGTACGCGGCCGTGGGCAAGGCCGTGGTGTTCTTCGAGCGGAACTACCGCACCTCGCACATGCAGATACAGTGCGTGCCCGTGCCAAAAGCCTGCGAGGGGCAGATACTGGAAGTTTTTCAGGTAAGTTTTTTAAAATTAGTTTCATAAGGAGCGGAACAATCTTAATGAAGCCTTTGAGGAATTGTTATTTAAAAAAATGTTTCATGAATGATATTGATGACACCTTTGATTATGAGAAAGTACTGTAACTACCACAATTTTCAAACGAACTTTTTTGCATCATTAATAATGGGATTATAGACCAACTTAATCCTTTAAAATTGGGCTTAGTATGATGAGAAGAATAATATTGGATCAAGTTCAGCAACATAAACATTATTTAGTTCTTAGTCATTCAAAGTTCTTATTTAATTCTGAACAATCTTTACCATCGTAACGGCATTTTTTTTATCCTCCAAGACTCTTCTCCACTGAATATGACGTTGCACGATTGCGTGAATCTATGGACGATCAACGAACTCCTTTACAACTTTTGGACCTTACTTACATACAAATAGAGTCGAAAGCTGGTAAAGGAGTTTCTTGGTCGACTATACATTAAATTAAGTATTTAAATGAAACTTTGTCGATTGAGACCACTTCTATACCAGTTCTTTCATCACAAACAGGAAGAGGCGGGCATCAACAGCGTGCAAATAGAAGTGCTGCCCCCGTACTCTGAAATATCGCAGGTGACGTTGCCCGGGGCACCATACTTCCACGCGGAGTTGCCCTCCGGAGACCAGATATTCGCCAAGACGAAGCAACACTTTCCTCTGCAGTTTGGGAGGTAATGACCAACTTTTGTCAATAGGTGCTTATTTCCTCTGTAGATCATTTTGCCTTGTTTGCTTTTATATTGGTAAGAATAATAGTTAATCGTTAATTCAGGGACGTATTGTCGAGCCCCGAGCTACTAAACTGCGAAGACAAAGCAGACTGGCGGCAGTGCCTGCTCAGCCGCGAGCAGGAGGACGCTTACGTGGCGGAGTTCCGGGAAACCTTCCGCCCCTTCGACTTCACGGCGGAAGAGGACAGCGATAGCGACTAAATGCGACGTGGGTTTTAAAAACTGATTAACATATCGGTTGTTTTGAATATTCACATGAGAATACTTAAAATTAAGATTAGTACAAAGTAACAATTTCTGCAAAGTATTTGTTCTTGTAATGCCTGTTAGAGACGATAGAAAACGGAGGGAAGATGCTAGGGCGCTTGATATGGCACGATAATTTCATAAAAATATGATAGAAGAAATATTGAAGGCAAAAGAAGCAGAGGGCACCCAGACGAAGTTACTTGAGCAAGTGAAAGAGAAAGTTAAGGTCGTGTCGTATCAAGATGTCGAGAACCTAGCGAAGAATAGAGAGGAATGGCGGGCACTCGCCCGACAAAGGCAATCTTAAGTTATGATTATGATGATTTGTGTAGGTAACTGTGTGTTAAGTACTATATTGTTGTAAATAATAGACGTAATTTTCAAGTAAATGAATTTTTATTTTCGTTCACATCATACTGTTCTAATAACTCATTTGTTTGCTTTATAAAAACATATCTGTAACAAACAACATGTTAACTAACCCTTACAAGTACGTGTTTCAAGGTAAGGTAACATAACGTTAAAAAATGATATGGTACATTGACTAGAATCCAACTGACTAAGGTCGAATGTAAAAATTGGAAATACTTAAATAATAAATAGGTTCTTTAAGATCTAGTTCGTTTTCGATCAATTCAGTCCAACTGACTTGTCTATGGATAATTCAATCGATTCGACGGTATCGAATGAATTAGACATAGGTGTATTTCATATTTATCTACGCCATAGCAATCGGAACTACAGTTTAAAATCGTTAAACCTCATGATGACTCTTACATCCTACTTTATCCCGACTGACTAGCATTAGGTATTTGTGTTTAGTATATATAAAATAGATCTCAATTAAATATAGGGCAGTCTTCGTTGGAATTACGAGAGTCAACGCAAACGATTGTAAAACAGTAAAAATTCACACAATCCACTTAAAAAATTTTTATCGAATACAAAATGTCGTGTCCAGTGTCCAACACTCCAAACTAACGCTACTGATACAGTTCGAATGTACATTAAAGTTAACTTCCTGCCGTATTCACCAAAAAACTATAGGTAAGTGTATTGTCTTGTGTTACCGTTTACTGAGGATTGTTTTATTTGCTAATATTTAACTAAGTTTAGGTAGGTATTGGTTTATGCGCTTTACACGAGTATCATCCACATAGGAACAAGAACAGAGGGTTTAGGGAGCTAAGTCGTAACGAAATGGGCTTAATTATTTCATATTACGTTAGTCGTATTGAGAACATTGATATTTTAGACATAGGTATGTGTAAGTATGAAGTTAAAGTTATTTTTATTCATAAACAGTTCGCGCGCAACGACGCAGGTGCGAGCGCAGCGGCGCGCGTCGCGGGACCTAGCGTCGAGTTACACGATAGAAATATGTGAAACATCTTACGTTATAGAAGATTGCCAATTGAAACAAACATTTCTCATAAACTTTACAACAATAAACAATTATAATGAAAATACCTATGGGATATAATTTCACAATTACATCCATAACTAGTTTTAAGACTTTGGTCAATAAGGCATTAAGTTTAAATATATATTTTTATTTTAATTATTGTTCTTCTTAAGTTTATTTTCGATAGTAAGTACACAGTAATTACAATAATATTTACAGAGCGACAGAGCCAGGTCGGGGCGGTCGGCTGCCCGAGTACAAAATCGACAATCGCAAGTGGCACTAGGAGTAGTCATTTGCTATACCTACCTATCTATCTACAGTCGTATGTACACCACTAGCAAGTAGGTACGGAAGTATCGAAGTTTGGCAACCGTTGCAGCAATTTGTTTCATTTAACAACACTCTTTGTAATAGTCCTAATAAATAACAACAACGCTATTAGGCATAGAATTTTAGCCCCTTCGGAAATCTGGGCATAAACATTTCAACAGGTGGGGATCGAGCTAGGTTCACTGGTAGGGCTTCAGCAGGCGCTCGGGGGCGCGGCTGTAGCGCCGGAACGACTGCTCGGGAGGTCTGTCCGGGGTGCCACTGGAACAACGTTGTTAATTAATACTAGTTAATTCACCTAACACATACTAACCACATTGCGTTACTAACTAAGAGGCATTCATACCTATGAAGTATATTCGTTTTAGGCCGCATTTCACCAAACTGGAATAAGGTTTTATACCTAGAATAAACGCCGAATTTGTATCGACTAATCTCGGACTAAGTCCTATTCCAAGTTTGGTGAAATGCGGCCTTAGAGGGATTAACTTTACTCTTAGGGCCGCCACTAACGATCAGTCGAACCGACAGGCCGAGAGGGACGCGGCTATTTCATAGAATGAGAAAGTTAAATACGTCTCTCATTCTAACAAATCGCTGCGTCCCTCTCGGCCTGTCAGTCCGACTGATCGTCTGTGGCAGCCCTTATGGCCGCACTCAGTCAGTTATTGAATATTAAGTTGTTCTTTAGTGACGATTTTTCATGCACAAGTTTGAAAAAGGAACGAGTTAATTGCTTCTTAAATGTCTCTGAGTACGGCGGTTAATAGCATGTACAGTAAGGGAAACTGAAAGACGTACTTTTTTATGTCCCATTGAGACAAGAGCGAAAAGGTACGGCCTTCAGTTTCCCTTACTGTACTTGAAAAGTGGAAGTAATGTCTAGAAATGCCACCCAGAGCTATATATTAAGTATATCCCTTTTTGATCAACAAAACAAAGATCTACGAGTATCTAATCACTAGCAGATCTAACCCTCCCAGGTCCCCTCCGAGTCTTAAAGCATGCTTTAAATTTTTATTCTCTATTTATTTTAAAAGTTTGATTTTTAAATTTAGGTTGCAAGCATGATATAACTACTATAAATGAGCATGGACATAAGTCGTAATATAAATTATAAAACTAGAACGATAAGAACTAGTCATAAGAAGAAGAAGGGACAGGGGAAGGGAAAAAGGAAAGGGGTAGGAAAAGGAGAGTGGCAACAGCCAACAGTGAATAAGAAGTGAGTGAGTTGAAAGTGTCAGGACAACGCAATATGGTTCAAGAAAAAGTAGAATAGAGGCCCAGGCGTGTCTGTCAATTCGAAAGGGTCGACTTTAGCGATATTTTCATTTTGCTAAGAAGCTGTGTTAATAGTGAAAGATCACTTTCTTGGCCAACATACATGCGAGCTACACCTTTGCCTCTCGAGAAAAAAATTGGGGCTTAGCACAGTGAGCACGCCTTGGGTTTGGTCCTGTGACAATCTATAAGCTAAACTTTTAAGCTAAGCTAAAGCATGCAGAAAATGAAGGTGATAATTGTATTGGCATCTAAAGTACAGTTACCCTATAAAGATGTTGAGCATACTTAGATAGAACCTTGCCATTATGATTGAGATTGTCATTGTCATGCTTGTCGTCTGATATTCAGTTTAAGTTTATTATGACAAGGCTTAAAGTGCTCGATCGATGGAGTTTCGAGCATGTGACGAAGGATTAGAATTTGTTACGTTTTGGCAATTCGGTCCCTTTTTCATTAAAGTGCATATAAATTGGCTATTAGGTTCTTAATAATCGATAAGTACTTATTATAAACCGTTGAAAATGCACGTGGAAATATCCGAAAAAAATACTGCGCCTGCGCCGCGCAGGCAGCGCGTCCGGTCCGAACCAGGCAAGATGATTGAAGCAGCTTGTGCACGATGTGTTATTTATAGCACTAGTGCATGCTCTAGGCGTCTAGGTGCTAGGCAGTCTACCGGAGCATGCTGGAGCGGCGTCCACGCACAACATCGCTTACGTTATTACACGTTAATCTGGAAAGCCTCCCGCGGCACCTTCTCGTGCCGCTTGCGCCGGCGGCCCTCGCACTCGGTGTCGTCTGAGAACCGCGACGGCGGGTGGATGTGTTCGTTGAACGACGGGTAGTTGGATATGCTGGAACGGTTCACGATTTAGTTCTATGGCGGTTGGGTTGCAATGTATTAGGCGAGATGTAGGTTTATCTATCTATCTAGGTGGGAGCCACAGCACTATTACCTATGACTTTTGATTATCCTATTACTATTAAACGAGTAATATTTGCAATCACGTTCTCGAATACGGCTCTAACGATTTGGATGAAATTTGCGATTTAGGGGTTTACGGGGGCGAAATATCGATCTGTCAAGTTATCATCTTCGGGAAAATTCGTTTTCAACCCGAGCAACGCACGGTATTTCAGGTACCTACAGATATCTTAAACAAGACTAAGATGTTTTATAACAAATTTTTGAACAATAGCCATTTGAATCACATCAAGGCTTGATGGTAATAGCACATATATTTTATTTTTTATTGTTACAAGTTAGTCTTCGGTGAAAGTTGATCATATGAATGATCCCATCACTAGTACTAGTAGTCGACCAATTGGACTGGGTTGGCTTAGCCATAGGTATTTGGTTTGAGACCATATGGTTACCAGAAAGTTTTACTAATGTGGCGCCAGTAGCTAAAGAGTTTCATGGACTTTAGATGTCTTTGAAAATGAAAAAGAAAATCTTTATTCTGTAAGTACGCCTTATACTTCTGTAGTAACTATCACATCTCTTGAGTCTACCTGCGGACCTGCGCTTCCCACGAGAGGACCACTGTCGAGAAGAAGTGCCGCAAAAAAACTCATCATTTTGGAACCACACTGACTCTTACCTAATAGGGCAAATTGGAAGAAGCTTGGAGCGAGTTTTCAAATAGAATGTAGAAGAAGCACAAATTGAATCGTGTTAAGCCGTGTATAGTGAGTGACGATAGGTAACAGCTAGGTACAGAGTTAGCAATGTTGATCGGGGCTAGTGTTTTAAAGTTCAAGAGTGTGTGTCACCTGAACGTGGTCTCGTCGTTGTGGCTGCTGTACCCGCTGGAGCTGCGCACGTGCCTCTTGCCGAGCGCGCCGGCCTTGCCCTTGCGCGACGGGAACGCCTTCCGCACCACGCCGCCCACGCTGTTCTCGGACGACGATGACGACTCTTCGCGCTCCACGCTGGTATCTGGATAGCATGACGAAGGATGGGATTGAATTGAGTGAATGGAAAAATCATCAGGAGGAATGTAGATGAGTGATTTTTACTGCCCATACACACACTGACTGTGACTGACAGACATAATAAAGCATTTTCTTTAAACACTGTGGCAGAGAGACGAGTCGCCATGTTGAATTGAATTGTGCACAGTTCATGTTTATTTTTAATGTCTTCCAGGTTAAAAGTCGCAGGCGGCTAAAGGTGATATTTTAAAAAATATCTGTAACTCGTTAGTTTGGGCTCGGTACGCAGGTCATAACAGTGTAATGAAAAGTAAAGTCGGCAAGAAAACTTGTTTCTTCTTTTTGCCAAAAACTTTGCGCTCGATGCGAGCGACGACTGAGGCGTTCAAGATTAAACATCTTTTTAATTGTTCGCGAACTTCGTCATCAGCACATTCAGTGCCCTATAAAACAAAACGAATTGTTGTCTCTAAATGCGCCGGTTTACATGCGGTGGGGTGCGCGGGCCGCAGCCGCGCGGGCTCGCAGTCGGAGTGCGGCGCGCTGGCGTCGTCGCTGGCGTCGTCCTCGTACTCTGTAATGGGCAGGTGCAGCGTTAATATCTTCTTCACCTCCGAGTCCGTCGACCCCAGGTTGTCCGACTCTGCAATGAGAGAAACGTGTCAGTTGCGCGAGCGTGAAGTGGCGGTGACCGGGGAAGATATGACTATCCAGAAGAGTTGGGAAAAAATACGTGAAGTTATGTTACGAGAGGTCTGATTTCAATGACTTTACAGTATAGATACCTATTTTGCAAATTTCAAACGTTTATTCCTATTTTTTAAGCGGTAATTGATTGTTGTATTGAAATCAAAACTGCATGAAGTAAAATATGTATAGCTTGCGTTAGTTGAATAATTTTGTATGCGATCAAGGCTCTTTTTTTTAATAGATAAAGGTGCAGATTTCGATCAATTTTCAACCCAAAAGGACCACTATTTTTGATGGACAAGCAAAACTACTAACTGACTATATATTTTATTTTATTTAAGATGAATAAATAGTCATATCCTTCCCGGAAAAAGTATGAATGAAACAGAAGATAAAATGACGAGCAACACAATAATCTGGAACGCTCATGACTTGCCACCAAAGATAAAAAAATAATGAATAAAAATTCATTTGGCCAAAATAGTTTTTTGTATAGGGCAGGTATTCAAATGTGTTAGAATAAATATGAATGAATGGGTGTGGTACGATGATTATCGATGAAAACTACGAATGCGCTTTTTAAACAAAAACATGCCTTATTTCAATTAGGTTTTGAGAAGAAATGCGACGTGACGGATTTGTATTATTTAAGGTTGTTATTTAATGCATAACAGATTATATGTTGGTAGTCCTTTTACTACATAAAATTTGTTTAAGACCATCGTTTATTAACACCACAAAGTATTTAGAGCAAAAGGTTCTCAAGATATTTGACCACTCATTTATGAGTTTACGAGTATTATTAAATTATATTAAAGAGTTGCGTTCGGTTCTGAAATAGAAGGATAACATGATGATCGTTTGCTGTTTAACTTTTCCTCAAAGTTAAAAGTGGTGTAAGTATAAATTTCTACGATGCGAATATTCCGAATAGACGGAGAAATAACATATAATAGGTACCAACACACTAGGGGAGATATTTTAACTACACAACAAAGCGGTATTAAAAAACTCAATAACTACAACACGTCACTCATCAACTACGTTAGGTATGTTTTAAAAAAACCGAAATGGTATGGTATGATACATACGTTGTGCATGCTTACCTTTTTAAATACAACACCAGTTACGCTCCCATCAGGTTGCATAAAAGGCGATCATTTTGTCAAATTTAAATCTCAATACTTAAATTATAACGGGACAAATTAAACTCCAATAGAAGGTGCGTTCTACTTGAAACAAAATTGGCAATAGTCTAACTACTTATAGATAAGCTTCGTTTAGATCGTTTACAGTCTGTTATTGTATTTAGGAGGCCGTACCTTGACTCTCAGAGTGCGGGTCGCGCAGGCGGTTCCCTTTTCTTCTCACTTTTGTGTATTCTGGTTCCTTGCCCTGCGACAAAATATTACGTTTATACTACTCAGCTTTACCTAAGCAAGTTGACTAGTAAATTCTGACTTTCTAGGATAACAGCTTATTATGTATTAAGAACGGTTAAGATTATTGGAATCGTCTAGAAAGAAAAAGCATTTACATCCCTTAATCATAAATTTTAGTTCAGTTCTGTCACTAGTTCGAATATCTGAGGAACTTCAATTTGAAGTCATAACCGTACGTGGGCATCAGTAAGACATATCTCCTAATCAATAACAGATTAATTACAGATACATTGTAAAGTAAAGCAAGGGCACGTTTCATAGAGCTACAAGTACAGGTCTAAACTGGCAACACTGCTCAAATAGCTGGTTGTCATTGGTTGAGGTTGTGTCAAATGGAAACTTGTAACCTGTAACTAAATTGTAATTTGTAGTTTTATAAAACAGGCCCTAGATATTGTAAGTGTTGCTCACCTTATACTTGTCGTTCTGCTTCAGGTCGTGGTACACGAACGACCCGCGCACCGAGTGGTAAGGGCCGCTGTACACGTTTCCGCTGTAACTGCTCTCGCTGTACGTCGGTTTCGTTAGCTGGAACGTCGCGTACGGACAGATGTCTTCGATGTATTCTGTGTACAGATATTTAGAAACTTCAGAATTGTAACATATCTGTTGAAAAAACAAAATAAAACAGTTATTAAATGTAAAAATAAACAGAAGTTAATGTTGGTCCTTCGAACCGTATAGTCATTATCATTGCATTATACTGTCCGATGTTTCATTGTCCCGGTAGTTATGGTTGATAAAGTAATCAAATATGGAATAAATGCACATAGTGATTTTAAAAGTTAAATTAAAATGTACAGTGTACTTTAAAAACTCTTGAACTTTACCAATTTCTTTAACACAACTTTTGAAAATAACTTTTTATATTTTTAATACTTTCTCCCGATTTCATTTCGAATGAGGAGGCAAGAAGGATGGGGTAACTGTATTTCATACCTAACTGTCCTTCGGGATTAAATTTTAGGACTAGGATTAAAAAGGACTAAAAGTTTTTTTAGGGTGTTAATGTTAATAGAGCCAAGTAGTTTGGTTTACATATTTAATTGGAGTAATGCTATATTGTAAGTACCGTTGGAGGCGTGTTTGTAGTGGTGCGGCGGCGCGGGGTGCTGCGCGCGCGCCGCCAGGTACTGCTGGTCGCGGTTGACCTTGTTCTGCAGCTGCGCCACCGACGGCGACTCGCCCGCCGCGCTCTCCGTCGCGGCCGTCTCGGTGCCGCCCGCTTCTTCGAACACAATAACTACCTATTATTTTTGTTTTATAATATTTGGCGATTGCAAAGATCGCGTGTGACGGGGCTTTGGTAGTTGCAGATGATAAGTTTTTGTATACTTTCTCATCCGAGACTTGATGAAATTGTTGCTTTTTGAGTGAACCAGGAATCGTGTTAGTTTAAGTACCTATTGAATTTCTTAATACTTTAATGTTTTTATCTGAAGTCATATGGACTGTACCTGTTTTTTTTCATAGCTAGACGTTATGTTATACTGGACATCAATTGGTAGTAGTCATAAAATTAACGCAAATTAGTAATTAGGTACATTTATTTCATAGATAATACTCACTGTTTCTCCTTACTAGCAGCACGATGGCCACTAGGGCTCCAAGCACTAGCAACGACAGCGCCGCGGGCAGGATCACCCGCGCCCCGCCGAGAGACCGCGCGCCAGCCGCTGGGATCGGCGGAGACAGCTCGCCGTCTAACACTGACCAAGCAATCAAATTAAATCACTGAGTAACACATTGGCTGTAAATGATAACCATATAATATCAAAGATAGCTGATTCACGATTTCATAAGTAACCGTATATTTTACGAATCACCTATAAATAAAAATATATTTAACTGTAAGTTCCGGAAAATGTGTTAAAAGTTAAATAACTTATGAAATGGTTTTAATAAAAACTGGCGCCCAACGTGGGACCTTAGCTTAACTGAAATTTACTTATTAGAACGGTATCTTATCCGCCAATTAATAAACTACTGCAAAGGTAAAATATTCATTATAGTCTGGGAGTTATAGTTATACCAGTAAACTTACTGCCACTCAGCGAGTGCGTCGTAAAGTTATACAGCGCGACGGCGTGCCCAGCGTTGTTATGTGCAGTTATTCGTAGCTGGTACTGAGTGGCCGGTGTTAGGCCCGGCACACTGAATACTCTTTCCGTCGCCTGCACGCTGTTTGAGACTAAACGCCACTGAAAAGTAAATAATATATAACATTAAATGAATTATACATATATGTTAAATACTAGTGAACCTTAATTATCTCTTACATTTACGTACATTGAGTCTTATTAGAACGTACATTTCTCCGTGTAAGAATTTGTGATTCCATAGCTGGCGCCCAACTTGGGACTTAAGTTGATAATCAAATATTAATGTAGTTATGGTCTTAACTACAAAACATACCTGAGATTGGCTTATCTCTCGATACTCTATGACGAAGTACAATATGCCACAGCCACCGTCGCCCCACGAGTCGAGCCACACCGTCACTGTGGTCGTGTTCAAGGTTATCATTTGAGAGTGCTTCGGTTTGACAGGCACTGAAAAAAAAACAAAGATTACATCGGACTCTTGTAATAGACAAACACTACACCCATAAAGCTGTGTGTTACTTCTTCGCGAAAAGCTGGGGGCTGAAGCACAACATTTTATCTAGTTTCCTAACCCGCTCAGTTTAGCGTAATCAGTTAACTAATTATTGAATTTACAATACAACTTATATTTTGGTCTCGTTAAGCAGATAGTGACTCCAAAAGAAAAGCTACCTGTGCCCTTAGTGAACGCGTGAACGATGTCGCAGGGCAGGCCGGTGCCGATGCGGTTGAAGGCGGTGATGTAGAGCTGGTAGCGCGTGCCGCACCACAGGTTGGGCAGCACGTGCTCCGTCGCGCCCGCCTCCACCTGCAGCTCCTCCCAGTCCCCGTGCTCGCGCTTGTAGTTGATCACGTAGCCTGTAACGGCAAGTAGTGTTACGGTGGGTTTTGTGATTTGTGACATTTTATCGCATTGGTATCGTGACCGTGTGAGTAGCGCGTGTCAGTACCGGCTATATGGACGATATTTTTCATGTTACGATGTACTATTACGATGTGACCCATCCTGACCACATGATCTAAACTATCCATATTTAGCGTAACAAGTCCTAAAGATTTGCCACGCAGTCCGATCCGATGGGGCCCTATAGTGTGGCCCCACCTTTTTTGGGCCGTTTATACTACCACCGTTCAATAAATTATAACAGCACTGATGTGGCTAATTTACCTACCAATAAATATTTGTATCCGAATTGAACAAAGGGGTTACCATGACATGGATAAGCAACAGTTTACGGTGAGAAAACGAGACAGAGCCGTGTAACTGCTATAGCTCAGTCGCTGACACTCATCCTTAATTGAATTGCTTTACCTTGTCATAGTATCCCTGCAGGTCCCAAAAAAAGGTTAAACGTTACCCAGTATGGGGCTCCCGCCATCGCCCTGGTCGGTCCACTGCAGCTGCAGCGAGTCGGCGTAGGAGTCGACGACGGCGAGCACGGGCGGCTGCGGCGGCACCTTCACCTCCACGCCGTACGTCACCTCGTCGCGCCCGTGCGCGTTCTCCACGGAGCATGTGTAGTTGCCGCTGTCCGCGTATTGGCTCATGCTGTAACGGTAAAAAGGATTTAGCAAACGAGTAATGAGAGCTGAGAAATCTTATTATTTGTTACGATATGTATTTGAGTACCTATAAAACTGGAAATCATGCTAGGTTTTCGATACAACTTCGGACATACATTTTAAAATCTATGAACACACCTGATTATTAGCGTGCCGTCAGCTGTAACATTTTTCCTCAAAGTGGATTCCAGTATTACTCCATTCATGCTCCAAGTGGTCGAAGGAGTGGGGGAGCCAACTTTGTTGCAGGACAACGATATGTTCTCCTTCCAAGGCGTCACTATACTGCGGCTGAATGAGGTTATCCTTGCTGGAACTGAATATTTGAAAATGTTCGTAATATTTTCTATAGTTTGAGACTAGAACTTCATACTATTTTAGACAAAACGGCCCATTTTTTTAAATGCTATCCAAAACTTGACCACTCAATTTTCATATTATTATAACTTACCTGAATCTGTGGGCAGCACAGTGGCTACTCTAGTAGCTTCTCCTTCCCCGAGTCTGGTCGAAGCCGAGACCCAGAACTGGTGCGTGGCCCGCGGGGGCGAGCGCGAGGTCTCGTGCGAGAGAGTACTTGGAGACAGCATGCGTTTGTGAGTGCCTTCCTGTGTAAGCAAATGTAAATAAAAGCGTTAAGCACTTTCCTAGACTTCAATTAAACTTGGACAGATCTACATATTTCTGGTTAAAGCCCCACCTCTCGCCCATCTTCTATGACGCTCATGTAGAGAGTGTATCCGACCAACACGCCGTTGGGGGAAGCAGGTGGAAGCCATGATACTAGAATCTTGTTACGCGAAGAGACTACGGCCTTGATGTCCGCAGGAGCAGATGGCACTGCAATTGATAAGTAAACATTGGAGGTAAATGCATGTACAACTTTAAATCATAATGATGCGTAGGATCAATGACACACTACCGTTAAATCCTCATGCAACCTTACCGTCTTCTTCCGTGTGACAGTAAACGGGTGCTGCCCTCACGCCGTCACCAGCCGCTGTGAAGGCGCACACAGTCACAGAGTAATTCGTGTACCGACGCAGACCCGATAGGGTAGTGTGCATGCCTGATATCTGCTTCGTGACAGCATCTTCGCTTCCTGTTTGAACAGATAATGATTACTTGATTATAATTGCAGCATCGTTGATTCAATTAAGGGTATTCATAGTGGCAATAAGTCCAGCGGCTTGTCGATATAGTGCTAGGTGCTACTCATAGGACAAAGTTCTGCTGTGTTCAAACCTACGTTTACAATGATGGAAAGTGTTGGCAGAGGAGATGTTTAAAGGGCCAAATAGGAGTATTAGAAAACTTCTATAAACCTTTGATTGTTCATTAACAGCAAATGCATCAGGTATTTTAACACCAATGGTAGTATTTCGTACCAGGAAAACGGCAGAAGAAATAACATAAGAACCCTCCGAAAACCGTAATACCTACGTATTTCTTGTATCTCAGGACAAAAACTTGTTTATGGTACACTGTTGTTATGGTACTTACCATACCAGTCGGTAACTGGAGCGTACGTGACCCTGTACCCTTGCAGCACGCCGTTGCGACCGCGCGCAGGCGGTGGTTCCCACGAGACTCGGACAGACTGAGAGCTTAGCGCCGAGCATTGGAGGAGGCCCGGAGGAAGGCTCGGGACTGTCAAGACAAATAGTTATGCATCTTTAAAATACGCAGTTGGTTCTGATTGCTGATGTAAGAGTAGGTATAGGTATACCCTTACTAGTGATTAGATAAATGTTAAAACTCTGCTCCAACGTAAAGATTGACGTGAAGATTGTGGGTCAGACGAATGGGGATTGTTAGACTTTTGAAGGGTGACTATGTCCAGCAATGACCGTCTTTTAACTGATATGATGTTAATGATGTTAAGGTTAATAGGTTGGCAAAGCCTTGATATCCCTTACAAAGCCTTAAACAGCTTTGAAAATTTTAACTTTAAGCTGAATCAAGATAGGATAATTTATTTGTTTGAAAGTTGCTGACTGTTTTATACTTACCTATAATATTACTTTAACAGAGGGCTTATTGTCTAACGCACTCGCAATCGCAACCGGCTTCAAAGTGGAGCAATTGTTTTCACTTTGTATGCAGACAAGCCTTCGATGCTCAAAATGAAAACGATCGTGATTGCGAGTGCGTTAGACAATAAGCCCTCTGGTCTTAGCATCGCTTTATACAAGCTGTGTGTGTAATTGACAACAATTCATATGTGCTAAGGTAGTAAAATAAAATACCGTTTGTAGATTTTACACTGCTAATTACAGTAAAAATATTTTTGTATTTTTTTATGCAGTAGTTTTTTTATATTTAGGAAAAACGGTAAAAAAAGTTGGATTGTGAATGTTAGGAATACACTTATAGCGCCCTTAGTCCATTTGTTACCATAGGAATTGAAAAAATATACAACTGTCATGTCTATTGTTTATCTGTCTGACGGATTACTTGATTCTAACGACACGTTCTCGTAATACTATTGTTTTGATATACCTACGCTATTTAAAATGAAAGTGACTAACAGATTTGTAAAAGCGTATAGCCGCAATCTGCCCAAAGTCGACGAATTTATGTTGTTACGTTCATGCGGGAAAATGACAGTTTTAAGTGACATGACATGACAGTCAGGTCTGTTTAAGTTATTTATTTTTATTTTATATCATGCTAAGATCACGACATCAGTATTCCTAACTTTGTATATACGGTCTTTTTAATGACTATTTCTTTAATAAATTACTAACGACGAATTTAAGTTAAATAAAAAAAAACCGGGAAACACGGGTAGCCTAATTTTTAACCAGCTATTATAAACGCGAAAAAACAAAAATGCTTTTTATTTTGAAATGTTGTCAATTGGTTGTTTTTGTGTAACCCACTGTATCTAAAGTTTTATTAAGTATTTGAGCAATAGGTCTTACCATCCTCCATGGTGCTAGCAGTGGTCGGCGGGGAGGCGGGCCCGGCGCCGCGGCTGTTGTAGGCCTGCACGACGACGGCGTAGGCGGCGTGCTTCTGCAGCCCCGCCAGCGTGGTGCGCGCGCGCGCCGCGCCCGCGCCCTCCACCGTGCGCACCGTGTACGACGCGCCGCCCGGCCCGCTCGCGCTCAGCACTGTGCTGTTGCTGTTCAACTGAGGATGTAACACAATCAAATTGTACTGAAATCCTGCGTTGAATTCTCATTATTTCTAGGCCGGCATAAGCCGGAATGTGACAAGCAAGGCATGAAGGCAGACTTGAATTGTCAACTGTCCCAAAACTGTGTACTTCTTAGGTCCTCCCCTATCGGAGACGAGTATATTGATATTTCCACCCCAAAGGAATATCTAATAAAATAAAATCAGGTAAGTTTACCTCTTGAAATCCTACGTAGTAGCCGAGGATGTTTCCGTTCCAGAGGTCCCGCTGCGGCGGCTCCCAGCTCACGGTCAGTTCCGTGGAACTCTTGGCTTCCACCCTCACATCTAACGGTGGCCCGCTCGGCACTGTAAATAAACATTATCTTGAGTCTGACCGACACATACCTTCCTATTACGTACGTACCATAAGTACGTAGTTACCTACCTAATAAAAAACATGCAGTTTTTATATGGTATAGGAGGTAAACGAGCAGAATTTTAAAATGTTATTGCCCGCATTTAGCAAATAAATTTGGTAAACGTACCTATTAGTAAAAGTTTTATTTCATAGAACTAACCATCTAGAAACGAAGCAAATAATAATAAAAAAAGAATCCGCGTGACAAATAACGATTCAAACGTCTTTATTATACCTTGAGCAAAGAACAACTTCCAAAAGAAGTTTAATTTGGTAAATTACGTAATGATCGTTAAAATTTAACGGTAGGTATTACGTAAGTCCACGCCCACGAGTTTTCAAGTTGTTAATTAGAAGTTTTAACGAACCTTCCTCGGTGGTGGTGACTTGCACAAGCTGGCTGGGCTCGCTCTGGCCGAGCCGGTTCTCGGCGATGATGCGGAGGTGGTAGGACGTCGCAGGCTGAAGGTTCTGCACGTTGGCTGACGTCACGCTCCCCGGGACGATTACCTTTTGAGGTGTTGTTGGCCATGGTTCTGTAACATTAGAACATAAATATATTAGCGTAGTCATGTTGAACAACAATGTAGCAAGTAGAGAAATAATAGCAATTTAACGTAAATTATCATACGTTACTTAAGGTTATTCGGATTTAGGTTCATACAAGCTACCTACGTTCTTTAGTGGCCTATTACATTTTCAAAAAGAGTTATTTTCACCAATGAGACATAATTTTATGCACACAAACCTGCGGCTTCTTTGTACTGCACTATATAATTTATAATAGGGCTGTTGCCAGCGTAGGGTTGTGTCCACGATATTTGAATTGATCGTGATTGCTGGTCTATTATCCTTATATTTTTTGGCATTTCCGGCACCTGTAAAAAAATTTGCATGAGATCAACTTCCTTTTAAAAGAAATAATTAGGATAAGTAGATAAGTTAATTATAAAAACAGTACCTCTTGTATGACAAGATTAATGAGCATCTCGTCTTGGCCATAAGCGTTGGATGCTCTGCAGGTCAGAGCCCCGGTGTCTTGTCGGTAAGTCTGCAATATGCTCAGCTCTGATACGAGCCCATCGTCCAAAACTTGCTCGCGAATTGTGTATCTGCAGGCAAATAACGTCCAATCAAAACTTTGTGGAAACAATTTCGCTTTATAAACGAGTTAAAACTTAAACCGTTTGCCGGCAAGGGAAAGTGCTACCAATTTACGTACACTGGCGTGAAATGGAAAATTCTAGGTAATATAATTTCATTGTTGTTTTAAATTGGTTCAGTGCCAAATGCTGACGGATATACTGGTTTCCAGGCACGACAGCTACTATCGATTAAAGCTCTCAATGGCGTAGCTACCGGAACGCAAGATGCCGTACACCGGGACCTCCAAGCCTAGGGGCCCTCGGACCTTGACCAGTAAAATTCTAAAGTAAACTAGCGGAAATTATACTTTACTAAACAAAATTATACTTTTAATTTGATAAAACCTAAACAGTTTAGTAGGGCCTTACAGTTTGGTCGTTCTAAGAAGGCCGATTTGACAGCTGTCAACGCAGTACAAAAAATGTGTTTGAGGTTATTTTTTGTATTGCGGTGACAGCTGTCAAATCGGCCTTCTTAGAACGACCAAACTGTAGTTTTTTTCGCACCACGCCCTTTGGTTACCTAACTCCGCCTCTCTGAACTCTACCTGACTCGTATAAGTTTTCTTTAAGGCACTTGTACCACCGCCACGATGAGCGAGAAGCGAGTAGAGCCAGTAATCAACTATTAATATATGCGTCTCTTTTATTGACACGGGATCTATTCTGTGATAGCTAATCACTTCCTCATCGACGGTAGGGCATGTGCCCTAACCCTGAATTTCTTCTCAGCAAGCTTGGATTGAGTCAACTCGATACTTATGTCTTGTTGGCACAAATTTTTGTGGTGTTGTGGTACCTCTGGTCGAGGTGCGGCGCGATGGTGTGGTGGTGCGGGCTGCGCCAGCCCAGCTCGAGCGGCGCGTCGCCGGAGGCCGCGCACTGCAGGTGCGCCGCCTCGCCCGCCGTCACCTGCACCGTCTTGCTCTTCATCGGAAACCTCGCGGGTGCTGAAATACGTTTCAAATCTCACTAAGCGTTCAACACCTGCACGCCACGCATACAAATTGACAACAGGAATATTTTTTAAAAGGTGTTTTAAAAAATAAACATGCTTTTTCAGGATTATCTCAAAAGCATATATTTTTTTCATTATTTAAGACAATAAATAAATAAATTTCTACGAATGGCTACAGAGCTAAAACACCACAATATGGTATTTTCTACAGCTAGTGCTAGGCTTAAAAAATAAAACGCAGTTACAAACAAAATGACGAAATTTCAAGTCGCAAGGCAAATACAAAGCAAGGTAAGTAGCAAATACTTTTAATTATATTTTTTTTATAAAATTCATTTTTTTTCTCAGTATACAATTATAAATAAAAAAATAAAAGATACCTACACACTTTTGTACCTTGTCTCTTTACAGCCACATAAGAAATGTTAAATTGAATCTACTTTTAACGTTGACTGTAGGTACTACGAGTACTAGAAAATGATAAACATATTATTATTGTATAGTATAGAGGAATAAATACTTCGATAGGTAAATGAAAATATCCAAGATTCAGAAATAGGTAAATACCTACTCGCGGTCACCATTCAATTATTTGCCGCTATCGGGAATCAATCAAATCCTTTGTGTAGACAGAGTTACTACCACTAAGAACGCTACACGCCTAATCAAATTTAAAAAACATTTCAAAAATAATCAAAGTTCACGACGATTAGCTACCTACGTCGCGTTCATAAAGATAATTAATTTTGTTTCCTTAAAAAAGCTCTTTCTGTTTGAAGAAATTATATTTGATAGGTGGCTTTAGTGAAAATATTCTTAAAGCTGGATTTATTTCCAAAGAATAAGAGACTTCTTAGAAAAAACAATTAGGTTTGTAAAACCAAACCAATCGCCAAAAACCGATCGGTCCGACTCCAAGCGACTGAGGAGCATTAATCCGGTCCGTTATACCCCGAAGTTGTACCTCTCGACTTGTATTGAACGATAAAGGCCCTTCAAACGAAGTTTAATTAAACTAACTTATAAGTAAGAACTCCTTTCGGTTCTTAGAAACGCTTTAAATAGGCATTTGTCCCTGTATTCTGGGGGTCTTTTGTGGCCCACGAGAAAGGTTCCTCGCTAAGCAGAGGTTAGATATTGTCTACGGCGAAGAAAAAAGGTTGAAAGATTTATGAGGCAATGTTTGTGGCGTTCAGTAATATTTATGGGAAAAAACCTATTACTACTATATATTTTCTGTGATTTAGTGCTAGTAGCATTTACATAAATTGCCTAGGTCGGAAAGCAATTGAATCCTTAAGTTGTTTTATGTAAAAAAGAGAAATGAGCAAGCTTGTCGTTATTGATTGAACGGTAATCAATCAAGGCTGGCAACTAAGGCCACGGTACGCTACGCTAAATAATATTTAGATACTTCTGGAAATGGCGTATACGTTTTTTTTTCATGTAATTTTTTTGTCTAGAATATGCATTCTCAAACTGCTGAAATAAATCCTGTATTTCAGAATAAAAGTATGTATTTTAATTCCAACCGTAACAAAACAGAAACAAAGAAATGAAACGCTCCCCGAGCCTTCCCCGGAGGACTGAAATACGCATTTTGGCCGCGAGGCGGGATTTTAAACCCATTGTCTATAAAATTGTTTTAGTCTGTTGGAAAATATTTTTTAAGTTAACCTAATGCATTATAGATATTCTTTTCGGATATTTGCTTCAGCTAAAACAAACCAGCCAAAGTCCCAGTAAAAGCGGAAATAAGTTTCATACTTTATTTGCGGCAACACCACCCGAAGTGCTTCTATTTCCGCGGCGTCGATAAACACCGATCATAAAAAGATAAATGATGGCTTGAGCTCGTTCGCGTAAAAGGTATGTCGGCGAAGTCTTTCCGCAGAAGTAAAGCTCGTGTCAAACCGAAATAAACTAGCGGGAAATACAATTACGGTTGGAAGCGAGGAACTGTTTACAAACTGGCCGCGGACGTGCTCGCCCGGCCACCGGGCGATCGAGGCGGGAGCACTTTTACGGATGTTAGCCTTACACGTTGTTGCAATCTAAGCACATAAGTACATGATTTCAAAATGGATAGGCACTGAATAAAATCATCTACACAAGCATAGAAAGTTAGTTCTTTACCCCTTGTAAAGAAAACGGGCACTAAAGTTTTCCCAAGTAGTTTAAATATAGTGTAAGGAAAAAAAGCAGTAGCATAAAATGTAACTTCCTTACACTAAATATATTAAACGTTTAACCCAGGTTAGTATCGCTAATAACCGATCAATCCAACTCTAGAGCGGCTGGGAAGCATAAATCCAGTCCATTATACCCCAAAGTAGAATAATAATCTAATTGACTACATACCTACTATATTTAAACTACCTACTCGAAATAAACGAAAGTGCCCGTTTTCTTGTTTAAAACGGATTTATTTATTAGCTATTTAAAAAGGGAAAGCTTAAGGATTTCCTTAGAAAACTGCTATCAGACTTAAAAAGTACTTAACGGCTCTAAAATGCAGTCTGCGGGGTACGATAGTATTGAAATTGTATTACTTTCCGATATTTGCCTTTCAACAGAAGCCAATAACGGTGAACACAAACACGTATACGGCAAACTTATTCTTGTGGAAACCGACTGTCTCGTTTTCCAATAAAGAGGAGACGTATTGCGCTGCACGGTCATTGAGTTTTCTGCTCAGACGCGCGCCAGTCACGCCGCGTCTTCCGACCGACTCCCCACTAGCGCCATAAATAACCGTCCATTACAAGATATACTCTATTAGATAACTTAAAAGTACTTTGTGAATAGAAAACTTCACTTTTGTATAAACTGATTACAAAAAGATATTCTGCATTCATAAAGGCGAGGAGGAAACGACGAGCGCGCTTTGAAGTGACCCGGGTATAATTTTAAAGTAGCGGTGGCACTCAACGCTCATCAGACGTGGCGGAGTGGCGAGAAAATGGACTTCCTCCGATATTACATAAGTACAATAGAATGCTGCCAGTTCAGCAATTTGAGCGAGTTATCGGGCGCTGCGCGGAATTCTATAGAATTAAATAAAGTTCCCGCCGAGGGAGGAGCGGTTGGATATAAAATTATAGGAAAAGTTGCCGACCTTTCGTGATTCGAATGATAATTGAAAGAATGACAGGCTGCTAAAGAAATATACGTGGCAGGACTATTAATCAAAAACTGATCAGAAAGCTTATTGGGTATTTAGTCTTTATTGTGTTGAAATAAAATAAGGAAACTAACGGATAAATCAGTCAAGTGTTAAATAGCCAACAAAACAAAAGCCGTCAGGAAAAATGCCTTCAATAAAATACTTTGATCGCCTTTACGCACGCATTCGCAATAAGAAGAGTTCTATTGTTTTCAAAAGGAAGGATAGCTCAGCGTGCTGCAGAGCAATAATGACGCGAAAGAATTTTCATTTGAGTACGGTCGCTTGTCCCGACCAAACTCATCCCGCCGATGGCTGCCATCAAGACATTCCACAAGTTTTCGCAGACGGTTCGACAAAAAGATGCCGCCTTTACCGAGTCATACCTACCGATGATGATAAAAAGACATTTTCCCTCCCCCTCCAGTTTTACTGGCTTTTGTTTAATTACGTAGGATCAAACGCCTTTTTGGGAAAGCTGGAAGAAGGAAAATATACCTACCATAAAAGGCAAATTTCCTAATGGTTTTCCTCCATTGTTGATTTTCTTAATAAAACAACTTTTAAGATTTATTTTATTCATTTTATAAAAGCTTTTGCCGCCGACTGTGTGATAAAAATGAGGGTGCCGTTCGGAGTAAAATTGGATATTGTAGTTCCACCTCTTACTACGTCAAACTCTTTTTTGGCAAACTGAATAACTGATCCCACGGTTTAGCAACATTTGCTGAAAAACATTTCGAAACTGATTCATTTCACGAACATATATTTTTGCAAAACGCTGTAAATATTTCAAGGTTTTTATAAAACTAACCTAACCAGACCTACAGAAATAAATCCTAAAATATTTAGTTGCCACGGAGGCAAGTTTAGCACCGCAAGCTTTTTAGCAGCAACTGCTAATGTTGACTTACCGTTGACTTTGAGGAAGACGAGCTTGCTGAGCCCCGCGCCGATGCCGTTGCGCGCCTCGCACAGGTAGTGCCCCTCGCTATCCTTGGCCACGCGCTCGAACACCAGCGACCCGTTGTCGAGCACCCGCGAGCTGCCCTCGAACATGAAGTCCTTGTACTCGCCGGGAGTGTTACCTAATGTATTATAATAGTTGGTTACTCTTCGAAATAAAGACTAGGTATAGTATAATTCCGCGATCCCAGATTTCCACCGACAGCCCCAAAACCGACAGTACACTGGCAAGCAAAAACGGGTCATTTTTGTAAAGAGGTTCAGAACATCTTGATCACGTTTAATTTTGCCCGTGAGTATCAAACAAGATATTGAGTGACAAAGCACTAAAGTGCGCAGCTATATAAGACCGACTGTACTATAGCTCTGCAAACTTACCAACGGCTTTCTTCCAGGTGATGGTCGGTTTCGGATATCCGTCAGATTGGCATTGCAGAGTGACGTCTTGGCCTGCGGCTACTGCCACGTCGTTAGGCTCCAATCGCCAGCGAGGAGGCACTAATTTGATAATGATACAATATCTTGAGATACCAGGGCCCGTATTATGGTCGCCTTTATCGCGATGGATAAAGCTTTCGTCATTCTCGCACTTACATACCGGCCAGATAGTGACAGATGTTTTGTCCACGTTTATCGACGTCGATAAACACGACCATAATAGGCCCGCCGGTAGTTGAAATATAAATAAATAATAAATAAAATAATTAATAATTAAAGGTAAATAACAATGGTGTATGTTTAATGGTTCACCAGATTACATCAATTTAAAAAGGAAGTCCAAATATTGATCATCAGTTTATTCTATTAAAGTACACTAACCCAAACATAGTATATGACTACCAAAATTAGTAAATGACCACTACAATAAGTGGGCTCTCGCCAGAACTCTCATTCGTCGCTTCATCGCACCACTTGCACACTCGACTCTCGCTCGCTTCGGACGGGAGGATGACCTCTCGTAGCTCATAATTTTACTCGCTAAGATTTGGTATACCTAAGTATTTTATTAAATTTGGTCTACAGAGGTAATTTTTAATTTGGTAGACGTTTTCTGAATTTGGGTCTCAAAAGATAATTTCGGTGCTCATTATATTTTTTGCCAATAACAATCACGTACAGTTAAAAAATAGTTTAACTTTAACCCCCTTGTGGGTTACATTCAATATCATCGTTCGTCCATCTTCGGCGCTTGGTTAATTAAATCCCAATTCTAATATACATAATAGACTTACCATTAACAGTGAGCGGAACTGTAAATCGCTCAGAGCCAGCCACGTTGGTCGCTATGCACGTGTAGTTCCCACTGTGCAGGGACGTGATGTGCTCGATGACCAAAGATGCGCTGTATTCGTCCATCCTCCTAGTGATGATGCCACTCGGCGCATACGGTGATGACGTCACAGCCTGCCCGTTTTTCTCCCAGCGAAAAGCAATTGGAAGATCACCTTCTAAGATTTGGCATGATATTGCCGCTCTCATGCCTTCCCTGAGTAAGTTTGTCAAAGGCTGGATCGGTAAGATCTTCGGCTGAACTGTAGATAAAAATATATTGAAACTGTGTCAATATAATCCAACTCTATTTCATTCAGCAATACAGACTAAAGTCAAGTGCTGAATTTTGATGGCGGGAGCTTTAATCAAATTTTAATTACGGAACCTAAATAGCGGTTTCAGTGCGAGCGGCGGGTCCTCCAATTATTGACCACGTGACAACGTCATAAGTGCCTGTGGTTTTCCACTTCGGGAGCTGGGATTTCGTGCATAAATATTTCTTGTTGACGCTGCTAGTACTTTAGTTTGAAATGTAATACATTCGACTATGGAACTCCGCGTTTAAATGCACTGGCACTGGAGGAAATTACGCCTAGAGTTGGACAAGGAAATTGGGCGTGAAAATATAATTAGGAATTTAAAAGTTTGCCTTTTTTGCTGAAACTTTCCCTTGTCAGATAATTTGCTGCGTTGCGCGTCAGTCCCCTAGGAATAGTTTATCAAAAGTTTTGCTGTTTGTGCGAGAGAGTTTGTTAGTTAGTTTTTATTTTGCCTTATAGTACAATAAACATTAATTACAGTAAGTAAATTAATTATTAGTACACACGACACAATATGAATAGAGGAAATGTATATGAATGAAGAATTATATTTAAATATTGCATTGGTTCGGTTAAATTAGGAATGATATCATTTTCGTTTACGAAATATTTGCGGGGATGAAATATTAAAATACTTTGCAGCTTCGAGAGACTGATACCACGGCCAAGATAGACCGCTGATAACTGAGTAACTTCGACTTTGTGCGAAGTTTCAATTTGGATTCTAATCGAAACCCCAAGGCTGCCCTTAAAATATGAGTTATAACTTAACTTTTCCAACAAAACTTCTTTATTTACCGTTAATTAAGGTAATTTCTCTTGCCTCTGTTCTCGACCACATTGCGAGTGCCTCGTGCGGCTGGTTTGCCTTACACAGGCTACTGTTGAAGATTTTTTATTATTTTTTATTGCCCTATTAACCGGGAAAAGCTGTGAGTTTAATGCTCCGTGGATGCCGCGGGAATGCTAAACGTGCTAACTTTAATGAATTACGGATGAGTTACTCCGCCCCTCTTGAATTTGTGATTTTATAGCGCTCTAAAGCTTACTACAGAAAATGAGAAAGTTCATGTCGAAATTTTGATTACGTTTGACGTTAAAATGTTCAAGATTTGAATTTGGAGATAAATTTGCACATGGTGAATGCATTTAATAATTAAAGATGGCAGTCACAACTCCCAATTAATTTTGAAAGCATTGGAGTATTTAATGGCAGTGCGTTATATAAAAAATGCAGTGACTACTACTACTCGGCACTTCGTTTTGTGATTCTTGATTGCTATAAGTTTATACGATGATACATACCTATTTCGACATAAAGAAAGAAAACCGAGGATTTTTAGAAAGCGAAGTAGCACGGGTTGGCTGTACACTAACCAAGTAGTCAGTCCTTGGTGGCGAGGAAGACTGATCTAGATCTGTAACTTGAAGCCAACGGTATCAGTGGCCCTGACAAGATGCATTGCGAGAACGTTATCGCTATCGAAAATTAATGGGATTGACGTAGCATAAGTCGCCGAACGGCCGCATTGAGCGCTTAAGGCAATTATATATATATATTTTATTCGTTTTTCGTCCATCGTTTACGTTTGCGTTATGCATCTTATCTAAGGCCTCTGTTCCCAAACAAAGTGGTGCGTGTGACTGACCTAGAATCTGCACCTCGACCTCCCGCCGAGCGGCATGGCGCTGCCTGTTCGCTGCCTGGCACGTGTACGTGCCGGCATCTTCTCCCCGCTGGGTTTGCTCGACGATTAGTGTGCCGTTCGGAAAAGCTCGCTGACGACGGTTAAGCGGTAGAGTTTGGCCATCTGTTGAAGTATAAAATCATTAGGCAGTCTGTAAAGTATTACTCTAAATTGGTCCAATTTGATCCATAATCCCATCGCTATCCTACTTATATATCACTTGCTTTCAACTATTACACTATATAACATCCTTTCCATTTAACTTATTTTGCCGTGCTAATGGTGATTTTTGAAACAAGTGTAAAATGCATTAACAAGAAAATGGATTTAATTAAATGTACCTATTGCTGATGTAGAGGTAGATAACGACTAAGTGTGCTTTTTAAATGATTAAGTTTTAAGGTAAATACGTATCTATTCTTTTACCGACCTAGTGTTATTAAATTTTGCGTACGTTTGTACGTAAGTGGATAAAATTTAATTTTGCTGCCCGATTAAATTGCCTAGCTCGATGCTGGTTCCCCAAACCAGGTTAAAGTAAAATTCTTATTGTAAATTGTCCGTCAGAGCCGCGAGTGCCGGCAAAACCCGGTCGAGCGCTGCAGCCAAACGACGCCAAACAAAATTCAGCCTGTTAGCGGGCCGAAAGTTCCCCTGAAAAGTGCCCGGCTATTCCGGGGTAAACTAACGCAATGGGTACTATACACTTTTTGTTAAAAGTTCCACATATCATATTTAATACACAAAGTATTTAGACTTCGGTAGCTATGCTTCTAGCAATGTCTTTGTTATAAAATGGGGTAAAATATACTGTCATTTTTCGCCGTATATACTATCCTTATAACATTAATATCTTTAAGAATTTTACCGTTGTGGCTACGTTATATTATTAAAGCGTCGGCTGCGGTACGTAGATAGAATAATGTTTAAAATAGCAGCCGCCTAGCCGGTGCGATCTTTTACCACCTACCTACTCGTAAAGGGAGGCGTGTTCGGTTTCTCATATACCATCATTGAATCTGGATCCCGAGTGGCTCGAATGTAAAGGTAATCTTTGATTCGCATGGGCAGCCAACCTTTTATATCAATACAGGTATCAAAAACCTTCGGTCAGCTTAATGAGAGTGTTCTATGAAAAAGATAAGGCCCGTTGTTGACAAGGGTCGCTACAGAAAAGGAGAATTGCTAAGGAGTGACCGGGGAACCTTAATTTAATCTTGCGCAGTAATTCCGTTAAACGCGAGAGGGAATTTTTACGGTCTTATAAATTTCAGTCCGAGTTTACTTCATTACGTTCTAAGGTCGCTTGGGCGGAACGAAGAGGGTTCATCAATCGAAACACGTCAATTTGTTATTTTCCTTTAAATTTTCGAATCTTCTTCCGGTTCCAGTAAATTATAAACCTCTTACAGTGTCTGGGAGATTGATTCATATTTGAGTTTTTTATTTGAATTTAATTATTGAATAAGTAAATGTATTTTTAAATGATCTAATTCGGTTTTCATTTGGAGTTTTAATCATGATTCTGAAATGACTATTAGGGCTTTTTCGTTGGCTTTTGGCCATAACAACTACATTTATAAATCGCAGCTTGGACTTGGAAATAACTTTAATATAAACAAACAAATAAATAGTAAATTGTGTTACAAACCATTCAGTTTTGGTCGAATTTTCGCTCCCTAACCAGCGACCGAAGCATCCCAACAAAACATGATCTCCATCACTTGATCGATCTTTCAAATAAGTACTCAGTAACAGAATCACATTATCAGAGAAGGCATTCGGCGCCGTAACGCGGTATACAAAAAGCTCGTGTTCGCGTAGTTTCCTTAGCGACCTGTTGCCACGAGTCGCGGCCTCCCCGGGGAACTTAATTCTTTACTCTTTCGTTTGCCCGTTTTCTTAAATATATTGCTACATTGGTTTGTTAAGACTTTTAACAGGCTTGTTTTATCTGTCTGTTTTAGGCATATTACAGGAATTACGATTCAGTTGCAGCACATTCAATTGCACCAGTTTATTTCTACACAGAAATCGTTGGACGCTGGTCCCTCGAAATTTAACTACCCGGAATCAATAGTACCTAGCTAATATCGTTCTCTGGCTTTCTTATTGCATTATTCCATAAAATGAAGTTAATCTCTTGTTCCCTTGTGGCAACGAATGGCAAAAATACACTTCTACAGTTATGATATCAGCTTGGATGAATAACTTTACTTTCAGTAAATACCCTTGTTCGTATTAACTATAAATCATTATCATTAGCTTACGGGTGGTACCTACCTGGGGCGACGAGGCGGAGGCGGGATTTATTTTTCTTATTTGTGTTATTTACATTTAAAAAAAATACAAACCTATTTAATGTATTGTTATATCGATTTTGCTAGGTTGGATAGCTAAATTAAGTTTTTTCAAAATTTATAACCTTAATGTGTTATGTATAAACAACTAAGACGTCGAGACATAAACGAAACACAACGCGCAGGACGTACTTGAATGAAACGCGTTAATGATCAGAAAAAATATTTTATCAGCGAAACAAAAAATCTTCACATTTTAACTTCTCTCCTTCTAGAATTAAACGGCGTTTTGCATGAATAAAACATCAGGTTTGAAATAGCTGGCTTGTCACTCAGCTCATGCAATATGAAACAGGCTGAAATTATTTTATACGCAAAATCGTTTCTTGGAACTCGGCTCGGCTTAATCAACCGAATCTAGGGTGAATCGGATTTAATTTAATAAATTAGACGCGTGAGTAAATGTAACAAATCGTTTGCACGATATTAGCATCGGGCGAGATTATAAAATCTGTATTTGAATTTGCTATAGGCACAAAAACAAAAGGCAGTTTTTAAATATTGAGAGGCACATGCAGCAACGAGATGATCTAGATTCAGACCTTATTTTGTTTTTGGTAATGTCACAATGTATGAAACGGGCGGGCTTAAATCGAGTGTAATGAATAAAACTGTAATATATGTGGATGTTTGTGAGTTTTCTAATGTAATGATTAATGAAACTTCGTTATTTGAGTCACGTATACATTGGTTACTTTATCATATTGTTACAAAGTGTGTTCAGTTCCAGATCTTGAAGAGAAAAGGGGCGAGTGACAGTGTCAGTAGACATACATCGGCTGTGTCGGAAACTAACAATCATCCACAGATATTACAAAAAATTACAAAAAAAGATAAAGGCTTAAGTTCAGTTTAGCTGAGTCAGCATGTATGAAAATCAAAGACCAAAACTGTCAGACTTAAATCGGATTTAACAGCTCAATCAAGACTTGGGGCCACTTGCACAAAATATTTACATGTGTAGTCTTATTAAAATTAGACTGTTTCATAATTTTGATACGAATAAACATATTACCTAGTACAGTCAAGGACTTTAATTGTTGCCACTATGGAACCCTGTCGCATAACGTTAATCATTAATTTTGGCATAATTTCTTTCATGTGGTTTGACGCTGTCATATATGACAGGGTTCCATAGTGGCATAACAATTAAAGTCCTTGACTGTACCTACTCATATCTTTTTGTTACAAGTAATAAAGGGGCCTTATATGGAGGTGCTCAATTAGCGTTTGATTTTATTTTGTTTTATGAAAAATACAAATATGCAAATTAAGCTACCAACTAAAAAAAGGATTTGCAATTTGTTCATGACATTTTCTAATTGATCGCAAACACGTCACAGTCACGCAAATTACGAATGTAATCATCATCAATATGATAATCCGGTTGTGGCGCTAAGGACCGCAGATTGGGGGTTGTTCCTAATAGCGCGTTCCGATTGCCCCCGCCGAGTGCCCCCGTGCCGTCTGGCTCGAGTGTTCAACCGCAGTTTTCAGGGTTCGTTCCGGAATATCCAATCGGCTTGATTGGAAGGAAAAAGATTTCGGGTAAATTGCCGATTGGAAGGTGTTTAGTAGGAAGTAAATTCAGGAGCTTACGATCGGAGTAAGTTTAGGAAACTAGAAAGGTTTTAGTTCTACAGCGTTGGCATGTATTGAAACAATCTGGTTAAATTAAAAGCAATGCAAGATTTAAATCGATCTGTGCCTTACAAAAGGATTAAAATCTTACTAGTCGTTTATAATGTGTGGTTACTATGAAATATAATGTTATATTTGGACCTGTGAAAGGTATGTTCGTATGTGAAATACTTTATTGTATAATCAAGGAAATTGATTGTTTATCGTTTTGACATACTAGGTGCGCGAAATATCACTGTTATACATTTCCCGGCGTGATACGACTAATGACACGTGGAAAATATATAACCCAGCAAATTGACGTATTACCTACTTACGTTAAACTGCTAAACAATCAAAGTCCTCGACTACACAAACAGGAAAATAACAAACCACAAATCAGATAGATATAGAAAGGTGTTGTTTGATTTCTTTCAGTTAATCTTTGAGCGATTGCGAAGTATTTAAAAACATGAATGGAATAGAATCACCGAAACGTCCGAAACGTCTTTGAACGGTCACAGGGTCATTTAAAACTAGAATTTCTTTGTTATTGTTAATAAGGGAAAGGTTTAAGTAGTTACCAAATTTACGCCGTATTCCCATAAATTAATGCCATAATTACGCCGTAAAACCCCATTTTCTCACATAATTTAGCTCGGAAAGCCTTTGCTTCTTGTCCTTACGGAACCCTTGCATCACCCAGCTTAAACCGACTTAATTTATATGTCAACAACCAGATCTGAGGGCTTAGCGGCACTAAAATTGGCTGCCATGTATGCAGGTAGCTGTAGACGGCGTGTATCGGAAAGCCAATTACAGCGACGACGTATTTATAGTGGCTGAGAGTCAGTTTTAAACGCGATATTGTCGGCTTTCGTAACGTTTGAGAGCATTTTCTATTTAATATAATGTACTTACTAGCAAGTCTACATAAGCTATGCTTGTAGCTCAGTCCTGACTTTGAATTCAGTTTACACACATCAAAAATGTATCCGGATCAAAAATATTCCTATAGTATTTTGACAATTTGGAAAACATCGTAATGCATTATTGCATGATATGTGATATGTGTAGATCCCTTCGCATTACCTCATCATGTACCGTTTGATGCAGATATTTTCATGATTAATTTCAATGCTTAAATAAATACACGTCAGAATAAACGATTAACTCAGGCTTTACTTGCAAAGCTACGCGATTAAAATTGTAAGATAACCTTTGACGTGCTTTGAGAGATTGAGGAACTAAAATATTCAAAAGCTGTTCTGTTTATTATTAAGGCACTGAAAATCGGTTTCGGCAAATTGATTCATTTTATAAACTAAGAGGGTTCATGTTACGTTCTGGCTGGAACCGGGAGTGGTGCCAGAATATGGCAACTAACTTACGGATAATTGCCAGTTCACAAAACTGACTGGACATCGTTAACCTCTTAAGTCGCTATGTCGTGACAAGCCCATAGGTTAAAATGTCGTACACCCGGTTCTACAAACTGTAAAGTTAAATCAAAAACCATTAAGAGAAGTCCCTATTTCGAATGTTTTTCTCATATTATTTTTGCTTTGTTTTTGCGTAATTTTTGTCTTTAGTGTTTGTTACTGTAGACTTGAATATGGCATGCATGTATTCGAAATTAATACTGTCTTATTATTGACTTACCTCGCTCCCACGTGATCGATTCGATAGGATACCCTGCAACCGGACATTTGATGACCAGGTCACTGCCAGCCACCGCCGTGACCTTCGGCATCTCCCGTATGAACGGCAGCCCGTACACGTTCACCCTGGCAGCATGCACCGCCTTCCCCGCCGAGTTGGCGGCCACACACGCGTACTCGCCGCCATCTTGTTCTGTCACTCTGCTTACGTTAAGATGGCTGACAACGTCGTCCTGAACCGTTACGTGTTGCCCGACCACAAATCTAAACAAACATGCGACATGAAAGTTGGGAAATACGGTTAGTTTGCTTTTTTTGTTCGCCAAGCTTGACGTGTTATTTCATGCTTATCCTTGTCCTTAATAATATTACAATTGCGAAAGTGTTTGTTTGTTCCGTCTTCACGAGTCAAACCCTCAACTGTTTGACGTGAAATTTATAGGTTAGGTACTTTTTATCTCGGAACGTTGTACAGTTGTTGAGGGAATAGCGATAAGCAACATCCACGCGGATGAAGTCGTGGGCAAAATTTACTTTTTAAATGCAAACTATTTACAGAAATCATGGTGACATAAATGAAAGTCACTTAGTATAAAGCAGATATGGTTTAACCAATTATTCAAAGTAAGCTAGATAACTAATACTTTTTATGGTATTAGTACCTACCTTGAATTGGTAGGTATGGGAAAGCCGTCAAGCAACCACGTGAATTGGGGTGGAGGGTGGCCCATCGCCACACACTTGAGCGACACACTCGGGCCTGGCTGAAGGGTCTGCTCTGAAAACCAGTACACTAGCTCTGGTTTGGATTCTGCAACAAAAAATGACAGTTTAATCAGATTAAAATGTTTTTGATACTGACAGATTAACTCACAGACAACTTACACCCAGAGACCTAGAAATAATATAATAGCATAAACTTCGTATGTAAGTTAGATATTAAAGTTAGAAACGTGAAATTTGTAATTAAGACTGCTGATAAATATATGCATGCATAGTTATAACTAAAAAAACGTACTTCAGATTATTTGAAAACCTAACGAAGGTGGATCATTTCGACGGTGAACTTTTGTCTGAGAGTTCAGTATCTTTGACATTAGAAACATGGGAGTTAGTATTAAGACTTTCGCACCTTTGGTAGGACAAGGGCACAATTGCCCTTATATTTAATCATATTGTACATTGTGCCCTTGTTCTACCGAAGGTGCGTTATGTTTATAACATCCAAACACTGTAATTGTCTTACTTACTTCAAAAATAGCTAATCTCCATTCGCTATTTTTGAAGTAAAAAACAGAAAGGTTAGTAGGTATTTAGGATACCTAGGTTAGTACTTAGGTATTATGTAATTTGTAAAAATACAACTTACCAAAAATTTATTAATTTTCAGTTTTTAACGATAAATCAATTTTCTCGAGAGTCGAAAGCTATAGAAAGTATTTTCCGGCTTAGTTGAAAGGAGAGATATTCCAAGAAGCTCGAAGGATCTCGGGTCACATCTTAAAGACATTATCTTTATTCCATAAAATCAAAAACCGTTCCAAGCGTTATTCCATTTTGTATTGTCATATTTTCTCTTTCACATAAGCCTGTATCGCTTGATTTCATTCGGCTAATCCCTTCCTGGCTGGCACGCGGCCGGGAATAGATTCCGTTTTAATTTTCATGTCGATTAAGCGGCATGAGGACGGTATTATGGGACAGGCGGCGGGAGCCGCAAATCCGGCGCGGGGCCTCGACGGCACGCCCAGACATTTAGACGTATTTTTCAAAGAAATTTACGAAACAGCTGAGATTTAAAAAAAACAGGCGTTTTTACTCAGTGAAAATTCTATCATTAGATCCGTGAGTGAGTTTGGTTACATCAGCCCAGTAACTAAATAGTGCGAACTTGACAGTAGGTATTTAAAATTATAAAGACGTGTGCGGGAACACGAAAAAATTACTTGATGTGATGTGATGTCAAAATAGCGACATTGATAGCGACCTTCTTAAAAAACGTACACATAGCTTAATAATAACACAAGTTTTAAAGTAAAATGGTAATTGATTCCAACAATACCGTTCTTTTCACAAACGATCCTTAACTTCTAATATTAAGGGGTTCCGCCATACCAGTCAATGCCAAATCGGATTTTATGTAGCGCCCTCCCTTTCTGCTGTGTCTTTTCATCTAAGTGTGGTGGAACCCTAAAGTAACGCCATACACCCATAAAACAAATAGCAGTCACTTCTTCTATATTTTTTACAGGCGTACAATACAATTCTTATCTTCAGAACTGCACAATCTTAAACATCTTCCTCCTTCACTATCTGTCTACAATATTGTAACTACCGTTTGGGCTTATACTCGTTTAAAACGAGATCGGCCATTAGAAGCGTCCTTTTCTGTTTTCCCGTTTAAATGAGACAATGGAAGTGGATTAAATTTATGTCATAGTTTCCCCGCGGGTGCCATGTGCCCGGGATTTGAAGTAAAACGCAATAATACAGCGGTCCCTTCATTAGGGAGACGCGGAATTTTGCGACAGCTATTTTATAAAATTCGCACGACCCACATTTCAGAGTGATTAACTGAAATGGCATTGTTAGTGTTATCACGTACTTTTACAATAAGGAAGTTGTGTTTATCGTTTTAAGAGCGTTAACTAATGTGGATGTAACAGAGCTTTGCAGCATGTAAAACACCACGTTGTATCCTTACAAGGGCATCTATTTGACATGATTTAGACATCTACTTTCGATCGCACGGATTCGATTTTATAAAATACTAGCGTCTGCCCGCGACTTCGCCGCGTAGAAGTCGTTTATCACTATTCCCTCGGGAGCTGTCCATTTTTCCGGGATAAAAAGTAGACTATGTGCTATACCAGACTTTAATCTATGCCTGTGCCAGTAGATCGAGCGAGCCTCCTAGTTTACGTGAAAATCTCATTTAAACCAATGTTTGTCTTCTCAAATTTGCATAAATCGAAGTCAAACTCAAAGCGGAGGTGTACTGGTGTAGTAGTCTCGCGGCTGGCAGGAACAAATGAGGCTTGTTAACAGAAGGTCAACGACTCGCATAATTTATTGAGTGAGGCCGTCTCGAGCACACCCCTACACTTTATCTGGGCCATTCGGCAAATCGTGCGGTTTTTGCGATGTGATCATAACGTCTTTACATCGGACATTATTTTACAGCTTCATAGCTAGCAGCCAATGGGCCTATTACGTATTTAAGGTCATACGTAAACTCGATATAACTTTTTTGCTTTTGAGCTTTTCAGAAAGTCCTCTGCAGCTTTTTCGGTGACACAGAATTTTAAGTTTGGGCTTTTCATCTTCCACTAACGAGTCGTCCCGCGCAAGAGTATCAGTGTACCTCACAATTATTTGTCTAAATGATCGAGAAATTTCTTAATCAATTGCTAACTAAAATTAGGTAGGATACAGTATTTTGAAAACCATTCGGAGAAATAGGTACATCTTAATGGTCATTATGATTAACTTCTCATCGTATATACATGTACAATATTTTTCATTTGTTATTATTCGCTGATGTTGCATCTATAGAATAAATAAAATGAAAACTATAAAAAAAGTACTAGAGCAGCAACAAAATTACAATAAAGTTTACATTGTTTATTCTTACGAAATAAACAAATAAAGCAATCTTTTAGGGATGGTAATGTAGGGATGTGCTCTTATATCACTTAAATCTTTTAATTCAGGACCCATCGATATGTAGTTAAGCTTTAAAATATTTTACCTAACTTAGTTGTAAGTTAATAAATACGTAAGTTAGAGAGTGGTGTAGCGCGCCATGCTGTGCCCTCGCATTATTTGCAGGGCTAAAATACGAAGCATAAATTTGTAAAGCGCGACAAACTGGTTTTAAACTGAAACTAAACTAATACCCAAAATATATCGCCCGTAAGTATCTAAGGTTGTCTTTAAATCTCAGACATTAGAGAATATTATTACTCTTAATAAGTCATACAGTAGATATAATAGAGGCAGACATGCAGACACTAGTCTTATTAGACTAGCTCTTACAAAAAAGGCCTCTCTTTTGAGTGGCCTTTTTTCAGTTAAAACATTTTATTTTTCATCAATCAATGTCATCCTTTAAAAAAATAAACAAGTTAAACTCCGAATACGTGTAAATCTCGGATGATTTTTAATTTTATTAAGATTTACTTGCACCGGGTGTTCCGGACTTGAACGAATTTATAGGAACAGATAAAAGACAATTACTTCGCGCCAATGCCAATTAAGGATGATTCTTATGGCCACATCTTATTTACGTTAAACTGCTCAACGAAAAATCTAGATCCATGTACCTGCAACGTGACAAGAGAGTAGGTCAAAGGTAAACTATAATTACAACCACTTATTCAATCCATCTTACATTAAATTCAAGGCACATTTTTCTTCGTAAAATTCTCGATAAATCTAGTTCCCGCGCGTTTTCTACGTTAGGTCTTCTTGGCATAGAATTTTAAAATAATCTCAGCGGTCTATAAAGCCGTTATTCAGTCTCTAGCCAGTAAAGCAAATATAGGAGCAATATTTCATCTCGTTCTTCATCAATGTTTCATGTGTGGAAGATTTTTGCAAATAATATTAACTGAACCTTTAGCTTCTCGTTTGAAATTATACGAGTAGTCGTGGGGTGTGTATAAACGATTTTTTTTATTAATCATCGTCTAACGTTAGTTTGCTACATAAATACCGAGTAAGTTACAAATTGTAAAACGTGTTCACATTAATGCATTTCTTTAAAAGGCATTATCCTGAATGCAATCTTTCTACATTGTCCGTACAAATGCGCTGGGAGGACCAGTCAGTTGTTGTAGGACAAATTGAATTGGATACGTTTTCTGTCGAAGAAAATTGCTTGAATGGAGTTAAGGAGCATTGGCTGAATGGAAAATAGTAAAGAGAGCTAAAAGAGTAAGTATATTAACAGGATACCTACCAATAGTAACTCGCACGACTTGCACGTCACCCTGCTTGTACGGAACCCCTGAAGAGCAGTGACACCAAATAGCGGGGAGCGAATTAGTAATGAAACAAAGTGACTTATAAGTACGGCACGAGAAGGGAGAAAGAACCTTATGCGCTTATGATAGGATTTTAATTTGAAATTAAACGGAAAGGTATTTAGTGCGTCGGCTGGATGCGCCTGCGGCAAGCCTGCCTGCGTCACTGAAGCTCTTTGTTTGAGCTGAAGAGCTGGCTCTAATAGCTTGCAGCGAATCCGCGCTTAAAAATGGACTTTTAAATATTTTACGAGAAATCTGAACGGGTAACCGTCGACGAAAGTCGAAAAATTACTAGCACATGCGACGCGGGAGGTGAATAAATCGCATAGCCGACGCCGTTGTCGCGCTCGTTTTTTCCCTTTAGTAATGTATGCGACGTAAGGTGACGAAAGGCTCTTTTCCTTTTACGAGAAACCTATGAATATAGCAAACCCTATCAAACATATCGGTAGCTATAGCTACGATTTTCTCTCTAAGTAAAGTCATCTTTATTTTACGTGAAAATATTGTTTTGTTAGATCTTTGAAATATTGATTAGTCCAACAAGGCTAAAAATAAATGTTCTGAGAATGCTTTCTCGAAAACAAATAACGGTAAAACGAGCTTCCCAGTTTGGAAATCCTTTAGTTTGAAAATGTAATCGTGTAAAACACCAAAAAAGGGTTTTCTTTATAGAATAACATCATCAAAATAGAGATTCCTTTTGTATTATTTAACTCGATATCAATTCCCTAAAATAACTTTCTCTTGAGGATAGATGTCTGATAATGACTTATCGGCGGCACTTCGGTAACTCAAACTATAGTAGGTATTTTTGTTTGTTGTATGACAGTTATAATTTGTTTCTCTTTTTGGAGAGACAAGCATTTTACCCTACCTATATTGAGGATTACAGCAAAAACACGGTACGGTCGTAGGTCACTGCCAAAACTTCCTCTCGTATTGTTTATGTAGGTAGTTGGATCAACTTGTGACACGGGGCTTAAGTGGGAAACTTTATGAGAACCTTTTGTTTAGGTATTTTCAAATGTGGCGTGACATCAAGCCTAGCTTATATTGGGTTGGGATTTAAAAAAATCACGAGTATTCCAAGGTTTTACATGTGTTATAAGTGTCCACGTTGAAATTGACACGCTTTTATTACTAATGTAAATTAGTAAGTAAAGATACTGAATATTTTTTAGCTTCGATTAACGTCTAGAAAGGTCTTAAAATATGTCTAGGTACGTTATCGTTATAAACGTTATCGATACTATTAATTATCTTGGACAGATTTAATTTTTTAAGCTTCTTTTGTTAAGATATAACTGACATTAAGACCCTTAGTCCATGAGCTTTAAATTAAGTAAACGGATGTTTCGCTATTTGTACTAGCTGACCGATTTCAGACAGTGTAATGCAAGTTGAACAAGTTATATTGAAACCCGCAGGAGGAATTTAGGGAGTTTGTATCTAATCGCTTGTAAATTCTGGATTGTTTGTCAGAGTTGTAACCTCCCTGGGGCTCGTGACGAACTAGTTACTGCAACAAGCCAGCTGTCTGATGCTGGTACCTAATAGTAAAGTTGACGGCGGCTGGGAATTAGCGGACTGTACTTGTGTCTATTTTTAATTACTAGCGTCTGTCTATTGCTTAATTACTATTCTTAAAAACACAAAGAATAAGACACAAACACAGAGAAGAAATAACTGAATTATACCCTATGAGGATTATTGATTAGCCTGTATAAGGATGCAACGTTATATCGTGTTGTGTGATTATAAGTAAAGTTTCAAACACAACCTAGGTTTGTAGGTATATAGGTATAAATTCACATTAACTACAGACAAACGCTTGTTTGTTGTGAGATACGTTTCAAGCAAAATTTAATAACGTATTTTAAACAGATAAGTTATGTAACATTATGAAATTACCCAACTTTATGAAAAGCGGGTACAGAATATCAATAATAATAAACCACTATTGTGATTAACTTCGTTTGACGTTCTACAGTTTACCAGTTTCAGCTTTCCTCGACCAAGAACTTCCAAGAAACTTGATATGCTTCCGTAAGTTGCAGTGAAGGTGCGCGTGATTTCACGTAGGTACATCGACGAGTCTGTTCTACACGAATCAGTCGTTGGACAGTTCAGTTTTATAAACGGGTCCTCAAAACGCACACTTTCAAAATGCATTAGTGAATAACTAGTGTTAGTGACCTTAAAAAGTTATAACAAATGTTATAACAATGTTAATATTACCTCTTGTTCCAGTAAAATTCCAGTCGACGTCGTGTGGATGCGCGCTTCGAGCGTACGGCGCACGCCGCGAGCGGTTGGCGACCACCCGCGGCCGCTCGGACACTGCAAATACAAGCCTTCCTAGCAAAATAAACCCAAAGAATAACCCCCATTTCCCAAGAATACGATTGAAGACGGCTTCCGCAAACACGGGAGTTAAACTCATGTAAGCGGCTCTTATGTTACGCGTCTTTGTGAATAGTAAATCTGAAAGTTGCGGATTTTTGCTTTGGATTACTTTAAGATGGGTACATTTTAAAATTGTACAGAGCACTGGCTTATTTCGTTGGTGCATTACAATGAGCCTATTACTGGGAATAAGTTACGATTTAAAGCTCCCTGTTTGCTCGTGTTTAAAATAAACGAACGGTTTTTATTAAACCTTTTTAATTTAAATAAAACTCACAAAATAAAACGTTTATTTAGCTGTTCATCAATATTTACAACGTAGTTTACTTTAAATATTTTTTAAAGCAATATGAACTATTACGTGGAAAAAATGTACGGTGTTTTAGATTAAAACGTTTCGCTTTCGACTAATACTTACAAATTTTAGACCTTACCAATAATGAAGTATTCCGCGATGCCATACGCCTGGTCTCGGCTGTTGCTGGCGAAGCACTGGTACACTCCCTGGTCGTCCTTCTGCGACCCCTTGATATGTATCCTCAAGCCGTCGTCTGATATCCGAACCCTCTCGTTCGGCTTGACTGTCCTCCCGTTGTGCACCCAGGATAACTTCTCAATCGGGTGCCCAGAGGCTTTGCATTCGAAAATAATATCCGAGTTTATTTTAGTTCGTAAAGCCTCGGGTTTTATGCGGACGGAGATAGGTTCTGCAATATGAGAAATGATTGCTTACTATGCACTTTTGCGCTAGAATAAAAGGAACGGGAATTTTCAAATTGAAATTTCGGAATTCAACGTTTATTTTGACTTGAATATGTAGTGATCCCGAAGAGTGAGACTATGTATTGACATTGAGAGAGTAGATTTATTTATTAGAATTTAATCGCTGGGTCTTACAGATTCTACTTATTGTATGTAGGTACTCGCCCGTGAACAATAACTACTGTAATAATAACCTTGAATAACCAACGCCAGCGCCGCGCGGGCAGCGTTTGACACATTTACTGTCCACAGCGTAGCTTGTTATTGAGTATAATGAGTACCCGGCTTTATATTCCGGATACAAGCATAATGAAGTCGTGAGTGTATGTACATACGTACAACGATGGTGTGGTGTCTGTACCTGTGACCGCGAGCGCGAAGTGTACGGACTCGCCGCCGGCGGTGTTGTTGAGCCAGCACACGAGCCGGCCCGCGTCGTCGCGCCGCACGCCGCGCACGGTCAGCAGCGCGCCCTGCACGCGCGTGCGCACCCACATAGCCGTTTGCTCTATTGGCGTCAGCTGGTCGTGGTGTTCGCGAAACCATCTGCAACAAGGAACATATGCAACTTTTGTTCGATGCTCTTGCCCACATCAAGGTACAAGTCAGTAAATTGTGGTTAAGTTACATGGTAAGTACAAGACATTAGACAATAAAAAGCAAGCTTTAATAACCCGACTACATTTTTTGATATTGTCATCTATGTTAATATTATTATTTATACCGCGTGTGACTTCCATAAGAACATATTTTAAGAGCTGAAAGTATAAGCCCTAATCAACGTAAATTGGTATTTCCAGTAAAAAAAAAACGGTTTTGTTTTCATATAAATTAATTTGGCATAGAATGTACCGGTAACAAAGCTAACAAGTGACACCAACATTTGAGTGCTTTCAAAATTCACCTTTGGTGACACCCTGACACCTTGTCAGTTACCTACATTTCGTTGACACTTTTGACAAGAACAATTTAATGTATGGTAAAAGTGCAATGGTTCTTTAATTTTCACTTTATCAGGTCTTAGTAAACTTGGTATTCTACATTCGTTTATGTATGTTGATAGTCTAATTGTTTATTTCAGATAGGCATGCGTCTTTTATGGACCGGGTTAGAAATTCAGACAATAGCATGCTAAGGGCGGTATATAATGCATGCAAATCATATGCGGCTTTTAGCATGCTTGCAACAAATGGCAATTGAAATAATGAAATTTCTTATTGTTTGTAATTTTTAATTTTTTAGTTTTATATTGGTCAATACCCGAAATAAACGCCATCTATCAATCTATCTACAAAGTTTTTGAAATATTGTAACCTGAACCCAGGAAGCTAAACTTTATAAATCCTCGGCAGTGGCTTGTAGCGCACTACTAACTCTAACTGCTCGAAACGTTAAACATCCTCGTAGTTTGCTCTCTAGTAAGGAAAACATCGCGGGTATCTTGTTGTGGACGGTAGTTGCAGATAAGTTGCACTGTATTAACTTCTACAAGTTTTTATGAAGATTAATACTGTATTATAATATTAATTTAAAGCATTAAAAATCAAATGCAATGTATGAAACACAAGCTTGATCTTCCGGTTTAATCCTGCGGCAAAGCAAAAGGATAAAAAATAGTGACTTAAATATAAATGACCAATAATACTCTAAGAATATGCAAGCAATGTTTACGACGCTTTGGCCTAGTTAGTAGTTAGTTACCCTGCCTACGAAGCTAGAGGTCCCGGGTTTGATTCCCGGTATAAGCAAATATTTGTGTTATGAGCACGAGTGTTTGTTTCTGAGTCTTGGGTGTTTTCTATATGTTCAAGTAACTATTTTTTCTTTTTATAAGTATTTATATCGTTGTCTAACTAGTACCCACAGTACAAGCCTAGAGCTTAGTTTGAGACTAGGCCAATTGGTGTGAGATTGTCCCTGATATTAATTAATTTATTTATTCAGAAAGAAAACTTAACCGTGTGCTTTCCGCTTGAATTCCACGTGAGACCGGACGCTGTGACGTTGTACCTACTGTTCAAAACCACAATGAAGTACATACGAGTATAATATATACAGCAGCGGAGCTGGCTAAAACTTGAAACTTGTGGCAGTCTTACAAAAAGATCTGGCTTAACAACAACTCTGTTATTAATATTAAAACATCAATTTACATAGTAATAAAAACATACATAAAGTCGAGTATAGAATCTCTTCCTTTCTTGAAATTGGTTAAAAGTACGAAGCATCGCACAAAATCAGAGACAAATTACGTTACTCTTGAGCATTAACTCTAGCTATCCATGAAATGTAAGGCACTAAAAATACATTATAGTTTTCTGCATCTTTACAGCGTTTACAAAACACGTTTAACTATTACATTAAAACCATTTAAGTAACATTTACCAATACTTTCAACCGAAATTAACTTGGATTGTTATAACTTCAATGAATAAGGATTGAAACGTATCTAAAGCGGTAATTAGGCACATGTAATATGTCTAAGGGGAGGGTTTAGACCAAGCGAACGAACAAGAATTCAATGTCATTATCTCTTACGTTTACTTTGTAAAAATAAGGACAAAACATGTTCTAGAGCATTCGCTCGTTTGGTCTAAACCCAGCCTAATACACCGCCCTGCACATCCGAACCTATGTGGAACGCTCGGAAAGAAAGGACTGCAAGCGGGTGCGCTTACGTTCGCCGAGTTAGGTACCAAGTCTTTTAGAAATAGTTTTGAAAGGAGTTGAAATGAGCGAGACATTTGCATTCTAAAAGATTTCCTTTAGAGGATGGGTGGCTAAGCAAGTTTATGGCGTATACGGATAACCTAGACATACTTATTATGTTTAGTTAAATCGTCCTCTAAGGCCAGGTTTTATAAAGGTCCGTTAGTAAATATGTCAGATCAAATTTTAGTAACTTCATACAAGTTTTGACATTCCTGACCGAAATTTGATCTAACGGATCTTTATAAAACCCAGCCTAAATCTCTGTAGGTACTTCTAGTTTGTGTAATTTATGGCGTAAAGAACTACGGGATTGATTGCTTTGAAAATTATATATAGGTGTGTTTTAAGTAACCGTACACCCCAATTAACGGGAATTGCAATGCTCTCGCTGTAATAACTGAGACGAAATACTAAACCCCTGTAAAACCGCGCCGCGGGTCTATTATAAAATATAAGTTTTAAACGAAAATCTCTTTGTCGAAATTCAGCACAATAAATATTGAACAACTTCAAAAACTATGAAACAAAATAAGCAAAATGCCTTCAACAAATTAAAGTTGAAGTTGAAATAAGTAGTATCACTGTTTTTAATTAAGAACAACGTCTCAAAACTGCTGTATTTGTTTATTTCGTTTGCAAAGTCGGCTCCTCCCGGGGGACGTTCGAATGCTTTGAATTTGCTCGGCAAATTTAAACGCTGCTAAGTAACTAAGTTTTAATTTAACTGCTTTTTACGACCCCAATAAAATCAAATTCTTAACGACCTTTTGTGAGTCGTGATGAAATACTTATTCAACAGAGTCGTCGTGTAGATATAACGTTTCCAATTTACGTACAATAAAAAGGATAAAATAGTTACTAATAATTAATATTTTACTTAATTTTAAGCAGTTGTTTTCTTTCAAAATGTATGCTCGTTTTCGTTGATAGTACTTGGAATATAGTTTTGTGTGCCTGACACATATCTGTCAGTGGTTATTACACACATCAAAAAAGTCTTGGGATACTCAGTATTCCTAGACAAATTTGATGTTTTGACTCAGTAGTAATATGCTTATATTGAAATGTTCAAAATTGTCTAGGGATAAAAAATATCCCTAGGCACTTTTGATGTGTGTAGTTATTTCGTACTAGTGACAAACTGTGTTCAATCTGGATTTAAAACATGGATTAAAGTTATCACACTAAGCTTGCTTCAAAAAAAAAAACAGTGTGGTCTCATCATCTCATGCATTTAAATTTATTGAAACTTAATAGAGGAAAGGAAATATTAAACACTGACAAGACGTAGAAAAAAACTAATTATAACGTTGTCTATACGCTCGTTTCCATAAATTATTAATATCGACATTATGTATATAGTGCAGTGCTAGTCACATGCCAGAGAAGTATGGAACGCAGCATGTTAAATGTAAAAAAAATACACAAGATAAGACACGAAAAGATAAGATCTATAACCAAATCGACTGATGCTTTAATCCACGCCCAAAAATTAAAATGGAAATGGGCAGGACATGTAGCTCGTCTTAAAGATCGCAGATGGACCAAAGCTGTCACAGAATGGAAAGGCCCACTGGGCAAACGCAACAAAGGGAGACCGTACGCACGCTGGGAAGATGACATCAAAAAAATAGCTGGACCAAAATGGCGACAGATAGCCGAAAACCGAGATAAATGGCAATCGTTGGAAGAGGCCTTCACCTGAGAGGGGTTCCTGATAAAAAAGGAAATAAAAAAATTAATAAATATTAAAATTAAGCAATGTATATCAATAGTGTAAATTTAACTATTTTTTGTATTTTTTGTATCGGGAAATAAAGGGCTTTTTTATTTTTATTTTATTTATTTATTATGTATATAGTACAGCACGATGTCCTTACTGAATTACTACAAGGATCTTTGAAGTTACGTGACACGCAAATAACTTATTTTTATTTTTAAATTTATTTATAAGTTTGTTAATGACAACGTAATTGTTTACATCTATAACTACGAGTATTATTGAGAAGGAATGCCTAAAATAGGTGTACCACCTTACGTCTTGTAAATGTTACAGAAACCAAGCTAAAGTGAAAGAACTATAGAACGTAACAGGAATAAGCCTTGAAATATCGCATAAGTCTTCAGGTAAGGACTTGAGACAATAACTTTAAATTTGCCTCAACTTTCAATTTGAGTTTCCTGTTGAACATTTCAAGACAAATACAGTACCTAAGTAAGTTGGAGACTGCGGACGCCTGCCCAGGGGCTGTTTTCCCAAACATGGCCAACTTGGGCAGACTTCGACGCGTAAACAATTCTACTTATGAGAGTAATGATTCATAACTATAAGATATTTGAGGAATTGGAATGTATGTGGGCGTGGTTTAAATATCTCTCTTGGTCTTGGTCTCATGTCATCAATAGGGTTACCTACCTATAAAATGGTCAAATTTTTAGGAAATCATTTTTTTCTGAAACCGTTTAGTTTTCCTGGATTGTTCATTATAAAACAAACCTAACCTTACCTGCATGTTCTGTTTCTCTTAAAACATTAAAAAATTGGTTTAAATAGAATATAAATATTGAAACTTATGAATTTTCAGACAAATAAAACACATGTTTGAACATTTGGGAAACAAAACTTCGAACTTATGATAGGATACTCATAAATAGTGATAAAAATTACGCGTCCCTGGGTAGGTGTGTATGTACATATTTTCCTCAATAAATTAGAACAAAAAAAATACATTATGTGATGCTGGATTTTCTTAATAATTTATATTTATTTTACTTTTGAGTAAATTATAAACTCTCGCTCAAGTTACAGTTGTGTAAACTACATTTACTAAGTTTGAAGTTTTTCTAGCAACTTGACTTTGTTGAGACTAAGATTTATATAACATTTCACTTCGCTCTGCAAACTTAAGATCGAGTTTTGTATTGAACTCAACCCGGAATATTTGCACAATGCTTGCTAGAATCCACCGTTCGTGATATTTCAATTGGTTGAACCCTTTTTACCCGACTGCACAAGATGGAGGTAATGTTTTTAACATTTCCCGCACATTTTGAAGACGAGTTAAGCCTAGTGGGTAGTTACCCTGCCTATGAAGTTAGTGGTCCCGGGTTCAATTACCGGTATGTGCAAATATAATGTGCGATGAGGGCATTTGTCTCTGAGTTTTGGATGTGATTGATTGATGTGATTCTATCTATGTAAGTATGTATTTCTCTATTATTTATTTATTTATTTAATCATTATTGCACAAAAGAATTATCTTAATATACAAACGGCGAACTTAATGCCGTAAGGCATTCTCTACCAGTTAACCTTTAGGCTAAGCAGGGATTGTAGTGGTGGTGGTGCAACATAGGGTCTCAATATGTACCTATGCATAATAATATACACCTACATATCAATATATTAAATTAATATAAATATTTACATAAATTGCACAAATAAATTAATACATACATACATATATATATGAAGATAAGAGCAAGCACAAAACATTACAGATAACGCAATCAGAAAATAAAAATGATGTTAACTGTACCTACCTGCAAAGAAATTCGCGAACTTTATTTTTAATGGCAAACTTATATGAGTATGTTTATCGTTGCCTATTAGGTACCCTTAGTACAATGAATTTAAGTAAATTGAATAATCGTAATATTTGCAATTAAATCAAATACCGCGTTAGCTATTTAGCCAGTAAAATAATTATTAAACAATTTCATGAAACACCCGTTAAAATTAGGTGTTGAATGATTTCATTACGAGATTCTATTTAAATTACCCGGGTTTTGGCGGCAAGTACCACCTACGTACGCGTAAATACATTTACGAGGGTATAATGCAATTTGGCGGGTTCGCGAGGCAAATTGCTCCTTGGCAGTTAAAACGAATCACGTAGCTACGGGATTATAAAATTGCGGCGAAATCTCACGCGGAATCAAAACAGATTTGCGACAAAATAAAACATCCTGTAATTTGTGTTACACTTAAGTAGATAAAAGTCAAATGCAAGTCAGACTTGCAAACGAGGGGTTCCTTACCACGCCGATAAAAAACTTTTCTTGTATACAGGGTGGAAAAAACGAACGCCACATGAACGGCAGCTACCTTAAGTATTGGAAACAGCAAATTCTACTCAAAGGAGATTTACTTTTATTTTTGAAATCATTAAATATATAGAATCGAACTGGTTGAATATCACTAAATAATAATGTAGGGTTTTTTTTACGGTTATTACGAAATTTAAAGGTTTATGTGTTGTATAGATATAAATTATCACTATCAATGACGATTTCGATCTGTATCAAAAAATACGACTCTATTGTTTTATCATATTCGACCAGTTCGATTCCCGGTTAAGAAAGAGGAGGTTTTCAAAAATTCAATAATGCAGTATTGATTGTTTTTAAAAATAAATGTTAGTCTCCTTTGCGTAGAATTTGCTATTTCCAATATATAAGGTAGATGAAGTCCATGTGGCATTCGTTTTATCCACCCTGTATATACATATCCGTACCCGCTTTAAGTTCTAACTTTGTTTTGTACCTATTTATATTTTTTTGTTATAGCTGCTATAGAAGTATTCACTCTGAAAACTTCAAGTGTAGCACTACGAGGCTTGGAATTAGGGTCCCGTTGGCACCTTTAAGGCAAGAAACCGTAAAAACACATTGAGTTTTGGCTCTTTAAGGCGTCCGAAATAAATAATAGGGTACCAACGGCAAAGTAATACAAGCTTGAGAAATTTTAACTATCAAGGCAACTTTAAAAGATAATCTTTTTACTAAAAGTGAACGCAACCGTTTTTGGCAAGAATAATCCATTAAAGCAGTCGAAGCTTGACTTCATTACGGAAAGGCGCCACATTTAATCTACGGAGTGAAAAGCGTAAGGCACAACTCGCTAGGTGGATGTGGGTAAGTGTGTTCCGCTCAAATTCCCACGGAGCCAATTTTATTTCCAAAACCTTTTAAACGAATGACTTGTCGATAGCGATTACGCAATGAAGAATACCTACTGTAAAGGCACCATTTCCCGCATTTCCCGCTGCATGAAATGCTGAAATGTCACACGTTTCACCTATTTGTATGCATGCTGCAGACGCGGAGCTTTTAACTGAAGAATGCAACAGTCGTCAGTTACGCTGTTACGCTGTAAAGTGGTTATCATTGTGAGTCTTGTTACGTGTTCAATGTATGTACCTATAAGGTTGCTTTGCAACTTGCGTCATCAATGATACCCGTAGTACTATGCAGATAACAAGTCAATTCATTCACAATCGTGTCAGGATTTAATTCCTATCTCCCTAGTACTCTACTACACTATAGCGCATTAGAGTGAGTAATGATTTTCTTCTTTCTATAGGGTAAGTTTTTTTCTACTATAAGCATACCTAATCTTGTAAACGCATACAATACATACGCTTTTAATATTTATTCATTTTGAAATGAAAAATATTGAGTCACGTCATCGCACTAACGTTTGAGTAGAGCGTTTTTACAATTTTACATAGAGGTTTATTTATAGTTAACTTTTCAAAACCGTGATATTTCGTAAAATATCTACAGCTGAAATTAAAACACGGGTTCTTTTTTATTCACTCTTTAAATAAGAGTATATAATCAATACAAACTCCAACGATTAAAAAAAACAAAGTCAGAATTGGTGCGCACAAAGAAAAGTTGATATAAATACTTTTAATTGGAAGCATAAAAATGCTTTTAAAATACCTTGATTGTGAATGGGTACACTTTGCATAATTCACTGGCTTTAAACACAGATTTAAAGCACATTACAGGAAAGTTAAGTGCTCGGCAGGCGATTGGGAACAAAGAAAAGACTATGTATGCAAAAGTGTGTTTCGGGACGGAGTGATCGGGGCTGCGGTATTGTTTACGACACCAAGGAGGAAAATTGCAGAGTTTAGTATTTTGTGGCACGGCTTAATGTCTTTGATACATGTAAAATGGGTTACTAAATTATAAAAAAGCAAAAATACCTACCTAACGTGGACGGTGGCACCTATGAATCTTATAGTCCTTCTAAACATAATTATTTATTATTAGCACCGACACAACGGCCACGCTGGTTCAGCACATTGTTGGGTAGACGGGACCATTTTACGCCACTGGATGCTTTACTGCTAATACATACTGGTACTGTTTAAGACAGGGAGTTATAGAGGATAATAAATAGGAGGCTTAATAGTGTTGGTGGTGCGGTTTTTTGAAACACACTGTAACACTCCTACCCCCGGTCTATATAGTAACTGATAAAATATCCTACGTTGTGTAAATAAATTTAATTGGCCAGAATTAAACATGTGATCGTCTAGATATAATTATACCTATCTAAATTAGGACCCTCTACGTTGTGTAAAAGAAAAGGTTGTCTAACGTAATCAAAATCTAAATCTATTAATAAACAAGCTAATCATGAAATAAACACAAAATAAAACACAGGTGAAATAAAGGTTTGACTCACCCAGATTCTCCTTGTACTACCTTGATTGTTGTATACCCTTCGTGTAACTATAATATTCCCTACCTATATTACGTGGATGTAACACATTGTAATGATATCCCTACCTATACCCCTACCTCGCAAGAGGTCGGTTACAGTGAGAATCTATTTGATCTTAGATTTAATCTACTTTCTTAAGTACTCGATATATTTAATTGAACAAGAAGCGAAAAAATCAAATTGGTCCTCACTTTGGATGGGGTCTGACCTCAGTTAGACAAACTACTTTGCTGTCTTGCATCCATTCTCTCAACTTATGACCATACAAGCCATCAGTATACGTCTGGATTTCTAATTTAAATATTATATAGTGTAAAGAGAGGATTAAGGAGTACTTTAGTAACGCAAAGCCGCCGATTCCTCATCAACTATCTCGGAAGAGAAAGTTGAGAGTACATTATGTGCCTACGTAACGCAAAGCCGCCGATTCCTCACCAACTATCTCGGAAGAGAATGTTGAGAGTACATATTTGCCTAAGTAACGAGAAGCCGCCGATTCCTCACCAACTATCTCGGAAGAGAATGTTGAGAGTACATATTTGCCTAAGTAACGAGAAGCCGCCGATTCCTCACCAACTATCTCGGAAGAGAATGTTGAGAGTACATATTTGCCTAAGTAACGAGAAGCCGCCGATTCCTCACCAACTATCTCGGAAGAGAATGTTGAGAGTACATATTTGCCTAAGTAACGAGAAGCCGCCGATTCCTCACCAACTATCTCGGAAGAGAATGTTGGGAGTACATATTTGCCTAAGTAACGAGAAGCCGCCGATTCCTCACCAACTATCTCGGAAGAGAATGTTGAGAGTACATATTTGCCTAAGTAACGAGAAGCCGCCGATTCCTCACCAACTATCTCGGAAGAGAATGTTGAGAGTACATATTTGCCTAAGTAACGAGAAGCCGCCGATTCCTCACCAACTATCTCGGAAGAGAATGTTGGGAGTACATATTTGCCTAAGTAACGAGAAGCCGCCGATTCCTCACCAACTATCTCGGAAGAGAATGTTGGGAGTACATATTTGCCTAAGTAACGAGAAGCCGCCGATTCCTCACCAACTATCTCGGAAGAGAATGTTGAGAGTACATATTTGCCTAAGTAACGAGAAGCCGCCGATTCCTCACCAACTATCTCGGAAGAGAATGTTGAGAGTACATATTTGCCTAAGTAACGAGAAGCCGCCGATTCCTCACCAACTATCTCGGAAGAGAATGTTGGGAGTACATATTTGCCTAAGTAACGAGAAGCCGCCGATTCCTCACCAACTATCTCGGAAGAGAATGTTGGGAGTACATATTTGCCTAAGTAACGAGAAGCCGCCGATTCCTCACCAACTATCTCGGAAGAGAATGTTGAGAGTACATATTTGCCTAAGTAACGAGAAGCCGCCGATTCCTCACCAACTATCTCGGAAGAGAATGTTGAGAGTACATATTTGCCTAAGTAACGTAAAGCCGATTCCTCCGTCAACCTTCATATCGTTCGATCGTTATATTCGTTAATCCAGACGTACAATGAATAGTTTTGTCTGCTCATTAGTTAATTAACACACACTTTCACCATCAATCCACGCACACACACAGATGCATATCTTCAATACAAGCCTAACCATATGCACTAATAACACTCAATAAAACTAATTCAAACTCTAAACTCAAACCATCACTAACTAGCTACTTCTTTGTTCGAACGCGTCCGTACTAAGATCTTTGACCATCTACTTCCCTATCTTCTCTACCGACTGTCCTGTTCCTAGTTTCGCTTCCCGGGGTAACTCCTTGGTCTAAAACATCTATGTTTCCTAAATTCCAAATCATCCCTACTTCTCACAACTGACGCCAACCTAATTAACCAATCAAACTAACGCGGGAAACAGTATGTCACCGCCCCCAAGCACTATGGTTTTAAGGTTGTGTTTCATTGTCGACGATACTCCTTTATTTTTTTATCTACAAATCTTACGCTGAGAATCCACTTGACAATGGGATCTTGCACATGTTGCGTTTGTTGCTAGCAGGTAGACCATTCGCTTCGAAGAACTGTGAAAGTTCCGCCATAAAGGGTAATTTAACACTATGTCTGTTTTTAACAATCTAGCAAACAATATGTAGGTAAAAGAAATTATCTAAATGACCTGCAGCTGGGGAGCCAAAAATCCCAAAAGCGGCTTCTTTGTTTGTAACTTTCTATTGTTATCGGTAATTTTAAGATTTCGAAGAATACATCAAAATAAGTTTTAAAGTACTATTTCACATTATTATGAAAAGTTTATTATATTTATATATAAATGTATAGCGTGTAATATACACGCGTTACAACACACAGACAAGTAAGGAAATATTCAACGATCTGTTGTGTGAATTTTCAAATGCGGTTTGACGTGAAAAAAAAAACATAAAAATAATAATTATGATTTGAATGGAAATTGATACCTTCTAAGAAAATGGCTGTATTATAGTAGTGTGTACCTGTAGGTGGGCACAGGCCACGCGTGCGCCGCGCACGCCAGCCGCACGTCCTGGCCGGCCTGCGCGCGCCGGCTGCGCGGCTCCGAGCCCACGCGCGGGCGCACGCCGCCCTTCGGCTCCGTGACTATCACGTGACCTGCAGACAATACCAATAAGAAGTCAATTTCAGTTGATTCCTTAGGAACCGAGCTTGAGTTTCTATAATATGAGCGACACAGCTCGTCTGCATCGAGGTACTTGCGCGTTCGTTCAATACTAACGCGCGACTATACTGTACATGATGCGCGTTTTCTACGCCGCTGATTCTTTTGACGTGTGTAAAGGTTGACTTGCTGCGACTGAATCTCGTTAACGCGCGTCACCTGCCAGTCATCTGTGCGTCGTCTGCGCGTGAAAAATATGCCGTCTGCATCTGCTCATAGACTCCACAGAAAACACTGATACATTTCTTAGGGCTCATTTATGGAAACACGGCGCGTTGTGCGGCGCGGCCCGTAATAAATTCTAACATATGGCGATGTATAAGAGCGTAAGCGTTCACGTATACGCACGCGACGCGAACACAATAAATGAGCCCTTAAGAACTCGTAAATGTGAACGGGCTAGCTGTACTTTCAAATAAAAGACTCAACATTTTTAAGAACGCAAGCTTATCTTCAATTTAAAATTAGAGATCAAGTCATGCCGTGCAGTGAATTAGAGGGTCAAAACTCGATTTTGATTAAAATTTAACCTTGGATCCTTGATGATGTAACCACGAGTTTAAAGGTAGGTTGTTCAAATGTCTTACACGACTTTACCCTATAACCTTTAATTTAAGTATAACTTCTTAGCTACGTACCGAAATACTCGCTAGTGTAGACGTGGCCCGTGATCCGGTCCCGGACGCGGCACCGGAAGGCGCTCCGGTCGCCGGCGCGCACGGCGCTTATGTACAGCGCGCCGTCGTCTAGACGCTGGTACGTCGGCCCTGGGGAGGACAATCCACTTCAGCACGCTTATTTTGAAGCAAATGCACCTACAGTAAAAATTGCTACGTACTAATTATGCTGTGTAAAAATAAGATATATAAAATAAAGTAATTATACAAATTAGTCTAAGTTGCAGAGTAAATAGCCCGGGGGTAACGTTGCTTATACGGCTAGCTGCTTTTCTCGTTTGTACAAAACAGATTGGGATTAAAATTTATGTTGTTGTAATTGGTAACTTGATAACAAATTAGATTTCTAAATTAGACAAATCTGAGAAAAAAAAAATTCGGTAACATTTTTATGTGTAAGTAGTTCAAGTGAAATAATAATAAATGAAAGAGAAAAAAATAACTAACTATAAAAATTCGTTAACTAAATACCCTTATTTATCCAGCATTTCTAAAATGCTTGGAGGGTTCAAGGGTTCATTCCCCTAAGAGCAGAAAGGTTCTTAACGGTAATTCAGGATGTCGGAAGTCAGGGCTGATTTTATTCCTTACCTACTCACCGTTGCATTGGGATTAGCGAGGGATAAAATTCAAGGACAAGATAAAATTAATATTGAAAAAAGTAAATGTATTCTAAATTTTGTTATTATGATATCCAAATGAACAACAAAGTTTCAATATACGATTAGAATAATAAAAGAATTTTGCTTCAAGCAGTTTCTTGTACGATACATTGTACCAGTATACCTATACCAGATTCCGAAGAACCCAAAGTAATAAAAAAGCAATGAAAGGGAGGACAGCCAGGTAAAACCGAAAAACTTTATAATGTTGAAAACAACCACGGAGCAAGAGCCATGAAAGGGCCAAAACGGCCGAACTTCGTATACCAGTAACCTTTATTGCAGGAAGTGTAAAGATGTACCCTAAAAGTAATCAAGTGTAAAAGTGTAAATGTAGCTCTCAAGAAAAGTTATCACTACCGCGGGACTCACAATAGACCTAATCAAGGGGAAGTAGGAGGTGCAGTAAATAAAGTAGGTATCCGAGCGAGAGCATCCCTGAGCAAAAAGGCAAAAGAATGTGAGCCAGTAGGACCGTAAACAAATGAGGCCTGTCAGACGCGCCGGTAAAAGTCTGATATTGCATTTCGTGGAGAACCGAAACGTATTCTGTCCACGTAAGGTCGGAAGTTGATTTGTTTGTGAAGGGAGACAAACAATTCAATAAAGTATCGCTGTCTAACTGTCTAACCAGTGCCTGGAACAGCTCATCAGGTTTAGGATGCAGCGGTCGACGGTCGGTACTAAGGAAATTGGGTTCAATTAACCAAAACTCGTTGCATACTCGTATCAGTTGGTTGTATATTGTATAATATTATCATAAAGTTTCAATTTGATATTCACTAACTAACTTTACGGATTATTTTGAAGTATATTATTATGGTGCAACCAAAATTTAGATTATTATGGTGTCAAAGAGCATATCTGATAATGGAGTCGGAAGGTAGCAACTGTATCTCCGTTCTGCGTAATAATCATCACTGAGTTTGGATTCATTCGTTTTGGGATAAGCAAATGATGACTGTGCAAAAAAAACGAATACGAACCACGAAAGCTTGTCTCAGAAATTTATTTCATCAAACATTTATGAATTGATTTTTTAATGTCATTTGTATCAATGATATAATCGCTTGAAGACGAAGTATGTAGATGACCCATTCACCTGTTACAGAAAAAACCAGGAAGACCTCTCTCTATGACCGTAGGAAGTAAAACTTTCATTCATGTTCACTCCTTGTTTCAAAAAAACATTTTACAATATTGCGTGAGCATCACGGCGTGAAGGACTGAGCGTGTGAATAATTTCGAATCAACATGTTATATTCATATTCAATTTGTGCCCTAATGTTCACGTCCGTTAGCTCCTCTTCGAGCGCCTAAAGGCGTCAGAGTTTCATTTTGAGCCATGTATTTTTCTTCCGAAAATAAGATATGTGATGAAAATGTAATTGCGTGCGTCGTGTCCCACTTGACAAGTATTTTGATGAGAAAAAATTCAAGGAGAATTTTCTCGAGAAAATTTTTGGTCACATTTACGAGACGTACTGCTTTCATTTTATTTGCTGCCTTATTGAGAGATAAAGTTTTATAAATAAATAGGGTTCATAATCTTAACGTTAGATGTTGTAGACGGAGTAACTTACTAAACAATATTAAATAACTTTAAACCCGAGTTTTAAGAGTATTAAGAAGTTAAGATCTAACATAATTATTCTAAAATCAATGACGAGTCTGCTACGTAATCAGAAGTTCATTGTTAACCATGTCATGAAAGGAACTAAATTTTCTAAAGACATTAAGGCACACGAACGAAGCAAGTGTGCCTTTACATAGTTGGAGACTGAGTGTGAAATTGGTGACTTTCACCCGAATTAAACGTTCTGCTCATCAAGGTCAAGAAAATAAATATTATGTGTTATTTTCATAAGTATTTTGGTATCTATTTTTAACATAGTTGCATCCTCTAGCTACTTTTAGGATTCTGAACTAAAAAGGTTAAACATCACCCGCGTTCTTTACTGTCGGTTATAAAAGGAACGATTATAATCATCGTTACCATGTATTTTTTTAATTAGGTAAACTGCAGGCGAGCTGAATTCTAATCTTTAAAAGGTTTACTTACTATACTTTTCATTTCGCACAATGCCAGGGGCAACACATAATAAAAGGATGGAGATGAGCGTGTGGGGTAGACGTTTGCTGTAATAGATAACAAAGCAAACCAATATAAAATTAGCATTGTGCACCAAGCGTTCTTTTGAAAATTCAAAACTTAAAATAAAAGAAATTCACATTTTATATAAATATCCCACACCAAGGAAAAACGCGCAATCTAAATTTTATTTACGTCTTCTCTCGGGAAATTGAGTCTTATATTTTACGTCGAAACACGATTAGCTTTAGAGGCATTTTCTTTTTAAAAATAAATCATCATAACATTGTAATTTACATCTTATTTATAATGCTATTTTTCGGTTGCGAACCAGTCTACTAATTATAAATGCTAATGCCAGTTGATGGTAATTAAGTAGTTCGAATAACAATTAACAGTACTGCACTTTCTCATCAAGGGTAACTAGTGTCTCCTTGATGGGCCATTAAGCAGCGAAGTCATGCATTAAAGTGAGATATATGTGTTTGTGTCACAGTATAATATAGCATAACCTTGTCCTTTATGCCCATTGTGTCGCCCATCGGGTATATTACGCTCTAACGGTGCATCAGTGCTGAAATATTCCATTTGCTGGCGTCGTCTGCGGAGAGCGCGCACCGCAGCACTGCCATTTGCGCTCCGGTTACCATAGTCAACAGAGGTTGATGGCACGGCTGTCTTACTTAAGTGGCACGCTGGTTTCTTCCTCGGCAAGCCAGTCGGTGTTAGCGACGCGCTCAGCGCAATGCGCCGGCAACGCAGACCGCAGCACCACCGCCGCGTCGCGTTCTGCTGCCGCGGCTCCCTTACCTCAATGTTGAAGCACGCTGGTGCCGTCCTCGGCGAGTCAGTCGGTGAAGACGACGCGCTCGGCGCAATGCCCTAGCCACGCAAACCGCAGCTCCACCGCGTTGCGTTCTGCTGGCTCGGCTGCCTCACCTGAATGTTTGAGCACGCTGGTGCCGTCCTCGGCGAGCCAGTCGGTGACGGCGACGCGCTCCGCGCAATGCGCCGGCACCGCACACCTCAGCACTGCCGCGTTGCCCGCCATCACATACTCGTCAGGCACGTGTACTTCCCATGGCGTGTCTAGCACTGGGAATAATAATATATATTTAGTGTTCGAACTGTTGTGTTTCGGGGTGGGTATAAAACAGTCGAGAAATGTGGACGAAGTAGTCTTTAAGGCACTTAAAAAAACATGGTCGTATGCAAGTCAATGGCTCCAGAAGAGAATTCGAAAGACTACATCAATTTACAACTTATTTCAAACAGCTTAGTTATAATGACTAAATACAAACAAAGCATTTTATATTTAATTAAATTTGTTAGCTTCGTTCAAAGAGGCTTACAACCTGACTGCCGTAAAGGATTAATAATCAATTAAAGGAATAATCTTAGCTCAGCTACGCAATTGTTTGAAATTAAAAACAAACAAAAATAAATACAATGCATGAGCATTTACGTTAAGATGCGGCGATGTCGATAAACCTAAAGGACTTCCACGCTAAGCACCGAGCGATATCTCGCAGGTAGTAAATATGTATGTCTCGTGCGGGGGCTCCGGGCTCCGAAATACGTTACAGGTGAAACTATTCCTTAAGCCCCGCTAAGCCGCTGCGCGTCGAAAATCTATGATCATGGTGTTAGAAATGGAAACACGTTCTGTCAACTCTGTTCACATTCAAGATATCTTTACTATAAACAGAATATGTTTCTTCAATAAAGTTAACAAAATACTAAATATCTACTTTATTTGACTGAACGGTAAAGTACATCTAACAACAAGTCGTACAATATAATCTTGAATGCTTTCTTTTGCACGATGGAGTGCGCCGTGCTACACGTAAACAACAATAAACAGTCACCCTTTTTATTACATCGGTTCGTTGCTTAAAACTCCGAGCCGTTTTTCCGATGGTTTGAACCGTTCAATTTCCAGAAGGATGAGTTTCCGACCTTTGACGCCTGAAATATTGACGCGTGACATAACATCAATTTAGAAACCGTGGTGGTACCTCGTGTAAGAATCATTTAAAAGGTGTATATACTCTTTGTCTCTGATGAGACGGATAGCCTCTTTGGGCGTTTTCACTAAAAAGTTTACCCAATTAAGGACTGAAATTAAGGAACTTTAACTTTGTCAGTTTGGTGACAAAAATTATCTATAGGTACATTGACGGTCGCAACGTATGGCAAATTTTTCCTTAAATGGGTACACTTTTTAGTGAAAACGCCCCTTTCAAGGGTTGTAGCACTCTTATCTATCACAAACCTAACTTAAACCACGCGCGCGTACGGTGTCCGGCAATACTAAAGATGGCGACGGCGCAAGTGGTTATTCTCGTTTTAGCGGGCAGTTTCCCATTCACAGAAATGGGTAGAACTTAAAATTGCAATTCATCATCAAACAATGCATAAAGCCCTTAACCCTTCATTGTCAGGAACGCTATATGTGAGCCGGCAGCGTAACGTGGCCGCATACAAGTCGGAAATCTGAATAACCAGCTCGCGCAGCAATCAGCGAGGTTGGATCACCAAACTGCCAGCTAGCTGAGCCAGTAAGCAGTATCTCAAATTCAAGAACCAAAGCAGTTTTAATTCTTGTTGTTAGTAGGTTGATATTGGTACAGGGCTTTTATCTGAGATACTGCATATTGGTTTAGGGGGGCAGTAAAGTACCTGCATGCACGTGAATGTTCCTCGAGAGCACAGCGAACCCGGAGGCCAGCCGGAGCCGGCAGCGGTACGTGGCCGCGTGCACGTCGTGTCGGAACCGTGTCGCCGGGAACGGCGGGAAATGCAGTGAGCCGTTGGCGAGCACGTGACGGAGTCCCGCAAGTGACGACACTGGTACGTTGTCGAGGAGCCAGTCCATCTGTTGGACAAATTACTCGTAAGTAAAATTTTAACTCGACTATGACACTCACATGTTTTTGACCATCACCATCCATCCAACCATCTGACATCCTTTATTAATCGGTCCAATTATTCTGGAGCTAACATCGGATTTTTTATTACGTTTTATTTAAGTTCATACACATTGGCTTCACGGAGTGAAGTAAAAAAGGGTGAGTTGACAACGCGTATTTTGGTAGTTTTAAAGTATTTTTTTGGGTCTTGAACCCTCAATCATGACCGTCACGACGCATAAAACGATGCTTCCAATAAAAAGTTAAAAAGTGTTTTACCGTGTAGAATTTCAGCAATGGTTTATAGATTGTATTCTCGACAACAGGTCAAAGATTCATCAAAATGTACATGTTATGGGTTTTTGAGGTCAAGACATAAGCTCTCATCTACGGAAGAGACTATTTTTTAATCGGAGTACGACCACTCAGTCTCATAAGTATAGTTTTATAAATAAACATTTTATGAATGAAAACTACTTACCTACTACATTTAATGGTTTCTGAGAGTCCGTATTAAAGGATTGCCAACAAATAAAATGTTGCTGTATTTCCTGTTATAATTCAAAACAAAAACAAAAGTGCCCTCAGAGTAATGACGCACGACTCAACAATTTTAACTTATTGCACAACTTTTTTGGCGTAAAAAGAGAAACTTGTTGAGATGTTGCGGTTTTTGCGACAGCTAATACGCTACCACGCGATATTTATCGCGCCCCGGGGAATATTCGGGAGCGTTATTCCGCTCCCTGGTGCGTCTTTTTCATGCAACGGTTAGTTACCAACTTTTATTTATAAGTAAAACAGCAACTGCTTTTCATGCAAAATGTGAAACACGCTAGTTATTAAATTACAATTAAAATTCTCTCGCACTAAAATTTGTAATTTTATGTCGGTACACGTTTTATATACCGTGTATTTAAGCGTGGTCATGCTTCCGATCACTACGTTAAATTCACGATCAGGTAAAAGTATGTATGTATGTAGGTATGATAACTCTTTATTGAACAGACAGAAAAAAAAAAGAAACCCAAAAGGTATGTACGACGGCAAACTTATCTCTTATTTCTTCCAGTTGACCTTTGAGCGATTGAGAGATAAATAAAAACAACGAATGGCTAAACGTACAACAATTAAAGAAACAGAAGACAAAAATAAAAATAGCAAATAAACGAATACTAGTATATTTATAATCAAATACATCACAAAATAAATATAATATTAGAATGAAAAGTAGAAAAGACATTTGTCTTAGATCAGGAACAAGAGTCGAGCCAGTACTTCAGCCTAAATTTAAGTAAAGCAACGGAAAAAAAACGCGTTGGAGAATTATAAAATAACAGTATGCACCCGGCATAAGCTCCCGTTAATTTTAATATCTGCATTCTGTTCTTTGAGTGGAACATAACTTTAGCTTACCTACAGCTGCAGTAGGTTTTTCTTGTGGAGGCAGGTTCAACAAATTGAAACATTACAGAGGGTCGTGCGTTAACTTTACAAAAAAAAGCGACTGATCATACATCATGCATACCATCCACAGACAATATAATGAAATCTGACAGCCAACGTGGGCACGTACCTATATGGGAAAATTAGCTTATTTTTCGTATTGTTCTAATAAATTGATCCGAGAGCGCCTCATCTACCAATCCCGTATATACCATGTGTTCTGCTTGCCATTATCTAATGATATATCTCTCACAGAAGGTTAGCTCTTAACTATAAAAAATGTAAGTGAGTAAAATTATGAATCACACATTACATATATCTTTTAAAACTAGCTGAATCGGTCTCATGTCAGACAAATAGTGTAGGTAACAACTAAATTGGTTGGGCATTGGGTAAGTTTGTATAAAGATTTTTTTTTTCAGTGGCCATGGATGTTTTTCTTGTAACGGTTTAGGAAACCCCTAAATACATATAAATTAAAATTGTATGAGTTAAATAATATCGGAGCCGAGATATTAAAGATTAAAGTAGGTAGGTATTAAGTTTTTGATACTATATGTACGCCCATGTATCAATATTCAAATTTCTCGGCTCTGATGCTCTTAAGAGTATTACATTACTTACATAACAAATATGTTTATTTTGAATTGATCTATCACGATATATGTACCACTTTTACGAATGGTTGCCCACCTAAAAAATATATAATACTTTTACCCAAACCCGTTTAATTAATAATTTTCAGTCAAAAAAGGTTTTGCCGACTGTACTTTTTCAGTCATTTTGAGTCCCAACACGGTGGGTCTAACAATTTAAGCTTATTCAATTAACGGGAACTCAAAATTGGTTTACAAATTTTGACGGACAACCTACAAACATACCTACATACAAACAGTGCAAGTTAAATAAAAGTTTGTAATGAAAAGGAATAAAACTGTTTTATTTATTAAAACCTTGTCTAAAATATTAAGAATTCTCAGTTTAAAAAGTGAAGGCTCTCCTGCTGTAGCCTTGCTATGTGCGCCGGGGCACACCATTGAATATTTTAAAAGGCTCAACGTTTCCAGCGCCTGACACACAAATCCCCAGACTTAATGTTAAAACCGGTCCTTTTTTAACACTGGGTTAACAATACCCTTTTCAGATGTAATTATTGATGTGAGTTCTCACGCTTGAGGATGGGAGTCGGGTCGGTTTAATGTATTAAATGTAATGGTCATTGATAATCGGTCTTCTATTCGACAATGGTTTATGATATAGAAGACCGCGTAAAACTGGGGTCAGAAAGTCATGTCGTTACGGTTTAAATTCTCATGATGTTTAATTCAATGACAGTACCATTTGTCTTGATGACACTACCACTGTCCACCAACTGATTCTCACGTAAGCCAGAAACCTACGCGGCTAAATCATATTAATTATAAGATTTAACCTAAAACTAAATTTACCAAACTTTTTTAAGTTATATTAACGAAAATATCATCTTAAAATGAGTGGACGCAAAAACATTCCGGGGAAAAAAATTAAAACTTGCTCAAAGAAAACCTTTCAAAGAGATGACTACTGAAAAATAAAGATAACCCTTTGAGCAAAGTCAAGACAATTTCGATACCGGAGTCGCTTTGAAGTTCCATTACGCAGCATGGCAGCTGACATTTGGCTTGCCTTGCAATATTCACGGCTTTATATGCACGCACTTTGTTTCCCTATCGCCGCTCGCCTAGGTCCCCACCCGCCTAGTGTTTGCGTTTCCCACGCTACGACATACGCTTCTAATTCCTGAGAGAGGCAAAATATTTGTTTTCGCTTCTCTAAGGCGCATTCCCTGTTCCACCCGAATGCCTTAAGTCTGCGAATGAACAATGCTGATTTTTTAAGGCTGCGCGAAAATAGAGAGCTTTGTTGTCGAAGCTTTAATCTGAATAAACATCGAAATATAGGGATCACAAAGCGGGAGGATGTTAGATATAAGTAACTTAGTAAATATTATCATGGATATTTTTTTATACGTTTGTGTACTAGTTAATAAGACCATAATAGTCATTATGAGCAATTTTGTGACAGTCTTTTGTCGTTATTTCAAACACTCAGTATACTCAAAAGCGACGCAATCACTGAACGTCTCGCCGCAAGTTCTGTTATGTATATGTAGTATTCATGAGAAGTCAAAGAAAATAGAATACATATTTAGATGAGGTTACGAGGATCGTCCTAGATTGACCCAACTATAGTGACCCTATTTAACTTCTGCGCAGTTGTGTATCGGCTCTGTCTATAGTGAGTAATGGAGCAGGCACAATGCGCCGGTCAGCTGTGAATGCAAAGGCACTGACAATGCGGTTACGATGAATAATTGCTTCCTCTCTACATGGGTGTCGTGTTATACCACAACAGCGAGGGTTGTTATATAAACAGTGTACATCATTTGCAATTACAACTTTATTCGTACATAACCTTTACACATTGTTTCTGTGACCTACTTACCGTAATAATATTAAAATACACACATCAAAAAAGTCTTGGGATATTCAGTACCTATCCCTAGACAAATTTGATGTTTTAGTAATATGCCAATACCTATTGAATGTTCAAAACTGTCTAGGGATAAAAAATATCCCTAGGCAATTTTGATGTGTGTATAATAAATACCTAATACAGATTGTCCTTGAGAAGGTCTGGTGTAACCCAGTAACTATTACTGAGGTCTAGTATCTCATTTCAGCAAAAGGGCCTTTGTAACAATATACTATCGAAGCACCTCATTTGCGTAAATTAAGAGCAAAAAGAAATGCGACGCTTATAGAAAAAAGATTTGGATTTCTTACGAGTTACAAACCAAAACACAATTCATCATCGGCATTGTATTACAAAAGAACAAGAGTGGAAAATAAAGGGATCATCCCTTTGAAACTTACAAGTTTTATATTTTTCTTTGTACTTTTAGCTTTGATGGAACTTCGGCTTTGTTTGGGACGGCCGTGAGCAGTTTGAGGCCCTCTGATGTAAGCTGCCGGGGGTGAGTTGTCCGACCGAAGATCACATCGCGAATAGATTCTTTTTCTCCGGATTGAATTCCGCATAGTAAAAATATTTTGCATAGTTGCTACGTGATACTTTATAATTTTGTGTTTTGAAGGTTACCAATAACTTGAGGTTTGTACCTTACAATACTACTGAGGGCTTATTGTTTAACGCACTCGCAATCACGACCGTTTTCATTTTGAAAATCGAAGGCTTGTCTGCATACAAAATGAAAACTTTGAAACCGAGTGCGAGTGCGTTAGACATATAGCCCTCGGGTTATAATAATAATTATCAACAATCTCATTTTTCTATGTAACACAAGTTTCAAATCTACTGTTAGCTGTGATAGCGTTTGGCAGCCGGACGCCGCGCCATTAAAAAGCTGGAAAAACCTAAGTTACCTGGAAGCTCGGTTTGAAAACGAATTTTCCCGATGGCGACAACTTGACAGATCGATTTCTGCACCCGAGAAACCAAGTAGGTACGTGTAGCCTTTCTTGTTATATTTGTTTTTTTTTAATATTTATATCTTGCGTTAATCACGTTTCTAAACGAATGTAGATGTTATAATTAGGTTTAAATTTTACAGTTATGGCTTTTTTACTGCTCTACGTAATAAAGTCAAACGTTTTATGACCGACAAGTGGAATAGAGCTCGCGAGAAGGTCGCGACGAGGATGTTATTGATCAAGACATCTCGAAGGTTAGAGTCGCCTCAAGTCCTATTTGTAGAGGGTCAGGACGTTCAATATTCAGATGCAAATATCGGACATATTTCAATCTTCGACTAGAAATATCGCTTCGGGAATGTTTGCTTGCGTTTGTTATAAACCTACTCGTATACAGTATCACATTTTACGAACGAGGTCAAATATGAAGCTTAGTACAGTGTATAGTGAATTATTTAAGATGTAGACTCATGGGTATAGACTTAAGTTTAACATTATTCTATAAAATTCGTTTGCTTGAAACGTGACGGTTTCATTATTTATTAAGTATATTTTTTCCGGATCATATCTACGAGCAATATCAAGTAATCAAGTACAACAAACTCATTTCCGAATAAACCTATTATAACAAATTAAACAATAAGATCAGAATAAATTTATTTGGCAATTCAATTTCAACCTTTATGCAAAACTTTTCTAATTAAACATTGCCTCCAACCATATTTGACTTTTGTCTAGAGATTCAAATTTATTCGTACAACAAAGAAGATCGAAGGCTGGTGTATCGAATTTGTTGTAACGACGGCCTCTCGAAGTCCTAGTCCCGCACAAATTACAATTAAGGAGTTGACTTCTCGACGCGTCGTACCTACTTCATTACGGGTAGTCATTAATTCTATTTATCTTAACCCACGATGACTTACATCTAAAAGGGAATTACTAAATTTACTTTTAATTAGCATTTAACAGAGTTCACAGAACAGTAGGATCATTTGTGAAATGACAATCGTGATTTTAATCAAAGAAATAAGGGGCTTAATAATGAAATATCCTAGGCGGATTTTCCTAATTAAGTCTATCGAAACGCTTCCAGCAATTCCTAACGAGTTAAATTGTACGCTCAACTTTGTAGTGCTAGCACAGGAGTAGATACCAGATTATAAACACGCAAAACATTCACTTTGACAAATTACAAAATATCTTTTTCGAGTTGGAAACAACTCGGAAAGCACTTAATAAACATGAAGTTTCCACATAAACCTTTGTGCGTCGAGCCGGAGCGGGTTCTATAAATTTCCACGAACAGAAGCACGCAACCAGCACTGGTAATATTCAATTTCTTAAAAGCGGCAGCAGCACTTCATTAGGTCGAGGCTGCCAGCTGCGACCCGCATCCCGATTGTTTGCCGCGACTCCAGCTCGCTTTGCACCCCTTCCATTAATAAAGCACAATCGGATTTTATACCTCTCATATTTGCCTGAGATTTTAATAAGCTCTTCGCTTTCTTGCAGAGGTGGTAAAGAATTGTACTCAATTCAACAGGAAAATAAAATCCATGACAAGATTTCTGGGACTTTATACGGATGTGTATAGTAGTTTTATAAATCGGTAAGTCTATTGTAGCTAAGTAAGGAAATTTCATGGAGATTGTCCGTAGAATGAGAACCGTGTCCTTATTGAATTAATTAAAACCTCATTTACGCCATAATTGGCATTCCCCCGAAATAGAATATTTCCAATGTCAAGTTATAGAATGAATGGCAGAATTTTGGCAGACCCGCTAGCAGGTAGGCAGTTCCCCCGGGTGCCGTTCCGGCCCCGCCTCACTGCTGATATGAAAAGTTTACTCGAAATTCCTGCTTGCAAGGACTTTTAATTTAACAAAATTTGGTTAAAGATTCAACGTGTTGCTGGCGCAGAATTTCGGGAATTCACTGTTGGTAAATATTTATGTAAGTATGAGATTAATATTTGAGTATTTTTTTTAAGTGTAACTAATTGACAAGGTTAAAATTTATGAATGATAATGTTATTTATAATTTCTAAACCGTGGTGATCCAAATTATAATGTATTTATGCCATATTATACCACTCGCGGCAAATGTTCAGTGTCTACAGTTTTAAAAATTATGAAACTCTTAAATTCAGGTTACGTATAATCACTGACCAAATATAGTTAATATAATAGTTCGTCGTCGATATAATTCAGGATTAACCGTTAAATCCTGACCCAGGTAAAGTTGCCAGGGGCCTTTTAGATGTAACATCTGTTTAAATATATGATAAACAGCTGATTAAACTTTAGATCACCCACGACGGATCTATCCGTCCAAGGGGACAGCATAGGAAAGTCCCACATGTGATCCAATAATATTGTGCTGATTTTCCTGTGCCACTTGCAATGAAAAGAGTTACATTTTCACATTTTAGTGTTAATTGTTTAGTGAAACCCAACAGAATTGTTCTTTGATTTGACGCTACTCACTCATCATTGCAGTTACGGTAAGAACTTTTGAATACTCCAATAAAACTGCAACTTAACTCACAGGAGGCTTTCTTTTCTACTAACTGTAGCCACAGTCCTACTGTTATTATATTAACTTGAAACACTATAAATCTATCGACGAGGAAGTTTATCCGTGCGTGTAAATATAGATCGCATATATTATTGTGCGAAATATTTCCCTAATCCGATATCTCGAGGCGCTATTATGAACGTCGAATCCGGCAAGTTTATGTTCGCAAAATGATAAATGGATGTAAGGAAGGGGCTTGTTGATAAAGTCCTTTCGAACTATGTTCTATATCTTCAATACTGAACATGTATTGAAGTTTCATGGCCCAGGCCTTAGGCTTTGTAAATAAATCAAAGGGTTATCCTGTTTCATGCGATAATGTTGTCTATGGCAACAAAGGCGAGTTCGTACGCTGCTTGCTCTTTAGTTGCTACTATAGTTTAGCCTCCCAAGGCCTACCATACGACGAAATTTGCCAATGGATTATGCACTTATTGTGAATACAATAGAGTCTATATGTATAATACGACATACAAACAAAGGAAAATCCACTTTATTTCCTTAGCAACGGATCTTTATTCCAATGGCCGTATTATGTACAATTTTTTGTACAAAGGGCTTTAGGAGGCTAGAGTCGTAAGCGATACGTCTTGCCGGTCAAGTTAAACTAGTGGATTGTGGACCTAATTGAGAATTTAGTCGCGTTACCTTTGCCAACTTGCCAAGGACCGAGGACTTGTGGCTAATATTTTCTAGTTAAGTTTAGAATGTGGCATTTTTGTATTTTTGTGTTTTTATAGAACCTGTAACCGGAATAAAATTATTTTAATTCATTTCCTTTGAAGGTTCCAGTTAAAATTATGCAAGAGAACAAAGACGTTATCGTTGTTTCATTGATTTAATAATTTTACATTTTGTCCAAGTACGTCAAAAGGAGAGTTATGTTTTTCGAGTGAATGTGTTTAGGGTAGTAACGTTTGTGGCCACTGTACCCTTTTTGGCCATTTAAGGTCGAAATGAGCATCAAAAATACTGTAAAATTAAAAATAACAGTCATAAATAGTTAAGACTGAAGATTAATTTAAAGATAAAATATAAAAATAAGTTTGTAATTTCATAATGCTTTAGATAATAGTTAAAATTTAGAGTAGCCAATAACGGTGTAAAGATGGTCAAATCCGGTACTTCTACCCTATGTATGTAGGTATGCGTTTCTCTTTCCTTGGCACGCTCTACCTACACCCTAAACGGCTTGATGAATTTTAACGTATGAGGTGTCGTTAGGTTCGTTTTGGCTATGGGGGTGACATAGGCTATAATACTTGAATCAAAGTAATAAGAGGGGGGATATTTAACACTTTATATAGACGACCTTATCAAAAATTGCAGTCGGGTTTTCAAAGTTGTTAATCAATTAGACTCAGCCTCAATATATTTCGTCAGAGCTCCCGATACTGATATGGAAACTCTAACTAATGTAATCAGAGCGTGTCACGTAAGAAATAGTACGTAAATCATTGTTTACACATAGCACCTTATTCCGAGCGTTAAATTTGTGTACTCGGTGTCTTATTGCTTTAACCACGGAAGTTCGCCGCGCTCGCAAGAATGTTGTTATTGCAAAGTTCCCGCGGTTTTTTCCAACTTCACCGAATCACATTATTACAACGTTCAAACGCAGAACGTAGTTTGTTCCGTAGCATTATAGAAGTTCTTTTAGGGTTTTAGCAACGAAATCTCATTTTGCCAAAATGCTATTTTTAGAAATGTAATAAAACCCTTGTTTAAACAAAGAACATAAACATACACGGTAATGTAATATTTCGATCAAACTACACCACCTAAATCAATGTGCTTATTTACGGTGCTATCGCCAGTAATATTTCCCACAGAGCACTTAGCGAAATGGCTCGTCAACACAATTATATCACCCGGGCCAGTAAATATCGGAAGACGCATCTTCGAAGTCGCCAAGTGTCGAATAATATCGAATTATCGCGATGAATGCCGCGTTTGGGCTAATAAAAGATTCAGTTTCAGACATCCCACTTTCATATTAATGAGTATGGACAACGAGTGGTCTTAGTGTGCATATCTTTATTTCCCAGTAGGTCCGCGCGACCGTAAACTTTCAGTACAACTTCGTCGAATGGAAAAACTTTATTTATATTTGAGTTGGGCGAGCGGGTTTCTGAATACAAAATCAGATTGGCGCTTAGAGGCGAGGTTTGATGCAACAATTTATGTCGGTTACGCCTTTCTATATCCTAAATAAAATATCGATAAATTTACGTCTGTTTGGTCGGCCGAGGTGTTGCCTGGGTTGAAGTTGATTTAATGCTCACCTTTTCACTTTTGTGATCAAAAATTGAGAACCCAATTTTAAAAACTATTTAAAAGTGAAAAGCTGACTAAATAAATCTTTTAAGGCATTTAATAGCGGTCAGAAATAAAGCGTTAAAAGATTAAATTACATCTCGAAAAGACCTACAAGTTGGCAGTAAAGCGTGTCACTGTTCACAAAGTGCTATCAATTGTAACATCGTGTATTGTTACATAAAGTGGCAGATTTGGCTCGAGGACATTTCGCTCCAGTGACATCGAGAGGGATCTCGGAACGGAACACAGGATTTTGTTTGTTCCCTCACGAAAGAATTACGCAAAGGGAATCGGTGAAATATTCGGCTTAGATCTCACTGTCTCAATTTGTTATTGTGTCTTATTTCATTAGTCACTCGTCTTTGGGATGAATCGTCGATTTAATACGGCCCTGAAAACGGGAGTAAACAGATTGTAGAGATTTGTTGAGTGAAATTGGGCTAGAGCCAGGTTTAATATATAAAACTGTAAAATAACATAGCTGCCTATGTATTTTTAGGTATACATATGTTGTACATAGGTATTGACATTTAATTGAATAAACTTTGCGTTTAACCGAAGGAGGACAACTTCTAATAAGGTGAATAATGCAATAATCTTAATCTCTTTTGAAAAAAATATTTACTAGTTAATTGTTAAGTCACTGTCAAGTTTCAGAATATATATTACAAACTGCTCATCAGAATTTCGGTTACTTATTCAGTCCAGATGTAGGTATGAGTAAAGGCAGGAAATATATTGTTTCAGATATCCGCCGTTTATATAATTATAAACAAGTGTATGATGACCCTAACCGGTGTTCACGCTCTAACAGACTGTAATCTAAATTATTAACTATCGCGTTAGGATCAACGACCTGCTGGGTCCGATCTCAGCTCGTTTGGGGTTTATCAGTAGATCCAATTGTGGTCCAGTGCTGGAGCAATGGCCTCTCTAATGGAGTTAATCGTCGCAAACTTTAGCCCGAGTCAAGTTCGAGGATTTCAACGTAAGAGACCATAATTTCGATTTCATCAATAAGTTCTGAGGTTTGTGGGAGTTTTCAGCATGGTAATATAACTTAAATTACAGAATAAAACGTGGATATTGAATAAGTATAATTTAAATTGAGATTCGGACGTTTCGAACCACTTATTAGGTGTCGTGGTCACAGAAAGACTGACTGACAGTTTAATATGTGACTTTGATTAAACTAATTAAATTCGAAACTATTAGTATCACAAACGTAAAGTTTTCTTGCGATCATCCTACTACACCGGTTTGCCCGAGAGTGCGTTTACTTGCCCTGCCTTCAGATGCGTAAGAAACTAACCTATAAGAATCAAAACGATTGCTAGGTAGCAAGTTGGACATACAATTTTGAATGAATCCTCAAAAGCGTGACGTCACGAATTTCTTATCGCATAATATCCTCATAATTATAGATTATTACTTTAAAAAATCGGGTAGAGCTTGCAGCTGTATCATTTTTTCGCCCATTTTCGATAGCATAATTTTATTCTCTACTTTATCCTTACTTCGGTAGGCATTATGATGCCAAGACTGTTGACCAAAGTTTTGCAACCTCTTCATTTAACAAAATATAATTTCACAAAAATGTATACGTTGTTGGCTTTAAACTTTAGGCTTTATGTAGGCTTTTTACATGGATTAGGTTAGATAAGACAACTATGCAAAGAAAAAAATGCTGCAACAGTAAACACCTTTTCCGAAATGACAACTCACTAAGATGGCACTGTTTGTCACGGTTTCACTAGATGCCTAGATGGTGAAACAGTAGTGCACCCACCTGGTAATCTCCTCGGGTGGAACAGCTGAGCATGGCGCCGGTGCTGTTGGTGAACTCCACGTGGTGCGGCGGCTCCTGCAGCGTCAGCCGCCGGGGCTCGGGAGACGCGCGCACTGCTGTAACAATACCAACTGTTTAATAACCACCTTTTTAGGTAAAGATTTTTGTTTATTAAGTGGGAAAGTGACAAAAGATACCTACTCCGGCAGAAAGAACTTCGGTAGGAAGAATTTGTGTTATTTGGGATTCACTGGTCTGCCTCGGCACAATTTTAAGGCATCTTTAGAACCTTTAGAAGCGTGTCCTAGTGCTACCCACTAGATAAAGAAACACCTAGACAAGAAAAGTATCTAGGATATTTTTACTAACAATAAATAAAAGAAAAGGTCATCGTGCCATTTATGAAAATAAAAAAGATTGCAGTAGCTCCAAAGGAGTAGAAAAAATGAGAATTAATATATCAATAATATTTTGCCCACAAGAGATACAACTCCTCACTGCCCAAAGCATCTGGAAATTCCCGGACGCAACGGGCCATTGCGGTGAGCTCTAAACAAAGGGCTGCCACAAAAGATCAGCAATGTTCGAAGCGGCACACAAGGCCCATCTCAACCCCCCTAATCACAAAATTGCATTTTAACACGTTCCTTGTCCGGGTGGCCCCAATGTGGGGTCATTAACCTTTTTTTCAGGAGCCCGTGCTTCCACTATAGGGTCAAATCCCCATACTGAATGCATAGTTGGACTTATGACATTTTCAGATCGTTTTGTATGGGGACAGTGAACGTATTAAGTTTGTACAGGTTAATTATATCGATGATGGTCTAGTTATAATAGGTAAGACTTAAGTATCTAGTTATAGAAAGAAGCACAGAAGTACCAGTCAGTCAGTTATAGGCTGTGCAATGTTAATAAAATGAAGTTGGTATACTTTATGTCTTTTGTAGCATAGATGTATGCATTATTTAATAATTTGCAAGTACATATGATAAAGATGATACCATGGTAAGGTTTCTCAATAGAGAAAGCGCTCAATGAGGCAAGCCGACCGTAAGATAGATATGGATTTTAATCTGTAGGGTAATATAAATTAAATGGATGGATGGATGGATTCCAATTGCATTAAAAGTTATTTAACACCACATAGGTTCAATGATAATAAATAATAAATATCGGGGGGACGATCTTAAACCAATTGACCTAGTCCCAAACTAAAGCGCTTGTGCAATGGCTCCTAGGGAACTATTAACATACTTATATTGATAAATTAAATAATACTACTATAGGTACTGTTTAAAAAACACGCTAAGACTCAGAAACAAATACTCGCGCTAATCACACAAATATTTGCCATGACCGAGAATCGAACCCGGGACCGTTAGCTTCGTAGACGGAGTCACTCTAGGTTAACTGTGTCGTCACACGTAACAACTATATTTTGAATTTCTTCTTAGAAAATCCTAACAATAAACAATGTAATGTTGTAGATATATTAGTTCTTAGTATCCGTTCTTATCGTTAATAGAGCGGTTTCTGCTGCGAGCGCCCGAGTGCAATTTGAGGAGACTGGTTGCCATGGCAACCGGCTTAGTGAAGTTTGAAGTATTAGCCAATAGCGCACCGGCTTTACTCAACTATATCGATACTGGGTATGTAGGAACCCTGTTGTTAGCTCGTAAAACTTTGCTCGTTTATAATATTTCACTAAAATTCCAAAACTTTTTTGGTAAAACGCAAGGCGATTTCGTTCCCCTTCTTCCATGTCACACACGATACGACACGATTTTCAGGTGAAATTTTTGGTTGTGCATTTTCATGTGACATAGTGTCATCTTTGCATTCTTATGAAGGCTGCATCAGATGGCATGCAAGTGCGCAGTTAATACGTTTTTCTACTCGCGTACTATAAACCGCTAATATTGATATCGTTAATGGTGTCAGAATACCACCTATAGCGTAACCGAAGAGTAAAAACAATTTTATAAAAAGCGTTGCCATGGTAATAACAGTTCTATAATTTATTATAGCATTGTTATTACCATGGTAACGGTCATTCCGGATATCAGTCTTGGCGTTTAGTTAACACTTGACATCCTAATAATTTGTATAATAAACCGTTAAAAACATTTAACAAAAATTAAAATTACGTATATTAAAAATAAAATTAATTTTGAGACTAAATATGTGTTAAGAATTTCATTTTTATTAAGTTACTAAAAATAGATGAGTAATATCCATCGATTTGTTATTTGGTTACCATGGTTACGTTCAATATGGATATCAACAAAATGGCGTTTTGTTTGTCATTCCAACTTTTATGATAAATTGGCAGAACTGTTTTAGTACCTACCTATTAAAAATTGCATGAAATTTGTAAACATTTAGCAATAAAATTTACAAACTATTAACGCCAATCGGAATATAATGAAAATGACTTTGCTAACAAGTAATTTGTTAGCAGAAAAATCGAGTGAAGTACCTACACGAGAAAAGTTAGCGATTGTTTATTTTTGTCATTATCATTCTAAGCTTGTAGAAAAAGTTATGTATGCAACGGTACATAATTAGCTCTTAAGGTACTCGTGCCTATAATTAGAGCGCTCGCAAGCTCGCGCTCTAACCTCGGCGCTCGTACCTTAAGAAGCTTCATTATGTACCAGTTACATAAATAACTATTACAAAACAGAGAGAGAGTAACGAGTAGGCATGTTTTTGCACAAAATTGTAAGCCGCGGTTGATGCTTACATAGGCTTATTTTTCGCATCAATTGGACCTTCCCCGAAATAACAGTAATAAATACAAATAAAGCATACAGAGTCATGAGTAACCTAACTTAAACACTTACCCCCCTGCTAATAAACGTTGAGTAACGGTAGATATACAATGTTTTGTCCTTATCTGTCATTGTGACATTTGGATTTAACAGATAAGGACAAAACATTGTATAGCTATCCCACCGTTACTCAAAGTTTATTAGTAAGGGGGTTTACGTGTGAACTAGTCTTCAAATCATGGCTCATATGCACCCTACTCTCGTCCTTAACCGACTATCGCACATTGTATGTGATGTACGCGCAGGGTTTGAATGGAATCTAGTAAAATGGAGCTGTTATGGGTAAAGTATGCAGTAAAGCTAGCCCTACACTACCCTGTACGAAAATAATAAAAGGGGATGTCGTAAAAGTCTCACATAACTAACGCGCGGCGAGGCATCTCGCCCCTTCGCGGCCTTTTACTGATAAAATTTAGAATGAAAACCGGAAAGCCGAGGATTCTTTTATTCATTCAATATTTACCAGAAACCATTATTTGTGTCGGGACAGATTCCACGCTTCCTTTCGGGAGTGGAACACCTTGAAACGTCTGTCAGTGACAATACAATTTAATAAAATTGGACGAGAAGTAGGTATGTATACTCGTAGGTATGGTTCTTTTCCACGTGATAAAAAAAACTGTTTTGATACGTACGAGTAGTTTGATTGTTAAAATATAAATCTAAGATTTAAAACACAACTCTTAAAACTTTGATTTTAAGCTTTAACTCTAACCGTCTTTACACTGTTAACTCCAAAACCACTTTGTAACTACAAAACTTAACTCATATATAAATTTCTAAAATAGATGCAGTAAGTGTTAAAAGCTACCCATACTTATAGTAGGAGATCCGAATAGGAGACGATTTGCACCGGGCTGTTTATGCGATAAAAGTAGGTAATTAAAAAAAATTAAAATTTACTATGTTTTAAAAAATTGCAATTGCTTGTTTAATAGACAAATTACATACCAATATGCCTATAGAATATGCAAACGTTACGTTGACTTTTTTTTTCTCGTCAAACTATTGGGTAGGCAAGTTTAAACAGGTAAGTCGTTACTAAACCAAACGTTTGCATATTCTATAGGGTTCATACTTTCGATTAGTATATAATTTGTATATTAAACAAGCATTTGCAATTATTTTTTGAAAGTTCATTTTTGATATTTTTTTTTATCACACTGCACTAAAATTTTTCAGCCTACCTATTCGCCAGACATACTTTTCATCGAATAAACAGCCAGGTGCAAATAGTCTCCTATTTGTATCAGAGACCATAAATAGTTATTTATGTAACTGGTACATAATGAAGCCTCTTAAGGTACGAGAGCCGAGGTTAGAGCGCGAGCTTGCGAGCGCTCTAATTACAGGCACGAGTACCTTAAGAGCTAATTATGAACCGTTGCATACATAACTTTTTCTACAAGCTTAAAATGATAATGATAAAAATAAACAATCGCTAACTTTTCTCGTATACTTTACTCGATTTTTCTGCTAACAAATTACTTGTCATCAAAGACATTTATACTATTCCGATGCGCGTTAATAGTTTGTGAATTTTATTGATAAATGTTAACAAATTTCATGCGAATTTTAATAGATACTAAAAACAGTTCTATCAAATTATCATAAACAAGTTGGAATGCCAAACGAAACGCCATTTTGTTGATATCCATATTGAACGTAACCATGGTAACCAAATAACAAATCGATGGATATTAACCATCTATTTTTAGTAATTGAATAAAACTGTTATTTTAAACACATAATTACACATAAAATTAATTTTGTTTTTAATATACGTCATTGTAATTGGTGTTAAATGTTTTTAACGGTTTATTATACAAATTATTAGGATGTCAAGTGTTAACTAAACGCCAAGCCAATGCTATAATAAATTATAGAACTGTTATTACCATGGCAACGCTCATTATTGAATTGTTTTTACTCTTCGGTTACGCTATAGGTGGTATTTTGATACCGTTAACGATATCAATATTAGCGGTTTATAGTACGCGAGTAGAAAAAATCGTATAAAAAACCCAAAGGTCATTAATTTACTGCCAGTAATCCAGTCAGACGCGATAACAGCCAGATGCATCTGTAATCTGTCTAAGCTATAGACAGAGCGGAGGCGGCCGCAGGCGTCAGCGTTCGATTTCCGTTTAATTTCACGACAACCGCGATTCTGCAAACCAATTGTGCCTACAGCCTATATTGCCTTATTAAACCAAAAGGCGTATCTGCAATGGAATGCATAAAGTAAATGCAACCTGATCAAAGTCAACGAAGGTTGAATTTTCTACGGTTAATTTTTAGTAGCTACGACCTTAGGTACAATTTATAAAGGTCAGCACAGCGCTATACAGCTAAAGTAACAAGCGAAGGCATTTCCTGGAGTCTCGTCGGTGCCTAATTGCGCTCTAATAGAATGTCTGTGACCATAGACGTAGAAAATTGTACAGGACTTGCCTTGAAAGGCTGTGATATCCTGACATAGTGGGAAGAAAAGCGTTATACGGTATTAAATTTCCTTAACAATAGAGGATCCGGAAAGGGTTGCTTTGTCTGACATGGCGTAAAAGTCTGCTCGACAAATAGCTTATTCTACACCAAAAACTTTCTGACTATGTTCTATAAATAATGTTTAATTGTTTTAGTAAATACAGTTGACAATAGAAGGATTTTGATACGTAATGTAACACAATTGGAAACTCCAAATCACTAAGATTAGTATGTACACAGTACTACAACACGGCTGCTGTAGTCTATACATGCATATGCTTGAACAGTCGTGCAACGTCGTATTCACTGATAGGTGTTCCGTTCACGGCATGATAGAGTAAATCTATATACCTACACAACTACATTGCTTAAAGAACAACGATAATGAAAATATTAGACAGTATCACTACATAGTATAAAACAAAGTCGCTTCCCGCTGTCTGTCTGTCCCTATGTAAGCTTAGATCTTTAAAACTACGCAACAGATTTTGATGCGGTTTCTTTTTAATAGATAGAGAAATTCAAGAGAAAGATTTTTATGTATAAAAAATGGTGGTTTATTGTACGCGTGTTACAGAAAACTCAAATAAACTGAAGCGAAGCGAGGGCGTGTAATTCGAAAAAACAATGTTACAATAAATCCTACAAAGCATTTGTTGGTTTTGTATTAGTAGTAAATAGATTTTATTACGATTCTATTATGTAATTAGGTATTCGAAGGTATTTTGCCACCATGGGACATTTTGACATTGAGTATTATTGATGACGAACGCTTATGTACTTTATAATGTTTCATTGAATTGGAGTAATGCGATGGGTATTATTTGCGTACGTGTCAGTAAATGAAATAGAATTGTTTAGGGATAAATATCAAACATTGCATGCATTCAATCAATATTAGTCCATAGGTTTATGTAGTCGAGCATAAAGCAATATTAGTTAGTAACTTAGAGCAAAACAGAGACTGCACTAATAGAAATACAATACATTGTTATTACGCGAATCTTTTTTATTTTTTTACTAAATAAAGAAATACGACGAAGACGACGGTGCAGATATTTGTTTATTTCAAAAAAATATCATACTTAGTATTTTATACGGTATGTTGTATTTGATTGTTTCAATTGGACTAAGGCTAATTTTAAATAAATAAATTTTAACACTTTTTCCCCCCAAGATACACAAATCAAATAATCGACAAAGTGCTTTAATAATCAATCAATGCAGGCCAAACGGCCATCTTCCCACACCGCAAATACTTCATACATCCATCGAGCTTGCCCGCATGCATCCATGATTTCAAGCACGTTCGACTGAAATGTCGAACGGTTGCTACGCAGTCGTAGACGTCGTAGGCGCGTAGCACTCGTCCGTAGTGATGTGCTACGACATTGAGCTTATAAGTTATAAGTGGATCGATACTGGGGCTTATATTCTACTCTATAAACCATATTGCTCTTGACACCAACGTTTAAATAGCTCTTATTTCATTGACAGATGGAGGCAGAGTTAAAAACAAAATTATCTCTCTCTTAAGACGATAACTTGATGTCAAGTAGTAAGTAACACTGCTGTTTGGCGGTAGGTAAAATGATACGATGATGTCAGGGCACCAGTACCAGTATTTAAATATAATCATTTGTGATTGTAGCTCCAAACACTGCATAATATTTAAGGAGAATTGAGTTTTCTGCAACACTACATGTTATGTTCACATAATGAAGTAAAAGTTCACGTAAATAGTCTGCTGCAAGATGGACCGACGGCAAAAAAGAAGACAGTTAAAGACTTTATAGTGTTGTTCTATTTGTTTAACAAAAAGCACTATCATTTGTATCATTTGTATACATCAGTTAAATTTTTTAGTTACAGTTACTATTTTCCAATTTAAACTGGAGTTCCCACTTTCTGTAACAACTCTTTATTTTGAGTACCTAGAATACGCCGTTACTGTATTCGCTAAATGTGTAGTACCTACTAAACCTCAACGACCTAGCATGCACCAGTAAAACATCCAGTATGCGGTGGTCGCGGTATTGGAATTTTAAAATTGGAATTCTTGTGAAAAACCGTTCCGGTACTGTTATAGCTAACACCTCCGCTACCTATGTAAACGGCCAGTATCATTTCCAACTCAATAACAGTTTTCTGTTATCATTTTAGAATTTGGTGCTTCGCTACCTGATACCTATCCTATAAAAATAGTGGCGATATTTGGATAACAATGCTGAAAGCATAAAAGATAAAAAAATTGAGTAAAATATAGCGTTTTGTAATGTGCAAGAACGAATAGAATAAAAGTAGTTTATCGCAATAAAACATAATATCAATAACCAAGAACGGCTTCCGTTTATTTCTCGCGGTCGTGATGTCATTGTATCTCATAAATATTTACATAATGCGAGTCAGCAGTCGGTCTGTTTGTTTATTCTCGCAGATACTGAGTTTCTGCAACCACGGCTGATTGTGGACAGTGCTTAAGACGATTGCGGCTTGTGGGCCGAATAAGGATGTTTTTGTAACGCCAATGTGGAAGTGTAGCAGGAAATACAAAGGAAAATGGTTTGTTGTTATTTGTACATGCTAAATAAACGGTTTATCATGTCCAAATAACAACAAACAACAAAGCATTTGTTTTGATTCCCTTGAATTGATAGAATGTATCATTTTATCGAAAGCTAATTTCTGCTGAAACCTTATTGTTTTTAGGTTATCTTAAGCATGGGTTACGTAGGTTTCTCGTAGGTTAAGTTAGACTTGTGACCACCAAAAAAATATGACTCCTGCACGTGTAAATGCCTGTGGATGAAATGAAAATTCGGCCAAGTAAAACATTCTATGAAATGAACGTCGGTGATTCAAGGGTACAGTATTCTCAGCTCCTAGCTTTCGGCTGGCTATCACTATCACGCTTGCACTCGCAACTGACAGTATATTTGTCACGCGTTTGTCATAGAAAAACGAAGATTGCCGAATGCTATTAGGAAAATTGTCGCACTGTAAACCCCTATCCAACACTGCGGTTCTTAATAGTTATAATATGACGAACTCAAAACAGTGTTGCTGATGAGTATTTTTAAATTACTAATAGCATTTTTGCAAAGTCATTTTGATTAATGGATGTTAATAACATCTGCAAACGGTTGCAATATAGCAATCAGCTAATCTACAGTATGGTTTGTTCCTGATTCTTGTTTTTTCCTTGTCTCACCATGTCTATCGTAGTACTCATGGCTCAGAGCGTAAGATTGTTCTTAGTGATCTTGGTGTAAGATTGTGCTCGAGATAGCGGTGAGACATTGTCAAAATGAACAAAGCCCAGCTGATAAACCGGCGACGGCTTTGCGCCACTGTCTGCCGTGTGTGCGAGCCATAAAGAAACCTTTCCCACTTCCCATAACCGCATTTATAACAAAGTGGGAAGGTGCGTGGGCTATCGCTCATTAGCGGCACAATGGGCCGCCCACAATACGCGGGTATAATACGCCATATAGGTACCGGTACCTGCACTACGGTAATTCATTGTAATTATCAAAGGTTAAATTACGTAAGGATTGGTCCCTGTAACTTTAATAGTAGTTAATGCAACAGTTGTATATCGTAAAGCAAGACGCCACGAGTATTTTTTGACTTAGTTATACACCGTTGCATACAATACTTTTTCTACGACTAGGTTTCAAATTAAATGCAAAATTAAATTAATATACCTAGGTTAGAATACGAACGAACGAAGCACAGAACAATAAACGAGCGGGAAACATTCGAAAACAACAAAATGTGTGTCTATGGTTGACTTTGTTTTTAAATTGATGTGCACTTGCCAGGTTTCATATTTAAAAAAAAGTTGCACAATCGATTTAACTTGTGAAATAGGGACTAAAAAACACCTAATGATTTGAGAAATGAATTCTTTTACCTGATTGGTCGATTTTAATATAGTTGCATTCTGGTTGGTTGATACCAAATAAAATGTTTTTTTTTAAAGAGTTAAATTAGTAAAAGAGTTTACATACCTGTGTATTGTGATTGGTGGTTTAATTTGGTGAAGTATTTTGATTGGTCAAATTAACCTAGGTGTTAGCTTTGGCAGCTAGGCATATCGTTTTGGCTCAAAAAAGCACAAGTGCTGTTAAGGGGAATAGACTAGATAGACTTTTCTAAGAATGTTCTGCGGACATATTATCTATATTCTTATATTAGTGTTCGTGACTATATAAATGACAGATAAAAGTACAGGTTTAGGAAAAATATATTACGTTACCCTATAAAATTTGAAGTGTATGATTTGAATCCTATGCCACTGTGGAACTATGTCAAGATGACATAATGATTCGATTCTTAACAGACTTTTTAATAAATAGTTCCGAGGCATACCTATCATTATTTAGCTTCGACTGTGGTGAACGTTACATGATCATTTTCGTGCAATCCATTGTTACGTGAAAAAGGTAGGTACTTATGCTTTTTTATGAAACGCTATTTTTATGCTACGTAATCCTTTGCTCGTGGAGAGGAAACTTTAGTGGGCTAAAGCTACGCTGTGCAATGCTGCCCTCCTAATTAAAAAGGACGCATGCGCAATTTGATAGTCGAAATAAATTTAACCTTCCATCTTAAGAAATAAAGTCACTAATACATACACGGTTCTATGAGACATACGCCCTTTTTTCTAAGGAGGGTAGAATGTGCGGTACTACGGAAACATTTGCTATAGGAACTTTCGGGAAAATTTAATGTTCTCATAACATTTGGCAGTTAACACATTCGTCGCCAGGCAATGCTACGAGTGCTACGCCGTAGCCTACACTGCCGAGATTCTAAGCGGTAATATAAAAACCATTATCGTCTTTGACCTGTTACCGTATTGTCAACGTTTTGATAGCTCTTATTTACTTAATAGTAATGGCGGCCGAGTTAAAATCAATACCATAACAGCGGGCCTAGCATGGTAGCGTTTATCGCGTGACAAAATGTGGATAAAGCATCCGTCACTCTCGTACTTATATACGTGTCAGAAAGTGACAGATGTTTTATCCACATCTTGTCACATGATAAACGCAGCCACATTAGGCCCCCAGGTCAAAGACGATATGGTTTTTACCGCCTAGAATCCCAGGGCAGCATTTTTCGCTATGTAGTGAAAATCTGCTTCCAACAATGGACCCGACATCGCGTCGTTGGCCTTGAATATGTTAAAGGATATTAAATATGTTTTTCTCCCTCTCTCCTTCTTTAAGTTTTTGAGGTATTCATGTCTTATTTTCTTTCTTCTCTTCATTCACAGTGGATAAAGCATCCGTTACTCCTGCATTTACATGCTGGTCAGACAGCGACAGATGTTTTATCCTCGTTTATCCACATCGATATAATAGGCTCGCAGTAAACATGTAATGATATGATAAAGGATATGATAAAGAAAAGATTAACGAGACAAAGGTATTCGGTGTAACTGTGACTAAGTAAGCCAAAACAATTAACTGCTTGAATTTTCATTAAATTGTAAACAACATTATAATTATTATACAGTTTCTTGAAATTATACTATAAATGGATGGTTACCTACCTTGATTTCGCGCGCGTGTACAGCTGTGACGTTAATATTCGTCTCACTAACATAAACGAACAGCATTGTTGTCATTCAGTGTCGACATCTGAGAATCTTAATTGTGTTTTGATTTTCTTTTTCGGCTTTCATTTATATCGCATCGTAATTTTTACACGTTTAATTAAATGACCAAAGTACTACTATACGACCTTTGATCCAGAAAAGAGCAGATTACGTGTTTGAAGCCCTATTAGAAGCCTGTTTAAGGGTCCGTCTGTCAAGTTATGTTGTCGGTCTGTCCTGCCCAACCGGATGGGCTGATAGCTACCAATTGGCAGTGGTTCTAAGCTAAGATTCATAAAAATGCATTGGGGGATTGAGAGTTATCAGCGCTAAAACAAGCTCTTTAATTTTAATTTATTTTTGCTTAGTTGTCCAAAGATTATCGAATTTTACTTGAGCAAACTTGTGCGTAGTCAGTAACTTACTAGTCCTCTCCTAGCGTTATGCGGACAAACAAGTTTATTTCGTAAATACCGGCGGCAATACCGCGCGGGACAAAGACAAATAGGTCACGGAGGTGTGCTCAGAATGTCATCAGCGCGATATTGCGTCGCCGGCTGCATTCCGAGCCGATACGCATTTTTATAACGCCCCGCACTATCTCAGACTTAGTATGCTGGAGTGTTAGCATTCATATCTGTCTCTTCACGAATACAAATCTTACGATAGCTCTTTAAAATGCCTTCGGGTTTGTACCTCTCTCTCATTCGCTCTCATATGCTTTAATGCGAGTCTAACAGACTTTATCCGAACGTAAGACTTTTAAAGACCTCTTGCACTGTAAGAGGATCGTTGAGAGCGTACTTGTTGTATACCTATTGATTCAGATGGATGTTGAAAGATAGTGATAACTGAAATTCATTAGAACTAGTTGAATGGTATTTATTTAATTTCGATGATATATTTAGCATTGCCGAGCTGATATATTTTTTATAAATAAACAATTAATGTCATTCCCAATGACGAGAACACACGATCTTATGCAAACCCTTTAGTAGGTACTCCAGTTATTTTCAGATCTACGTATCGAAATGCAGTGGACAACCTGTGACTTCCTAAGTAAAAATCCTAAGAAAAGTACTATTACATGGTTGCAGTATTGAATAAATTAGTTACTGACTAATTTATTCAATACTGCAACCATGTAATAGTACTAGCACAAGTAGGCATTAGTTTAGTAGGCCGCGGCTCGGCAGACAGCTGCCAGCCTGTCCTGCCTGGAGCCTCGTGATGCATGGGCCTGAGCTATACAGAGCCGCCGGTAACCGTAATAATAATTTAGCCTGAAAACATGACTGTGAGCTAACTGTCTTTGTTAATTCATGAAATCACTTTTGTATTTTCTCTTAAAACTTTCACTGCCCTGTAGGTTAACTGTAAATAAAAGGGCCAAATGTATCCGTTTAATATTCTTCTTTTACGCATTATTTGAACGATATTATAATTATTTATATAACTTAAAATGTCTTTGACGTCAAAATTCAAACACAATATTTGGTTTTATTTTGACTGAATATTGAATTAAGTAACGATGTCTGGTTGGATCAAACAGTCAACGTATACAACACTTACTCAATATAGATGTGCCTATCAAATTAAGGGTTCGTTTGTTCGCTACAAGTCAAATATTATGTAATCAATATAAATTAATTAAGGGCTGGTAACGTACGTATACTCAGTTGAATCGGCTTACACGACGATCTGTGTTCAGTGGACTGCTAGGTATTAAAAGTACCTACGAGTAATTTTCTTTAGAAACGTGATGGCCCGGAGACTTGTTAAGTAACTTAGTTGGAAAACTTATAGTTCTCGAGTACCTAGTAATTATCTTTTAATTACTGTTGCCGCCGAGAAAGCCACAAACAATCAGCTATTTTCTCGTTTGCGAAAAGGCCAGACGGTAATTATATTTCATCTAAATGAACGAAAAACCAGGGCCTCTTTTCTACTCGATTTAACCATATTGCCTTTGACATTTTATCGTATAGTTTTTCCTACATTATATACATATACGGCGATACATTGCCGAATATCCAAAGAGTGTAGGGATATTTTTGAGCGTTAGAAATTTTTGATGTGTGTTCTTTTCTACCCCTTCCCTTCCTTCCTTTCTATCCCTTTCACAGCCTGGAACTTGTCATGTTATTACAACTGATAATACGGCTACTGTGTCGTATCGATGTTGCTAAGCTCATAACTAATTACTGTCCTAGTCAGGTAAAAGTCAGCTGGAATATGAGAATGTAGATCAACAATCGATGGCTGGCTGCGGCCGCGCCGCGCCGTCGGTCGCGCGCTCACGCGTGAAGCGGGACCTTTCACTCGACAAATTACGAACCGTTTCCGACCGTATGACGAGTATTACTAATAAATATGTATACATAAGCCATTTACAGATCCTAGAGACATTTACATTAAATTGAAACGGAACCTAAATGCGTTGTACCTACAAATACGCGACAGTTTGCTGTACACGTAAGTTTTGTAAGCTACCCGCAATTGGTATTCTCACACGCATTAAACACACTATCCGATGATTTATTTGAAATACATTTATATTTACACTTACTGATGAGTGGATTATTTATTTATTTATTTATTTTTCCACACTTACAACTATTTTTACAGGTACCACAACCTAAGACAATAGTGTAACTATTTTAAGCTTTAGGATCCAAATTACCTAAGGCTCTCGTAGCATATTACGAGTAGTGCCGTCTTTGTAAATTCATTCAGAGAACACGAAAAAATGTCTATTTTTCCGCGATTATACGTGGGTTTAAAATTGGTGATGGAAATGAGGAGTATTTACGTTAAGCCGGTCTCTGCCTGCTGGCAGAGAAGAAGTGGAAGGTCTGCGACCGCACTCAGGTCTCTAAAATGTTTTAACAAACAGAGGGCTTATTGTCTAACGCACTCGCAATCACGATCGTTTTCATTTTGAAAATCGAAGGCTTGTATGCATACAAAATGAAAACAATTGCTCCACTTTGAAGCCGGTTGCGATTGCGAGTGAGTTAGACAATAAGCCTTCAGGTCCTACAATTGATTTCTGAACACCAATGATAATCGTTTGGTACTTTGGCCCGGTGCCCATCCTAATTAAGTAGAAGAAATGCTGTATTATTCCTTTTCATTTACATATCAATTGTAAAATAAAAGGGTTTTAATGGGTTTACATAAAAAAAACCGTCATCCCATCGTTTATACGCACTGTTGTGTAAATTAATCCCTTTGTCTTCGAGCTCGGATCAATGTTTGCTTTGAATTATATTTTCGAACGAGAATGCTTTAACCTAAAAAAATACGGTTATTTTCTCACTTATGAAATTAACAACCCTTTTTTTGCTCAAGCGACATAAACCTATTATGACTGTTAACCCCATTACTTGTTATACAAAATATAAACAAATGGTTAAAAGTGTAGTTATTTTTTGTTGAAGTACTTTTTCAGAACAAAGAACATTCAATCAAGTAAAAAATATTCAACCCCAACTAAAGTTATGTGTAAACTGTAGATTGGTTTTTAGATGAAAGTAACTTGGAAAAGAAATAGAAATAAAAAAAGAATATGATTATATGTTCTAAGCAGCTGCGTAGAGTACAGAAGAATAGGGAATCGCACAGGAAGAAAAGATGAGTTTCATAGGAAGGGCCATTCTTAGTTCCGCCCGGCTCAGGGTATTCATCGAAGTCTCGTTTATTGTTAATACCCGTAACCCATTATTTCATCGAATTTCACTTTATCGACTCTTTGATTTCATCGAATTACATTTCATCAAACGCTATTTTCTGCTGAAACCATCATGTTTTCGGGATACCCTAAACATTTTTTACGTAGTAAGTAATAAAGATTAACTCATTCGGCGAGAAATTCCTTTCGATAAAATGAAAATTCTGAATGGTGTTTCGATAAAATAATAGTTACTCGTTTATTCATTAAACGAAATATGGATAAAGAAGACTCTACACTGAAATTTGTAAATTTTAATAAAATACTTGTCTGTTTATACCTACTGCTCCATCAGTCTTTACATAAATAGTTCGCAGTACTTAATAACACTTGTAACAATGAGTTTTTATAGGTATATTTAATTGTTATATGTTATAATGAATCCCTGCGAAACATAACTAAATCACATGCGTTCTTGTAAAGTCTAAATTAATACCAAGCGTGAACAAAACAAAAAACTCTCGTTTAAACAAAATTTTATTAGTGGCCAGTATTTCAGCGTGGAGGTTTTAAACATTTTACTACATTACCAACTAACGTATAAGAAACGTACGAGTGATAACGTGAATAAAAGAGACAGATAGTGGCCGGGTAATTTGAAAGCAACTGAGAGCAGAGACTACACGAGTAGTCTTTTCAACGCCGTTTTTTTTTGTCGCGCTCGTAACGTATTTACCTCTTTTTTTGGCTCGTTAAAATTTAAGTCACAGGGACATTTTCACGCTTATCGGACTAATTTTGCTCTAATCTAATAAACTATCTGCGTCGCCAAAGGTTAAAAATTTTAAAATTTGTTGCAAGATAGTAGATATACTTACTATAATCTAAGTTATTTAAATTTTTAGTCTTATCTCAATCATAGTTCTAGATAATAAACTGTTACATAGACTAACGATAACCAGAAGCCCGCCATTAGTGGTGCAGTAACTCTACTGTCTCTGGTCTGAACGACAGCCATTCACTTCACGATCTCTGCGTTTATCTTAACACTTCCCAGCAGGAATATAATACACGAATACTGCCTCAACTGAGATTTAACGAACAACACTGACGTACTAAAACAAGAACGTGACATATTAAGGGTCGGGTCGTAACTTGACAGAACTGAGTAAAAAATACATTTGAGAGTTGATAGTAGGGATTTAAGAGTGTAAAGTTACGCGTGTGCGTGTTTTTTAAATTTTAAATAATAAAAAATTATTAAATCTTATGTTTCAACAGATGCACGTGACTTTCATGGGCTGCAATACTTTAAGCTGAAATTTTCTCTCAGCATGAACATCACTGGGGAACAGAAGGTTGATTATTTGACTCATGTATCCTGCCAGTGCTCACTAACAGTGCCGAGACTTGGGGTCCTCACAAGAGCCCTGGCCTGACAGCAAAGCAAAGTAAAGGAACCGATGTTGTCAAGCAAGTAGCATAACTTAAATGTGGAAGTGCAGGCCAAGTAGCCCGCAAACATAGTTCCTGATGTAAGAAGGCTGTTGAATAGGGACCATGAGGGAGAGAAACGACCTGCAGAAAGGCCCCAAATGCGGTGGAGTGGCGATGTAAAGAGAGCTGCTGATTCGATGTGGATACAGGTGGCACAGGATGGGAAGGAACCGTATAAACGAAACAAAATGGTAGAAAAAGGCTAAAAAGAAGAGAAGAAGAAGTTTTCATGGCAAGCATTTAGTATTAATTTCCTGTATTTTTAAGTTAATGTAGTATACTATGTGTATCGTTATTTCCTCGAGAAATGTTCTATTTTCCTGTAAACTATATATGTACAAAATTTCACATCGTTCTGTTGAGGCGTTAGACTGTTAACGTGGAACGAACAAACAAACGTATTTTCATATTAATAATAAATGCAAGGATTATTGTTTTTATATTGGTAGGTAAAACACGGGTCATAATAGGTTACGACATAATATTTAAAGAAAACTGTACAACTAATGTTATATTTTTAAACTAAAGCTGGTACTTAAAAACAAATATGTCAAATACACATGTAAAAAAATTCACACGGTTTTAACGTAGTTTCAGTAGCAAATAAAACGGTTAGACAAAATTTAATTTTATACGCAAAATAATTGCAAAAGCCAAGCGAGAATTGGGCCGTCATCACTGGCACCTGGCGGCACGATTAATTAGACAATTTAACGTTTCATTTTTGTTTAATTATAATGCCTCGTTTCTTGTAAATAATAAAGAGTGAATTTTTAATTAACCTGATTGTGCAGTTTAGCGGGACATTGTTTACCCATGCCTGTTTTGAAAGATAAATGATTTATTGATTTTATTATTATTATTACGTATTTTTCTGGGGAAAAAACTCGCTTATTAATTCGTTAGCGGATTTTTAACCGGCGAGCCTAAGTTGTTCAGTCCAAGCGATAAAAATATTTTAGTGCGTGTATATCCAGGGGCCCTATTCTACGCGGTAAAACCATATCGCTTTTGACACATTATCGCATTGTTTTTAAGTCGGCCGCCATTACTGTTAAGTAAATAAAAGTACATAACGTTGAAAATACGATAACATGTCAAAAGCAATATAGTTCTACCGAGTAGAATAGAGCCGCTGTGAAAAGTTATTCTCTAATAGACGTTAGAATTATAATTTAGAAATTTAATAACTTTGCTTGGTTAACGTTAGAATTATAATTTAGAAATTTAATAACTTTGCTTGGTTATGAAATATATTTACTTATTGTTTAAGTTTAAACGTATTTATTTATGGTAATTGATCTTGGGGTCTTTAAGTTTTATTGAAGTCGTCTATGACTGTATTTATGTGTTGTTACAACCTCCATCCAAACGGACTGATGGTAATGTGTTCCATATAAAGTACAATACATCTTTGTAGAAACGTGAGGGAGCAAATAAAATCACCCGAGTACCATTAAACAAATTGATTTATACTGGAAAGGAGGAAACTCGGGGCAAGTTAACAGGGCTATCTATTTCCTTTCTAAACTCGGAAAAGGTTATATTTGTTTTTCATATTAGCTGCGACGTTCTAATGAGGGTGCATACCTATTTATCTTCGGATAAACAACGTAGTTTTGGTACAAAATTTAAATTAATCGTTGGTAGGGCAGTCTGATGTGGCAGTAGGTAATTAGAGTTTAAGGTATAATTACCAGTTGATTTTCTTCTGGAATGCTGATAATAATGCTTAGCGTTAGAACGAATTAGGTTCAAGTAGCGATAAAAAGTGTACAACTAAAGCTAAGCTTAGTAACAGCATTAATAACAAATCAAGACAAGGTCATCCACAAAAAAAATTAATAGCGTGAAGTGAGAAGTGAGTCGAGCTCTATGTTGTACAAAGCTGCCTATTGCCTAATTGAGAATTCCCGCGCTAAAATGTGTTTTGTACGCTCTGACGGGACTACTTAAACTCGCCGGTTAATATGAGCTGCTCCGAGTGAACGAGTGATGCGATTAAGAGCCATTACGCACTGTCGACTGGTCGAAGGTGACCGAGTGACCAAGTCTGCAGCAACCAGTCGACAGTGCGTCGTAGCTCTAAGAGAATGAAATCTCTTAGCAAGGTCAGTCAAAACAAGGAAACAATTGAGAATTGACAAAATGATCATCAAAAGTAAATTAGACCGAAAGTAAAGGAACCATTTACCGTCCCGTCTCGAAATTCCGCCATGTATACATTCATTCTGTACTTGCGCTTATCCGGTAGTCAGTAAAGAAAGATACGCCGCAATGGCAAGTAATAGGATAGCCCTTATGCAAAAATGTGGAAGAAAACCTCACAGTAATACCCAGCCTATTTATGACAAATGAGTTTAATGTCAATAGAGTCCCGAGTGTCGTGGTCTAACAAAGATCTTTCGCATGTTTGAACTCGAGCGAAATTTATATTTATTAATCAAGAGGAGAGTCATTATCCTCTGCTGAAGGACTTCTTAATTAAATTACTCCAAATCGAGTGGGGCTCCTGAAATTTCCTTCTGCGCCATATAACCTCAATATCATTTAATGTTTTCTTGGCCTGAAAATTCTTAGACATTTTATTCGTACAAATATGGATTCGAGTATTTTACAAAATCTATTGGATATTTTAGGTTTCTAAGTAATTATTCCATTATGTTGTTATCCTGTAACCTAATGGATTCAATAAATTTGTATAAGATAATCTTAGATAATGGCAATAGTGTTTGGACAATTTATGCAAATACTATTAATGGACATTAAGTCTTCATTAAAAAATCATACGGTTATAAATCTTGTTTTAAATGAGAAGCAAGCTTCCAAAACTGATACTTATTGTGAGTGTCAATGGCCCAAATTTGGCTTATAACCCCTTTATGCCTTTTTTCTAACCCTTTCAATCTTATTCTTCAACTTAATCCTAAATTAAAAAGGATGGCTTCGCAACGACAGTACTTAGCCAAAAATAAAACACATTTAAATAAAATACGTTCCAGATAGTTAACATTAGCCTCTGCCAACCATGCAATTGCATGCAAATTTATAATTTTAGAACACCATGTGAACTACTCGTAAATGGTCAGCATATTTTTGAAGAGAACTTTTAATTATCTAGTCGAGTTGCTGCAAGCGTGGCTACACAAAGCTTACATTTTTGGCCCCAACGAGTTTTATTTTTCCCGTAAAGAATTTCGTCCAGCTAGAGAGTTTCAAACTACTGACCCAAAACAAAGGCTAAAATGTCCAACTTTTATATAATAACAAGGGAGGGAAGCTCAGAGGATCCGGCAAAAATAAACGCAGCCGCCGCTCCGCACCTGTCTATAATAATTGACCTAATTTATTTGGAGGGTTGCCTTGTATCTAGCTGTGCACGCAATATTTTAAATGAAGCTACTGCTAACGTAAATAATTAATGCAAATAATGAAATAACAAGAGAAGAGAAGTATTTTTATGAATCAGTAGTACCTTTAGAACTAGTTTTCCAAAGAGATTCTCGAAGTTGGAACAAAAGAGGGAATAAACGAAGCCCCATGGCCTCCGCGGTAGGTGTGCTGTAAATAAGTTGAACGGCTCCTTTGCCTAATGGTCCATTGTTGTCGAACTTGACTTGTTTTCTGGAAGTAATGCGTCGCCCTAACTTTATTAAAGAGGCTATTTGCAAAGTTTATGGAAAAGGGGATTGGTACGTTTGGATTTTGTAGGATTTTCGCTTGCGATTTTGTAACAAATTGGTTATTGACTGACAATAGGATGGGATAAGCGAGCTTGTAAATTTAAAACCAACTCTACGTCGCAATAATCTAGTTTGATCTTATGATATCTTATTAGAAGGGTTACTTTTTACCACATTTTTATAAGCTAGTCTGTCAGTTTGTTTATTTTTTCCATGCAACGTACTTTTACGATTTTCCCAATTAAATATTGAGACTTGATTTTTAAACATAGCTTAGAACTGCGTGGCTACCCAAAAAACAAGGTGAAAAAAATTAACAAACCACTAAGTATTTTTTTTAATTTTGAGTTTCGTATAATTATATTATTTAAATCAGAATACACACAAAGCAGACGGCATACTTTATGTTTTCCGACATTTCATTTCAGTCAACCGATACTATACCACTCACAAAACTGTTTGTTAACATGTATTTGATACGGTGGCTAAGCATATTTTTGTGATCTCTGTAATGAAAAGACGTTGGTTTCATGTGTCTAAAATTTAACCACAGCATTTAGTGTTTTTATGCAATTTCCATTTTAAAATGAAGTTTAGTTCTCTCCGGTCAGAGGTGCTCGGGTCGAGCTCGCCTGTTTGCCTAGGTTATTAAAAACGGGGAACATCGGCGAAACAATTTTACTACTCCGTACTTAAACGACAGAATTGTGGTTTCGCTCGAGGCCTTTGCCTCAATAAATCAAGAAAACGCAATTACTCAGCACAAAAAAGTGTTTTGAAAAACACGAATGGATAAAAATTATTTTGCGAAACATTGATTGCCTGAATTTCAAATTACGTCCTCAATATCCAAATAACATTTTGATCTGGCTTTTAGAACAGCAAGTACATTTTGTAATCAGATATTCGAGCGCTTTTTTTACTCGCCTCGTCTAATCGGCCGCCACTTCAAATCTAATTTCCACTCAGCCCCCATTCATACCTTAAGGTATAACAGACCAAATGCTCGATGAACTCACTTGCCTGTGGTTGACTTGGCCTAAGCAATGTAGGTCAATTACTTATCTATTATAATAATCTTTGAGACCTCCCTTCAAACTGTTAAGACGAGTTAGGAGCATGGCAATACCTTCATAGTTATATCACAAAACTAATGTAAATGTATCTCTTTAGGTAATATTTTGGAGTATTCAAAGTATTATAAAAATATTAAAGAAACATTATTTAAAATATAACATATTACGTACAAGTACGTAAAATATCTACATTAAAAATAATTCGCTCGTCCAAAATCCACTAAAAATGGTAACTAATTTTTAACTTTGGCTAAAAGAGCGACAGTAAACAAGAAAATGTACATACAATTGTTTAATAAATTTAATTTTCTTTGTTATACAACATGGACTCTTATTAGCACTACCATAGATGAAACTCGTTCACTAATTCTATTACAGAAGTTATTGTTACGTTAGAACTAGCACGTGCTATTGCGAATATCTAGAGCTGTTAGAGTGGCCATATCTCTGTAAACTTTGTAATGAGCTACCTACTCGTACGTGGAGTGTCTAGGATAGTTAAGGACGAATACGTAGTGGGACGAATACTTAGTCGAACGAATACTTAGTCCGGCGTATGCAGACTTGCAGACTCACGGCGAAGTCCAATAAGACGGCGTCTTATTACAGCGCACGGCTGGAGCGCACTCGTGAGCAATTAGCAAGAATATGTCGGAGATTGGAGTAGTTGCAATACTTTTGTAACTAGTTGTTGGGCCATCGACGGCGTCGCAGCTACTTTTATTATGAAAGTTTTTATTAAGGTGCATATAGGTGTGAATCAATCATTCTAGCGCTAGTGATGGAAATTTGCATGGATTTTCCAAGCACCGTAAAATAAGAAGATAAAAACTATTATACAATTTATGTGACATTGTTTCTAGATATTGAGTACTATTATTTAATATTGAAAACGCATGACAATTTTCATTTTTTTTATGCACGAAATGAAATTTTTACGTATAACAGTCGTTACAAGTCATTTTATGTTGCTCAATTCTATATGTAAAGAAAAATAAAATTATTATTTAGTAATTAATTATAATTTAGTTAATAAAAAAAATGTTATGTACTTATATATTATTATGTTGAGGATGTATATAAACTTAAATATAAACTAGGTTGTAATATTTACGCATTACGAACAACACAGACGCACAAATAGACACGATGCTTTCTATTTTTTCTATCGATAGAAGGAAAAAGAAAGTGACGTTCACAAAACGTCATCAAAAAAAAATATGTTCCTAATTCCGTACCTATTTAGTACTAAAATTTCCTTGCTCGTTGACATTGACTTTGATTTTTGTATTTTCATCGAGAAGTAAAGGTGTAATATAAGTAAAATAATGTATGAATACGTGATTCTGTTTTAGTGATTCGTTCCACTTCGTGCTACGAATAGATTCGGTAAGGGCAATTCGAAAACGTGACGTATAATTGAAATGCTCCCGCCAGAGCTGCTGTTAGATTCAATTTCAAATTGCGATTGTCGTCCATCTGTACAGATGTAGCGAATAATCAAAAGACATCGTAATATATCGGTTCAATTTAATTTTATCCTGCTTTTAGTTAAGTACATATCGATAAGTTAATTGATAAAAGGTTTATAATATAAGTACGAACTTATTTTATATTTAATATATTTTATTGCATAAAAAACACATGTACCTAACTTACATACTACCTAATAACATACAAAATTTTAGGCAAATTAAGCATGAAAGCCTGTTAGGCACAGCAATAGAAGGTAGGAGAGAGACTGAGGTTTATCTTCAAAGTAATAGTAGCATATTTGTGCCAAATATTTTTCAAAGTATTTCATTGGTTCTATATTCTTTATGATATTTCCTAAACGGTTGTGTATTATTTTCATTGACATTGCGTTCGGGCTTGAGTAGTGCAGTTTTAATTTTTTGTTGTTAGAATCACCAATTATTTTTGAACATTATTTCAAACCTTCTTGGTTATTAGACTATTCGACTTGCTATTTTAATAATCACTACATCTGTACATACACACATATACAAATGCAATAACATGAAGTAATATAACTATAGGTATGTACCTATTACAAACGAAAGTTACATAAAATGTCGTGTTGTACAATTTCAAGCATAGTATACGTGTCCACTTTCAAAATTTCCAAGCTAAGACAATGGGCGAAGATTGGACGACTTCCAGCCGATAACTTAAAGGAGGTCAAACTCGCTTTACGGCTTTGGTGCTTCAAATACTTCTGTTATGTCGCCATAGTTGAGGCTGTTTTTAAGTTTATAAATGATCTTAATTCTGAAGAGAAATTCTGCATACTACATTTTCTTAAGTTTTTTGCGACTTTTTATTGGAAAATATAATGTAACTAGATTAAATATTATTATATTTTGTTAACCGTACATACATTACCGACATTGTAAGTTTAAAGTAGTATTTTCTAACTTTTCTAAAACATATTGAAATATATTCTTACTAATATGAAAAAAAAAGACATGAAATTCAACATTTTTGGTTTGCGTAACTCCGGCTACATTTACACCACCTCGATGACTCCTTCCCGGCATAGTAGGCCAAGAAGTTTGTATGAAAATCCATTACGGGCCGCTTTTTATTGACATCCAACGTGCATGTTTGAGGAAAGTTCATATAGTGCTATACTCGTATATTGCATCCATGGCCTCGGCCTCGCTAACTCATAAATAGGTACTGGTCGAGCAACTGCTTGCTTTTTCGGCCTCTACAGTAATGGTCTACTCGTATAACTGCTTAATTAGCGCCCATAGGTACTGTAATAATTCCGGTCCACTAGTACTAATTTAACTATTGTTTCGTACACAAATACTTACATTGAAGACTCGACACAGATTTATCCAGGGTCTAATTAGGAAAAGTGTTTAAAGTACGGTTTTAAAATACGGAAATTAAATGGAGTTTTGTTGGCAGTTTCAGCATCGTAGATCTTAGTGTCACATCGCCTATAATCGAGCCCAAACTCAAACCAACTCGCTATTGGAACGGTAACGCTAAATGTTGTGTTAAATTGATTTATCCGTCGAGGTCAACCTAACCTACATTCGGACCCATTCACAAACTCACCAGTCCGATTAGGTTTTCTTGCCTTGTCTAGTCAACCACCTTTATTATAAGTGGAAGAGGAATGGGAATACGACCCTGGTTTTTATCAAATTGGCTTGATTTTGCGGGTCCGGTTGGAGCATGCCAAATAAATCCTTTTTTCGTCGGGTAACGGGAAACCGCATTAAATCCCGAAACAAAGGCCACATGGCTGCTACTGTCGCAATAATCAGGGTTTTACTGAACGCTATTTTGTCCCCGCGGCTCAGTCTGCGTCGAAGTAGTTTATCACTATTCTCTCGGGAAAAGATTAAGATTCCGGCATAAAAGTAGGTACTCTATGTATAATATGTAAATTTTACATCTGTCGGTAGAGGCATTGGACCGTGAAGAAAGACAAACACTTTCGCAATAATTATGTGAACGTGGCATGTAAAAGGCAAACGAGCTCAACGACCACACGACACGATGGTAAAATGCACTCTAAGGCCCAAGATATTCGTAATCTTGGGATTGAAAATGCTTTGCCAACCAACTTTGGACTACGATGCTCACAATAATATTCTTTGGTTGATTTGTAATTAAATTATCCTAATAAAATACTATTAAATAGATACGTACCTATAGTAAGTAAAGACGTGCCGCTATCAAAAAAAAATCGATGATGCCGTGCCGTTTCCGAGAATTCTGAAGCCATTTTGAAAACTTAGTTATAACTCCACTTGTATTTTTTTTTGCATTTCTTGTGGTCATCTGTTATTGGCTTACTCAAATGTATCCTTATCTTAAATATCTGATTCATTGTATCGCTGTTGATGTCCCAAATAAAATAAATAAAATAATAATAAAACGACACATATCTGGTAGTTATTTGCCTGGCCTTTATTCCAAAATACAACACTATGAACACAGCTATAGCATATTTTGGTCTCCGTTTTCGACACGCTCGAATAAAGGGATTCCGGCATTTGATACGCTCGACGATGCTCGGTGTAACGTAGCTCACTACCACTGGGAAGATTCATGTGCACATACCTTAACAGAATAGCCAAGTGTGTACACCGTCTCAGCTACTACAATACCAGAGGCAATGTCTAAAGCTGTGGAGCAATTAAATCGGGCTTTCTGAGATTTAGAAGACGGTGCACCAGGAACTGAGTAAACAGAGGGCATCTTCGTATATACCTGATGAATATACATGAGAGCACTTGCTTCCCGCACTGTTTAGCGGTTTAATAAAATTTCGAACAAATTCAATTAAAAACATTCCAAACTCAATTTTAAGGTTCGCACGTATTTTGTTAACTACGCTTTGTCTTACATAAGTCTATATGCTGAATAAAAGAGAATATTCACTCATTAAAATTAATTACAATATTTAAAGATCCTTTCATTAAATTCTCTTTCGAATATTCTCATTTTCATAATAAGTGGCTTCGTTATGGGAAATTTAATACCGCGCTTTTCGAAATTTAATTGAACTAAGAAATAAAGTACACAAAAGTGGGAAAAAGTGGGGGTTGGTGGCTTAGGGCGATCGCGACGGGCGTTATCAGCCAGGCTATTCTCTACAGCGATTCACAAACTTTTTATCGAGGAGTAATAAGAAAGAAGTTTCTTTACATTAAATTATTTCGATCTTTACGCGAAGCCGAGGCATGCAGAGGCCTTAGAAAGCCCCAGGGCTGCGCACTTTGAGAATTAACCAGGCTTGAGTCAGAAGAAAACTCTCCGGCGAAATATTGTGTCCGAGTCTCTTGATTCGTTATGTACAATTGCACTGTTAAATCTTAATCAGTTAGTTAATTTATTTTACCGACAGTTAAGATTACTTTGTCTAAAACTGTAATTATTTCATTTGTATAAATGAAGTGGGATCTAAACGGCCAAATATTATTTTTAAAAATTATGGCTTCAAATACATTAAAATCTAGCATCAATCAATTATGCAGTAGTTTACATATAATGTAAACTACTGCATAAGTTAGTTACATATAATGCAACTTCTATATATAAGTTTGTCATAGTTATGTGCTGGAAAAATAAATACATATATTATTTCATACAGCTCCACTAACATCTGGAGATTAACTCTCACTGAATCCGTTTGTTATGCCAACGAATTCGACGAAGTGTTCATTGGAAGGAATAACACCAACACGAGTAACTTCTCTAACTTTCCGCTTTGTCGGTAAACAACGTCTCCCGATGGAGTTATGTAAAATTAAGTAATACTGCAATTGACCTCGCGGTTCCGTTTTGATTTGCATGAGCAAGTTGTTTGCTTTCATTTGAATATTTAATTTAAACCTAACTTTAACTAAACAAACGAAAAGTTCTAGATTTTTTAATATGTGTATAGGCTATGGCAATTAAATGAATGTATTTATAAAAACACGAAATATTTACTTTACATTAAGCCCTCTAAAGTTAGTCCTAGAAGCATTGGAACAAACTCCACAGGCCTCCTGCCAAATAGATAATGTTTTATTAGTTTGTATTTTAAATAATTTTTTGTGTCATATAACAAATTTTTAACATAGTTGTGTATTTATGATTTGAAAATCTATTTACATAAGTAAAAAATCATTTTTAATTGGATTTCAAATAAACTAAACATTTTTTTCCCAAAAAGCCGCAGAAGCTTAAAAACATAATTTAGCAGCATTAAACATCTAACATCCGAATTAACTGTACAGAGTAATTCACAAGAACTTTACTGTAAAAAACTATGTAGATTTTGAATGAAAAAACCTGTATCATATGAATTCCTTGTCAATCGGCAGATATAAGTGACAAAAAAGTTGACCGATGCTTCTGTTGTATGGGGTGGCACTAGATATAGGGTGATAAATAGTTTACCAATGCTTCTGTAGCATCGGGTGGCACCGCCGGATTAAAAAAAACCATTTCATCTCAAACCCGTGATCTAATTTTTCACATAACTGCACAACCCAATCAAAAATATAACATGCCCATAATCAATTATACTACACGAAAGAATACTTTACAAAGCCGCCCTCAAATTTCGGGCAAATAGAAAAACAGGCATAATGGGATATTTATTTTGTTCAATTTGGTTTTATTGGGTAATTCATTGCCAGAGGATAGCTGCGGGGCTCCGGAATTTGGCAAATCCCGAGTGAGCAGCCGCTGCCTCGGTCTGGTGTTCGAACGACTTTTTATTACACGACCTTTACATACAAATGGCTCTCAATAAAGAATTACTGTTTCATTAGAGAAGATTTCCGGTTACTTGAGGTAATAATACTTACTTGGAATATTTGAACAGGATACATGTGAATAAAGGACGTCGTTCATTTAAGTTTCGGACTAGGTCAATTTGTGCCCTGATATTATTTATTTTATTTTCAGATGTAGTAGATTTGGCAATAATTAGAGAATGTCTACGCCTGGCTTTGCAAAGGTTTTCTTTGTTCAGAAGTTTAAAAATCTTTCAGTTTTACCAATTCAATGACGGACATTACGAAAGTAGCTAGAGATATTGCAACTAACATGATCATGATTATGCTTATATACCTAGCATCTGTAAATAGGACGCTAAGTCTATGTGCTAATTCCATTTCTGACGACCTCAATGTAAGTGCATATAATTTGACATGTAGTTAATGTAATTTATACTATGTTTTTTTATTGAGTAATAAAATCTGAATCTAAATCTGAATCTATAACGGGTTCCCCTATGGAATCCCAAATCGTCCTTTGTCCTAATGCATCGTTTGTCCGAATTTTCGTTTATCCTAAAGCCATTTCCGCCAAACACAAAAGTTTTGAAATTTAAATTTAAATTCATATAATACGACCTTAACCTAACCAAACCGCAGATGTAATTGGAAAACTTAAAAAATTGCCTGACTCATCTGAAAACCAGGTTAGGGCAAATGAAAATTCGGACAAACGATGTGTTAGGAGAAAAGTTGTAAGGGATTCCAAGAGACACCCGCTATAACGTTATGTCTCGAGCGATCTACGTAGATATTAAACATGCATGTACATTATAATTATATGTGTTCTGTGAACGTGCCAGCTTTAGGTAACCGACGTATAATAACGTAAAAAAACACACCCTGTTTGTATTATCTTGCGACCGCACAAAAGAATGCTGACGCGGAAATAAAATGCACATCGTTGCATTTAAAATTTTAACGTTTTTAAACTTGCGAGACTTTCCAACGGTCACTAGGGATGAAAACTAAAAACAGTATAAAATGTTATATTCGTTGGACTTAAAATTAGGTTTCTGTTCTAGCAAAAACGTTGAAAAGGAAAATATTTGTGGAAAGTAGTAAATAGTTTCATCGTTACAAATTGTGACTTCAGACAGACAGAAACTATAAGGAGCATTATTATGGCAGGGAAATTAAGAAAATTGCGCTGTCGAGACTAAAACATTATTAAAATTATTTTCATCAAACTAAATCGCCAGAAACATCTTGTAATATATTAACTACATACATTAAACTGGCATCAATTACCAAATGAAATTATTGCTCCCGATTAGAGCCATAATGCGTTATACCATAAAATATTGCCTAGGAGTAACGCGTGTAACCAAATTAACTAGACCCCCGTAACTCTTTCCGTAGTACGGCTTCAAGATGTAAACGGAGCGGGGGTAGAAACTTAAATGGGTCACACTTTATTGGATTCGCTACCGAAAGGTGTGAGAAAATTTACGAGGGTTTGGCAGCCATGTTACGATATTTCTGAGCGAATATCGCAAAGCTTCTCTATTAGAGAAAATTGCGCGGCGTGTTAGGAATCAATGTATCGCTCATCAAAGGAGTTCGCACTCCGCTGGAGTCCTGAGAGAAAACATTTTGCGGTATTTGATCTTGGGTTTTCTTGCTAAAATGGTTGCGTTTCATATCGCAAATACAATTTCGAGATAAGGTTATTTAAACCCCTTTTGTATACTTGCTTATCGCAACGAGATTCCCTTGGGAAGGGAATTTGGGACATGTGACCGACGACGTTATGTATTAAATTATGTATTAAGTTAAGGATGATATAAAAAGGTGTAGCAAAAAACATGTCCTTCAATGGTATACATCCTTACAAATGTACGATAAACACATAATTACGATTATAATTTTGGCAGCGAGACTTCAAGAAACTTAGCTCAGGTGGATTGAACATGTCACGTATTCCAAGTGCACCCGGAACAGTAGTCTAGCGTAGCCACAAAGTGGATGCTGCTAGTTGGACGACGTAGACGGAGCCGGCCTAGACGAAGGTGGCGAGACTACTCGGCCACATTCTTCAGTAACTGACTGAAGACGTCTTTACCAAGCCGTGGGACACTTATTTTGCGTATATGAACAATAAAATTATGCAGCTCGTTTAAAATAACAAAATAAAGTGTGTGGTTGCATACTAGCTATTAGCAGAAATTTAATAAAACCTTTAAACTTAACGAAAAAATAAATTTACGGGCAGTTAGTTGATTACAATGACTGTTATTTAATTAAAAATCGTAACAAATGGTTACGATTTTTATGCATTACACTAGTAAATTACGAATCAAAAAGCCGCCTTAATAAATAAAATTAAACTCTATATTTCCGTCATAAAGTCTATAGTATAGTAGTAGTAGTTGTTAGTATACATAAATTAAATTAACAATAGTGTTAATACAATGTGCGTAAACTAATTAAACTAATCAATTACTGCGCTGCGCTACCACTCCCAATGATCCCTATCGAATGGCAAATTGAGCTATACTTTTTATTTGCCTCACCCAGTGTGTACCTAAGTATTGGCCAGTCAACCCTGCTGGCAAATCACCTTTAGAATGATGTTGTGACTGGCCCGTTACTCGGCCAAGCACCTATACATACAATCTTCTTGCGAATGATTGTCTGAAAACCTTTAATAGTGGAATAAAACAAATTAGTAACTAAAAACAAAATATTTACGTCTTTGTTCCTACTCGTATATGTATATAGTACTATACATTATTTTTGCAGCTGTATCGGAGTCCTAATATTTTAAAACCGTGTTCCGTCGACAGTGTCCCCGAGGGACAATGCAGCTATTTATCGATTGCACGGATCGTTGCGAATATTGCCGAGACACAGACGGTCTCTGGTGTAAAATTGTATTATATAATAGACTGACATTTAAATAGAGAAGAGATACTTGTGTGCTTGCTGCACTTAATGTAGCCCTGTAGGGAGTACCATAAACCGTCGCTGTTGCCACTTCTACACTAAACTTACTACACTGAGAATGGAACAATTTGGACTCGAATGTGTTGCTCGTAATTGCCCTTTGTTTTCCGAAGATGTTAAAAATATAATAGATAAATGTTGGCTCATCTGTTTCTATGTAGCTATTCGACACCGATAAAGTGGCCACCTGTGAAACGTCTATCTATCACTGACATATGGCACAGGTGGACATTAAAGCGTTGACTGTAGTGAAGTTTTCTCACACTAAATAACATCTAAGGCCTTTACATTGGGCGTATTTTCTCGTGCGTGTGGCTCGTTTTTGTTCGCTAATTAGTACATACGAAGGCTGGTAACATGTGGCACTCGCTGGATAGCGAAGAGACCTCTTATTCTTATAGATAAGTACGCGTTATTGTTAATAATAAATTAATCAAAACAAGTACGCGCCAACATGTCGAATATACAGGGTGGAAAGGGACGAGGGCCGTTCCCGAAAATATAGTACCACAAAAGTTATGTACATTCGATGTGCAATGGTTAGAAACAATTATTATAAAGAAAACAAAAAAGTTAAAATGAGTCATGTTTAATATTGGTGACAACCCTATGTTCCTAACTACATTCCAATATTTGTAAGGAAGAAAGGATACCTTTTATCTTAGGGATTTACAAGTTCTACAACCGATGTTCAAATATTCCACCACGTCTAATAATACAGGCAGCAGCTCGTGCCCGAGTATGGCGATGCACCTTCGATAATGTATTCTCTTCACAATTTTTTCTACGCAGTTGTTCGAAGGCAGCAATTATTCTTTCTTTCATTTCCTCGGTAGTATCATATTCTGTCCTGTATACTTTGTCTTTAATCGTGCCCCACAGAAAAAAGTGCGGACTCCTCCACCACAACAACAACCACCGGCAGTATGCTTCCCTGATGGGGCAGTCTCTGGATAATAACGCTTGAACCCTCTGTATGTGATAAGGACGACGACGGGCACGTTTTAGTATTTTCAATACTGTCGTATGAGTGCATCCGAAGTGCTGACCCGCCCGCCTGGAACTTGCTCTTGGATTTCGATCAAAATAACGCAGTACTCTTTCTTCGAGCCCCGCAGCAAGTCGTACGACACCTCCTCCGCGTTGGTCGTCTTGAGATGTTCGGGGGACTATAGGACGATTGCTAGCAACGCGGTCAAAGGCACGTAAAATCGTTCGACGTCTGATGGATGCGGTGGAGGATATCGCTGTCTGTATTGACGCAAAGTCTCAGAGGTATTGTAGTTGCACTCTGCGTATAACAGTAATAAATTGAGACAATCTCTAGCCTCAAATAGTGGCATTATTAACCATTTCATTACTAGTTTAAGAGCGTGACATAATTGTGACGTGCTTATTGTCATTGTAATCGATGAAATAAATAGGTTGCAAAACAAAAATATTGTCAATGCACCTACTTAATGTCATCCATCAATAACGTCACAAAGTTATGGTTTACTACTTAGGTCAAGGTCGGGTCATTGACCTTGTCAGCCGTTAGGGTTGAAACTACACGTTTTTTGTATTAAACTTTAACGAGCTCTAACTCAAAAACGGCTAAAAATATTAGCATAGTTTCTTGGACAAAAATATAGTACTAAAGATACATAATCTCGAATTTAGCGGAAGGGCCGTCGTCCCTTTCCACCCTGTATGCCCGTACTCGCGTGTTTGTTTAGCAAAAGTTGGTAAGTACTTAAGTTTATATAGAAATAATAAGAGTTAATTGCTGAAATGTAAGCGCGTATTACACAAGCGTGCAAAAACGAGCTTATATACGAGGCAATACAAAAAGGCCTAAATTTAAAATTTAGAGCGCCATTAGACCACAAACTGCTGCACTCAGAGACGTCAATTTAATTTAATGCTTGATTAAAGTTGCTGCTGTCGCTTTCTTTGTTACAGCAATAGAATAAGACAACACGTCACTAAACAAGCATGAAATTTAATTGACGTCTCTGAGTGCGGCAGAAAGTAATTAAAGCGACTATTAAATCTCGTAAAATATACCCGCGTGGATTAATTATCGATACCCGTTTCGTAAAACTACTCTCTATTATTGGAATCTATAGCGTTCGGTAAAAATGGTCCGCCATTTTTAATTACGGATCGACGCCATTGTCAGGGGCCCTCGACATTCTCGATGGAGGCTGATCGGCGCGCCGGTGCTGCGGCGTCGACTTAAAAAAAAAGCGTTCATTAACACTATGGGCTTTAAAACATGGCGGCCCTGATGATTCTAAAATGAACTGTGTTTATGTGTAGCAAGCATTCCTAGATTAAATTGCTAAGCAGTTAACGACACGACGTCTAACGATCCGTTCACTCCTGTTCGGAGGCATATAAGGTTGAACAATTTAACTAGCGAGCGTAACAAGCAATATTTGCTAAGTATTTAATACAGAAGTTAATCTCAATAATTCTAAGTTATTGTTGAGATGTAACGCAAAATTAATCTATCCTAATTGAATATCATTTTAGCGTGACATACATTTTGTTGTGTCAAGTCAAAAATCCAAATTAATTTAGTTTATGCTTATCACGTTGTTTTGATCACACACCGTCACGAGTGGTCGGTAGTTCGGTTTTTTTAATTTTCCAAATGAGAGTCTCCGATTTTATCAACCTCTAGTGTTGTATTTAATTACGCACAAGTCTTACATCCTGTATGAGCGCACTTGTTAATAAAGGCATGTAGTAGTGCTTAAACTAGATATTTAGGGCCGATAAACAGCCGGCCGGCATGCCCCGACGCCGATCGCACTGATAAACCACGCCGCCGCACTTCGTGTTTCCCTCTTCACTCACTCAATGCAAAGAAGTAACATTCGTCGTGAATAACAATCAGCTTTTGCTTAAATTTTGCAGCGAATAAACTGAAAAGTGAGATCCCTGCTACTTAACTGCGCTAGGGCTGAAGTCGGCAGTTATTTAAATGGAGGAGATTTCAATTTAAAATTAAAATACGTTCTATTTATAAATGTCCTGCGGCGTGAATTAATATCAGCCAGCAATTCAAAAGCTGTTTATTATTAGTAATTTTCGTTGAAAAATAAAATAACCGAAATGCTCAATATTTTTGGACGTTCCCGCAAAGCAATTACAGAAACTTTTTTCCCTACAAACTTTTTCCACTAAAGCAAACTCGCATGGAATCCTTTGAAGCTGTACGAAATATATTTTTGTCCGAAACTAGAGGACGCCCGCGATTTTGTACGCGTGTTTTTTTCAGCTATTGACAAACTTTTTAGATGCGTTACGTAAAAATACATACATTCACCTTTATTTTAAAAGTTAGATTAAAAATGCAAATGTTTTTTTGTTTGTTTGTTGGTTACGATTTCAGAGGTAACACGCTACAACTATATTAAAGAATTGTATCTAAATTGTAGAATATATAGCTTGAACCCCGCGAAAAGATACATATTAATTTTCATCCCAAAAAAAAATTCTCAAGAGATAGCGGTAAATAACAAGTTCCACGTGGACGAAGTCTCAGGCATACCCACTGTTCTATTTGATGTTAATACAATCAGTAGTACAGGCTGTGCGTCGTCAGTCAATCATAGAACAGTTTTATAAGTATAGATATGAAAGTAACTATGGATCGATTATCATAACATAACGAGCACCAAACTGGTTGAGGGCGGTAAACATTACGCATTTCCCCGATAATACTGAAGTTAAGAGCTACTATTCTGTTTTTCGTCAAAAGACTGCGAGTAAGTTTCAGTTTTCTAAAAGACACTTACGTGTATAAGCACTTTATTGGTCATCATATTGCAAAAAGCCTTTTACTTACTAGGTATGGACCCACCATAAAAAGCACTTGAAACACGCGGGATTAACCTGTAGACCACCCGGATTTGCCTGAAAATACAAGCTCGACAATGCAGCAGGCAGCGCAGCGTTCGAAACTTAGGTACTTAGGTTAAAAAAACTTCTATCATACCGTTATGTTATCTCGTAGGTACTTACTAAGGCGAGCGTGGACAAGGGAACTCGTATCTTGCCCAGATAGTCACGTACTGTGTTTAGTGCTATGCATATCAGCTACAACTGACCAACTTGGCTGTAATGTAATCTAGTCAGGTAGGTACTGCTTATTCTACGTTGACTTTACACCTATTGTTATCGTATTTTCAACGTCATGATAGCGCTTATTTACTTGGCAATAATGGCGGGCAAGATAAAAACAATACCATACCATAACAATAACATGTCATAAGCAATGTGCTCTACCTGGTAGATTTTTAATATTTAAGTTTAACAATAACTCAAATTATAACTAACGTTTATTTAATTATCACTACATTATTTTTGATTTAATTTACTAATAGTGATTAATTAAAATAGTCATCTTAAACATTAAACGAACGCTTTATGTCAACAGCGATTTTTTTTATGATTTCTATTTTCGATTCGACACATTTAGCACACTCGTAAGTTTGTAGCTAAGTAGGGAGTGACTTCCTAAAATAACTTGTGTAGTCTACATGGAGTTAACTTGGATCTGGAATAGGTCGGTGTTCGATAGAAATCCGATCGGACATAAACGGGGTCGTTGGCCGCGGGCACACATATTATGTACCATTGTACCCATATGTGTACCTATGTATGTATACACCGTGGGTGTTAATAACTCGAAATATTTTAACCATCGATTCTAGAGCCTATTTGGAGTATATAATGTGGTATAACATGAAGTCCAATAAACCATAATTTCCGAGATTTTTATTAGGTATTTAAAAAACAATTCCACAGTTAATTTAATTAGAACTTAGTCACCTAGGTATACCTAAAGCATTATTTACCACGAAATTGATTAAATTCATTTATGTTGTACGTTGATGATATTGCTACTTAAAACATGAATATTTCTTAGTAAATAATGCTTTAGGTTAAGGTGACAAAGTTCAAATTAAATTAACTGAGGAATTGTTTTTTAAATAATAAAAATCTCGGATATTATGCTTTATTGGACTTCATATTATACCACATTATATACTCCAAATAGGCTCTACAATCGATGGTTAAAATATTTCGGGTTATTAACACCCACGGTGTATATTTAGCAATGGTTTCCGTTGACCTCGCTTGGGTTCCCACTAATTGCCATAATTCTTAATGTTATTTGACGCTGAGTGAGCATTGAGATCAAACAACTCATTTAAATAAAAAAGCTACCTAGTGTTCTATCGTGTTTGTGACTAGATTTAAGTTCCGATTAATATTCATAAATTATTTACCGTAAATATTTAAAGCACTTTTTAATTTTAAACCCGGTAGCAATTTTTTTTAGGCTTTGATCGTTGCTGCTATTTTGGAGTAACTGTATCCTGTAGTTATACATGAAAACTAATGAACTATTGCAGCAAGTGTGACGTATTCTTTAAAGCACCCTTGATCGCTTTAACTGTTCGTGGTCAGTTTCCGTCATCTGTCACGTGAAGTACGTGAGCGAGAAAGCATATCACCCTTATCCTTTTTTTTACGCTGTGAAAATACACCCCATACCCATACCGCCTGGGCACGGACTCACCAACCAACAATGGCCAGAATACCCAATAAAAATCCCCGTTGGCGAGGGCTGCAGGTTCTGCTAGCGCATTTAACCACGACCCAAAGCATAGCACCCTTATCCTAGATCCATCCCGGTTCATTCCTTACCTGTAGGTATTTGAAGTACATTATTTCCGTTAGGTACCTAATATTATTTAGGTCAGACATTATATTATATTAGCATTAACAGGCTGTTTAACCACAAAATAAATATTATGGCGCATAAAATTGGGTTGGCTTGAATTACGAAACCTAATTAACAGTGGTGATAAATATTTATGAAGAACCCACGCACAAAATAGGTCCTTGGAAGAGCCGAAGGCAGTAAATAAGCAACGCCTCGTTTATGATTATCTTTGCTCTGGTAATGAATACCTGAATATCTCACCACTGCAAGTCAACCGAGAGCGATGTCCAATACTAGGCATAGGCAAACAGCCCCGAAGGATCACTACAAAATATCTGATAACATGTAGTTACCTAAATGGGTTCAAATATGCGGTGCTCAAAGTGGGTTCAAATATAATATTTTTAATATTATATTTGAACCTACTTTGAGCACCGCTAATACCTTTACATGAAAGTGTTTCCATTATATTGTAAACTAGCTTCTACCCGCGACATCGTCCGCGTAGATTTCGATTATCTTTATTTCCACGGGAACTTAAAAAAACCGGCAAGAAAAGTTGCCTATGTGTTAATCTAGGATATAAGCTATCTCCATTTCAAATTTCATCCAAAGCCGTTACAGCGTGAAGGAGTAACAAACTAACACACAAACTTTCGCATTTATAATATTTATTAGTAGGAATTACACATTATGCGTTTCCTTTTTATGTGCGTGAGTTTACTATTGGGAAATGATTGCACAATAATGTGAACCGTGACCACAACTATTGCAGTATCATGTCGAAAATTAAATACGCACGCTAATAAATTTGATTAATACCTACGCTATTAAATTTGATGATCATGAAATATAATGCATTTAATGTAAAATCGTGATGTTTTTAAACTTCTGTTGATTTATTGTCCCCTAATATTTATTAACAGTTCCTCGAATACCGATTAATAATAAAATGAATGCGTAAAAGCAAAAAATGCTAAGGAATCCGTATAATTTAAGGGCTTGGACATTGCCAGCTTTAATAGATGGCTGCCTAATATTTACAGATAATAATACATTTTATATAAAATACTTTGATATTTTGTTAATATTTCTGCAGATGATAAAGATTACAGGGCGGGAAAGGTCGGTTTTTCATTACGCAGGGTGTTAACGGACGAGGGGTGACCTCCCTAAAGCTATTTATGTGCCCGATTTTCCCAATTTCATCTCAATATTCGACTAACCAGTAACGAAATAAAATAAACACATTTGTAAGTGACGTCCTTTTTCTAATATTTTATTTAAGTAATACTTGATAGCGTCAGTTACTTAGAACTTGATAAAAGGGCGTGGAGCTGACCCCATGTGCTCCTGTTTAGTCCCCAAGAGTCCCCAATACTCTTTAAGAACAATTGTCCTCGCGTGTGATGTCCAATTGTCCATGGACTTTTTTCTCTAATAGATAAGTTCATAAGTTATTTTCTAAAACTCGACATTGAAGAAATACATCTTGTGAAAGCCATTAATTATAACAAACAAAACTATGTATTACTTATTTACATTGAGTATCGGTTGTTAGTTATTTATCTATCTCTGACGAAATTCATCTGTGTAGTCTAGTTGTCTAACTGTTAAAGCAGAATAATCTGAAATTCTAACGCAACAACTCTATTCAACATTTGTCTTAAATACCCAGAGAACACTAGGCTATAGCGTGATGATATGTGAAACCTCGGTATACCACACTGACCAACCAGCGTCAAATTCAATTCATTACCTCCAATTTTACCTTTCAAATTATGATTAATACGGGAAAACTTTAATAAGGTACCGGATACGAATATAAATTCACATTAAAAAAGTCAGCGTCCATATCTTTACATTACTCATTTAATTACCTGTTTAATCTACAAAAATCCCCTTAAATTGGAAATTTATGGCACCAATCTCTGATACAAGTTAACGGTTCTTAATTTAAATGTTGGCGAGGTGAGAATTACAAGGGACGACACCCTAAGCCGGTTAGGCGTGTCGGCTAATTTAGAATTACAGACTAATCATGATTTATCTTCAATGTTTGGAACAAAGGATGATAGATAGTAGTTCCGTTCCGCGTATAGACCTGACTAAAGTAGCCAGGCAAGTGAGGCAAGGCGACATATTAATGAACCCATATTTGTAATTTCACGGTCACTATCGTACTGATTGCAGTAAAAAAAAACAGGTTCATTATGAAAATAATATAATATAAATAGGAATATGTTTGATCTTAGAATCTAAAGCAGCAATAACTAACACATGGCATGAGCAACTTCTTTATAATCAAACCATTCAAGTCCCACAAGAGAATCAACCGTTTAGTTAGTTAAATAAATAAAATAAAATCATATTCACCAAGAAAAAGCAAGCAATTTTATATTTTTATATTAGTTTAATTATCATATTAGTAGTATGTAATTGCGTTCTGTAGGTATCTATGCCGGGTGGCAATTATTTTTTCATTTTATTAATCGTATTAATTTTTCAAACCTGTACTAAAGTACATACACCTGTACATTGGCACCTTTTTGGAAATCTTATGAATTGAGGAAGTTATTTCCGTGATTTGCCGTGAATGTCGTACATTTTTTTGGAGTAATCCTCTTCGACAGAAACGAAATTTTCAAAAAAATACTGACTTGTGATTTAAAAACCTTTTATTTCTGAGGTTTTTGGAATTTTTGCGAAGTGTTTTAGTTTGAAGCAATTGCTCATTCATCAGCTATTAGAAAAATGCATTTTTAGTTCCCAGAGTGAAGTGCTTTTTTCACAATTGACAGATTTGGACCAAAAACTGTTTTTTTTAAACAAGTATCAAAAAATTTAAATAACTCGAAAACCAGTGACATTTGACCCCAATTAACTGGTACAAAATTATTGCAAATTAGCTCTAGCATCACCTTTCAAGAAATAGGCCAAGTTACCTGTCACCCTGTCTATTTTTTTGAGATCAACTTGTTTTTTGCCATCCAGGCCTTTATAGATGAAATTAGTTTACGGTTTAATTATCGGGTTCTTCCCAGCACGGGTAGTACAAGTTGTATTTTCTCGCTTTCTGTCTAGCCTGTAACGATAAAGACGCACTGAGCGACAAGCGAGAAAATACAGCTTGTGCTACCCGTGCAGATCAAATAAAGGTCTGCGTGACATATTTACAAATTTAATTCCTGGAAAGTTTAAAGTCAAGAAATAGTAATACGTGAAATATATATGCTGTTTAAATTTAAATATTTTGTAAAGTTATCTTTTAATTTACATTAATCACGAATTCAATTTATCTAGCTGTAAAAACACAGTGCGCAGTTCCTTCTCTAAGCACTACAGACTGCTTGCAGATTTAAAAGAACAAGCCTTTAAGTATTCTAGAAAAGAACGCCTGCTAATTTCCGCCGTTAACAAGTTACCTAGAAAATAGAGCTTCACGGGGCTTTATCTTCATAACGGAAAACCTTTATGCTTTCTGAAGAGTAAGAGAATGCTGTGAAACATAAATTATTCTGAGCGAAACATTCTCGGCGAGATTGCGTGCGAGCTAACTCGCTTAAAAACAACTTAGAGCTCGTAAAGGTGAGCAACGAGCGTGGTGAGCTTTGAAATATGCCGCCAACAATTTTGATTGTTCTTTTATTACATAAAAGCCGGAGCCATTTTTGCTAAAAGGATCTGAATGGATCAAACCTTTTGAAGCGGTGCGCACGATTCTTCGATTTTTAACAGCGGCCGTGTAAAGTTTTAATTAAAACAATTCCCGAGCAAATACAACGCGACTACAAAGGATTTTTTTCTGTTATTTTACTTTTTTTTAGATCTATGACGGGCTGTTTTTCTCTGGTTTTTCATAGACACACGAAAATATCGGAACAAATAATATAGGGCGCGGATTAAGCAATAATTAGACTCTTGGTCGACGGCAGCGTGAGCGCTTTCTTTAATCGGTTGAATATTTTATTTTAGCCAGCTGTCAAAGAAACGAAAGAAGCAAAGCTATCTAATAATACTAAGAAATGCATGTGTGTAGGCAGATGCATACATTTGCGAAACTCGGAAACTGCGAATGTAATACCGAACAAGGATTATTAATTGTATCTAAGAAAAGTAAACGGGCAACACTGCAACACCCAGGAAAATGTAAATACCTACCTACGAGGATAAAACATATTTTGCACATCAAAATGTTTCACCAATTATAGCTTTCTACAACAGATTCTTCCTTAATAACTCAAGCATAGGTACATAAATCAATTACTTGTTACTCTAACCAGTCATCTACATAAATATCTTGTAACAAAGAGGGATTTCACTTACAGATACGTACCTAAGTCCAAGAAGCCTTTTCTTGTAATCCTAACGGAGGTTATTGTATACAAGTAAATAAAGTTTGAACCCTTAGCTAGCCGTGGGTCGTTTGACAGTAGCGTGGGCGACGCAGCAACAAGTCCGCGCAAACACAATCACGCCCGAGCGCCGCTGTTTCTCCAACAAGCAATACTCTATCCACAAATTCAACCACTAGCCAAAATATTATTTTACTCTAAATTTCCAGCTACATTAATTATTTGGTTCTCTAAAATATATACTCACATGTTTTCTTAAGGGCCGGCCTGGCTTTTCGAGAGGGTATGTGCGGATAATTTATCACGTTATTAAAATAAACATTATAACATAATTGTTGATGTACTTACAAATTACTGCATTACCGACTCACAGACAGACAGATAATATACAGCATAAAGTGCCGAACATACCTGAAACATAAAAAAACAGTATAGTTACCTAGTGCTTATAGTAAGTATGTAAACATATCTACCTACTAATAGGATTTATGACAATAAATTGTCAGAAGTATGTCCCCATGTCAACCTCCTACGCTATTTTCTTTGCATGTATTATAAATCCCCTACCACCTAAGCATAAATTTATTTAAAACCATGAGATTACAAATTTAGGACCACTATTATAGCAGCAAATAATTGTAATAATTATTTTAAGTTAGTCTAAGTTCTCTTACGCCTGAGATACAGGAACATCCTAGTTCAGGCAAGTAATTTACGAGTTTCTTTTATTTTTATTTAGTGCATATTTATACATTGTAAGAAAAGTACTTAACATAAAGATTTAATATTATTGATTTGTATTTATTAAAGATATATTATTGGAGTCTTAAGTTCCGGGTATATAGTAATGTCAAAATGTATGGCATTATCAGGCTTTCACGAACGTATAAATTAAATGAATAGGTAAAGACATATTTAACAACGTTACCTATCATTTTATCGAAACACCTGCTAACGAAAGTATAATTACGCAGAAAATTCATTTCATCGAAAGGCATTTCTCGCCGCATGAGTTAATTTTTTTTGATAGTCTCAAGTGTAACCTAACCTAACTTACGTATTAATGTTTAAATATCTTGAAAACATCATGGTTTCAGTAGAAAATAGCGTTAGATGAAATGAAATGATGAAATTATACAATCGATGAAGTGAAATTCTATGAAATTATGGGTTACCATACCTACAACACATATAAATGTTTTTGGGACTGACTAACTTGCCAACGCAGAGCATAAACAGAGAAAATTCTTTGGAAACCAAAAAAAGTATTTTCGAAAAAGTACCGCTAACGAAAAGAAACAGAGAGACTAACGGGAACCTTATTCTACACGAACGTAGTTGCGGGTGACCTATTGTAGAGTATACTTATCTATTTGCTATACTGGCCCTTAAGCTAAAACTTGCGTCATATCCCGCTCTCACTCACTCGAAACTCCCACGTCTGAATGAGATAGTAGGATTTTCAGGATCGAATTTCATGTTTGTTGCCAGGCGCCCGTCAAATAAACCTCCGAAATAAGAGGAGGGCGTAATGTGTTTGCTCAAAAAGGGTCGTGGCGTCAATTTGCTTATTTGCTCAGTGGCAAGCGTGACGCCTGCGACACGAGCGGGCAACGACCTGCCACGCGCCCCGTTACGGGCCCTGTGATAGGTTCAGTGAAAACTCTGGCTCTAACTGTAATGTAGTAGTCAAAGCATTCTATACCTTATTGATAAAAGCATTAAATGATCATGGACACTTTTGTATTAGTAGTTTATGCAACTGATGCATAATGAGAAGCCGAATTATAACGAGAGGCCTAATTAAGTACAGTTGCATACACTACTTTTATCTACACAAATATCATTAGTGCTCTAAAATGCGTTCAGAATCCGTAGGAAATGACCACCATTATTACAACCAATTTTACTATGACAACTTTCTTATCTGTGGTAGTAGGTAAAATCTGTAATGTAATGTTATTACATTTAAATTTGGAATAGCTGTCAAAACTCAAGAGGGTCTCTATTCTAGTATCCATAGTTTTTTTTTTTTTTAATTAATGGCTTTCACTCCTTGTTTTAACAAGGTGTATTTCGCCAGTATCGAGTTTTAGACAATCGCCATGAACTTATTAGAGAAATAAGTCCATGGATATCACACGCGAGGACAATTGTTCGGTTAAAGAGATTAACTCTGGTGGACTAAACAGAAGCACATGGGGTTAGCGGTTTACTAATGTTTGGTCAAAAGACTTTTCCCAAAGTATCACTTCCCAAACTATTTTACTCAAATTATCATTTGGCAAAAAATCATAACGCAAAACAACTTTTCGCAATTTAACAGTTAGCAAATTTTGTTTTGGCAAATTATTGTTTAACAAATAATTACTTGGTCAAGTTTCATTTTACCAAATTTCATGTAGTCAAATGTATCGTTTGGCATAACATACTCTTCCCAAAATATTGTATGGCATACGATTGAGTAACTGCATAGGATAAAATTTAGGGTATGATTAGCTTTCGTTAAGTGGGTAGTTTTCTTACTGCGTGCTGGCGCATAAACATCGTATTTGCGCAAACTTGGTATTTGTTTTTACTGAAAGTACATACGATGGAGTTATTTCCGTGATACAGTCGACGAAGCGACTCTTCTATTCTGCGTAGATTGGCCCTCCGGGCCTGATGAAATCTAACCTAACCTAAACCTACTTACCTAATTTTAGCCTAAACTAACCTAACTGGACACGCTATAAATTGAGTGTGGAAAATAACAATTTGAACTAACATTTTTTTGGAATATAATATTTGCCAAAGGAAAACATTTGCTTAATAAACGTTTGTCTTAATAAAATTTGACAAAGTAAAATTATGTCAGATGATAATTTGACCAAATGAATAAAATGCGAAATGTAAATGTGCTAAAGATTCGTTTGGGAAATGAAACTAATGCGATAAGTTTTTTGGGAAGTGAAATTTGGCGAAAAATACTTTGACCAAACGGCAGTACACCGGGGTTAGCTCCACGCGCTTCTGTCAAGTCCTAAATAGATATTAAAACAGTTATCGATACGAAACGTCAATTCAGTATGGTTTTTAAATATAAATCGCACGACATTTGGTCTCGAGTGACATGAGAATAGGGACTTCATTCGTTTGTCTATGATTGAAAACAAAACATCAGAAAATAATGGCTAAAAAACATGACATTTGATAATTCTGCGTTATAAGCGTTATGCCAAAAGACATTATGCGAGTAGAAGAAAATGCGACTTCGAATTTCATGCGAGCCTATATTTGACCCAATTGGAAACACACCATGTAACAAATTTTCAAACGCAAGTTCATTGCAGCAATTTGTTGCTTGATTTCTTGAAATTTACTGATCTAAATAAGGAAAGCGACCCATAATCTTTGTTTCTGAGCAAATGAAGGGCTTTTAACACAAAACGACAATTAATGGCCAAGATAAACTGTTAAGCGTTTGTCAAAAAGAGTAGTGTAAGGGGTTACCTAGGTATATATAATACAACGTATATTTTTGCAAAATAATTAAATGTGTTTTTTTAATGAATTTAAGTACTCTAACTTGAAAAATGTATGGTCCATCGCCCTGGTAGACGGAAAACTCGATATTTGGCTTGCATTTGATGATTATAGGTAGTGACTTAATATTTTTGGAATCTCGTAAATGTAATGTTGTTTATAATTGCCTATTTTATCATTGTTATTTCATATATGTTCGAACAATGAGACGTTTTAATGCAAACATACATAATTATAATGTCTAACTAGCCTAGTCATAATTATCAAATTTCTTAATCTTTACTTCTGGGACACCCCAGTATAATAAACACCTTTCAGAATTCGCTTAAATTACTTTAGTCGTTTTATTGTCATACGTAACACACACATTACTTTAGTAACTTCTCAGTGACACTCCATCGGAAGTTTGTTAAACAGTCTTCGTACAGCCTGCGTAACATTTGCCGTCACTCGCTGGAATACTAAATGAAAATTAAATGCTCGTGTTACAAACTTTGTTTTGTTCAGTTTTCGATTCGTAGATATTATTTCGTCGTCGTTTATTAGTTGCTGAACATTTGCACCGTAGTTCCTCAACTATACTTTTAAATTAAATACTAATTCCCAATTGTTTTTTTTTTCTTTTTTAAGGTTTTTAGAAACAAATTTAAGAAATCTGACATTAAAATGTGGATAACGCTTCAACATGATGTATCCCAATTTCGAATACACTTTATCTTTACAACCTTTATGACATTACACCTTTATAACTAATTTAAACGTCACAATTGATTGTCACCATTATCATATCGGTCAAAAGGCGTCTACTGCTGCTGAACATAGGACTCCCGCAAAGTACGAAAGTCTGGCGAAGATCGTCAGAAACCGATAAATGCGAATATCCCAAAATCGACCTCCGTGGAAATCCTTGCGGAAAACCTATGTCCATCAGTGGAGGTCATTCGGCAGATATGATCGCGATTAAAATATTTCTTACACGTTAATTTCTATGTCTTTGTAAATAATAACACAATACAAATATTATTTATCACCACATACAACCAACAGGCGGTCTTCCAACCAACCTTACGAAGAAGAGAAATTGAAGAAAATCATAAGTAAATTGGAAGGCGTTGCAAATTAAAATAATACATGGAAAAAACTCAAACATACAAATAAATAAGAAATAAAAAAAATATAAGTACATAAATAAATGCACATAGGTAGGCAAGCCGTTTTTAACAATAAAATAAATAATATATCCAGGTTATCTTTTCACGTCATCCCAATTAAGCTGGTCGTTCCTGAAAGGGCGATAACGCACCTGTGATGTATCTTGTGCTGCGGATGGGAGATGTTTACTTATCGTATTTTGACTCGCATAAGACTGTGTAACAAAACCCGCTAAATAAACGTATAGAGAATTAGAGACTTTGCTCGTTAGCAATAGTCTACTTTACAGTGCCTACGACGATTCCACGTAAGTTAGGTATAATTATAACAATTTATCGAACTCTTTGGCAATCTATTTCGGGTTTGTACAGGCCCGTATAAAGTAGACTTACGCTGTCATACCCATTTGTGGCATATCGGTAAATAATGGTAGGTATTAGTCAATATCGTATAGGTACCATGAGAACATGTAGTTTTATTTATTTCTTGGTTATTCGTTTTTGTGTCGTTAACTATGAATTAAAAGATTACATCGTAACTCACAGGACAATAAGAAACGTCAAATATGTTATTTCTAAGGTTTTTAAAAATAGGTAAGGTCTGGACCGGAGACGCATTTACCCCATGCCTGATAAAACTAACAAAAGTTAAAACAAAACCATTTCCTGAGAAATGATTCGACTCAATCATGCGTTGCATTAAACATTTCTCAATAGTTCACATTTTTCAGTGAATTTTATAAAATCACTTGAATATCCGCATGTTTTTGAACTTTTTGACGACGAAATCATAGATTAATGCTCCGTGTTACTTAGTGCAGTCACCAACAATTAAACGGTCGGTTAGCGGTTTAACGGTTGTCAAATGTATTGACTAACAGCTGATTAAGACTTAACCGTCTGTTAAATGGGTTGGTGAACTCGACCCTTAGAGTTCTAAGCCCAATTAACCAACGCCAATGCATTCATAATCAAACAACTGCATCACGCTTTTAGCCGGCTTGCATAAACTCCAATCGGTTTAAAATAGAAGCATTGATTGGGCCATTGACTGGGATTATTCGCCACGCGACGACACCGCAATCGAATGGAACCAGGCTAATGAAATGTCTGTCAAAATATGGAGCAGAGTTAAATTAAAACTTGATAGCACGAAATTTGCTGTTTGAATAACATTTCAGTGTTGTTTTTGATGCTAGGTACTGTTATCAAGAGATATTAAAAAAATATACAAAAGACTTAATTTGAATAGCCAACCACCATTGATTGAGGAATGGAAAAATCTCGAGGAACAGCGTCCAGGAAGGCCATAAGGTCCATTATGAAGCCTGGGTCGACAAACTGGTTAAAAATAAAGTGATACGCAACGATAGCCACACCAAATCATCTGTCGCAACAAGATATGGACGAACTTGTCTGTTTCTCGTTGTTAACTACCAAAGGAAGAGTCATAGAAATCTCACAGATATTACAATTACTCGTCTGCTATAGACATTATAGATAGGTTGCTTGGAGTTTTTTTATTGCTTTGAGATTGAAAACTAGCACGTGGAACATTTAACTACACTGCTTTTACGTATCGTTTGTCATTGTACAATTGGAGATAATATTTTCTCAATCCCTTAAACTACACACATTTATTAAAATAAATGGTAGATAATTCCACATATATGTTTTGCCCTATATATTTACGGCCGAGGTGATTCGCCTGCAGGAAATTAAAACACCGTCATTAATTTCCCTCACTGGACCAAGTTAGTGCTGAAAGTTATCAAGACTTTATTAATGAATCAAACGCTGGAGCGATAAAAAGCAGGAATAATAAAAGGGCAAAATTAACGCCCAAGCTAAGCGAGGAAGCCAAAGGAAATGATTTTTCTCCTCTCTGATGGGAAAAGTTTAGAGCGCAGACAAGATTCTCAGAAGAACCTCTAAAACTGCTTCTACCAATGGAGTCTAGAGGATTTATACGAACTTAATTATATGAAAAAATACGTCTTGGATTTACAGCAAAATACCGTGACTATACCTAAACATAATCTACCTCTCACTTTCATAATTTTGTTTAGATTTTGGAATTTTAATTTTGATATTATATAACTTTCCAGTCAATGTGTAATATAAAACTCTTCCTTGACGACTGACTTAAATTAGGAAGGAATATTCCTTGGGTACCCGGGAAGAAATATTCTAGGTGGACTGAGAAAGTATCTTATAGAAATCGACCCCCAACGAAAACGTATACTATGAGATGTAGCGGAAAAGTAAATCAACGCGAACGAAGTCGCGGGCGACTTCTAGTATTATCATTATGTTTTCAACCGCTCTCTCATCTCCACAACAATATCACTCAAGAAAGTAAGTGCTATACTAGACTTTTAAAATTTGACTGTAGGTAAATTAATGTATTAAAATCCAGTTGAAGATGAAGTGGCTTAGGTACCTATATCCGATGGTGTATGCCATTACAAACGATCATTCTATCTCTTGTTTAGATTTGCTATAGTGACTTGTCAATCTGTAATGTTCCGTCTCAAGACCTACAGCTGAGTTGGGACCGTTTCACAACAACTGTCCAACTTTGTGTACTTAGCTTTATATATTTAACTTTACTTAATTTGTGTGTTGTTGTATTTTCTTTCTTTCTTTCTTTCTTTCTACAAGGACGTAGACTAAAGATGCAGATTTCTATCCGTCTAAACGCGTTATTAAACTGTGCAGTCTTTACAGTTTTATATGACAGGTGTTGAAAAAGATTATACCTATTCATAAAAAATATACGTTCACACTAGCAAAAAACGTTTTCAACCCAGAAAATGGAAAAATGCGTATAATTGGATTAAACTACCTATTCAATTTGCTTTTAGGCTATACGTCGATTCATTTACTCCATTAACGGTTCAATTTTCAGCAATATTTCTAAAGGGTCTACAGAGGGAGTTCGGCAGGGTTTTTATTTACACCCAGCCCTTTCAGACCTTGCTGATGAACCCTTTGCGGTGTTTCCCCGTGACGGGGGACCCATACTAATTACAGCCTGCCTCGGAGATTAGAACCGCAGCCTCACGTACTGTGCCGGGGAATAATGATTCCCTTTCTGTTACGGTTATCTCGGTGAAATTGCCTCATTGCGGTTGAAAATATAGTTTGACGCTATTCTTTGCTATTTTGTAGTTCTCGCCATCTTCTAATTACTGAGTCGCATTTAAGGTAACCAGTCTGTGAAGACCACCGCCCCTAAGACATAATAAAAGCTAATATAGTTAAATAGTAACCGGGAATCGAACCAACGATCTCTGGCTTCGTAGTAGGTACCTATTGCAACAGCGAGTTTTCCACTGAAGATATTAGTTTCATGGGTTCACGAACGTCAGCTACTTCTGTTATTCTTTAAATTTGGTGCCTGTAGAGGTGAACGTGTATTCTATAACATTATATTCTATTCAAATTTTACGTACCTACGTTAACTAACGCAACGGGTCATCGTCAATTTGAGTATAGTTCTACTATGATATACACCCCATTAACAAGACAAATTATGTTTGCCTAGTACTTGTTTTGTATTTTTTATTGCTGTGTATAAAGAGTATACATACATGATCATATAAAATACACATATCACGTAACGCTATCCTTTGTTTAATCAGATCTTCATTGCTAAAACGTAAACATTGTAACAGTTTACAACAGTAACACGTAATTCATTTCGTTTGATTGCACGATTTCATTGTTGAATAATACGTAACACATTTGGGGAATTTGGGGATCCAGTAAATACGAATTGGGTAACGCAACGGGAACGTAACGTAACGTGTTGTCGCATAAAACGTTATATTTACATACGAGGCGATGCGTGAAAATGATTGATACGGTTTTAGTAGGAAGTGTACGGATTCCTTACTCTGATGAGCACATTCATCATCTGGCTGACAACCGCCGCCATTACTGTTTACGAATTGAATAAATACGATTTACGAGTGCAAATACTAGGCTATCTACAGTCAGTGCGTGATTAATGTCTCGGCGTGTTTTCGCTTTCGACTCAATGTAAAGCCAACGAAGGTTAAAGTAAGAAGGACGCGTTATGTGAATTCTCGCTATTGGAATATGCCAAATTTGTATTTACAATGTTTTTTTTTGTATGGATATATGGTAATTAAGACAAGGAACATTACCTACAAGGATTCTTTTCAAGAAGTTATCCTTGTTTTGATTTTGACATTTATTACAGTTAAAAGTTTTTATCACGAAAAGGCAAAGGTTCAGATTCAGTGACAAAATGCATGAAATCAATGGCTTAAATTAGTCGATTGTTTAGTATTTTCTTCTTTCGTTTGATTCCAGCGAGTTTGGCTTAAAATGTATTTGCCGGTACCTATATCATATCAAAAGTCACTTTTATCTTTGTTGTATTTATACCTACGTTTAATCAAATTATTTCATCAATTTACAGTTTATCAAGAGAACTGGTTCTAAAAAACCAAACTCAAATTGAACAGTAAAAATATTCAAAGGCATTAAAAACGGTCAGTAATTGCGTTACTGTCGTCGGCCTATGTCAACCAAAGAAAAGAGGGTTCTTTTTAAGGTCGGAGAGCGTCTTAGCTACGGAATGTCTACTTGAATTCAAATTGCTTTACATTAGAGGTGGGTCTGGATTGAAACCAATTTAAATAATTCGCCGTCATTCTGTCACTAAATTAGCTAATGAGTCGAAGAATGCCTATGTCGCTGAGTCTTGTTTCTTATTAAAGCATAAGCAAATGAAGCCGTTTAGAGTTTAACGAATATGGATTTATGACCATAATTAAAGATGGCCTTACTTATTTCTACTGTGGGCGAAACAAATGCAGATTATGTGCTTTTCATACGTGAAGTTAGCACACCGGTCGCACTCAGCGTCCTTTAATGGCGATTTAGTTGTTCCTAAGGCCCGATTTGGACCAAGCGAACGAACTAGAATTCTATACATTATGTCTTACGTTTTCTTTGTAAAAATAAACACAAAACATGTTCTAGAGCATTCGCTCGTTTGGTCTAAACCCACCTTTAGTACAGAGCGATAGCTCTTAGAAGGTGCTTCGAGTTTGTACTTGTCTCTTACTCGCTCTCAGACGCTCTTATCAGGACCGAGTGAGAGGGAAGTACAAACCCGAAGCTACTTCTAAATTCTAACAGACTGTACCGATTTTTCATACACAAGTTTGAAAAAGGAACGTGTTAATTGTCTTTTAAATGTCGAATACGGCGGTTAGGGGGCAAATTGCGGGAAGCTGTAGCTTAATAATAAGATACGATCGGGATCAAAATGAACTGTATTTTCATACGAACGATCAAAATTTGTACGTTAATAAACTTAAGTATGGAGAAACGAATTTAGAATTCTATATAAACTGACTGCTGCTAAAACTTCGTCGTGTTTACTGCTCACTTAAACCACGGGGGGTTTCAAATTACAAGCCCGCTTACTTCATCCTTACACAGGCTAGGGTAGACTGAATAAAACTTGAATTTTACAGTTAGGTATTACTGTAATTGTGGTTCGCACTGTTACCATTTTAGTTAACAAGTAAAACCGCATTAAGGTTTTCAAACAATTTCACGGTAATCAATGCTGATTAGCTATAAAAGTATAAAACTTTGTTAAATCACAAAACATAACACTAAAAAGTGTTTTATTCGCAATACTCTTATCATATTGTTATGAAAAATACGAACAACGTTATTTTCAACACGTGATAAAGCGACAAAACCTAACAAAAAATTACTCTTACAAATAACCCCTCTGACCACAACAAGCACTGACAAATATCTATCATAAGTTAACCAATACTCGTAAATACGACAATTTAATCAACGGTCAAAACATGTGGAGACCGACTCCAAAGCAAATCCCTCGCGTCGCTCACCAAGCACGTGCCTGTATCTGCTTTTACTCAACTGAATATTTGCTACAACTCCATACAAAGGGACCAGAATACGTGACATGCGACGTGTATTCCACTATCTTAGTCTCCACAGACTAAATACCTAGTCGGGAAATTGTTTACTCCACAAACTTTATAGAAACTGGCAAAAGCAATAAGTTTATGGTGAGTGGTGACTATTATAATTATGCATTGACAGCAAAGCTACTGGTTAATAACTGGGGGGCGGTGACAGCAAAATTTAAATAAGTTATTAGTGATGACAAGATAAGACTGTAGTAGGGTTTTCCTTTTGTCAAATTTAAGACAAGTTAGTAATGAGTTCAGAAACCAGAATTTTCGTGGCTCTTTTGTGCTGTGTCGTAGTGAGTTATTTATCGATTTTCAATGAACTTATCGATATACTAAACGTGTAAATAGATTGTTAGCAACTTATCATGGCATGCATGTAACCAGATAATATGGAAAAAATAGGACAATGTATTTATTTGTGAAGAAACTAAAGAAACACTTCTTAGCACTAGGTTATCTGGAAGAGAGCGATAAGACGGCCTGTTGTTTACTTCTACTTTTAATCTTCTTTTGAATTTTATGATCTGTATTTTATTGTAACCATATATACATATATACATCGGAAGTCGATAAATAAGAACTCAATAGCGATATGGAAACGTGTCACGAAAGTTCGGGTATCTGATGATGTTAGAGCTGTTAGCCCCGCATATCCATGCCGAACATGGATGCAAATAATGTTTATATTGCTTATTGTAAATCGTGTCATTTTATGTCAATAAATACTTTATCTTCCTATCCACTTCCTATCTTTCTAATAACACTGATCAATAACCGATCGCAAAACTAAATAGAATCAAAACTGTAATAGCAAGACGTGGCATCTCCAAAGAATTATTAAAGCACTATTACACGTGTTTAAACCCGTACGTACACATTTATACTTTGTGTACAACTTACTGAACACCTACATACAGTCTTCGTAAAGCTGCTGACCAGGAGGGTTGAGTTTAACCTCCTTAGTAATTATTATAATTAGTACCACTGGTCCCCGGGCAATACCTGGTCTTATACGGCTCTTCTGTTTTCGTTTTACTTTGCACATTTAATTTGCAAGTTTATACAGAATGCTGCTTTGGTTGTAAGCGGGCAATGTTGGTATATTCCGTTTTCATTCTCGAATAAATTAGAATATTTATGGCTTCTGATACCCGCAACAATGTACACGAATATATTGTGTGACATTAGCGAGAAGTTTGAGACCTCGAACAGGATATTAAGGAATTGAGTTAGGGATGTTCTGATAAGTAACGGTTTTTTAAATGTATTGAAGTGTTGAACCGTGCAGTTAACAGTCACTATTTCTTAAATTGATTACCTAAAATCTGGAAGTTAATTTTCTTGAACAAAGTACAGATCTAGGGAATTATCCTATCCCATCGTTTTTTGTGCGATAAATTCGTATTTATATTGCTTTCTCAATTAGCTTCAATAAAATAACTGAAAAAGCAAGATAAATAGGGACTTACCCGACAAAAAACGACTCTTGAACTTGAGGAACGGATTATTATCCGGCAAGATTAAGCTACCCTGTCAGAGCGTACAAACAACATTTAAGGGTATGCATTTTCAATTAGATAGCTTTACCCATCAAGTGAGCCCGTAGCAAAAAGCGATTTATATTATTTCATTTATTGGCATCCAAAAATTTTGATTTGACAATATGGGGTAACATTTTTGGCACGATTTCAACGCAAGGGGGCTTAAGACCTTCCTTAAACTATTTAGTTCAAAAAACGAACGCATCACAATTTGCATTGCGTATAAAGCATTACACGTAGCGTAAATTTAGTTTTAGGCTGTTTCAAAATTGGTCATATTCAGAGACTAAAAAAACGCAGTAAAAATACGACAAGAGAAAGAAATAAAAATCCCAGTCTAGTCATCTATTATATTTTAACCACGTCATCTATTATCTTAATATTTTTCCTAGGCTGGTTAAATTATCGCAACTTCGATTTGTACAAAACGACCGCATCTGAATTTGACAACGTAGTATTTTCATCATTTAAACAAAGGCGTCTCCACACTGCACAACTCATGTTTATCTTACGCAGCGATGGCTGGCAGGCGATAAAGCGCGCCATTCCGCGAACTCGCGCCGCTAATGGCAACACTGGATGACGAAAACGCTCCGTTTATGATAATCGCTGTATTTCATGACCACATAAATGCGCGCCACGCCGTATCAGCGGGTTGGGATTTTTATAGATATTGCGGCCCTCACCAATGGGCCATTTGAAGCATCCTACATAGTTATTTAATATCCATTCGGCCTTTAGTTTTTCTGAACGTTTAGTTCGTACGTGGCGGGTCAAGCAAGAGCTAAGGGACCCAATTCTCGTGACTTCGAGATGATTTTTCATGCGAGATGAACTGTCAACTGCATACATTTTTTCGACATATCTCGCATGAAAAATCATCTCGAAGTCACGAGAATTGGATCCAAGCTCATGGATAGAAGATCCAGAAAATTGCTGGTTCTTTAATACATTTTAACGTTTGGTTTTTAATACACATTTAACAAAGGTGTGTGAATTGTGTGCTTTAGTACCAAAATAATGCCTTATTTTGTTGTTTAACATTTAAATACTCTTCAATAAGCAACTGAATCGTACAACAAAGATTCATAAAAGGTAAGTTGTTGCCATGGCAACAAAGACACTACTTACTTATATTGATTGCACATAAATACGTCTGCTTGAGAGCGTCTATTTCTCTCTACTTTTATTCAGTACAGTTAATGTCTAAAGTAAAATATCGCTTTATAGTTAAAATACTTAAGTAAAGCGCCTCTTGCATTTAGTTGTAATACATCTATATAGAGCGTTCGACATTCTAGGTTTATTTGAAACTTGATATAAATTCCATACCTATTAGTTTTGTACACAATTACATAAAAAGGGGCTTTACTTAAGTTTTCTACCTATAGTACTTTATTTCTTTCTTCAGTACACAATTCTGTCTAGAAATGGAATCCTAAAGCAACAAAAGACAAAAACGGGCCACCACAGCGTTCAGAATACAACCGAATATGATTTATTAAAAATTATATCTTCGCTACTTTTGTAGATAAGTTTATCCAATAGTTTATTGCGTGTCTTTAAATTGATATTGAAGAAATATTCAATTTTGTTTCAATAGAATAATATCAAAACCTTTTCGCAGCGTTACTACTTGTAACTGAATACATTTACATAGAGAATCGCCGCAGCCTTCTGATAGGGTATCATTGAAATGGTTCTTTAAATTCTGCTCAACACATTTCTTTATCTCTTTGGGCCTGGGCTTTTGTCATCAGTTTTTGGGCTTTACTTTTCTATTTCGTATATTGTTAGATAAAAAAAGCAAATTGAATTGAGTTGTTAGTTGGAAACTCGATAGCAACTTTGAAATCTGATGCTAAGATGATAACCGAATCTGAATAGTTTTTATAATTTTAAAAGCATTTTTAAGGAGTGAACAAGTTATTCAATTAACCTTGGTTCAAATATGCCTCTTCTTTTACGGTTCAATTCAACTAATACCTTCTTTTCGTTTTGTTTTTTTTAACTATGCAAAATTAACTCCTTTATTTCTAGACTTTACAAAGTACTAAACAGATGAATTGACTTTAGCTACTTAATCACTGTAATTGACCCATTAATACTACCTAGAGGTGCAGACTCCCTGAATGTTTTGCCGCTAATAAATAAAGACAGAGAAAATAATTGTACCTTGCGAACTTAATAAATGATGCCGTTCTTTAAATCCTGCGCACTGATTGAACACATCCAGTTTAAATCCGAAATTAAACACAAACTGAGAACTCAGATGACATTTCAACTTGGAAAAGTGCCCATTACACATTCATAAACACTGTCCGGGTAACTTTTAATGTGCCACTTACAGTGGGGACGTGTAAAATGCCGTGAGACACAGCCGTGTTTTACCGTGCCACACAACAGTTATAATGACGCGACTAAGTGGCAAGTCCACCGCGATCCGCAGGGATCCAATCCTTAAGTAACTCAGCAAACTTGCTCCGAACTTTCGGCTAAGTGCCTTAAAATTTAAGTCAATTTCGTGTCCGCGCCAATGTCGTTTCCAAGTGGATTTAAAATATTAATGTTGCACCGCGGGTTCGGAAGCTAAGTGTCACTGTTGGTGGAATTTACTGACCAATGCTGACAGACTTCAATGAGTTTTAGTTAAATTGAGTTGAATGAATGAAGTCAACATTTCAGTTTTCGGTTTATGTTTCACTAGCTGTTGCCACGACTCCGTCCACGTAAATGTCGTTTATCGTGGGTATAAAGTAACCTAGGTCTGTTCTCGGGGTTTAAGCTATCTCCATACCAAATTTCATCGAAATCAGTTCAGGGTTTTGTACGTAACAGACAGACCGACAGTCAGAGTTACTTTCGTACTTTATAATGTTAGTATGGATTACAACCACTTTTATTACATTGCTGAAAACTAAGTACTGGAATTTCGATTTCTCTTAAAAGGTTAAATGTATGGTAAGAGGTTTACTGGGGTCTATATCGATTGGCATACAATTATTAGTCCTATCGTTGTGTCGCATAACGTCTTTTGTCCTAATAACGTATGGCATACACTTTGTTCCGCATATTTTTGATTGTCCGGAATTGTTGTTCCTATTATCGTTTGTCCTAAATATTATTTGTCCTATCGTTTGATGTGGCTAAGATTCAACTGTCGAATGATTGATGTGCATAATTGTAATATTCCTAATATTTAATGTGCTACAATTGTTTTGACTACATTGTCATATCATATTGTCAAACTTGTTGGTTCTGGCGTTTCGCTCGCTCGTTAGGGTCACAGTTCTACCTAACACTCCTCCTCGCTTCGCTCGTCGTCGTACCTAACCTAACCGAAATCTGACCTGCCTGAAGGTAGAATACGTAACAATTCTGACTTCACGCCTACCATAGTTTATTTAAGGTGCTGTAATTGTAGCCAGTTTAATAATAGGCAAAATAATTATTAAGACAATTCATGTTAGGAATATTATGCTTTAGGTAATTAGACTTTAGGGTTATCAATATTAGGACAAACTTGCTTTAGGACGTTAAATGAGTATGCGCAAAAATTATTAGGACAAACGAGTAGTATGCCATTCAACAGTATGCCAAACATTCTCGGCCAAAGATTTTTAGGACAAAAAACGTTATGCGATACGACAGGCGCCCGGTTTACTAATTTTGATAGTGACTAGGTACTTCGTTTGATTAAAATACGTTTGAAAAGAGTAGTGAATCGAATTTAAAAATTGGAAGAACGCATTTACATAATGATGTTACTAGTAACCGTTGAATGTTGCCAGCTCTTTTATTTTCTACCTTTTCTGTAATACGATAGATTAAACTTTTACACAATCAAATTAAGTAAGGAAAAGGTTGTTTAAATTATGTACTGAATATTTATTATTCATGATAGCTCCCTGTAAAAACTGAACGCTCTTAATCCGATACAAAGTTTCCCGAAGCCCACAATCCCGTTTGATCTCCGGCGTTGTGTCCTCGAGGCGCATAAATCTATTGTAATGCTCATTTTGCTTATCAGCCGAGTTAGAGATAGCCGATTCCTGACCGGAATTAACAAGCTTTTACTTTTGATATTAAGACTCATGACGTACTGTCGACCAAGAAATTACTTTAACACTTCAGCGGGCTTAGCACGCGAGGCGAGATTTACTGTCAGATTTGACGTTATCCATGAATTAGTGTCAATTAGCAATACCGAAAATGACACATGACATTAAATCCCACTTCAAGATGCTTAGTAATAAAAGGACTCAAGTCACACAAATTACACTTTTATTTAAAACCTTAAAAGTTTACTCTTACGTTAGAATATGGAATAGACATAATTATTTGACACTAAATCTCGTTTGACGAATTTTGACGTATAATCCTCACCTCGCGTGCTAAGCCCGCTAGACCTTAAAGTGCTTCAAATACAGCAGAAAAGTGCTAAAGGAGATTTACGATCGACTATACATATATTTTCAATTGTCCGATACAGAAGTGTTTGTGTATGTTTATAAGCAATATAAATTAAAGGTAGGTAATTAAAGTTTCAAAAAGCCAAAAAGTTTACAGTGAAACACATGTATTTCTTCTAATAATTTAAGGCTTTGTATTAATTTGAAAGAGAAAGTTTCTGGGTTCTAAGACATAGACTCAACCTAATTGACTTTTTGTAAACCTTAAACTACGCTTCATTTTTATAAATTTAATACTAAGTGTCAGCCAGCGGCTTCATCCCCGCTGCAAATTTTCGACTTTCCCGGTGGATTTTTGTTTCTGTCATATAAACCTTGTCCTGGCAATATCGAACACAACAAAAAAAAGAATTATCCAATTTGGTGCAATCGTTCGGAAGTTATGCGCTACATTCATTTCGGCAATTCATTTTTGTAAACTTTATATTGGTTTTTATTTATTCTCTTCTAATTATTTAAAATCCAATCTCTGTACTCTTTTTTTAACTATCTAGGCTAAACAAATAAAAAATCTCTGGGCCTTTATTCCACTTTGTGATGATGAAATGTTGAATTTTGGGTTAAAGCAAGTTTGAATAGAACCCGCCTGGATTACATATTAAGTACCTATTGTATATAACATACTCTACAACAAGAGGCTTAACTAAGCTAATTCACACGAGATAATGTAGCCGTAGGGTAAACTAATTTTCAATATTTTCAACATTATGTTGTCAGTCGAGATGAAAAGTTAATACTCATTTAAACAATGGCTACGTTCTCGTGTAATAATGAACCATTATTTAAGCCTCTTTGTTGAGCAATATATTACTTAGCTTATATTACATTGTTTAAATAAATCTGATATCGTAGTCCGCGTTTTGTAAAATATATTCTGTCTTCTCAAATTATTAGGTACCTTATCTTGGAAAAGTACGTTATTCAAATATTTTATGCTCCAAAAGAAGAAAAGAGAAGTCGAAATAGGATAATTACCAGTGTATTAATAAAATATTTATTAATAAAAAGTCAAAGAAAGTAATAATGTATTAAGGCGAAATATTTAAAAATCACACGAAAATAAATAAATCATTGTGAACGAGGGAAAAATAATCAAAGCTTTACCAACCTTCAAAATGGTAGTTTTATACTACACGTACTATAATAGAAAGTATGCTGCTGAAAAAATTGCACACAAATGTATGCTCTTCTTAATAATATAACGTAATACCTACTCCTTTCACGGCAGCACATTGCAAAAATATGATGATGACAAACAGCTTCCATTACTGTCTTATTAAAATTCACCGGGCGTCTTTTTATTACCTACTCTATAAAAGTAAGTTTATAGGTACATACCTATAAAAGAGATTTATTAATTAACAGAAATTACAGTCAGCAAAGGTAGCCAGTAAGTCTTTAAGCAATTGTTATTGCGATAATAACAAAGCTATACACTCGGAAACATTTTTCAAAGTGTTTTTCTTATTATGATTACAGAAATCTTACAGATGTACGCAAACACTTTGTTACCAAATAATTAAACAAAAAAGTGTACTTAAAGTACAAGGGTAAACTACCTTTGAAATAACCTTGAGCGTGAAAGAGATGACACGAACTGAATTTATTTACATGAAAATTTTATGGAACAAAGATCCTTTTAACATAACTCATTGTCACTTAATTGTCAGAATTAACTTTAAAAGTTATTATCGGTTACTAGAGGACGCCCGCGACTTCGTACGCGTAGAATTAGTTTCCCGCTACTCCCCCCATTTTGTTCCCGTTGGGGGTCGATTTTCGGAAAATCCTTTCTTAGTGCTCATTTACATCATGAAAGGAACCCCTGTACCAAATTTCAAGTTTCTAGGTACAGTAGTTTCGGCTGTGCGTTGATACATCAGTCAGTCAGTTTAGCCTTTTATATATATAGATAGGTACAATTAATATTTTAGTGGTAGTAAAAAAAGGCAATAACATTTCGCCACTGAAAACGTGACGTTTCTAAATGAGCAAGCAGTGCTCTGTGACTTGTTTAAACGTAGCATAAATTAAACGCAGGCAGGACACGTTCAAGTAGAGCAACTTTAGTTAGCTTGCAGATGGCAACCCAGTTGACAAGCAGCAAACTTCGCCGGCCGGCACTCGCGACTCAACGCGGGACGTGAGACTGGCAACACTTAGTGAATTTTGCTTTTAATTACAATTTTAACATGAAAATATAAGCGCCACAGACAATCAGTTTTTTCTTTTTCTTCAGTTTTTCGACTGACGTCTTCGTCGCACTGCAAGTGTGGGGCGCGCGGCGAGCTGGGCCGGGTAGTCCGACGCATGTAATAGGGAATATGCATAGATTTCTTAAATACCTAGCATTTATTTATTTATTAAACAACAAAATACAACAAACAAAAACAACTATCAAAATATGAAAATACCGTAAAAGAGATCACCAAAAGTGAAATTAAAATTAAAATCGGCCAAGAAGAGACAGAGAGATCCGATATGCACTGTGACGTCATGTAATGTCGGCCATATAATGTTGTAAAACCTACATGTAAAATTCGGTTTTGCTCGAGATAGAAACAAATCTTTCTTGGCTTATATCTTGGTTATTTTTATAGCTATATTCAAAAAATGATTTTCTTAACTGTTTATTACATGTCTCAGCTTTTGTTAAAGCTGTGTAAAAAAATTCATGAATATTTCCTCTTACCTAATGGCTTACTTGTCGGTCGGTTTATCTCAATATTTCGATTGAAAACTGTTTGTGTGTAGAGTGACTTTTTAAAGCCGGCCGCAATTGCCGGTAGACACGAATCGATAAATGTGTGGGCTTCATCGATTTTGGACCGCCATGACTGACAGACTTGGAACTACAGGTAAACTGTTACTCTCTAGGAGATTTCTGGTATCTAATCATATAACAAACATTCTTGTAGGATTGCCTGTTGTTTCACAATGCCACTGACGGAGCATGGACGCTTGAGTGAATGAGATTATACAGTTGAATTAAGTAAGTAGATGTACATTTTAGTACAGTCGACTACAAAGAGATGTATCCACTTTTGGTCCATACTTGCAATAAGGTGAAAAAGTGGATATATCTTTTTGTAGTCGACTGTACCTTGTCGTAATAATGTATTAAAGTGATAGTTGGAATTCAGTGTATGAATAGCTGCGACAAGATGTAGACGAAAATGTACAGCTACTTATGTGTTCGACCGTCCGTAAGTACATACCAATTCTTTTCGAAATATAATTATTGATGCCATTAAGAAGCTTGGGTTAATGTATGGAAGGTTAAGTAGTTTAAATATTAACCTAATCACACATGATCGCACGTAATATACTCCTATGGTTATGTCGGAATACGCGCATCAGGTTTAACCGTGAATCACCGACACTCATTTTATAGAATGTTACACTTCGCCGAATTTTCATTCTTTCTACAGGCATTTACACGAACAGAATTTAGATTATTTTAGTAGTCACAGGTTTAACCTAACCTAAGTAACTCATGCTTAAGATAACCTATAAACAGTAAGATTTCAGCAGAAATTACATTTCGACGAAATGAAATTCAATGAAATGATACATTCAATCAAATAAGTGTTGGTGAGTCAAGGGGATCATTAGGGGATTAATAATATGAGACGTTCTACCTTTGTCCAAGGAGTTAAAGGAGTGTCAATAACGTAGACACGCTTCACTGCAGAGCAAGCGCCTGCATAAGATAGGCTTGTCTTACCCAGGCAGATAATGCCTGCCTTATGTAGCATCGGATATACATCGGATACCTTATGTAGTTAAGGGCGATGACTGGCTGATATCTATCTATCAACCTATAGGTACTTTCTACATAGAGGGGAGAACACATGAATATGAATGAAATGTTTTTATTAAGCTTTTAGAAGGTACTTAAAAAACAAAGCCAAAGCCAACCAGCAGTGAGGATAAACACAGGTTAACAAAAATAATCACCTAGAATTGTAAATGCGGTAATTTGTATGTTTTTTACTTCTTTACGTGGAAACGATTAAATGAATTTGGAAAGGAGATAGATTCTGAATTTTATTCTCACAAAGACTACCTTTTATTCCAGAAAAAAAACACTGTTCCCGTGGGATAGACAACACAGACGATATCACGAGCAGCATCTAGTATATTTATATAAAAATGTTTGAAAAACATCTACTGAAGTCTCATGACGGAAAATAAAATGATCAAAAAACGCAGACTTGTATTACAAACAAAGCTGAATTCAAACTTATTTTTGTTTTATAAAGTTCCCAACATAAAATGAGCGCTTACTAAAACCACATTGTTTGAAATGATATAAAAGACAAGTTTGCCAACCTCAGAGCGCGATAAGACCGACCAGCAACTTCGCCGCGAACCCTTTCGCGTGCTAAGTTATTTCAACTGTGAAGCCAGCGGCTGCGACTGAGCACGAGATGTTTCCAACTTGAAGCTTGTTTTTCTATTCACTTCGATTTACAAGTTACAAGCAATGTAATGAATACTTTTTCAAGAAGTCTTTATAAGTATTAAGTTTTCTTAGAAGCTTTTGTAACTAAATAATAAGTATATTTATATAAGCTACGAAAGTTTACTTATTAAATAAGTTGTTGGAAAAGAGATGACACGATGAAATTAATAGGACTATATTGTAGTTAATAAGAGTCAGAATTAAATTTCAAGTTTATGAAGTAAATTATTAAATTAATGGTAGAGTAGGTATATATAAATAGTTAACATTCATGTATGAATTAAAATATAGACTACAAACAGCCACTTTGTTGCCGTCCCTTTGCCCAAGTTCAAGCTGAGATTCTACACGGTAAAACTGTTATTGTTTTGACGTGTTTCCGTATTGTCAACGTTTTGATAGCTCTTATTTACTTGACAGTGATGGCGGCCAAGTTGAAAACAATACCATAACACGTCAAAGGAAATATGGTTTTACCGTGAAGAATAAAGGCCTTCATCTGTCCCCGGGTGCCGCATCTTTTGTTTTATACGACATTTACAACAAAAACGCACATAGGCATTCAAGGCACTGGTTGAAAGTCAGGAAAACCGCATACAGTCATTTATGGATCTCTATCTCAATCCTTTTACGAAAAATCACATATCCTATTACCAGACGTTCTAGACTCCATGCTATCTTTCTCCTTTGCTTGGAAAGCGACGTGTCCTAGGGCACAACGCGGCTTTTGTTTTAAAAAATCCACGCACGGAGTAATTCTCTTACACAGTAAAAGTGGGTTCATTCTGTCGAACCGACCTAACTTGAGCCTTTATAATGTTAGGTTTTCTCAAGGCCGTGTTGAAACTACGCCTAGCGTACGGAGAGGTCAAGATATGCTAGTTCGATCGACTGAACTTATCTTTGCTGCATGAGAATAGAATGTTTACCGTAATGTGTATCGCGTCAGTTTCGATTCGGACTAACGGCCTTTGATTTACAGCGATGCAGAGAAATTACTTAAACATTGCTAAGCTCGGTGCCTGGTAGCTTGCTTTATACGTCTTCATGTATTTGTTTCTTCTGTTCACCGCCCTCTTCTGCCGCTACCGCTGTAAGTCTAAACTCGTGGCCGGTAACAGAATAACTCCATGATAAGGGCACGTGGCACGTTTTGCTCAAAAGATCTGTGTCCGCAGATTTACCGCGCCCCGGGGACGCCCACGCTCGGTAAGGAAAGCAATTCACTTTGACACTTTGACTTTGTTGAAAATGGTGAAATACGTCGCCGCGGAACTTTGGCAGACCGTCAAATCCAAAATCAATAATGTCCTGAGCACGTTGTAAACAAAATAGGTAAATAAATATTTGTGCAAGATTGTCCCCTGATATTTGCTTATTATTTTATGAAAACTAATTTGTTAATGCTTGTTTCTAATATTGAAAACGCGTAGATATAGATTTGGCTAGGCTCATAAGTTTTAATTTTCATTTTTTATTGATTAACTCATCCGCCTTGAACACGGAATCTTTAAAGATAAAGACACATAGAACAACTGCTGCGTAAATAAGAGTTGTGCTAGCCGTTGTGCATAAAATTATGCTGACTAGTCTTTACTGTTACTGACAGTTTTGCGAAACCCCGAGTTGATTTATAGCTACAAAACTTTTGTAAGGGAAAATAGGTTCATTCTCGACAAAACCCATCCAAGGGTGGTGCCGTAAAATTGTGAAACAATCCATAGGTTCTCGTACGAGTATACAATAAAGTTCAGTGCGTTGTTAAACCTAAATTGGGAAACAATAGAAAATAAGTTGGACTCACTTTAGGGTTGCGGTGATTGAGTGTTGACATACTACACGGTCCTTGAGTAAGATTTAATCCCCGTGGCGATTGTCATCTATTCGTAATTTACCTATGAGACGTAAATTCGAAAATTTTATTCGAGACGAAAATCCTAACCTCAACGGGCGCACACTCGCTGTGATTACTGCATTTTGGTTTAAGTGTAGTTATTTTTATCAATAAAACTAACCCTAATCTTACTGGTTACATGAGTTCTCATTCATGTTTTTATAAAATAATGTTAAAATAACTAAATAATAAATTCCAATCCATTACTCTCAAGTAAATGAGGGTTATCATAACGTTTACAATGCCATGTTAATGGGATTAGATCAGTTTCTTGGCTATGGCTATTAGTAAAATATACATACTCTACTACATACGGGTATGAAAGGTTTGTGAATTATTCAAAAACTTACCCAAGAAGCTGAGAAGCAGGTACGTGCAGAGTTTCATCTTCCCGAGCGGCCTGCAAACAAACGAACTTCGTTCAAAACTTGTGCTTGTTCAAACTTCACACCGAATTCGGCAGCATTTTTATCCTCTGTGGACTTTATGGTCAACCGGGACATATTGGGACGCGTGTGGCGAGCCAAGCATGCTGCAGAACAGCGGTTACAAGGGTTTTGGTACTTTCGCCTTTCGAGCATTTGGTTGCATTAGCAACAAATTTATCGCATAAGCAATATTATTTGGCATTGTTTAAGGAATAAGTTTAACGCGAATAATGAAGGTTTTGTTCGTGATAATAAAACAGCTGTTAAAATTAAATCCGTTCTCATTTATTAAAAAGTTACCTTGAGTTGTTTTAGACATAATATTGTTTAAAACATCAAATAAGTAGAGCGTAGTGAGTAAACTCTTCATGGCACAAAGAAAAAAGGTTTTACATAAAATATGCACTTATATGAAGATGAAGATTAAGGATAACGCATGAGGAGGAGGAACAAGTTAAGTACAAAATGTAAATTAGTTAATACCTAATTAAAATACATTATAATATGCAAAACATATAAGGTAACGCAAACAAACAATACTCGTACGTATATCTACCTACAAGTAGGTTTTAACCACAAGTAGGTAAGTACAATCGAGTACAAAGATATATATACACTTTTTCATCTTATTCCATTGAAATAAGGGCCACAAATGTATACATATCTTTGTACTCAACTGTACTAACACATATACTGATACATACATGATACATATAATTTAGGTATAACACAAGTATACATATACACCAATAAATCAGAATTACCTGAAGATTTTACATTTTAAGCAGCAAGGAAACTATAATAGGTCTTGGGAACAGCGCGGTAAACTCGAAGTTATTCCTTTGAAGCAAATTTTTAGAGCATCAAACATGTCGACATGCAGTTGGCTATGCGCTGTTGCATGTCGTTGTAAATAATGCGACTTGGAAGAAAATTGTCTCTTACTTTTTCTTAGCAAATATGAAATATCGAAAGATACATAATATGGATAGTGAAGTTGCTTAGTAAGGAAATATGTACATAAGATAGCTAGATAATCTAGCTAGAGCAAATAATAACCCTTCTTTCACTCAGAACACTTGAAATTGTAAAAAAGTCTTCAACTCAAATCAAGAATATTCTGCGTCATCATCGTCATTAGGTATACCTCTATTAGCCGAAAGACGTCCACCGGCGGACCTACCGCCATGCTCAGATACATTTTAGAGACAATTAACTCGTTCCTTTTTCAAATTTATTTTTGAATAATCGTCATTAAGGAACGACTTATTCGTCATTAACTGACTCTGAGTGAAACCTTCCCCAAGGATCTCCACGTGAGTTTCGTGCTACTCGCCTCTGTCTGCACGGCTAGCCCATGTTGTCCGCGACTTGTTTGTCGCTCGGATCTCCCTTTCTTTCTTATCTGTTACGATAGAGACGCACTGAGCGACAAGCGAGAAAATACAAGTTGTGCTACCCGTGCTGTTTTTGCGATCTTTACCAACTGTCAGTTTACATTGTGGACCTACCAACTTACTCGTATTCATCCCAACGGCCATCGGTTATACAAGAGCAATGTTTTACGTCATAGATATTTTAAATTTTTTTTTCCTCTATTTTATACATTACTGGGTGTATAACAGTTTTGAATTCATGAAATATGGTGGTTTATGAAATGAGATACAGCCGCATTTACCCCAGTTTGTGTGCTTTTAATTCCATTAAGCTTATTTATATTCCAGCCCTCTTATTTAATTTGGCTGGAGGCACGACGAAGCCAATGATTTGTTCACAAAGGTTTTATTGATAATGATAATTATATAAAAGCATTCAATTCATTAACATATTCAATTTCAAGAACTCTATATTGAGTTCAATTTGCATAAAAACGATGAGCGTGGCAGTGAACTAGTTAATTCATTTGATGATATTATAAAAGCTTTTATATTCGAGTTCAAATATGTTCGTTAATAACAATATGCCACTGGTTAAAAACAAGGTGAAGTTTTAGTAAAACAAGGTATCCTGACTTTTCAACAAATCATCATTTGACAAACTATATCATTTTACAAACTTTTAATTCGCAAAGACGAACTTCGCCACATTTTTTTTTTACTCTAGATACTTGAATTTTGGATAAGTTATTCCTAAAGTGGGTTTCTTTGGCGATAAAAGTCGGTAACTCCGAAAGTTAGAATAGACTACACCACATTTTTTTTGTTAGGAAAAACAAAACACCCTCATAGGAATGCCCTAGCCAAAAGGGGTCCGTAGCATAATATCGAAAATCAAATTTCATTAGTGCGAAATTCCTAACACAAAACTTCGAATATCAAAATGTCGAATATTGTACTAATGTACGAAATTCCTAAAGATTCACTTTGAATCGAAAGATCTTCATTTCGAAAATCAATATTCCTTTGTACAGAATGCCTAATGAAATGACAATACTTGAAACTCAATATTTTTAGTGCTTAAAATCGCTACGTATGTACAAAAAGCCTAGTGACAATTCTTGGAAAACCAATTTCAATTCGCAAAACTACGTACTTGAAGGAGTTTTTACAGTGATTATTTAGCTATGGAAACTATCTTATCATTCATTACCAATAATATCAATGGAGTAAGTACCTATCTAAATTCTATTAAGTCCGCCATTCGTACTTTCCTGAATTTATTGTGCTATGAAGTTTAAATAAATAAATAAGTACGCAAACCCACTTGGACAGGCTTACCGTACAAGAGGGTTTACATGGCAGTAAACACTTACTGGACATAACAATTAAAAAAAATCGCAAATTGATGATTCAACAACAGCAAACTTATCCCTATAAGAGATCTGTTCCATACCTATAGCTTGTAATGGAAATCTCAGCTATGATTTAGATTGAAATAAAATAATCAGTTTCGTACCCTTTAAAATTTACATAATTGCACTTTATACATTTTAAACTTAGGTCAACTGGGCGTAGGAAAAATATCGTTAGTATTTCCGCGCATTAGTGGTATTGTACTTTAGACATTTTAAAACAAGCTAATTAAACATAGGACATGCATCTTTAGGAATTTCGTACATTATACATTTTGATACTCGAAGTTTTGCTTTTAGAAATTTCGTACTTATGAAATTGAATTTTCAATATAATGCTACGAACCCGCCAAAAGTTGTTGACAGAATAAACAGCATAGCATTTGATTAAAACCGTATTTCCCGTAGGAACCACCACTTTCGGTGACCTGAAGTCCTGAACAAAGCCAAACTATCGGAAGGCAGGTATTAATGGATATAAAGTTGTAATGCCCCCAAGGTACCCGGAGCGTGACATTTGTCAAAGTTCGCGTCGTCTCTTGACAAGGGTAACGCATCATGGCGATTTATTTACTTAACCAACTCCAAGAAACTTCGGTAACTTACGTAATTTCCAATAACTTATAATCTAGATAACCCTTAATATATCACTTTGATTACAGAAATATAAGTTTGTATTTTTAAAATCGGTTTTCCGAAAATACCTGTCAGTTTGAAAGTGCTTCAAGCAATTAGTTCATTTGCCTCCATTTGCTATCCGGAAGGTCTTTTAAATTTAAATTATTATAGTGCTATTGGCGAAGATAATGAACACGTGGTGTTCGCAATAAGTATAAAACTAATTATACGTCATGAGAATAACTTCCTGGCACGTTAAACTCGATGTAAAAGGAGAAGATATTTACTACAGAAAGAATTTCTTACTGCAGAAAGAAAGCGAAGAAATACAATGTACATTATTCTTATACTTGCCGAGATATATTAACGATACTTATTGCATCACTCTACCAGCCCTGTCGGTTGGAAGTATTTAATCACTCTCGTATTTACTTCGAAATAAATAACTCTCTCGCGCATTAAATTTTATATCAAAAGCGGCCAGAAATTTCACTTATCCTGGCTGTCACTCAATAAACAGCCTTAAAAGGTTTTCAATCTCGAATATTAGAGTATAATATCAGTAAGCCTAAGTGTTGGCAGTAGCAAACATTCCATTTGCGCGGTGTGCCTCCAGTGTCGATGGCCTTCCTACGTGTGGGGGTTTGTTCGGGGATCCGGTGGTGTCGGTGGGCTCTTAGAGGGTATGGTGGGTCTGGCTGGAGTGGCCGGGTGGTCCTCAAATGGGTTAATCGCTCGAGTCGCTGGCAGCAGCTGCACCTGACGGCCTGAATTACGGTATTACGGCTGTAATACGTACCCTACAAAAAGCATTCGGCACGCCGGTATTTCTGCGCACTTGGACTGCTTCCATTGGGCGGTATCTGCAAATTATGATTGAGCTAATAAATTAGTATAGGCTCTCACGGATAAACTCGCGGATCTATTTTCTAGGCCAGACTAAATTTAGTTGGAAAGCAAAATGTAATTTTCCATTATTCCTGGAAATCGTAAATCTAAAAGTGTTCTTGGTTCAAGCCGTATTAGGTACCAAACAGAGAGTTAGGACCATAAACCTTACTTGCTTTATAGGTAATTGATAAATTGTTAAGAGGATTCTTCGACAGAAATCGACCTTGCAGTGTCAAAACTAAAAAAAATATAACCTCATTTTATCGCTTTCCAGTTATGACACTTTCGACCGCAAGCATTTCTACAGTCAATTTCCTGATCGTTAAATTACTCGACAAGACGACTAGCATCATTAAAATATATGTAACGATACAACGACGAACCTTGTCTCGCTATTGATACTCGTTAAAAGAAAGTCGTTAAAAGAGCAAAGAAGTTGTTCTTCTAGGAACCTTCAGAGTAAATACTTAATGCAGGAACCGCTAACGAATGAGGTAAAGCGTTTTCTAATTGATGATCATGATAAAAAAGACATGTTTCATAGCTACTCGTAAGAGTGGAGAATAGAACTGTCTTCAAAGTGACACAATTTAAGGAGGAACTAATTCGTCTAAAATGTTTAGTTCACATAGCTTAGAGTGGAGAATAGAACTGTCTTCGAAGTGACACAATTTAGGCAGGAACTAATTTGCCTAAAATGTTTAAGTAGTTCTAGTCACTCAGAGACTTAAGCGCGTTTCGAACTAATCGGGCAAATTTTATAATGAACCAATATCTCTTGTTAAATAAAAGGAAAGTTTTAATGAAGTTTGATAAATAAAACAGGTGAGAGAAGATTTTTTTAGGAAGGGTTTTCAATTTGGCTCACGAAATACAAAATTAAATCTCACTCTTGCTTTTTGTATTTATAGGTGTTTTTACTACCAAAAGCGTAAATTCAGTTTCGCTCTCTATAAATCGGACCTGCGTCTTCTGTATACATATGACATATAACATATATCTATAATCTATACACCTTGTTAGTCCAGGAATGCTATAGAATGCTGGATAAGGTGGTCTCAACTCAATACCATGTAGAAATACCACTAGTTGTTTAACATCCCTTAAATAACTAGATCATCACACAATATTTACATTTATTTGTATCGAAAACGAATCTTTGTACTAATAAACCTATTGCATTTGTTGATTAATTGTTAATATCAAGATGGATCGGCTTCTATCCAGCTATTCCACATACCTGACAGTGATAGATGGAAGTTAAATAAGTAGTTACTCGTACATTGGAAATCTACGAGTTCATGCATAATCGGTCTTAGTATAAACTACGCAATCTAAGTCAGGTTTGCAAATTAGTGGGCTGGTCGCGGGAAACATCAGGTATGTAACCGCACATTGAAAAGTCAACATGCACGATATTGTCATGTCCGGCCCCACCTTAGTCTAATAAAACAATCTTAGCATATTCAATAGATGATAGGAATATTTGAAATATTCATTTAACCATAAACCACCGACCCTGAATTTACATCATTCAGACACTGCAATAGAATCAGACGCTTGGTAAATGGAGCCATCGTCCGACACCGATCAAATCCAGGCGGGGACGGATCGAGCCCTTGTACAAGAGCAATATACCCCGGATTCCATATACTGAAACGATAAATTACAGAGTTCCGGAAGTGGTGACATTCTATAACGTTATAGAACCTTGAAGCCATAAATTGTATAAATTCGACTTCGAGTAGTTTGTGACAAGTAATGACACTATTAACCCACTGAATAGAAAATACGAATTAAAAGGTTATATTAGGTTTATCAGTATAAGTAATAAATATCATTGGACAATCTCATCAAGTTCTAGGTTTGCTAGGGTTCTGGGGTACGATAGACAAACGTCAATGGAGAAATAAATAATTATTCTACATATAAAGTCTCCAAGACTCAGAAACAAATAATCGCACTCATCCCACAAATACTTGTCCATACCGGGGATCGAGTCGCTAGCTAGCTCCGTAGGCAGGGTTACTACCGTTACTATCATCGTATGTAACTTCAACAGTCCAAACGAACCATCAATTTACTGCTCTATAAAAGTTTCTATAGGTATTTAAACCTCAGGCCAAACGTGAATTCAGCCTCAAAGTCGGCGTCGGGGGAAGATTAATCGCTTGGGGTAATTAAAAGAAGGGGCCAGGCTTAAAAGAAATCAATCGAGTGACGGTGGAACCCATTATAAACCCTTTGAGAAGATCCATTAAAGATCTCCCCGATCAGTTCCAGTCAAAGATAAATTTTCGACTTTTGAGATAGGAAGAGTCCCTTCGACTTTTTGATGCGCAGATTTTTTTGGGGAGAAACGATAGACAGAACATTCATACGACGTTATATATATTTAATACCAAACTTAAAGCAATATCGTACGATTTGTAGAACTAAAAGAATGTATTCATGTCTAATATTCTTACGTCTTAACCTTCAAATTATAATACTACGCTTTTTCAAAATATGCTTCTATTCTCCAACGTTTTGCCCACTTTGAAGCTGTGTATCTATGTCACCATTTTACTAGATACTTAAAATTACTCGCCTTTTTCAAAAAATCAATACTAAGGCACGACTTAATCATTCATTCAGTCAGTTCAGTCATTAACTTTCTCTTAGCGGCCGGAAGACGCTAGTCATCTTGCATAAGATCCCAACCCAAACAACAACAAAATAAAAGGCGGATTCTTCCTTGTAAACCAATTCGCCTAAGTTACGCTACTTGTACTATTACTTATTCTGTGGTTACGCTAAAGACACAATAATACCTCGGCTGAATGCTGCAGTGATTAAAGCGCTAATATTCTCCCAATGCGGGCGTTGGCAAAGTTGTGAATTTATTCATAAATCAAGCAACAAGTGCGTGTAACGGCCATTATCCGACAGACACTGTCTGGAGCTGCGAGCGATAACTATTATTTTTATGGGCGCCATTTTGAAATATCTTTTTCGATTTCGTAACCCAAGGATGTTTTAGTTGAAAATTATTACTGGCGTCTAGTAGTGATTCCGTTATTTGATTTTAACATAACAGTTTCTCGTAAAAGCTTTAATGACGACTCTAAATAATAAATTAAATAATCAGTTTCCAATGTAAACTTTGATATTATTGCAATAAAGATCTTTAAAACGCACTTAACTAAGTAACTTTCTTACTTCTTACGTACTTTTCTTTCATTCTTTCTTCAACGGCTCAACAGATTTTCATGAAACTTAGCTAAGAACCATCCCGAGTAACTTTGGTAATATCCAATGGCCTTGTAAGATTAAGATCTAAATTAATTAGGACTCATTAAGTCATTAACTGCCGTACTCAGAGACGTCAATTATATTTAATGCTTGATTAAAGTTGCTGATGTCACTTTCTTTGCTACAGCAATAGAATAAGACAGCACGTCACTAAACAAGCATTAAATTTAATTGACGTCTCTGAGTGCGGCAGTATGTCCATTACAACGATATAAGCTTCCAAGATCGCTTTGTTTCAAACACTTTTGATTATGACAACTTTTAAACCACACACCATTTTTGGTAAACCACTTCAACGTTATGACATGGTAGGAATTATCCAATAGTTAACCTCGTAGGTTGTCAGAGGCAGAAAAGAAGTCGGTTGACAGGCAGCTGGCGATGCCTGTCAGACTGCCCGTCGGCTAGGGGTCCGCCCGACGTAGATCGATAGCCCGAATATACTCACACATTTACACAAGCCGTAAAAAATGACCGTTCAAAACCTTTAGGGCCACTTACACCGAAAAGTTGAAGTTTTTTTTCATGTCATGGCGAAGGCACTCACAAACCACCATGGTAAGTAGGATCTGAAACTGATAGAAATTTACAATCTCAAGACTGCAATCCTAATCTTGACCGAGACGCCCGTTACAAGATACGTCAAAGTAAACGTCAACCCATAGAAAATTGACATTTTTGATATTTAATTAATCCACCTGACAATGACAGGTGGTACGTGACAATCTAGTGTAGATGGCGTAGCTTACGTGAAGCCCTGTGATCCAGGAACTTGTCGACTTGGCACTGTATACCAATCATCTATCAGCTGTCTCAGTCAGGTTAGCGAAACTGGAGGCTGATGTTTGAATCGTTAAAATATCTGGCAGTTCAAGTTAGTGCACTCCGTTGCGTTTGTTTTGGGAAGAAATGGAAAACCCCAATAATAACTTCGATTGAAAAATCTTACCTGAGTACAATGTGAATCAACATTAAAAGGTGCTTTCACATTGCCTCAGCGAAAATACTAGCTGTTTTCGAATCGAAGTGGGTGTCACTTATTAAAGTACTAGCGACGTGCCTTCATTTGGTACGGATCATGTGAGTTTTCTGTAACACACGTACAAAAACCATAATTTATTATACCTACATAACAACCTTTCGTGAAAAATTATCTAACTAATGGTGAAAACCGCATCAAAATCCGTTACGTGGTTTAGGAGGAGTTAGCGGATATGTGTATAGACAGACAGACGTGGAATGCGACTTCGTTTTATACTACGTACGCACTGTTTTTTGCACAGTCGATACGAATCATACGGCTTCAATAGGTACCTACATCAACAAAATTCGCATGAAACATTTTAGCAAATAAACAAGTCTTTCTAACATTAAAAGGAATCATGATCGCTGGATATTGTTTGAGATCTATTTTTATTATGAAAACAAAAAGTATTACCACTTACTTTACCCCAACCCTTGCTTCGTATTGACCTTTGTTTCATGTCGCATTAGAATGGTTCGAAACTTTTCTATATTCGTTGTTGGTTGTCAAATATGCTCAGCGTTACGGGATAGCCGTTGTGTACTTAAATATTTCATAGGTATTTACTCAGGTTCAGTATACATGTGATGACTGCTTGCTTGTCTACCTTAAACAGTTACCCTGGGGTATTAATAGTCCACAGTAATTTAGTTACGTCACGGTATCAAAACATCTAGGTATAAAAATCACCTCTAATAGTAGGGGATCCGAATAGGAGACGACCTTCACTCAGCTGTTTATTCGATAAAAAGTATTTTATATCAAATTTAATATGGTAAGTAATATATAACATATAACGAATAGGTTGACTGAAAAATTTCAGTCCAGTACAGTCTATAATAAAAAAAAAACTAAAAATGAACTTTTGAAATTGCTATTGCTTGTTTAAAAGACCAATGAAGAATGTCAGTCGGTACGCCAAATCGCTTGAAACTTTGTAACAGTAATGTTTATAAATAAACAAACATAATACTTTTTATTTCATTCAAATAGACCCAGTAGTTTTGATTCTACAAACGTTTGAAATTTGGGTCAATAATATTAAAGCGCGTGGACGCCATCTTGCTTGAGTGACGTCATCGTTCAACTGCGGTACGCGCCCTTATATGAACGAGTAAGTTTACAGGGCTATATATTTTTAACCGTAATAAGTAGCCAGTTGAAATTTTCACAGAATACGTGTTATTATAAAATCTATCGTTTAAAACTATAAAATGAACAATAAATCAAATCCCAAGAGGGGTCCCCATACAAGAAACATGAAAAAAAAACTTTATTTTTAGCATTTTTATACGGATTGTATTTTTATAATGGCTTCCTATTTTGATGCTATTTTAAACTTAAATTGTAGTCTAATTTTCATTGTTTACGACTAAATAGCAATCTTAAGTAAAACTTCGGCAAATATGTGACAAAACTGATTTTATCAACACGATGGTTTAGGCGGTCACCCATCCTGTTTTAGACTACGCGTGTAGTTGCTTAACTTTGGAAGACGAAATACGGGTTGTATTTGTATGATAGCTTTTTATTTCGGTGTCACATTAAGCTTAAATGATAATCTAAACTCCATACTAACATATATAGTTTACGACCAAACAGTAAACTGTAGTAAATCTCTTACAAATATGTTTAAAAGTGCCTAGTTTAAATCAACACGATGTTTAGGTAAGCGGTGGTTGCTTAACTTTGGTGGTAGGCCTTTCTTTACAAATTTCGTGTTAAGTAATGTAGAATTAATATCGCTACCGTATAAAAGAACGAACTATAAAACATGATTTTTTGATTGACCTAGTAGTAGTTCTGATACTTCGTGTATTCATTACATCGATTTCAAATTTCGCGCGCGGGCGCTACCAGGTTCCTCACTCAAGGTAGTGTGTGTTGGTTTTTTTTTGTGGGACCAACGCCCTTTGTTACACTTTGGTACAATAGAGGACAATCTTGACTTCTACGGCTCCGACATTTTAAACGAGTAAGATCACTTAAAACTACGGGTACGCTGTACGAGACCGCGTATATAGCGAACTGCGTGAATCATAATATTGTTGAATAGTACAGTCGAGTACAAAGATATGTATACACTTTTTCACCTTATTCCATTGAAATAAGGGCCACAAATGTATACATATCTTTGTACTCTACAGTACCTACCGCTGCAGGCTCGGCCGCCTGTGTCCCGCGTCTCGCACTTGGTTTTTAATTTTTGGCATGTTTCACCTTAGCTATCAACATACTTTATTGGTATTTTTATGTAAAAAACAGTGAACCCAAAATTAAAAGTGCCTATTTATTATTCTAATTTTATTTAACCAACTTACTCGACAAACATTACAAACAGAAAAGCCGGTCAGTGACAGAAAGTTTGTTTAGTTAAACTGTATGTAATACAAAACAATAGATACCTAACCATAACTACCATAGTAACATCAAAACGAATTCGTAAAAATAATTACGAGTATTACGACTTACAAAGTTAAGCAACTACAAGCGTAGTCTAAAACAGGATGGGTGACCGCCTAAACCATCGTGTTGATAAAATCAGTTTTGTCACATATTTGTAGAAGTTTTACTCAAGATTGCTACTTAGTCGTAAACAATGAAAATAAGACCACAATTTAAGCTTAAAATAGCATCAAAATAAGAAGTCATTATAAAAATACAATCCGTATAAAGATGCTAAAACAAAAGATTTTTTTTCATGCTTCTTGTATGGGGACCCATCTTGGGATTTGATTTATTGTTCATTTTATAGTTTTAAACGATAGATTTTATAATAACACGTATTCTGTAAAAATTTCAACTGGCTACTTATTACGGTTAAAAATATATAGCCCTGTAAACTTACTCGTTCATATAAGGGCGCGTACCGCAGTTGAACGATGACGTCATCATCCGTGAGCGCTAGCCGCCGAGTTTCGAGCGCCGCATACGAAGTTTAAAATTCAATATCTCGAAAAGTATTTGACGTATCGACATGATTTTTTTAAAGCATTTTTTTTGTTTTTAATGAAGAATACGATAAGCCAAAAATCTAAACTGGATGACATTCTCTAATAGATTATTCAAATGTTAGGTTGACAATTTTTTCCCATAATAACCATTGGGTAGGTAGGTAAGTCGGTACTAATAATTTGCACTAAACCTAACGTTTGCATATTCTATATAGACTTCATACTTTCGGTTAGTATGTAAATAGTTCATTTTTAGTTTTCTTTTTAAATATGGACCTCAACCTATTCGCCATACTACGCTCCATATTAAATTTGTTATAAAATACTTTTTATCGAATAAACAGCTGGATGAAGGTCGTTTTCTATTCGGATCTTAGACCATAATAAGGATTCCCCGTGCTTGAGATATCGAGCGATTTATCAAAAATATCACATTTAGGAATCCAAAGTGAGTAATAACGATCAAAAATATAATTTTAATGTATGTATATCCTTTTTATTGGTATTTAGGGAACAAGTGACCGATAGAAATGTAACCAAAAAACACCCACATTATCTAATAACTTACAGGCTTGATAAAATACATAATAAATAAAACAAAAAGCTGATAATATCAATTATTACACCTTATCGGTGTAAGCTAGTCGGCGGATGGCCGGCGGTGCTAGATATGCGTCGAGTCATATTATTTTAATTATGAGTAATCCTACCACTCTAACAGCCATGTGCTGGATGGCTGGATGCTAGAGAAGGTATGTCAAATCAAATCTTCACCGGTAAAGTAAAGAGGGAGTGAATATATTCTTCACATCTTGCTTGAATGACAGACAGCTGCAAGGGGATACTCATTATTTTATCAAATAAAGCTCTGATATAAATAGCTGGAACGAAAACAATGCATTTTCGAACGCCTGAATAGCCGCGTCACCTTTGTTATCGGATGCTTTATGTTTCCACGTAGCATTTAATTCATAACGGGCGGTAATGGAACTGATTTATTCAATTTGTTAAAGCTCATACTCGTATCATGTAAGTAAATAAATTGCCGAGGGCGGGAAAGGCACGCTTTGGTCAATGTGTCTTTTGTTTTATTAAAATAGCATTTTCTCATATTGCATAGCTCACAACTATATAATTATTTAACAAAACAAAATAAGATTATATACGCCTTTGCTGCGCAGTTCTAGAAGAAAATATAAGAACATAACATAATCATTATTAAGAATGGAAGGAGTTTTCTCATCCAAAGAAGTATTTAATTTAAATTATTTCTATGTTACCTTGTAGGCTTAGCCAATTTACAAAACTAACGACTGTAGAAATCGGTCAAAATATATGCGATGACATAAGCAAAAACACACACTTACAAGCGTTCTATAAGAACAGTTGTTAGCTTTCGTAGAACTTACTTGGTTACTAATATATAGTAATAACGTGTAACCTAAATGACTGTAACGTAGAAACGGCTTACGTAAACCCGCGGTAAGTGTTAATAACTGGTAAGATTTAATATAAATCAGAACAAATTTTATAAAGAAATCCAGTTTCAAATTACGTATGTGAAAAAACTTACCAAATCAAGTAAAATAAAACATACGAGTAGGTAAACATTTTTATCTATTAGAGCACTAACACGAACCAGGCAGTACTTAGCGCGCGGTATGAAATGGAGGAAAAATGTAAGTAATACAGCGGGCGGATGCTACGGCACGTACCTTGTTAGGTGCAGGGACGTGGGCGCACCGCGGCGGCATACGTAATCATAATATCATAAGCAGGTGGAAGAACTAAGACGTAGCTCTGGGCAACGTCTTAGTTGGCGGAGATGCTCCAATACTTGAGCGGTGCTGTCTGAAATTTGATCAGGCGCCGAAGTTAGATGCTTTCATGAATAACGGTAAGCTTGAGTTTGTGCACAGTCACAGTACGGCCAGCCTGTGTTATATTGTTACGTAGGTAAATAAACCTTTACAATAGTTCAGTTGTTTGAAATAGCAATCGCGAAGGATGCCGGGATTTACTAAACGGTACAACGGTCGGTCGGTTTTCAGAGAAATGTGCAGGAATTTTAATAAGGTACCTACCGGAAACTGGTAACCGTGACGCAGACAATTTATGTACGGTACCTACTCAGAAGATATGTGAGGTGTCACGGGACTGTTCTAAATACGTTAGTAATTTTGCTCCTTGCATTTATATTATGGACTACACAGACACACATCAAAAGTGCCTAGGGATATTTTTTATCCCTAGACAGTTTTGAACATTTCAAAATATTACTACTGAGTCAAAACATCAAATTTGTCTAGGGATACTGAGTATCCCAAGACTTTTCTGATGTGTGTATTTTACAAGATGCCCGCTGCTTTGTTCACGTAGATCTTTATTAGTTTTTACAAATTTCTCCACATCCTCTTTTGATGGGTTAATTTTCTTAAGATTATTTCTTGTAGCGCCTTAACATCACTTATGAAATACAAATTCTAAATGAGACGATTTATCTTCGATAAATTAGGCTGTTCGGGTACAGACAAAGACTTTAATTTGGTACCCACCTTAGGTCCAAAGTCAATCTGACATTCTACAACAACAAGGTTGAGTTTCCTAAAAGTTGCAAATTACTTGACATCTCTAAGACATTGACGATTTCAAGTATATTTTTCTTGAAATGGGTCACAAATTAACGTTCGTGATCGTGCCTTCTCAACTTACGCAACAATTTTTTTTCTTTCAAACTTCGCAATGTTAATTATTTTGCTGTAATTAACGTGTCTTATGCAGTATTTCCCAGGCAGCAAAGTTATCGCAAACTTTGAAGAAGCTCGCTTTGACGCAACATGGCGACAGATTTAATCGGGCAGGTCTCATGCATGCAGGCGAATATCTGGGGGAATGCAATTGAACTTGGTCGAGAGTTTTACTCTCGCATTCCGGTTTGTTCAACAGTTTGTAAAGTTAATAACTGCAGCAAAACATGTTCTGGAGGAAACTGTTCTGTTTAGGTTGTAATGTAGTCAACTTATTTGCCGCATATGTTAAAATAAGCATAATATTTCACGAAGGCGCGCTAAACAGGACTGTTACTGCTGTAATAGTCCCAGTAACCAACAAAGTTTTCATTTCTAGGCGTACTTAGTACGAATTTACGGCTGCGTACTTGAAACACTTACCTACAGAATGTCCTAGAAGTAAGCAAAAATAATAGCACAAGTTTACTCTTCTTTGTTACTTGCAAGTCGTTTTTTATAAGTAATACCATTTTATGACTTAATTCTTAATTTGTATTCTGAACAGTGAATTAGAGTTCGTACAGTCAGCGAATGGGAAATGCAACTGATTTTGCTAGGAAACTTGTATGCAGGGGGGTTATTTTTCGGGATTTGAATAATTTATCTTTTCGCATATTTTTTTTTAGGCCGACATTTCAGAAATTAATAAACGTCTATTGTGTAGATTAGGTTAGGTTAGGGTAAGATAGTTTTTTAAAATAATTAAAATAAAACCATTTCTATTGTTAAAACTGTTTTAGGTGAAACGATTTTATGCGTAAAGATACGTTATGCGTAAAAAAATTATGCGATCCAATAGGAAACCTATTTTTCTCTGCAGCTGCGTGTACAAAAAGGATTCTCAAATACCGTAATCGTGTTAGTCTCATCTCATGACAACACAAATAGATAGTGAATGAATAAAGCATTGAATTGTCTTTCGTATTCTCTCACATCGCCCAAGCTTTTGTCATTATTTTAACTAAAATCTACATAAAGTTGCAGCACAGGGTATGTAGCAGAATTGATGTCATATTCGACGAGCGTCAGCACTATTAAATCCGGGAGCAGCTGCGTCTTGCGGATTCGGTTTGACGCCGGCTCGTGGTTACTTATTGCAAGCCTCGCGCCTCAGAATAAAACCGCCCTCGGAATAACGAATTTATAACCACACTGGGAATCCTAAATCCATTTGTGTTTAGCAAGGAGCGAGATAATGCTGCACGAGAATATACTTATCTCTGAGCCCTAAAAATAAACATGCTATAAATAACCGAACATTTTTTGTTTCAATAAAGTTCTAAGATTAGAGATGTATTTCTTAACAAGCGACATTATTAGAATTTTGACCTACACTTGCTCCGAGTGTGGTGACTATTTTTATTCGTTTTAAAACGTTTCTACATTCTTAGTACATACTTAATAGTGAAAAGCATTACAAATAGTGAAGAATGCACATTGTTTTTGCACAATATCTGCCAAAATAAATAACTCTCCAAAGTGTTAAAACACTACACTAAACGGGATGGAATTTGGAGAAATAGAAGCTTTCCTGAAAAAAGGTCAACTGCAATATTGCATTTTTTTGTCAAACGAAGTATTTTAAGCTGCAATTTTTCCTTTGTGACTTTAAATATCCATGGACCTTTTTTATTAAACTTTAAAGGATAGGTAGTGAATTTGATGACAGCATTTTTAAAGGTTTATCTCCATGTTAATTAAGAGTTGGTATGCAAAAGCAAGCAAACACAAACACTAACTTTAATAACATAAAATTTAATAATGTTAGTTTAAAAAATAATGTTTTACGGCACCTACTTTTTGATATTCGGTTTTAAGTTACGGTTGACTAGCAGAGAATGCTTGTAGCACGAATTTGTTTTAGCGTAAATATAATATTATTCTATTAATATTTTCCTCTTTTTGACGAACAGCTGTATACACCGCCTGTTTACTGTTACTTTTTCTCAACTAGTTTTTTTATCCAGTCTAATTGAAAAACTGGTTAAGGCTAGTATTAGGAGGTAATTAAGGGCCTGTTGTTTGATCAGTAGTTAAACTAACTAATTGTTAAAAATCGTTAGTAATAGTTAAATTCTCAAGGAAATGTGTCAAATTTTCGATTCCTTTTTCGAATTTTAACAATTAGTTGAGTTAACTACTGATCACACAACGGGCCCTTAGTCTTCGTAATTTAATAAATTTTTAGTTAATGTTTTAAATGATTTTGTAATTCGCTATTTGACTGAACTACTGCGCGGTCGCTCAAAATGGAAGATAATCTGCTCATAGCCAAATATGGCAACCACAAATGCTCTCCCTCAGTGATTTGCGGCTTCTATTATTAAACTGTTATGAACATGCTCACTTCAGCACGCGGCTTCGTCTGTTTATAATTTCCTCTTATTCCTACTGCTTTCATATTTGAATGGATCAATAAATTATTTGATTTGTTTTTTTTTTCGATTTGGGTTCGGTCGGTCCCGTCATACATTTTGAGAGTTTTCGAAAGTCCTAGTGGTTTGCTTTTGTCCAAAATGGTAGGTTTCTATGACAATATAATTGTAATAAATAAGGCAATTTAGTTTTTGTTAATGCCGGATTTTGAAAATGTATACGTCACAGAAGATTATACTAAAGATGTCCTAGAAAAAAGGAAAATGCTGATTCCACAACTGATAGAGGAGAGAAATAGAGGAAACATTGCATATCTTAAATATGACAAAATAATAATAAAAGACAAAAGGGCTATAAACAGTGACAGTGACATTAGGCAAAAAAGAAAACCATCAACATCTCCTGAAACCAACAACCAACCAAGAAAACAACAAACATTAATGCCGCCAAACAACAAAATATTGAATGCGTTTGATTTGCTGAGGGCTAGATGCAATTCTCTCCCTTCCAATTCCAACACAACAGATACTAAACAATAGCAACTAAATGTCGGTAAACGGAAAACACAACAGTCATTTAATAAAAAGAACAAAGTAAAAACAAATCATAAAACTCCCCCAAGCCGACTGGTCCTCGTGGGGGAAAATGACCACGACCCTCTAAAGGTTAAAAACAGTACCAACAGTACCAACACACACAATAAACAGAAAACAAGTGATATTCATATAGCAACTATAAACTGTCGATCTCTTCGAACCCCCGAAAAACTTCAAGAATTAGAAATAGCACTAGAAGATATAAAATGGGATATTATAGGGATAAGTGAAATGAGAAGATTTGGGGAACAAATTGAAGACCGTGGAAAATATGTACTACATTATAAAGGAGATACACCAGGACTTTATGGAGTCGGATTCATTCTCAAAAGGCACTTAGTAAACAACATAATAGAATTAAGAGGAATTTCAGAACGTATCGCAATACTTAACATTAAACTAAATGGAGTAGAATGGTCTATTATTCAGGCGTATTCACCAACGGAATCGGACAAAAAGGAAGACATAATAAAAACCGATAAATTCTATGAAGAATTACAGAACACCATCGAAACGACACATAAAAATGTGATAGTGATGGGTGACTTTAATGGCCGAATCGGAACACAAAATAGTGGCGAAGAACATACCATAGGAGGCCACGGTTCTGGCACAAGAAGCAAGAATGGTACAAGATTGGTAAATTTTTCAATAGAAAACAGATTAAGTATTTTAAACAGTTTTTATGAAAAGAAAAGAACAAAGAAATGGACATGGATCTCACCTAACGGCCTTCATAAGAATGAAATAGACTTTATTATGTCCAATAATAGAAAAGCTTTTAAAGATATGTCGGTCATACAGAATCTAAATTTTAACACTGACCATAGAATGGTACGGGCTACAATGACAGGAACATGCACCAAGAAATCAAGACAATTTCACAATAAATATGCAATTGTTCAGCACAAGGGCGACACAGAACTACTGCTTAAAAATCTGCAAACATCATTAGATAGTGAAGAGCATTTACCAATACAAGAAAAATACAACAAATTATTACACCATATAAAAACGGTAACTAGGAAAACAAATACAAACATCAAGAAAGAAATCTCACCTAAAAGCAGGGAATTACTACATAAACGCAAGGAACTACTACAAGATAGGAAATCAAAAGAAAACCGTCAAAAAATATCAGAAATAAGTAAAATGATCAATAACCAACTAAGGAAAGAAAGAAAAACAAAACGAACTAATACAATGAAGAATTATATAGAAAAAACAGGAGGAATAAAAAAGGCACTGAAAGAACTTAATTGCAAAAAGGATTGGATACCAAATATGAAAAAGAAAGACGGTAAAAGTACAGGGAAGAGATCGGAGATACTAAAAGCTGCTACAGATTTTTACAGAAACCTATACCAAAGCCAAAAGATGAGTCAAATTGTAAAAGAATATGATACATCAACTGATGAAGAGGAAGTACCTGAAATACTAGTAGAAGAAACTATAAGGGTCATTATTTGGGCGTTTGTGCCGAATCACTTTCGTGGTCACATTTTTGTAGAAGTGGCTGCAGATCTCGATTTCGTTTCTGGTTAGGTATCTAAGTTTACCGGACATCTAACAAATATCCAAAAACGGCATCAAAATATACGCCCAATTCTTCAAAAATATGTCCACAAAAGTGAGGCGGTTGAAACGCTCGAATAATGACCCATAAAAGCAATTAGTACACAGAAGAATGATAAAGCTCCCGGATCAGATCTCGTAACAAATGAACTTCTGAAAACAACATTACCAGTGATTGCTCCGAAGCTTACAGATATATTCAACGAAATTATCATAACAGAAAAGATTCCCGAAGATTGGACAAAATCAACCATTATACTATTGCACAAAAAGGGCGATAAAGGAGATATATCAAATTATAGGCCCATTAGTTTAATGTCTAATGTTTATAAAGTATTTTCAAAAATTGTATTGTCAAGAATTACCAACACTCTTGATGAAAATCAGCCAAAAGAGCAAGCTGGATTTCGTCGAAACTTTTCCACCATAGATCACATCCATACCCTTAGACAAATATTGCAAAAATATAAAGAATATAACAAGACCTACTATCTAGGGTTTGTTGATTTTAACAAAGCATTCGACACACTAGAACATGAGTTTATATGGAATGCACTAAAAACACAGGGCGTACAAACAAAATACTTACGAGTACTCCAAAATGTATACACCAGGAGTAAAGCACAAGTTAAGTTAGAATCCATAGGCGAAGAATTTCCTATCAAGAGAGGCGTACGCCAAGCAGATCCCATCTCACCTAAACTATTCTCAGCCGTCTTGGAAATGATATTTAGGAACCTGGATTGGAAGAATAAAGGACTAAATATTAACGGCGAAAATCTGAGCCACTTGCGTTTCGCAGATGACTTAATCATTTTCTCTGAGAGCCCAAAGGTATTGGAATTAATGCTACAACAACTAGCTGACGAAAGTGACAAGGCAGGTCTAACAATGAATCTAACTAAAACAAAAATTTTGTCAAACTCTACACAAAAAGATACCATAATAGTGAATAAAGAGCAAATAGAATATGTACATGAATATGTTTACTTAGGACAATTAATATCTACCGAAGACTGCATGAAAAAAGAAATAGAAAGAAGAATAACAAACACCTGGAAACGATATTGGTCACTTAGCGAAGTTATGAAGAACAAAGAAATGCCGATGAAAGAAAAAAGAAAGGTATATAATATGTGTATTTTGCCATGTTTACTATACGGGTGTCAAACCTGGGCATTGACAGAACAACTGGCAAACAAAATAAAAGTCTGTCAAAACGGAATTGAGAGAAGTACAATAGGTGTTAAAAGAAAAGACCGAGAAAAATTAAATAACATAAAAAGTAAAACTAAATTCAAGAATGCATACATAACATACAAACAATTAAAGTGGAGATGGACAGGACATATGACAAGAGAGAAGAAGGAAAAATGGACAAGACTGATAACAGAATGGTACCCGCTAGACTGCAAAAGGAATAGAGGAAGACAGACTAAGAGATGGGAAGATGATATCAGGAAAATAGCAGGTTCAACATGGACTCGAACAGCAAGGGATAGAATTGAATGGCGATCTTTAGAGGAGGCCTTTGTCGGAAGACAAGTTGAGGAGTAAATACCGTTTGCCGATTTTAAAATTAGAAAAACAAATAGAATAGTGTAACAGTTTATATTATAGTATATTAGTTAGTAAACTTTATTAGTAGTAATGAGTTCTTAGGCATACTTATAAAACTTTTGTTATCTAAACTAAGATCAACAATAAAGGCTTTTTATTTTTTATTTTATTTATTTATTTAATGCCGGATTGATAATTGAATTTTGAATTATTATATTTATAACTACAGTTTTACATATTTCTTCCTAAATAATTATTTTCATGAGTGGTGGGAAGCATGGGCCCTTTGGCTTACGCCTCCTATGAACCCGCCACAGGACCCTAGTACATGGTGAAAAATAATACAATCAATTTTCCCACTCGCAGACGCTTAAATAAGCACTCCTTCACCTACCCACCACTTACACCCACAGATTGTAGGATATGTGCTTACACCAGCCGCATATTACCACAGATAGTCGTTTATTAATTTGAGGTTAACATCAACGAGTAAAACTGATTATTTCCACGTGAATATTGGCGCGTGGTGACACACGGCCGATTCACTTCCCTATTACGATCGGCTTCGGCGCTGGAGCCTCATTAATATCCGGCACTATGCACACAACACCCTGTCCATTGAAAAGGACCAAAACCTTCTATCTCTCTTGTACTTTGGTGCCAGTTCGTTTACGCTTGCGGGATAGATATCCTGTCAGGTTGTGTTGGATGGTGTCGGGGTGTCACGCGTCCCCATCATTATGTGATCGCACACTTTACGGATACGCCTGGTAGGGTTGCTCGGCCCCTTTATTGGCTGTGGGCGCAATATGTTACCTTTGAACTCAATATATTAGCTTTACCGTTACTTTGGGCCTGTGTTCGAAATTGACAAAACATTATCGTGTTTGATCGTTTCCTATGTTTTTAGGACTAATACCTACTTTCATGGGAAACAAAGGAAGTCTCAAACAATTTAAAAAAAAACCGGACAAGTGTGATTTGGACTCGCACACGAAAGGTTCCGTACATGCTTGTATGGGGGCACCCTTTAATTACATGTTTTTTTAATACGTTGTTATAGCGGTAATAGAAATGCCAACTATAAAAATGTTTACTGTGACTATCTTTCATGAGATACAGCCCGCTGGCAGGCAGAGACGGACGGAGAGCGGACAGCGGAGACTTAGTAATAGGGTCTCTGGTACCCTTTGGGTACTGAACCCTTAAAAATTAGTAAGTTAAACACGTTTCTTACAGAAAATGACATAAAACAACCATAAGCCAGAATAAAGGAACATAACAGATGGAAGTCAGTTAAATAAACAGCTTTTAATTAATTTAATTGCTCCGTCTTTTCGGTAATGCTAATGATATAGCATTATGATGTTATGTATCAAATATGCTCTCGAAACGCCAACAATTTTCAATTGGAATTTCAACATGAATTCTATTAAAGAATTTAATAGCTAGCAATGTGTAATTTCAGTCGAGCTTGATTATGTTTGAATAACTACCGAAGCTTTTATTATTTTGACAGTTAGATAAGAAAAATACCTCGCAATACTGCTGAATAATATTTTTGGTAAATCTTTTCGTTATAAATAATTGTACTTACAAAACTTAGGGCCTGTTTCACAATCGACAAGTAAATTTATGTGCCAGTTAAAGTTAACTCTCTCCTTGTCTATGTTCAAGTGTAAGAAAAGGAAAGGGCTATATTTATGTGTCAAATATGCTTTACTTGAAACAGGCCCTTTAAAGTAAGTACCTACCAAGTTAAAATGTTTTTCCAAGATTTTATTTAACTTGCTTCGTGATTGTCACCTCGGTATGTCTGTCATTCCGGTACAAGTCTTGCCAGTCAATATACGTAAGTAAACCCAAATGCAATTCAATATTAATGTGAGAATAAGAACAGGGAGGGTAACATGATGTACTAAAGCAGTTCAGTTTAGGTTGAGAGAAAGGGACAGAGGTATAGCAGTTATACAGCTCTGTCCCTTTCTCTTAACCTAAACTGAACTGCTTGAGTATGTCATGGTAACCCCCCTGATCTGATAATGAGGTCGAAAGGTTAAAGAATTTATGCTGTAGCTACTAAACGTTAACGGGCCTCTATTCAACACAGTGAAAACAATATCGTTTTTGACCGGTTATCGTATTGTCAACGTTTTGATAGCTCTTATTTTTGTCAAAAACTATTAAGTTAAATAACATAATATGTAAGTATAAAGCTAAAACTATATCTATGTCATATTAACACGGCGCGGAACTCCAGCAAATGTTGAACTAACCAAATCTATCACTTCACCCGCGTGCCGACGTGATTATCACGTTTAAGTGCGTTGTTAACTTCATTATTATGCCGACAATTTTGAGCTTCTAAACCTGGGATATTAGTTTCAGCATCGTAATCATGTCATTTACGGTTGTAATCAGCTTTGTAATTAAATTATAAATATGGATCGGACGAGTTGCTTGCAACGTGATGATACTGATGATACAAAAACTGTTATTTCCCTGTTAGTCAAAGTTAAAATACTTCAGGGAATCTAGCGTTGTATATAAGTACTTAGTGTTAAATCCAATGCAATATTCAAAACAAATTGATTAATGTTAAGTGGGTCACTTTCCGTCTCTTCACCAAGCGGTTCCAACGGAACACCAGAGGGCCCTGCCAAGATTCACTACGCTAACTAGCGTTTCTATTCGTTTCGTTTTTAACCAATCGCGTCACTGGTAAATCACGTGACTTTTCGTATCACGTGAATCACGTCATCTACCAGTGACGCGATTGGTTTAAACACGAAACGAATAGAAACGCTAGTTAGCGTAGTGCATCTTGGCAGGGCCCTCTGTGCTGGCTTTACGGCTAGCGAATGCTGAGTTGGGACCGTTTCGCAACAATGTCTCTGTGTCTTGTTCTTTTTGTATCTATTTAATGTAATCTTGTATTGTTGTGAATAAATGTCTCTTTATCTTTACCTTTATCTTTGCTCGGTGCTCGAATAAGTGGTCAGTTGCAACAGTCGTATACTTCTTTGTGCACGGTTACAAACTCGAATACAAACATTCCGTGGAAATTTAGCTTTGCATGTGACAATCATTAATAGTATGTTAAGTCGCTGCTGTAATTCGACGTGGATTTACAGCACAGCACCGCAGCAGACACCAAAATGGCGCCTGAATAATGCAGCCGGCGTGAGTGATGCCCCGATTTTTCTCACACGTGTCCTGCCGCGTATTGTGCCGGAATAACAAATGTCGGGGACGCGGATGTAACCGATGCTCCTCATATCTCTATGGTGTCCACTTGAGGTATTTATACCTAAATATATTTAGAGAATTGAATGTATAAAGCAAATTCTTGGGTTGATCGGTATGTGGTATTAAATCTAGTCTATGTGTAGTCGGTTTTATAAGTAGCTGTACTTTTGTACCTTGTCGCTTTAACGCTTTTGACAGATTAGTGCAGCTTCAAACATGACGTTACAGTGACAAAGCACTAAAGTGTGCGAATTAGAGATAAATATTATGTCGATGAGGCTACTTAAAGTTACTTTTGTGTTAAATTAAAAACCTTTAAATGCACAATCATATTTTTTTTTAATATATACCATTTTATGTTGATCTCAATAAAGGAATTTAAAAAGTTCGTAAATTTAACCAAAAATTATAGGATTTCTAAAAATCTTTACAGCAATCTTCATCGGGTAGGAATTAAGTTTTTAATGATAATTAAAGGAAATTAAAAGGCTAAAACTTTTCACTTCGAACTTGATACTTTTTAAACTATACCTGAAAGTCATACCGCAGACAACTTTTAATAAAATTATCTATAAACTTGCAGTAAAGTATTAAGAAAACTTTGGCAAAGTGAATTTATTTATAAGAGCAATCGAGTGGAAATCTCTCGCTCAACTCGTTGCGGTGGTTAGCCAGTAATATGTATAGTATATATAAGTTAATTAAACTAAATGGAGCGTGTGCAGCGCAAAGGACGTGGTCTCTAGGAATTGGCAACTTAAACCGAACGTGACTCTAAACTCAACTGCGGGGAAAATTCACTTAAAACGGCTTTAAACAACAGCCTTCCGAGTAGTTTGCTTGCAGGAATAAAAGTAGATCAAATTTTATAGCGTCATCTGCTTTATGTGACCATATAATTTGAAATACAATTAAACAGAGATAAAATTGCGTCAAATGATGTAACACAGTTTTAAACATTGTTTATAATAACGTTAAGTACCAATTTCACCAAACGATGTTAAATGTTAATCAATGTTAATCAAATGTTAGTTCATACATTTTGACAGCTGTTAATACTAATCGTTTGTTTAAGTTGTTAACATCGTTTGGTGAAATTGGTACTAAGTACGAATTTCACCAAACGATGTTAAATTTAATTAATGTTTATCGACTGTTAGTTCATACATTTTGACAGCTGTTAACGCTCTAATCGCCTGTTAAGTGGTTAACATCGTTTGGTGAAATTGGTACTAAAGGTTTTATTATTACCTACTTTTGGTTAAAGTTAAAGAGTGTTTAAAAAATTGAATTTATTATACTTAAAAATACATACATATACTTGTACATATACTTAGCGTAACAGACGGCGGGAAGCTACTTTGTTTTATAGTAGTAAAGACAGTTAGTTTTACAACGTAGTCGAGTTTTTAACCTCAACGTCCTTAACAAATAGAGTCAAATACTTAGAGGTAAAGGAGTTTCTTGGCCGACTATACATGCAATTATGATACGTGGAACATTCCAAGCCGAGCCACAAAATTGATGATGTCACATCTTCCCGGTTTTTCCTGGCCGCCGCCACCCCAATTCTTCATTCGTAATCTCTATCCATTTGGTCGACTGTGATTTGAAGCCTTTATGACATTTCAGCGACGTTTTTCATTTATAGAACTGGAAACATTTATAGGGGGCCTAAGTGATGTCACGTTCGGTCAATAATGTTTCTTATCTGTGCTTTTACTTGTCATGTAAACTTATCTGTATTTAGACACCCTTTACATTCTGTTCTGTAATTAAGACTCTTAGATGACGGTTAAACAGGATCGTCCTAAATAATTATAATTGAAAACTAAAACTAGTTTTCAATTTCCTTCCATCCATTAGTAATTCGAAGCTCTATTTACATATAAAATGCGGACTCCTTTTCTCCCACGTTACAGAATAACTTCAACGGAAAGCCACGACAAAAAGATCTGAAAAGTAGTGACATTTGCAAATTCTGTAAGTGCAACCCCGGTGCAACCTAGCCTTCGCTGCAAAAATAACCTTAAGTAGCTATAAAATTACGAGATTCAAATTCGAAATTCATTTATAATACAGCTAGGTATTGTTGAACATTTAATTATAACAAAAGAAATGTTAAAAATACACGCCAATATACCTACTTAATATAAAGTGAAGTCGGATATCTTACAGCGGCTCTATTCTACACGGGCTAAATGTAATTGCTTTTGACATGTTATCGTATTGTCAACGTTATCGAGTATTATAGCTCTTAGTTACTTTACAGTAATAGTAGCATACGACAAAACTTCTTTCGCTGAAACTATTAAGAGCTAGACTTCTTTCTAAAGAAATATTGAACAACTTTTTATTTCAAGAAGCCTTTATTTATATACATTCAATAGAAAACCCGTCGATGTAACTTAATATTCTCTTTATCAGAGTGCACTGAAAACATTGCACCTACGACAGTTACGTCATTTGTTGCACGTCTGCACCGAGAAGGCTAAAGTGCTTGCACTTCGCTGTGACGTGAGCGATATTCGTGGTAAATGCGTTCAGGACCAGGCTGCGTGGATTCCATGCAAAATCGACCCAATGTTGAGCTCTTGGCACCTGTGTTAAAGGTGTATCCGAACTAATATGTCATACTCGTATCACTATATGTATGAATTCAATCGCAGGTAGGGATACGATCCTTATGTATATATGAATAGAGAAAATGGTTTTGTTATACACAATGATTTGAATAGAGACGATTTTAAATTAATGATCTCACTATTGCTCTAAACAATTATAAATAAGGGCAAAGAACAATGATGATGAAATGAAAAGAGTGAATGTATTTATAAAAGAACTATAGCGACCCGCCCTCGCTTCGCTTCGGTTTATCTGAGTTTTTTGTAACACCCGTACATGTACCAGAATTTATTAAGTATACATAAAAACCTTCCTCTTAAATCACTCCATCTATTGATGTATACCGCATTAAAATCTGTTGCGTAGTTTGAAAGATCTAAGCGTACATTAGTGATTTTGTTTTATACTATGTAAAGATATTTATTAGTATAATTCGCAATCAACTTTTGAGATCACTCAAAAGTTTCAAACACAATGACACTACATACATTACACTACACTCGTAACTCAGAAATCAGTCCCAATTCCAATATCTGAATTAAATAGTCGGTATATTTGTCAAAACTGAGCGCTCATTTACCAATCTCGCGCCTACATTACGTTTGCTCTTTGCACTATTTGATCTTGCTGCGGTGGCCGACGGGTGCGCTTGAAGTGAGAAATGTCTGCCATTAATCCAACACTCGTCTCGAAATGGTTATATTCTCTATTGCAATACAATATGAAAATTTACACGTCGAATTGGCATCTTTCCATTTAGACCCCTAAAGAGTTAGTTGTAAACGTTACAAAACAAAATCGACTCTATGAAACGATGTCTTCGCAATAACGTAGTAGATAAAGCTAGGTAAAGAACAACCGGTTTTTCGCCTTTCCTTTTTTTAATTATAGGCTGATCTTTACAATCGACAGAATTAATCAGTAACTTAACGTGAGATTAGAGACACACGCATTAGTTTTTCTTATCAAGCTGTGGTTATAATCTCAGTTTTCGCACAATAATTTCTACTCCCTTAAAGGTTCACAGTCGAAATCGATGTTTGTTTCACCGCGTTAAGGAATAATCCCACTGCAGTGCGATCATGGCACGTAGCCACAATGAAATGGGTCCCGTTTCCAGTGTTCCGTGGGAAGATGCGGAAGCCCGTAGTCTCACGTCAATCGAGTCGTGTGTCACTCGCTTACGAGTAGGTAAATCAGTCTGAGGGTGGAATAAAAGAATAAAATAATGTAATACGAGCGAGAGTTAGGTTTTAGCATTAAAGTATGCCGAATTACTTTACTCAGCTATCAAATTAGTTAGACAAACCTAGATATAGGTAGCTTGAAAAAAAAGTGCCATATGCAAAGCAGAAAGTTTGATAAAATTGCGCAATTTTTGGTGTCGAAATACAATGTTTACTTACTTAAGCTATATAACTTGAAATATAATCCCGATAATTATATATGTATATACATATACCTATAGTTTTTACATTATAACTTTATTCAAACAAAAGAAACAAACAAAAAATAATAAAAACATAACTAAAACTAAATACTAAAATAAATTAACTATAATATGTATAAACTAGAGGACGCCTGCGACTTCGTACGCGTAGAATTAGTATCCCGCTGCTCCCCCCATTTTTTCCCGTTGGGGGTCGATTTTCGGAAAATCCTTTCTTAGTGCTCACTTACATCATGAAAGGAACCCCTGTACCAAATTTCAAGTTTCTAGGTACAGTAGATTCGGCTGTGCGTTGATACATCAGTCAGTCAGTTTAGCCTTTTATATATATAGACGTCCCCTAGGCCACTGCCACCGGGAATGGTGACCATAATGTTGGCTGCATTTCCTCTTTGGATAGCTATTGCTAGCCGTTGGCCGAGGAAAGAGCCAGCCCTATGGTCACCTGACCTGAGGCACGAATCATTTAAACTTTTAAGGTCCAAGTTTTACTACTGCAAAAGCCGCAAATATGCAATTATCAGCTATATTTGCTTATTTGCGACGTTTTGCTGATTCTGCCGCGGTAGTCACCGCACCTTTTGTAATACATTCAAAAACCCTCAAAAACCCTCGTGTGATGGAAATATAGCTGTGCAAGTATGCAGAATCCTCAGACCTACAATCTAATTCGCTCTCCGTGTTCCTGCTAGACCTACAGACTCAGTCGACAGGTTTTCATCGATCGTGTAACCAGCTCGCTAAAAATAAACTGTTTGCGGGAATTCATCGGCACGTGCATTATAACTTGATATCGACTGGATTTGTTTTTCTCATCCGTTGTCATTTTATCAATATTGAAAGTTACGGATATCCAACCTTCCGTCAATACACCGGTGCTATTTGTTTATTTTGAAAAATGAGATGCGTACGTTGAGGCGTCGGTTTTGTTTTGTAAATACGAGTAACTACATACGAAACTCAAATAAAGATATTAAGTATAGAGTCCAGAATGTATTGGGCTTCTTTCTATTATCAGAATTAGATACGCACAGTTTTAGAAACTTAATAAAAGAGAACTCGCACAAGACTTTCGGTATTTCTGTCACAAAAAAATCAGCTTTAACGTTTTCATGCTGTTATAGTTGGTTCTTAGTTCTATTACTTTGCATAATCATTTACTCGACACAGTATTATGCTAATGTCTTCGTTTTTTAATACAAAATATTGCACACAAAACAACTACACTGCATCATGATTGAGAATGCCGGCTCCAGTTCATAAGCCGTTTGATTGATCTGTCAATAAAGGTTATCCCCGGTTGCCGGATCGATTCCATTCTCATTCACCGTGCGTATAACTACCGTAATAGGATTCGTTCATTCATTCATTGCGCCGTACCTACGTGACCGAGGCTGAAGGCTATTTTCACGCCGACGCGACGGCGGCGTTTTGTAAAGTAGAGATAGGCGTTTGAATTATGTCAGATTATTTTAGAAATTAATTACTTAAATGTGCTAAAAAAAGCTGTAAAAGGTAACTAGTCAGTTATACGTTTTACTCGAAAACAAAAGCAACTTAGTAGGTATTATTAAATGTAAGTTGTTAGTTTTATTTTTATTGGATGTCCTTCCTTTAGCGATCTACGCAAGTACCTATTTCAGTTCGTTACACGCAAAATGCCCCTATTGAAGTAAAGACTTGAAATTAATTCTCATCGCGCTTACTTACTCACGCCTCTTTTGGCACCTAACCCGACTAAAATAAAAGTACCTATCAAAAAGGATCAAAAAGGATCAAAAAACTATTACAATTAAAAAAAAAACTATTCGTAAGTAAGAACTTACTATTTTCCACAAGGCGTTAAAAGGCGAGTAAAACCCTCAGAATCTTCCTTTTGTTCTGTATCCGATCCCAAGCGGCCTCTAATTCTTTACCGTTCATTGATCATTAACGAACCAACACTATAAGCCACCCTGGGGTATAAGAGGGAATTGACGCTTTAACTCTCTTTACAAACTAACCCCTTTAGGTTGGAAATTATGTATAATTTTTACGAGTACTTTACGTCTTTTCTTTTACAATGATAACCTTGGCTAAGGCTTATAATATCAAATAACGTGTTTTTTTCTGGATTATATTACGAAATGTAGTACAGACTAAAGAAAATACAAAACCAACGTATATTTATTGCCAAAAACAATTTGTCGTCATCATTTTATTTTATTACTCTCAAAATGAGCTATTTACAAAATTAGAAAAGGAAATCAGCGCCGTAAATGATATTTATGAGCACAGATAAACACAACGGTCATAAAGGATTCGTATTGTACCCTTACCGCTCTTACAAGACGTTATGGCCTCGCAAAGAATCGTTTATAAGAAAGCGGAAATCGTATAAAAACGTGGCTCGTTTTTCCACACCTGTGGCCTTTACACCGAGAAATCACGAATGTTGACATTCGGAACAGGTAACGGAACATGCTCGTGAACAAAAACAGTACCTAGTTGGGTACCGCCTGGGGTGGAAAATACGTGACGCGGATTTGAAGTTGGGATTTTTCATAAGTTAACCGCTTCATATCCCTCTGGGTCTCTTTTTACTCTGCGAGGCGATTTCTATGTATCGCGCACTCGGATATGCTTGAATAATCTTCTAAGGTAAATACAGTAAGTTCTTTCATTCGTTGAGTAAAGACAATATTAGAGTAGGTAGATACGTTTACCCGGCGTCTATAGTAAAAGATGGTCTTAGACGGTTAGGTGTAGGTACTTTCTATTTAATAACGTGTTCTATAAAAAAAAACCACTGAACCATCGTGGATCTGAAAAATAATGCGTTCAAATATTATTTCTTTGCGTAGGTACCCATCTGTCGATAAAAATGTTAAGTATGTTCGAACCTTGTTATTTAAATCGTAGTTGTCTATAGTGGCTCGAACTATCTTACAGTGTTCAACATTTCACTGGGCAACTTTACCTAGTTTATATATATATTAATGTATAGGAATTATACAGAAAACACATTCATATCTATCTCAGATTAGTCTCTTACAACTGTAAAAAGTCATTATAGCTATACCAACCGCACCACCACCATTCCATACCACTATCGATTTAACACAGCTTTTATACAACTTTAAAACAATTCTAATAGAAACATTCTTACTAGCTACATTCTTACTAGCTGAAGTAACACCCTAACCATAACTTGCACACATCAGAAACATTTGTCTCCAACAGAAGTAAACGCTGCATCTATCTCTTCATCTGCGGCTATTCATCCTAGACCTAATGTCTCATTAACCTATATTCTGCAGGTAAATAACTCCATTCATTCGCAGGCGCGACGACGCTCCCAAACTGGGATTATCATTAATGATAATGAATGCGGGTTGTATTGATCCCGCATTAACCCGATCGCACTGACAGCCTGGATAAGGTATCGAGGGTTTACAGTCTGGGTGTTTATCTCTGGAGGAGAGGTAACCCTGGCTTAGAACGGTGATTGAAATGGGTTAGATTTTAGAATCTAGCGAATGTAATTGTGTGTGTAATGTTATAATGTATCAAATGATTACAAGTGTCTATAGGTAAAAAACTTAAGTAAAGGTCCTCTTGCATGTAGTTGTAATACTTACATCTGTATAGATCGTTCCACATTCTATATTTGAAATTTGACGTAAATTCCATATTAGTTTCGTACACAACTATAAGTTACTTAAGTTTTACCTTTTTTTTTTTCATGGCATGGATGCCCATTAACCTACCGCCAAACAGCAGTGTTCGCATTGTTGTGTTCCGGTTTGGGGATAAGAAAGCCAGTGTAATGACTAGCACAGAGGCATTCCATCTTAGTCCTCAGGTTGGTAACGCATTTGCAGTCTTAGGATTTTGAATGCGACTGTCTATGGGTCACAGTTTCCACTTACCATCAGGTGGCCTGTGCGCTCGTTTGCCTTCTCTTTGCCATAAAAAAAAGCAAACGAGCAAACAGGCCACTTCGGCAGAAATTCTACACGTTAAAACCTTATTGTTTTTGACGTGTTATCGTATCGTCAACGTTACGATAGCTCTTATTTACTTGACAGTGATGGCGGTCGAGTTAAAAACAGTACAATGAGTACAATGACACATCGAAGGCAATATGGTTTTACCCAGTAGAATAGAGGCGCTGGTTGTGTAACATTTGATCTGAGAATAGACATTTCTGCCCTCTTAATCCAATAAACACTATCTTAGGTTCAACTGCCAAAGTAAATTCAATCCTCTCCTATTAGTGATAAGGTTGTGATTACTACATAAGTTTTATTTGAGATACTGCTATTTGGAAAAGCAGGGCAAATTTGCATTCTCAAGGCTGTGATGTGCCAACCCTACAGAGTAAGATGAAATGACGCTATGCTTATAATTTTACCGATGGATTTACTCCACACCGGTACACAGCAATACTAACACTTTTGCTTGGTGGTAGATTAAGAAATTAAGGTGTTAGAGACTCAGACGGACCTTACAAAAGGTCCTATGACCGCTCATTGTTGTGTTGACTTTTATAAAATCGCAACCTTACGTGGTTACATTACACTAACAGGATTTAACTTTCGTAACATTTGTAGATTTGCTATTCGTAGCGCAGCACGACATTTGTTAGAGGTTTCTCACGTTTTAGTTTTAAACGTCTAAACACCGAGTCATGCAAAAGTGTGTGGGTTTTGGAGTCGATGTGTTTATGCACGTGGCTTTGAAACTGTTTATTGGCGGATAGACATATATAATGTTAACGCTCTTTTGCGTTGTCATAGTCGAGTAGCCAGAAGTCAAATAATTTTGTTGAATGGGCTGGCTGAAACCTTTATTTTATCACTCATTTCTTAATTAAAACGAACAGTTTGAATGTCGGTCAAAATTACCGCCAAACATGATAATTTCAATAGGATTCTTATATAAACATGAAGCGTATGACCGCGTATCCCTCTGTGTAGAATTAAAAGCTACTTCCTTAGAATAAGGAACAATGTTCCTCGATTTTGACTGTTATTTTTCAAACAATTCATGATTATCTCTGTGCCAAGTTGCAGCCGAAACCGTTTCGCCATTAATAAATAAATAATGACCAATGTACAGTACTCCGCTGTCTGTCTGTCTGTCTGTCTGTCAGCGGGCTGTATCTTATTAACCATAATAGCTTGAAATTTTCACAGAGTGTGTTACTGTAGCCGCTATAACAACAAATACGAAAAATAAAAGAGTTAAAATTAAACAGCGAAATTTAGAAAAGACGTGTGTTTTGCTCGATCTTTATTGTAAGGTGGTACGGAACCCTTCGTGTTTGGCTCGCACTTGGCTGGTACTTAATAATTATCGGCAAACTTAATTTTTCTATGAAATATAAGTGACAAATATACTGTCAGTTGCGAGTACAAGTTTAATAGTGTATGTATATGGATAACTAGCAGAATACTATTAAGAAGCTGGAAAAAGTACACAATTTCAAATTTACCTTTGTAAATTTAATTATTTTCAATAAGTTATTAAGCTTATATTTAAGCGTTACCCTTGTTTTTTTCATTACTGTAATGGCCCCACGTGTTACCGCCATGTGAATGTCATCCTCCGGACAAATTACTAATGTACCCAACACGAACTGTCTATCCGTTTGACCCTTGCCTTATTGAAATTGATTAGGGACCGGGCATGAAGGCCAGCCCATGAATCCTTGCTTACTCCTTGAACAAATTACGCCATTATCTAGTACGTGAACAAGGTACTTTATTTTTCAGTGAGTTGTTCCAGGACTTTTACCTAGCTATGTATTTCAGAAGTCAGGTATCTAACAGGTATTTAGGTGTAGGTACCGAACCAGATGTACAAATATATACATACAGCATGTATTAAAAATAGCTGTTACGATTCGAGCTTAAAACAATGTCTGTGTTAAGAACATTCAGGCACAAACTTTAAACAGCCTGTACTATCCCAATAAAAGTAGCAATAAATAACGTTTTACTAAGGAAAATACTTAGGTTACATACAGGACCTTAGTCGTCGATATTACCAAGTGCCAAAGTGTTATTTAAAATTATCTAATTCAAATCCAAAACGTGGAATATTTCCTCTATATGAATATAAAATGCGAATATGTACTTAGCCGTTTCAAACTCTAGTTAAATTTCTAGGTAAATATATAAATGCCTATAGTCGATATAGTCGATGTTATAATCTGTTTGCTCAAGTATATTCCAATAAACCAATCTGCTAGCTTTACTGGTTAAGTTAGCAACTTCCGAATGAATCAATAATCCAGCCGGAGCACCAACTTGTGCTTCCTCTCAGGCAATACCATAAACACAACCCTATAAAGAGTAAATAACCGTAACATATATCTGACTAATGCTTATTGAATCTTATAGGGATGGCAGCTTCATTACTTTCATCTCGTTTCTCTCTGGGAATATCAATCGGGCTTGACTCTTTATTTCCTCTTAGCCGTTTCTATGGCGACATATGTATGCCGACGACCGGTGTATAAATGGTATTCCTTTTTTAAATAGTTGGAAAATGGCTTTGAAACGGCAAGTTTTACCGATGTTAGTATGTAAAGTACCTACACGTTTTATTGGCGTGTTAACCGTAGAGAAAATAGAGATGACCTGAGGCTGAATGGACCGAGCCGAGATAAAACTGGAAGCAGTTTACTACCGGAATCTGATATTTGCGAGATGCTTCGTGCCCATGCTGCATTAAATTTGATAGCTTTTTAAAACATCGCTAGCTCCAGCCTTGTCTCTAAAAAGAGTTTTATTAATACGGTGGGATAAGAACGAGTTGATGTAATTAAATTTAATATAGACTGACACTGTTTGTTATCTCGTTTCTCCCTGGGGATATCAAATCCAATGTAAGATCAAATTGACATTATGAAATTTCATATATGTAGATATACTTGTTTTAACACTGTTTGTTTAGCATGTAATTAAGATGAGAAAGCACAAAAATGGAAACCCTTTTAACAATGCTCAGAAACATACAATGATATTGTATAACGCGGTTTCAATGAATACCATCAAATATAATTATTTCTCTGAATTTATTCTGCGAATCATTGTTTCGCTTAAGACGACTTCGAGCGATGTAACTAATTATTGTTTAAAAAAATATTTTTATTATGAATGTCTCCGTTTTGCTTAGTCTAATCTAACCCAAAATAACAACTATTTAGAAACAGTTATTTATGTATGTATGTAAACACTAGTGTACAAACAAAATAAATAATAATTATAATATAGCAGGGATGTACAAACGCGAACTTATCCCTTTAAGCGATCTCTTCCAACAATTAATATTGTAAATGTAGTTTTGATTAGATGTTTAAGTAGTTGTTGAGATAGCTATAAAGGATGTTTGTTTTAAACTACTTACTGAAAGTTTTGAGATGAAATTCAAAAGACAAATAGTTTAAGTACATTTTGGATTAGTACATAGGGTGGTTTTTGACTCAGTTTTTTTACAGTTTGTGAGGTAAGCGTTAAACAGGTTCTACGTGTACAAAGTCGTGTGCTAAAGCTAGTATTTATCTTTATACGTTAAATACATACTTATAAAAAAGATTAGTAATAAATAAAATAAAATGCTTTATTGTCACATAAGAAAAACATACACGGCATTACCATACAATTTCAATAGGCATAAGTATAAATTGTTCTGCGACAACAGGCTCAGGTCTCAGCATAATGCTACATTTATTATAAATTTATGATACCTACATTTATTTGTGATTGTCACTATTCACCATGACTGTGTTAGCAATCAATAAGAAGCGAGCAACTTAGCAAACGGATTCAATCTACCTTCACACTCGATAAGTAAAGTGGGAGTTATAATCAAGCTCGGTATCCACATTTGATATACTTACCGTCTGTTGAAACTTCGTCAGCGGTGCTAAGTGTTCATGTATAATTAATCAATTTATAATTGACACGTAGGCATACTAGGCGTAGGCATTATAATGTTAGTAAGATAGATGATCTGAGATTATCCAAATCGCTCCAGACTTGCGTTTACATACCTAAGGATGTGTAAGCATGGGCTCTACTTTGAGTTCAAAGTAACGTAGCTCTATTTCCATCTATACAGCCACTTGTGTGAGATATGTGATGAGTGAAAGATATGGGTCATCCAAAGATACGAATTTATTGCTGGATGGTTACCATTCATGAACGAATAAATGACGATCGCAACTGGAGATTCGTCGGTTTTTGTTGTGAATTATTGATGTCAGGGCTTTTGTAGTTTGTTAGTATGTTAGAGAGTTGACAAAAAACATGAAATGTTTTTAAAATGGTTTAAACTGAGCTATGCTTCCTTAATTAACTACTAAGTTAAGTTATGCTCAAGTAAAATTATGGTGCACTCCGCATTCATTATTACTGCATATTTATCATAGTTTTAGCCGAAAAACGTTCAATGCTGGACATCAGCCTTACTCAAGATTATCCTTGATTTCTCGATGCCGATGATCACTTGTTTTAATGCGGTTCCTTGGAGATCGAATTACGCGCAATAAAACGTATTACTTTAAATTATAAACATTTAACGATTAATTAATAAAATCATTCCTTGGTGACTGAAAGTACCGAGTTCACCTTTATACCGAGGTTAGCCCGCACCTATATCTACCAGTTCCACCAGCAACCTTATCCCCGGTTAGCAAAATGATATGAAGACCGCGGTTATGCGGGCTGTAACAACTCCTATTTATTACAACCCAGCGCGGAATACCAAATGGAACACCCGCTATGTATTCTAAACTGAGAATATCAAAATAACTTACGTCCTGTATTTCAAGAAAGTGATACGTGGGGGTTTAACTCACTGTCTATTAAGTGTCACGCTTTACGTCTTAAGCTTATCTTGTGATTTTATGAGGCGAGTAATTGTAATTTAACTTAAAAGTATATCAGCTGTGTGAACGGCACTCTTATAGTCTTATTCATGGAGTGACTGGGTGTTTGTTGATGGACATTGCTGGATATATGAAGGTTGCAAATGTGCCAGGCGTTTGTGTCAGTAGTTACAGTAGTTGGGACTAGCACTGACTTCTTCTTCATCGGTGCCGTCTTGACAGAGTGGTCGTGGTCGTCAATTGCTATCACGATGAGTGACCAGCCTGGCAGTGACTTCTTGGTTGTGTTATCGACAGATGTGTCAACTTTTATGCTTACGAAAGAAGATTGAATAGATTTTAGATGGAAATTACCATGGTATATGGTATTATTGTCACCAAAAGGCAAATAATAATTATTATTATTATTAAGTTACTCATTATTATTATTCGCTTTAATATAGTTTACCAAAAGGCAAATTATGTCTTTGTACATTCTTTATTTACATAGTCAGTCAGTATATAATGAATGCGAAAATGTGTTTGTTGTTTGTTTTATTTTAACGGTCAATCGCCTTTTATCCTGGGAAATTGGAAAGTTCTTGAAGGAAAAGCGATAAGCTAGTTCTACGCGGACGGAGTCGCGGGCAAAAGTTGATTAGTTTATACATAAAACAAAAGTTTTCTTTGACTACTGATGGGCAGACAACGCTCAGCCTAAACTGCTAAACGACGAAACGTGACATTTGGAATTGTACCTATAGATAAATACTCCTTTCGTGATGTGGAGATGATGATATAAGAACCTAAGTATACTCTAAGTGTTTTCCGCGTATAAAGATTGAAGTGGCTTCCTCTATTAATTATAAAAAGAAGACTATTTTAACGTTTATCCTTGAATCATTTTCTCGAATTGGTCTTTATGCTTCCAAGACAAGCACTCGTCGCTATTGTATTGCCATTACGCATCGCCGTCGAACATAATACCTACCTACGTCTCACTGATTCATATCTAATTGTTGATGCCTAAAACTCTCTCGTAAATAATGAAGGTTCCTCATTGTTAAAGGCCTATTATTCATAATATAATTGAAGGCACACGTTGGATGCCAGCCTTTGTTTCTGTTACAGTCAAGTATTAACAACAGGAAATCAAGCGGAACAATGATAATCACCACTAACGTGCTCTTTGATATAACACAACAGTATTGTGTTAAATTCAGCCACTAAATTTTGAACTTGAAACGCAATATATCCACTCAATTCAAATGAGATACTTATTACATTACCAGCCCCGTTGTAATTCTGTACGTATTTGTTTACATTAATTCCCAACTGTTTGCCCCGACAATTAATGTCCAACATAATGAGTTAAGATAAGGCGGAGAATCTCGTAAATGCCCTGGGATATTGTTCACAATTCTCATTAATGTACCGGCATTGTACTCGCTTATATATTTAGCTGGGGTTGCGTAACGCGCCATAATTTTCTAACTAGCAAACGTAGCCGACTGCGAAATTGGATACGATTTCTAATTCGACGTATTCGGATACCCTAACAATAACAATTAGCGTTAATATTGCACGACGCCATGAATTATATAGATTACACGACATGCCACTCGAAACAATAGTACTGAGTCAAAATTACAAAGATATATTATACATAATCCTTGGTACGGTCAAACACGGAAGTAGCTGTACATTTTAGCTATTGATTATAATAAATTCAAACCACTCTCATTTTAAAACGGTACTGTGACAAGGTACTAGAATGTATATGCAAACAGCTACTTCTGAGTTTGACTGTAGGTAGGTATGTATAATATGTATACGTATACTAATGAGTAGTCGCTTTGACTACAGTCGGTATACGAGTTTATTCTAAACGGTGAGAAACAAGTTGTCATTTTTCATCCGTAATGTTAAAGGTATAGATATTCCTTTATGTAAAATCTTCGAAGATGGAGTATGTACCTACTGTGGTGCTCTTACCACCTGAGTTCGACTTCACTCAAAGTTTTACTATTACATACGAGAACAAAATATCATTGAGAACAAAACGAAGAAAAACGTAGAATTAAAGAGGGCTCAATATAACGCCGCCTAGATAGCTGGTTTTCAGAAATCCTGTTTTAATTAGATGGTTTCACCCCTACAAAAATAAGATGTAGGTACTTACACCGAAAAAGTGGTCGCCTATGCTATTAAATTAAAGGCATGCTATCATTTTACATGACGCCTTATGATATCAAACACCCACGTCGCTCCTAATACTTGAGAGCACGGATTTTTGCGAGTTGCCAAGCCACTAGGCTCTTCGATGACCCCACTGCCAAAGTAACAAATACCTGAATAAGTGTCGGGTCCAGCACAAAGAGTATTTTGATTTGGAGCGTGCCCTGTCACGTAGGCGAGAGGGCGCGTCGCCCGGCGCCATCTTGAACGTGACGCCTGACGAGCACTCGTTGACGCTTCCCTATTTAAATTCGCCCTCTTTATTCACCAGCTATTTTATTTAAGAAATGGCGGATCTAATTTATTGGAGGACCCATTGTTGGTGCATTGTAATGGAGGTCGGTGTATTTTTTGTTCAACATTAACGAGGAACAACGGGTAAATTTCGAGAACGGTCCAATTGCATTTTTCACACGGGCGCCTCGAGCTCGTTTACAATTTTATTACGGAAAAGAAAACGATGAATTCTGTGACTTTTAACTGACTTAAGTACTTGAGTTTCACGTGCAAAGATGTTCGGCGCGTTTTTATTCATAATTCGGCACCTGGAAGTTTTAATGTGAATCACTTATTCCGTGTAATATTTCAATAAAGGTACGAGTTGGAAATGTATACAATCGTGAATATCTTGGTGTATGAATACATTTATTAAGTAATACTTTATTTGGCTTAGACATATTTTAAACTACATTCAGCCACCGACAATACACAGAGCTTTTATTCATACTTTTACATAGTTGGGCTTTTTCTATCCCATAAAGAAACGTTTGAATAGAGCCAAAAAGCACACCACTTATTAGTAGTTAGTGAAATTTTTATATTTATCGATTTTAACAAAGAAAATACCTCTTACTTAAAGCTTATTTTAACTTGTGACGGCTGATCTTTAAATTAACCTCAAACACGCCAAAGATAAACAACTCATCTGTCTCCCGTAAACCATTTGCCTTCCAACGGAACTTTTCTAGAAGGTGCTACTCATCGCAGACAGGAAAAGGGTGAGTCGAAGGGATAATAAATTCAGCCGAGCACGGTGATTTACTGCCGGCCTGAAGTCAGATTATTTTCCTAGGTATGACTTACAGAGGTTTAATTATGTTCCTTTGTAATGACCTGGCTAACCCCTCGAAGTAATTTGCGCCGATTGTCTAGGCTCGGCTGCGAGAATAGAACACAGTACAGGGGCTGGTTTACTAATGAATCGGCGAAATTGTATCACAAAGTACCTATCACTTCCCAATCTATTTACCTGTATACTCGTACCATATATCCATCTTGGCTAATGATCATTTGGCAAAACCACTTTTTGCACTTTAAGTTTTCGCTACTGAACGTTTTTATACTAATTCAGTAGGAAATAAGATACAAGTTTTAGACCAATTAAAAAACATTTAGTTTAAGACAAGGGCGACGAAGCTCCTTTTCTGTGCAGATGAGTCGCTACGCGTCTAGACACAACTGTAACTTAACCTAGCAACTGGTTTTTGTTGGGCTCACTGTTCTTACCTCACCTTGAATTTGTAAAGAATGGGATAAATTTGCATGAAAAGTATTAATTTCAGAAAATATTTATTTTGTTAATGCTAAACAACAATATGCCAAAAAGATACTTGGTATGTAATATTTTGACCAAATGAAAAGTTGGAAAATAAAAATGTGCTAAAGATTGTTTTGCCAAATAAAAGTCTGCAATAATTTACGAGTAGTTCGGAAATGATAATTATTAGGCAAAATATATTTCGCTGAAACGGTAGTACGCCACGGCTCTATCCTACTCGATAAAACCATATTACTTAACAGTAATGGCGGCCAAGCTAAAACAATACGATAACACGTCAAAAGCAATATAGTTTTACCGAGTAGAATAGAGACCCAGTTAAGAAAGCCTACTACTAAACGCCAACGGTAATAACCTACAACGTTATACAGAAAGATCCTTACCGTTTCACCAATAAGTATAAGTATTTAAAAAATAAATTTACCTGTGGACATCAGTACTTACCTACTAAAAAAGCACTGAGTAAAATGCGAAAATATTCAAATATGGTTATGGCTACCTAACCTAACCTAACATGATTAATCGAAGTCCAAATTTTAATGACATGAATATAAGTCTTATAATTTAGGAAGTCGGGCAAAAAAGTAAAATAACTATAAAATTTAAAGTAAAGTTTCAAAGGTCCTAGCAACCGAAAGCACTCGCCTTACTACCACATATACATGACATATAGGAAATAAATCCAACAGCGGCCGCAATGAGACCCCGACGCTGTATTTCTGCTCGGAATAACCGTTCAGCCGGACCCAATTTAACCGCTTGAAAAAAAACTCCAACCCGAAACCCCGATGAGCTAGCCAATCCTAATTGATAGCTTATCATTAGCCCTGCCTACACAAAATTCACCCAATGCGTAAGGGTTGATTGTCATCAAATAGTTTTAACACAAAACAATGTCAAAACAGTACGAAACTGCAGAACTCGGCTGACCGTTTGTTTAGATTAAATGATAATTTGGAATGGGGGAAAAACGTCAGAACAAATTAGGTACACATATCAAAAATGTTTAAGGTTTAAAAAGATGCCTATATAAATTGTAGGGATATTTTTGATCATTGGATTTTTTTATGTATGTAGTAGAATAGAGCGCGTTCTAAGCGATCGTCTTGAATCTTAATCGAAACACGTTCCAAAACGCCAGTGTACATAAATGTGATGAACAAGCGCATCGCTATCGTTTGATCTTCTGTAAGGAATGACAAGATCCGGTAAACGTGAACGAATAACGAATTATGTACGTCGAAATATATGGAATTGTCATTCGCAAACATACTACAGCCTAGTCAATCCTATACGTACTACTTGATTTCTATAATACTTAACGTTCGCAGTCTTAAAAACTTGTCTTTTACTCTGTATAACCCAATTATATCGCATGTACGATTGTTCGATTTAGTATAATTTTATTATATTAAGTATTTTACTGTTTTTCAGCAATACACTGTGATTCGAAGGATAATTGGTCGGCATTAGCGCGCTCGCCTGGCTCGGACGTTGACTTAGAGCGCCGACTCAGCGCCCTTCCAATAGCGCTCATCAAAATTTGCCATAATGGCACTTAGGGCTATCGTTGACACCGCTTCAGTTACGAAACTTCGCTTAACTATGTAGTAAGGGTTTGGAAATTATTAAAGACAATACAGTATTTAGGTAGAAATTAACTGCATCAATATGCTGACGACACGTTAGTTGTTACCCTGCCTACGAAGCGGGCAGTCCCGGGTTCAAATCCGGGTAACGACAGATATGTGTGATGAACGCGATTATTTGTTCCTGAGTCTTGGATGTTTTCTATGTATTTAACTATTTATTTATCTATACAAATAAGCTTATCGTTGTCTAGTATCCATAGTACAATTAAGCCGAGAGCTTAGTTTGGGGCTAGGTCAATTTGTGTGACATTTTCCGCTGATATATATTTATTTATATGTTTAAAAGTTGTTCAAAAATTGATACAGTGTATATATTTTGTTTGTATTGTTTGGCTTAGGGATCCGAATCTTGTTTCGATTCTCGCTTTAACACTTGCTACGTGCTTCGTAGCACGTACTACGCCCGTAGACACGTTTTCGCTTTGTAGCAAAGAATTACTACGTACACTACGTACAGTTATTCCGGAAGTCTATTCCACATTATCTTTACAAAGGTTTTATCGTATTAGTAACGTTTAGATACTTTTTATTAAATTAAAAAAGACGATGCATTAACAATTCAACAGGAATAGAGGTATAAACAAAAGTGAGTAACAGATACAGCTAAAATAAATAAAAAAATAAGAAGGTTACCATTATGGATGACAGAATGGTGTTCTTTCAAACTGGGAATTGGATGATTTAATTTCCGTATATCTACTACATCTGCAGTTTAAAATAACAGCATAATCTGAATTATATTACCATTTTGTTCAAGTACAACAAAAAAATATTCTAATGAACCCTCGCCCTAAAATATAAACAAGATAAATCACCTTAATTAACTTCTACATTTTTATATTATGAAGCGGAAAAAGATAAACTTAATTTTCTTATTATCAGAACAATTACGTTTATAAATTTAGTCATCGTATGATTGTAATCTTGAGATTGAAAATGGCTATGAGCTTTATAGTCCCTTACTATTAAGTGGCCTTCGTGTTCTTTTGCCTTGTCCATGCCATAAAAAGTAGTAAAAATACATTAAACGTATAGTTTAGTTTAGTTGAACAATTGATCAATGCAATATTACAATATAAATTGCATTGCATGTCAAAAAATACGAAATTACATTGAGATCGTCAACATAAATACCGAACCATGAATTGAATAAGTCTCTTCAATAAGCGATATTACTGTGTTAGTTAATACGGGTTCTTGCTGTGGTTAGATATTTAACGAGTTCCAGTAATTTCGATGACGATACAATCGTCATGATTACGGGATAAAAAGAAAAAGAAGAGAATTTTGCGGGTTGGTTGACAGTTAAGGGTAGCGGTTGATCGCGATAGTTTAAGGAAGTGTTGTATTATAGCATAGTATAGTATAGTATAGTATAGCTCGTCCATAATTTACACTTTCGCAAAGTATCTAATAATCTATTTCTATTCTACCCCCCTTACTAATAAACGTTGAGTAACGGTGGTATAGCTATACAATGTTTTTTGTTCTTATCTGTCATTTTGACATTTGAATTTGACAGATAAGAACAAAACATTATATAGCTATACCACCGTTACTTGTCGTTTATTAGTAAGGGGGTAAATTAATAATTTAAAACCGTAGCAGTAGTCTTATAAGCTTCCTTATTTAAATCCTAATAAGACGAACTACTGGCTCTTCATTGCTTTGCACTAACATTGATTTATTCTTAATTAAACAAATGCCAAAGCTATAAATACCGCTTAGCTAAATATTATCTTCCCCGATGTCAAGAAATGTTCATCTCCATTGGCTTATTTTTCATTCGTTACAATGACTGTACATCTCATGCCAATTATTTTATCCACAGCATTTCTTGAGGCAGTCGTATTTATTTAGAATTTCAGTTCCTCGTGGTTTTATCGAAGCGTAACAAGTTAAGGCAAACTTATGATCGTCTGGAAAATCTAGCTATTAGGTATACAAACAGTAAATTATATTAGACACTAGCTGACGCTCGCGGCACCGTCCGCGTAGAAGTCGTCATTTTGCCATCCCACGGGAACAGTGATTTACTTTAGGATTAAAGGTAGTCTACGTGCTATTCCAGACTGTAATCTATGTCTGTGGCATATTTCATTCAGTTCAATTCAGCCGTTCTAGCGTGATTGAGTAACAAACATCCAAACTATAATAGGGTGACTGCTATAGTTATTGGCCACTTCATAGTGATTGGCCACTCTTGGCGAGACAGAAAGAAACAAGGTAATGGACGCGTGCACTCGAATGAATGAGAGAAAAATATTAACTGTGTTTCTCCTGCTTTCGTTTCAGTTCATAAGATTTTGTATTTCTGTCTCGCCAAGAGTGGCCAATTACTATGGAGTGGCCAATAACTATAGCAGTCACCCTAGTAGTAAGATTTCTGTCCCACGGGGTTTTACCGAAGCTTAACAAGTTACAGCCAACTTATCATCGTCTTGATAATATAGCTATTATATTATACTCGTAAGTAAAATACTTATTTGTATTATGTTACCTATCTGTCAACCTGTATAAAGGAGGAATTCTGGTTGAAGGGAGTGAAATTTCTGCGATTTCGTGGATGTCGACTAGCTGACAACGCAAAGGTGTTTTAATACTTATGTTTATTTAAAATTATGTATTGTTATGCATAATTAGTCTGTAAGGTATATATAATTATTGTTGCCCAAAATAAAGTAATTCTATTATGTTGTATTGTCACTGGTAGTCATAATATTACTAAGCATTATGACAACCCTAAATAAATAGTACTTAATCTTTTTTTTTTGTAAAGTAGATGTCCACATGTTCTCCCGCAGAAATTTGCTAATTATAGTTATTCGCGATCCGTGAGGAATGGGGACCGATTAAAAGCCATTTAGGAAGGAAGTGGATAAATCCATGAGCTAAATATGGATGAGGATCTAAAGAGTGTTAAATTTGGAATGTCCTCCATCTCAAGAGTTGTAAAAACAAAAGTTAATAAAAACGTAATGATGTAAACAAGAAAAATAAATTATGTGGTTATTTGTTACATAAAATGAAAAGAAAAATCTCAGAGGAATAGGTATTTAGTGAAAATCCGTGCGCTCAGTTTTTTACGAGGCCGTATTTTTCGGAGCGCGCCGCGTTTGTTTATCTTCCATATTTCGTGTCCTTCATACAAATTTTCTTTTTATGATTTTACTATGAATACTTGAGCTCGCTTCATGACTGAACAACTTGGTTTCATCATACCTGTGACCCTGTGACATAGCAACAAATAAGATGTCTGGTTTATTTTATGTGTTTTGTATTTTATAACAGCACGATCTGCGGAATATACTTTAATTTCAGCAAAAACATTGTGCAAATTTTGTGCGATATTAGGATTACTTATCCCTAATCATCGGCTGAAAGACGGCCGGACAGTATTTCCCAAAGGATCATTACGACGATTGCTTGGCACCAATTTTAATCAGTATATCTATATATATAAGAGGCAAAACTGACTGACTGACATATCAACGCACAGCCAAAACTACTGTACCTAGAAACTTGAAATTTGGTATAGGGGTTCCTTTTATGATGTAAGTGAGCACTAAGAAAGGATTTTCCGAAAATCGACCCCAACGGGAGGAAATGGGGGAGTAGCAGGAAACTAATTCTACGCGGACGAAGTCGCGGGCGTCCTCTAGTTATATTATAAATGTGAAAGTTACTTTGTCTGTTTGTTACGTTTTGACAGCCTAACCGCTGAACCGATTTCAATGAAATTTGGTATAAAAATAGCGTAAATCAAGACGAAGGTTGGAAGGTACTTTTAATCCTGAAAAATTGGTCAGTTTCCAAGGGAAGCGAGAAATGATTTTTACACGGACGAAGTTGCGGGAAACAGCAAGTAAGTAATATTTTGTCCATTATTGTGCAGGAAAGTAGGTAAGTTAAACAAAATCTCTTTGGCTGGTCAATAAATAGCGAAAAGCTTTTATAACGAAAGAAGCTTAAATGTAATTTACGTTCTCGATTATTAATCTAATAAAAAAAATAGGTCGGCATACTCTCAGAGGTTAACTCGTAATACAAGTTCAATTATAAACAATTATGAGCCTAACAAGTCGTTTGGGGTTTGTTAAAAAAACAACGTTTGAAGCTGTTTTTATAAGAACCCATATAAATATTACGCTCTTTGAGTATTTTTATCGGTTACCTTAATTACCTACTTTACTTATTCAATTATTTGAAGCCACTTTGAAGCTCATTATAGGTACCTACATATAAATGCCGATAAATAAAACCAATTCGGTTCCCGATTATAAAACCGTAAGAAAGCAAAACGGAAAATGCTTAAAATAATATTCCAGCCCTGTTAATTTACTTTACTGTACAGTCGAGTTTCTAAATATGTGTACACTTTAGTCCCTTGTCTATTTAATGTCATGTTTAAACTACCATATATGATTTGTAACAGCGATTAAAGTGACAAGGTGCTAAAATGTACACATATTTATGAACTCGACTGTACTTATATGATTTTTCGTGCTTAAATTATTTTGATTGCGCATCGCTTTGTATAGGTAAGACAGTGTCCGAAATAATGTAAGTATATATAGAAGAAGAAACTGGCTGACTGATCGATGAACCGAAGCCGAAACCGCTGGACCTAGGGACTTGAAATTTGGAGGGAAGATTCCTTGGTTATCCTAGGGCTGCACTAAGAAGGGATTTTTGAAAATTCATCCCCTAAGGGGTTAAAATAGGCAGAGTAGCGGGTAACTAATTCTACGCGGCGTCCTCTGGTATTTTTAATTTTTATAATTACTAAATGTAAGAAACTTATAAATGCACATAATAAATAAATAAATAGGTACGAAATCAGTTAGGCAATATCAATACAAACAATAAAATAAGTAATAGTGTTTTGTTAAATAGAGAAAATGTATAAATGAATCACCGGAGCCAGACTTGGCTCTGCATTAAATCTCGTAGCTTTTTAGGTAAGTGTCGACGTGGCCTTACTTTTACAATAAATGTTTTTGATGAGATACATTTTGATAGTCGTCAAACCCTTAAAGGTTTGACATTCAGACAACTAACCGTCTGTTTAAATGTTGTTGAACTCCGCACTGTCTAGAAAGCATAGCTAGCAGTGCATTATGATATCTCACATACTAGGGTACAAAGACGATTAGACAAAGCAATTTTGAAACATTAGATGCACATCATACAGTTGTCAGAGATTAAGATTTGATTTTCAAAGTAAGTCCCAGAATCGACTATAAACGAGCTTCAAGTGAAGAAAAAGCTTGTAAATTTAATTACTCTTATACTACGTTGCATTAACTTCCCGTAAGTAAGTACCTAGCCATTATTTATGGTATACAAGCGAAATATAGTACTAGGCTTACATTCGTAACCAGAAAAATCCGCGGTTCGCGGTCACAGGGTCTAACACCTCCACAAATTATAGAGGTGTGACAGCAATGATAGCTCCTGCGCGCCCGTTTTACCGAGTGACGTTTGTAAATTTATGTTTCCTGATCAATTAATGATTTGTGATCCACCCTACAAAGGCACAACGTCTTTTCAATTACAAAGATTTATTGAAATAGAGTTGCATAATCTTAAACTTAAAGCGTAGGAGCACATATCATGTGCCAAAGTTTAAAAATATTGAGTAAATGTACGTTACTTTGCCTGTTGTTCTTTGTCATAGGTTTTAAAACAATTAGCAGCCTTCAACTGTTTTAAAAAAGATAAAAATTATCCTTCTAAGTCTCTCAAGTGTCCCGAAAGACCCTCCAACGTCATCATAAACCCGTTTTCTAAGGCCAGCATCCACAAACACGTTTACGGCCGTAATAAAGACATCAACGCCTACTCTCTATTTATACCTCGTTAACTGCGAAAACATAGTTATACTACCCATGGAGCTAGTTATATTACTACGTTAAGTATAACTTATTATCACGCGCGGGTATTAAGTTAATTAAGGCTTAGGTCCGGGGAGATAACTAGGAAGGCTGGCTTAGGTTTAGTACTATGAAACTATGTATATATACGTATAGGCGCTGCAGTTATGCGCATGAGTAGGCCTGAGTATTGTTTGTTTGAGACAAAAGGCGTCATTTAAAACCGGAATGTTAAGAATATTAGTAAATAAAAGTGAAACATGCCGTAAAACAGTAAACATTAACAATATTATGATACATCGTTTCCCTTTACTGCTTTCAATACGTAATTACTCATAGTTGATGCGTAATTCTGCCAATTTACGTATGTCCTGCTTACCACCACGTACATTAACACAGTTTCGAGAAAAATGCTCGTAAACGTCACGCTCAAGGTATTTACAATTTACAACAACCATCGTTTCAAATTGAACCTTAAGATGTTCTTGGATTTTTGAAAGCACGTGTTTTGCTATCTTATTTTCAGGAAAACCACCTGGGTTAAGGGTAATTACCCAGTTTACAATTCAGAAAAACACCTGAACATAACCTAAAACATTCGATAGGATTAACGCTTAGGTACAGCTAAAAATCAGCCACCTGTCATTAAGATTAAAAGTAGTTCTAAAAATTCTTAGAAATACGCTGCATTTACGTATACCTACTGTCTATTTCTGTGAGCTAACAGGTTACTGGGATCATTTTATAAACAAAAACTCACCGATAACGTGTCGCGTGTACCGCCATCCGGTCAATCACAAACGATTCATATCACACACGTAGTAAGCACACGTAGTACGCAGTCAGCTGCGGGTCAGCTGGTGGCGCGGAAGACAGGGTATTGAGTAAGTTTATAGGTTATAGGTTGTCACGGGTTTGGCGGGGCTTCGGACTGGGAGCGGGCGGCCCCGCCGCGCTCGCTTCCACACTAATCAGTAATCGTTGCCGGGAAGGGAGGCTGCGCCCGCCCCGCGCCCCGCGCCGCGCGTAGCCTACCATAGGGGTGCAGACGCTGAAAAAGGTAGATTGTGACAGTTTTCATACTTTGTAGCAGGATGTGTGTTTTTACTGTCGATGAAACGGTGCAAAATTGATAGTTTTTTAAGTTCTAGTGGTGTTTAAACGTTGTTTTAGTATGCTTCGGGAAAATCGTTGAAAGGAACGCAAACGGGTTTGAGAATACAATGCAAACTAGTCTATAAAAGTTCTTTAAAGACGTTTGATTTGTTAAATGGGTGATGCACATATCTTCATCTCTATCACATACATCATAAACATCAAGAAGATATCTCAGCAAGTCATTATTCTTCAAAAACATCTCAAAACTTTGTATCCCGATTATAACCCTCACCTGAATGAGATATTAAAACCGTGATCTTCATCATGTTCACAGTAACGTCACTGCTCCCATCTACCTCGTACTAAATCACCCCTTAATCTATGACCGTAATAGGAGGAGCCGAGTTTTCAGGGGTGACACACTCCTATTAAATATTCATTCTCAGATTGTAAATTAGTGAATTCTGCAGATAACAGGGAACTTGGGCGATAAGGGAACCGGAGAATTGCCGGGGTTAACCGGGCGATCGGGTTGAGTCCCGGCGGAACAAATTATTGTAAACAAGTATATTTCAGCGAATATTTGAGAGTGGCAGTTTGTCAACGGGTCGTGTTTACCGCGTGTGGTAACACGACAAATCAAAGTTTTTGTACGTTCGACCGTTTTAAATCACCGACCGTTGGCGTTGCTGATATTGAATTTTCAAAATTGAATTATTACTGCGCGATCAAAGTTGCGTTTTGATAAACAATTGTAAACAAGCAACGAGCAACAATATTTATCGAGAACTCCAAATGCTAAAGTTCATAACTTTTTGTTCAAAACATTCTTTGATTAGCAATATTAATTTGCAGCTCGGCGTTTATAAAGCGTCTTAATGTACACTCAGTGGAACTTGAAAATGAGTTATCGAACAAAGTTAGTCGACCCTGCGGCGCGCGTGCGCGCTGCGAGCCGTCAAGTGCCGATCTCGAGGTCTTTTAAAATTCAACGAGTTGCAATCTGGACCCCAGACGACCATTGTGACTGCGGCGCGTCCCAAATAAAGAAGTTCATAATGCATGCATCTTCCCCTAGTTTTAAAATAAAAGTTAAGTTAGTTTGTCAGCAAGTTTAAAGAGTTTTCCTTGTAGAGTTTTTGCATCATCGGTGTTCTTTCCTAAAAAATAATAGATAAAAGAGTTTTTCATTAAGTAGGCCGCACGGGCATTTTTACACATCAAAATCTACCAGCGCTTCCCAAAAGGATAACATTGCTGAGAAGAAACACCGCAAAAATAAAATTTAGTTGCCAGGGCCTCTATTCAACAAGGTAAAAACAATATCGTTTTGACCTGGGGGGTTATTACGACATAACTATGCAGTTCATTTTACGGTGAGCGTTAAGGACAGAGCTATAGCCGCTATATAGCTCTGTCCTTTTCTCACAGCGTAAACTGAACTGCATAGCTATATGTTATAATAACCCCCCTTTTATCGTAGGTATTGTCAACGTTTTCAAAGAGTCTGACCATCAAATCTTAACACAAAAAAAGGCGGCAAATTCAAAATAATCACTACCAGAGGGCTTATTGTGTAACGCACTCGCAATCACGATCGTTTTGATTTTGAAAATCGAAGGCTTTTCTGCGTACAAAATGAAAACAATTGCTCCACTTTGAAGCCGGTTGCGATTGCGAGTGCGTTAGACAATATAAGCCCTGGTAACACGAAATGCATAGCGACTGGATAGGTTCATAATGTGACAGCTTTTTTCATACGTAAAATTATTGCCATATCAAGAATTAAAAAAAAAAGCTATTGTCACGAGTCGCTGGTCAGACTCTAGCTCTTATTTTCTTGACAGTAATGGCGGTCGAGTTAAAATCAATACCATAAATACGATTTGGATTTTACCGCCTAGAATAGAAGCGCTGGCGTTCTAAATTTGAGTTCGCTTTTGAATAATATTTGTTTTTGTTTTTCCTGTTTCCTATCCTGAGCAAGCAAGAGCATAAAAAAATACCAAGAAAGAAAACTATCGGAAACTATTTCGCCGGGGCAATGTCGAACAAAGAGTGTTGTCACTCTAATCTCATGGTGTCGTCGCCACAAAGAAAGGCATTTTGTTAACCATATATTACAATTTTCGTAAAGCACAATAAATGATGCTTTACGCGAATTGAAATTCAAGGTAATGAACGATAACCAGCACAATTGATAATTATCTCAGCTTAGTGTTACAGTAGGTATCTGGTTTGTAAAATAGCAACACGATACATATTTTATTACTTCATCAAATATAACATTCACTCTAGTTTCATTTAATGACTGTACCAAACTTTCCGTTAAGATAATAAAATAAAAAATCGTTAATTAATTTCCACTAACTTTTGTCTACCATAATTCACTTGTACAATTTATACAACTCGCTATAGCCCGGTGGGTAACAGCTGTTAGTGCTCTTTATTATTAATCTGCTCAAGTTATACGACTTGTATAAGTTAGCCGTCTGCAGGAGACAATGAAGAATGCGCTATATGTATATACCGTGTCTCTTGAAATATTGAGATAATTCTTTTGTTACAGATTTGTCTCATAAAAAGTACCACCAAGAAAATTGTCATACCATCCATCGTAACTAACCGGTTTGCAGTAATACTAAACATCTTGTTCGATAGTTTGAAGGTTAGGTTAGGTTATTTCTTAGTTTAGTTTTTATTTCTCAATCGCCGAAATGTATACTAGAAGAGATCCGTTAAAGAGTTCGCCTTTGTACCTACTACTAAATATGTATATTTCCGACATTTTAAAATGTGTGTACTCAATTTGGGTAGGGAAAAGAACTCTATGACTATTAAAACTTTTTTCTTAACTAAATAAATTAATGCGTATTGGACGCAGTGCTCCAAGAGACATTAATATTATACTTGAGTACCTACGTCGAATTGTGGAAAGCAGCCCGCTATCAAATCCAATCCAGAGATAACCTTTACGATATTCACATCTTTTTTATTACTTCAAACGATTTAATCGTATTGCAGCGACCTTGGCCATGAGCGGACAAATGCAGAGGTTACAAGTTATCAAATATACCTATTACTATAATATTAACCACGTTCTTTTTAACTATAGGTGAGTGTAACACTATAGGTACTTACCTATGTGCAAGTTGCGGAAAGTTTCCAAAAAGTTGGAAAACTTCTCTAAGAAATTTCCGGAAACTATCACTAGAAATATAGGAAATTTAAATATAAGAAACGGAAAGTTCCCCACGCACAATTGTGAGAAGTTTCCGAAATTTTCCTATATGAAATGTTCCGTAATTTTGGAAAGTTTCGTTTGGCACATCAGTAACTATAGGTGAAAAACTCAAGTAAATGACCTCTTGCATGTACCTATAGTTGTAACACATCTGTACAGACCGTTCGACATTCTAAATTTGAAATTTGACGTAAGTTCCATATTAGTTTTGTACACAACTACATGCAAGAGGTAATTTACTTAAGATTTTCACCTATATTCTATATTGTAGCGTAAGATATACGCTGAGGTAAGAAGCTGATTCCTTGTGGTACGCTTAAGTACTTGCGAGCTAAACTTATGTAGGGTACATCGTAAGTCGTTCAGGATGTGGGGATGAGCTCACAACGTCAGCGAGTTAGTCTGGGCGCGGTAAAATGGCGGCGATGACACCGTTATCAACCAGCAGTTTGTTACAACTCTAGGTACCTACTCGTATTATTGTTACGGTAGGTCGGTACGGTATTTCTACTGGGCTCTATTCTCCTCTCTAAAATCGTATTACTTTCGACATGTTATTGTATTTCACTCGGCCGCCATACTGTCAAGTAAATAAGAGCTATTATAACGTTAATACGATATCACGTCAAAAGCAGGTGTGATATTACTCAAAAGAATTTAGACCTCTTGGTTATTGTCAGTAATATCGTTTATTTTTTAGTCTTCGATATTACATTGCAGACTGAGAAATCTTCCGAGTAGTAGTGTTAGAACTGCGCATTACAGTCCTGTTTACTTGAAATTAATAGACAACTTAGGCAGTAATAAAAACACGGTGATCCTTTTTATTCCAGCAAATCTGGTAATAATAGGTATCACTTCTAGATCAATGATGCAAAAGCCCTTGAGACAGTAATTAAAAGCCAGTTTAGAAAACCCGGAAATTAAACTAGTCACAGAACTCCTAACTCCCGTTAAAGCTCTCCGAGCCATTCACCAAACTTATTTAAATAATTTAAAACCTCCGCTTGCCAGAAATTAGGTCAACGCGCAAAAAATCACCTACAAAATTCTGTGAGCGGCTGCATCAAAATTTCACCTCTGAAATATGCCGACACAGTTGCATGCCGACACTAGGGTTTCCTTCCCCCCTCGTGGGGGGGCGTCATTGTGCTGTCACCTGGAGAGCAGACGGGTCGCGGAGCCCTATTCTGTGAGGGACAACGGCCGCGAAAAGGTTTTTATACTCTGAAAAATAGAGCCATTAATTTTATAGCACTTCGAGGTGATTACGGCTCGTTTTCGTTGTCTTTGAGACGCGGGCGTTTATGAGGTTTGAAAGACTTTACCGTTACTCCACAGAATAATAGCGCAGGAAGTGGATATTTATGTTTATTTCTTGCAGTGGGGTCAATCACCTCACGAATGATTTTCTGCTCTCTCAACTTGCACCAGAATCTCTCCGTTTCATGCAAACCTTGCTAGGAAAATATGCCTTTGAAGGAATCCTCTTTAATAGTCTGTGAACCGATTCAAAGACGTTTTCGTATATTAAACCTCGGGTCGTGTCATTTCCGCAACAACAGAGTAAAATTGGCATTCTGGGGACAATTATTTACCTACCGTCATCTGAGAAATCTTCACATAAAAATTGACATAGGTACCTATCCCTCCTCACTATTCACTGTTCAAATTACGTCATGTTGTCAAAAAAGAAAAAAGAAAACAAACGCCCAACGACCATGCTCATTAATAAATGTAAAAGTAACTTCATCTGTTGTTACGCTTCCACGGCCAAACCACTGAACTGATTTCGATGATAAATATAACTTGAACCCCGAGAAAGGATATAGGGTACCTACTTTGTAAGTATCTAATTGGACAGCTCTCGAGGGAAAAGCGGTAAACGTTTATATTCATACGACTTCTACACGGACAGAGTCGCGGGCAACAGCTAGTCTAATATAAAAGTGCCCACATTTATATATAATTTCTTCGTATAAATAACCTAAACCATTACAGTTTCTTATGGTTTGTATTAGGGCAGATAAGTCAAATCTATACCACATAATGGGGAAACATCGTAAACGAGTGCTAACATGATAGTAAAGACAATAAAGACGACATCCAGTGCAGTAGATACCTATAAAGTATCTATGTTGCTATTTGCATCCATCGAAGTTCCTGGCAGTTCAGATTCGGATTTTGCGTGACTATTCAAATACAGAATTTTCATTAGCAGTTCAGTTCATGGCGTAAACAAATAGAAACAACATTTCAGCCCCGTCAGAGAGCCTATACTCCATACCATCTGACTTGTCTTATTTAGTAAACACTTTTATAACCTCAAAATGCTCCCTTTCGCCTAAAATTACAATTTTGCCTTAAAAAAAACATCGATGATGTAAAATCAGGAAAATAGTGTGCAAAATCTGGTTTCTAGTTGCTTTATTCACCAGAAAACGTTTTAGCCAAAAACGATGCATTTTGAGGTTATAAAAGTGTTTACTAAATAATACATGTCAGTTGGTATGGACTTTAGAAGCTAACGTTGGCGATTTTCGAAAACTGACAGAAAATATGGATTTGTAACGCGATAGATCGTCAGCTTTTTATATCCCGGTGAAGGCAAACGAGCGCATAGGCCACCTGATGGTAAAAAGTGGGACCTGAGAGCCATAGATATTTGCGATCTAAATAAGACTACAATCACAAGAAATGGAAATGCGTTGCCAACCCTAACCCTATGCTAGTGATTTCACCGGTTGTGTTATCCCCACACCGGGTCAAAACAATGCGAACCCTGCTGCATCGCAGCAGTTTACTGGATAAGATAGTAGTAGCGATCCGATCGGACTATATTTAAACTCTTCCAGACCGCAACGGCATCTGCAAAGGTGGTATGTGTGTGTCAAACTCATTTTAATAAACTATACAGGGTGCCGATTCCCTGTTCGTACGTTTTCACCTGTTTTCTTTTTAAGTCTACATGCAGTTTTCCCTTTCCAAATGGAGGCCTTGGTCCTTAAGAACAGATTAAGTACCCAAACTATTATAGCTTCCGAATTCCTCTTAATAACCCATTTGGACTGCTCACCCTGTTTACAAGTAAACCTAAGTTACAAAGTAAAATCTTCAAAGAACATTTTTAAACCGTTTAAAAATAAGCGATCAAACACAAGACAAGCAAAAGTTGTTGTTTGGTCTGAAACCAAACATATATCTAGACCCAGAATACGTAGTAAGGTATGGTAGGTTGTCTGCAAAGTTGGAAGCCTGTCCGCGGTGACACCCGATGGAACAACGGGGAAATTGGCGTTCAACAATAATTTAATACGAACTAACAAAGTTAGCACGTCACGACAAACTTGTTGCAGTAATACTCATATATTGTGTGACAATAAACGGTAGTGAAACTCGGAGATTGTTGTAGAAACTTACACTGAAAAAGGTATAGAGATCTCCCACATATTACACTAGTCCCAAACTAAGATCTAGGCTTGTATTATGGGTATTAGACAATGATAAACTTACTGATATATATACATACTTAAATACATAGAAAACACCCAAGACTCAGAAAAAAAAATTGCGATCATCACACAAATATCAGCCCTAACCGGGATTGGAACCCAAGTAGGCTAACGCGTCGTCAATTGATTCTTCAATATCTAGATAACAGTATCAATCAGTTAAAGATTAGCGGCCTGCACACGTAAAGTTCGGGCCGCGGGAAACGCCACGCGCCGTTCCAATCTTCGTTTCGAACCGTACGTGTAAATGCAACTGTAATAGTAAAATAGTAAAAAATGTACGGTTCGGAACGATGCTTAGAATACCTTTAAAATGTGACTTGAGTGCATCACGGCTAAAATGTGCGTAAGTAGGTAGGTAGGTTTCAGTCGTAAAGAAGGTGGTGGGTGGAGCCCCATTATTTGTAACAATGATTGACGCGTGACAAAATCTTAGCCACTTTGCGCAAAAACAAATTTGTCATTGCGCCCGAAAGTCTTCCAAATAATTAGGGGTAAGAAAGATGGACGTACGAACTGAAATCATTATTAATCGTTGCTGTAACTTTGTTCGGCAACAAACAACTCCGGCCATCAATCAAGACGCCGCACGCAGATTCAAAGGCGAGCTGTGTATGGCAAATATCGATCACTTTGAGAGTTGTTATATTGATTAATCAAAATCTTACCTCATTTCCTGCTATTCTATAAAATCGTAGGTATGTTTATTGGTTTTTACTTCTTTCATGCAGGCAGCGACAGAGCTAGGGTATCGATGTGACTTTTCGCGTGTTCCCGCGAAATCGCATAGTTTCAACGGAAATTGGGATGCCTGTGAAAAATGAAGTTACTTATGATATGAATGTCGAGTTGGTATATAAGAATGATTACATTAGAGGTTCAAATATTTGGATGTTTCTATCACGCTTGAAAAGATTTGGGAATAACATCGGAACACACAGAGTGAATATCCTGGATTGACATTATACTTTTTATTCCGGATAATATTCCACAGACGAAGTCTACAACATTTTAATTCATCTTAAATGCACACGTATCATGGAGCGACATTATAAGCGCTTTTAAACGTACTAGTATCATTTGGGTGACTCTTTACCATTAGGTACAAATAATTTTATCATCTATTCATCTGGTAATTCTGTCAGCTAATTTGATCTTTTTCTATTTTAGCTACAATAAGCTGAAATTAAAACAGCATACAAATAAATCCTAACACCCTTCGCCTTTTTCTCAAAGCTATCCTCCGTAAAATTACATATCAGTACGCAAACCATTTTTCTGACGAAGAACGTCTTGTTCAATTATGCCATCATTTCTCGGGCGCCGACATATGTTGTGATGCGCCTACACGGGAGAATAATCCATCAAGTCTGCCGTCCGAAATGATTACGATAATAAATGATTCGGAAACTCTGTGGCTAATGTAATTGCTGACATTATTAATATTATTTACTTTGAAAAGCACGCGAGGTTATGGCGAGGTCTATACAAATTGCTTCCGTTCCGACTCACACGAGAAAAAATAGAACTAGAATAAATTATAAATATATATAGAGGTACACGTAAGCAGCTACATCGTCAAACTATATAGATGTTTTACGGACTTTTACAGCATAATTTTTTGGATGTAGAGTCTTCAGTGTTGAAAACAAGAACACTATTTTGTCACTAAGGTACCTTCGCTTTTTTCAAGAACTCATTTAAAACACTACTAACCAGTTTTACCAGTTTTTTCTACCTAGTCAGTTTTTTAATACACTTAACGACTTGTTTTAAAACGTCGTTTATTCAAACAAAACGCTCACCCTTCACAAGCCAAACATGATTCCGCCGCTGCTCTCAACATCGGAAGTAAGCCTTCATGGCAATAGCCGCTGGCCGTTACTGCACATTGTTCATAGGCACCAATTTAATCAATCCACCCCGCCCCTCCCCATTCCAAACAAATATCTATAAACAGGGGAACATCTAACAGTCTTCTGAGGTCGACTTACGCTGGTCAGGTTATGAGCGTGGCACGTTTAAGCTCCCATTTTATTTAAGGCAGCCTGCCAATGAACAGCGAGAGATAACGGCCGATGTTCGGAAAACTAGCGCAGCAAGGCAATTAAACAGAAACTACCGTATTACGATACCCGAGAGTAACACCTTCTTGTGAATAACAAATGCTTTCAAACAGTATTCTTTTTATATCTCGGGTAATTATAAAGGTCGAGACGGAGGAAGGTGAAAGCAAAAGAAATAACAGGAAAGTTATGAGTTTTGCAATGAGAAACCATAAAAATCAAACCATATTTTCTACTCTTGTTGATGTTTAACAAAGCGATGAAGCAGTTGATTCACGTTCTTTTTTTCTATTTAATAAATTGCCTGTTGTGTTTCTGAAAAACTTGAATTCCGCTTTTCATTCAATTCCAGTGAAATACTTATAGATACATTTTAATTTCACCAGATCAATAACTGTGCAATACTAAGAATGCTTAACCATAAGCGTGCTTCATTCAAAAAGTTATAAATGACTGTGGACCAAAAACCTTTTTAAAAGTTAAACAAATTCAACCTTCATTAATTTGCAACTATACCTATGATCCTTTCGCCTTTTGATTGGAAATTAATTGACACACATACCACGTTGAAATATTGCAAAAGCCAGTTCCACTATCGATTTTACAAGATATTTTGGCGGAGGCTAAAACGAGCGATGAGCCGGGTCATCGGGCGGGCGCGGCGGGCATTCTAATATAGCATTGTCTGCATTGACCCGGGATCCACTTCTACACAAGAGCACGCCATTGTCATTGTGAGCTTAATAAACCGACGAAAATAATATAATTTGGCGATGGTTAATTAGGAGGGAAGTTTCTACCGTAAATATAGAAGAATGAAAATGTTAGGGAGAACTGTAAGTAGGTATTTAGATGGCGAAAGAATAATAAGAAAGAACTCATTAGCCAGTGAAGTGAAGTGAAGATATTTCTAAATAATACCCTCTACTCAGAGGAACTAATTAAGAAGAAATAGAAGAAGAGGATTACAAAATGAAAGGTACTAGGTATGCTCTTGAAATATTGACAAACGTTTAAAAATAATGCGTTTCCATGTTACCTCAAATATTTCTTACGAGAAGGCAAAACTTGTGACATCCGCAGTATTGTATCTGCCTGTCGATGAAATTTATACAGCGTAAGCAATCCAAATGGGTCAGACCCTATGGGAAATTCTGAAACTAAAGAACTAAGGCCTCGATATTAGAAATAAAATCTGCATTTTTTTAAAAACGATTACCTAGAACCTACGTAGTACCTATTTTTTCTCGAAATCTTGGGTTTAAATTTAATTCGGGCACAAAGCTCCAATGCAAATCATTCGTTAGGTACCAATGAGGTACTGTCACGAGCATACATATATGATCCAACATTGGACTCAAAATGTCTGACACGTTCTTATGCTCCCTGTAATAAGGATGTGTCAGATATTTTTGAGTCCAATGTCGGATCATATATTATTGCTGGTGACTGTATACTATCAACTATAGCAACTAATTGATGTTTTCTTTTTCCGGGAAAAACTACTTCAACTCTCTGTTAGGAATATTCTTCTAGGTGCTTAAATATTTTCTTACCTGTTAACCTGTTTGGTAGCAGCTATCGGCAACTTCCGGTGGTTAAGACCCGTAACTTGCAGACAGGTCTATCTTAGGGGTCCACTCCCCACGGTACAAAGTTTGAACCCCAATCTAACAATCCCTAAACTAATTACTAAGTATGTAAGAGGTCACTTAGTACATTAATATTATTGAAAGACAATCAAAATAACAACTTGCCTCATAAAGTTATTTTACAGATAAAGAATAGGTCGCACTGCTAGATCAAAACAGTAGTAACTCAAAATACAACTGTATTTCAAAATCGACTTTAATACAACTTCTATGAACTTGAAACAAACCTAGCAAGGATTTTGAGTTGATACTGTTTTGATCTAGCAGTGCGAGGTATTTAATTTACCGTAAATTTCACGAGCTGTCAAGGCAGTTAGCTTTTGTAATATGTATATAATAAAATTAGGTATCGGCATTTACAATAAACCTATTTTTAATAATTATAGTATCTACTGTTAGTGACGTTTGAAAAGAAAACTAACTGACGCGGCAGCTCAAACTCGCTGATTAATAATTCCTCGTCGAACTCACCAGCAGGTTATTTTTGTGAGTCGACGAGAAGAAAACAACTATTTATAATAAAAACAACCCAGTTACATCACGTTAAAAGCAAAGGACATTGTTAACTTCGAATGACGTAAGGTCGTAAATTAATAAAGCTTATTCATACCAGTAGTAAAATATACAGGGATGTGATTCTCTCAAAAACGCGGTCGGACGCAACATGTTTACCGCTCGGATCTCCCTTTCTATCTAGTCAGTAACGATAGAGACGAAATACAACTTGTGCTACCCGTGCTGACGGGACTTCTTAAACTCGGCGTTGCGAGATTCACTCGTTCGTTCGTCCGACCGCGTTTTTGAGAGAATCACACCCCAGGAACGCAGGTGGCAGCAGCCGGCAGCCGCGGGAAATAAGCGCTGTACCTACGTACCGGGTGTAAGTCATATTTTAATTGCTTCTTGCAAAGTACGCAATTAATAACCTACAAGTCCTCACGGAACCATACAAGTTACATTTATAGAGCGAACGAGAATTGTATTTTGTAAGTTTCTAATTCATACTCTTAATATTAATTTGACAAAAACACAACAAACATAATCAAACATTTTGACAGAAAAAACTAAAAGGTGAAAGGATAGAACATAGAGATATTTATCTTCAATTAAGTACGCGTACGCCTAATGAGTTTAGACACGTTGCGCTGTAGTGTAAGGACAAAAAGTACTCAGCTCAGCATGTGCTGCAGGCAGCTGGAGCCGCCGCAGCGATGGTTTTCAGCTGAACAATGGTTTGGTTTGATCGACAAGGTTGGTTGCAAATTGCTTTTCCAATCGAAGTATTTATTTAGTAAGATGACTAACTTTTAAGTGATGTGGAATATCGGTGAATTTTCAAATTACTAAACGCCTTGTTGTTGTTTAAACCCCAATGTTAGGATTCGGAGATGAAACCTGCAGATTGTTCTAATCCCTAGATAAATTAATTCTACAGTTAATGACTTACGTCAATTACATACATTTTTCAAACGTAACGTATTCGTTAACGATCACCGAATACAATTTGTAATCGGCCGCACTCAGAGTCAGTTAGATTTTTCGTTGAAAATGTGGTTACGATTTTTAACCATTACTTATCTACTTCAGTTAGTTAATTACGATACAAGTTTGAGTAAATAATAAAAGCAAGCTTTAAAACCCCGACTGCATTTTTGATATTGTCATCTATACTATATGTTAATACTTTGATTATAATATTATATGTCACTCCCACAAACAAGACGAATCCAACAACACCTCGTATGTTCAAATCCTTCTAGCCGTTTGCAGAGCGTGCCAAAGTTATAGACATACATACATGCATACAATTCAATACACTCAAAAAACATAGTCCTCCTGACGCAGTTGGGTATAAAGGAACAAGTTAATTGCGAAGGTTTTTTTTTTACCCTCCGAGTATGAAAAAGCACGCGATTACTAATTTCGTGGATCTTAATTAGGGTCTTGGTGGCATAATTGGTAATGCGCCTGCATTGGACCGGATAGCCAGAGAAGATGTAGGTTCGAATCCAACCTAGCCGACGAATTTTTTTCGCTTTAATATAGTTTAAGTTAATTGTGTCTATTTCTAAAATATCTCTGAGTACGGCGGAAAGACCATTAGATATATCAAGAGGCATATTTCAGTAGGCCCAACTTTCTGCCTGATGAGATGATAAATAGATACTTTTAAAATAATCCACTTCGCTCTAAACCAGTGTAATACAATGCCAAAAAGGCAAAAGTCAGACGGAATAATTAAAATCGTCAAGGCAGGGCTCCTCGGTCGCAGGGCACGGAGACAATAGTCTCACTTTGCAATTAGCTCCACCACCCTTGCGATACCTATACTATATACCTATAGAGGCGCAAACGCGCCTGCTCTGCTGCCTTTAAATAAATATCAAGGGAATGAGTTTTAAATCAGCAAAGCGGGATAAGCTAACCTATGTTTAATGTTAGGTATAGGCATATGTAATGAATGATTGGTAGCTACCTATATTTGATAAATGCGATAAGTTTTTGAAGTAAGTTAGAAAACGGGTTTGGAATAAGAAATTGAGGAAATTTGGACCTTTTTAAGTTTTTTTTTAATTTTTTTCTATACCAAAATTAACTAAAATTGGTTAAGCGGTTTTGCTATAGAAGCGATACAAACAGATTAACTTCCGCATTTATAAATTAGTATGGACATATGGATTAGGGTGTTTTATTTTGACAGATTGCAAAATTTTAATTCATTCGATCGAATTCTTGGTCCTACTTATCTGAAAGACCAGTACCTATTTATTCAAAATACCTATTATACAATTATTTACTTGGTATGGATTGCATAGGTACTTTGACAACTTTTTGAATCAATTCTCCAAAGTCGCGACAGACGGAAAAATGGTACCTATGTGATGATGGTCAATAACATTAGTGATTGACATAATTTGGCAGGAAAGTTAGTAATTGTTTGTTGTTTTTGGAAAAATAATAAACAAGTTGTCAATTTGAGCAAACTCTCCATTCACCTTAAAACCTGACATTTTCATTTTTTACAATAGAAAGAGTAAGGGCGTAAGCGAAGTCTGCAAAAGCAAGACATTTATTTTTTTCCATACAAATGTGAAACACCCAAATATGGATGAATATGGATTAGCAAATTTTTATGGCCAAGTTCGTTTACCATGGCTCTATCGGAAATTACATAGATAGGAATTACGATTTAGTTATTAAGAGATTTGAAGAAAGACTCTTTCACTTTATTTTAAAGGGAAGTTTTCCTGAAATAAAGTCTATCAATATGAACTCATCCCAAAACCTTGTTTAAACCGACAACTGTTCCTAGTGTTCTTAGATCTATTGAGTTGAGTAACAGCACCGAGTAATTCAAAACTAGTTCGAACCAAATCACTTAGCTAACGCGAATTTAATCTCGATGCGAGCACCCTGTGCATGAGGTTCGTACCTACTCGCTGAAAACTAGACAGGACGAACAACTAACAGTTCACTTAATTTTAAACGCCGGCTTAAACTTAAAGAAAGTACCTACGTATATTTAAAATAAAGATTGTAGTAAGGCAAGCAAAGGCGAAGGTTGCCACCTTATAAAATTTTCAAGGAATAAATAAGAATAACTACTTACTCACACCCGTATTCACAAACAATACTTAAGGGATCCTTCACTGAGTAAACGCACTGCGTTCAATACAGCTTTGTGATTGATCCTTTTTGACCGACCTTTTGTTTATGAGACGATTTGAACCACCCTGTGCATTCGTGAGCACTATGAGACCTCATAGTGACGTTTGTGAATACGGGTGTAGTATGCTAGGTAGGTATAATGCTAAAAGTAGGCATAAGGTATTGTATTGCTTGATAAAAGTAGCTGCTGTCACTTTCTTTGCTATAGCAATAGAGTAAGACAACACGTCACTAAACAAGCATTAAATTTAATTGACGTCTCTGAGTGCGGCAGTTAGTAAATTAATATGTACTAATACTAAGAGCTACAAAAATCAGAGTTAGTTGTTAAATGTAGAGTGCTATTAAGGCTGACGTTAATTAGCGATTCTCACTTTTTTTCTGTATTAATAAACTAGTTGCAACGGCTGTTTCTAAATACGTGTCGACATCAACACGCTATTTATTGAAGCTAACCGGTTTCAAACTACACTTGTTCCTAACCTTTGAAGAGTTGGCAGGATTTCCTGCAGCCTCGCAACTTTATGTAGTTCACGCTGTATCCAACTACTTTATACACTCTTCACTACATACCTACCTACTTCACGCCATAGCATAGATGTCTCATGTAGGCTCAGCTAACAAAGCATACTTGGTTGGTTCTCAAGGCGTTTGGCAATTATACTTCAGAAAACATATTTGTGGGATATCCGTATTTTCAGCACGGTTTTTTTTTCATCTGTTTTTATGGTAGGTACCTTGATTATTTACTGTAGGTAGATTTAAATTGCACAACACCAACGAGTCATTTTTTGAAAAGTTTCGTTTGTAAATATTTTCCTATTGGGAATCGGTAGGTATTTTCGAATTATTTGGCGATGGGGAAATTTTTACCACTCGTTTCGAAATCTCTAAATACAAGTAGGTAGGTCTGTTTGCCCGCATTGTTCTTCTGAAATTAAATGTTGAATATTTTGTAAGCAAGTCGTAAAGAAACCAATATTTTAGACCACCTGCATACGCTGCTGGCTAAACCTTGAAATAAAATACTTCTAAACAATATACTTAAAGAATAGTACATCTTAAAAAAATACGGTATGGTCTGCTTGGCTATACTATTCCTACCTACATATGTAGGTACATAACATGAGTATCAATCTGCAAAGACCCAAAGCAACAATTTATATACATAATAAAACGAATTAATGAGAATGTTTTGGTAATTTGCGAAGCTATTTTAACCAATGCTTATCTAAGTACATACCGTGTTACATAATGTAAGTTATGTCACTTCGTAATTACGGGTTAATGCAACCAATGACTGCTGAACTCGAACTTATCAAGATGTTTTGCATTACAAAACGCTACTATAAAGAGTAATCAATAGTGACAAATTAAAACCCCTCGTATACTTGAATACTCCCAGAGCTTTTGTAGAGCTATAAAAGTGCATCCGCTAACATTGACGACTGTAGAAATCTTAAAATTTCTATGTAATATGTAGGTAATACCTACATGATTAACAGCTGGGTCCACATTTGTATCATTTTGTCGTATCGTATCTCCGTCGCGTTGCACCGACGCGTATCAAGATCGCTAGTGTGGACGCACAAACAACGCGATCATGCGGCGCGCCGTATCTGATCGCTCGGGATCGATGTTGATACGCGTCGGTGCAACGCGACGGAGATACGATACGACAAAATGATACAAATGTGGACCCAGCTCTACGGTTAGTATGGACGCATTTTTTCACATGTCGATGGTAGTGATACGGTCTGCCAAAAGTGAGCGTCCATACTTAGGATACGCGAGCTCGATACGATACGTGTGATCGTGATCGGCAAAATGATACAAATGTGGACCCAGCTTAAGCTGATGTGCGTTTGTCTGTGTTCAAACACTTTTCATATTTCTAAAATCGGTAACTTTCGCACAAAGCACGTCTCCAACCCTGCAAATACTTTTTTTTATTCTCTCACAAAGGTTACCAAAAGCAGTCCTCGCTTACCTGCCTAGGCATGTAGGAACCATACGTAATGTAGAACAGCAATAGCGAAAGGGGGTACTCGCGAAAGAGGCTTCACGCAGCACCGCAAGGCACAAGCTGGGACTAATTAGGGGACTAAAACGGGATCACCGCTTAATTTAAATCGCACGGTTCGGAGTCACCGTACGTTTCGGTTTGCAAATAAAAGTGTTCCCTCTTAATTGGAGAGTGAGGTTATATATTTAAGCAATAAATACAAATAGGGCCAAATACTTAATTACTTACCTCTGCTAATTGATTCAATAAAATCGATTTCGACTTCATGTCAAAGTTAAAAATGTAAGTAAATATAGCTCTAGGTACTTACATAATATAGGTATTCACGTCTCACTGAAGACTCCGAAATATGGGAATAGGTAGGTACCTACTTATTTACTTAAGTAGGTAGCTGTATTTTTAACGAGTCGTTTTCGCTGGATATACTTACTTGGCTTGGCGACATACAGTTCAGGAAAACACCAGGAGTAGGTAAACATTTAAGTTACCTACCGCTATAACCGTTACAAAACTTAATAAGTAAGTGGCCCTCTTGCATGTAGCGTATACAGTTTATAAAAACATTAATAAAACACATTGAAAATTTAATTTAAAAAAAAATGTGGCTATTGTTAATTGTTATAATATTGTTTGACCTCAATCACTCGCCGTTTTATCGTTCTCTTTTTATCGGCGGACCGTGCAGAAACAATTTCACTGTCACTACCTACCTACCTATCATCCGAGGAAACGCTTATAAATAATCAAACACATCTATATTGCGTCCATTTCTCATAGTCACATAATAATTTAAATCTATTTATTAAAAGCAATATGGTTTTTTATATTATACCGACTATAGAGGAGCCCAACATTATTGCATCTCAACTGATACAGGCACTTTGATTCGCCAAAAGGTGGCGCTGAAATCAAATGTACCTACCTTTTTATTTACAATCTTATCCTGTGGCTTAAGTGATTCATGCAATCGTGCATGATAAATCATAACATTCGTAACTCGAATAAATTTACTTAGAGAAACTAATATTATTTAGCTTTTATGGCTCCATGCATAAATTACATTTGGCGGACATGAAGACAGTTGCATTAATTACTTAAGTACCTAGGTAGTTCCGTTTTTCTGGATGCAAAAACAGATAGCTACTGTTATCGTACCTACCTATTCAAGGCGTACGTATCGTAATGTTTTTTTCTACAAAGATAGTGATCCTGCATCACTGAGTTCAACACAAAGTGAAAAAAGCGTTACGTGCGAAACATAATACCTAGGTAGGTACAGTGTTTATGACACTGTACCGTCAACAGCATAAATAAGTGATAATTTATGTACCTTGTCGCTTTCAATCGTTTCACAATTTTGTATAACATTTCAAACCCGACGTTAAAGTGACAAGGTACATAAATGATCACTTATTTATGCTGTTGACTGTACAGTGCAACCATTTTCTTAATACCGATCGGCAATCTTCGTTTTTCTATGACACACGAATGACAAATATACTGTCAGTTGCGAGTGCAAGCGGGATACCAATCGCCAGCCGAATGGTATTAAGTAGCTGGGAATACTGTACAACATACCTACTAGGTACTGACGTAATTAGGTACAATAAAACCATATTCTTGGACAAATAGACTTCCAACAAGTATTTCTCATTACATAGCTCTATTCAACCAGCAAAACATGAAATGCACTTGTTTTCTGCAAGTAGTCAAAAATATTAATATTAATTTGTCTACAGAAACATGGCACAAAAAAAACAGAAGTCACAACTCCAAGCCTTAAGCATCTTCTTAAAATTCTTAGAAAGAATTATGCAAAGCAAACTTAAAAATGTTCCTACCTCTAGTACACATTAATTAGAGGCAACATAAAAGAGCATCATTGATATTTTCTGAATGGAATTCCATGAATAGGGCTGAGGGTGGTAATTAAAAGCCAGGGAGAATTACGAGTTCGCACTGCATACATTTTTAATTGACATTATGTTTGAAATACTGTTAGTGTAACAACTATGCAATAACTTGAATTTTATGGTATGAAGCAGGCTCAACACACTTCTAATTTTGCCACACTTTTAGGTACCAAACCAATGGTTAGATAAGAGGACCGGGACTACAGAAAAACAGGCTGCTATTAGAATTCAAAAGAAAAGACTATGTGTTGACTTGTCTTTTTTTATTTGTCATGGAAATATAAACACCGACTGCCAAGGGCTCTGATTTACATGCAAAATGGATCCGCATAGCGGGTTAATGGCAGTCAAGGTATATGGACAAATTGCTTTACAGGCCTGGTAATGGTATTGATATAAATGAATTTTGCTGTGTATGACAATGATAAGAAGGTTCTAACAGTTGCAAGTTCATTACAGATTTCAAAAAATTATGAGGTTCTCAATTTGCCTTTAACTGTGCCAACCCGCTAGGCGAGTCGATTTTGTATTAAAATCAGAGCTCTTGGAAATGAAAGTGTTAACACATTAACTGCCAGCCCATGAAACAAATTCCGAACCGCACGCCAGCATAATGGCAAATATTACTATAGTACCCGACAATCATGTAGTGCGGCGTGGGAACAACATCATAGATTACCCGATAGTTGGGTACATAGCAGGAAATATAATTTGGAGTTCACTAGGTATCAAATAATACACTCAACATAATAGTTCTTAGTATATTAAAAAGCTGGAATGCTAAATTAAATGCTTTAAATGTACAGTAACGCCTCCAGCTTAAAATAATAGTTAATGTTAACTAATGACAATAATGTTCAATTAAATATCTTTGAGAACTTATTTCTGCACAATTTCCTGTTTGTGTATAAAATACTCATAATCATTCTAAAATAATGATAAAAAATTAATACTTTAAAAACAATGAATACTTGACTAATAAGTAGTAAATAAACTTCAAAATACATTATTTTTCCGTAATTACAGTGTGATGCTCATTTTGTTGCCATCATTATGTCATGGTACCAAAGACTGGGTTGTGCCTGCAGATGCTGGGGCCATACTCCATGTACGCTTGTTTGGTGTGGCACACCTGGTAGAACTCAGGGGTGGACCCGAGCATGCTGCCTCCAAACCAAACTGCATATCTTTGCATGTTATGGGAAATCACCTGCACGTCTATAGGCTTTGGTGTAATGCGCCCTTCAGAGAGCATAGTCGAGAGCTTCAGTCTTGCATCAACTGTACGCTTAATATCACGCTGCAGCCTTCTGCCAAAATCACGGAACATGGTCGAGCCACCAGACAACACAATGTTGCCGTACAAGCCCCTCCTCACATCAATGGGGCAGTTTTGAATAACATCATCAACCATTTCATTCAGTGGTACTGTGAAGTCCGCATTTGAAAATTCTGGATGGAAGAAAATCTCTGGGCCCAAAAATCGTTCATAACCAACATCCACATCAAATGGATTCTTAGTGATGGCATTAATCCCGGTGTACTTTTTCATCCACTTTGCTGGGTCACTGTCATATTTGGCAAACTCTTTGGCAATATCAGGGCAAATATAACTGTATCTCTCTTTGATAGCTTTTGCAGTTTCTAAACTTTGTTCTGGTGGGATTCCGATCTCACGCTCACGGAGGAGAGATTGGATGAATGAGGTAATATTTCGACCTGCAATGGGGATGTGTTTGATACACGATCCAATGACATATCCTTCCGCTACAGGCACTATATGGGTGACGCCATCGCCGCTGTCGACTACAATGCCCGTGAAAGTGCGTTCTGCTGAGGCACGCGACTTCCATGACGCCGCGAGAGCAAGCACTGCTTGCACTGCTATGTATAATCCTGGCACATTAAACGATTCGAACATAATCTCGGCAAGATATTCGCGGTTCTCCGGTGTGTTTAGCGGCGGCTCGGTAAGCAGGAAATGGTGATCCTCTGGCTCTGCCCGCAGGTATTTAAAGATGCATTGCTCTATGTATCGCTCCATGAGGTCCCAATCCTCTACGAGGCCGTGGCGCACCGGGTATTTCACCGAATACCCCGTAGCGTCGAACGCCTCGTCACCAATAAAGAAATCTAAGTCTTCCACCGCTTTCGTCATGCGCCTGGTACTCTGATCGCCGACTTTCGCCGTTTCCTTTATCGCTATGGCTGACGGAATGATAAACTGAGGTTCCTTGTTGCCGGCAAACCCCAGCTTGGTATAGCCGGTACCGACATCAATGACACAAGCAGGCAGATGATCGCCCATTATAATACTATTATATATTGGTAGCAAAATAATCAACAAACTTGGAATTGAAGAATAAAATGGGTGCGGACTCTTGAGTAAAATATTGGCTAGCTTTTGACGTAAGAATGAATCACAGATAACTGTCAAATAACAACCAATAAGAAGCTAGTGTCGATGATGTTCGAGTAACAAATTTAAACGTTGAATAGAATAAACCCCTGCGTATGCGGAAGATTATTTGTTTGCTTGGGCAGGATAGCTTGAATTCTACTACTACGCTAAGGCTATGCGCGCACGAGCAACTTTTGTCGCAAGCGACAGTACATCTGTCTCTTTTGCACGCTCGAAGTGAGAAAAAGAGAGATGTACTATCTGTCGCGGCGACAAAAGTAGCTTGTGGGCGCATTGTGATGCGTTTCCATACTAAAAAGCGTTAAATGCGTGCTCAAAGCGTGGCGGAGGCGTTTTTAGTACGGGAACGCGCCGCCTTCGCTTCGCTCTCAGTGCGTTTGCGGCTTTATCATCCTTCCTTGCTTTGCTCTGGATTCAACCATAGTAGGTATACTATGATTCAACAAACGACCATCGCCAGTAAATACTTATGGCTCCGTTATGCCTCCTTTAAGCGGTCTACATAGCATCAGTTTTAACTGCACAGTTTCAACTGTCCAGTTTTATCTAATGAAATTTCGATTCGAGATGTTTCTTAGATCGTCATTTTAACTGAACAGTTCACACTTCCTCCACACACATACCTTTTAACTGAACAGTTCGACTGTGCAGTTAAAACTGATGGTATGTAGCCCACTTTACACCATCGGTAATGATCGTTGATCGTGTGATCGTACGTTATCGGTTGTGTTGCTGCTGCAACCATTTATTTACGTCGAATGAATGATCGGCGTTCCTGTGGGCAGCTCAACGCACCATGCGGCGATTCCTTGTGATGCGTGCCCGAAAAACCCGACAAATCACGGGTCGCAGGCGATCATAGACGATGATCGGCGAATACAGCCGAGTATGCCTTCCACACTATCGTGCTCGCCCGTAATCGTCTATATTCGCCGATAGTGTAAAGGGGCCATACGGTACGCAGTTAATTCTAATTAGACTAGGCCCAAAACTGGAAAACGCGTGTCTAAATCATGCAATCATGTATCAGTTGGGGTGACAAAGTTATCAGGGGCCTGTTTTATAAAACTATAAATTACAATTTACAGGTTACAAGTTTCCATTTGACACAACCTCTACCTCTACTTTGAAATCAGTAATTCAAACTTAGGATCGCCCCGTCACTTTCTTGCGAATTAGTTACGCGTCGAGAGCGAAAGAGATAGCAATATTGGAAGTTCGAATTACGGATTTCAAAGTAGGGCACCTGGACCAATGACGACCAGGGACCCAATTCTCGTGCCTTCGAGATGATTTTTCATGCGAGATGAACTGTCAACTGCATACATTTTTTCGACATATCTCGCATGAAAAATCATCTCGAATTAACGAGAATTGGGTCCCAGCCATTTGAGCAATGTTGCCAGTTTAGACCTGTAAAATTATAGTAACTTGTAGCTTTATAAAACTTGCCCCAGTCATTTTATTTATTTGAAATAAACTTCATGGTGCCAAAGATTTGGAAGGGGGCCAGCAATAGGGTATGTACTTAGTTTGATTAAATACCGGACTTTGTTAAATAAAACAATACATACGTTAAAGCAGGTAATAATATTTATTGTGACCTGATTCTAACACTATATATACAAAATTTGCATTACAGGAATGTAAAGACAAAAACGTATCAAGGTGTTTCAATTAACAACATTGAAGGAAACTCTCGTGTTTTTTTACTGTGTAATTTATGCCAATTTACTATCTAAAATGAACCTTTTTACCTTATAGTATAACATTATGAAAGTATATTCCCAATTTGTTAGCACTAACAAGTAGTATGTTAATATACTTACTTTTAAAGAGTTTGAAGTTAAAGTAGTTAGTCTTTGTTTAAATAAGTAGTTATTTGGTGGCTAAAATCGCTGTGGGTTAATTTCCAAAGCTATTTAGCTTCGTCCTTATTCTCATACGAGACGCAATAATAACACAATTAATAAATAATAATATTTATGATATATTATACCACCCAGCAAAATAAACAGTAGGTATGTAAACATAATGAAATTAATGAAGCAAAGCTTGTATTTTTCCTTGTAGATATTGGATTACAATAGCAGGTTTAAGGGGGGTGGGGTGGGGCCATGAGTCCCCTCCCTCTTCTGGAGCCGCCAGTGGTAGCTACCTAGATATTATTTTTAAGTTCAGTGCTAGGTTTATTAGTGCAGGTATTAATTTTAATCTAAAATGAAAAGGATGTGGGAAAAAAAATCTAAAAAAAAATAAGTTAGAGCATCTCAGTTTTTGTAGATTGCATGAAATGTAAATTTCGAGTGACCCTAGAGGGCTTCGAACCTGCGGGGATTTCAAATTATCTACTTTTTTCAAGTTCAACTCTCAATTCTTTGACTCAAAATCAAAATCAAAATCACACCAACATTAAAAAAGGATGTGCAAGAAAATTTCACCTTTCAGTTAATTGTTATAGAATCTAGTTCTTAATTTTGTAGATTATCAAGTTTTACTCAACGTTTTTAAAACATACCTTGCCAGAGTTTGCAGATACCATTGCAACATTTTATACTAACTACATTTATAAAACCGATTTTACAGCTTGGGCGGACTTGGCATTTCAGTTTTAAGTGCTCAATTTCCAGAAAATATATAAACTACAGATTTAATACACTGCTTTGATAAAATACAAGTTCTGCCTCTCCTTAAATTACCTATAGGTTCTCGTATCCAGTGTTCTGGGCGGTAAAAATCAGGGTACTGATCCTTAAGGGTGGTCATTAATGGTGAGTCCAACATTTTTGACCATTTAAGATGTCAGTCCAATGGTTTTATGAACCCGCAAATGGATGTAGATGTCATTTCACAGCCCACAGCGCAAGGTTTTCGCAATCACGTTCATACCAATGTTTTACGACTTTTTGTCATCAGTGCAGAATTTTTATGACATTCACGATCACATTTGGCAGGACGCTAACTAATGCGATGGACTGACCGTCAATGACCACCTCAAGTCTTGATACGGATTATGTCAGGACATATCACAACATGTCCGAGACTCATCTATGCATAGTTACCCTACCGCAAAAGATGAATGAAGGGATGGTTTATATTTAGATGTATATAACTATTGCTCTCTACATACTGTTGAAAGAGACGTCACCATTTTCACCTAACATCAATATCCGACAAAGAAAGCATGACAAGCCATAGGCATTTCCTGCAAATTTGTAACATTATAACTTTAGCACTGCAGTGACCATTATGCTGATGAATGATGCGTTCTAAGTGTAATCAAAACCTGTGTGGCATTTAAGTTTCTCGATACATAATCAAGTTATTTTTAGAATATATATGGTTGATACGTCCATAATTCTGCTGCTGCCTATACGGGTTCTTAGGGGCACACTCCAAAGCACCGCAGACTCTTTGTTATTACCGTGACGGCAAACAGGGTATCATTTAAGACCCACTCCAACGCATGTGCTTCTGTATGCTACCTTGGATTGCTGTGTAACTGACATCCTTAGCCAAAGCCCGTCTTCATTTAGGGACTCTATAATATCTTCCTGTGACTTTGCTTAATAGCCGTTTTAACGTTAGTTATTAATTAAATCAGTAAATTGTTATATATTAAGTAATTATGCATCTTTTAAATTTATCTATGTTTTGGTTAATTTTGTTTTTATGTTGAGTGATGTGCTAGGCTATTGTATGCATGCATACTAAATAAAATATTTAATAATTATAATATAATCATATCGAAGATATGAAAATCTGTTAAAATAAATAATCCTGGTTATCCTTTGGTGGTATTTGAGTAACATTCATAAAATAATAGATCGGTAATTTAACCAAAATAACAAAATTAATTTCAACAAAAAAGTGTAGTTAACTTACGCTAAAAACCTTTAACCTACAATAATAAAACTGAGATTGACTGCTCTTTCATGGTTTACTAAATATTTAACAAATATTTTCTTACCAATTATCACTCCAAAACAAATGATTAGTAATCAAGATTTCTCGGTTGTTGGGTACTAAAATTGGAAAAGATATATATCGGCAAACGAACAAGCTACCATTTTCCAGAGATCTTATCAAACATCTCTATTTATAAAAAATATTATATGTATAAGTAATAACCCATTACCTTAAGATGTGCTCAGGTCGATTGATCTAGCATGATTTCAATATTCTAAGCATCCATATTTTTTAATTCCTTCCACTAAATATTGCTTCTATTTTATCCTGGCCAAGCAAAGTATTGAAAATTAACTATTGTCTGATAATATTATTATTAACATTATAATCAGTTATACTTCTCAGACTTATAAGCATAGACAAAACACTTGTCAGGATTGGCAAAATAAGTAAAGCACTTCTTGAGGTAATCAAGTTGGACAGCAGTAAAACTAGTTTAAATTAAAATTAACAGATTAATCTCAATCAGTCAGGAATGGTCCCACATGTTTTAGTCCTTAGGCAACCATTCTGAATTTTGGAGTCTTATAGAATCAAATCTGGCTATCAGCACTTGTATTGTATGGCAGATAGTCAGTTTTGTCTCAATTGTGAGTTTAAACCATCAATTTCAATAAACTATGTCTGCTAAAGTTGTTCACAATACACATAGAGTATTACTTCAAAGAGAACTTTGCTTAATTTGGCAATACCTGTTTATCTTACAATATAAAACTCTCATCGCCCTAACATTGTCGCTTCAGCAGTACAACAGTGACGCTTTAGATCTCTCACCACATCGCATAATCTGAGTCCTCCATGTCAAAGATTGTGAAGAATCCAAGGATGGTCAAGTAGGCTATGACATTGCCGGCTATAGTCAGGTAACATGCGCCTGCTGCAATCTGAAATTATAAAACATCATGTTTTCCTTAACAGAAGAATAAACTGCCAAAGTAGAAACAAAGTAAAAACACATTCCAGAACCCTCATGCATCATTGCTAGGTACATAAACACAGGATGTGCATGCTCGTAGTTGGATATTTTGATGAATTGATATATTTAACCTTATGCCTACATGGGGTACTTTTTATGGCATATATTTTTCAAAATTTAAAATGACATTGCTTAGGGATTAGTTTGCTTTGTTTCTTATGTCCTTTCTAAAGGAAGGATGTAGGCACGAGGTTAAACAATCTTATATCAAATAAACATAATAAACAATAATAAGGTCACATGATCATTCAGTATAATAAGATTAGAATAAAGAAAATTGCCCAAAATGTTGATAACATTTTAAAATGTTGTAAAAATATGAAAGATTATACACAAAGATTGTACACAAATGGTTAATTTATGAGTAACGTTGTTACGCAATGTGAAATTATTTTGTTCAATATAAATTATCATCATCCCGCACTTATCCCAATCATTTGAGATTGCAACAGCACCTCTTTCATGTTCAATATAAATAAATATGAAAAAATACTTACTGTGTTAGCATGAGCTAGTACAATGGGTAGACCAAACGAGCTGACAACTAGGCCCATAGTAATAAAGACAGCTGTCTCCATGCAGGGAGAGTTGCCTCCACCAGTGCCATCTGTGTGTCTCCTTGCAATCATTGTTGGTATCGGACACAATATATAAAACACAACTACAAAGAATGGCCACCATAGTCTGAAAATAAATTGTATAAAGCATGTATCTTTTCCATAATCAATATCCATGTAACATTTCACACTAGTCTTCTGCTATTTTAGATATTGGTGGTCTTTCCTAGCTTGACCTTCACAAGTTCAGATTTTATCTAGCCGTTATAATATTTACCTGTATTGTGGTAAGGCACATGCTAGTATAACTAGTGTCATTCCAATGGAGCCGGCAAAAGCCAGAGATATCAGCCTGAAACCATGACAAAAGACATATATTAGGTTGCATAGACATTAGGCATATGTTAGGTGTAACTATTAAATTAGTAATATGAGTGTTTGCTGAATAGATTGTATGTTTAACCCCTTGTATGCTTAGGCACGAATCCATGCTCAAGTATATTGGTTAAAACCTTAAAACATTATCTGAAGAGACTAGAACTTGGTCCTATTTTTCACCTCTCACACAAAGGCTTAATGACATTACAATCAACACTGAAGTGGATCGTAGCATTCATATTTTGTAATGTAAAGAATAATAATGTGATAAACCTACAAGTAAATTAATTCAAACATTTTTAACTATAATAATAATGTAGAAACAACATAACATCCAATTTAGCGAAAACATACTACTACTAACAGAAAAATAATAAAGAACTCATTATATCTAGATGGTTTCGTATGTTTAATATCAAATTCAAACAAAATAAACGAATGGTCGGTTGCCCTATTTAGGAACTAAGTATATAAATTAGTTTTGTTTACAATATTATAGAAAATGTTTACATATTGACATGACTTACCCTGTTTTGTTCATCAATCGCCGAAGGTAACATGAAAATGAGAAACAAGCAAATTACAAAAGCGCTAAAGATTATGTACATATTTGTAAATAAGAGCCGTGAGTCACTCACAAGACAAGAGTGACTTTCATCTATCGTAATCGCTAAATTAGCTAGTATTCATTGAAAAAAATCTTATAATCACCTTTAATTCCTGCCATTGTTGCGTATAATTTTTGTTATCAACCCTAAACTTGACTGTTATTTGGGTTTTCGATAAACTTTTAACATTAACAAACCGCACAAGGAAAATTACAACAATTTGACGCGTATAGACACTTATATTATAAGTTCAGGCATAGACTAAAATTATGAAGTTATGAACTGATATAGTCTGATATATAAAGTGATATTATACAAAATGATAGGTATATAATATATAAGAATATATAGAAAAGTATGAAGACATATATTTCACCAATAAATACAAAAAAAAAGTTAAATTTCTTCACCTTTACAACCCAGTCAGTTTTAGTTTACATTGTGCATTTATTTTCTTGACAAAGTTAATTCACGCGTTTTTAAATTTGTACCGAACAAACAGAAGCAAAATATTGTTTGACGTTTCGAAATTTCAAGTTTTTTTTAAGTTTAGTTTGCTTTGCCAAGGGATGGTATGTGTTGTATTGTGGTGTGAGATTGGAAAACGCCGCTATAAAACTTTTCAAACCTCTCAGTTTTGGAAATCTAATTTAAGCTTACTACTCTAGCAATGGATGACGATGCGGAAACTTACAAGTTGTGGAGAATTAGAAAGACTGTAATGCAAGTAAGTTTATAGGTTAGAATCAGTAAACAGTATTTTGTCTAGGTATGTTGTGTTTTGAGTAATGATTTATTTCTAAATTATTTTAGCTGTGTCACGATCGTGGATATTTAGTGACACAAGATGAATTGGATCAAACTCTCGACCAGTTTAAAGAACAGTTTGGTGACAAACCAAGGTTTGTATTCTTGAACTACAAATTACTAGAATATATATTTTTGTATTTGTTATAGATTGTTTTAAATGTAAAAGTAACTGTCTGTTCGAATTAAATTTTAGTATGGCGATTGCTAAACCTCAAATGCCAGGATGTATCAGGGACAAAATTTTGAGCACTTTTTTGTATTTTTTTGTACAATTTTCTGATAACGCAACTAGATATTATATGCTAAATTTAACCAAATAATTAGCCCAAAGGTTAGCTTCACTAAGTTTTACAATATACAGTGGATATAGTCACACAGGGTCAGCCTGTGTGCATAATAAAGTACAAGCTAGTATTGGTTGAATTATTGTTTTTGTATGGATTTTTACTAATAGTATGGGCTTGTACTTTATTACGCAACAGGCCCCAGGCCTCTAGCATAATTGATTAATTAATAAAATCATGCTATTTAAAAGGTAGACCAATTTAGTAAGAAAGTTCTCCCGTCTGCCTGCTACTGTAAACTGAGGATGTAGTAGTATATTAGGCTTACCCAAGTGCAACTTCACATTTTCTGACAATGGATGTTTTGAAATTGTTTTTGTAATTTTATTTTCAATTATTTCCAGTACAGTATGGCGATGGGGGTGCATTATTATTTAAGTAAACCTAAAATTTGTGCAATAAAAGGACATAAGTCTGTATTTATTTTTATCATGCTTTGACAGAATTGACACTAAAAATTAATAGCTTTTTGTATAGGTATGTAACCTGCCAGCAACAATAGCTAAAATATAAACAATATTTTTTAAAAGAAGTATGGTTATGACTGATCTCTGTGCTGTGTCTGCATAGTGAAGGTTTGTATAAGATGAATTACATGGAATTACAGAGAGTGTGGAATTGCATATGTAGTGGTAAAATGTCTTTACAGGCATTCTATATTTAAATTTCCTCTACTTCTTATACAAAAATAATGTCAGTGTAATTCTAAATACTTTTTACAATGCACTAAAATATACGTCTTATTTTATTGTACATACATACCGTTGCTTAAATACAAAAGCGACACAAACCAAAATGTGTTTGTGTTGCATTTAAAATCGGAATGCTATTTACTTTGAGTCCTAAATCGAACTGTATTTGTTTTTGATTTGTGGCGCTTTTGTATTTAAGCAGCGATACATACCTCCACGCCTGTAATCCCAGAGTGGGGTAGGCAGAGCTATAGAATTACCCACAACTTTATAAACTATTTTATTGGATACTCGCAATTTTCAGAATTATTTTGTCTGGGCACATGCAACTGTAAGTTTCACAGTTTGCAAAAATGATGGCTGAAAGTAACATTAATTTTGGTCCATTTGAGAGTCAAAGTAAACAAATAATTTTAACAATGATGAAAAATTTAAATTCACCTTACACCGCTGCCCAATTCATTGAAAAAGCTACAGGTGTCAGATTAGGGGCCAAGTTTGAATTACATTAAAAAAAAAACAGTGTCATAGTTTTTAGTCTGTATCTTTTAGCAAAAATACACCTAATATTTTACGACACAAAATGGTGTGTTCGGAATCGATATTAATTTTTCATTTTAAGGACCTGTGACACAAAAATTGATTGATTTACATTGGTTCTTCAAGTTGGATAACAATGTTCTCGACCAATCAGCAAACATCCGACAAAAACATTCTTGGTCTGTCCTGTGACGCTTTGTGACCCCAAACAAGACCATCTATGGCCATATTTCTGAGCAGTGTTGTGAAAAAAATATACTTGTGTTGCTTTGTTGTGTTTTCACAACAGGTATTTTCAGTTGCTGTAAATTACAGTAACCATCATTAAAACATTGGTGTTCTCATTCTAAACTTAATGCAATAGCTGACAAAACAAATTTCATATTTTCAGTGAAAAGCGTCCAGCCCGCAGTGACCTCATAGTACTGGTGGCACACAACGATGATCCAACAGACCAGATGTTTGTGTTCTTCCCTGACGAGCCCAAGATTGGGATTAAAACCATCAAAACCTATTGTACTAGGATGCAGGAGGAGAATATTCATAGAGCTATTGTTGTGGTTCAAGCAGGTAATGAAGGATTCTAGTGGTATTCATTCAATATCTTTATGTGCTATTCTTTTACTTTTTAGTTTTTCGATTTAACTGTATTAAGTATATTTGTTGTGTTGCAGTGTGTTTATGTCAAATAAATGTTGTGAGTTTGAGTTTACTTTGAGTTTAAGTACTAAAATAATTTATTACACTCATAAATATTTGAGTGGCTGCTATACCTCTAATAATGTAGACGTTTCAGATATTTTCAAGCCCAATGTTGGATATACTACTTAGTTTCTTCTTACATAAGTTTCTAGATGATTAGCACAAGTTTTCTGACTTGTTAACCGCTTAGGTAACCCCTCATATAAACAAAACCAAACCAACCAATTTACCATACTCAGCACATATTTAATTTAAGGTACTCTATAATTACATACTTTTGAAGATCAAGTGTCCCCACCCACCCACGATATTATATACCCACGAATATGAACAACTTTCACTACGGGACCTACTCTGAAATCACGAAAAAAAACCTGCTGTTTCATAAAAAAATTCAATACGTATTCTACCAAAATTTATGAAGCAGCTGATAATTTTTTCGTGATATCAGAGTTGGTCCCATAGTGAAAGTTGTTCATATTAGTAGGTAGATGAGATCGTGGGTGGGTGGGGAGACGTCTTAGATTTCATCCTGTATAGAGAAATACATACTTAAATAGAATATACATAGAAAACATCCATGACTCGGGGACAAATATTCGCCATTACCGCGATTTGAACCGGGCTTCGAAGGCAGGGTCACTACCAACTAGGCTAACGCCTTCATAAAATATAAGATAAAAAAAAAAACTAGGCTAAACATCTTTACCCATTTCAATTGACACTTACATAGTCTGTAATCATGATAGAGATGCACTGCAAAATGAAAACCATTTTTTCCAGGCATGACACCATCAGCCAAACAGTCCTTAGTGGACATGGCTCCGAAATATATCCTGGAGCAGTTCTTGGAATCAGAACTGTTGATCAACATCACTGAACATGAGTTGGTTCCGGAACACATCGTCCTCACACCAGATGAGAAGCTGGAGTTGCTGACTCGATAGTATCCTTTGTAAATTCATATTTAGGAACTACATGATCACTTGCAAATTGACACAGTAAAGGAAAAAGCACATTGTATGATGCAGTCGTACAGAAATAGGCTAGTTAGTTACCAAATCAACCTTTCGTTAGTATAAAGTACAGACAAAACAAAGACGCCTAATACAGCAGCACATTTGGGACATCCCATTGTGAGAAAAACATTAAGGATGCCCATCAATGGATGGTGACACCTCACACGTATCAAAATTCTAAGCCACAAAAACTGCTTATTGTCATCTAAAGACCAATCACATGTAAGAAGAGTAGTAAGACAATAAAATAGTTTGAGTATTGGTGGTCAACAATTCTTCTATGACATTCAAGTACCTAGGTTGGTCCAACTGAAGTCGGCGACTCACAATATTTTTAACCAAAAGCAGACTTCAGTTGGACTAACCGGTTTTTTGTTTTTTAAAACATTTATTTTATCAATACTTTATTTCAATGTGTTTTAGCACATTTTGCTTTAATGTCATAATAACAGCACAATTAGTTTAGAAACAAATGCACGCAAAGTATGTGGACATATTATAAAGGGCATTTGAGTTCTCGTGCAAATTTGATCGACCTTACTTATAATAAAAAAATAGCCATCACTCGCAACTCTGGTTGCACAAATCACGTGAGCGGTTATTTATAACTATTCAATAGATAAGAACCCATATAATGGCGACCCCTTCTTTCAGGGCTTCTGGCTGCGTTTATCGCGTGACAAAGTTTGGATAAGGCATCCGTCACCTTCTGACACGTAAAATAAGTACGAGAGTGACGGATGCTTTATCCACATTTGACACGCGATATAGACGCAGCCATACTAGGCCCGCGAGCTGACGTCTCCCTAACGAAACGTCCCACCTCTTCTCTCAATGTATTGTTTAATCAATTGTCCCTTGACTCACAAACAGCAAACTGAAAGAAAACATGTTGATGAGAATACAGGCCGGTGACCCGGTGGCGCGGTACTTCGGACTCAAGAGAGGACAGGTAACTATTTTATGTAACTCAAACTTACTGACGAGTACTTAGTTAAAACTTACATACATGCACGTAAATATCAAACAATTGATAAATATAATTGTTATAGTCCATTCGCTTAGATAGTGTCGCTACACTCGCACGTACTTGTGGTTATTGTAACAAAATACGAATGTAACACACAGCCTAATTCACTTGCGGGTGTTACGCTGCATGTGAATTTGGCAGTTTACATCGAATTACATTTGTATTTTATTACAATGACCACAAGTAGGGAGTGTAGCGAAACTATCTAAGTGAATGGACTATAGGTACATGATCCTAATCCGACTATAATTCTATTCCGTGTTCTGATGTAAACGGAACTACAGTTCAATACCTCTTAAAGACTTTGGGGTTGTATGGAATCGATTAGACTATCATTCAAAAAGAGTTAGTAAAACTGGGCGATAAGACACCTGAATTTATAATTGCGTTTGTTTTCAGGTAGTGAAAATTATCAGATCTTCGGAGACGGCTGGAAGATACATTTCCTATAGATTAGTTTGTTAGTTAATATTGAATAAAATAAGTTTATACAACATCTTTGTTATTTGTTTACCTCTGTCCAGGCTTGGACGTCAATAATAAAATCGTGCTGGATTGTTTCCAAATTTTTAATTAATACATACATACATACATTAAATCACGCCTGTTTCCCAGAGGGGTAGGCAGAGACCACTTTAATTAATATACTAAAATAATTATAACAAATTCGCCTTGTCACGCAAACTGACCGCTACCGTAGATTTTTAGGTTATATATGTTCAAAGCTCTAGCGGACGATGATGATGTGGGCTTTTTTGACAGTCGCGTTATGACGTCGTCGTACCTACTCGTCCGGTGTCGTAGTAAAGACGTTCCGTTTTGCGTTAACAACCTCCAAATACCCGTGTGCCTAGTAAAGTTGTATTTTTCGAAAGCTAGCGACCATTACAATACCTATCTATGATGATAACTAAAGATGTATGAAATGACAAGCCGCAGCGATGCGTCCGTCAATCCCATGCTTAATCTTTTATTTATACATTCGTTATTGGGTTATTGCTCGCTAAATGCCATTTGTGCGACGCATGGTAACGTAACTTTTTTGAGTGTCGGTTTCATTAGAAATCGTCTAAACATTGAAATACCTAAATCGCGATCAATTTGTGATCCTAATGTCTCTGAGAGCGTCGGTGGCTTAGTGGCTTAGGGGGTCGACTCGTGATCGTAAGGTACCGAGTTCGAACCCCCGCGGTCACCATGTACGTACGAATGAGTTTTTCTAACTTAAGTGCATTATCCGACGCTTTCCCCGAAGGGAAAACATCGTGAGGAAACCTGCACATTCGAACAGCTGAGTGTGTAAGAGTGTAATTGCACAAAAGACCCTAAAGGGTCGAAGTGTATCCGAAAGGGCCCATCTGTTAGATAAGATAAGATAAGATAAGATCCTAAAGTCCTAATGTAACGAGAAACGTTAGCAGCGTTTGTATTTTAGCTAGGTCTACATGACGATTAACAAGCGATCAACAAAACCGGTGAAGTTCGCACTTAGTTTAGGATTAGGATTGGTTACCTACCTACTACAAATACTTAATTCGGACTTCGGATGACCCATTCCTTTCCCTCGTGCCTAAGGCCCTGTTGTTTGATCAGTAGTTAAACTAAATAATCGTTAAAAACCGTAACTATTGTACTTAAGGAAATCTGTCAAATTTTCGATTCCATTTTCGAATTTTAACAATTAGTTGAGTTAACTAACGATCAAACAACGGGCCCTTAGTGCAGTGTTCACCAACAATTAAATGGACGGTTAGCGGTTTGACGGTTGTCAAATGTATTGACTAACAGCTGATTAAGACTTAACCGTCTGTTAAATTGGTTGGTGAACTCGGCCCTTAGTCGATGAAAATAAATGAAAACGTAACTTCGATCTCATCATACAAGTAATCTTTCGTTAATTGATAATGTTATAAGTAAATAGCTATAAAATACTTAGTAGGTTCAGTTTTATGATCACTTTTACGATTTTTGTGAAAGCATTCTAACCTCTCGCGCATTAGCTATTTACCTACATTTATTGCACAGTACTTAAAGGCATAATTTATAACTCTTGAACCCTTTAACTTAAGCTTTAAAGCAATATTGATAGAAGCTAGGTGCTTAAATAGCCTGCATCAGGTTACATTACAAATCGACGGTTCTGTGACTCAACCTCGTATATTGAAATTTGTCCATTATAAACTGACTCGCACTAAGTATGCACTCGTGTACTTAGTGAGTGTCAGTTTTTACTGGAAAATATTATATATACGAGGTTGAGTCACAGAACCGTCGAAATGGCTTTAGCCATTTGCGTTTGGAATTAGAATTACTTTTGAAACTTCCAATATTTCCGTAAACCCCTGATGGAGGAAATTTCGTAAACGGAAACGTCGGAAACCTACATTTGGGCGTAACCGGAAGTTCAAAATGTCATGGTAGCCAAAGAGTCTACAATAGACATTGTAAAGCGATTTCGGTACTAAATTTGGTACTTGGATTGAACAAACGCCTGATAGCTGCGAATAGTAATTTTTTCCAAGGAGGAGTTATATTATGCTTACTAGGCTTAGTGAGAAAAATACAACAATAACCTGAGCATTCAAATGTTAATTCCAGACTTGTTATAAAACGAGACTTGTTGGTCTATGGAAGCATCAAATACACGGATGGTTTACCAAGAAGTGCTCAATTCAAAACTTGGGGAATCCAAAGTTTCTTAGTCTCTTTCATTCGTCATTCATAAGTAAATCGAGGAAAAGCGATGGAGCTACCATAACTCCGCACTGTCATTTCCAAAGTGTAAACAGTTACAGTCGACTACAAAGAGATGTATCCGCTTTTTCACCTTATTGTATTGTATTAAACTTGTTTTCTTTGTAGCCGACTGTACACATGTATGACTGACAAAGAAGAACGAGATATCTACGGTCTATGTTGAGGTAATTAAAACATATTTTTACAATGTCTGTTATTTTAGTCTTACGAAATACGAAATAAACAACTACTAGTAGGTCTATTAAGTAGATAAAAATCCCCGATACAATGGCAACCTTTACTTTCAAAGATAATGTAATATATATATATATATATATATATATATTCTCGGAAACGGCTCCAAAGATTTTTATGAAATTTAGTATAAATTAATAAGCCGGGTTTAGAATGTTGCCACTCCATGTCTTCCCGTGGATATCGTAAGAGACGACTAAGGGACTAAAGGCTGTGTAGTGCTGTTAGGCGATGGGTTTGCAATCTGTCGCTAATACACTGGATAACATCTTAGCCTGGTTGTGCAAAATGTGGTCACAGAATTATCAACAAGTTTTTGGAGTTGTTGGTGAGTCTGTGGCTCTGCCTACCCCACTCTGTGAATGAAGGCGTGAGTTTATGTTATGTTGTGTAGTATAAAGGGGGTTTCGGGGGTTTCGATCAAGCTAGGTTTCATTTTTAGAAAACTTACCAAAAAAAACATCCAGATAAGCTAAGTCCTTAACAGCCCAACCAATAGGGAACAATCATGACTTTGTTTCACAGCTTCAATTGCCTTCAATAAAAGCTGATTCATGTAACAACTTTGCAGTTTGGCGAACTATTCTATGTAAATGTTTTATCAATGTGTATCCTATTCTTAAATGTAAAAAAAAGTTGAGGAAAATGATTTTTTGAATAACTATAAAAATAATCAAGATATATAAGCCAACAAAGATTTGTTCCTATCTCATCTAGCAAAACAAAATTTAACATGGAGTTTATATGGCCGACCTGTTACATGACGTCACAGTGCATATCGGATCTCTCCGTCTAATCGCTGCCTAATTACTTAGCAGTTTAAAATGCTTGTAACATCCGTATTTCTTTTTCTGTCAAATTAATTCCACTTTTAGTGATCTCTTACGGTATTTTCATATTTTGTTGAGAAATTCAATTTTTAATTGATTTAATCCGGTTGAGTGCGACTAGTGACTATTACAAAATCTAAACTCCTGCGCCTCGAAAACCAGTCGATGAAATGATCATTTTGCGAAATGATTAATTACTTAAGTAACATTCTATGAATTTAGTGGTGAGTTGGCGACAAAACAAGAGCAAGCCTTTATAATTCCCTCTGTTTTAATCGGGGGTAAAAATCAGTTAAAAATAATCGAAATGCAACTCGTATCAAGTAGACCTAACTTGTTTAAAATGGACTATTGTTCTAAATTCTTAAAGGTGTAAGTATCGCATGCAAAACTGAAATCTAAAATGTACAGTCGAGTTCAAATGTACAGTATAAGAACGCTTTAATACCTTGTCTATTTAATGACATGTTTAAAGTGTCTTTCTTAGGTATATGAATTGTCACAGCGATTAAAGTGACAAGATACTAAAGTGTACACATCAACTGTATTATTAATAGGTATCCTATAGGTACCAAGTGATATTCCTAGTTCGAGTGACCTCCGTGACCTGTCTGGCTAGGTCTCCGTTATAACGACCGTAGCACAATGGCTGTTAAAATTCCCGTGAGCCAGAGCCAAAACAGGTAAGATTTAAATGGTTGGTTAATCGTAACAATCAATATGCAACGTTCAGCGCGGTTCAACGTAGCACGCAACGGCCTAGCGCCTTCGTAACCGCGAAGCGAATATACACCTGAATCGTACCTATTAAGAAAGTACCCTTTCAACGTAGAATTGACTATACTTGGGAGTTGCTTTCATACCTAGCAATGTAAGGATGAGGTTTAGTTCTGTAAACACTCGCCAGTACGCCGATGGTTTAACTCTGAAACTTGGCGACGGAACTTTTTTAGCACCTTATGAAATAGGTACCTAATAATAAATCATGTATACATATACCAAAAATGCAATGCTAAAGTTTTTAATCCACAATACCTACGCGTTGTAAATATTTAGGTATGTAACGTAGGATATCGCGTGCTTAATCGTTGCGTAGGACAACAAATCGCCCAATTATTTACGTCTAAATTAACAGTTGACTTTCTGCGACAAGGTTCTACATACGTTCAGATCAGCAATTAAAAACCGTGACCGTTATGTACGTGTAGGTGTAGTGTAATCATACTTAACTGTACGCTTTTAACCCTAAAAATATTTCTCAAATCAAGCTGGCACCTGACATGATGCGAGTTGGTACTCCTATTTGAGACATAGATTTTTATTTATTAAGCACCTTAATAAAGAAACACATTAACTACCTCTACATCTACAATTAATATTTCATGGCTTCTGGTTTAGAATAAAATCTTTTTAAACTTACGAAAGTGACAAAGGTGATAATATCAGAATCCTATCGAAGTCGGTAAATATTTGACTGCATAAATCTGTAAGTACCTCCCTAAAAAATTACTTTTTTTAAAACAGATACAGAAATATGCGATCAATCGTATAATTAATCAAAAAGAGTACTTAATGAAATAAATAAAGCTTAAAAAGCACGAAATCATTTTTTACGATGAGGTGTTCAACATGTATAGAGATATTGTCGTTGGACTAGTGTTTTGTTTACATACATACCTACATACACATAGACGGTATAAAGGTAGTGAAAACAAAACATTAATTAGGCAAGGTGTCCGCTCATCTCCACAATGGTATGAATTCCTGTGTCTCATGGTCTCACTACTCACTACTTAGTTAATCTCTAGAAAAAAGTAATCTCATATTGAAAAACTGCACGCACGAGGAACCGCATGCAAAGCTGGGCTCATACGCACACGCGAAGCATAACGACTACCTACTTCACACGTCCCGTGTACATCTTGCTCGGTGCACGTCGCAAAATTCACGCAACCGAGACAACAATAGCCGGTTCGCCGGTAGACAAAACAACAGACCTCTTCTATTGAGCACCGGCTGAAATAAAACCTAGAAGTTGAATCAGAAATTAAAAAAAAAATGCGCGGGAAAATTACAAATGTTTTGTTTTGATAAGTTTCATGAAAAAAAAACTACTCCTGCGGTACCTACCTAAGCGATAATTAGTGACTCTTAAGTTGAATTTATTTAATTTTTTATGGAAGTGTCTTGGTGACTGTGGATATGTTAATAGTTTTCAACTTTGATGGAGGCTTTGGTAAGTGTTATCTAACTTTATTTTTGCTATAATGGACGAGCCTTTTTATTTTTAACAGACCAAACATGGATTTTTATGTGATTTAGTGGTGTTCGGTTTATTCTAAGCGGATTTTAAGTAGTAAAACGTGCCTAACACTTATTTCAGTACCAAATTCCTGATTTCCGTGCAAAACGGACCCTAAGTTCTTGACAAAGTAGAACATTTGCCGATCTTAACTGACCTAGGTATTATAGACTGAATAAATAATTCAAAAGTTAAAGCTTAAACCAGACTATAAGTATGACGCACCCTTATCATTCTTATAGTGGTACATATCCCATGACACTTACCTACACGTCTTTTGCAAAATATATGCCACCCCTTTTTTCAGTTTAACAAATTGGCGAGCTAGAGTTGATTATTCTAAAGGTACATTAGTTACATTAGGTAAGGTACTCATCTTTCGTCTTTATACAGTCGGGTAATAAAGCGATCCAATAGTTCAGGATTAGAATTTAACATACTTAACAATTTTGACCGTATATGTAACTAAGTACATACATATTGTACGTAAGACATAACAAACTCTTTCATTACCCTTATTTGAACTTTGCGTAGTCTATTTATATCCCTGCCTGACTCTCTTCTCTCATTCTCTTACTTGCTTTCTTGGTAGCTACCACCCTGCCTACGAAGTTAGCTGTCCTGCATGGGTGCCTGGACTCTGTGGCACTAGAGAAAATTATCGTTATCCAAAACATGCAGGCTTGAGGTAGGTAAGCTGCCGGTCGCATGGAGTGCTTATGTCAACTGCATACACGTTGAAAGTTTTCGAAAATCGTTTACGTTAGCGTTATGCATTTCGTCTAACCTTTCTAGTCTAGATGACCGCAAGCCTTGGCTGTATTAACCTCGTGAGGCCCAACGTCCTAAATTTAGGACATTTGTCAAAGTGACTTTTGACTTTAGTTGATTGACACAAGATTATTTTTCGAACTAGCGAAATTTGACGTGGGCCTCACGAGGTAGTAGGTATTTATTTATTTATTTATTTAAAAAGTATGTTTATCGTTATTATTGTAGAGTAGTGTGGAGAATGGGTCATAATTGTTGAAGATTGCCCTTTGATATAGGTATACTTATACTTATTCACTCATTATTAAAGTTCATTTTGGAGAGACAGGGCGATTGGTATAGTCTCGCTTGAAAAAACGGCGTAACTATCTAACATACCTATAGGTATACTAGGTTCACACCGAATTGGAGATCATCACAAAAACACAAATTAATATAATAACATGCTTCACGTTATTTATAACTTTTTTGCAGAGGAAAGAGAATAAATAATTGTTTGATGGTTCACACCGCAGGCGAGTGAAATGTTACTAGGTACTTTGATGTTCATTTTCTTTCTATTACTGTCTGGATCATTATCATAAAACATTCATAGATCACAATCAATTGAATGTAGTAAAACGTGTAACTTTTCTTATTTATATCTAGGTTACATTATATAAAAAAAACCGGTTAAGTGCGAGTCGGACTCGCGCACCGAGGGTTCCGTATTGAAGATAATATGCTTGGTAACCGCAAAAGAAAATACTCATTTTGTTATAAGCTTTATTTTCCAGGCAATAAGGTCGATTTTGACTAGCCTAAATTTTAATACAGATTTTCTTAGTTTTTTTGTTATTTCTCAAAAACTGTAAATAATGAACAGTTTATTTTATTTTTCCTAGAAAATATTAAGTAATTATCTATACGTCAGGATTTTTTTCAGAATTTTTGATTGATAAACTTCGGAGATAAGGGGGGGGGGGGAACGGTCATTTTTTGTACATTTTTGACTATAAATCAAAAATTACATTACAGAAAATTTTCAAAAAAATAGTTTTGAAATGTGCAGATTAAGACCTTTCATATGACACCCCATTTTCTATAATCGAACCACTTTCATTTTTGAACCCCCCATTCTAGACCCCTTTTCAATTATTAATAAAATTAATTTCATATTTTTTTTACTACAAATAGATGCGGGCAAGCAAGTTGTACAACTATGCCAAATTTCAAGTTGATAGCATTTGTAGTTGCTGAGAAAACCTGCTGTGACATACAGACAGACAGACAGACAGACAGACAACGAAGTCTCACCATAAGGGTTCCTTTTGTACCATTTTGGTACGGAACCCTAAAAACGATCTTCCAAACACGTACATATTTCAGGGTAAAATGTGGTTTATTTATATTTGAGCTGAGCTACACTTATTGGAATAGTCTGCACTTCAATATATGGTATCATGTGGTATCAAACCTATTGATACCACATGATAATATTATAAGATTCAAATCTCTCCGACTTTATAATAAATAATAAAATATCTAAAAAGGCATTTTTTTGTAAGTGATAAAACAAGGCCGAGATTCTACACGGAAAAACCATATTATGTTAGACATATTACATTATGATAGCTCTTATTTACTTGACATGAAAGTATAATTGTAAAAAATATATGTAGATGATATTTTAAAAAAAAACCGGACAAGGCGAGTCGGACTCGCCCACCGCGAGGGTTCCGCACATGACACGGTTAATTTAATTCAAAATTTGCACCGCCGCCGTTCCTTGTATAAAGACCCTGATTTTTTTGGATTTAATTAAAAATGTTGTTTTCAGATTTTTCCCTATATTAGTAGTATGAGACGGTATTACTTGCCAAATTTCATAGTTCTAGGTCAACGGAAAATTCCCTAAAAATTTTGATTCCCTTGAGTGTCGAAATATACGTTTTAAGCGGCATAAACGGCCTTATCTTTTTTTACGTTAACTTAGAAGTTTTTTTTTTCACAGCTTCAAGGGACTGTAAACTTGAGTACATGGTTTAAATTTCAACTCGATACCTCCACGCGTTTCCGAGATAAAGGGTCTTGACAGACAGACAGACTGACAGACGGACAGACGGACAACAAAGTGATCCTATAAGGGTTCCGTTTTTTCCTTTTGAGGTACGGATCCCTAAAAACACCATTAGGAGAACTGCGTCGAGCGAGGCCAGGAAAATTAAGTATTCCTATTGGCTCTATATCGAAATCCCCGATTATCATTTGTCCTAATGCATCGTTTGTCCGAATTTTCGTTTATCCTAAAGCCATTTCCGTCTAAATTTTCAAAACTACGCAGTGTCAATATAACAATACAATCCATCCCTAACCTAACTGCAGGTATTTTTGGAAAACGTAAAAAGTTATCTGACTCGGCTGAAAGCCAGTTTCTTCAGCTTCAGTTTCGGTCAAATGGAATCTTGTAACCTGTAAATTGTAATTTGTAGCTTTATAAAACAGGCCCCAGGTAGCCTTTGTGCTCGTTTATTTGTCTTCCCAATGCCATAAGCCATAAAGCGAAAGCAGTAGTCAATCGCCCATAGCTTGGCTTTCCTTGAATAAGCGGCGTTGGTTGTACTACCTTCTTGGAGATATCAAGATAATGGCTTCAATTTGAATGGAAACCAGTGAGATTGGCGTTGAACCCGTTTATGATTATCTTCTGATCTATGCACGCGCTTATGAATTTTTAGGGCTCCGTTATAAAATGAATGGTTAACCCATTAGAGAAACGGTCGGCAGTCAAATTAAACTCTGCATCGTTAAATATTCACTTTTATGGAATTAGGTGGCGGAACGTCTTTGCGGTAAGATGTGTTAGATATATTAATTGGAATTGGGATTTAATTATTACAGCTTTAGCTGTTAATAAGAACTAACCTACCTATCTATTTAACATTGTCGATGAAAAGTAACTGAACTGGAACTGGGTCCAAGCGAACCCTTTGATGAATATACCTATAAGTATTTGTGCGTAGATCCGTCACTCATTCCGTCCCGCCATCATATCATAATTCAAAAGTCTCAATCTGCAGTGGGACGCACGCACGCAAACGCTCTTATAGAGCATTAACTGAGATAGATTGCGACTGTAGTCTTGGGCAAGATCCAATATTACTTAAGTATTTATATTTTTATTCAGTTTTTGTGTTTTGTTTATTTCAATATTTTAATGGGAATTGAAATATCTGTGAGCTGTGGTCACGTCACGAGATGAGTTCATCATTATTAAGTGATTAAGTCCTCTTGAATTTTCTAAATACAGTTTGGATTCAAATGTTAGCTTTTTATAATGAATGGCCTGGATATTTGCATATGATATGAAATAAATAAAAAATCCTTTCTGCGTTTTCCTTATAAATAAAAAAAGCACCACGCGGTAGATTAAAAAAAGCATTATTACGGGAAAACGTACGTCTAAATAATATTTTTATATAACCGAAAATATTGTGGATCAGACAGGAGGTATTGGTGAATAATAATGATTTTATCATGTAATTGGCTTGATTATAAAAATTAATGAATTATTTAATTATAATTAGGCACTTTCATGTTAAATAATCCATTTGAAACACTACCTACTGCGACATTGAAACGCTTATCGTGAGTTGCCAATGTGTCCGTTTATTACAATTAATTACACAATTAGAACGCGCATTTAGTAACTCCTACCTAAACTTAAGTGATGTCAAATTCAAAATCTACTATCGCATAAAAACATCAGTTAATTCAAAAACAAAAATAACACGTAAGTACAGTCAATGTCATAAATATGTATCCGTTCCCAAGGCGTCAAAAATATCTGCACGTCCCTATGCGACTGACAATAAGGTCTATATCTATATATATAAAAGGCAAAACTGACTGACTGACATATCAACGCACAGCCGAAACTACTGTACCTAGAAACTTGAAATTTGGTACATGGGTTCCTTTCATGATGTAAGTGAGCACTAAGAAAGGATTTTCCGAAAATCGACCCCCAACGGGAAGAAGTAGGGGGAGTAGCGGGAAACTAATTCTACGCGTACGAAGTCGCGGGCGTCCTCTAGTTTACATATATTTGGCGCGATGGCCGTATAGATGTTAGTGATGCTTTTCACTGTACATCTCATTTTCAAGTCAGTTTTCAAGTCAGTTGGGTCAATGGTGCGTAGAGGTCCGCAAACAAAATTTATTTAGGTACCTACCTATTTTTATTGTTTTAGTGTACATTACAGACAAATATTACCTAGAAGAGCCTTCATTTACGTATCATGTCGGTTATTTAAGAATCAATTGACTTCACAATCAATTCCAGGCATCATCGCGGGGTAATCTGATCTGTGTTTGGCCGCTGCTGTTTTCTTTTCTTAGGAATACAATCAAATACCTGACCACAGAAATGTGTATGTAATCGAATATATTACGAGTAGCATAACGATTCTGACGATACCACCAGGCAATCAACAGCTTAGTCAATGTAGTTGAATACCTAAGAGAAATATCTGAAACTCTAGCCGGTCGCTTTCACCAACTACTTATTGATAGAATATCGTCGCTTAAGTTATAGAAAAAAAAACATATACTCCCAATCCCGATACTGTACTTAAAGTTCTCATGTGTCTGCATTGTTATATAAACAGATGTAACGGTACCATTATTTTGTATATGCTCCAAATAATTATGTAAAAACCGGTCAGGTGTCATGTTATTAATTTGATGTCGAGAACTCGAAATCTTTTATAGGTACGTTCCTGCGTTTATGATCGACATGTAATAATGAAATAACAGGGTATCGGAATTCAGTATGTGATGTTCCGTTACAATACCAAAAAATAAACAGCAGGCATAAGCTAAAGTATCTAATAAATATTAAGTTTCAGAAGCCGGCTCCCTTACTTAAGTACAACTCTAGAGTGTGAAGTAGGTAGACCAGTAGATGTTATTAATAGCAACATCGAAACTATGAAACCGATTCATATTTAAGGGTAGACAGGTTTGTCAGGCCGTCTGAACCTGCGATCGGTCGGTCACGGATTTCGAGTTAGAAAGTTAAAAGTTCGTGATACTGTTTAATATTGCTATAAATATTTAAATCAGACCGGTCGTAGCATCGCAACGAAATAGTAATTAATTATTGAAAAGTTTCGATTTATAAGAAATTCAAATTCGAAAGATTTACCTACGTGTTTAAGAACGTGGTGGTGTGGTGATATCTCATCATTGATTAGGCATGTTATTAACGGGAATTAAATGATTTATTGATATAAGACTACGCCTTCGGAAGAGAGATCGCAGCAGCCTCGCAGTTTAAGATGCCGTAAAACCGTGATTCTTGCTGCTCACAACGGTTGGAGGTGAAATTAATAAAATATGTATTCACAGAGATTGAGGGCACTTTATTGATAAACATGGACACCAAAGTGAGTTTTATAACAATTTGTGAGATAAAAGACGACTTTAATCCTCTGGCGGAAATAACGAAAGTCTGCAGGTTGCAGGCCCGGTATTCTAGGCGGTATAAACCATATCGTCTTTGATCTGTTATCGTATTGTCAACGTTTTGATAGCTCTTTTACTTGACAGTAACGGCAACTGAAGTCAAAACAATCAAAGACAGCTCAAAGACGATAAAAGACGATATGGTTTTCACCGCCGGGAATGGTGATTATAACAGATTTTCTGCTTGGTAATTATTTTAAAGTGATCGTATCGCAACCCTTGAAATACTTAGTACCTATTTAGTAGTTTTAGTGGCCATCAGTGGTGTCCAATTCTCCATCATCCTTTCCACTTCACCAAATGGTGCTTTCCGATAGCAAATACACGAGCAACTATAAAAAATACTTGAAGAGTTCCCTCGATTTCTCCAGGATCATCAGATCCTAACTCGGGACACTGACTTTGTACTTTAAGGAGTCTATAATAACATTTGTCGTAACACAGTTCCATGATGGTAAAAATTGACAAAAAATATATTGAAAATTAAAGGGTTTTTTAAGTGTTACACATTGATCCGGAGGGCTTTTTTATTGGAAAAACCACATACAACATAAAAAAAACTGAAAAACCTCATTCACTGCAAGGTACACTAGAAACAACAAGGAAAATAATATGTTTAGTTATAATAAAAGAATAACAATAATGTGAAAACAGATAAGAGCTTTCAACTTTCATTGAGATTTAACAATTTGATGCGACAGGTTGATATCTCTATTTGTTATGTCTGTTGTTAAAAAATATTAATGCACAAATTATGTAAACATACAAACTGTGAAGATTGACAGCAGTGTAGATTTTACCTGTTTCCGTCACAAGAAAGAATCAATCACTATATTTCACCTAATCAATCAATCTCAAAACGACGTGAAAAAAATGTTCTCATCACACCGCATCATTAATAACGTCCGGTACTCAGTGGTGTTAATATCATTTATAGTTGAGACTTATGATTTCTGATTTAGAAGTATACGGTTAGCTAGATCTTGCGGAGATTAGGTGAAAATGTGAGCGATTCCTCAGTGAAGTTGACACATAATTGAGCCATGGAGCGTGGAACAGTCGAGCTGCATCCGTCACGCACGCACCAACCCTCACGCTAGCGAGTGTACTGGTTACTTCATTAGCATCTATAAAAGCAATTATTCTTGTCTATGTCAGAATTTTAAATCGTTCACAGAACAAGTATTAAGTTGCGGATATTGTGTTTTTTCTTTGCTTTCAAATTATTAGAAGTAAGTTAGCTAACTTAAGAGTTATTTCTATCTTTCATTTTTTAATTACCCGATGCAATCAAATCACATAATTTAACGTTTGGAAAATAAAACACTTTCGCATATAGAATCCTCACGATTGCTATAATAACACTTGTATAAAGACATATTGGTAGGTGTGTCGATAGATGTAATTATCTACTTATGTCATAAATTTTATGTAAACTAGAAGCGAAATGCATAATCGTTGCATCATTGATAGATGAGATATTTGCATGAGGAGGTTAACAATTGCGTCAACAGTTCGGATCTATTAGTTTTCTCTTTGATTATGTTTTAATCAGATCTAACTTCAAAATGCAAATCGAAAAAAATATGAAACAATTTTTTTTAATTTGGCCGTATCGGTTATAGGTTGATACAGTTGACTACAAAGAGATGTATCCACTTTTTTACCTTAATAAGGTCCAAAAGTGGATATATCTCTTTGTAGTCGACTGTACTACATTTCAATATACTTACATACCTACACATACATACAATACCCTCACGCTTGTCTCCCAATGGGCTAGGCAGTGACTATAATTATGTAACGCCAGGTGCACCGATCTAAACACAATATGTATAATATATTTATATATGTATATTTCAATATATATGTAGTAAAATTTAGTTAAAAGACTCGAAACCGAAAAGTAGTTTTAATAGGTACCGTACCGTTTAAAGTGTGCAAACCATAATTGGTATTTGTTGGATTAAAGAACCCAAAATCCAAAGTTCCATAAAGCACCTATATTTATAATAACAAAATTGGTAAATAAATTATGAAACATTATGTAAACAACTGTTCGGTACCTAAGTCAATTCCGTACATTTTTAGATCCACACCAAAATATAATACCAAAATAGTGCATAGAGCTAAATGTTACTAGTACGGACTTGTTCCGTTTAATACTAACTTTACACATCACCATATATCTCAAATCACTTAATTCAAAAGCGAATTCGCTGTCTTTAATTACCTAAACACCCACAAACAGCAATTGTCGTTTGTTCACGTAGTAATTTAATACAATTACAATGATTATGGCATTTATGGATGGGTCTAGGTCAATGAAGGGGAGCATTTTTGTCTTCTGATGTCTATATTATTATCTGGGTTTATACGCACACACCGTGTATAATTTTAATATAATTATTGATACAGTTAGTGGCACACTCGGGCCTGTCAATCACATTAATTGAACTTTTAGGTGTAATGCGCTTGTCATCATCTCATCATTTGCTTGTTAATCACTTTTTATGTCAACATTTACGGTTTCTCAGTTTGCTTTGTGAATTCGAATTTCTCATTGAAATATTACATGTCATCGAACATAACGATAATGAAAACTAGCTAGTCCTAGATCAATGAACAAGGTTAAACTTAAATATTTTCAAGATACCGTTATAGACATTTTTTTGAAGACCTTTTAACGGGGAAGGAAGCAAGGAACATCTTGCGTTTAATTAAAGGCCTTTTGGCATAAGCTGTAATTGTACGTTACCTTAATGTACATACCTACTTTTATGCCTTCAGATTTCTAATCAATCGATTCATTTTAAGTTTTTGTTATAGTATGAAGCACTTTGAACAACCTACTAAGTACCTACGGTACCTATACTGCATGAGGAGACTCAGTCTTTATAGAACGTGTAGTATATAATAATACATACTGCATTTTTAATAATTACTTACCTACATACCCAAAAACCATAATTCACTATTAATACCTTTCCAATACTTTTCCCGTCAACACCGTCACAGTATTGGCGACGAAACCGCGATATTTGGTAAATAACCATAATGCGCAGGCGACGTTCCGGATGTTTATCAGAGCGTCCACCGCCTAATGACAGCGACGTGATTGAGCATTGAACACTGGCTTTAGATAAAAGATGGCTGCTGCGATACTTTCTTTCTCTACCACAATGCTTTATGAAATATCGGGACTAAAGAGTCTATTATTTTTTGTAGAGGAAATCTTCGCAATACCAAACTACTGAGGTCCTAACCAAGATGCAATTATTTTCTATCACTTAAAATGTATAGGATGACATTCTCGTGCGTAGCGATAAACCGCGTAGTCAACTGTCATCCCATACATTTTAAGTAATAGAAAAGAAAAAAGTAAGTAGCGTTTGCATCTTGGCTACGACCCCTGTTTATAAATAAGCCGAGGGATGGTGAACTGCTAAATGTTCCAAAGTCACCTGAAAAGTGTAGAGAGGCAAACCATCGTGGGGGTTGTAGTGTAGGACAGTCCAATAAAACTTGTCACTACCCACAGGGCCGGGAAATAGCTCTAAAGATTTAGCTATTAGTATTCCTTGAGCTTACATAATGTGTGATTGACAAATAGGTAAGCGCGAAAACATGACGCCCGTTTGAGGAAACGTATAGCAGTGAATGTGTTAAGAAAGTCTAATTTTGTATCGTGGGTAACTCACAATTTGTAATCCGATAAATTGTCTCATAGGAGCATTGCTCTTTAGCATTTCAATATTTTTCCGTGCCATTCTAAAGCTCAAGTTATTTATCAGGCCCTTTCTATTCTGCTCTACGACACCCATCACTTATTCTTGGCCCTCGGCTGTCCTAACTGCATTTTACGTCAATAATAGGGTCCTATGGCATGCTGGTCACAGATCCAACCGCGCGGTGTAATTTTAACAATAGAGACATTCTAGATTTGGATCACAAAAGGTTTTAAAATGTATACAATTTGATAGCATTACGGGAAGTATCGATACGCCGATTTGTTATTTGTAATCTCGAGGTGTCGCCGTGACTGTTACGCACGGTTCTTGTGAGAAAACATCCAAATTTCTTTCTTGTAAGTCGTTTGCATTACATTTTATGGTTATTTTTCTTTTAATGACAATTACATGTTTTCTTGCAGAACTTCACATGACAATTCCTTTATTTTTTGTACCGATAAAACTATTTTTGGTAAAACAACACTGAATATTTTTTCTTCTCAGTGGTTGTGTGAGCGTAATATCCAGTATTGCTGCCAAAAATACAAACAATTTATGAACAAAGATTTATTTAATCCTGGATTATAATAAAAATCTTTAGCTTATCCTAAAATTAAATAATTATAAACAGACATTCTCTTCATGTAAATAAAATTCTTGTATGAATTTGTATTAGGTACGTTGTGTTATAATGATGCGATAACCATTAAGTTTTTTGTTAGTCGCAAAGTCGCGATCTAAATCGTTATGTCATTGCGCCAGTTTGATGCTTCATCGATCAAATTATCATAATGTTATCATTCGTGTCCTATTTGATACATTCGACTTGTTCACAAACTCCAAAACCAGGCCTTCTTCATTGCGCAACCCACGTAATGTAACCGTAACACGATTTCAATTACAACCTCATGGGTTTTTGATGTGGAAAACAAAATAAAGTTATTAAAAAGTCGTTTTGTACTCCTAAGAGTAATTTGGGCTTCATTTGTCGGGTAAAACAGTAAATAATCACTTTCACTGTATTTGTCTGTTTCATAACATAACCCCGGTCTAATTGGTGCCGTCGGATGTTACGAGTTATTACAGTGTTGAATGCAAAAAGCAATCCGTGCGCCATTCACACACCTATCTACCTATGACAGTGAATTTGGAAACACATCGGGAAATTTATTGTTACAAGTTTTATAATGTTGACTAACACATTTGTATTGCTTGTCTGTCGTAATTAATAAAAAACTATTTTGTTTACTTTATAACCAATAATTTAACTTTGTGTCAACTTCCATCATATCTCTGAAGTTATTAAAAAGCTCAAGAGACAGGTCCGGTTTTACGTTTTTAATAACGTACCTTCTTATTCATAAACGCGCAATAGCTAAAGTATTTTGACATTTGAATTTGAATTTACCAAAATAAGTTTAAAGTGCGTTTACGAATAAGAGGGTTAGTGTTTAGTGCGAATTCGTAGTGCTTGAGTGTTGTGTTTAGTTCAGATTCCCTAAACACTAAACAGTGATCATCTTAACGCTTTAAGTACGCTACTTACTACACTAACTAATCCCACTATATCCTTATCAAAGTAGAAACCAGGCTTCACGCTTTGCTTATTTATGAATAAGGACATACAACATACTACAATGAAGAAACATTAATTGAATCCTATAAACTCTACACTTTCGCAAACTTGTCAGTAACACCTGAATGATTTAACTATAGTATCGACATTTTACCAATATGGTGTAATGAATGACAGCGGTTGCTGAAATTGGATCACATTAACACTCACTTGGTCGAATTTCGAGATAGCCAATGTTGCTTGTTAAGGCCCGTAAAATTGTTTTTTATTAATACACCCGTAAGCTTAAATATTTAGTAATCTTATCGTACAAAATATGTGAATGCGTCGGGGCCTTGAAGGTAGCCAGTTTTCAGTTGCAATTGTTTTACTTTGCAAAATTGCGATCTCTACATATGGTATCCTTTCCGTTACCAGATGAGAAAGTTGATTTTTAATTTCCAAATCGAAGATATAGGTTTTGATGTTTTATCGCAATTAATGATTTCGATCAGCTGTGAACCAATTTATTAATTTAAATCCGTCACGTTATTTATATCAATTTACGGCTGTCATGATGCGACAGTATGGGTGCTCTATCATCTAACCCACTGCGTTGATGATCGATAAGACATGCATCGGAGCACAGAATCAATCGAGGTCTAGTTTTTGCACGGTAATCGTATGATTTCTAGGATGTTGTGCGTAAAGGGGAACCATTTCCGTGACATTGGCAGGTGGAAATTGATTGCAAAAAATCTTTCTCATTGGCATAACTCATAACATGCTAATAATGTTGAACGTGAGGCTTGTCATCGTGTTCTATAACAATAGGTTATGAATATATTTGATTTCCTCGAGTTTGCCAAAACTTATAATTTTATATCTTTATATTAACGCTTAGGTACCCACAATAAAAATATACACATCCGGTTTATTTTCTAGATCATTAAGAATTAGAACAAGATGTCACCTTACAACCAGATGCATAAATACGAATTAGATTAACCTTTAGAAGTTCTCGATTAAATTATTAGTGTCTAGCCAGAATGTCAAGGATCGACGATATTATTAAGATAATAAAAATATCTAAATTTAAGCAAAATACCTACTTTAGAATGTTTTTTTATTTACGTGTTTAGTTCTATTTTGCTCCAAGCGTCTGATTTCAATTTAAATGCGCAGTTTTAAAAACACTTTTTAACTGTTGTAGCTGTCACTATAATAATTACACTACGTCGTATTAAGCCGAGCGTGAGAAATGGCCCAGCCAATGTAAAAGAGCGATCTTTTTTTAATTTTACCAGAAACAAAGGTTGCTCAGGGAAAACAGTTTAGTGGCCAACATTGCCAACCTAAACGATCCAGCGATAAACGATCTTTCTGGTTCGCATGTATTGGTTGTCTAAGGACCTTTTGCAGGTTCCGTCTACCTCTTTGACCTTACTCTTTGACTCGCCGCCAAACAGCAGTGTTTGCATTGTTGTGTTCCGGTACGGGGGTAATGCACCCGGTAAAATGACTAGCATAGAGGTATTCTATCTAAAGCCCAATTTACTTTGGTCAAGGACAGCGGACAGTACAGTAGTGTAAACTAGGGGGCCATTGCCTTACGCACTCGCAATCGCAATCGTTTTCATTTTAGGCAATAGCGACGCAGGTCGGACAGTAGCGAGTCAAGTTCCCTTGCCAGTGGATCCAAATAGAATCGCTTTCTATATTTTTACTCCACTGTCCTTGCCACTGTACTTGTCACTGTCCATAACCAATGTAAATCGGGCTTTAGTCTTGGCAACGCATTTGCAGTCTTGAGATTGTCATCGTAAGATTGAAAATGTCGATGAGCTACAGAGTCCCGCTTACCATTCAGGTGGTATGTGTGCTTGTTTGCCTTCTCTATGCCATAAAAAACCTTTCTGCCATTATTATCTTAAACATTTTTAAAACACTCGATTCATTTTATTAAACAATTTTAAGTAATGTACCTACTTACATACTTTTAAGTCCCAATAAAATGCATTAATAGAGCCGTTTTTCATCCGTAAAGAAACTTTCATAAATTAAGTTCTCTTAATGCAAGTACCATAATTATCGTATAAGATGTTTTAATTATGAGGATGCGGCTTTATGTACAATTACCCACGTCAAATTACTAAAAACAATGTTCTGTGAAATTAAAAACCAACATGGATCTCATGCATTATACATTGCCTTGTAAATGTAGATGTTTATACCAAGAGTGTGAGGCAATTGGGGAATTCCTTAGTAAAGTAATGGGAAAAGGTTCTCACATATTATTTCCGCCCATTTTGTGGTGTTATTTTCTTATGCGACTAAGACGAACTCATCTCGACTGACAAGTTTTAAAGAGACTTAAATTTGAAATAATTACACTTATTCAGTTCAGGCTACTTTAGAAGCGGCGTAAGGATCTTGCCACCGATGCTGGGTCTATTGATTTATTTTATTCTAAAACCAACTTCGTTCAAAGGTAAATAAAGATGAACTTTAATTCTAATTATAATTTTGATTTAATTTTTCTTAATTCACGATTCAGGACGTAAGTAGATACACATAGGTATTTTAAAAAAACCAAAGCTACGCTTGACTTACCTCACGTTGAAAGGGTTAATAAGTACAGTTTTAATGTATGTTTTTATTTTATTATTTATTTATTCGGGTTAACAAACAGTGATCACTGATCACAATAAGGCCTTATCACTAGATTATCTTAAGTAAATATTAAGTTATTGTACCATCAACACCGTTAACCACATATTACTTTAAAAAACTTTGAAAAGAGGTGGTCGAATAACATTTTGTGTATGTAGGGTTATAAGCATTCTTATTCTTAAATTAATTAAGTAAAAACTAACAATTTTAACTGCGGCCTAAACTAGGCACATGAGTTTTAAGATGTTCCTTAAAGAAAAAGAAACAAAGAAAAGGAAAATAAAATAACATAACAAAACAAAAAATCGCTACTGTTCTTATATTATTAGTAGAAACGACTTCTTTACTGAAATAGTTTGCCTATTAACTCTTCCATGGATGTTTTTCTACAAGTTTTTCAAGAACCAGTTATGTTATGCTACGTATTCTGGAAGACTTTTTTTATTGTTTGCATGCGTTTACTATGCATTGTTAGCATTGTGTCGGTTCGGTAGCTTCCCCTTGTAGTTGTATAACTTATGTATGACTTTGTTAATTGTAAGGGCATTTTAACATGCTGAGTTAATCACGTGTGTTGATAAAAGCTCTGTAAAAAAGTCAACAGTCCTACTTTCTTCTAAAAGTTACAAGTAAGTAAAACTACTTACAACTTATTCAAAGTTACATATTACAATGATAGTAAATACTGAACTACTTAATTCGTTGCCTGCAAGAAAACAATTTATTATAAATATATATGTAGATACCTAAATATTGTAAGTATTCCGTTAAATCTACATTCGACTACCTACACCTTTGTCTGTGACTAAATTATTTTGGTAAATACTTTGATGTTCCTGGTTGATAGCTAACCTCTATATTATTTTTGATATAAATAATGTTCGTTTAATCACTCCCATTATATAGGGAATGTAAACCGTCAGTGTGTCTCATTTCACTCATTTGCAAGCAAAACACTTCGTGTTTTCCCATAGTTAGGAAGGCATTTACGAGACATCGGCAAAGAATGCTGTTTGGATACCAACTTCCTTCGTGCTGTGTGAATTTTTATCAGGAAGTTTTAAAAATACGTCTACTGCAGAGTTTGGAAACATGATAATTAAAATAAAATGACACTTCAATCAATTTAAAACTAACTTCTGCCAATGTTGAAATATTTCTCTGAAACTATACTTTTTTAGGATAATTAAAATAGCGTTAATGAAACATCATGCCAATCGGCTAATTTGTTTAGGTGTAAGAGCTGGGCAAACAGAAACACAATTTTTGGTGAGTTACGACATTAAAAATACAAGGACTTTGCCTTAATATTGTTCACTGTACCTTATGGTAAACGTCTTGTTGTCAAATGCGGACTCTAGCCTTACTAAGCGGTAGATAATAATTTCAGATTTAATTCAATACTTCGTCGACCGTGATCGTCGTTCGATCTCGGATGATATTATTATGACATCGTAAATCGTTAATAGAATATTATCTATCCTTGTTAGGACAGATATCAGCCTCGGGGAGTAATTCACTAATGAATGGGTGCTTTCTAGTACTGAGTTTCTCAGAATGTCTTTAATATTTTGCTTTACTCTAGGTTAGAAACGAGTTTTTTTTGGTGTAATTTATAACGAACGGTCTATGGTTCTTAGGAGTCTAGATTCCGTGCTTGGATGGGTATCACTTTTCAACTCGACGCAACACATATTAACCAGCAAGTAGTTCCGTCGTAGAGTACAAAACACATTTTAGCGCATGCATTCTCAACTTGGCAGCTTTTTATGACATGGATCTCGACTCACCTCTCTTGTTTATGTTCTTGCCATAAAATAGGCAAATACGCAAATCGGTAAATGTCGGTAGCTTGTTCAAAAACTTGTTGTTAATTCTGTAACCACATTTTGCACAATCAGGCTAAGATGTTAACCAGTGTATATTAGTGACAGGTGGCAAGCCCAACAAAATATTTTAGAGTTGTTGGTAATTCTGTAGCTCTGCCTACCCCACTCTGGAAATAAAGGCGTGAGTGTATGTACCTACGTATGTATGAAAATAGCCTGTTCAATTGGAGTAGATCCTGTGCAAATCGAAACGAATATTCTGCCGCCAAACAGAATATGAAATACGGTGTTATTAGCTATAAAAACAAAAAACAAACGGCATTACGTTTTTATATCAACCACTGAACCGCAAAACTATAATAAATTAATACATAAATAGGCTTTACAACCATCGCTGTTGATGGAAGGTTGCACATCGAGCAAAAAGTCATCAAGTAAGTTTACCTTCCATTGCTTCTTGCAAAACACTATTTAACTTAAAGCTTATCAGCAATGCATACTTATTGATTTCTTAGCACTTTTAGCAGATTCTACATGTTTGCATAAACGCATGTTATGTACTATAGCTTCCAATCGCGTTAGATAATTTCGTTTACAGCGATACTTTACGTAATCAAAAAAACATTTTTCCGGAACATGGCAACGAACTAGCACGCTTCGAATTTGTATTATTATGGATTTGGGTTTGAAAACAATTTACATTTTGATTTACGCCGTCCATAAAGTCGCGTGTTAAAACACAATTTATGTGACAAATTGATTAGTGCTTTATTGGTAGGGCCGTATATTATTGTAGTGATCATCTATTGGAAGTATTTGGCCTTCTTCTTTTATAGGCTTACTTGAATTTCGGTAAAAAGCACAGAAAAGTTTTATTAAATTATTTAACCGTGGTGAATTGATAAACGTTAATCATTGCAACTTATCAATGAGAACAGATAAACGCAGTAAACTCCAGTGGAATAATGAAGTAAAACCTTGTCTCGGTAGTCGAGGAAGGTTTTTGTTTACAACAAAAAATCTTGTCACGTGCCACTAACAATTAGAACCAATAGGTATAAAATAACAAGATTTATTTATTTGATTCTTAAACCTATTCAACATAAGTATGGTAACCTTTCCCTTGTAGATACCTACTCGATTGTAATAAAATAACAAATAAGTACCTGAAATTAATAACCGCAATTTCTTCCAGTATCACCTGAAAAATTTAAAAAGCTGGACCCGTTAGGTGGATTTGCTTTACCTATTTGTCATCTCATAATTAGTCGCGGTCTCCGCAGGAGAAACTTGCTGAGACAAATCTTTCTAATCACTCACCACTGACTCATCAACTCTGCTCTCAACGTTGATGACCATTATGCATTCTAATTAATAATACAAAATGAAAGTCATGCGGTAATAGTTGGTAAATAGATCAAAATTACTGCTGTTACAAGTCATAACTAAGGTGCGTAACAACTCTTGGATGTTCATTGACAAAATAAAAAAAAGCCCACCTCGGATCCATGTTAGAACAATTTTGGTAAATGATAGAGCGATTATAAATAGTTAAACTTATGTAAACCTAACAAACGAAATCCGGATTGCGGCAGTAAAAACTGATTCCGAATAAGAAGGCGTATGTTCAAGGGTTCTCGAGTTTAGCGCAGTCATTCAGACAAACGCACAGCGAAAGTTTCAATTTTGAAGTACAGTCACTCTGTGATTGTTGAGGTACTAACTCACCGTCCCGTGTCTTAATAATTTACTTTTCAAATCTTTATTGCACTATATTTGAGGTGAACATTCCAGAGACAAGAACACACTCAAATCGTATTTGCCGAAATACAACAGATCACAAATAAATGAGAAGTCGTCACAGGCACCTACCTACCTACTTACGTATATACTAGCTGTTGCCTGCGACTCCGTCTGTGTAGAAGTCGTTTATCGCTATACACTTGGGAACTGTCAAATTGTTTGAGGTAAACAGCCCTATCCTGTGTCCTTTGTTGGGGTCTAGGTTATTTGGATATCTTTCATTAAACTCGGAACAGCGGTTAAGCTGTGAAAGCTTAACAAACCAATGGAGTTACCGTCACATTCAGGGTCAAGAATGATGCATTTGAAAGCAATTAAGACATACTGCGCGATTATTATATGTATAAATAGTACTAATGTCTGTGTAGTTAATGAGTTAATGGCTTGGCTTAAAATTACCTTGGTTTGACTGAAACGAGTAAGACAAATTGAAAATGTCAAAATACTTATTAATAATACTTCATTTTCTAATACGAATGTGATATAGTAACTTAGAGAATTTGAAAGACAATAACCTAAATCATTATTATTAATAATTCTGTGGGAACGATAAAAATAAATAAGGAAACGTTGTATTTTAGTAAATAGGTATATCAAAATTTAAATAATCATTTTTTTATAAATAAAAGTTTGGTAACTTGTCACCAAACATCGAGACAACTTTATCTTGATCGTCGTTTAGATCTCCCTAGGAGATAACAATGATTCATAAAAATTCTTTGCTAAATAGTTTGCTAAGTAATTATTTATAATCAAATGCCGATCTAACTGGCCTTTAAATTCTTAGGTTTCACTATAATTGTGTGCAAATCGTTTCTAATCAACTCGGTAAATTATCCATATATGTATTTATCTACTTTAGATGCTGTAGCTATGTAGTTAAACCGATTTAGAGGTTAATACCTGTTAAGCGATAAAAAATCCGGTTAAAGAGCGATTTGGGTATACATTACTGTTTTAACATCGATACAAGAATTATGTATTTTAATAATAAGTAGAGAAAGTTAATGGCTGCAGAGTAATTTGGTACCATACCGAATCTATTCGACTAACGAACTAATACTGCCTCTGTGGAGAAGAGCCAACGCGTAAAAGAAATAAAGCGGATGTTTTTCCTGAATTACCTACAGTTGTTTTTTATAATATCCGATGACTGATTTGAATGTTAAACGTGAAATGTGAGGAAATGGTGTATGGTAAAAACGGCGTTTATCCGGGAAGTCGTAAGCACAGCTTGGTGCCGCAATCAATGGAATTGCTGCATTGTTCTCATGCTCTTCAAAACTTCGGGGAAGGCATACATTAGCAACATTTCCTAGCATGTGAATGTGTGAAAACTATAATTTAGAATAGTAATAAAGATGGCAGATACTGTGGGTTGTTGATAGTTGACAATTTTCTTTATGAGATCTAGATTCTAGAGCTAGTAAAAAACTAACGTTAAAGGTCGCACTTAATATTTTTATTCACAATACAATACAATACAATAATTATTGATAATTCCATACATGTCAAAAAAAAGATTCATTAATTGCATCAAACATTACATCATATTATTTACTTATTAAACACACTGCCTATGTGATCGGTAGCTTAAGAAAATAATCTATACTGTAGAACGTTTGTTCAAGTAACCATTTACGAAGACCGCACAAATTCCAACAAAGATTTAGATTGATTTTTAAGTAGTTCTAACAGTACCTAATGTTTTTATTAGGAGATATCTGTGTTTTGTGCTTCGGTAAATTGACCAAATTTTATTTTATTTATTACATACATTCGAGTATTAATGATGTGATGACTGAGACTTACGAGTAGTTATAGGGTCATAGATAGCGTAAGTATTATTAGTACAAAAATGTGCGAACTTTTCGCCTTGAAAAATGTTTGTAACTTGTATCTTGTCATAGAAAGCTCATCAATTCCAAGTGTCTACTTATGTTACAAGAAAATTACGATTTCTAAAAAGTATTAGAAAATATAAAGGGCAATGAGATGCGGCGACATGCCTTTCTTTGTCCGGCAAATGTTAGTAGACTTCAGTTTTTGCGCCCAGTCATTTGCGAGCCGACTGATGGAAGCCTTGATGGATGGCTGGTAATGACTTACAATCCTATTACTATCCTACCGACCTAAAGTGATTTAAATTGTATTTTTTAGGCCACGCTCTTCCTAAAAGGATGGCAAAACCTAAATTCCAACAATTTCAATTGGTCTATGTGATTTTTAGAACAGGGATAACCAAAGGCAAGTTGAAGTTGAAGTGGGGAAAAGTTCTGACGACGTACCTAAGTGTAAACACTTAGTAAAAGGTGGAACTAACCTAACCTAATAAGCTTCGGCATAAGCAAAACGGTAATGTAAGCAAATTGCAAACGATGCTTTTATTATTAGATTTCTCCACAAGTGGGTTATGTGGGTACGTGATCCTATCTAGCCTTTTATCGCAATTCCAAGAGATTGCACCATGATCCCTGTTTTACGTTTTTATTATACATAAATTAGCCTATAACTTATTCACAGACGCCATTGAAAAGAAAGTCAGTAAACAGTCGCCCAGTAAATAAGCTGTCGGGACACATCCAGACTTCTCAATTTCACGTCACTGTATGAGAATGTATTAAAAATACAATACGATGTAGCGGGATAGCAAGGGAACTTGGTGAGCGATCTTATTGTGATTCATTGAGGGGGGGTGCAAAGATCACAGACTTAATTTTAACGTCTGAAAAAATTCATTACAGATGTGAGTCAACCAACAATAAAAAGTACACTAGTGCTTACTGAACGTGAACGGAATAAGCAAGTATTGAAGTTCGAGAAACTCCTATCTACTCCTAAAACGATTTGAAATGAAACATTTACATTGCTTAAGAGACATTTATTCAATGGCAGTATTTATTGGCTAAGTGGTAGAGGTCCAAATGCCACAAAGAGTATTGACCAACAACGCTTTAATATTAATGAAGCATTTCTCAGGATATTAAATTACTTACTATTCGCATCGAGGCATTAAATAAGAAGGTAAACAATCCTTATTTATGACTTTACATGAATCTTCGCAGTTTACTGTTTACCATTTAGTGGTAAAGTTCACAGCACAGCTCAGTATCATACTGAGCGTTTTGTATTGAAACATGAAATCCGAAACTTTATAGACGACACCTTTTAGGTGGTAAAGTATACACAAACCCACCAACACCCTCACCTCTTCCATCAAAACAATATTGTTATTGAGAGGTAAAGACACATAGCAGTACCTAGTGTATTTTAAACTTGCGTTTGTAAAGGAAACTTCAAATGTAGCACAACGCAAGTGTAGTGTTTTTAGTGTTACGCATAACAAATCAAAAGATTAGCTCTTAAACCTCAAAGGGTACCTATTTCCCTTTATTGCCATGCTTATGTATATTTTGAATAATAACAATGTTGAGACTAATTACTATCCATAGCTTACTTACCTACCTTATGATTATGAACTTCAGAATTGCACTGAAAATTGTAGTTTCCAGCAAACAGTTATTTTTCGAAATATGTGCATTGCAATTCGCAATATGTAACGACTAAAAGGTTATATCGTTCCTTGTTGTGCCGCAGCGTACGCTACAGTAAAGAGAATCAGAATAAGTACTTACATCACTTCCAATTTTTCAGTCAGTCAACAGATTACCTCGCAACCAAATCACAAATCCTAAAGGTCTTCTCTTCATTTAGATATCTCGCATTATAGACGTGAGAATTGGGGGACTTTTACCGCCCTGCGTAGGTATATACCTACCTAATAGTTTAACATTGCGAAGTGTAGGATGGCATGTCCGTATGTGCGTAAATAATCTCGCGCGTACTCGTATATTTCTATCTGCGCTATGAAAGTGATGTAGATAATAAACATGGTAAAATTACATATTTTTCTAGTAGGTAAACAATCTTACGTGATACGGATGGATATGCTTACTGAAGTGCTAAATTATATACTTACTTAGATACCTCGTTGATTATGGGATTATTCCGTTATTTATTATTAACATCCGTAAAGTTTATAAGGTTTTTTTTTAAACACAATCGTAATCCAAGTTTTGTTAACAATTTAATACAACTTACGGAATATTTTTGCGTGAACTTTTAAGCCACAAACTTTTATTTACATATGGGGTGTTTTTTTTGACAAGATGTTAGTACCCACACCAAGATTTTGTGATGTGACTCATTTCTGTGGTACTACTGCACAAGTCAAAATACCCTGAATTAAATAGGTAGTGTTTCTCTTGTAGTTACTAAAACAATCCAATTTTTTTCTTGTTCATTTTTATATGCAATACCTACATTCAAAATAAATGGCGCCGAAACAAGGCATTTGCATATGATAATTGAATCAATATGCTACTTTACAAACTAACCGTATATATTAATTTACCATTGCTTACGGTTTGAAGCTCAAAGAGAAATTATATTCGCCATCCGTTAGGTTCGAGTAAGTTAAGACAGCTAAGACCTGTCACATCTTAAACATAATTAATGAAAATACGCTTCAAACATCAACATGTCCGAATATTAATAAGGGTTTTTACGTCGGAAACAAATACCAACCGCGGATGTAATTGATGATAATGTAAACGTGAGCTTTATTTTCACTTTTGACCCTTAAAGCAATGAAACAAAATACTAAAATTTAATTTATTACCCAAATAACTATTTACTTTAGTACCTAAGTACCTTTAATGTTGTTTGAATTGCCACACGGATACGAGTATTTAACTACCACGAACGAAGAGAGGTAATATCGCAATTGATTCTAAAAATCGAGTGTGTGGTAAAATATGTATAAGATGAAGTAAGGCGCTTAGGTTATTGTATAGAAATGCGAAAGATAACTTTAGACTACTTTATATGGCCTGGGGCCCTAGACAAGATACTATAACGGTAACGTAACGTTTTGGAAAACTATTAACATGTTTTGAATTAAGATTTTGAATTAATTAATTAATTTTTGCATGCATGAATGCAGGCTGAATCCACAGGACATTTAAAATATAATGTAACTACCTGTACAACAACTTTATTCTGCTTTTTTTTTATCTTCCGGCAGCTTGCGTCAAGCCTACACATTTTCAATAACGATAACGTCTGTTAAATACCTACATTTGGTTAGGGCTTGCTTGAACATACAATGAAGCCAAAAATAGTGTCTTTTTAAGAACACTATTATGTAGATTCCCAGGGCCTTTATTCTAGGCGGTAAAAATCATATCGTTTTTGAATTGTTATGGTGTTAGGGTCCCGTTTTTACCCTTTGGGTACGGAACCCTAAAAGTTATCACAATAATTATACAAATATACCTTTTCAAAATAATTATGCGTGTGATGATCATTAAACTGTTTATATGTAAAAGTTGGCATTTCTTCTTATTCAAAAAAAACGAATGCATCAATCAAATTCAAGCGGAGGAAACGTATTTAACGGCAATCAATCAGAATAGATAACGTCATTAAACGCTAATATATTGCAAAATATATCAGTGTCATTGAAGACGGAAAATAATTAAACGGACGTTCTCAAGTAATCAAACAACGACTGGGTAAAGCATGACAAAATGGTTTCTGATGAACATAGCGATGAACAAAGATAAATAACTTTAGGCGCAAAACTTTGATATATTCACGAGCCATTTTAGGCTCAAATCTTGATTGTAACCATCTTTGAGATCTACACCAAGATTTATGGTAAAATTTCGAATGTTTTTATACCTACTTGGTACTTAACTTCAATATATCGCTTTCGTAGTTTATAATTATTAATGATTTAAAGGGCAATGTTCATAAAACATTCGCCTGTTTATTTCTATTTTATGCAGAATGGTGACGACCTTTACCTTTACGCATCATCTACTTTGTTCTTTTTTCTGATTTTCGGGAGATTTGCTTTAGTAATAATCGTAGGATCTGCAGGGGTTGTTACCGTCAAGCTACGCGTCGATTTAGAGAATCACAAGATTAAAACGAAGGTACTCTTTAAAAATGAAACACAACTGCCATTTTGGCCCTTTTGTAACGATTATCTCAAAACTATCTCACTAACCAACTAAATAACACATTGAGTAGTGGTTCCTTGGTTACCGCTTTCCCTCGCCCTTAGAGCCCCCGTTATATTTATTTTGGTACAGTCAATAGCATAAATAAGTGATCATTTATGTAAGTACCTTGTCACTTTAACGTCGTGTTTGAAATGTTATACAAAATTGTGAAACCATTGAAAGCGACAAGGCTCGCATGATTTTGAGAATAAATAATCACACACCGATTTTTTTAATCAGTTGTTTTTATGTTTGTTGGAACAAAGAAAGTGAAGTTAAGTTATTTGTAAATTTAAAGAACTCACAGCTCCTTTAATGTGTAACACTATACTAATTTATGCCTCCGAAACAGATTCAAAGAATTTTAATTTTACTAATCTAGCCATTACTTTTTTTATGTCAATAGATCACGCTTTGACCGTGTTTCATTTCATTAATTCCGTGATCCAAACGGTCCGGATTGTACGATATGGTACCACGGACCGCAAGTTGCGCGTCTATGCAGATTGAAAACGCTACACCCGTAGGGCGGTCGTCTCGAACGTTGCCACGGAAAAACGCGCGGGAAATCGCGTCGTCGTCGCGTAGTCTATGGTTTTAAAAAAGTGTTTTTTTTTTTGTGGATAATTAAATGGACTCTGATAACATTGATAACGGATTTTAATTGGTGGTGTCGATAAAGGGATGAATTTATGTTGGTTTTGTTGTGGTAAGTTTTTGTATTAATACTTTGCAGGTTATATAACTTTAGTAAACTTAATTGACAATTGTGTTTTATTTATTTAATTAGGGTTTAGTTAAGGATTTAAAAAACAATGGAATAACATTACTCCGAATTCCGAAGCCATAACAATAAACCAAGCAAAGAGTAGTAACCTACGTAACTCATTAGTTTAGTTATCCCGTATCATTCCTTTTTAATTTAACTTTATTTTAGGTGGACAAAATATCAATAGGAAAGTTCAAAAATGTTAAGCGATAGCCAAATATTGAAATAAATATAATAGAAAAATTGTATCGCATTATAAAATCATATAAGATTACCTAACATTTCTTACATCTTGTAACGACTTGGTATTAACAGGAGCCAGTTTCAAAAGTAAACAAGCAGCGTAGTTGTTGAAAAATACTGCATTAATCTAACGCACGTAAACACTCCATGCTGCTACTTTATTGCATTTCGTCGTGAATTATTTTATTACTTGCGTCGTTTTTTTGTCTCAAGGAAATTTCATGTTGTTTATTTATTATTTATTATTCGATTGAAAATAATAAGCATTATCATTAGATTATATTAGAACTGCTGATAGTTATGTTTAATTAGTAATTTAAATTCCTATATCTCTAAGCTATATATTTAAATGTATAAAAAACAGATTATCGTCTTTACCTTGAGAACTTTTAAATTATACATCATGATTATGAATTAATGATTGCATTTTTTGGTGAATAAATTTTTATTGATGTCTGAGAAAATAATTAAATATGTATATGGATATGGCTTGTCCGGACTACTAAATACTACAAATATTCCAAATTTAAGCTTAATAACTGACGCCGTTTCAGAGAAAAATGGTCTTGACAGACGGACGGACAGACGGCCAAAAAAGTCATCTGACAAGGGTTAAATTTTTGGTATTTAGTAGGAACAGAACCATAAAAATTTTACATCTCTTAAAAAAAAACACTACTTTACCACACGTTTTGTCTTATAATTTCGCTTCAATTAATTATAATTTACAATTATTACAAAAAAAGAAGAATACCTAACCGCATATCTGGGGAGTAGTATAATATTGGGCATTCTGGCCCACCTCGTTCGATCGGGCGAAAATTTCGCCCTCCTCACTCGTGTGATCCAAATGCCCAATATTATTTTGTGGATTTCAAAATTTGGGTTTGCGCAGAATGAAATTCATGCATGCATTCTGTCCCACCTTTTTCGATATCGAGCGATATTTGTGGATTTCAAAATTTGGGTTTGCGCAAAATTAAATAATCGCGCTAACGTGCGCGTTTCGCGACATGTAACGGAAATTGGGTTTGTGCTTAAAATAAAAAGATTATCTCTCGCATGCGTATTGAACAAATAACAAGTCGTAACGTAAATTGGGTTTGCGCAAAATGAAATTCATGCATGCATTCTGTCCCACCTTTTTCGATATCGTCCTCGTCCTCCCCACTCGTATGATCCAAATGCCTGACATTATTTGTGGATTTCAAAATTGGGTTTGCGTAAAATGGAGGTATAGATTTTATACATTTTTAAAGTCCAAGTTAAACTAAGAATATTAGTTGATTTCGTAAAATGCAAAAGCTTAAACACCTCGCACTTGGCCGGAGCGCAGACGCGTTTGTACAACTTGTCGTGAAGGTGATCAGGCTCCACAGACAAGATCGGGTCACCCAGGACGCTTAGTTCCCGGTGGTCGTATGACCGCTTTTGTGTACATGGTGAGTTTGCATCCTTCACCAGGGACGAGTTCATCCGTTATCTACCACCGCATAGTAACAGAATCCCTCCCAAATATTCGAGATAGTTCAGCAATACTCAGTGCAAGGGTGATCAAATCGAGCATCGAGATTGACAAGCTGGGACTTAGCACAACCAAGCCGGTAGGTCACAAGGAGTACTAAGACACTTATGCATTTGGTAAAGTTCTTACTATATATATCAACCTGAGTATAAAAACTTCAATAGCGTGATGTAGGTTTTAACTGGTTTTCGGTTGTATAAAACCAGTCTTATCAGTCTTATCATCATTTAAATTACGAAACTATAAGATGTTTTATAAACAATTCGTTAGTTCAACTGATTTTTGGTTTGTAAAACCAAAACGCAAGAAAACAACGCATAAATGTGCTCCAGTTAATTTTAATGCTATTGTAATGCCATCTATAGGAACGTTATATATTAATACATTTCTAAAAAAACATATCTCACTTTAACATATTGATGTAAAATCAGTTTTATTGTGTGCAAAATTAAGCTTAGCTAAAAATATAATCGCATGCGACATACAATGTTTTGCGTAATTGTAATTAGAACTCGAAGACCGGGCGGTATGAGATCCGCGATCACATTTCAACCATGGACGCTCGCTATTATTGTGATGATTTCACGCAAATGAACATAGGTGGCGTAGAATAACGAATATTTTGCTTAATCTATCGGAATTAATCGAAACCATTTGCAACTTATATGAAAGTGTAATGCATTCATTAAGCTATTATATTAGTTCAGTACTTAGCCTATAGAGGGCGCTTATGATGAAACCATTGTTAAATTCTTTATATTGGTAATATTTAATTTTTGTATTCAATGTTGGAATTACAATAAATTTACAATTACAGGTGTTTTCTGGATTAAGAAATCGATTTGTCAAGTTCGCTTGTTCGGGAAAATACTTTTTCTGTTTCCAGTACATTTGCGTAAATAATTTAAATTAATATATATATTTTTTTTCATTTGTTGATTTAACAAATATTCCTGCATTTTATTAATTAGGCATTGGTCAATTACGCAACATGTTTTTTTCAATCGATGTGAAGGAAATTGCACAACGCCGGTGGCCCCATTAAAAATATGCAAGAATATACATTTTGAGGGCTGGCACTATCGTAAATGTATCAAATAATGTTATAATTGGTAACAATACTTTTAATTGTGTCGAACATTTTGAATACATTTCGTTCATTAAACTTGATATAATTATTTTACCAGTGAGAAACCCTAGTTAAATGTTAACAGTTACTGGAATAAACATTCAAACTATCACAACATGTAAGCTTAAAGAAAAAAACCAATTTACACTACTTATAATAAAAATAATGTTAATTACCACAATATGGATGTGAAGATGGAATCTTCTCTCACTGGTTCTTCCAGTGCAATAGAAATAGCAATAATATTAAATTAATAATAGCGATATTAACTGCTTTATGCAAAATTACTCAAGTAACACCCCTGGCGCATGTAACAAAGTCATCAAGAATTCGCTATTTATTTGTCAACTTCCACAACTGCGTTCTTTTTGTGCTCCGAGACTTCCAGCTACCGCCACCGCTGCCCTACACCTCGTCCGCCAGCTTACCGCCCAGTGCATTACCACCTCCTGCTGTTTCATCTCGCTACTGTTAAAATGTGAGTAAGTACACTTTTTTCCCAAATAACTTTAAAATGTTTCAGTGATTTAATTATATCAATTATTTATTATTTATAGGTCTGATACCGAATTTGAAAGCATCGTTGCTGCTAACGTGACCCCCGTCACCTCAAAATTTGGAAAACAAAAAAGAAGTGCAGCAAATAGGTATATTTCCCGTTGACTTGTTTTCACTGTTAATGTATGTTTTTAAACAAAAACGATTAATAATTATCCATATATCCTGTTTTAGATCTGATTCAGAGGACAGCGTAAGCCAAGATAATCTCAAATCGAAAAAAACCATTAAGAAACGAAAATCATCATCAACCAGGTATTTGTTTTTACTATCTTATTCATTATCTTTTTAAAAGGTAATTCTAGTAAACCTTCTAACATCAAGGTGGTTGTACTGATTTAATTGTTTTTTACAGTTCTGCCGCATCGAAGATAAAAGGAAACCAAAACCCTCATGATTTGTTTGGTATATTCCCGGAAGATTTTAATATTACGCCGAAACCCTCTGTTTCTTCAAATGCGCTCGACTCGTCTATAATCAACCGACTGCCGACAGGAGCAACGAAACGAGCATGCGTTCTGAAGGGAGACTTCTTCGTGGAGCTGAAGGTGTCTCACACCGAAGACATTCGCGGTGAGTTGCCCGATCAGCGTTGGAAGAAAGCCCTTCTTGCAGTTAAGGCTCAAATCAACAGTGAAACACCACAGTGGAACTCGTTGCAAAAATTTGTTCAACGACTTCAAGAACTTTTTGTAGAGGCTGACGTTAAATTTTACTCTAACAACAAGTAATTCAGTATTATTTTAACGTTTGCGTAAAATGTCTGTTTGCTCTTATTATTTTTTATTGTGTTGTAATCTGAATAAACTTACATAAATATGCCTTTTTGCTCAGAGTGCTCCATCAGAGTAGAAAGAAAACAGTGGGTGGGTCACTTAAAAAGTAATAAACATAAAAATAATTCCGTTGTAGAACTAAACGATGAGGTTTATCAAATTTCCTCAGCTTTTAAAGGTCGCATATCGTCATATAGGATAATTGCTACTGATGATTTTAAAACTTGTTTACCTGACGTATTTTTGAACTCTTTGAAATGCAAATTTTTAAGAATTTTACAAAATGCGCTTCAAAAACAAGTGAGCCTTAAAGTTAATTTCGAATACTTTTGCAATTTTCTTTTATTCAAAGATGACAGGCAAGAAATTAAGTCTTTCGCAACAAAAAATTTTTCTGTGCATCAAAATTATGATTTGGAGAAGCTTTTTCAAAAATTCTTTATAACTATAAGAAAAAAGGTAGAGGAATTTGAAGACCGCGATTCTGGTTGGACATTTTTATCAAATTTGTATTTAGAAATAAATGTCAATAAATTTGATCCATTAAAAGCGTCATCTTACGTGGATTTGCCTAAATTAATAAAAAATAAAAAGGCTTGCATAAATATTCGCAATAACGATGACTATTGTTTTCTCTGGTGCATTGTTGCCGCCATTTACCCGTCCTCACATCATAGTGAGCGTACATCGTCGTATCCCTATTTTAAGACTGTTTTAAAAACTGATAATATGAGTTTCCCTGTCACCTTTGCTGATATTAAGACATTTGAATCCGATAATACTGATATCAGTATTAATGTGTATTCTTTAAAAAACAATCGAACTGTTGTAGGACCTCTTTACAGGTCCGAGTACAAAAGGAAACATAGGATCAATTTACTTTTAATCGAGCGCGGTAATAACTCGCATTATGTTTTGATTCGTGACTTGTCGCGTCTTGTACGTTCTCAAATTACTAAGCATCATGGTAAACTTTATTTTTGCGAAGACTGTCTCATATTTTTTGTATCAGAATACAAATATGATATGCATGTTTGTAGTGGAATTGCTACTGTACTTCCAGATAAAGGTACATATCTGCAATTTAAAAATTTCGATCGTAAACAAGACGTACCATTTGTAGTGTACGCTGACTTTGAAACTATTCTTGAACCTTACCAGGGTTGCGAGCAAGCACCATCGATTAGCTTCACCTCAAATAAACAAATTCATAAGCCTGCAGCTTTTGCGTATTACATAGTTTGTTCTTATGACGGAAGTCTGAATCGTTTTATTCAGTATCGCGGACCCGATTGCGTATCCAAGTTTTTAGAGTACTTGTACAGACATGTAAATGAAATACATGAGATCTTAAATAAAGAGGTTCCTATGATTTTCGACGATGAAGATGCTTTAGCGTACAAAAATGCAAAAAATTGTCACATTTGCAAAACCCCTTTGTTTGGTGATAAAGTTAGAGATCACTGTCATTTAACAGGGTTTTATCGCGGAGCGGCCCATCAATACTGTAACTTACTTTTTCGAGTGCCTAAACTTATTCCTATATTTTTCCACAATTTGTCTGGATACGACTGTCATTTATTTATCAAAGAACTGGGTAAATGTTCTGGACCTATAAAAGTAATACCTAAAAATAAAGAAAACTATATCTCATTTACAAAATTTTTAAGGTTATCTAATGATCAGTATGTGCAAATACGGTTTGTAGATTCATTTAAATTTCTAGGTGCTAGTTTAGAAGAGTTAGCTAAGGGTTTATGTAGATCAGAGTTTTTCCACTTAAGTAACTTTTATCCTCGATTAGAAGAGTTTAATTTATTACTACGCAAAGGAGTATATCCTTACGATTATATGACCGGCTGGGATAAATTTACAGAAATTGAGCTACCTGAAAAGAGTTCGTTTTATAACTCGCTTTCTGCGGAACAAATTACAGACTCTGACTATGAGCACGCTCAACGTGTATGGGCGACATTTCAAATAAGAAACATGGGTGAATATACAGATCTCTATATTAAAACTGACGTTTTGCTTTTGTCAGACATATTTGAAAATTTTCGAAAAATTTGTAAGATTCATTATGAATTAGATCCTGCATTCTATTTAACCGTGCCGAGTTTGTCATTTGACGCGATGTTATTGAAAACTGGCGTAAAATTAGAGTTGATATCTGATTTAGAAATCATTCGTCTTATTCAAAAAGGCATTCGAGGCGGAATTTGCATGTGCTCTACCAGACATGCTCTTGCTAATAATAAATATATGAAAACTTATGATGACAGTAAACCCGACTCGTTTCTTGTATACATTGATTGTAACAACTTATACGGATATAGTATGAGTCATTCATTACCCATATCTGATTTTCGCTTTCTAGATTCTGAGGAAATAGAGCAATTAGACTTTATGTCAATTTCAGACGATGCAGAATTTGGATTTATTCTTGAGGTCGACTTAGTTTACCCTAAAGAGTTACATCATTTGCATAACGATTATCCCTTCTGTGCACAAAAATTTGTACCTCCAGGAGGGAAAAATTCGAAATTAATCCCAAATTTGTATGATAAATATGAGTACGTCATTCATTATGTACATTTAAAAACGTGCTTGCGTAATGGTTTGACTCTTAATAAAATTCACCGGGTAATCACCTTCCGACAAAGCCCCTTTTTGAAAAAATATATAGATTTAAATACAGAACTAAGAAAAAATGCAAAAACTCCATTTCAACAGAATCTTTTTAAATTAAAAAATAACGCTGTTTTTGGCAAGACTCTCGAGGATAGTGAACGACGTGTAGATGTTAAGTTAGTAAATCAGTGGAGTGATGAGAGAAACTCTACAAAGAAGTTTGTAACAGCAAGTAAATTAATAGCACGACCAAATTTTCACAGCGCCACGACATTTTCGGATAATTTAGTCGCTGTTCAAATGAAACCGGAGAGAGTTGTCTTAGATAAACCGATATACATAGGATTCGCGATACTCGAGCTTTCTAAGAGTCACATGTATCAATTCCACTACTCTGTAATAAAACCTTATTATAATGAAAGTGTTTCTCTCTGTTATACAGATACTGACAGTTTCATTTATAATATTAAAACCACTGACTTTTACGACGATTTGAAAAATCAGTTTATACATTATTTTGATACAAGTAATTATAACAAATCAAATGAGTTTCAGATACCCTTGATAAATAAAAAGGTTCCGGGATTATTTAAAGACGAGTTAGGGGGCGAGCTTATCACTGAGTTTGTAGGGCTACGTTCCAAGTTGTATTGTATCAAAAGCGAAAATTCATTACTCAAAAAAGCAAAAGGAGTAAAAAAGCCTGGTGTCCGAGAATTAACATTAGATGACTATAAGGATGTTCTGTTCAAGAATACGGTTATTAGGAAAAAAAATATATTATTTAAATCTATTAAACATGAAATCTTTACGCAAACTGTTAACAAAATTGCGTTATCCAGTAAAGACGATAAGCGACTTACATTAAAAGACAAAATTTCAACTAAAGCATGGGGTCATAGATCGATATTGTAGTTTTTATAAATTATAAGCGAATGTATTCAAATCTCGTTAAATAAATTGAATTGTAAATCTACAACTTTACCAGAAATGTATACCGTTAAAATAAGTAATATGTTAGTATTAAGAAACAATTTATGATTATATGTTATGTAAATACCTATTAGTACTGCTATTTGAATAAACGTACATATGCCTAGTGCAATTTGTGTTTGGATTTTTAATTACCTAATTACTCATAAATAATTGGTTCTCCATTTCACAAGAGGTGTATGTTTATTTTTATTTTTTTATTTAACTCCAAACTAATTAGTGAGCTATTTGTGAAATGAATGAACTTTAATTTATATGAGTAAAATACAAACCTATTCATTAAAATGATTTATATTTCTTTTTTTAATTAAGTGAATTTATTAGCTAAAGAAAGAAAGACAGTTAAATGTTAAAAATAGATTTTCTTCAATGATAATCAAAGTTTGCGTGAAAATTAAAAACACCGGTATTCTAAAATTTATTGTCTTTCTAATTAGCCGATAAAAATACTTACTTAAAATGAAATATTAAAATTAGCATGTTTCTCAATCAGCAGGTTAGCTGCTGACGCCTTGTCGAGTCAGCTATGACCGCGTTATACGATACTGACTGAAATTGTTCGTCAATTGTGGTGTAATTTTGTCGATTCATGAATTCTAATCGTTATAAATAAAGGCTCATATAATACTCAGCCAAACATCAGTCTATCTTCAGAACGAAGTTACAAGTTTTTACAAGTTGTTACGAGCTTCATATCCTCAGCCCCGGTGTGGTAAGCAAACATTTGATATATTTATATATTAACAATTTATTCAAGTTAGACTCGATCTATTTATGTAAATGTTATCGTCTTGCATTTTTATTTTTATTTTTTTTGTCTACAAATAGCAAGCAAAATATTAAAATATTTATTTTGATTTATCTTGTTTCAGAATATGGAAGGAACACAAGACACTTTCCTATTTTCGCAATATGCTCAGGATCCATTGGAGGAATTCCTAGTGGAAGAAGAAGAAGACAGCGAGCTGGTGAAGAAACTTAAAAGCGGAATCCAGAAAAAAAATAAAGAAAAAAGATCAAAACGAAACTTTTCCAATAAAGTTTTTAAAAGAAGTGGTCACGACCGTCTGCCATCATTTATAATAAATAATAAAGCAGGGAAAGGTACGAGACTACTAAAAATACAGATAATTGACCTGAACAAAGACAGTGATGATGAAGACAAAGTGATGTTGAGTGCTCAATATTTGGCGGACGATAATTACGATGAAGTTATAGATCATGCCGAAAGTGTGATACATAAGATTTCAAAAAAACTGAGTGGATACAGTGCTAGTTTGTAGTTTTAGTTTAATTTTGTTGTAATTAACATAGTAAGTAAATAAATATAATGAAAATAACTTGTTGTTTCATTTTGCAGTTATTAATGGCCCCTTGCAGCTTTTTTAAATTTCGATATAACTTTTAAACTAGATTTAACAGTAATAGTACCTATCATATATTTTAACATTACTGGACTAAGAAAAAGCTGCAAGTGACCTTAAGAGTTTTTTTTTTACCGACACGTTTTTCTTCATCTCGACTGACAGCGATATTAATTCAATTTAGTGGAAAAACTTTTCGGTAATTGATAATTCTCTTTGAATAGGTGAAATAAAAAATATGTTTGTCAATAATATCATTTATTTTGAAATCAGATATGAGAATACAGTTCTAAATTATTTTCAAAGTACCATTTTTTAATGCATAATACATTTTTTAACGCACAAGTTTTTTTATGAATTAAACAATTATATGTGCCGCTGTTTTTACAATATTTTTGATGCATTGATTGAAAATTAGGAAGACCTTTTTCACCCAAGTCTATTACAGTACAATTATCACACAAATCTTTAACCCATTTAATTTTTTCTAACCCTTTTACAAATATTTTCTTATTTTCTAAGTGAACATAAATCATTCTTTTAAACTCTCTATAATCAATGAATCCTTCACGCCATAAGATACCGAGGTTTTTCTCTATCCATATAACATTACTTTTTTCTTTTTCCGATAAAGTAAAAAATGCATACGGAGGTTTTATTAAAAATACTTGCGTGTATTCATTTGTACTATACGCAAATTCTTTAAGAATAAATTCATTTGTAGATGATTTAAACCCCTGGAGATCTACAAACAAGCAGTCTGAGCTCATGATATCCTTCGGGTAATATTGGTCAACGGTTTGTATTCTACAATGCTATCATTCAAAATAAGACAGTAAGCCGCAGTATTACCGGGTATGTCCTGTTCACACTCTAATTCAACTCTCACATCTATTGAACCCGTTTTTAAGGTTTCGTTTTGCCGAGAGCAGTCGATAACAAACAGAGGTGCTTTATCCTTAAATTCTTGCGGACTTAGCAACGGCGCTTGACTGCGGTTATAATACGACTGTTGGAATTTAGCATACTGATCGTATAATATAGCGAATTTTTCAGCTGCGAAACTAACATTAGAACTTTCATACGGAAAATAGGTTGAATTTAAAAAAACTTTTACATCTCTTAAATGACAATGATCAAAGTGTGTCATATCTTTGTTAGTCATATTTTTTCTATCTGTTTTTAATCCGATAACAACATATCGTGGCTTTTCAATTTGAGATGAAGTTTTGATTGCCCAGGAATGTTTTGATGTTTTCGGTAAAAGTGGATACTCATAAAGATCCCAGTTTCTAAATGCTATCTGAATAGCACGATCTTTTTCCAAGCACTTCATTAAATTTAACCTTTCCCGATCAGAAACTTTTATATGTGGCATACGCCATACTATTTTAGATATCGTAATGTTATCTATATATTCATTTGTATTTAATGTAACGCTATTTAAATTAGTATTGGATCTCAAAAGAATAAGTTCATGCTTACAGTTTATAACTATTTTATTGTAATCCTCTGCAAAACCAAGAATCTTGTTTAAAGGAATGCATACAGAAAACGACCCATGCGTAACTTTTGTACCGTTGACATCCCAACCCCATGACTTTGACATTCTCGATTCATGTTCATTTAGAGATAAGAGAGATTTCATAGTAGTTGTAACTCCAGCATTTTTAATTTTGTCTATTTCGATTCCATTAAGCTCATATCGAATATCTTGAAACAAATGAAGTATAGGGTTATTAGTAAACTGAACACTGGCCACCGGTAGTTTTGTTTCTCTGTTGACTACTACCATGTTTCCCTCTATGTATAAGGCACTCTCAGAAGGTAACACGTATAGATCTTGTTGGTTTATTGGTATACGGATTTCATCATTAAAATTGAAACTTGTTACGTAAGGTTTGTAGGAATGGAATTCAAAACTTTCTATTGTGTTATCGTAGCCGAAAGTTTCTGTTAAGTTTAGAATACTCATTTTAATAAACCAATAGTTTTAAGAAATTCTTTATTTTCCTTGGAAAGCCTCGTAAGCTGATTTTTAGGTGTTCTTTTCTTGTCAGCACAATGCGTACTAATAATTGTACTGCGCGAAACTAATCTTTTATTGAAATCTATCATCTTTTCCTGAGATGCAAATATATCTGGATCTCTTCACCGCGTAAATTGATTAAGTTATCGTTTATATCCAATATTCTTAACTTTAAAGAGCTTAAACTGTTTTGATTAAGAGGAAAATAAATAACGTTTTTAGGTGTTTCTATAATCCGATAGCCTGGTGGTACATTAGGCACAAACTCGTGAATAATATGACTTGGTTTTCCGTTAATAAATGAACCACTCACAATGTCACATTCAACTCGCACTATAGTTGTAGAGAGAATGGACACAGGAAAAGGAGACTCTGTTAATATATTAGCTTGAATAGTTTCTTGACCGAAACCTAGTAAGTTACCAATCGAATTTTCTTTATTAAAATACACATTTTTAGAACACAATATAGACGTCTTTAACGTATTATTATTACATGTCAGTAAAAATGAACATCCTTTCAGATGTCTTTTCAGGTAATCGTCGAGGTCTTGAAGTTCGTATGACCCTTCAGGAATTTCAACTACTTCATTTTGGCCATAATAAAACATATTATTTCTATAGTCTATATTAGGTATAGAGTTAAAAGTCGAAAAATATAGTAACCCGCATTCATATTCACCATTTAGTTGAAAAGCTGGTGAATGATTTGTGATCAGGGTAGAAGAGGTTCCAGTTATGGACAAAGTGAAAGACATCATGTGAATGATATGGTTTTTATTGAACAGAGATATTTAAACGGTTACTCCAAAATTGCTTTAAATATTTCAAACATAAATGACCGCAATTTACAGTATTAAACTTTTGATAAGTGACATAGTTGTATGAAATAATTTTATTTTTTAAATACTTTATTAATTCTATTGGAGGCTGAAGATCGCCGTAACTATCGAAATATTCACAGTAATTATTATCTTTGACATAGGCTACCCAGTGTGTCCCTTGGTTTTCAGAACTATCTAAATTAATAATTGCGCACTCTACTCTATTCGAACGCTTTGGCAAATTATCTCTCATATAAACGCCACGGAAATGAGGAATATCTGAAGAGTGTTTTAAAATATCTATATTAGTGAGAGCACGTCTGGGAAGCCTGTTGACTAGTTTTTTGAGTATTCTAAACACAATCCCTTTCCATTTCTGTACGGTTTAATGTGCAATCCTTTACCTAATGCAATAGATTCCATCATTTTGTTGTGACGTTGTGATTCGGTTAAGTTTTTCTTTGCAGCTTTGTAATCACCAACAGCTTTAGCTATCCCAGCAGCTCCTCCAGCCAATGATCCCAACGCAGAAAGTCCCGCAAAAATAGGTATCAGTGGTAATATACCGCCAGTTTTCGGAATCGGTATTAAACGCGGAATATGAATTTTACTGTTTCTAGTAAATACTTTCTTTGCGAGCGCAAGAGCTCGGGTGATTGTAGTGCCTTTATCTTTTGATTTGTTTCTTTTCAGTTCCTTCCGCATCTTTGTAACCAAACCTTTAAATGATTTTATGCCTGCACCAGCTTTCATTTTAGATTTCATCACTTTGCTAACTAACCATGAAGCAAGTTTTTCTCCTTTTCCAGCACTTTTCGACTTCAACCTCTGTTTAGCCATTTTATAAAGTTCTAAATCTGCGCGGTGTCGATCTGTTAGGTTAGAATGTTTATCATAAGCTATATCGTGTTTCATGCACGCGTCATCCAATTCATTAACTCCTTTATCACCTCTTAATAACCGTTTATGCAATTTAGTGCCTGGTCCGCAATAATTGTAACCAGGTAAGTGTAATTCAAAAGGCAAGTGATTAATTACACTGTTTAAAAGTCCTCTTCCTTTCATATCCTATATGTTAATGACATTTTTTGTGCGAGTAACTATATAAATATATTCATACAATGGCACTTCTATTAATCCAGCTGTTCTCACTATCATTAAGTCCTAACCACTTAACGTATAATTTATTCCCTTTTTTTTTGACCACCTTTTCAATGAGATAAACGTCCGGGTACTTAGTTTTTTGAAGTTCTTGTTCGTAAAATGTGCCCAGAATAGTGTTTCCTCGCTGATCTTCTATATGGTACGTAAACGGTTGAGTGTTACTGACTTGTTTAATAGTAAATAGCTCTGTTGACCAATTAGGCGTATAACTTTTATGGAAAGCGCTTTTATACTTGCTTATACGTACACGATCTCCCACATTGAATTTATTTAATTTATGATATAGATTTTGTTGACGTTTCTTAATATTGTTCTTTACTTCCGATTCATTCTCAAAATTAACATCATTTGGTCTAAATTTTGTTGTACTATGAAAAGTTTCATTATAAGATTTGACTATATCATCTAAAGGTTTTCCAACCCATTTATAATTTCCAATTAAACTAAAATATTTGTACAGTTTGTTTTTAAGCGTCTTTATTAACCTTTCAACAATTGATGCCTTTTTAATTGAATAAGTTGAATAATGATTTATTCCTAAAGATTTTAAATAACAATCAAATTCACTATTGTAAAATTCTTTTCCAAAGTCTGTCTGCAAGTTTCTAGGAATTTGGATTGCTGACTTTATAATTTGTTGAAATGCATTTTTAACTTCTTGTCTAGTTTTCGATTTTGTCGGAATACACCACGCGTACTTTGAAAATGCATCAATGACAACTAAAATATATTTATTTCCTTTATTTATTTTATGGAATTTTTGTAAGTCAATCAAATCTGCTTGCCACAAATCGTGAATGCCTTTTAAAACAACTGCTCGTCGCTTAAAGTTTTTACGAGCTGATCTGTGGATCTCGTTCACTACTTGTTCTTTTGCCATTGCTTAATTGTTTTACAATGTTATCTACCTCGTTTTTTGTATAAAAGTTCAATTTCAACTGAGTTGCGAGCTGATGAATTTGAGAATTTATAACTTTGATTAAAGAATCTAGATACTTCTTGTCATAAATGTTCTGAACGAGCTGATCGACGTACTCCTTATTTACTGCATCATCAGCCGACAAAGGATGAGCAACGCCTTTTAATCTCAGTGATTGTAAATCAAAATCTCCGTCTTCTGAACGAAGCAAAGCCTGACTTTTAAGTTCGTTGACTTCAGATACACCTGCTACACGTAAACGTTTATGAACATGGTGACCAAATTTATCTATGTTCATTTTATGATATATTTTTACGCCAAAAGTTCTGCTTCGACTAACGATAATAGTAAAGTAACTGCTTTATATATTAACATTGTTCACTAATCCCGCTTCTTGTAGTTCTTCAATAATAGATATGATTTCATTATCCAATCCTGTATTACCAGCATCACGAGAAGCTATAAGTAATTTTAACCTTTCTACTAATTCGTTTGGGTTATCCCAATATACATATGACACATCGTTTTTAACATTTTTCATCGTCGGTAGTCCTTCACCACTTACTGAACGTTCTTTAGCTAATTTAAAAAGAGGTCTTATTACATATAAATATTTCATGCCTTTGTTGCTTTTTATTGGTTTATTAGGATTAAACTCTCTTCTATGTGCATTAGTTTCTAATAATAAGGTTTTATAATTACATCTGTCATCCTCAGTTACAATATCTAAATCCGGTACTTTCTTATATAGCAGTTCGAATAAACCTGGCGTTAAATAGTAAGTATGACCATTTACTTTCAGTTTTTTGTCATTTGTAGTGTATACCGGACAGGTTCCCAACATTAGCTTGTCCCGTTCCGTTCGAATACCAAAAGGTATATTTAAGTTGGTAATATATTGCTTTTGAAATTTAGGATCGTCACGAGGAGAAGCGTAAGAATCAGTCGTCTTAAATGAAATATTATTTGAAGAATCCTGATCATTAAAATGTTCACTTTCCACTTCATCGCTTACATCACTTTCATTATCTTTTGATGTCTCATCCTCATCATTTTTATTAACAAGGCTAGATTGAGAAAAATTCCTCACAACCGTTTGATCAGTTATAGATTCCTTCTTTTCTTCACTTGGGCTATATTTAATTCTTTTTACTAACTTTCCCCATTGCAATCCGTCATCAAAATCATCATCATTAGTATTGAAGTAATTATTCTCATTTTTAACTTTAACTATTTCATTAAGCGGTTCTGTAATTGGTTTTAAAACAGATTCCAGAATCATATCATTGTTTGTTTTTACATCGCGAATAAGTTTAACCTTCTTTTTAACTGCTTCGGCTGACCGGAGTATCTTTTCCTTTAGCACTTTATCTTCATTAACTTTCTCGACTTTCGAGCTCATGTCCGTTCTCTTTGGATTCATTTAATATAATAAACGATTATTCGAATACTATTCAATAAGTATGTACTTAAGTATATTAATCTACAGTAATGAATGTATCAAACCCCATTCTATAACATCCAGAATTTTTGTTACAATCCTTGTTTATAACCAAGTAGCTGAAAGGTACGTTCCATACTTTAGCGCAAATTTCACGAAACTGCGACCATGACATATCGGTTCCAACGTGCTCATCATAAACATGACGTAAATTAACATCATCTTGCTTAAAAAGAATTATTAAATTAGCATTATCCCTTATTAATTGTTTTGGTACTTTACTGTACGTTTGATTTAAATAAAAGCTATCAATATTTTTATGTCTTCCCATTGCAAAGTAATCCCTTATGTTGTTTTGGTTTTCACAAGCCACATCATCAAATATCATGATTGAGTTATAGTTAGCTTCGTTTGGGCTAAGTATTTCTTCATTTTCACAATATTTTTGAAATGTAACCGTTGGAACTAACGCTAATACTTCTTCTAAAAATCGATACATAGGTTGGAAAAGGGTTTTTGAGTAAACATAAACATTTTGGTACCGTAACCCTTGTTCATGAAGTAAAAGACCAACCATTAAATTAGTTTTCCCGCAATTAGAAGGACCGCAAATTATACTGCGAATATTGTAAGGTAAAAGTTCACCATGACGTACACAAGGCTTATTGCGAGCTGAAAAAACAAGATCCAACTGCAAGCTCTGATTTTGTTTTACAAACTTCATATTTCTTCAAAATTTCTCAAGCGATGCATAGGTACGTTTTACTTGCATGAAAGACTTATTCCAATTAAGGGAAATCACGACTACGTTTTCACATATATATAACAATTTTGATGCGATTGTTTTTAGCTAATAATTCCCGTTGCAAACGTGCACGTTAACGCGATCATTTCATTTTGGGCAAACCCAATTTCCGTTACGACGTGTTATTTGTTAAATACGTATGTTAACGCGAGAGATAATCGTTTTATTTTAAGCACAAACCCAATTTCCGTTACATGTTGCGAAACGCGCACGTTAGCGCGATTGTTTCATTTTGCGCAAACCCAAATTTTGAAATCCACAAAATAATATTGGGCATTTGGATCACACGAGTGAGGAGGGCGAAATTTTCGCCCGATCGAACGAGGTGGGCCAGAATGCCCAATATTATACTACTCTGGGGGCACGGTGGTGCATGCCCCCGCGAAGTCGAGCAATAGTTCTGACTAAAAGAAATAAGTTCAAAGGGACGCTCGTCTTTTTACTACAGTTTACTTATAAATCCCTTTGCCTTGAGTTTTAGTTTACGTACTTACGTAGGTTACATAATAATATATTAACTCATGTTTGCTTAGTTTTTGTTTAAGTGCATTTTGCGTACTTAATTACATACATAGGTACACTGATATAGTTTCTGTATCTCAATAATACATATTGAATACACTTTTACTAAACACAGTAATCATAATCACCTTCAGCGAAAGTTTTAATTCAGCATTACAGACACTCAAGTTTTTGTTAAATAGTTCGAATCATTAACCAATCGAGTCATAATTACCTCTTGAGAAAGGGGATTGGTAGTTTTTGCACTATAAACTCGATACGCCGACACTGTAATTCTATTATGGCTTTCTTACCCCCATAGTTCTCATCTCGCTCTCATCTTCCGCGTCGCGCCTCTTGTCGGCACTACATTCCTTTGTCACTTTTTTAATAGATTTTATAGGAACCTACACGTTTACTTTTTTCGGGAAATTACTTGCTCTATTCTAATACAGGATATAAATCTGCCGAATTTCATCTAAACCTGTGTTGTTAATATAAGCCTAGAGGTAGTTCAAATTGTATGAGATTGGCCCCTGAAATTGATTTACTTATGCCTGTTTACTTTCTTGTTCAGCCGTTCATTATAATGATTGAGTCATAAACATTTGAACACCTTGACAGCCTCGCAAACTTTTACATTTATCAGAATAATATTATTTTTATTTTGTAATGAACTAACGAATTTCATTCTGCAAGTAAGCTGCTTCACAATAGGTCAATAGGAGGCAGGTATAAAAAGGTTCCTTAGGTTTATAAGACAATTATAAACTACGAAATGAGTATTTATTGTCCTTATCTTTCCTACACCAAAGTCAAGTGCGAATTGATTTGCACACCGAGGAATATGAGTCATTACAAGTATTTTATTTAACTTTCATGTTTGATTATTTACTTCTTGTTAGTTGTTGCAAGACACATTACATTCAGTAAATATTCGTATAACTACATACCTAGTTATGCCATATCAATAACAATGATTATGTTGTCTAATGGCTGATCTGATGATGGAGTTCTAAGGTGGAAACTTGGTCTCCGCTGTTTTCCTAACGTATATAAAAAGAGTATGAACTCGTTAGATTCTATAGTGTTCATAAACAGATGATGACAGTGCGAAAAATGTACGGTCAGTAAAAATCGTGACCTAAAAATATCTATAAAATTAATACGTAAGCGCCTTTGGGCTACGTAACATTTATACTTGGAAAGACATCAACGCGCTACCGAGCTCAACATTAATATTTCATTTGCCCAAAAAAAGGCAGAGCGGACTTAATGCCTTTAAACATTATCTACAAATCATTTCAGGTTGATTTAAATACAGAATTATTATTTAAAAAATCCAACTCTTACAGAGATAAGAATGCACACCCTAGAGGGGTTATTATGACATAGCTGTAGTTCAGTTTACTGAGAGAAAAGGAGAGAGCTATATAACTGCTACAGCTCTGTCCTTTACGCTCGCCGTCAAATAAACTGCATAGCCATGTCATAATAACCCACCGTAATGTGTTTTGTAAGCTCTGACGGAACAACTTAAACTCGCCGGTTAATATGAGACCCAAGGGGAAACATGTTTTGGATCTTTCAAATGTCCTATTCTATCCTGCTCTTAGTAATCAATAGCAAAGAATCATTCATTATTTTCAATCGATTTACGCATCACTTCTAATACTTAGATCTAAGTGCCTATAAAAAAACTGCGTCGGCTTAAGCGCCTTTACCTCTTCAGCATTTTTTATTTTACCGCTATTTTGTGAGTCACTGAACAACAAATCACGAATTTTTGATCCCGGATTACGATACAGATTATACTTACAAAATATAAAACGTTGTGACTTGATATTAAAGAGCTTATTTTAGTAGGTACTAACACTACCGTTAAGAATTTCCGATTATTAATATTTCATTATTCCTCATGACAATTTTGCGTCTGTATTGAACGAAAATGTTTTAAAATATTTATTGAATTAAACAAATGAAAACTATTGTTTAATGGATTGCAAAAGATTTTCATCTTTTTGATTCGCTTCGTTGATCCTATTGAAGTATTTGTTCTGCATATCAAGAGAATATCACACCCATCCATAGATCATAGTTCTTGAATACCTAGAGTTAAATTCTAAATTTAAAATGTACCTTTATTCACAATTGCCCTTTCTTAAACAACCTATCCATAAGCATCACAATGATTTGATATGAATACTGGGCGTATTTATTTATGGATCCTCAATATTTTCTGTAAAAAATGGGGGAGTGTGATATTTTTTTGGAAATCTTCCTTTGGAAAGAACTTATAAAACTAAGCCAACTGAGCCCTAAGCAATATCATCTTAAGGTTTCAAAAATATATTCCATAAAAAGTACCCCTGGTAGGCACGAGGTTAATACATAGTACTCAAAACATTTTATTGGTGATAAAACCCTATCCGTCCGGATCACCAACACCTTATTATTACTACTGATTAAACCTGCTGACAAAGGGACGTAATTCTCTTAAGCATATCACTTTTCAACTCGACGCAGCTAATATTAACCGGCTAGTTTAAGTTGTCCTTTCAGAGCGTCAAAACACATTACAGGGTGTGTACCTATTCTCAATTAGGTAGCTACCACATAGAACGTGACCCACTTCTCACCTCACGTTATTAAAAAATTTGAACCCTGTTGGACGGGAAGGCAGCGTTAGCTATAGTGCGATAGCTCTAAAGGTTGACGTACACATAACCGCTCGGCACCGGACCGGCACCACCTCAACTCGAGCCGTTCAGTAACTATTCTTTGTATGAAACTCCATACTGTAACTTGCACTTATCGGCATCGGAACGGCGGCAACGCCTCGCCTCGGCAGTAGGTACTCGGCACAAGCTAGCAGTCGTCGACTTAAAAATATATCGTACTAACACAGATCAAAGCTCACAATTCAATGTCTCACTTTGAGTTGATCCGATGACGAGCGGTTTTCTCTACGCCAACCTTTAGAAGATGCTTCGGGTTTGTACATGTCTCTCACTCGCTCTCATACTCTCTTATTAAGAGCGAATAAGAGAGAAGTACAAATCTGAAGCCACCTTCTAAGTGCTTAGATATGACTATACGCATTTGCAATCACAACATTTGCTCATTTAGCTTCACTGTGCTATAAATAATTAAAAAAAGAACTACAGGCATTTTTAAGCCAGCAATTTGAGACAAGCATTAAGATTTAGACCATTAAAAGTAAATAGGGACGTGTCATAATAATAGTATAGCCAATAGGCTATCAATATTCCCACGGCCGTTTTGGAAGCGTAGGCTCTAACAGGTGACACGTATGTCCCCGGGCGAGGTAAACGCGTGATGGAGTTTCACCCTAATAACTACTCAAGCCGAATGCGGACGCGAGTTCGCGATCCCGTGGGATCCTAGAATACCTACATATTAAATCCTATTAGAAACTAGATTCTGTAATTGACTGTAGGTTTCTTCAACACAATACGGGTTACATCCAAATCGTGCTAGAACGTTGGTTTCGTATATTTCGTTTTAATTTTACATTGGAATAACGGTCGTATTCACACACATTTAATTCCTTCAATAATAACTATTCTAATTCTTGGTTTTAATTAGAAAGAGACACAATTAGTAGGTATTCAATTTCTATATTTGACTTTTTTTTAGGGCAAAAACGCATAGCAATAACGGTAATTTACTGTAACTGAAAATAATATTAATAACCTAACAAAAGATTTAAAGAAGTTGTCTACATACCCTTATAATCTGTGGTTGTCTATGGGATAATAAAGAAGTTGGAAATGGGCTGTGCCATGCCATGCCATTTTAAGACGCACTAATAAAAAATACCGGCCAAGTGTGAGTAGAATTCGCTTGGAGAGGGTTCCGTACGTACGTTTTTTTTATAAAATGCTTATAGGTTTTCTGTAATCTACAAGCAATGAACTAAATTTTGTATTTTTTTCAAAATTTTTGGCTCAGTTGTTTTGGAGATCTGGGTTGGAAAGGTCAATTTTCGTCTTCTTTCATGAATAAAATCAAAACTATTCATTACACAATAATAACACAGTTTAATTTCCTAATTTGTCTCCCGAAAATGTCCCTTATTAAAACAAAAATATTTACTTTACACATCTGTGTTCGGGTCATCAATTTACATATGTGTACCAAATTTCAACTAAATCGGTCCAGTAATATCGGAGAAAATTGGCTGTGACATACAGACGCACGAGTGATCCTATAAGGGGTCCGTTTTTTAATTTTTTGTATAAAACCCAAAAAATCTAAAAATAGAAAAGCTGTCAGAAATGAATTAATTGAAACTACTCATTCTGTCCAATAAATATTCTTGTACCATGATTGAAACCAAATAAATTAAAGTTTACTTTTACTCATATTTACCAGCTCTCGGAAGTTGTCAAGATGAATGTCATTTTTACGTCTAATACCAGAAATTCCAACAGTAAAGCGAACGAACAGCAAGCTTACCTCTACCTATGTTCATTTCGTTCCAGCACATCAAGCAATTTCAAAGAGACGTGACGCAATAACCAATTTACAGTAAGTTTTGCTATACGACAACTTTAACGAAGATCAAGGAATATAGGAAGGGGTTTTGCGAAAGCCTCAGTTTTATGATGCTCATAAACATCTCGAAATTCTTTCTAATTAAAGCAAAACGAATTTGTCTCAGATGCAAATTCTGGCACAGTTTTCAGTATCACTTTTTACCAATATTTCACCAACATAATTGACACACATCTCAGATATTTCCGTATTTTGAGATCGAAATTTAAATGTTCTCTCGTGGGTCGGTTATTATGCAGGAGAATCTATAACCGGATGAGTGCTATATTGGTCTGATTTTTGTTGGTCGTTATTTTTTCCTTAGTCTATGGTCGAACCAGTGAAAACTTTCAAACCAAATTCGCTAGCAATTACAGATTTTTACGCTAACTAAAAATATTTGTACACGTGTTGTTATCCCTGTTTATATTCAATATTTTCCCTTTTTATTGACGAGTTATTAAGTAAAGCTACGAATTCCAATTTAACAACTGTGAACATGATTCTCCCTTTCACACCATTTAATTCATCGACCACGAAAGTCATACATGTCTATGAGCTGCATTTTTATGAGGCAGCATAACACAGTTGCATAAAGATGCAATCAGTATGCACAGTTTTAGGTACCTGTTCGACGGGTCGGTAACGCTCCATATATTAGGACTCCTCCCACTCGTTACTATGGTATTATGGACACACACTGTTTCCTAATTCCAACACGAGTATACAAACCTGCTTGATATGGTGAGTGCTTTAATTTGATTATGATTCTAATCAATTTAAGTGTACAACGTTAAAACAAAATAGTCCCAAAAGTCGTGCGAGAAATGGCGAGAAGTATAAATTTCGCTTATTGCTTGGTTAGCGATTTTATTTTAAGTTGCGAAGGAAACAGAAGCAACACGGCACGGCACGGCACTTGTGCAGGGTCCGTCCGGATCGCTAACACCATCTCAAGCGGCCTTTACACGTAAAGTTCGGACCGCGGGAAACGCCACGCACCGTTCCAATCTTCGTTCCGAACCGTACATTTTTTGTACTATTTTACTATTACAATGCATTTACAAGTACGGTTCGGAAAAAAGATTGGAATGGCGCGTGGCGTTTCCCGCGGTCCGAACTTTACGTGTGCCGGCCGCTTTAACCTTTAACCTACCGCCAAGCAGCGTGTTGTGTTCCATTACAGGGATAAGACAACCGATGAAATTACTAGCATAGAGGCTTTGGAGCAAAGAAATCGAGCCACTTCGTACTGAATTTCCATAGAAAGTGGCTCGATTTCTTATCTTAGTCCTCGGGTTTTGCAATGCATTTGCAGGCTAAAGATCCTTGGGAGGCCTTGAGAATGAAAAATTCTGATGAACCTTAAATCCCATTTACCATCAGGTCGCTTGTGTGCTCGTTTGCCTTATCCATGACATTTACTTTTTTCAGACACATTTTTTAAATCGTTATTTATATAAATGTGTGTAGGTAACAGTACTCCCATTTTAATAGCGTTGCGTTGACTATCGCTAACACACTTGCACTCGCAACAGACAGTATACTTGTCACTCGTGTTTCATAGAATAACAAAGATTGCCGATCACTATTAAAAAGCTGGTAGAACTACTGTGCCTTCCCGCAAAGGTTTAAAAAAACTGGTGATCATTTGATTGTAATCAAACCCATTTTATTACGGGCATTGCGTGTTTTATTCGGGATGAACGTGTCTACGAGCCTTTTAGGTAATGCATAGTATAACCCTTACAGACTTCTTAATGGTCGTGTAAAAATGCAGCTTTTTCCAAGCGTGTCGACGGCGTATTTAATTATTTCAATGCAGCTGAGCTATCCGTTGTTGTTGTTATCTTTCATTATAAGTAGATTACGTTGTCAAAATAAAACTGAATCGTTTTCTTTCGGGACACCATTTAGACAGCTTTGCTTTTCATTAGTTATGATAAATAACACCTAACAAAAACAACCTAGTAAATGTAACACCTGCGCCTGCAAATGAAATGTACATGACTATACAATGAAATAAATACAATAAAGATAATGATAATTATATTGCCTAGAACCTCTACCTACTATCATTTTTGATATTTGATTGCGAAATCTAAAACAGTCAGATTTCGAATTACAGAATCTGATATATTAATATCCTCACATAAAGTTACCCGTTTTAACAGTATTTTTTTATCCGATTTTTAGCATTTCTTCACTATTACCTCGAATCCCATAACACCTTCACGGCGTTCGTTAACTTACTATATCGTACATGTAACCTCAGCGTAAACGGTTATTTAATACCATAGTTTCGATAGTATCGGATGCGTTACAGTCAATCAATTTCAAATAACGACGATTGTAGCCGTGTTTAAAATTTGGTTGTACAGTTTTTTACGACATCTGCATTTTGATAACAATCGCTATTCGATTACGTTGTATTATAAATCATAATAAAGAAATTCTAAACGACGAGCTAAAGGTACCTTCATTTTCAATTTAGGTGTGTATGTACATACCTAGTAAAGTAACCCCCGCGTTTGGAGAATTGCTAAACTATCTAATGACCTTTTATCCTAAATTCTCTTAAGTCGGTAAATAGTTACCTACTAATCTATCTAGGTACGCGTATTTCACAATTGACCTCATTCTCATGTAAAATATGTATAGGTATGGTATAAGGCCCTAACAACTATACATTTTTTTAAAACTACTACTAACCATTTTTTATTTGCTTACTGGATGTTTTTTTTGTCTCGTCTAGGACTAACTTTATGTAGCCCATTTCTATTCCTAAATCACCAATTTCCAATACTTTTTTATGATTCTAAGGATGTATGCAAATTATACAATAGGCACCTACTTAGTATTGCAACACAATATCTGAACAAAGTGTTAATCCCAAAGACTTTACGTAATTATCTTAAACGCATCCGAAGGCGGATGTTTTGTACACAGATATTACGTTCAGACAATAAACAGGGTAGTTAAAGGGTAATTCAGAATTGGTGCGCTTTCTTTCAACATTGTTCTGTTGCAATCTGCCTTTCGAATTTGCAACAATACCAAAATCTTTTGGATTTACAATTTGCGTACATGTTTCCACATATCTTATCTTGCTATTGCGTAATCAGTGTCACAAAACATTAATATGTTTAATTCAATGGCTCTTTATTGGGTCTATTTTGTATCAGACATGTTGAGCTCGGCGCTGAATGCTTTAACAAATATCAAAATCAATCCAATTATGTTTAGAGAAATGACTTCTATTTATATTATGCGTATCTAATGGAACACCCCCTGTGGCGGCGAGAGGTCGAATAAGATCTATACAAGCGGGCGGTCTTCGTTAGCAATTTTATTGAACTGCTCAGTAATTCTAATGAATTCTCTCTTCATCTTCATTTATGGTATTTTAATGTGCCGGAATATTGATTCTCGTTAGCAGCTGCTACTCTACGTATTTTGCAAAACACGTCTTGATCCCTAACCTTCTGAGTAACCTGTGAAATAAATCACCATAAAAGCCATAGTCAATATAATATCTAGAGGTGTCTTCATAGGTGTGAAAAGTGGATGGATGACCCGTACCGTACCGCGTATCCATGTTTCTTGCATGTTTTATTCATTAAGTTCTATTTCTGAAAGTCACAAAACGGCCCTAAAATATTTGTAACGCAGATAATTTACCAAAACTATGTCATGTGAGATTTCGGTAAACTTTTATAACTTTCGGAACGTGTCGATTTAGATGTCAAATACATTATTAGATGCTATTTACATATTTTTCTCATACAGCTCTACTCTCGGGTGCTCGTCCATCTAATCTAATACATTCAACGAATACATAAAATTATGAGGTTTTGGGCTTTCTGATACTTATTTATGAAGATATTAGCGTATACATATATGATACCGCGTTCCAAATTTCTAAACACTTAAGTTTCTATTAAATAAATAACTAAGTAACAGTATACTCGTGAACCTAAGAAATTGTATGAGAGAGTTTTTTTTTTACTGAAAAAGCCATTTACTTGGTCTGAGATAAAAACATTCTCATGCAGAATCGATTCTTTTCGCATTTGTTTTTCAAATAGAACGACTTGACGATATTTTTCTAGTTTATTTCGTCATTATGATTGATTATTATGATGTGTCGTTTTAAATGCACCGGGTATCAAAAGTTGTAAAGGTCAAGCATGTTTATATTGAACTCTGACGTGGACGTTTTAAAAGACCATAAATTATTAACCGATAGGCGATAACACATGCTGTGTAGTCGGGCTCTTTGAAAAAGTGAAAATATAGAAAGAGATGAGGTGTAATTTTAGTGCGAGGCAATTTATAGATACCCGGATAGACGCTGTTTAAAAATAATCGCTGCCATTAATTACGATGAGCAATTGATAAATAGCCTAATAAATACGTCGCCTACCACCAATCAGCAGTTTTGATGGTATACGGTGAAAAGGAATGGGCGGACATGGATCCTATATGCGCCGCGTGTAATACTGGTTTTGATAATTGGTGGCAAATTTTTAGATTTCTATCTGATATCTCCTTAATACCATAAAACGTAAACTCTCGTAATTTTACTCAATGGTAAAAATTACTATTTCTTAATAAGATACATACTTTAGATTGATCACATATTCTTCAATATGTTTGAAGGCGATAGTGTATTTTTATGCAGTGCAAGGGAAGAGGTCTGTAGGTACTTAGCAATGGGTTACAACAACAGTAGGCCAAAAAGAGAGAGAAAGAGAGAGAGAAAGAGAGAAAGAGAGATTCATATATTTAATTCGGCCTTAAGAACGTGATTACAATCGAGAAGTTTCGTGAAAGTACTTACAATGGCTTGACTTACATGGTTAAGTATATGACAAGGCAAGTAGGTAGCCCAGGGGCCCAATAATTGAACTGATTGACACATGACTTCACATGGCATGCAAAGTCAACGGGGTTACATCTTAAAATGCCTTGTAATACCCCAATGTGTTATCAGGCTGTGATTAAAAAGTAGAGAAAAACTAAAATGGAATTGCATTTTTTTTCATAAATTACTAAGACTTAAAACTTTTCAATAGATAAAAATCCCTATACCAGTAAATCCCTATATCTCTTAAATAGCCTTACCGATTTTCATGAAACTTATTTATGAATCATGCCGATTAAACTAAAAAAAACAAGTCGTTCTAATTGGATCATCCCCATGAATATACACACGAATAAACACTTTTTTATTGCATCGTTGTTAAAAAAGGCTATCACATATGTTAAATTGCACTTTTTCCTGACGTTAACGTAGGTATTTGTCATCAATCAGCCACACCGGATAAATCTTGTGGTTTCTGTTGGATTTAACGGAACTCACGAACAGATGTTGCTCGGAAAAAAAACCAGCTAAGAAAGTCGATTTTACACATTCGGACAGGCGATATGATACTACCAACGCTATTCGATTAGCTTCATTTAATCAAACCAGCGCTCTGCTTTAAAAATAATTAAGTCGACCTTTAACCCCGTGAGATTATTCTAGCGAAAATAAACGGGGTCTGACCGCAATTAAAATTAAGCTTAAGATTAGTTTAATGACCTTTAGGTAGACAGCCAACCGAGCGATCCTCCGGCTCCATTGTTCTTTGTAATTAATTAATAAAAAATGTTAATGCTTAAGGCAAATCTCCACGAATTTCGGTTTTAAAATATCAATAAGCTTTATGGCTTCCGTTAGAAATAATTAACGCGTTTATTACTCTTGAACTCTTGAACCTTTATGGCATAGTGTTTTAAGTTTCGACTTTGACCAATTATTTTTTAAATAGCAACTTCGGTTACGCAGGTGTGTCGTGAGTTCCGAATAGCAATGAAAGTTTAATGAGCTGCCCTAAAAACCATAAATAATTATTGATTTACATATCTTAAGAGAAAACGTTGGCTAATTTGGAAACAAATTAAAAAGAAAACTCAGTCGTCAAATACGTCGCTACTAAATTAATAAATTGAATAATCGGCTGTATTCATCTTAGCTCATCGTAACACAATAACACCATGATAATTGATTGACAATCAAGTTGTCAACAAAGCTTCCGAGAACAAAAGAACCATAAAAAAACAATGCAGTAGCGCGACCCGCGACCTGCCTCATAAATATCGGTGTTAAAAACGAACCAACAAATCGACAAGATTAGTGATCAGTGATAATGTATGCGTGTCGCCCATTCTCTGTCGGCTTTTGTTACCTCGTATATTTAAAAAGGTGCAGTGGAAGGAATTGGAATACATTTTAAACGGTAATAAAACAGTATTTATGGATTCCATCCGAATTTAAATAGAGAAGTTTGTGCCTGAGTTAATCTTTATTTGTTTGCGTGGGGGTGGTAATGTTATTTCTTTCTACTGAGTTGTTCTTTTTTAGAAAACGTGCTTTATCATAATTGATTTTCGATGACAATCTTAGCATAAATATGAGATTTATAACAACGCCTAATGTTTCTGAACGGTATTTCAGTATTTGAACACTCATAGATACAAACTAACGGTTATTATTTTATAAAAAATCTATACGTTTTGTACGTATCTGATACAGATTTATTGTTGAATGAGATAAATCTGTAAATTGCAAGTCATAACATAAATTATGATTCGAGATTTCAATAAATTAGTTAATTTGCAAACGTTATCGCCTATAAACAAATTAAAAATTAGCAATTACCAATAGACCAATTAGACCAATATTTTTCAGCATGATCTTCGTTTATTAAGGAAACGTGCTAAACCGTTATTTTTCTAATGTGAAATATAACAACGAAGTAGAGTTGTGGATAAGACATTAAGTTTGATTAAGTAGGTATTTGCTGTATTTATTTATTGACTGGCACACCTTTCCCGTTATAAAAAAACTAGAATATTTGTATATTTTAGTGTTTAAAAGAGTCTAGATTTGCAGATGTTTCATGCATAATTCATCGGCTAGCCATTTGGTGTGTTTTGGAAAGTGGCGTGATGTGATAACTGCATTTTTCGACTGCATGAATATGGATACATTGTTACCGCTTTGTCTTTGATTTTTATGGCCCAGACGGAGCTTTTAACCGTTCCATTAATACTTACATATTAAACAAAATGTAAATGCGGTTTATGAGCTCAAAGTTCGTATAGCACCGTAAACTTTCCAAGTTAAGTAGACTTTAACTGAATATGTATAGGTATCGAATACATTATCAAAATTATGATTGTTTACACTTAACCTCGGTGAGTTGGTCCTCGCGGAGAATCGATGGTTTTTTTTGTGGGTGAGTCCCATATAACACCCTTGCCAGGCGGAATGCGTAAAAGCATTTTCGCAGTATGAAGAAAAAGATACTTAAGTACTTAGTTATTAGTGAAGTGTATTCTGCATACATTCTTGATTATTATAATTTTAACCAGTAGTTTTTTAGAGTAGGTAGTTTACAACACGCCACATGTTAGTAGTAAGTACATAAAACTTTTTGTTTACAGATAGCACCGTCAGCAACTGAAGATGATTGAAAACAAACACAAACTTCATATAAACTCAACAAGAAGAAAAGTCAGGTGCCATCTAGGAACAAACAGAAAATGACTTTGGAAACACTTTTGTGATTTAATTCCCACACTTGATCAGAGATGGCGTTAGTGTTGCTTCTGTTTGCGCTTGGCGCGGCAAGTGCTTCCACTCCAGGCGGAGAGGTGGCGCTAGCGAACGTGACAAGATTTGCTACAGGAGATATTTTTGCTCTCGTTAGTAAGTATCAGATTAAAAACCAAATTAAAATTACCAACAGCACTTGTTATTTCCCAATCTTCTTGAGTTAACAGATTTTAAAAGAAAGCCTATTGCAAGTATTGTTAACGATCGTATGTACCTATACTTTAATAAATTAACAATACAAGAATCTCTAAGTATTTAGGAGCAGCAATAACATTAAGATGAACACCGAATATTTGTGACACCAGATCACTTTATCTACCTACTTAATTCCTAGATTCCCAGGAGTAAGTTTTACTTCCTAACAAAAGACTCGACGCGTCCGAGTTTTTTTTTAAATAGAAACATAAGTATTTAATTTAAATTAATTTCCTAACATTGTCTTTATATATCTTTTTTATTCTCATGAAATCTCTGCACCTCCCAGTTTTCATTACAACGAAGTTAACAATGTTTATTACATATTGCAGGCTCAGATTGCGGCATGACTCGATGCATGGAAGTCTCTCACGGCACGGCGCTGCCGATGGGCGGTGAAGGCTGCGTGTGTCAGTGCGGCCGCGAGACCCCCGCCTTCAGGGAGGACCAGCGGACGTGCGTCAACCACGTGGATGGTAAGAGCTAGGCACAACTTGCGGCATGGGTCGATGCATGGAGGTCTCTCACGGCACGGCGCTGCCGATGGGCGGTGAAGGCTGCGTGAGTCAATGCGGCCGCGAGACCCCCGCCTTCAGGGAGGACCAGCTGACGTGCGTCAACCACGTGGATGGTAAGAGCTAGGCACAACTTGCGGCATGGGTCGATGCATGGAGGTCTCTCACGGCACGGCGCTGCCGATAGGCGGTGAAGGCTGCGTGAGTCAATGCGGCCGCGAGACCCCCGCCTTCAGGGAGGACCAGCGGACGTGCGTCAACCACGTGGATGGTAAGAGCTAGGCACAACTTGCGGCATGGGTCGATGCATGGAGGTCTCTCACGGCACGGCGCTGCCGATAGGCGGTGAAGGCTGCGTGAGTCAATGCGGCCGCGAGACCCCCGCCTTCAGGGAGGACCAGCTGACGTGCGTCAACCACGTGGATGGTAAGAGCTAGGCACAACTTGCGGCATGGGTCGATGCATGGAGGTCTCTCACGGCACGGCGCTGCCGATAGGCGGTGAAGGCTGCGTGAGTCAATGCGGCCGCGAGACCCCCGCCTTCAGGGAGGACCAGCGGACGTGTGTCAACCGCGTGGATGGTAAGAGCTAGGCACAACTTGCGGCATGGGTCGATGCATGGAGGTCTCTCACGGCACGGCGCTGCCGATAGGCGGTGAAGGCTGCGTGAGTCAATGCGGCCGCGAGACCCCCGCCTTCAGGGAGGACCAGCGGACGTGTGTCAACCGCGTGGATGGTAAGAGCTAGGCACAACTTGCGGCATGGGTCGATGCATGGAGGTCTCTCACGGCACGGCGCTGCCGATGGGCGGTGTAAGCTGCGTGTGTCAATGCGGCCGCGAGACCCCCGCCTTCAGGGAGGACCAGCGGACGTGCGTCAACCTCGTGGACGGTAAGAGCTAGGTGTAACATGCGGCATGGGTCGATGCATGAGGTCTCTCACGGCACGGTGCTGCCGATGGGCGGTGAAGGCTGCGTGTGTCAGTGCGGCCGCGAGACCCCCGCCTTCAGGGAGGACCAGCGGACGTGCGTCAACCTCGTGGACGGTAAGAGCTAGGTGTAACATGCGGCATGGGTCGATGCATGAGGTCTCTCACGGCACGGTGCTGCCGATGGGCGGTGAAGGCTGCGTGTGTCAGTGCGGCCGCGAGACCTCTACCTTCAGGAAGGACCAGTGATCGTGCGTCAACCACGGGGAAGGACGGTAAGAGCTACATATTATTATTGCAAGCGCAGCTTGCGGCATGGGCCGATGCATGGGGTCTTTCACGGCCAGCACGGCACGGCGCTGCCGATGAACTAAATGTATTTTTTAAAATATTTTTTTGCACCTTTTGCTCCAATGAGCATTGGAAGGTTACCTTGTAAATGACATAAATTAATATTTACAAGACATCTTTTCGCTTATTTGTACAGTCCTGTTATGAAATTTTGAACCAGTTAACAACAACCAGATAATCAAAATGATTGTTGAATAAAGCACCGTTAACATTTACGATCTATCTGATTACCATACAACAGAGTGCAAACTGCATACCCAAAGGCTAATTCATACCATATTAATTCCTCACTATCTTCATGCTGTATCACAGGTCAAATTTATTGAAATTATTCTAATATGACGAGCCTAGACACTGAATTTGCAATAAAACCAAACATTTCTAGCAATCTCGTGTTTGTTGAAGTTGTAAAAACAAAGATCGTAGTATTTTTTCCCTATTTCGTGTATTTTTCATGCAAGTTATTCTTGGAATAAATATTTGTCGTTAGGAAATTATTTAGCTTCATCCCTGCGTTAATGTGATTATTTTTAATGCTGGGATACCGAATTTCTGTAGTGTTAATTTACTTTCAGAATGCCTCATGGCGAGTTTTGGTCGAGAGGCGACCAAGCCCCAAATTCCCTTGGTGTTCCTGCCATTGAAGGGACAAATCATGTACCCTTCAAAAGAAATAATTTTCACGGGTAAGCTGTTTAAAAATTTATTTTATTTTTTCCGTAAGGTAAAGATACCTGATAAATCAAACTCCAATATGTCCTTGAAATTTGGTACCTATACGAAATGAAAACTTAAATCGAAGAAAAAAAGTTAAATTCGTGTACCTACTTAACAAATTTCAAGGACATATTGGAGTTTGATACTAAACTTATCAACTCACTTTTATTTGGAAAATGCGAAAAAGATATTCCGGTACCGGGAATCGAACCCGAGCCTCCTGGGTGAGAGCCAGGTATCCTAGCCACTAGACCATACCGGATACGCTAACTCGTCCAATATACCGCGTCATTTTCAGACGTGGCGGACGCGGTATGCGCAGTAACCAGTGCGCAGTACCTGTCTCCCTCCGGGTGGGTTACTCTTCGGGATCTTTTGGATAACGACGTGCCTTTTGGACTGTACCGAGATGAGGGCAGCACTTTCTTACAAGTATGTATTTAATTACCTATCCCCGTATCCAATAACATCTCTATTTATAAATTTTATAATGGCCATCAAACAATTATGAACAGTCGGTCAAGTAGAGCGTTAATTTTCGATTGTTGTGTTAATCGAGATGCAATCTCACGAGAGATCGATCTCGAATAATTTTTTAATAAGAAAATGGGATAAAATTATGACACTAACTGCCGCACTCAGAGATGTCAATTTAATTTAATGCTTAATTAAAGTTGCTGCTGTCACTTTATTTGTTACTGCAATAGAATAAGACAACACGTCACTAAACAAGCATTAAATTTAATTGACGTCTCTGAGTGTGGCAGTTAAACGACATAGATACCCCTTGATTTCTGAAAATTTGAATGTTGGGTTAAGACTCAATAGGGTGATTAGATTACGGCCTTTACGTTTATTTTTGAAACCGTTTTCATTGTAATTAACATGTAATATGCGCTGATGAAATAAGTATGACAGAATAAACTATAATCACAAAACACACGAAGGAATAAAATGTAAATAATCTACCATCTAAGTTGCTGGCAAGTGTCATCAAAACCAGTTCGATCGACCGTCAAGGACGCGGAGTAATAAACGAGAGCACTATAGGTATACGATACGAGCGATAAATACTTAAATGTTAATTTACGACTTATGTTATGACACAGATATTAGTTCCCTCGCTGGAGTTTCTTGCGGTGCTTCTTCTCCGCAATGATGGTTTTGTCCGAAGCAGTAGTAGATTCACTACATATTACCGACGTGTAAAAGAGCCGGTGTGGCCAATTTACTGAATACTTATTTTGAATTTTGCATTTTGAATTGCCCAAGATATAAATTTGGTTTCGAAGAAATGCGCATAAATACGATAAAAATTGAACACCACAAATATTATTGCAATAAAGTAGGTAAGTAGTTAAAAATCTCAACGAAAATAGAACATTAGAAGCATGTGCCGATTAATTTCTGGAGGTTTAGTCTTTCGCAACATTTTGTAAGGAACCGTAACAACTTTAAGGTATTAAATCTCCACAAGTCATGAGTTTGATTTACCTATGTTATAGAAAAGTCCATGAATGTTTCGTTTTGTAGCCTACATTTTGCATCACCATAGCGACCGATATTCTGCCCTGAAAAATATACTAGCAATTGCATTTATGTACATTTTGGGAAAACGACATTTAAACCCATCGAACGTATTACATTGGTACCAACTATTTGTTTTTATGGGCAACGGGTATAAAATCCCCTAAAACGCACAAATTGAGAACCGGAATCCTTCCACGGTTGCTAAAGCGAAATAAATGTCAACTGGTTTATCCAGAAATACAAGTTGGTGCTACTGGAAACACTTGTGATGTGTCACATCAAGTCACTCCAGTGAGATCCTATCATAATCGTAAGGCATTACCGTCATACCTGCATCTGACAATGTTATATCACGTAGCTATAATGCACTTTGAAGATATTTAAACAGAATTTAAACAATCGTACATAAATATAAAACATTACATTTTCAAAGTATATGTTACCAATTAATTGGGTAGGTAAAATCCAGTTTCTGGTCCAGGTATAAGTTCTTTCGGTACCTAATTATGCAAATATAAAAGGGAAATGTTCGAGGAATTAAGTAGGTCATTACTTTTTTATGATCCTGGCCGCGGTTGGGGTCCATTTGATAATCTAAATAAAGTAACTTTTTAAACAGCATAGTTTATCCGCTCGGCTTTCTTCTAAAGTAAAACTTAATTTTGATACAACGTACAAGAAATGCGGAGAACTCTTCAACGTGTGAAGATGATATCTCGGACCGAATTCTGTTCGGCTCCGGGCGGTATCCTTGGCCGGGTGCCAGTGGTGGCAGACGGCATCAATCGGACAGACCGCAATGTCGAAATGCGGCTCGCTCCTGATAAACTTTCAGATAAACACGAAGGCGTCAAGGAACAATTTGTACGAACCCTCCAAATACACCGCATTTAGATGTCTGCATAGTGATAACGTTCAACCAAGACTGTATCAAACCAGCGGAAATCAACGGATGTGTGCAACTAAAAAAAAATATCAGACTTATTTGGCTATAACTGAATATTAAACGACCGAGATGACATTAATATAACAAAGTAATTAATTGCTGCTGACAAAATGTGGACCCCCATAACGGGCTACTTACGAGTATACGTTAAATTCGCCGTAAACTTACGCAGTTTTATAGCGTTTTTACAATTTCATTACAAAATTAAGTAGGTAGGGCTCATGTATTGCTCTTGTCTTGATTTAATGCGCTCCTATATTGCAAGTACATTATAAGCTTGTAGTTTCTATAAAGACGAGCTCTACTATACATATTTAACACTACAAAAACGTCCTCCTCTCTCTACTTATTTAACGCAAGCTCGTTTGTTCTTTGGTGAACTATGCCTTTTCTATTAGAACAATTTTATTTTATAGAGAGGAATATATATTGTGTCTAATTTCAACGTTTGTTTTCCAGTGGAGAGGCTCGTCGGCACTTCACAGCCGTCTAGAGGGCCGTCTGATCGCGGTGCACGTGCTGTGTTCCGCCCCCACGCCCACTCGGCTCGCAGCCTCTTGCGCTGCCTTCAGAGTGGCTGGTGCTTCCCACAATATTGGTAAGATTATGAAAATAAAGGACCTTCATTTTTCTTCTTCTATAAATATTCATCAGGATCAACATCATGACAGTCGAATAATTTCCAGTTCTGAAAATAGGATATTTGTAATTAATTAATTTGTAACGGGTCTCTCGCGGCTTTGATTAAATTGTCAGACCGGTCCATCTATCTTTTTGCAGAAGAGTCGATATCAATGATTGATGAAACTAAAAGTAGAAAATACAAAAGCAAAAAAGAGCATCGTAGGGGAACTAGAGGCCTGGGCATTCACATCAATATTGTTACTACTCCGTTGGAACCGGCCCATTCTACCACAACTATGAATATTGTTATCTTGATTTTGTCTACTCTGTATGTTTAATAAGTCCATATCTTTTTTTCTTCAGACGTTCGCTCCATACCCTTCCATGCCGGAGAAATAGTGACCACGGAACCAGCAACGCAAAGTCAAGGTCTAAGCGTCTTAGAATCCTTGGCGATTTGCGTTTGTGTACTCATGTTGATCTTCGTTTACGCAGCTGGCATCGTATTTTATGTACACTACAAAAAGAAGCAGAAAAGAAAGAATAAAGACCCTGAAATGAACTTTTCTACTACTACGTCAACAGAAAATGCGTCGACGTTAGATTCTAGGATGGGAATGGATAGTATGGTACGATCTAAATAAAATATGATAGAAATTGCTTAAATAAAACTTGTGGATACTGATTGCTAACCATTTGAAACGATTACAGAGAATGAAAACAAATCCCCTGATGAAGTTGGATAGTGACTTCTTAAATGACGCCGGTTTATCTGATGTTAGTGAGCGTACTGAAGACACACTTGATTCATTCAGTTCACAAAAGGTGCGGACAGTTTTAAATCAGAATTTGTAACTACAACATAAGGCAATAAAATATATGACTATGACTATTTAATCAAACAATTGTTATTTTAGTTTCAGAAAACGAACCCCAACATCGTGTCTGCAATGGTCCATAATAGTCGCCGTAAAAAGCCAGTTAGACCTCAAGTAAGGGCTACCTCAACTCCGGAGCGAATGACAGAACGGTTACAAAGACGTTCCGCATCTCCAGATACATTTGAGAGGGCTCCTCACTCGGACCTGTCCATAGTAGACTACAAAGAAGAAAACAATACAGCAAATCAAACAACACAATCCAATGGCGAGCCTGCTATAAGAAGGAAGTTGTACTTCAACCCTGTATTTTTTGAAACTGAGCACCTAAAGGTACATTTTTTATTATTATTTTGACACGATCTACGAGTATATTAACTCAATAAAATATCATTTATCATTGTCCAAATAATTTCATTTCCAGAATCCACCACCAGCAGCTTTAGAGTTTCTTGTTAAAATTCGAGAAGTAATGTCTATCGCCAAAGAAAAGATGACATCCAAAAGATTTATCCCTATCTTATCAGATATACCTGAAGAAGAGTTGTATCACACAATTGACCTAGGATGGGACATACCGTGCGCGCGGCGAGGCCGTCGGTTTAGTGCAATAAGTCTTAAACGTGAAAATAGCCGTCGAGCCGTCCATTGCGGAGGATGTCCGGGGTGCGATAGCAGTGAAAGAGAACAAAAAGCTGTTGCATTGGTCAGATCTAACTCATGCAAAACTTGCGTCAGTGACGACTACAAGCAGAAGATTGTTCGTAAATGGTTAGACGATGTGCCATTACCACCTGCATCCACAAGACCGGTCAAATCAGTAGCCAAGGTCAGCGGAACCCCAAGAGTTACTGAAATGAAGAATAATGAAACACTCAGCTATACCCCCGAACCAATTAGACGTGTCGAGCCAAAACCTTTGAAAATTATAGAAACGGATTTAAAAGAAGCTTTGCATGCAATTCCTCAGATAGGAGAGCAACAAATGAGGAGGGAGGTTAGGAAGGAACAAGATATTAAACTTAGTACTAAGAGTGATAACGCTAAGGATAATATTTGTACTAAAGAAGAACCAAAAACGAAAGCTCCAACCATGGTAACACTTGATAAAAGAAGTCCTTCAAGCCACGCTACTCGACGTATTAGGAAGAGACTACCACCTCCACCGCCACCACCCGAAATGCCACCTCAATCCCCGAAGGACGAAGAAGAACCTATACTCCCAGAAGTTAAAGTTAAAATGCAAGCCGTTATACAAGAGCTCAATCAATGCCGAAGAGTAGAACCTAAAGTTTTGGAGGAAATCAATACAGAAACTATAACTCCAATTGCTCCTAAAATAGTGATTCCCGTGTTAGCAGCTGATTCACATTATTTCAGTGATGATAATTTGCTAACTGAAACTAGAAGGCGTGGGCAGTTTATCGATTTTGACAGCTTGGAAAGAAATAATTTGCTTAAAAAGAGGAGGTTCTCTCTTGCTTGTGGCCCTGAAATATCCCATAGAGATGTAACAGATTATCAGCCGAATATGCTCGATGCCCGAGAAAGATTGTCACGAAGTTGGCGTGATGTGAGGAGAGCAGTTGAAGATTATCAGGTTTCAAATACAAATTCAGTTGATTCTGAATACGAAAATCGAAGTCTACCAGTAAGTGAAGTGTTTATAAACACCATCGAACCGTTATATAATAACTTGCCCAAACCTGGGGCGTTGACTATACAAGTGCGCGGGTCCCCAGTTGAAAACAGGCGTAACGTCAATGAAGATTTCGATCCAGATACCCTTGATAGGAAACCGAGACGGGATGTCAAAAAGAGAGTTGACAAAATACTTTTAAAATCCGGCGGAAGCTTCAAACATAAATTCACAGAAATCGAACATAAGGAAAGCAAATCTCCTGACGAAGGATTCACAAGAAAGATTGGAAGTCTGAGACAAATCTATGAAGCTAAAACAAAGGTACAAGAGGATTCTTTGCGTAATTCATTCTACGAGAGACGCGGTAGCGTACCCTACGGGGGCGAAGAATTATCAAGATTAGTTGACTCTTTGAAGACTCCAGATTTGATTCGACAGGTAACTGGGCAAAAAGATTTGAGGCCACCAGTACCTCTCAAACAGCGTCGTGGTTCGGATTTATCTCCGAAGTTTATTATGCCGACTCGAGATAGTCCACCTGGCGACAGACGACGAGCTCTCGAAGAAAGAGACCGGTTCCCTCCATACTCAAGAGCAGAGAATCTTAACGCTAGACGATCCGGACGCAGACTAAACAGGACCAGATCTCGTAGAACCGACTTGAGGAAACTCTACAGAACTGAAGATTCTGGTTACATGAGTACGGATTCAAACGAATCAAAACGTAGAGCAAGATATTTGATGCAAATAAGGCCGAAGACTGTTGTACCTGAACCAGTACCCACAATGGTGCCATCTGTAACGATATCTAATAAGACACCGCCACTTAACATTGAATCAGACACTGATGATTTGGAATCTCTTTGCGACGGACGAAGTGAATCCGGTGGGGAGAGTGTGGAGACAGATTCAGTTTTCTTTGGTAATTTTGACGAGTCGAAGCAAATGTTGGCCGAGCTAGGAATGTATAGTTATGATGGTCAGAAAAGGATACAGAATCAAGAGCAGATTGATTCTGGTTTCATGGGAGAGACTAATATAATTCTGAGTGGAGATAGTGATTCGGAGCACAGGAGTGTTATTTCTATAATAGCGGGTCGGGATGGGCGCGCCTCGGCAGCCTCAATCGCGCAATTAGATGAGCCACCATTTGTGCACTCTGTTGAATGTTAATTTAATCATGTTGATAAATACTCACTTGTTAGGATAAAATGTAAATAGGTATCAGAATCGATTATGAGATTGTGTAGGTTATCACTGTTTTACTGTTTATTTCAACATCATTCATGTTATTTGTTGTTACTTACTTTACCTTAGGGTCTGTTTCACAATCAACAAGTTAATTTATGTTCCAGTTAAAGTTAGCTCTCTCCTTGTCTATGTTCGAGTGTAAGAAAAGGAAAAGGCTAATTTTATGTGTCAGATATGCTTTACTTGACGATTGTGAAACAGGCCCTTATACTAATACTTTATTATATTTCGTTATACTGTTTGTTACCTTTAAAACTGTAAGTACTCTTTTGTAATGAGCAAATTTTATCCGTTTTTACCTCAATTTAGGAACTTTTTGTTTGACGACAAAATAATAATAAAAAAAATATGTATAAATAGTAGAAAATAATCATACAGCCCACCATTGACATAGTTATATTATTATGTTCATGTTAAAACATTAATTCTAGTGGACTTTGTTGATAATTTTATTGTGTATTTGATAGTTTTAATGTGTATAATTGGTACAAAATTATTTGTATTTGTTTCGTTTATTTTGGTTTGTTTAAAATTGTTTAATAGTGTTATTTATAATGATGTATATTAAATGACCGGCCGGTTGTGCAATTAAATGATAACTTTATATGTAGGGGTCACCGAAATGAAAATTCCAAGAGTTATTCTAGGTTTGGTTTTGGTACGATTAGAGGCTCGAATATTTATTGGATTACGTTTAATTTTTGTTTTATTAGATATATTATATTATGGGCTGAGTTGTCTGAATAGATATTTTTTACCTTTGTTCGTGGACAAAGTGGTTAAGAAAATATTATTGTATGAATAAATGGTTTTATTTTTGTATTATTTTTATTTAATTTTATAGAATTTAAATTTCAATCCCAAATTTTGGGTGTCGTGGTTGGTGAATTTAGCAGTTAGGTAAGTAAGCATTCTCTTCTCGGCTCAACATAACGTAATAAAGTATTTGGATGCAGAACGCCAGGTGTTTTACATATAATCTCGGGTAATAAATGCTTGGTTGAGACCCTTGTCCCGTCTTTCTGGTTCTCAGTCCAAACCCGCGTAGTTTTACGTGGACAGTTGCGGACCAAATAAAGAGTTCATTTGTGTTTGTTACCAAGCGAACACAGGCTTTTAGCGGAATGCCATTTTCCAAAATACGTGTAAGATCCAGAGTTGTTTCTCTGGCTGCGTACAAAGAAGTACCATTAAGGTTGGACGCATTATCGTAAAAAGTACGATTGTAGGTACCGAATCAAACTGGTTCCGAACTAAATACACTTAATGAAGCCAAACGCCTTTTATTAAGTATCGAGTTTATGAAAAGGTCCACGTTTTTCGATAACATGCTTAAATATGGATTATCTCCCTGTTTTTGTTAACGTAATATTTTAAGTATTTTGAAGCGTTATTACGATAGCATTTTCGACCAACAACCTTGTGCGTCGAAAATGGTCATCCTTATTTGTAAACCAAAAAAAGCCAAGTTGTTAATGAATCCACCTCAAAATAATAAGATTTATGTCCACCGGGGACAAAAATAAAGTGCAATTATTATGGGTGTAAGTACCAAATCGTACAGTTAATTTCACGGTTAAAAAAGGTTAAACTTGACAAATCTTACATTGGAATCGATGGTCCCAGTAATGTCTTTGATCGCACCGGCTTGCACATGTAGATAAAAACGTCCAATTTATATGAATTTAATTGAATTATCGGAATAATATCTTCTTATAATCTTCTTCAAAATTCAACACACTTTCACTGAACGGTATTTCATTGCTATAAGACAGGTTATTTGCTGGGGAGATGTGATTTTTGGTTGAACATACAGGGAAAGCTACCAACAAAGATTCACTATAAAATTGATACCATTTGACGGTCCTACAACGAGAGTTAATTTCGTTTACGATTATCCACTATATGTACTTATGATGTACATATAGTACAAACTACCTCAACTCACACAGGTACACAAAAGCAATGTGTGTTTATCGATTTCTTGTTCTTATTCAAATAGATCCGCACGTCATTCATTACGTATTGAGTTATCCTCGACTTTCGTGATACTCTCTACAAACAACGTTCGAATACAAACCTGCTCGTAAAAATTATAGATACTCGAACTCCCTGTGGATCGAAGTGTGAATTCTAATGAGTGCTAACTACCTAGTTAATCTTCATTAGACCGACGTGTTAAACTGTCGGAGTCTGACAAACGATTGGACCTGGAGCTAAATCCAGCTGTCTTCTGATTAGCTAATGTTTTCAAACGGTTCAGGTAAACTTGCGACGTGTTTGTTTTTTAGATCAATGGGAAATGAGTCAAGTTTGAGTGACACCATTGCAATTTGACTATATAGTTTCAGTGTTCAAGTATAGACGTTCCAAAGACATCAAAAATATATATTTACTTCTACATTATATACCTGCTGACAATAAAAGGTATGTGTAAATAACTAAATACATAGGTAATATACGACGACGTGCTGGCCTAGTTGGTAGTGACACTGCCTACGAAGCTAGCGGTCCTGGGTTCAGATCCCGATAAGGGCAGATATTTTTGTGATGAGCGCGAATATTTGTTCCTGAGTCATGGATGTTTTCTAAATGTAGAATATTTATTAAATTACTAAAAATATAATGTTTTTTTAGTATTTACAATTGAACATGAATACAATTATAAATTCAAACTAAACGTATTTAAATTAAATTAAAACGAAGCTACTCGAATACTAAAAGATATAAATAATTACCACTAATAAAAAGAACACCCCCTCTAGCAGGTGCGCTGACGGCATGGTCCCTATGACCTATGATGCATTACCTATAGCTAGTTTTCTATGTATTTAAGTATATATTTCTCTATTTAAGTACCTATTTATATAGTTGTCTAGTACCCATAGTACAAGCCTAGAGCTTAGATTGAGACTAAGTCAACTAACGATATGGCCGATTAGATATTTGTGACTTTTATTTTACATAAACAGCACAACTATTAAAACAGCAATTAGGTAAGTAAATATTGGAATGAATATGACGCAGTTAAATGGCTGCGTCATATACAAAACTATTCAACTCTTTTGTCGAAAATAAAATGCCAAACTTATTTATTTTAGACTACTCATTGGTCTTTCATTATTCCTTAGAGATAATAGGAGTTAATCTGCATTTGAAGAATACATTCGCGATATCTGACGTTGTAAACCTGTCAGGATAAAGACAGAGTGAGATAGCACCGCGTCTGGTAGCGCATTAGTTAAGTAATTATTTATTTCAATCTTATCACCGGCGCACGCGCTGTTTATGATGGTATTAAAATAACTCGCATGTCGGTCTTTTATATATTTTAGTTTATATGTAATACATTTTTTGGTTGCTTTTTAGATGAACGGATAGTGACAGAATCTTGAAATAGTATCACTAATATACGCTCTCGGAGGATCTTTACTCTTAATGTTACTAACAGAGAGCTAGGCAGGTAATCTTATAATAAGTAATTAATTAAAGCAATTGATTTGAACACACTTTATTGTAATATAATATAATTCACTGACTACACCATTACATACCTAGGTATATACAGGATGTCCTTTATTTAAAGTTGCACAATCTACTTGTATATTGATGAAACTTTTGCTCTATAAACAGCCTTATATGAATTTAGTACAATAGTAAAATGGTTTTCAAGATATATACTTCAACTTAAATGACGAAAAGACGACACGGCCTTTTTAAAGAGGTTATTTTTGGGTCCTTACAGTTTGAAAAAGCAGATATTATTTATTATTTGTTTGTAATAGTGATCTCGAAAACAGCTCTTACGATTTTTTGATAAAAATAGTGGAATAGGGGTTATTTGATCTGTTAAGTTGTCTTCTTCGAGAAAAATCTGGGGCTCTACTTTGAAATCAGTAATTCGAACTTCGGATCACCCCGTCACTTTCTTGCAAATTAGTGACGCGTCGAGAGCAAAAGGAATGGCAATAGACGAAGTTCGAATTACGGATTTCAAAGTAGAGGCTCTGTTTCTAACCCGAGAAACGCTCGGTCTCCGGGTAAGGAGAATCTAAAACAAATAGTCAGGTAGGTAAGTACATAAAATAAATTGCATTAATAGTAACTCTGAATCAAGATGCGAAAAATCAAAATTGTATTTAAAAAGATACTTGGCCCATGAGGGGATCGAACCCGCGACCTTCGCGTTATTAGCACGACGCTCTAACCAACTGAGCTAATGGGCCGACAAGCTCCTGAGCCGAAATAAGTCATCGGAATACGACGCCCTGGATAACATCAAAAGATTAACACAATGTATCGCTAATGGGATTAAGCACCTGTATTAGTTACACAAAATGCCATAATACAAATAATTATTACAGACTAGCTTTTGTCCGCGAGTCCATTCACGAAGACACATTTTTGCATTTATCACACGTGATATTTACCTATGAGAAGATGTGGTATGGAATGACTTGTTAGGACATACTATATTTTTAAAGAATAATAAATAAAAAAGGATAAAAATGACAGAATGTTGTCATATGTCATAGTCGTGCGTGTTGTGTACAGTCTCTATGATTAAAAAAAAAAAGTACTCTAATTAGTTAGGTACCTACTTAACTCTGATTTTTGTTTCTGATATTTACTTATTTATTTTATGTAAAAGGTTTTTTGTTCATTGTTTTCGTTAATGTTTTACTTAATTAATCAATCGCAGTCGAGTATCTGACGCTTTAAAAATGAAAAAGCGAATTTTTGGAAAAGATAGACTTGTAGCATTAAGTTCCTCCCTACCTAGGTACTGCTTTTTTGTTTTAGTCAGCAGTATTATTAATGTGGCTTACTGTCGTTTTTTTTGCTAGCGTGATACCTCAACCTATTTGGCGTAGTATGAGTACCTACTCCAGGTATATTTCTACCGTTATTTTTCTTAAAATTTATAACTTATAGAATCATACAATCATTTATTTATAGTATTAAGGAAATAAAAAATATAGTGAGCAGATAGATAGGTACTTAAATTGTCTCTTTGGTTAGTCATAATAAACCAAATTGAGGTACAAATTGTAGAAGGTTGGTAAATGAGGATGTTTTTAAAAAAAATATTATATAATTGTACTGTAAAACATTGTTACTTTAGCTCTGTGTGCGTTTTCTTTGAATAAATTGTTTTTTTTTCTTCTTTTCTTCTTTTTAGAGAAGGTGGCCGATTTAGTGTGATATATTTTGTTCAATATTGACGGATGGATGGATATCTCTGTAATTCTGCCAACTATTTCCAATTCTAAAAAATCATTGGATTTTTCAGTTGCAATTAAAACATCGGTTCTTTGCTAAGATGTAATATTTACTTAGGTACTTAGGTACATATAGAAAGTATATGCAAGTACAGTGAGTAGGTATATCAGAATTCGACGTAAGATAATACCGGCCCATTAGCTCAGTTGGTTAGAGCGTCGTGCTAATAACGCGAAGGTCGCGGGTTCGATCCCCTCATGGGCCACGACTCTTTTATTCCCGATTACACAAAAGGGACTAGACCTCAATAGGGTTATATTTACTCTGCTTTGGGTCTAACATTATAATTATCCCTTGGTTTTTCCTCGTTTAAGGCTAAGCAAGTCAGTTTATACCTACGATACGCATTTACGTTTGCTGATCACACGATAAAGAATCTAAATCCAATCGACTTAAATATTTATATAGACCTGTACAAAACTGTGGCGGAAAATCATTACCTACTACCACTTTTTAAATACATCCCATATATTTATTATCCTCGCGAGCTCCACCATGCTACAAATAGGAAGATTTATGTGAGTCGGAAATTGAACCTACCAGCAAGTAAGTATATAAATTTCAATATCCTTTGCTCTTAACTTAAATAACATTTCTCAATTCTAAAACAAATCAAAATGAACTTTGCACTAATAAAAATATAGTTTAAACTATATTGTCTTGTGTATGTTATGTACCTCCTACAAAACACAAGGTCTCATATTGAATAAATCACGGATCAAAACATTGCCAGACATTCGATGATAGTGTCATTTTATTTATATACTTAACTCAATCAATCAATCATAAACTCACGCCTTCACTCCCAGAGTGGGGTAGGCAGAGCCACAGACTCACCAACAACTACAAAAACTTGTTGATAATTCTGTGACCACATTTTGCACAACCAGGCTAAGATGATATCCGGTGTATTAGTGACAGGTTGCAAACCCATCGCCTAACAGCACTACACAGCCTTTAGTCCCTTAGTCGTCTCTTACGACATCCACGGGAAGACATGGAGTGGCAACATTCTAAACCCGGCACCACACGGCATAACTATATTTAAATAAACATACAACTATAATCTAGTTGCAAGTACCCAATAAATTTAAACCACAATTACCGACACGTGGACATAACCTCTGAACCCCGCGTCAAGAACCACCCAGCGATAACCTCTTGATTAAATTATCTCGAGCTAGATAAACGATATTTGGATCACGGCAGTTATAAAGATAACTAGTATTAAATCGGTTTTGCGCCACGGCCCCGCCCCATATCCCATCGCATTCCATACCTACTGCATGTTTGCAGCCGCACAAATATGTTTAACGAAAAAAAATTGTTGTACATAAAAAATAGACGAATTGTTTAGGTAGGTACAGAATTAGAATAGGTCAAGCCACTGCATTAGAACTGTTTGTTTCAAACTTTGGGCATTTTGGGACGGGACGAGACAAAGTTGTTGAATGAAAAACGAGAAATGCTTTAGTGGCTTAGAAAGTATGGGTTAATTTCAAATGCGTTAATATTTTGTAATAATATTTTTGATACATTATTACGTTATTAGAGGATTTTGATTAATTATAGATATTTTTAGGAAAGAGAGCCAAAGGTAGGTTACTTAAAACCTTAATAACTCCTAAACTCATCAACATATTGGAAAGTTAAAACTATATTCTGACCTGGTATGGAAGCGGCTTTCTTACTCACTAATATTTAGGTACGTCAAGTTCTGGGACACCCTGTGTATATGTATACAAACTTTTCTCCAGTGACCTCATCTGTAAAAAAATACGGTTCGAACTTTACGTGTGCACGCCGCTTGTTAACCGGGGGGATAAAGTTTCCCTGTCAGAGCGTAAAAACAGCATTTAGGGAGGTGGATTCTCAGCTTACCTGCTTTACCCGTCCAGTGAGCCCATGAGCCCTATTAAGCAAAAGCGGGGGCTATAGCGAATTGTATCAGGAGGCCCTTGGTTTGTTTTAAGTCTTTCTTAAATTTATCGTGCTAAATAAAACAGAAATGTTAAAAAAAATATAACCCTTGTTTGGTCAGGACTCCCTAATTTCATAGAACGTATATCACTTCGCAGAACTTCAGTTCATCGACAGGCTTTTCTAAACGCAGGGGTTCACATTTAGTGATAGACATACTCGTAAGTCTAACCTAACTTACGTAATTATTACTTAAGATAACTTGAAAACAACACGGCTTCAGCCTTAGCGAATAGCTTTTGATGAAGTGAGATTCGGTGAAATTATATATTTCATGGAAGAAATTGCCGTTAAAACAAGGGGACACTGTCAGGAATACGTGGGTATAAGCAATGCGCGGGCCCAAAGCATTTGCTACCTTTGCTACGTAGCTAATCCAGGGGTGTGATTCTCTCAACAACGACGGACGGACGGACGAACGAGTGAATTTCAATGTCCAAGCGGCGAGTTTAAGTAGTCCCGTCATAGCAAACAAAACACATTTTAGCGCGTGTATTCAATTTGGCAGCATGGCTTCTCGAACTTTATAAGGCTGCCTAATTGAGAATGCAAGCGCTAAAATGTGTTTTGTTCGCTCGGAGGGGACTAATTAAACGCTGCGCTTTCGCTCGTTCGTTCGACCGACCGCCGTTTTTAAGAGAATAACAGCACTGAGTGAGTCCGCTTGTATGATTTCCTTCACTCTATAGACCGTTGGACAGAGAGCCGTTTTTAACAGAATAACACTTCTGATTTTGAGCTCTTAATACTTACAATAGTGTTAATTGTGATTTGATGCTTGTTCATCTATTAAAAAGAGTTTATAACTCTATTTCTAATGCTCATAAGTTACTCCATTTAGTTAACACCTTTATTAAAACCTATCGGGGCGGACTCGCGATGAAATTCTAATCACTATGTACGTATTTGGTGCGTGGGAAGAGAGAAACCGGCGCACTGTTACACCGTAGTGTAAAATTGTTATGGTTTATGATCGCAGATGCAAGGTGGTGCCAGTATCGCGCTAACAATAAACCTAAGATAACTTAGTTGCATACAGAAAAGATAAATGGAATTAATGTTAGATCACTTGTTTTATATCTTCTATTGACGTACCTAATTAATTAAGTACATGATGATGTAACTTGTCTAGACTACTAATCTTAAATAACAGTCGTACGAAGTTTAAAACTGCCACCGGCCATTTCATTAACTGCTAAAATAAAATGAAATAAGCTAAGTCCTCTAACTGAATCATTCAACGTAGACATCAAAAAATAACAATGTAGGTTTTAGAGAAGTTTTTCAAAATGCAACGCCCCAATGCATTAAAAAAATAACACCTACATTTGGTGTGACGGTGTTTATCCGTCAGCAATCCGTCAATGTAACACTTCGTTGAGGGTCTGGTTTATGGATGGATCGGTAACGATTAACAAGCCCTTTTTTTTGTAAAAAACTGGGAATTTATTGAAGACCTGTTTCAAAGACCACCCGGGGGTGCAAGTAAAGCACTTTCAAGTGTTCCGTATTTACTAGACAAACCTGGACAAACCGACCGAGGGGTACTAAGTTTTTTTTTTTACTATACAACAGTTTAATATTTTAACAGAATTGTGAATATAATAATAATTTTAGTGTTTGAGTTTTAAAAAATAAAATTAAATGAGCATACGTATTTATTTCACAACCTAGATTTGTTTTAATAGACAAAAATAGATATTGTGATGAGGATGTCGCGCGTACCTATTAAATCATCAAAATATTAAAAACAATTAAAATGAGTTCGCTACGGTGTCAAATACATCCAGTTTCTATCAAAACACGTGCAAGTAATGTATAAATAATTACAAAGTAGCCGCTGATCAGCCTCGAAACACTACTTAAGTTAATGCTTAACCCAAAACAAGTACACGGTAAGGGAATTATGAACTGTATTACGCTATAATTTAATTAAGATTGAAGGGTTTGATACCTACGGGCTACTTGAGATCGACGCAGTCTCTGCTACTCGTGGTTAAGGAAGAAGTTTTTTCTACTTGTACTTAAGTCAAGAAAGCGTCTTGATTATGCAGTTTAACTAGATGTTGATATATAATTAAATTTTGAAATGTACATGTTTGAAATTCCATTGGTTAACGGTGATCCAATTAGCTAGGTTTGTTTCTATATATAGCATGAAGAAACATGATTTTAAATTGATCATCTATGTTATACGGTATTCTTAGACTAGAGCGCCTTTACAACATCTCTAGGTATAGTATAAATCAAAGTCGCTTCCCGCCGTCTGTCCCTCTGTATAGTACGCAATAATCTCAAAAACTACTGAACAAATTTTCACGTGGTTTTCACCATTAGTTAGATAGGCCATGATGCCAAATTGAATACACGCGCTAAAATGTGTTTTGTTCGCTTTGACGGGACTACTTAAACTCGCCGCTTGGACATAACTCCTGCGTTTGCTCACCTTTGCTTATGAGAGAATTACTACCCTGCATTCGCTCACATTTGCTTTTGAGAGAATCACTACCCTGAACATAATTTTTGTCAAACATTAAATGAGGATAGCGATCAAACTAACCGGTGGCCGTAAAGACCACACAGACCACCCCGACATTTTTTAACATCACGTTTATTGAATTTGAAAGATAAGTTGCTTTTAAAAGTAAATTAATGTTTTCCTTCTACGAAATTCACATCAGTTGACGTCGGTCGAAATTCTCACAACATTGTACAACATGTTAATTGATAACGTGCTGTAAACAAAGTTTACGGGAGCCGTCTCGGTACATATTGGGTATTGGTGTAATTTCCGTAAGTACTTACTATAACCATGCTTTAACTACAGGGCGATTTACTCTGCCCGTGTCGCAGAACCATACATACTTTGATGTGGGGCACCGCAGGAGTATACTTTTTATACAGCTCAATCAGTGCAGCTTTGCGTTTTGCGTGTGTGTGTTAGCATGTACAGCTAACTCAAGATAAAAAAACACCTTCGCTATAAATATATATGTTACCATTACGAAACACTGTATTGGTAACAACGTATTTTTAAAATGAATGATAATTCGAATATCATTAAAAATAAATATTATAGGTTAATTCTATTCTTCGACCTATTATTAATTATTAGTTTTTGTTTGTGACATTGATTTGATCTTGTTTTTATGTAGAAAAGGTATCACTTCGTCGGATTTTTCGTGGAAGGAAAAAAACAATAGAAAACAACACAAAGGTACACATACAAGGTTAGGTAACCTTTATTGACAATTGCAGCTGACATTCGTCCCGTGACCACAGAATAAGTAATAGTTAGTACAAGGTACAACTTCAATACAAAAGGTAACACTTGAGGGTTGCAGTTTTTGCATGTAGGAACATTGATATAGGACAAAATTGACTATCAATGCGATCGTCGTATGTCTGTCTGTACATGCTGACGCACATATACACTGACGCAAGACAAGCGATTAAGTTTTAATGTAGGTGAATTGTACTGCTTTTGGCCTCTATAAAGTAGCTATGTTTATAGCCATTAATATGCACTAATGTCTATAAACTGGTGCTCCTGTTATAAGTTAGTTGCAGTATACACGGCCGAACTACAGCTAGGTTATGATAAGGCAACATTGTACCTATACTTATAGTAAAATTATAAAACAAAATTATCTACGTACCAACTGCGCCTCTATTCTACGCAGTAAAAACCATATTTGCCTTTGACGTGTTATCGTATTGTCAACGCTTTGATAGCTCTCATTTACTTGACAGTAATGGCGGCCGAATGCAATATGGTGTCTACCCAGGGCCTCTATTTAACACGGTAAAAACCATATCGTTTTTGAGCTGTTATCGTATTGTCAACATTTTGATAGCTCTTATTTACTTGACAGAAATGGCGGCCGGGTTAAAAACAATACCAAAACAGGTCAAATACTATTTGGATTTGACCGCCTAGAATAGAGTCGAAATGCCCTAGCCTACTTTTTTTATGGCATTGTGAAGGCAAACGAGCACACAGGCCAACTGATGGTAAGTGGGATCTGTGACCCATAGACACTTTCATTCTCAAGGCTACAATCTTAAGACTGCAATCCTCAGACCGCAGATGCATTACCAATCCTGAGGACTAAGATTGAATGCCTCTGTGCTAGTAATTTCACCGATTGTCTTATACTCACACCGGAACACAACAATGCAAACACTGCTGCTTAGCGGTAGGTTAAAGGATGATATGGTGGAGCGGTGATCCTGGTTATTTTATTGCTGTGTGTGGTGGGCAAATGTCTTCACGGCGTTCCATAAGTTTTTGTGTGTCTTTCAGGAAAGCGACCAAGTCATCTCCGCCTGGGTTTAACCTCGCCGGGTCGCCGGCTCTCAATGTTAATATATAATTGAATTTTTACCATGGCCGCATCCTTTGAATAAAAGCAATATATTTTTCTTAAATAAAGCCACTGTATTAGATTGGTTTAAAGGGATTACAAGAACTTTAAAAATTTATTATTTTCGACTCTACCACCTGTCCGTCTATACCAGGGTTTCCCAAAGTGGTGTAGTGGGGTTCGCTAGAGATCGTAGAGGGTTCACGACAAGATTTACTGAATCAGAACAAAGATTGGCCAAAATTACTCCAGAGGCCCTTGCCAAGATGCACTACACTAACTAGCGTTTCTATTCGTTTCGTTATTAAACCAATCGCGTCACTGCTAGATCACATGACTTTTCGTATCACGTCATCTACCAGTGACGCGGTTGGTTTAAAAACGAAACGAATAGAAACGCTAGTTAGCGTAGTGCATCTTGGCAAGGGCCTCAGGAATCAAGCCACCCATCACAATAGCTAACACTACGGGTAGGTACTTCCCATCCATTTAAAGCAATTTGGGGGACCGTTTAGGAAATATTCAACTCGAAGTGTCATTTTCGTTAGAGTGCGGCGTGTATATCCCATGCCGTAACAAAGCGTTCAAAGTCATATTGCTCGTTGTAATTGCATTTGGAATATACATGCTAAAGTAGAGTGGTAGAGTTGATTGATAATCAATTAAAATTTTAAGATCGTTTTTTTACTAATTACGCTTCTGTTGTATGGCACGTGGGGTAACATTAGGTACCTATGGCTATATTTAATTTAATATTAAACACAATATAAATATTGTTCTCATTAAGGATATGCGGCCAAATCTAGACCGAAATACTATACTATATTATAACAGTCTAAAAATTAACTAAAATTAAAAAAAACGCCCTTTCCTTGTATACAGATAATTTAGTTAGGTTAACAAAATGGACACTGTGTCTTAAATACGCAGATAAAAACGGTATGTACCTAAATGCATAGCAAAGATCATTGTCATGTTACATATCAACATATTACAACCACACATACATAAGTACCCTCAAACTATTATTTTAAGTAAGCAAATCAGTTAAGAATATTGACATAATAGATACTGTTCATAATTATTTATTTAGCGCAGTACCGCGACAATCAGCGGTCACGTGGTCCCGTAAACTCGCGCCTGCGCGTTTACAGCTTTCTACGGAAAATCTACCGCGAAAGAGTTGCGTCACTTCCGAGAATTTGAACTTACTGCCTTATAACCGTACTTAGAGATATTTTAGAGATATTTTCTCAAAAATGCTACGTTATCTGGTCATAACACCAGCAATTACCCAGTAGGTTGAATTTCCTGGACAACTACGAAAGTGTCCAGGGGCCTGTTTTATAAAGCTACAAATTACAATTTACAGGTTACAAGTTTCCATTTGACACTACCTCGACCAATGACGGCCAGCCATATGAGTGTTGCCAGTTTAGACCTGTAAAATTGTTACTTGTAGCTGTATAAAACGTGCCCCTGTAAAGTCGAGTGATTTTGAATTTGGAATTGATAAGTGGCCAGTAAGTACAATTTTATATTATAACATAGGGCCCCACTATATTATTTGAATTTGGAGATATCTGTAATTCTGTAATGTGGGGTTATTATGACATGGCTATGAAGTTCATTTTACGGTGAGCGTAAAGGACAGAGCTATAGCAGTTATATAGCTCTATCGTTTTCTCTCAGAGCGTAAACTGAACTGCAAAACTAGGTCATAATAACCCCCCTGATCTGTGAAAGCGTTTACATAGGCTAAAGAAATAAGCACAAGGTCACATGAAAAAGAAAACACTTAAACACAATTTTTACTCCATCGAGATTTTTGCAAAAAGAACCATTACTTATTTAAAAAACAATTTTAGTCGGTTTTTAAGTTTTTACATAACATTTTTAATAATTATTATGAATTTGTGGCGCTTGCAGTGGAGATCATGGGACCTTGGTCAGCTGATATGAAAAGCTTTATTAAGGCCCTGTCATCCCGGCTCATAGACACCTCCGGAGATCCTAGAGCTTTACCTCTCCCAAAGGATTTGGCTAGCTATGCAGAGAGGTAATGCAGCCAGTGTCAGAAGGACCATGCCGCGAGCGGACCTGCTAGAGGGGGTGTTCTTTTTATAGGTGATTATTATTTACATCTTTATTTTATAGCTATATTTGAGTAGCTTAGTTTTATTTTAATTTAAATAAGTTTAGTTTTAACTTTTAATTGTATTAACTTATTTCTTGCATTCAATATAGAGACCGATTAGGTAGGTACCTACTGTCCCTATTTTTTTGGCTACCATCGCAAAGTAACATCCTTATCCAAACGCAACGCCAAAGTAAGTAATTAAACTGGATCTTACATAACATAACATAACCATCCACATAGAAAAATACTAATTTTAGATCTCGTGAGATTGAAATTAGTACAAAGAATTTGTACTGTAATTTCGACATCACCATCATGAGGTAGCGTGGCCGAGCGGTCTAAGGCGCTGGTTTAAGGCACCAGTCTCTTCGGAGGCGTGGGTTCGAATCCCACCGCTGCCATGATCTTTTTGTATTTTTATTTTGTTGATTGTAAATTTTTAAACACAAATTACTTGCATTATTTGACAGGTATTTCAATTTCCAGTTCTAAGAATTCAAAGAAATCTACAAATCAAAAAATAAGCTTGCTTGCTTTTCAGTAAATAAAATAGAACCGATATTATAACCGGTAGTCAAAATAAAACTTATGTAGGTAGGTACATTTTTAAGTGATTTACAACGTCGGCCTAAATTAAACTCCATAAATTAGTATTCATAAGCCAAAACAATAATCTTAATCATGACGAAGTCCACTTTTATTCATCTAGCAGACCAATTTCTATGTAATTACTCAAACAGAAGAAGACATCAAACTGACAGCGACAGTCATGAATCAACTTTAATTGTCCCTAAACCACTTACAACGTTTGTATAGTAATAATTCAAATTGAAAGTCACCAGCAATTTTTAAAGACAATCAATCATGATTATATGTTAGTCTGTTAATTCGCCGCGGGTCTAATTTAATAACCATGTGCTAGTGAACATGCTAGTATCTTGTATCTTGTGTCTTGTATCCCCGTGCGATACCTCGCCGCCGACGCCACAGGTGCGCGGCATTTACCCGACACACGCGATACCACACACTCGCGCACCCGGGAACGCAAAGCGCGCGAATCACCTAACCTCAAAATAAAATGGCGCGTTCCATTTTTGAATAAACTTTTTTTTTTTCAATTTGTGTTTATGTGTTGCCAACTTAAAATGTAATGTGCTTTGAGCTGTCGGTTCACAATGTTGTATTGTTGCGTTTGAAAAGTTCGCACGGCAGGTTGCCGGCTCCTGGGTAAGAACTTATATTGTTTTTGATTTGTTGATTCATTGTGTTCATTCATTATTTCGTAAATAACTTTAGAAGGTACATAAATGCTAAATAATGTATATGAAAAGTTTCGACTATAATTGTAGACAGCTACTAATTCTTTACATAAATATTACTTAATGGTCTCTATCTCGATCATAAATAATTAATCAATATAAAATATATCGGTTTTTATTTGTTTTAGTAACTTAACCTTTGTTTAATATTTAGGTGCATAGAGTGTATGTACCTATTATGCATCTATGTGATCGTGGTAGATTACTACACAATTATGTGAAATGTAAATAATATAATTTATATAATACATATTATTGTTTGTACAATTACCATCAACACTGTAAAATTACGGACATATTTAACAAAACCATATTATAGAATACCAATCGAAAGTTCAATACACTTGTAACATATTCAGACCATCATCGCTATCGCCACATTAATATTATAATGATTAAAAGTAGACTATTTGTTGCCCACAAGGCGTCTCGAGAAAGCAATCGAATGGTTTATATCCGTTTTCGAGTATTTCACGAAATCACGAGCATTTCACTTTTGTACAAGCACTTTAAGCAGACTTTGGCATGAATTCGAAATTGGAAATAACTCCTTTTTCAGAAAAAATGCGATAAGGATATCATATAAATAATTGACGTTTCTCCATAAAAAATAAATTGGGATTTTGTAATGTTAGTGCCAGTTATTAAGATATAAAAACATTTATTACATTTCAATTTTTTCCGAAAACCATAAGTCTAAAAGTGCTTTTTCAAAAATGATGTTTTTAATCCTGCGATACCTATACCTGCTTTATCAGCGAGATCATGTTTATTTTGAAAAAAAAAATGTTTCAATAAATGCGCACTTGGCTAAGAATTGCTACAAAGATTGGAAAACATGAGTTTGACGAGGTAAAAAATAAAACTATAGGCTATAGTTTTTAATTGGCAACTTTCTCATTAAGCCACAGCGATTAGTTAGAAATCGTACAATGTTGTCTTTTTATACTCGTTCCTATAGGATATAGGACAAACTTAAAGAATTATTCTTTTTTTTTTCAAAACTCTGTTTTGCGTATGATAATGAAAAATTGATTTCAAATATATTTTATTAAAGAGAGGATATAAACTAAACGGTTACATACAATACCACTCAGATAATGTTAAATACTTTGAGGCCCAAGGCAATGAATGCAATGTTGTTAAAAAATATAATACGAGATGCGACTGTAACAGGGGCGCTGTTACAGTTGCGATAAGATTATTTCAGGGGCTAGATTTTAAAATCCATTTTTCATCATCATCATCATCATCATCAGCGGCAAAACGTCCACTGCCGGACAAAGGCCTTCCCCAAGGATCGGACCTCTGCTGCTGTAATCAATTTAGATTAACTATATTCGTAGCTTCAACATGACGTAACTATATTGAGCTTGTTTGTCTTTTGTTACATTTTGCAACATCTTAAAATCAATTTGTGTTAGTGTCGTCGCACGTGAGACGTATCACGGCGCATGCTTCCGATAATATTGTTCCGGCCCGTTCCCACCGGCGCAGTAAAAAGGAGAGCTCGATAATAAGTGCAGATAATTGCCACGCACACATGCACGCGCTATTCTGCTATAGGTACACAAGCAGTCATTACACTGCTAACTATATAAGTAAATTGTAACTTTTTCTGCCTTCGAGCCGTAGACAAACCCTTGAGGCTATTATTAATTGATTATACACAAGTAGTGACAGTGGCGGCATTGTATTTTATTCAGGGAGGGGGAGATGGTATTCAAAACACCTACATTGTAAACTTGCCTTAATTCGTGTTGAATATTTTTTCATTTCATTTGTCTACCTCACCAAAACCGCCACTGAGTAGAAAAATCGTATTTTTTTAAAGAGGCGACTGGACCAAATAATGCTGGTCATGATTTGTCAAGTTACTTTTGGATTTAGCGGTGGTAGGCCCTTGTGCAGGGTCCGTCCGGCTCGCTACCACCATCTTATCTTTTAACCTGCCACCAAGCAGCAGTGTTCGCATTGTTGTGTTCCGGTTTGGGGGTAAGACAACCGCTGACATTACTAGCATAAAGGCATTCCATCTTAGTCCTCAGGGTTGGCAACGCATTTGAAGTCTTAGGATTGCAGTCTTGGTATAGGGGTCACCTGATAAATATTATTTCAGATGATTTCCGCTGACAAATGTCCAATGTTTCCGCATAATATAATGTGTATGAACATGACACCTATCCTATCTTTTAAATCAATCGGCCTATACTCCTCCCACCCGTCGAGTACTTAGATATTCTCGTCGTTGTCTTTCCGTCAAGAACTTTCCTGAAAAAGAAGTATCGATAGTATACGTATTAAATGATCGCAGGCTTCGTATTTGATTTCACCGACTTTCTTCGCACCTTATTCAGTTTAGCTGTAAACGCTCTGAAGAGGTAGCGCCGCGGAGGCGGTTTTTCCCAAAGCGCTACGATTTTTTACCGGCGGCGTTTAAGTCCGGTCTCTGTAATTGTACATATTCAAACATCGCTTTCGCCATCGATTAACGTTTGCAAATAATGTAAGAACAATTTAAAGTAATTCTATAACTTCAGATTTTTAATGACTAGAGTATAAATTGATATTTATAATGACTTGCTAGTTTTAGTAGGTACCATGAATGCAATTACAGTTTACGTTTCATAAAAAGCGACACAGCTTCATACGGACAAAGTCCCTTTGAACACTTCAGATTTTTATTTTAAATTGGCTGTAAATCGAATATTGATTCTTTGGTACAGGTTATAATTTTCATACAAAACTCTTAAGTACCTATTTCATTTTTAAACTATTTCTTTTGATATTGTATTCTTTAGTTTTTTGTTCAATTTCAATGTATTATTATTTTTTGGTCTGGACTTAACTATTCCGCTTGGCTAAAGATAAACCATATTTTTTTCGATTTAGACGTTTTAGGGTTCGGTACCTCAAAAGGAAAAAACGGAACCCTTATAGGATCACTTTGTTGTCCGTCTGTCCGTCTGTCTGCCAAGACTCTTTATCTCGGGAACGCATGGAGGTATCAAGTTGAATGTTAAACCATATACTCAAGTCTACAATCCCTTGAAGCTGTAAAAAAATCAAACTTCTAAGTTAACGTAAAAAATGATAAGTCCCTTTATGCCGCTAAAATCGTATATTTCGACACTCTCAAGGGAATCAAAATGTATAGGGTATTTTCCGTTGACCTAGAACTATGAAATTTGGCAAGTATTTAATACCGTGTCATACAACAAATATAGGAAAAAAACTGAAAACCCGACATTTTTAATTAAATCACAAAAAAAACAGGGTATTTATACAAGGAACGGCGGCGGTGCAAATTTTGAATTGTGTTAACCGTGTCATGTGCGGAACCCTCGGTGGGCGAGTCCGACTCGTTTTGTCCGGTTTGTTTTTTAGTTCCCTCTTTTTAACGAATGTGATGATTTCAAAATAAAATGTAGTTCTCTCTTCCTACAATTATTGCAGTATTAAAACCATGAGCGTAATAAACGGCAATATAACACAGAACACGATAAAAACCGTCATGTTCCGGTCCATCGAATAAAAGTCATCATTTACCCTTGCCTGCTATGCGTTTAACATTTTTACGTAATAAAGCTAGCTACTTACACGCTGGTTTTGAGATTGCACATACATATTTAATTTTTACTTCCGCACTCCACTTTATGTATTGTTTTTTAGACGCTAGGGCAATGCCCTTGCGCGAGCGATCTTTTTATAACAGGTGATTACATCTCCATACTAAGTAATTGTTATAATTGTAATTATGTTAGCGTGGATTTTTGATTTATCTGCAGTTTAATTTATTTCTATCGTGAATTAAGGAACACATCTTTTCTATTTATTGGTTTAAAAGATTATTTCTTCAAAAATAGTTTAAAAAAAAACAATAAGGCAATCTCAAATTTAAGAATTTGTAAACAATTGATAATGGTTACCAGTAATAATATAGTTGAATATATTTATTTTGTCTAAAAATAACATATTTTTTTTCACTTACCTACTTAATTGATTATTGTGAAATATTACAAAATAGGTATGTTTTAATTTGGCTTGAAGTTAATGTTGTTTTACCAGTAAATTTTATTGTTCTTACTCTTTATTTTTTTAAGTAATTCAAATTTTGAAATAGTATGACTTCTCTCTTTTAAAGTTGTAACTAAAACTTTACTAAGCAGGGATTCTATTTTACAGGGTTAAACCATATTTCCTTTGACGTGTTATGGTATAGTTTTTAACTCGGCCGCCATTACTGTCAAGTAAAGTTAGGAGCTATAGTAATGTTTAATGCCTATGTAATATATCTTTCGCTACCATTGAAATCGAACAAGAGTGACGCTTTGTACTATTTGTTGGTTCCAATTGGGATACACCAAAAAAAAATAACTGCTAGATTTTACATTTTTATTCGAAAGAATAGCCTTTTATAAGAAACTAATTTTAAGCATTTCATGATTAAATGTATAATTGATATTTTAAATAATTTATTAAATTAAAGTAACTTTACCTACTTGTAACGACAAGATGGAGTAGATATTTATAAAAGATGGGTATACTACGTCTAAGATTTAGAAACACGATTTTTTACATGTTTTTTATTGACCTGTTTTCAAAGTCATAATAGACAAACGTCATTCAAACATAATTTAAACAAAATAATTGCAATTTGATTTTTTTTTAAGAGTGTTTAAGCATTCAACCATTGCTTACTACCTGGACCTCAATTACAACACTTCCTACAGTCCCTTGTTTCTAGACTAGATTTACTTAACACAATCACATTAAATTGAAAAGGCGGATTCCATACTTCCAATCATGAGTTTCTACAATAAATGTTGATGGCGTCGTTTAGAACCTCTTGGAAAACCTTCCTACATGACCCTTGTTTCTAGACTAGATTTACTTAACACAATCACATTAAATTGAAAAGGCGGATTCCATCCTTCCAATCATGAGTTTCTACAATAAATGTTGATGGCGTCGTTTAGAACCTCTTGGAAAACCTCACCACATAAATTTTCAACATTCATTACACATAACTCAAAAGAGAAATGGTCTCATTAATATATTAATTTCATCATAAGAATTACAGTCAATTTGTAAACAAATAAATTTGACATGACAACAGCTGTCTTCAAACGTAGGTGTCAGCTAGGTAACTAAATTGTACTTATAAAATAAAATATTGGAGAGGTTTTATATGTTTTATGTAAAACTACAAGAGCTTGATATAGCGCAATTCGGACCGGCATTTAGGGGTCAAATGAAGGTCATTTCTTAATTTTTAAATAAATAATTCATTGTAACATATTCTTTTTATCTAACTACAGGGATCGATTGGCAAAGCCTATTCCTCGAAATGGTTTTGAAATTTTCATACATTGTTAAAAATGGGTGTATTCCAATTAGACTGATAAGCAGTTCTAGAAGTTTATATTGGCTTCCAAGCCAAGGCTTGGACATTAATATGTCAATCCTTATTAGTTATACTATTCCAACAGCAATAAACCATTGAACTCTATCCTTGAATAAAAGTAGGTAAGTACCTACTTAAATCAGATTCGGGAGTCTGCTGTTTGTACGAAATATTTTCGGTCAAATGTGATTTTCCAAACATATTTTAGCAACAGTATTTTTACCAACTCGATCTTTGGCATACTTATATTCATTTAGCATAATTTTACTTGACCTATCATTACAATCTGTTAAAGATTTGGCAATTGGAAACCTTAAACATATAGCATGTATATTAGTGAAAAATATACACTATTAACTTTGAAAATAATAAAGCCAATAAAACTACGTCGGGTGTTACGCAAACCAGCATATTTCAACTCTACTTTCAAACAGCTGCTTCAAGCAAGTCTATGGGTCATTATTTAATGGAATAACATAGCTGTTCATTGACAAACGAACGTTTAGAGGAATCAATCATTGTACAAATATAAGGTGGAATTCGGATTCCCAGAAATAAGTTTGACCATAGAGAGTTATTTGTAAATCGTTTGACGGTAGCGGGTTTCTGGTGTAGTGGTGAAGGCAACACGCCAATAATTCAGGACAACATTGACGCACACATGGTAGCGTCTGTGTAAGATTGAATGCCCGTTGCGATGTTCATTTGTCTGTGAATGCCTACACACACGTTCACAAAGGCAAGGTTTAAGTGATCGAACTGTATTGCAGTGAAGATATTCTTGCTTAAACCGGCCTTTGTTCTTGTAGGTAAATAGGTGACTAAACTCATCTGAAATGGTAAATGGCTATGTTTGTACGTTTCCTTGCTCATTGCATTCGTGAAATAACAGTGACGAAATACTATAATACGTATTGGTTTGAAAACAAAATGCATCAAGCAAAAAGCAATTTCTCTCGAAGTGTATTGGCACTTATGCTGGTACCTACATGTAGAGTGCAAATTAAGGATGAGCATAATTTGAGGACTTTTACCAAAAATGTTTCTTGCTTGCTTGCCAGTTTTATTTATTTGGCGATTTGTGGTTGCTAAGCTGCAGCGATCGCATTGTTGTGATCCAGTGTGATGAAGACAACCAGTGAAAAAGCATCATCTTAGTCCACAGGGTTGGCCATGAATTTGCAGTCTTGCAAATGGCTATATAGAGCCCACTTACTATTATTTGGCATGTGACTTAGCTGAATTCATGGCATTTCTAGTTACTTAAAAAAACCATGTGGTACGCTCATTCTTACCTATACTTTGCAACTATACATTCAGGTTACCTTTTTTTGTCACAAATGTCATCAACCTTCTAGTGTTTACTGATGGCCGAATTTCCTTGCTGAAGTTTTCTATAGACAGATGTGATGAATCATATATTTGTGATTGGTGCCGCCTCCGAAGGAAGGCGGTGCTTGAGATTGGTCCAATGTGCTCGGCTAGTAACGGTGCGTGCCCCCGCCTTGACCAGTGCTGTTTTGCTGACCTTACTATCGAGAAAATGTGTCGGTAATGGTGAAAATATGAAGTACAGTAAGGGGCTTTACTTTTGCTGACGTCTTGCCGATGTGGTATTGGCGTGAGTGGAAACGAGATGTAGTCGATGTAAGGAGTGTTGTCACAGAGTTACTATTAGAACCAATGTTGGATACTTAACTCAAGGCATCAATAATGGACACTTAACTCTTAATTCAAAGATGTATGTAAAATGTAAACACTTTATTGTACAAAAAAAAGAGACAAGAATTATAAAATAGTCAAAAATATAACAGGGATGTACAAAGGCGAACTTATCCCCTTAAGGGATCTCTTCCAGTTAACCTTTGAGCGATTGAGAAATAATGAATGACAACGAATAGCCAAGTAAGTACAACACTGAAAGAAAGTTTTATAAATATCAATAGATAAAATATATAAACATTTTTTTAATACATACATATACAATATAACTAATATAATAAATATATATAAATAATAAGCAGGAAAAAGTTTTAAGAACAATTGTCAAGCCAGAACTTCTTTAGTCTAGATTTGAAAGAATCTACAGATCATATACGGTTATAAATCTTTTGAATTCATACGGTGATAAATAGATTGTTGTTAAAAAAAATGTAGATATACCCCTTATCTTCTGTAAAATAGGAGTCAAGTGTCCACCATTGATCTTTTTCCGTTAATGGTTCCGTCACTAAATCAAGAAATTTTAAATTAAAATTAACAGATCAAAAAATTAAACCATGATTTTTTTAAATCGTTTTAGCAACGATTTTTAGGTTTTTTCTTTTGATTATTTTTAATTATTAGTCTACATTAAAATGGACTAACAACAATCCGGTTTGTTATTAGTGCAATAAAGTTGAAATAAATAAATAAAAACATTGATTTAAAACTTACAAAACGCGGAAATGGCGTTTCGGCTCTAGCTAGAGTAAATAACAAATCAATAATTCAGTGTTTTTCGTCCGCTATTAAAACGTCGAAGAGTAGTATAAATAAAATATTACTGTCGCGTAATGAAAATAACTTATTACTCATTTGTCGCGAAACATTAAGTTTAAATGAGCAAAGTCTGCTGAGCTTGTCGGGTATAATTTGCCTTTTGTTTATAACTGAGACAATGTTTAATTAAAGTTATGTAAAATAAAAGACACTTTTAACAACTGCTTTCACCTGTAATAATTTATGCAAAAGACATGGCAACTGCTATATCCATTCCGTTTAAATAAATTAAAGGTTTTCAGTAGCCACTTGCACTAAAAGCAAAATTTAACAGCTTTAAATTTAGATTTAAAACTATCAGTTTCATACATTTTACAAAACTAAACTTTGGTTGAGCCGACTGCCTAAGAAAGTAGCATTTTTTCCGGCATTTTTATTAGAATCTTTCCCAGACCCTCTGTTTTGCCAGGCTCATATATTCATACTAATATCATGCGAAAGTTACTCTGTTTGTTTGTTTGTTATGCTTTCCCAGCTGAACCACTAATACAATAATAATGATATTTGGTCTGGAATTGGAACCTTGGAAAAGGAAATAGGGTAGGTATTTTTCACCCCGGAAATTTTTCACAGATCCAATAGCAATAAACGACTCTACATGAACGGCGGCGGCGCGGAAGGCATCTAGTATAAGTAAATAGAAGTAAGAGAGAAAATGCATTTAATCGACATTAAGCAAGAAAAGTAATTAAGTCATGATTAACAAGTAAGATCAATGTACTTTTCGATTCGTATATGCTAATTAAATTCCCTGCTTAGTCTTATCATTTACTTCAAGTCAGTATTGCAACTAGGGATGAAAATTGCGAAAGATACATTTTGTTTCTTTCGAAACTTTGTATATTTCCTATAAAATGCATGTAATTATCGAAAAAAACAAATAAGTAGGTATGTTCTAAGCCGTTCATTCAATCAAAGAGATTAAATAAAGTAGGTACCAGGAGCGCAGCGGTAATTAGGGGGTGCGAAGCGCAACTTAGATCGCAGGCGATGACGTAAAACGCGTCGGGTTACCGGCGCAGCGCTGTAGGTTACTTTTAATGTTTATGCACTCCTAGTATTTGACGTTATAATTTTTGTTTTAATAATTTAAAATGTACTATTCCCGTTTGTACAACAAAGTATTTACATACATATTCTACAATTCAATGTCACCATCACTATCATAATTATAATAATGCGAAAAATACATCGTAAAATACACGTAAAAAACTTAAACTTGCGAAAGATTCAACCGAAGATCCGCAAGGAAAGATTCTGTATTTTATTGAAAAATACAAGGGCGTTTGAAAGATACTTGTATTTTACAAGTCATTTTCAACGCTAATTGCAACACATCTGGTAGTTAGCTTTGATTGTCAAGTAAATAAGAGCATAATAACGAAATCTAAGCAAGATGGGCTTACTTAAAGTAAAATAAAGGAGCAGATGTGTTGCAAACGTCGATTTATCAATCAAATCATAGGTCATAGTCTAAAGACACAAGTCAGAAGAAAGTGTTTGTTCACACTGCAAATAACTGGGAAATGCCGTATTCCTGCTGTTACATTGTCTTGCTCAAACAAATGCTGTGCGTTTGAGTTTAAATTTAGATTATCTTGAGAAGATTTAATTTCATTCAAGGGCGAATAAAACAATCGGAGCAACAAACCCATTACCTAATAATATTTAAATTAAAATTTGGAGTAAAGTGGCGCGCGCGCAGCCGTTATTTCGGGCGCATTATGGTCAATCCCGTAACGGCGCCGAGTAACGGAAAACAATTATAACACGATACTGTAACAAGCGATGTAGATCAGGTGATTATCCATGGATCGAGATTACTTCAAGTACTCCACACGTTACTAGCGTAACATTCACAATAATTATATGTCATTTCGACAACGTTGCGTGTCAGCGGCGTCTAACTTGTGTTAGTTGATAAGCGTTTATGCTTCAACAATCAATCAAAATTGTATACTTTCAGCGTTGTCCCAACTATTGGTAATATCTACATTTATAGTTTTAAGAAGTTTAAAATTAGCCTCTAAATAATATTTAAAAATAACATTTATGTTACCATGATGGTTTAATGAAAAAAAGATTAATAAAACCCGTGTGTTTATTTAATGACGAATTCTTTGTGTTTCGTCCAGAAATAACAACCAATAAAAGTAGTTTCAGTTATAATATACAGTTTCAAGTTTTAACTGACCGCTATTTTTATTATACTTGTAGTGAAGCCTTCAATTCTTAATTCTTTGCTGTTTTCTCAGTGGTGGTGGTGGTGGTGGTTCTTTGGTGTTTACAGAGTAATTGCACCTGTGCTGCAAAACGGTCGTCGTTTTAATATGGGTTCAGGCGGGACCTGGAAACTTATTTGAGCTGGGTTTGCTTTTGAGAGAATCACTACCCTGGGCCGTGATTCTAGGCGGTAAAAACCATATTGTCTTTGACCTGTTATCGTGTTGTCAACGTTTTCATAGCTCTAATTTACTTGACAGGAATGGCGGCCGAATTAAAAACAATACGGTTATGTGGGATGGTTTTTACCGCCTAGAATACATACATACATTCATTAAATCACGCCTGTTTCCCAGAGGGGTAGGCAGAGACCACTTCGTTCCACCTGCTACGATCTTGAAAAATCTCTTTCGCTTCTTCCACATTCATACATCGAGTCATGCACGCACGTCGGTTTCGGGTACTTAAAATTCGGCCCTTTTCCAGTATTCGATTTGATTCGAAAAATAGAATAGAGGCCCAGAAAATATGAACGCAGGTATTATTTGTTGTGCATATCTTCGTTACGTACTCAAAATATAAAAAAAGTTTGTTCCTCTGTATGTACGGTTAGATCTTTCAAACTACGACACGGATTTTAAAGTACTTTTCATCAATAGATTAGTGATTTAAGCGGAAGGGTTTTTGTGTATAATAAATTCTCAAAGTATTACAACTTCTTCTTATAAAATGTTAGATTCGTTTGCGACGGAGATAAATTGTAGATACATACATTTAAACCTTAGTTTATTCGTTAGCGATAAGGGGAAATAAAAATAAAATTGGTAAAGAACTTTTCGATTGGTTGTCAAAATTTAAAAGTAATATTTGTAGGTAATTAATTGTATGGGAAAAACGCCAGCGTCTCTAATTATGTGACCACCACTGTATGTGTATATGTAAATATACAAATATTGCACATTTCAATATACTTAGGATAAATGTTAACATGAGGACTCGGAAGTACTAAGGTCTCCTTACATATTTGCGACGATCACAGTTAGCGCATTACCTTGACAATCCAGCGTTGTTACATTAGTTCTCAAGATCATTCAGTTAATAACACCCAGCATTTTTCTTTCACATACGGATCGCTAATGAACAGCAGCAGTCATTATAGTCGTAGATACAATTAAAATAGCGAATTGGTATACGCCAGTACAATGAACATGAGAATAGTTTGATGAACGTAGCTTATTCAGTAGACAGCACTCCAAAATTTGAAGTACCTAGGAGGCGAAGAGATGCGATTACCCACAAACAGTGTGAGAAACTTAGAAATGACGTATTTGAAGTTTTGAATTTATTGCTTAGGCTTAAAAAGATCAAATTAATCCAATCCACTATAAAGCAGAAATACCTACCTACCATAAAATATTACTACAATTTCAAACGACATTTTTTTAACCTTATTTTTTAAGCTGAACGTGCTGAAACCGTTGTGTGTATAACTTTATGCAAACCTAGCGCTGCTTTCAAGCTGCGTTAGTAGGTAAGGCACATTATATTTTAGCAAACGTGCCATAAACGCCGTCCGTCTTGTGTGTTTAACCGGTAACTTTAATGTGCAATCACGCGCAGAACGACATAACTTCCAAGACTACCTACTAAATCCGGCACATCAACCCTTGAAAACAATCGCGTACCTACGAACTACATCATAGACAATGCATGCTTACACTGAACGTGAAAGAAGAACAGCAGTTTGAGAGGCCTGCCTTAAATTATCGTGTGTTTATGGTCGTCGTATGAACGTGGACACGGCAATATACCCGTACGACTTTTGAATTACAAGCTATTGTTGGTCGTCACATAATTGTTGAAGCATAGGAAATCTAATAAAGTTTGCAGGTCGATTTTGCACCACTTTGATTAATTTGACTTTCTTGCAAAGAATAATTTCTAAAGCTTTACATTCGTAGGTATTTTTCATATTGGCAAATGTATATGAATAAAAACCACTACGTTAAGCTAAGTAACAAGAGATAACAGTAGGTAATTTGTACCTCTGCTTGTTGATAAACATTATTAAGACCACGCGTCCTAATTCTGAATCTCGGGTAACATCATCATCATCATCCCATAAATATTGACTTTCTGAAATAATAACAAAGTTACAATTCATTTATTTATTTACAATCTACAATATTTTAGAATTTATACTTTGCTATTTTTTAATTTTAAAATTAACAAACCCATTTTAGACCTATATGTGGCTAAGACTACCATCTGTTTTGATATCTGACGATTCGTCCAAAATTTTAGGGCGTGTGGGGTGAGGACCGCTGGAAGGTGGCCTAGGAGTTTTCTGTTTATACACTTAAATAGAGTAAAGCAAGTTCTTTTTGACAATTTCAAATCATCGTAGTCGAAAATAGAAACCTTAAATCAAATCGCAATGCCCAGGTTCTCGTCAAGCTGCCACGACTATTAGGTATAATTGCATTGTTTTGTTATTAAACAAATACAAAGAAAACAGAACATGTCGTTGTTAGAATTATATGTATAATTAAATCACATCATTGGTAGGCAACGTTCATCTAAAGACAATTCCAATTGAACCTAAATATGTCTGGTTTTAGATGACTTGGTCCATCATCGGTACTTAAGTCATAGCAGCCCTACAGGTGTATTAGTTAAGTATTACGTTAACTAAACAACCGTGAAGTTCAAACATCAACTCAATTTGCATATGAACTGACTAGGAAACTATTTCGCGTTTAGCGTTAGGAATAAAACTGCCCGTAACGTTATGTTTATTTGTGAACAAACTGGCAAAACCTCGTAAGCTGGTTAATTTTGTTCAGATTATTAGCTTATCTCAACTTCAGATGATCTTTTATACAATTTAAATTATAACAAGAAAAAATGGTCTCCCAATCTCGCTTATAGTATTCCTGAGTGGCCACTACCATCAACCTTTAGAAAAACATTTAACTACGTATGTGATCGATTGAATGAGAAAAAACATAAAGGGTTTATTTGATTAAAACTTAGAGTTTTACAACAAATTATTATCATCAGCCGAAAGAAAACGCGTCCACCGCTGGACACAGACCTCCCCCAAAGTTTGCCCCAAGGACCAGTCCTGCGCCGCTTGCATCCATCGGTTCCCTGCAACCTTAGTCACGTCGTCGTCCACCTTATTGGAGGTCTATCCACGCTGCGTCTTCCATCAAATATTCCGTCGTTTTTTTTTATCTCTGTATGATACGATACGTAGAGAGACACCACATCGAATTTTTGGCATTCAAAATTAAGGAATAAATCCAGGATTTATTCTACACAGAATACTTCCGTGACTGGCAGACAAGGCAGAGCCTAAAGCGATGCATCTGGTTAGGGGTTTAAAAGATGGAGGGAATATTCCATGGGTATCCAGAGATCTAACTCTAATCTACCCCTCCCTGGAAACTTATTCTACGCATAGTATACAAAGTCGCTGACGATGTCCTCTCAAGTATAAGTAGTTATCTAGTATGAATGTATGTAAGTATGTAAACTCTTTATTGCACAAAAATATAAATATTACAATATTGTTATTAAATTAATGTACAAAGGTCAACTAATCCCTAAATGGGATCTCTTCCAGCTAACCTTCAAGTAAATGAGTAAGGACTATGCATGGGGTTGGATAAGACGTGCAATAGCCTACGGCAGCCGAGTATACACGTCAAATTCGCCTCATTATACGTAACATGCCAATTTTTTTTAGAAATCTGTATAATCCACCAAAACGTAATGAATTCGTAACAGAAAAATCATGGCACGTTTTAGTTGTAGGTAATGCCCGATCGTGATTTGATTGCTCGTCCACCAAACATCACGATGTATGTACTGTGCTATGCATACGAATTTCGTAAATTAGGAACACCTAAAACACAAAGGGGAAAACACAGTATCTGTCACAGTAGTACCTGCACTAGGTTATTGAGTACAAGAGTATTGTATTGTAACATACCTAACTATTTGTCATAACTTTCATTATCTCTTCTCTTTTAAATTTACTTATTTAAGATCAGTAGGTAAGATCAACTACGATTTTATTAAAATAATTTCGGACACATACCCAGTCATCACTGAAAACTATTTCAAAAATAAATACCATTTCAGGAACTTAAATAACTTTTTTCGGTTCGGACGCATTGATGTCGAATTTACTAAAAGGTGACATGTGTGCCCGATGGCAGTATCTGTGCTACAACCAAGTTCTATAATAAAACGCAGTGAACATGTGACCTGAATTTTCTAAAAATGTAAATAGAATTGACCTGTGAATGACGTTATGTGCGTACGTGTGTCAAGTCCCATTGCTATAATGTTCATACCATAATCAATGAGTCATTTCACGTGCGGGAACTGAACCGGCGACCCTAAGACTGCAGCCTAACCCGAGTGATTAAACAATTCATGAAATTTGCATTCAAGGTGTTAGTTAGATTTCGCATGAGCTTAGAAATATTGAAATAAGTCTGGGTTGTGATCACTACATATCTGATCATGTGATGATAAACTTGGAACTAGCTACTTCTAAGTACAAAATTACAAATTTCATGTTTAGTTATGGCAAAATATATGAGTCACTGAGAATTACGTGTCACTTTAACGTTCTTCTGGTTTGGCAGAAGTTATCTTCGACTGAGGATTGTCATTGTAATATGAAGTAAATACTCGTAGTAGTATTAAGTATTAAATCTCCTTATAATTTCCATTACTTTCATCCAAACCTTATTACTTTCTATCTAGGTATTAAAATAGCGCGCTAGAAAAATAAACTAATTGGCATAAGTACCTCCTCCTTTGAAAAATACTATCAATTACTTAGGTACTACTTTAATTTCGAACAAATAGAAAATTTCAAGATACCAATTTTTTTAATAACTATTTATTTATCGTGTATTTTATGGATGACCTTATTTAAATAAATTAAAATAAGCTTGTTTAAGGTTTGTAATATAATCGAATGACAGGAAGCAAAAGAAAATAGCTGTATAGATTTTAAATCCTTCGAATGGCTTTCGATTTATCATACCCCAACTCTACTCATTAATTTAAACTTCGAATAGTTTTATTATTTTTATAACACGTAAAATTAGTGATGCCTAAAAATAATAAATACAGCGTAATTATAAAATCACACACAAAGCTTATTTCTCCAAACTGTTTTCGAATTTCCATGTGTTATAAATTCCAGGTGTATCCCAAATCCCAATTGCATCAACAAATACTTAGACGACAGCAAAGTAAACAAACACTGTGCTTCACTCACTTCCTAACCTGTTCCTACTGGTCACAGTAAAAATTGAAAGCAGTACGCGAACATTACATATCCTGGGCCTCTATTCTTCTCGCCTTTTGATATGATATACTTAGTATAATCAACGTTGCGATAGCTTTTATGTACTTGACAGTATAATGACGGCCGAGTAAAAGGCAATACGATAACATATCAAAGGCAATATGATTTTACCCGCTAGAGTACACCCAGAACTCGGTCCAAGTTACAAAATAGTAATAAATGTTGCATGATAGGTACTTCTCTTAGCTTAGAAACTCGTACAAAAATACAAGTTACATATGATATCCAGGGACTCGAAAAAGAATATACCTACTCGTAAATCCGATAAATCGATAGGCATAAGTTTGACACCTGTCAAGAATAAAATACCGATACAACAACACCACAAAACTCACTGTGAAAGCGCAATACATTCGGTGCCAAAGACATCGGAACCTATTAAGGAGATCACACCGGGTTACTCACGTAAAATTCGTCGTGCTGCGGCCGCGTCTGCTCATGAATAGGGACTCCGGACGAGCCCGAAACATGTCGAGCGTTTTTCGACTAATTTTACGTGAGTAACCCGGTGTGATCTCCTTAATATGTCTGAGTCTCACGGAAGTTTTATGTTTAAAGACATCGGAACCATTTTGTGTAGAAACAAAGGAGACAAGCACTGCAATAAACTTATTCTATTACATTATTTTCTATTCTAAAATCATAGAAATAATATTAGGGTCAAGGATGGCTTGGATAGTAAGGAAGCATTTAAAAATCCATAAGGCACAAAGCCCAAGTTGGTATTGACGGTCATTGGCAAGCAACACAGAGCATTATGACATCTTCATGACGATTATTAAGTGCAAGCTTTAAATCAAGATGAAATAAACATTTGAACCAAGTTTAGAATCAATGAACGTGTTAAATGCACTGCGGCGACCGTCGCCGGCGCACGGCGCGACGGCCACTCATTATATCATATTAGCCGCAATGCGCTGCGCTCGCGACGCGCCTGCGCTGCGGTTTGTGAATTTACTCAACTGTGGGAACCCCTCGACACCCCTAACAAGCTGGCCTATTCCACTAAGGAAATTGATGATAATTGTAGGTGAACAAACATAATCCCATTTTCGGTCATAGCCTGCATGTTAGGTTAGGTTAGGTTAGGTATTTAGTAGGAATCTAATACAAAAAGCCATTTACTAGGTTATGCCGGCGGCATGCCGGTTATCGAATATAAAAAAGAGCCATAAAGGTTTCAAGTGTATTTTAATCATAAAAATCAAAGAGAGAACCTTTTATATAATCTTGCGCTTTTTTCTGAAAATTTACTGTTCAAGCTTGCTCGGGTAATCGCTCGAGCGTATTAACAATGCCAGTGTTATATAAAAATGATAAAGCAGTAAGTCTGTAATTTTATAGATTAACAATTAATCTTCTCGTTTCCGTTCTAGAAAATCAGGGAAGCAACCTTAACCACGCAAGCTTAGCGAAGTAATTCTGGGCAGTTATTCGGCACGGTCGAGCGCCGCCCATCCTACCATATCGCACGGCTACTGCAATCATAACTTATAACCGCTCGACACAAACATTTCCAACCAAAAAGCACCTCAAACACTTGTTGATAAGACACGAAACGCATTACAATTGAAAGCAAAATTACAAAGCTCACATCCAACGTAATAATCGCTCTTTAAGTGAATGAACTATGCGCATATTAAGTATTTATTTAGTTCTAAGTAAATTACTTAGGTATTGCTGATTTAGCTTCATGAATGGTGGCAAGAGACATTTTAGGAGTAAACAGACGTTTTTAAAGAGCGTATAACACGAAAGCGCAATTAAAGCAGTTAACAACGTTTGTTTAGGGACACGGAGTGCCGAGCACTTGTTAGAAAAATCAACACGCGTTTTGTTATCTCTTCACTGGGTTTTACAAAGTTTTTGAGTCAAAATGTCAGGTTAAATTGAATAGATCTGTACACTTGTAGGCACGATAACTGGCAACGATTTTAAACCTTCGATCTAAAAGAGTGTTATGGGTTTAAATTGGAGCCACCGTATATATGTCTGTATCCGTATGATTGTCATCGCTGTGACGCCGTCTGAATTTACATCATCAAATTATTGGATACCCACTATGCTTAAAGTGGATAAAAAAATCATTTTTAAAAATCCCTTTTCTTTAATTTGAATCTCTTTGCAAACGTGGCATAGTGCATATCTTGCGCCTGGTCTCACATAACTAGTGTTACTCTTATGCCACACATACGAGTTCATCGAAAAGCTTGTATGAACCATGAGCACAGCAGCGCACAGCTAGACCAGCATATTTGATGAATCTTTAAGTCAATTAACCAGAAAAGAAAATCATCTTTTTCAATCATGAGCCAAACAAATAAATATCAGAGGAAAATGCCACACCAATTGACCTAGTCCCAAACTAAGCTCTAGGCTTGTACTGCGGGTACTATAAACAACGATATAAATACTTATATAGAGAAATATATACCTATACTTAAATACATAGAAAACATCCATGACTCAGAAACAAATATTCGCGCTCATCACGCAAATATCTGCCCTTACCGGGATTTGAACCCAGAACCGCTAGCTTTGTAGGCAGGGTCACTACCAACTAGGCCAGCGCGTCGTCAAAATGTCATCAGACCAACGTTTGCCCCAGACCTATAACCTAATTTAGGCCACTCTGTAACTCATGCATGATTCATGCATGCTGAGGTGGTTCATGCAGCATGAACCACCTCAGCTGCAGTATTCTTTTGCCGACGTATGCAAACTTAATAGTTCCTTGGCACCTCCGAGAGTAAACTCATTTTACTAAAATCTTTCTTCATGAAACCAAAAAAAGAAGGGGGAAAATCTACACTTATATTATATTATAAAGAGGAAAGATTTGATTGTTTGTTTGCATTGAATAGTCTTTGAAACTAGGTACTAGACCGATTTGAAAAATTCTTTCACCATTAGAATCCTGCATTATCCCTGATGAACATAGGCTATTTAATTTTTTTGCGCGGACAGAATCGCGGGCAACAGCTAGTATTTAATAAAATAACCTACTGCTCATTATCGCGCTAACCGTGTCTCGTTTTTTTACAGATCGCAGCAATCATGAAACCTACAATGAACTATTGAGGTAAGATACAATACTTACAGCGACCGTCATGTCCAGTTATTTTATTTTAGCAACATTATACGAGTATGGGGCAAAAAATGTATGTAAAGACGAAGAAGCGGCGTCGCACAATGCGCCGTGTCAAGCATACACGAGCCGTCACAACTTGCTACCAAGAAGTATTATGTTTTCATTCGTCAGAGTACGGTATCGAGTCTATGAACTCAAGAGCCACTCCAAATGTTAAATTTAATAATAACATTATTGTAATTCTAATTTTATTAATGTTTAGTAACGGGCTTTATTTATCCATTTGCAAGTAAAAACTTTAGGTAACTATATGGTTTAATACGGACAGGATGTTAAAAGCAAAAAATAACCTAAGAAAGAGCAACTACGCAACTTACATGTTCTCACCATGTTTAATGAAATCACCAATGCCGTTTTAATATTATTAATTCAGCGTTTATTTAGTCTAAATATGTTTTAGTTCATGACTGATGCATTTCCTAATTATATAGGTACCTATGTACGAAATAATTCTTACAGTTTATAATCCTATCTCGCGAGATTGTAAGCTGTCCATACATTGTGAACAGGGGCTTACGATGACATACTAGCAGTTCAGTTTAGGTTGAGAGAACAGAGCTGTACAACTTGCTATAGCTCTGTCCCTATGGCTTAACCTAAACTGAACTGCTTTAGTATGTCATGTTAACCCCCCTGCACATAAGTACTTACGTTATAACGTATTCATCATCGTGGAATGTATGATACGATATAAAATCATCACAAAGTAAGTCACTTACCATATTTTCTGGCCACATTTTAAACAAATCGTCTTTTCCCTTATCCTGACTAAGATTAGCAAGTTTGAAAGTGGTGGCCGACTGATTCAGGGCCATAATGCTTCCTAAGTTCTGTTCAAAATTTAACTCAATGGCAGTATTTTTAGCGCTGAACGTGTTAAAAGCGAGGAGAAAACTTTGAAAGACCCAATAAAGGATATTTTTACGAGGCCAAAGATAATCATCCCAAGAGAAAGGTTGATTACGCAACGCACATACTCAAAAAGCCGTATTTATTGTCTTCAGCTCTGCGAGATCGAGTAAAATGGATTCAGAATTAATAAGCTTTTAAGCGAGGCGTAAAAAATGTAATCAAATATATCGGAGCGAACTGGGTGCTGAAAAATATCTAAGCACGCTCTTACGCCTTAACCAAAGAGTTGACTGATATTTTAACCACCGTATCAAATCCGTTACATTTGAAGGCAAATACAAACAATATTAAATTACGTCAAAACAAAATTCTAAAACAAATGAAAGTGATTCATCACTTCAGATAAATAATAACGATATCAAGCGCCGGTGATGCAAACTATATAGTATTGCGATAAAAGAGCAAATCCAAAGTGACAACCGAATACCGCATTGCATTTCGGTCGCAAATACCCTATCGGTGGCGTGAATACCTCGTAAGTGCAAAAGAGGTAATTGTATAGGTGGAAGATTAAACCGAATCGTGTATAAAAAAATTAAGAGCACATCTCGTTTAACTCTGTGACCACCTTTTCTGAACACAGAGTAAAACGTAAGGAGATACAAAAATTAAACACGACGGAGTAATTCCTCAAAATATACCTCTTTTGCACTATATTTATTGCTGCAGGACACACTTATTAGTCTTATTACAGCTTTAACTCAGCTGGTGCCGGCCGTAGTCTTGCAGGACCGCTGCGCAGCGCTGGTTTTCAGTTTTCTCCCTTTTGTACCGAATATTTACCGAATAATACTTAATCAATAACAGTGTCACAAAGTTGTTTTTACCATAGCCAAAGAAATACAATAATACCTACACGTATCATATCATATTTCTTTGATATTTTATTAAATTGACGGCCTAAGTGGTTGAGCAATGATTAACCGTTTCAGTTTTTGTTTATGTTTTCACTCTGAAACAACCGTTATGCGAAGATACGAATCACTTTTACATCGCATAGCCATACATCTGTTATACTTATCGCGAGTGGTGTCATTTTCCTACGCAGCAACGTCCTAGGTCTAGTTCGTACACTTCGGTCAAATCGGTCTACCTAGCCCCCTGTAGGCGGCAGGAACGCGCGGCGATTGGTGTCTTATATTCTGGTCACCCCGAGATGCTTGGCCGCGGCCCGACACATGCATTTTCCATGCACCGGTACACACTGCGACCGGTCAGGATTAGTTTGTCAAGGTACATGGATGAACCCTACCTGTTAGGCTAGGCGGAAAATTGTAACTAGCTGGCACCGTAACGCACTAGGGCAATAATAATGCTTGTCGACCGTGTGTCTTGGTCTTGACATGCTAACCAAGGACTACATTCGACGTCGCATAAACATTTTTTTTTTCTGGGGATCTATTTTTTTACTTCTTGCGGGTCTATTGACATGTTATCGTATTCCCAACGTTATGATAGCTTTTATTAACCTGACAGTAATGGCAGCCAAGTTAAAATACGATAACATGTCAAAAACAATTCGATTTTATCGACTAGAATAGGGCCCCTGATAGTTTTTATGTCCCATTTGTATTTTTTAAATGGAAGCTAATGCCGAACTTTGATTAACTTTTTGAAATCCCCTAAAAATATTTAGTTTATAGCCATTCTTACCTTACCTAACTTAGTATATCAAGTAAAACTAAATTATGCATTGAAAATAAAACCGCCCAATTCGACCATTTCTAAACCAATTTCGAAATGCTTTGTAACAAAACTCCTAACGCAACAATAAAACGCATTTAATGCGTTTACACGTCTTCTTCTTAACATGCTGGACCCTGATGCCGTTCAAACAGTTTAAAGGGACATCTATAAATTTTGCAATAAAAGATTTATAATAATATTTATTTATATTTCTAAATTAATTCAGAACCGTTTTATATTGTTGAGTGAGACGTGCTTTTAATTTTACTGCTGTTTGTGTCTGTTAGCTAAACGAAATAACGCTGCTCTGTGAGGCTAGACAAGTTACTTAACACTAACGTAAACGATTTTTGAAAACTCACAAAATACAGGTCGACACACGTAAAAAGAGCTCCGCGCGGCTAGTGGAGGGGATTGTTTGCATACCTATGTTTTCTACTGACAAACCAATAGCGTGGCAGCAAAGCGGAGCGGTTTACACTCCCCCCGCGTCGCCCCATCAATTTGGTCCGTAATTTGTTCACTGCGCAGGTAGATAATTCAGGGCTCTTTTTACGTGTGTCGTCTTGCATATGGAATGGACGTAGGCGCTCGACGCGACCGTCTGACAGTTTACGTCAATCCTATACATTTTGGTTGGGTAACAATAACGAACGCCGAATGCATCTTGTCTAGGGCCTCTGGCTGGAGTGAACTCCTATCTACAGGGTGCTTCCAAATTATATGCAGACAATTGGGATTGTTCATATTTTTACAATTACTCTAATTCGAAAACCATTTCGAGGAATAGGGTTTTAAAGCCGTTCTGCATTATGAAGTTTTTGAAATATTTATCTATTTCGGATATTTCGACAAAAGTATATTTAACCTTTGTTTGACTTTCGTTTTCGGCTTGAAGCCATCCTAGGTGTATCTTACGGGTTAGGCGAAAACCGCTTGAAATAGTACGTTTTAATACACTATTATAATCACTTTTTAACATTAGATATAATTTAATTGTTGTAATTTATTAGAAAATGCCAACTCAAAATTAAAATAATCATGTCATCCATAAAATTTCTGCTAAATAAATAAAGATATTAAAACAAAACTATTTGATCAAATACAAAAATTAATGAAATTAGTCCCTAAAAATTACCTATTCTATCGAATTAGAACGTAAAAACTATGAGGTTTTTTTTTGGTCTATCCCAATTAGGGATGTTAATTATTTATAAAACGAAAACGATCAAAAGCTTGGTTCACAATAATCGTTTGTTTTACCCAAAAAAATTTGATAATTTCCGGTGTAGCTAAGCAACAAAAGCACTTTAACATTATATCATTAACGTAAGTATGACTTCAACAAACATTATTTCAAATGTCAGCATTTGATTCGGAATCAACTTGTACAGTTTACAACATAATGGTGCATTTAATTGATAGTCCGCACTCCGCAGCGTGCATTTAGGTCCTTTACTTATTCATCTCGCGCGCAGGTTCCTGTTGCCATAGCAACGCAATTGTATTACGCCCGAGGGTGTATAGTAATAACAACCCGTTGATACGGTGGCTGTCCGAGCATATTTGTATGTAATTGTAGACTACCGTTTTATGTAATGTTGCTTTGAAATCTTTATCTGTCTCAACAAACAAATGAGTTTAATTTATTGCATAGTATACTGCGTAAGGCCAGCATTACACCTGTAATTATTACTGTAAGTTTTGAAACAAAGCTATATGCAAGAGAGAGATGCAGATATTTGCAACTCACTCTTACCCATAGTTGCGTCTCAGAACTTAAAGCAATAACTTACAGGTGTAATGCCGGCCTAACAGCTAATACTGCTGCGGAAAAATCAAAGTACCTAATATATAGTAATAATTTAAATTTATTGCATAAATACTCAAGGCCGAAATATGACTAAAAATAGTGTGACATCAGCTAACGGAGGTGACACTAGGAAAATATTTGCTAAACATACAAAAAAAGAATGATTGATTATTTCATCAGAAACGATATAAAATAAAAACCGGTCACGAGGGTTCCGAGTTCCGACGCCGCCGTTACTACAAACATAAAAAAAACTGTCTCTAAAAACAACAAGTATATGAACGAATTTTCTATTTAAAGTTAGGTATTTGGTGCTGTATTAGATGATTTACTGTAGGTACGTACAAACACTTTAGTCGCTTGGATTTCAAGAACCAATTAAGTTTACTTAGTCGTGATGGTTTTGCTTTAGATGTACGGGAGGCATGTAACAATATATATATTTTTTTTTAGCTTTTTCGGCCTAATTTAAATGTAACTATAATCTATCCCAAACTACAGCATTATAATACAAAGAGTATCGGCGTAAGACCGCGGACAAAAGGACAGACGGACTTCCTAGGGTTCCTAATTTGACGTCGGTCGGACACCTAAAAATATGAACTGTACACCAAATCATCAAGTACCTACGCTTTACTCGAAACGCTTCGCTAATTACAAAGTTCTCAAAGAAAACTAAAGGCAGATCTAAGACTTTGTATGAGGAAGATGAACGTATCGAAATTTTATGTCTTATACGGTTATTTTATAACCCGTACGCACAAGATATCGCCTGTAAATAGTAACTGTCAATGTCAGTGTGACAGTTTCCCCGTTATCAACGTTAAGATGGCCGATACTTGACCACTAGCACATTACGCAGTGATTCAGCGATTTCATGTCACGGTAATTTATTTACTTGCAGATGATACATACTGGAGCACAGTGGTACCAAGGTACGCTTAATGTATGAATAGAGATCGGTATTTTTCTTGTTTCATACACAAATGTTAAAAATACAATACAATAAAAAAAAAAAACTTTATTGAACTCCATACACAGGATATTGTCAGATGCGAAATTTAGTGCCGATGGTTAGTTTTTTTTTCTTTGATATGAAAATGATCAAAATGGAGTATCCGGATGTTTGGAATATCAACGCATAAAAAGTTGATAATAATACTTACCCCTAAAATTACCGTACAATGTATTAAAAATAAACATGTTTGTTTATTTTTGAAACGTTCTCCAAGATCAAAAAGAGCCGAGGCACTGGTTTTGAAAGTTTGTAATTTTTTAACAATAATGACTACGAGTGAGTACGGGATCTGATTGTATATTTTTTAGTTTAGTTTTTAGTGTGTTACGATCGTCCAGTTTTAGTAAAGAAGCTGAAAAAAATCATTGGTTCTTCCATCTCAAAACTCATGGTTTATTAATTCAATCTCACTCCCTATTTTAGTCTGCCAGGCCGTTCCGGCCAATTGCGACGACGTGGCAGACTTTTATATTAGATACATGGGACGTCTAAGCTATTACATTGCTTTTTTCCTATTCTGGTATTATATGACGTAAATAATGATATTGAAAGACCACGTCCAAAGTCTGCCGAGCACTTCCGGCTACGTGAGAAGTGGCCCAGACTTATTTTTTTAACCAGGGCTCAACTGCTGTTACAATTCTCGTTCGGGTATACTCTTTTCGACCAAAAAAAATAATCCCGGATGGCATTTCTATATCAACAGACTTGCTTAATAAGGCAGTCTTGGGTTTTTTTTCGTAATTGTGGGATGGTTAAAGGGCATATAATTGTCCCCATGTGGTACTCGATGTTGTAAGTAAACTTGCAATCAGATCCCGTACTAGATACTAGTATAAGCACACCCTTATTGTGCTTAAATTGTCATTTCTTAGGTTCCAAGTGATGGCCAAGTAAGTATGTATGTAAACACTACAACATACGCAACAAACAAAGAAGTAGGTATACACAAAAAATACTTAAGATGTTCCTTGTCTTCAGATTAGACAGCTATATCTAATCATTAACTATTATAGGCCATCATTAATTATATTACTGATCGCGTAATTACACGTCTTTACTGTTAAGTGACAGTGTTGCAAGGGCATCCGCAGGCAGATAAATATTGTTGCCAGTAGCAGAGGAGGCAATATATATAAAATCATTTTTATAGGAGCTATTTACCTAGAAAATATTATTTTACAAGTTTGATTAGATATGTATGTTTCTAGCTACAACAGTGAAACATTAGACATGGCAGCCGAATAGAAGCTAGAATAGGCACCATGTTTTAAAACTACAATTATCAAGTTAGTTTTGGTACTTGTTTAAAAAAATGAATGGAAGTAAAACCGCTCTCAGGAAGTTACCTAGATCCCCAAACGAGATAGAATATAAAAACAATGTTTTGTTACTAAAACGAGTTTTCAATCAATAACGCTCATCGTTAGCAAAAACTGCATCGGTATCGGACTGGCAATTCAAGTGTTATGAGGTAACAAACTGCCAATAAAATAATATGGGCACATAATATTTATATGAAAACTATTCTGTCAGATGCCCATCTTGTATAATTAAATGATAGCTTAATACAAATATGTGAGTAGCTGTTTTTAAACGGCTTTATTGGCCATTGGTGTGAACTTTTCAACTTACAAACTTATGTTATATTTTTTGTGAATTTTTATATTATTGATATGGTTTTGGCACAGATAGGACCCAACTTTTAAGACTTTGAAATTTGATTCGGCTAACGGATTATGTTTTTGGTCAGAATTAGTCGACATGCAACATAAAATGATTTTTTGGCAATTAATAATTGTCACGGTTTATGATGAATATAATTGATTGATTGTGAAAAGGTCATGTTTTTTATAATACCGTTTTACGGCTACGTGTCACACAATCATGTGACGATGAATGAAATAACATTTTAGGAAGAATTGATGAATGATGATTGATGAGTATAGATTATTATCTCATTAACATTATAAATATATTCTAGAATAGCACATTGGCTACTTTTCATCGCGGAAATTGGACAGTTCCAGGAGGAAAAGCAAAAAAACTATTTTTACGAGGAGTCGCGCGCAAAAGCCTAAAAAAAAAAAGGCATTGGTTAAGTTTTTATGAAAATTATCGTCATATTTTTTTGCAGCGGCCACGTTGTTTTTCTTATAATTGTTTGGGGGACCTCTAAATACACATAAATGTATAAAATTTAATGCGTTTAATAATATCGGAGCGAAGATATTAAAGATTTAAGTATTAAGTTTTTGGTAGGTACTGAAAGTGCACCCAGGTATAAATATTTCGGCTCCGATGCACTTAAAACACACACATTAAATAACAAAATATATTTATTTTGAATGGATCTATCATAAAATCATAATTTACCACTTTTACGAATGGCCGCTCACCTTAAAAATGTATGAATTTTACACTTTACCCAAACCCCTTTGGCACATCGTCCAATACTCGTACATTAGTACATCAATATTATTCAACTACCATCGGAAAACCCCACGCGATACGCTCATAATTTTGTATTCTATGCATATTAATTATGATTATATTTCATTCTAAACAATTACGCGATAATCTCGTCCGCCCGGGTCAATATTGACTCGGCTACTCGATAGCATTCGATTGTGTTTGCATTCCAATTTGGATTCTGATCCGAACCGCGGGGAAAGACGTCAATGCATCACGCGGCTGTTTACTAGGAAATCAAATCATTAAGTACCTACCTAACTTCGAAGTCGAGCAAGAACACCTTAATCATACGTCACATTTTCGAATAACTTTTATAAATCGAAAACGTGTTCTGAACCTATCCGTAAGCACACATTATTTGACATATTCTTCACCTTTACCTACTCTAATGCCTTTACTACTCAATAGCGGCCTACACACGTAAAGTTCGGACTGCGGGAAACGCCACGCGCCGTTCCAATCTTCGTTCCGAACCGTACGTGTGAATGCAACTGTAATAGACAATAGTAAAATAGTAAAAAATATACGGTTCGGAACAAAGAATGGAACGGCGCGTGGCGGTCCGAACTTTACGTGTAAGTTAAGGCCGCTAATGTCAACTTGCTAAAAATGCGTATAGCGCTTACCAACCAAGGTTTAAGTTCATGCTCGCTCAACTGAACGTTCAAAAGTTTCTTGAAGCTGTATTCTTGAAGCGTTTACAAAGAGTGGTCGTAATAAATCATATCATAGTTATATTATATCATAGTTTATGCGTATATGCAGTAGGTATTGTTTTTTTAATAAAACGTAAGCATAGCTTGGCAAAAAACGTTTGGAAAAAAATAGAGCGCTATTTGAAGTGAAATTGGCAACATGATCGATTTTTTACCTAAAAACGGCTGTTAAATATAGATGCTAGCTGAAAATACTGTAATTCCTTTTATCATCACGTAAAATTATTTTTTGCCACGCTATGAAGCTTTCCGTCTTTATGCTCCATTTACTTTAACGACCTAGTATAGGCTTCTCTCACTCGCTAAATGTCATACAAATGACAAGGACAAAAAATAGATGCAGGTAGCCAAGTGGGCGGCAACAAACGACAATCTTCTTAGGACTCGTTCAAAATGGTATTTTTTAAATACAATATTAAGGAGACATCAGTCCGTTTTACCAATAGCCAAGTCACAGGTAAACAATAAGTCGCAAGGGAAAACAAACGCGTCTGTACCGTGCAGATGTAAGAACAGACTGATTACCTGCTCCATTGTGAGTGCGGCTTTAGCGGATTCTCATTAGGCAATAACGTGCAACTGCACTTTTCCAGTACTAGGTCGTTAAATTAAACGGAGTATAGCATACAGGAAGCCTGGTTAGATTTAAATTCCCTAGCCATCAACAACACAAAATTCCTAAGCTTCATCGGTCTCACATATAGAGCGTCTCAAATCGCATTTTTTTCGCCACATGCACCATTACCGCACGATTGTCCATTACGTTACGAAGGTATTACTGGCAGTGTGTCCAACCACAAATAGTGACCATTAGCCGCGCTCGGGGCAGCGCACGCGATCGATGTCGTACAGGCGCGCGCGCATCGCACGTGTGCCGCGGCATGCGGTTTTTTATATCACATCTGTGGGTAGACTAGACAATCGATCAACCAAGATAAAACGCTGCTAACGATTCTGTTTTCTATCGACTCGAAATGTATGGAGTTGACATAAGTGGTCAATGTGGGATCTATTCCGTTTGGCCAAAATATTTTTGTTGAAATGTATCATTTCCCAATTAAATTTTCGTTTCCCGTTGCAGTTGTTTTTTTTATGTAGTCACAAGTGTACCTAACCTAATACACGTAGTAAGCGGTTTCGATATCCCAGATTTAAAAGAAGAAAATATTACAAAATTATACATTTGAGCTAAAACATTTTGGCCAAACGGCAGGCTCCCGGTCAATGTGATCTGTCATCAGCTTATGTCAATATGGTCGATTTTCAAAAATAGCTTACTTAGTGTTATGCGTCATGACTAGGCCGCCAGTACGGCCAGCAGATAAAATTGTATTTCCTAATTCGTCGTCAGTGCGTCTGTGGGCACTAGTTAGTGGAAGACGTAAGTAGTCAAGGGCAAGTTTTGCTGATCCCCCGGGAGCTCTATAATATGTTTTCTCCCACATGCTCGGAAATGTTAACCTTACAGCATTGATTTAATATATACAAGATACACAATCCGCTACAAAAATGTTGTTATAAACTGTCCCAAATGACATTGACAGCTGTATTCAGATACATGCTAACATCGCTATTTTTTACCTTAAACATTCATGCAAAAAAGAACTCAATATACTCGTCAAGTATAGACGTCAAGTGTCAAATCTGCAAACTAACGTTTCAATCATTTAATAAAGAATTGAATTGAATTGAATTTAAAAGTATTTGCAACTTTTTAGTGAAACGGCCATAATCACAATATTTACGACAAAAGTGAACATCGGACGAATGGAGTCGCAATTCTCATTTTTGTATTGTATTAATTATAAGGAAATGACAAATTAAAAAAAAACGCTTATGAGATGTTTCATAAATGTTATTGTATTACACAATTTAAGCTATATATACAACAATAATAATAAATAACTAAAGGGAAAACAAGCTATAAAAACCCGTCCCGTCGATTGTTGTTATTTCAATTTTAACAGTTTAGGTATCCTTTGTCACCCAGAATGGTGACAGGCGTCTAGCGACACACATCTAAATCGGCTCAGGCGTTAAGAAATTATGGTGGAATAAAGAATCGTACATACATACATACATGAACCCTGAAAATATTACACTCCTTTACTCCATATAAAACAAGATCTTATCCTAACTAACAAAACGTAAAGTAAAACCTAATTTCCTTTAAGGGCTCACTTTAACTGACAGATACTTTTATTTGATGATTGTAAAGTCAAGCTTTAATAGTAGTTTGTATTTTTTGAGATTAATATAAAAACTTTTGTGTGACATTTACTTACATTCAAGACAGGTATTGCAGATTTAGTCAGTCTACTAAAGCCTTTCTCTGTGGTATTTACGTCTGTGGTACGAAAATGGGTCAAACACACAACAGACGACTTATTTGGCTTGAACAGTTGATCACGCCTATCTCGTGCTAATATTGCGACCCATTTTGCACGTCGTAGAGGATTTCGTGGAAAGCTTTAATTTAAAAATATAAGAAATATTATTACCTCTATAAACACTTTTTTGGTCATAAGTCAAAACAAACAAACTCGATTAATTAAATTTTTAAAAGTAATAGCTACTCCATATATTTTTGTTTCGTGATAAGTCATCATTTGTACGTACAATATAAATTACAAAAAATCATGAAAGCATTATAAGTTTAACAAGAATCTATTTATAAATAAATAGAATTTACGTAAAATAAGACATTCCATCCTTTTTTTTCGTTTTCTTGTTATTATTTTTGCAGTTTTTCACTGCACATTTCGTCATGATTGACAACTGCCACTGTCTGTGGTCGAAACAAGACTAAAAGCAAAACTACTGCCCAAGTCGAGTAGGCAGTAGTTTTGACTTGCCATTTTTTCCTGCTGATTGTGTATCTAGTATATATTAAATCAATGCCTTACAGCCGCAAAATCAGCCCGCGAAGTTCTGAGTTCCAGGACCAGGCAAAATTAAAAAAAAAAAAGTTATTATTTACCAGCGGTAGGGGCCGCGAAAATGTATACAAATTTCATTACGTACCTGGTGTTTTACTTTTTAAAACCATGTTTGGACTAGGATAACTAACTCCAAACAGCCAAACACTCGTGCAATCAAAAGTCTTCCTTGTATATTTTACTTTTTAAATGTCATAGACTAAAAAGTTAATCATTTTCAAACAGCGTTTACAGCGTATTTAAAAGTGTATCAAACAGTTCGACGTTTTTTTTTATAGAAATTGTGTTATTAATTTTAAATAACATAAACGCGTAATAAATGTTGTAATTTAAACCATATTTTATTGAAATTGAATTTATTATGTTTAAATGTGTGATTTTATTTAATGCTTTGTTTCAGTACTTTTAATCGTACGTGTTTCTGCTCTTTTTTTTTCAAGGAAATTTTGACCTGTGTTTAATATTTTAACAATTTGTGTTATATTTTCTCGCATTGTTGGAGAAAAGCACTATACAAGCCTCGACCGGGAAGGGCGGTTGCTGGACTCGTATATAGCGCGGCCTCGACTGCGTCTCGGCCACGCTAACTTTACTCGTCCCGCAACGGCCTATTTCCCGGTCTGTGCAGTAATGTACTATTACTGCAAGATAATTTAGTCACAGATTAAATTACTTTGATAAGTATGAGACGCATTTCAATGAAACACAGTTACTATTAAACCTGTACATCACGCCCTAAAAGTATATTAAATAACTAGCGACAGCTTTAAGCTACAATGTCTAACGCAGTACATTTTGTTCAAATATGAGGAAGTGACCATATTAACCGACCGTATTATCCTCAGGTACCTTATTGAGCACCGGTAGTCTATTAGGCTTGTAATTAACTCACTCACATAAAATTTTAAATGAGAGTCATGAAGGTTCACATTACGGAAGTTCATTTAAATCTTAACTTACAACTTTTGGAAAATGGAGTTTCATTCAGAAAGAACGTAGGTATGTCATTATTTCGGTAAGTACAGTTTAGCACGCCAAACAAATCTCAAGTCACATATTTTAAGTAGGCAGCTAATCAAAATTGTGCATGGAGCTTGTTAAATGTGCATCTAAGCGGAATAATCTCTTCAAGACGCACATAGATTTTAGCAAACCTTATTTTTCAGACGTTTATTATGCTATTAGCACATCCATTGCTAGCAACACGCTTGAGTCTTTTTTGAATAGAAATCAGACAGACTGGTGCTGACTGTGTTAAAGAAAAAACAGGTGAAGGCAAACCTTTTCATAAAACACCGCATCATAATACATTCTCAGCAATTGATATTTGATTAACAGGTGTGATAAATCATAGTTTTACTCATCTACTTGACGCGTAAGTTGTTAGTTGCTATTTCATTATTATCGTTTTTGTTAGATCTTTGATTAAATATTCATTTGAAGTGGACTCTCAGTCTCAGCTCTGACATTTATTATTGTTTAAATCTTTACTTACAAAGATGTGAAGACGACATTAAGTAGATGTTTGATAAATAAGTAGGTATTAATTGCAAGTGGCAAAATCTGCATCAAAATGGCCGCTTTAACGTATTAAATGGAAATATTTATGATACTATTTGATATTCAATTAAGTGGTTCGCAATAAAATTCGAGCACGTTTTCATTTGAATATGGCTACCTACTTTCGAATATACTCGTCATCTTCTATAAATTGATTATTTGAATAATAGCTACTTATGCAAGTTATTTAAAGCTGCGTTTGTTCTCTTGATTGACGGTACCTACATAATGTTTATCGCAATATACAATAATACATACAGTGTGTTACCAAAATCTGAAGTCAACCCAGTTTGGTATTTTAAAATAATTAAATATTGACGGCGCCTTCTTTTGACCTTGTTCATGTCATAGTTTGCGAGATATAGATACAGGTATATTCTATAATACGACACGTTATAAAATTTGCACAGTCCTTGAGATTATGCAGTCCGGAAGGTTAGCAACGTTTGATGAGATTGACGCCGAAATTTGCTTTAGTTATCGATCCGAATAGGCAGACATGAACACTGCTCCTCGCGTGCGTCGTCCGTTTAAGAGAGAAATACTAGAGAAGGTATGGAATTATCTGTCAGCCAATAGTCGCTAAAGCCCAAAGTGTTTGCGTGTTGTGATTGCCCTCACCTGTTCTTGAGCCGCAATTACGTCTGCATCGCTCCGCCATGCGACAGATACGGAATTGCAGCAAATTGCAACTAAAACCGCCGTTTGCGCTCGACCGCCACATGTCACACGCATTACCTCTGATTGTGGCAATAGTATAAATTGTCGCGAAGCTTTCTCTTTTAAAAAATCTCGATCATACGTGATTTCGCGATTGCAACGGTTCAAACATTACTTTCTCAGGAGCGAGCTCGCGTTTACAGTGTGTTTCTAATTTCAGAGAATTCATTAAGTACAAGAGTATTATAGAAGTGCTTGAATTTAAAAGCGGATTTTTAATGTGTTCATAAAGGTTTGTAGGATGTCCTCTTAATTCATAATGCCTTCTTGTTAATGACTTACATCTAAAATCAACGGGATGATCGCCGCGGCACTATTACGACTACAAATAATGCTTTTTTTTATAGCGCTTTTCAGTAGTGTCATCCTGGTTCCATCCTAGTCAATCAAAATGTCGTTTTTATGCGACCAAAACCTTAATTTAAACAATAGAAACCAATCAATGCATCTTTAAGTTTCTCGTTAATTTCGTATTTGAATTGTATATAAATAGGTACCTACTTAAAGATGTACAATAAGTACCTATAAAAGAAATGAATAGACGGTCGTTATTAAATATGTTTTAATAATTCCGATATAAAAGATCAGTGATAATCGCAGGACAAATGCCGAGTGACCATTGTATCGGAATTCAAGTTTTACCTACTTAATTAAGATGTCGACCAAAAGCGGCATGAAGCCTCGTTCTATTCATGGTGATATTTTTATTGTTCTGCTGTCTGATCGTTCTCTTAATAATGTTTGACAATAATAAAACTGTTTGCGGGTTCGAGGCGGCCGATGACACGCGTGAACTCGTGACTAATGATATTTGTATCGGGAGAATATCTGAAGATAAGGATAATATTCTCACACAGCTTAATTAAGTGACACATTCAGGACATTGGGTTAGACACTCTCTTTTTAAAAGTCGCGGCCTAATACTTTTTGAATAGAAACATTTAATATAGATGTACAAATGAATTAATGAGATGTTTAACAGGATTTACTCTGAACAGCTTTCTGCGGGACACCATAGAGCGCTTACTCGTTTCCATATTGGGTCCCCGTGGAAACTGACTGGACTGAGACTAATAAAGACACGCGAGTTGAGCCGCTTGGAGCATGAATGAAAGTTAAACTACAGATCAAACTAACATGACTGACAAGTTTTGTTTTGAATGAGGAGTGTGCGGCTTACTCTGTTCTTCTAATAGTTGTTAATGGGTTTTGCGTCTTACGACGACGTGGCGTGTTAAACAATAAGAACGACAATAAACGTAGATATGGTAAAGGAAAAACAGACTGAAAAACTGTTGTAAATGTAGCAGTTTAAGTAACCGTATCTATCTTACCAATTCTAGAGTTTTAAGCTAGCAAATTCTTCGCTATCATTACCAAGCACTACAAAAACTACTGTATACGCTTACGAAAGCCGTAACTGCTCCATTTATTTGTCTTAAAAGTAGCCTCCTGTGCCAATTGCATTAAAAAATAGGAAATTGTGTAGAAGAGTAAAAAGTTGACAACGAAATTGTAGCCAGAGCAACGGAGCAGCGCGTTGCAGCGATTGTCGAGAGACAGCACGATGTAGTCTTTTTACTGGAGGTGGCTGGAGGCAAAAAATCGCGTGTGCTGACTCGCAACTGATAATGAATGCACTATTGTGCGTTCAATACTAGACATTAACCCGATCCAATACCGTTAGAAACATACATAGTTTGATACTGTTTTTGCTACTTCAAGATAAAATTAATAGTCTTGTAACTAATCAATTCATGTGCAATTGTGTTCTTTAACCAATTCTCTTTTGATAGGAAATACTACAAACTACTATGTTCTATTGTCCAATAATAAACATATATTTGTATGGGACATTGTGATGATTTAGCCTTACGGACCGTTCGTCCTTTTCATAAATATAAAGTAGTGGTATGGTATGTAACTACATAATCTTTATACTAATACTATGAAACGTCTCTGATTACTGATTATTAAATAAGTATTAAAGTTTAATTGTAAAGTCTACCATTTTCCCCAAAATAGCTTCCGTTATATAAGTAATACGGCCAATACGGGGTAGGTAGGTTATTATAACACCAGAATATCATTGGAAACATACTGAAAAGGGGCCTGTTGAAAACAGTGCTATGCAGACGCTGCCTGTCCGCACTCACAGCAAATGCTAAGCTGGCTCCTTTTGTCGCAATATATGTTTGTTTTTTTACACTTTCCTTATTTATTTATTTTACTTTTCCTTGTTTATATAATATTACATTCTATTCCACTGGTTTTCATATTTTCTAAATTATCCCATCATCCGTCTTAACTTAGTATAGATTAAAAATATGGATGATTATTTACTTGTGTAGCTCTATTTCTTTACCAGTTTAGAGACGATCATGAAGTTTTTGCAATAGGTGTATAACACTTTCCCTATCACCAATAATAATGGTACGGAGAAATAATTGCGCACACAAAGCATCTGGACCTCCACTAGCTATTGTTATCGTATTGTTAACGTTATGGTAGCTCTTGATAGTAAATAAGGCCTAGACGTTCCAATATGGGCAAAATCATAGCGGCCCTAATGTTAAGTAGGCCCATAAACATTACAAATTCATTGTTGCAAACGTGTTGCCAACCCTAACCACTAGTATGAAAAGTCTACATAAATAATATTCCAATTTTAAAATGGAATTTATACTGACCCAGAGTTGACCTAGACGAAACTAACTATAGAAATTCTATTCACAATGACATTTCATTCTAAATTTATCCAATGGTGATTTCAGAACCGAAGGTCAATTCAAATATAATTTAAAAATCTAAATGTATTTGAATCTAATCTAAAATTATTTGAAAGCTTAGTAAAAAATCAAACAAAAGGTTGCTTTTTAAGCGGTTAAAGTATTTTATGTGGGTAGATTAATTAAATTGTCTAAAAATAACTATTAGTTACTGGTAGTAGATGCTGGTAGAGCTATCTTCGACGTGTCGAGTTGAGTGAGACAGGTGGGAAGTGATTTGCTATTGAGGAGTCCAAATAGTATAAACTGTATAATCTCACGCGATCCAAGTGTTTTCATTAATTAGGAGTCTAATTTACTTTGAAATACAATTCGTGCCAAGGCATTTATTCTCGTAAAGAGATTTATTTCAAGATGTCGATATCTTGTTATTTCTATGTCAATCAAATATCGGTACACAGATGTAGGTAGTTTGATTGAAATTCACGTGTTTCCATTAATATGATTTGTTTCCATTAGTATAAATGAGAAAGTGACTCTGTTTGGTCATTTACTCGTAGGTATTGATTTTATTATATTGTCACGACATTTGAAACTCGGCAAGGAGATAGATAATAATCTATCCAAGAGAAAGACGGACTGATTCTGATGAAATAGCAATAAACGCCTTCTACCGCGGACAAAGTCGCTAACAAAATCTAGTCGTCACATACATTTTAATTTAATCTATGACACCCCACTTTGTTGGTGAGGGGGATGAAAATATCTAAGGTAAACAACAGGTATAGTGAAAAAACACAGCAAAAATTCAACTATTTTCCATTGAAATTCAGCGGACGTTCGGCCAATTAAATGCAAATGGTTACCATAAGTTTGGTGCAGCAGCTCGTTTGTTCGCGCTGTTCGAGCCAATGGAACAGACGCTTAGCTTGTATGTACGTTTGTTTACTAACCAGCCCTTTGTTGACGTGTAAGGGCCAGAAAGGACTCTTGTGTCGCGGTGAATAGAAATGCAAGTCCAGGGCCAATTTAAAATTTAAACACTAATAAGCTGGTCAAAGCTAAGAGTGCTTAAGTAGATATCTAAATCCAACAAATTATACGAGTTTAGTTTACATACAATTTTCATTATAAAATTGCACCTAGTTAATACTCGTACCATAATTGCTATGAATAGTTGATGTATTTTTTTACAATGACTCTTTTGCAATGTAAATGTTTAGTCAGTTTTTAATGACTGAAACATAGTTATTAACTACCGAATTACTGATCAAGCGTTTACAAAAATGGTCCCTAATAAGACGCAAGCTCGTCATTACGAGGCATGATTTGAAACAAATTTAATGATTATCTAATGCCGATTTAAATGATTAACAGCGGAGCGAGCACAGTTTAATTTGACGTTGAGTTTACAAATTTAATCATGAAGCAGGTATTCCGTCCGAGATCAATAACGAAAAATAAATGTACACTTTTACATTATGGTTTTAGGTAGGTACCTACTGTCAAGGAAATAATCTGTGGCTCTAGTGTAAAAGGGTATCAGTCTACTTAGCCTGTTATAAAATGGAACGCATAGAATATTACTCTACCAAAAGAGAACGTCTATTCATTACCTTTTATAAAATTAGGTACTTTCTTCACTTTTGTATGATCTTGGGTTTAATCATAGTCGTATCACAGTTGATGAGGGAGCACGCTTACCCGGAAGTTGCTACAATTTCAATAATATAACAGACTTCAGATCTATCTATGATTAAGCATTAGGTATCAATACTAGAGCGGACATCTGCCCGCGCGTCACGTCGTGGTGCGTGCGCAATCTAAACCAAATTACGACTCGACAGCGGTTACTCTTTAACGTATCGATCGACAAACTCGCCGGCAAGTTTGACATAGGACCAATATATATCGATCCCATGATTTACGGCGACTGAGATAGTAAAGACGTTGTAGCTCTGTGGGACTTACCAATTGACAACAGGAACTTATAAAAGGTGTTATGAAAAGAAAATGCTTATAGAGGTTTAGTTTCCAATTTTTTTTTGTTGTTTTTTATTTACGTCACTCCACCCGCACTAGTCCAAAACGGGCGTAGCAATACTATTCATTTTTTTTCTTAGTATATGTATAAAAAAGTATGCTTTTGAGACGAACCTCATATTCCTCATAAGTATGATTTTTTGCAGAACACCTCTTAAAAAAGTTCTAATTGTCAATTGCTATCGACGCATATATGCCTAGATATGTATTGTTTTAATAAAAACTAAAGATAAGTCTAGCATAGACTGAAGTTCGAATTGACAAAAGTTCGACGAAAACTACATTTTAATGATTTTTAACAATAAGAATAGCAAATAACTTTTCTTGGCCTAGTGGGGATCAAAGTATAATGGTTCAACTCAACGCTGAACTGGAATAACATAGCAAGGGCGGCGCGGGCGCACCCGTTATCAATTACAACGACACGTATAGCTAAGTCACTTTAGCTTTGCGTTTGCATACGTGTGAGTAACATGTACAAATAGATATCAATCGCAATCTGATACGTGCATCAAAACATGTGTGCAACAATTTTGTTCTGAATCATTGAAGTGATTGGCTTTCACGACACTCAACGACCGCATCCCTTAAGCGATTTTTCTGTACCAATTACAAACGACACGTATCCAGGTGATGTTCGTAATAAGTTTCACTGTATTACTGTACGAGTGCTATACAGGGTATCTTATTGACGTCAAGATCTGGGACATGATGATGATTTCATTAGGCTTTAGGGTACCCTCCTCTGGGCCATTAAGACTTTCCTGTTGCTAGACGGTGCAAGATAAACGGCTTTGAATGGTGATATCTATGAACAATATTTAATAAATTCCTTAGGGTGGTCCGCCGCAAATTTGGCTTTATTCTTCCAATAAACGTTGTAAACATTCATTAGCAGTTTTAAACGCGCACAGGGTGTTCTTTTTTATAATGAATTACGCAGTAAGACGTCTTAAGTAAAATTATTATTTTGGGTTCAAGGACCATCATGCATATTATTTAACATTTTTGACAGTTTAAAATATACTAAGTAAGAGTTATAAATGGAATAAATAAAAATATTTTAAACGCATAATATCATTACTATGAACTAACAACGGTATTCGCCAAAGATGTAGAGCCAAAAACTCGGCATTTCAATGGAAACGTAAGCTTCAACATTTATAATTTGCAGTAAGTACCTACTTCATGTTTCCATATGTATGCAATAGGTACATCTAGGCTCAACCAATTCCCAAACATGGCAGGCGATTGCCTAGATGAAATCTTCGTCCGCACAAGTATTGTATGCGAACAATAAAATATGTCAATCTCGCCGCTGCGTCGTGTTTTATTGTTTTAGATAAAAATCTAAGGCTGCTCAGGGCCCGCTACTGGTTTGGCTTATAGAACCAGAAAGAAATTGCGGCATTTTTGCGCACAATATTTGCAGATGTGACATTACATGGAACTGTCAAGAAGATTGAGCGTACACGTAAACGAAGAAGCTTAAGGGATGCAGTTAATCGAACATCCTGGAGTTATCGAGCGACATAGACGAAAGGGTGTGAACTTATGTCGCCATTTTGAAGTTATCACTATTACTTAGTGAAATATCTACTAAATTTATAACAACTTCAAAAAAGGGGTCATTTTCATATCAGATATAATATTCAATCTAGGTTACATACATAGTTATATTATATCTTGTCTGCGGTAGGTTTATTTAATTTGGTATTCTAAAACCACTATCTTTTTTGCGTTATTACCTACATACATTTGAAAAACAATAAGGGTACCTAACGTAAGGCTACGCAGCGCGTCATCCTCGCATTATCTTCGTTTTTTCAAAGCCTTAATAAACTAACTACTAGTATTGACGTAGCCATGACAAGAATGCACACAATACTCACAACTACTAACATTATATCGTGCGATAACAATATGTTTTAATAGAATCCAATAAACCACAATAATCTTGAAACGAACGACATTTACGCGAACGACTCTTTGCAACCGATTCGACTTAAAGCGCGTCTTTCAATAAACAAGATTTATCCTTTCAAAATCAGAGTAGGTAAATGATAATAAACTTTTAGCTGCAATCGTGCTAGCAAAAATGTGAACCGTGTTATGCTAGTTTCGCCAGTTCCGGGATAAAGTTTATGGCGTCCACAAAAAATACTAAAACCCTCGGGTCAGCGGGCCAGGCTCGTTACTGCGCCGGCGCAGCTAACGATGGTCATTGTCCAACAGTTTTGACAAAACTCACACCAGCTTTACGGCCAGAGCAGGCAAAAAACCAGTATCGAAGTTTACTGAGAAATCGTAACATGTCTATAGACGCGGTCGAAATCAACACCGAGAAATGTAGTATCAGCATGGATGTCATGGTTACATTGCAAATTTCATACATCAAACATAGTTTTTAGAAGCAAAAAATCTTCGAATTTTGTGTCTTGCGAGGATAGACAAGATGCATTGCGCTAGCGTAAACGATTTTGGAAAAAGATAAAATGTATGAAATTTGATATAAGCGCTCGACGCTTCAATAAATCGATCAATCCTATATTTTCGATAATCATAACGATCTCGCAAAGCATCTTGACTAGGGCCAGGGCATGACATGATCTCATTTGATTGGGGTTATCTAGTAGTTATATAGTTTTATTTACTTAAAAGTAAATCTAGGCCATGTGATATATGTAAGTAGAGGTGTTATTCTCTTAAAAACGCCTTTCAACTGTAGATCGAGTGAGCGAAGTCATACGAGCGGGCTCACTCCGCGGGTAAAGCTATCTACTTAATTGAGAATGTACTTGTTGTTGTTTAATAATCCGTCCAACGAGTTCAAGAGCGCTTCGTAGTTAATACATCGTAGTTAAACAAATAAAAGATAAATTTACGTTAACTAGTATTAACCTCACTTTTATGCGTTAATTCAGCCACTTTAAAATATAAAACGAACATAACATCAAGAGAAAACAGTAAACGAACCAGATTAGCTATTTGGGTTTACACACCAATTATCATTTATTTCAAAACGATATAATTCGCCGCGTTCTTGAACATGAATTTATGGGTTTCACCGATGACGACCTAATAAGGACCCCAGCAAATTAAGACATTAAACATACCTTCATAAATTAAATGGTTTTCTCTTCAGTTTTCCTTAATACGCATTCTACTATTAATCCGAATTAAATGACTTAAGTACAACATAAACTACAGAACTGTCAATAACCCTGGAATTTTTGGTGTATGGTTTAAAAATGTTTGTACGACAGCCGTAAAGTTTACTGCGTTTTTATCCGACGGACGAAGGAGGGTAATGCTTGAGGCTACACTTACCGGTTTAAGGATACACTTACCGGTTTAAGGATACACTTACCGGTCTTATCAAAGAGCGAGACAAAATTCAGTCACGCGACAAGTAATCCGAAAACCGATAAAAAATTAACACCAATAAAGAAAATATAACAAAATCAGACCAAAAACGATGTAAAGATACAATAAATGTCACACGACGTTAATTTGCAGCCGAATTTAGACCGTTTTACCTTTTACGATACCTCAATTGCTGATCAGTAAACGCGATTTCGGAGCCTGCTGTAGCTTTGTCTTACACTCGTTTAAGAAATAAAGCGTTATTTATAACATTAATAAAAAGTTTATTTACTGAAATCCCACTAAACTAATAAGATATTAACAGTAATTAATTAATACCCTAAAACCTTTCTACCTATTCAAGCAGATTTGCTATTGCACCTCGGACTAATACCGTGTCTACAAATACCTTAGCATTGCATCAATTTTGTCAGATTCACTTGTTTGTTATAGTGGCCCTTCATTGGTCGTTATTTGTCAAATGTTTTAGTAGCATCTCTTTCATTCGGTATGTCAAATGTAAGAGATGTAAGAAGAAGAATGTTTTTTTTTGCTCGTCACTCAACGAGAATACGAGTACAAGTGTCACCCCATTAAGCTCTCCTGAGGGCTTATTGTCTAACGCACTCGCATTTGCAACCGGCTTCAAAGTGGCGCAATTGTTTTCATTTTGTATGCAGACAAGCCTTCGATTTTCAAAATGAAAACGATCGTGCTTGCGACTGTGTTAGACAATAAGCCCTGATTTTTCACTAAGCTTGACCATGATTCCATATTCTCTAAGTAAGTACCTACTCTAGAACTATACATATAATAGAGTAACATGCCCTGACCTTCCTTGTTACTGTTGGTGAACTCCTGGGGAGTTCCATGATTTAATGTACCATCTAGTAAGGTCCGAATTTCAATGAGTAAGAAAATGAGTACGCCTCAATTTGCGATTTCTAAGCGACACTATCGATAATCCTGACTAATCATAGTAATCCAAAACTGATTTTCTCAAAAGTTTAAGTGTTTGTTATTCACGATTTCGGCTGATGGTAAGTCACCTCGCTACATCTCGTGAACGCGCGAAATGCTATCGGCGCTGCCATGGGAACCGCGCTGCGCCCGCCAACCCAACAGCAGCCGATTGACAATCGACGTGCCCTCATTCAAACATACGTCACGATGAGACCGACGTTCACACGGTAACATCCATACCTCTATCATCTGACAGAAGTCAATTAAATATTTGATATTCGAATAGATTGTTAGCACGGGCGAAGCGGGTGGCATGTACGTAAGAATGGAAAATTTGTGGCGCGTCAGAAAGTTGAACGATCGCTTTTATTGAAAGAATAGGGTTCTTTAAAGCACTGGTTGTAGAAGAAGCTGACCCACAGTGTGAGGTCATTAGAAAAAAAAGCCCAATTTATTTATTATTTTTTGAATACGTCAAATTTGTACTACACGTCAATCACTCATACTGCCTATATGCTTTGGAACTTCGCTTGACATTTGTTTATAGAACTCAATAAAAACGATCTACATTACAAACTCACTCAACCTAAATGTGGGACAAATAAAGTAGGTATAGGTACCCAACCATAGGAGCATCAAGCTTTATCACAAATCTATGGACAAACTGAATAACATTGTACGATAAAATTGATAAGCTTATTTTAACGCGAATTTATATCGATAGAGAACCGTATAAACGTATAGTGGATTTAATTTTCATCACCCTAACTCTGTGCCCTATCCTAACCTGTTACTAAGATATAAATGCTTTCTGTCTTGCTGTAAGTGTAACTTTCAATAAATAAATAAAATAAATAAATCACTTTCATTTTAAAATATCTCGGATGATCATTACTTATTAAGAGTTATCGTCGATGTAACAACACACTACATCAAACTGACTAGGGCTATATTCAATACGTTAAAACGATATTGCTTTTGACGTGTTTACTATCAAGCAAATTAGAGTTATCGAAAGATACCATAACAGGTCAAAGGCAATATGGATTTACAGAGTTGAATAGAGACCTTGCTCTGATATATTTGACACTAACTAAACATTGTAGGTCATCTGCCAAATAGCATAGGTATGCATGGATTTTTTAAATCGCATTTCTCAACAAAATATGAAAACACCGTAAAAGAGAACACCAAAAGTCACATTAAAACTAAAATCGGCCAAGAAATACGGATGACACAAGCATTTTAAACTGCGAATTAGACAGCGATTAGACAGAGATCCGATATGCACTGTGACGTCATGTAACTGGTCGACCATATAAACTCAATGTTAAATTCTGTTTTACTAGAAAGTGATAGGAACAAATCTTTGTTGGCTATTGGTATAGCTATTCAAAAAATGTTTTTTCTCAGAAATCAGCTTTTATTAAAGCTGTGAAAAAAAATGTATGTACCCTATTGTATAACATGACTATAATTTATTTTCAAACTACAAAGACTAAGAATAACACGCCATAATCGCAACATCAACATCATACAAAATTGTAATGATCAATCCTATGTATTAATAACTCATATTGTACCGAACTGCTATCAAATATAAACGTTTTTCTATTGTATTCTAAATTATACAAATTCGTTTTTTTAATGAGGTCCCGATCTTCGAAGCGACCAAGACATACAAAAGCTCAGTCGATAATAATCGGCAACTAACTAATAGTAATTAGAAGTCCATCTCTATGATTGATTCTAATTACGGTGCGAGACTTGCTTACTTGTAATCAATGTCCGTTTGTAATATGATGAATTGATTGAATAGCTCTCGAATGCGGGAGGACCTTTTTTGCCGGTCATTAATGACACATAACACACATTACCATACATACTACAGATTCAATTTGCACTACGACCGAGGTTCATATCTCGAATTCATATCTACATTGTCCAAATCGGGACTTGTCACTATTATTTCGTTACTAGTTAGAAAATAAAATTGATTTGTAAATGACCTACTGCTTAAAATATGCTTTGGCATAATCTTTCATTGTGACGAATTTGACAGAAAGTGACAGAGCATGCTAAAACTAAATTATGTTTATGAATAAGGGCGTTAGAATTTAGGAGATGAATAATGTACATTCTTGCATTTTGCTAGCTAGCAAAACTTTTAATGATACGTTGCACAACCTTAATGTTACGTTAATAAACTTTTTGTTACAATACATTTAAAATTGCAAAAAAAATCAATTTTTTTCAACCCCAAAATAAAGCCAGCATATCCAATTACTGGGCTTTATTAACACGTATTGGACAAGTTCTGTATTGAAGTCCCATTGACATCGTGCTGCGAAAAATGATCAGCCGTTATCCATAATTACGTACGCTTATTATCACGTTGCAAGGTGCGAATAGCTATTAACGAACGAACCAAACAACAAGTTATTTGGAAGCTATATTTAAAATTTTCGAATTTGTACGATCAGACGATGCACAAAAAATATTTGAGGTAAGAGCTCTCGAGTCGAGTGGTCACCATATATTCCGTGGGCGCTTGACTTAGGTGCTCCTCAGGGGCTAGCACAAAGGCGCTCCGCTGTCGTTCACCGAAATAAAAGATTTTCACTCGCCAAGACCGTTCATATGTAATGGCGCGTGACAATCTCCGGAGAGCAAACACCGCGTGTTTGACGTCCGCTGTTTGATAAATATTAGATTCCGCGGCTTACTAGACCAAATGGCTGTTCTTCATGGGACAAGGAGTGCCTAATAAAAACAAATTGTCATCTTTCGGTTTAGTTGACGCGTGCCTTGCACAGGGCGGACAGTTTAGACAATCTCCGACAATTAATCCGGTAAATATTGATTCGACGATATTAATGACGCGTGCGATTGGGATTTCAGATCGTATTATGATAGCCGAAAGCACATAAACGACTCCATTATCCTACGTGACCCAGCCATCAAGATTTCCCTAGAAATTAAAAGAACACCGGCTTTGTTTTACATAAAAGGCTTATAAGACAATTATTTGTGTAGTTTAAAAGATTTACTGTCATTAGGTTCAAATGGAAAATCGTCCACTTGAAATTATACGTCAGTTCAGAAAAATGACCATTTGAAATACAACAAAAAGGAAAATTGTCCATCTTGAAAAACGTTTAAAATGGAATCATGTCCCATGGTAAAATTGTCCAATATGACATTGGACGAAAAAAATATGTCTATTTGTATTTACGTACACTCAGAAATATGACCAATTGTAAATACGTCCTACCTGAAATTTGTACAATTTATATTATATTATATGGTCTTAATTCAAATTACACTACATTCACTTGTGCGTATTTCATTTTGGTCATAATTTATGATGGACAAAATTCCATTGGGACTTAATTAATTTAAAACGAAAATAAATTTGGTTGTAAATACTTTTGAGCACAATTACATTTTGACTAAATTCACTTTGGACACTATTACTTTTGACCCATTTTCAGAATGGTTATTTCACGAGGACGATTTTCCATTTGTACCTAATAACAGTAAATCGTTTAAAAAACCAAAGTTGCCTGATACTAGAGCGGTCATTGGTAGGAATTTGTGCGGGAGCCCGTGCAAAGTGTTTGTGCTAATATTTGCAAATATTTCTAAATGCAGACTTGGCTGTATTAAGCAAACTCTTGATACGATCATTAGCTAAGGTTTTGTTTGACATGATAGTTCCTGAGAGATTGGATTACAAATAAGACATGGCAAGTATTTAATTAGTACATACCTGTCGTGAGTAAAGAGTTCGTGAACTGAGAAAGTGCTTCTAGGGACGTAGTTGCACTCCAGCGTAATTGATTGTTTTATAATAATACCGGCACGTACTTGTGAAGTACTTAAGTGCATTACGGAGTGTGTACTCAATTAAAATACGATTACATCGTCACCGGCAATCACCCGGGTGGGCAAGGCTTCTTTAGACAAATTAATAGTATGCTAATATTGCCTCTATATCATCCATTAAGAGCCCCGACAACTTATTAAACCCGCGTTAGCCTAATGCCATCTTGATGAACAGAGTTAGGACGAGATTAGGTTTACGGTAGCTGTTAATAATATTATAATATTGGTACGCGGCACGCGGATACGTCGAAGGAGTTCATCGATCATCCCTTATTCTGACAAGGCGCTGAGGAGGATAGGAAGGCATTTTGTTGCGGCCGTGGGAAGTCAACGCCAGATACAAGACAAATGATCGCGATTTTTTAGTCTTCTTCACAAATAACAAAATGTCGATACTCAATACGCGAGGAAAGGGCGCCTGTATTAAATTTATTTAGTATTAATTTTATTTACTACACGTGTAGATGTTAAGGCAACATACAAGAAAAAGTAAATAACTAATTACTTATAATGAGATAGAAAATAGGCAATGTAACGCCATTGAATATTTAATGAAAGTTCTTTATACGTAAGAATCGGTTTTAGTTTCATGTTTCATGAAATACAATTTACTTAGCCAGTATAGAGATATATCTATGATAACATTGATAACATACTTATACTATATTAAAGATAAAGATACATTTATTTGCTAAACAATATTACTATAACTATAGTAGGTACTATGATATAATAATAACATAACATAATAATATAATACTATAATAATATTATAAAGAGAGAAAGCTAACTTTGTAAGTTTGTTTATAAGTAGAGGGCTCCGGAACCATAAAAAATCTTTCACTTTTTGGAAGGTACTGTAATATCAGATCAGATGGACATGTATTACATACGTATGTTACAGAAAAACTCATATACTCAAAGCTAAGCTAGGGCGGGTTGCGAGTGTTAATATAGAGATCTATTTCAAAGCCGACTTAACAAACGTCAGAGCTAACTACGGTGTCGTTAGAGTAGGTAATTGTCACGAACACTATTATTGGCAGGCACCGGAAAGCGCTCGTATCCAGTCCCTAGAAAGTCATCTAATTGCCCTGGAACCAGCAGACCCTAACCATACATTAATCTTCATAAGACGAACTCCACTTTACAAACAAATAATACGCAATTAACCAGTTGGACCGGTGTCACTGACGCCCTAGGTTCTTCTCAGCAACCACAGTCATTTCCTTAAACACTGACTATATTTTGGTCACCTAATATCTAAAATAGCTGCCTTACTCTAATTTGGTGTATCAGAATGAGATGTTCGTACTATTGACGGCAATTATTGCTCAATAATTGCCCGTGTCAGTGCACTATAAGATAACTGACAATAATGCGAGATATTATCCAAATCAGTCACATACAATTGCAGTCAGTGACAATAGTAGACATATAACGCAAGGAACGACCTTTTTTACGGGTAGTAATTAGGCTACTTAGCTGGTCAGAAAGTGGTTTAAGACCCGAGACGCGAAAAATGTGGGTTAAGCTGATAGCCGTGCTAAAAAAAAGTGCTTGCGTATCGTAAATTTCCTTATTTTAAAAATCTAAAATAGTATTGCCCATCCATTCAGAAAAATCAACACGTTGCTTTTCACAAAGACTTTCCAAGTTTAAATTGTTCTTAGATCCGATTTTTCCCCAGTTGCATTGGATAATGTGGTTCTCGTTGCAATAGTTGTTATGCATCAATTATTATCTTTACGTTGGATATCAATAGATGGATCTGACCAGGGCACGTCGGTTTCCGGGGCGGTCCGCGGGTAATAGCACCTTGCAGGAGACTGGTATTTGCCGTGCGCCATATATGACTGCTCATATTCGCTACATTGAATACGATGCGATCGCAATGTCGTGATAATGCTTTCTAAGATCGATATTTTCTATTCAGCCATGAGAAATACTGATAACTATGTTTGATTTCTTATGTCAAGTATCTGCGTAACTATGATTGATGACAATCTATCTATGATTTGACAAGAAAATTGTATATACTTAATAGAAAGAATGGATTAATATCAGAATAATGGCTTGTACGAGAAAATATGCTTTTCATCACGATTGACTTTCGTAAAATCAAAACCTTAAGACCTGTCTCCAAATACCCAAGAAACAATAGTTTTCTATTACAAAAACCGTTTCCTAGTTATTAATTTTTGAACTCTAGCGGCTCTTGCGTACTTTAAGTTCTCCACGAGCCGCTCTTTGCCCTCAAACGGTCAAAACCGAGCGTTCTGCGCCACAAATCGCCTCCTTTACTGGCGACGCCATTGACAGGCTGTAAAGTTTAAACGAACCCGTCTTTGTTCTTGGGCCTAAATAGATCGTTTCTCATCTGTAAGTCTACTGAACAGGTGGGCCTTTCCGGCCTTTTAAAGCCTCCTCTTCGATTTATAGCCACGATTATTCCTGAGACATTAAAGTTAATTTTAACAAAACATTTGTTTACCTAAACTGATCTTCAGCTACCTGATCATCAATTTCTCCGTAGTATTTGGGATGGTTTTGTTTCGGTTTTTACGATACTTTTATTACGATACCAGACGATTGTTTCTGGAATACAATTGTTTGATTTAGGAAACGACGACGTGAGTGTTAAAACCTTAACATTGTGGCATGTTGTGTGCATTTGTATCAAGTTAACACCGCACGTGCGAGGTGACCAGGAGGTCCGCCCACCGGAGCGCCAGTTTCAGCCGAGTTGGTCGATGTCATTAGTTGACGCCGCACAAAATTGACACTTCAATAATATTTAAACCGTTCTTGGTTTTAGAGCAGTGTTTGCACGAGACAGTTAGGTAAATACCTACCAATCTGTGGTCCGGCAAACACGGATTTACAAAAAGTCAACAATTTTGTCGTGTGCCCACACTCGACACGTAACATGTCTATTGTACGATGCCACCAGCTCTTATTCCAGTTTAGAGACGTTGTTGAGGGCACAGCTCGTGAATATTTTTAATTTTATGCTTGTTAGAATGTAACTTATGTTTTTATCACTGTTTAACACTAACATATACTAGGTAATTCCTAGATGTCGTAAACCGATGATTAAATTTCAAGTAACGAGTTAAGAGTCAACTAAACTAACCATAAAGTCGGACCTAGGGTATAACTAGGCAGCGATAAAGAAGGTAATTGCTAGCCTATCTCGCTCGCCACCTATCCAGGCTGCAGTGAGGAAATCATGTGAACTAAGTGAAATCGCCCGTCAAACAATGCCGTTGAATTTTTGCAGTGTGCGGGCTTTCACTGACTTCTTTTTACCTTCTATAATTTTACTCCGCTTCAGCGCCTGTTTTCACTTTATTCTATTCAAATGTCAGACAAAATATGGTCTTTGATTCCTAATGAACGTGATGATTAGACAGAATAACAGTTAATAATATTTGTTGGAAATATTATGAGTTTACTATTAGGCGCTTTGGTAAAACACGATGTAAGAAAAATAAGCCACGTTGCTTTTTCGAGCCGGTAATCGCAGTTTTCTCACTTTTATTAAGATAAGCAATTAGAGCAAACTTATGAATGAATAAATTGGCACTTGGGTATACATAAATCGTGTGAATGGTTTGAAAAAGAGGTGTTAATGTTATTTATTGTTTGCAGAAGCGGTGCGAGCGATGCGATTGGTCGAATGGCCGGGCGCGGGCGCGGGCTAGCATGCGGGGCGCGCTGGTGCTGCTGGCGCTGGCGCGGCTGGCGAGCGCGGCGGGCGCCGGCGTGAGCGAGCTCGCGCGCCGCGACACCGGCGACGTGTTCACGCTCACAGGTGAACAGCTCACGTTATACGGAAGATACTAGGTTCCCATTATTATTATTATTTATAGGATACGGGACGCGCTGGTGCCGCTAGCATAGCGCTAGCGACCGCGGCGGGTGCCAGCGTGCGAGGTCATACCCTGCGAGACCGGTGAAGTGTTCACGCTTGCAAGTGAAGGGAGAATACCACGATTAAGCAATGAAGTGATTATTATATAACGGGCTGGCTTCCGTGTGTTATTTTATGTGACAAATCAAATGGAGGATTAGGGCGAATTTCCCACAAATTTGTTGTAGTTCCTATTCCTCTTTCTCAATAGAACTTTGACTTTTTGAGCGCCAAAGCCGGCAAATCACGTCATCCGTTATTCGTGGCACTGACGCCAAACGTCGGCAATTGCCGTCAAGCTTCATACGCGACAAGACTCTGTGGCATCTGAGGCACATTACTTCGCTGCTTGGCGTTCAAAAGGTTGAAAGATGGAATCGATCTGTTAATTATGATGTTGCAGGCGAGCAATGCGGCGCGGCGCAGTGCGCGGAGCACGGCGCACGCGCCGGCGAGGGCGGGTGCGCCTGCGCCTGTCCGCAACGCGCGCCGCTGTTCAGAGAGGACCGGGAACTGTGCGTCGATGATCTACCAGGTAATTGCTAACGACAATCACACACTCGAGGATATTTTTTTACAGGGATTCCAAAGATATGCATAGTTACTTACAGCAATCCCAGCTTCTTAATACCGTTTGGCTGGCTAATGCTTACACACTTGCAATCGCAGCTGACATTATAGTTGCCACTCGTTTATAAAAAAATTAAGATTGCCCGTCGCTTTTAAAAAACTGGTAGTACTGGACAAATTTTCTTTTGAAAGTATGATTGTTTGAACTGAACATACTTTTGAGACACTTACATAGGGTCAAATTAGCCAAACGATATGAAATTTTTACAGGGTCTTTTGGTTTGTGTATTATCGGTTGTTTTGCGAAATTTCGTAAAATTTGCATTAGATAAGGATTGCTTCAGCTGTTCACTAGGTATATCACATATTCCCTGATGAAATGAAATAAAATGATCAACCTATTGACGGTCCAGTCATTCACACGCATTTGTCCGGTACCGACAGTGAATTACTTAGTGCGGCCTAATATAATGCTACCGTTATACTCTTAATCTTGACAAGAATAAAAGTAGCGGATGGTGATAAAGAAATTCGAATATACACACAATCGAGTTTATGCAAAGAAAGAAAAGCGCATATCATGTTTTCTACTTAAACTAAAAAAATACGAAAGTCGATATCGAAATCGCGTTAGTTTCGTGATGTCATCCCGATGATTGTCTTACGAGATACGCTAGTTCTCGCACGTTTCCGTGATGCGTGTTTTTTGTTAAGTAGACACAGTCGAAAGTGCTCGACGTGTTTGCTATTCGGCAACACATTTATTTACCGTCTCGGAAATACTCTAATCATCTAGGTGTTGACCAAACACTGAGATACTAAAAAACAGATTGGTAAAAAGTTGTAATTGTATAGTCCGAGTGGAACGTAAATAAATTGTTAAAACATGCTATTTTAACTTAATAAAAACTAGAGCCATAAAATAAACCGTTTACCTAATAACTCTAATAAGCGTGAGTAATTGTATGCTTAAATTAATGTTAAATGTGCACATGAATATAATAAAGACTTCGATGAACCGGATTCGCTTCCATTTCGAGTTCTAACTCAATCAAAGTAAAAAACCCTTTATCAAAATCTTTGGAAACAATATTTTCAATATACGCACAAGAGTTTACCGTTCATAATATTGATTAACAACCGGTAATGATCTAGACGTGTGTTTACATCGACGACTAAAGTCTCCCGCTGTGCTAACTGACGACCCGCCCTGCATGGAGCGCGTCGAGTACTAGGCACCCAGCTAGCAAATTGGTCATATAATACGACTATTGGTTTTATACACTAGATAATATGGGTAAGTAAATAATTTTGCCAACGCGACGTCGGTTAAACGATAATGATACTGCATCCTAGCGTAATTGTCATTTCCTCTATTAGTGAATTTTTAGTAACGTATGTGGAAATCAAAACGCTAATAGTAGTTTAGTGACCAATTTGGTTAGATACGCAAAGATTTGGTCAAGACTATTTAATTATTTAACCACACCTTTACCACTTTGTCTTTGACGTTATTTAGCACATATAAATGCCGCATAAAGAACGTTTATAACTTTCATCTGCACCTAGCGAATCCTGTCCATTCGATGCACTGATCGAACCGTCACAGGGTTGTTGCCTTTCAAATTGTCAAGTATCAAGCCAACGCTAAGTAACGCCGACGTATGAACTCAAAGCATTTTAATAGGCACGTGCCGGGATCAAAGACACCTATAATATAATATTGAAACAAGAATACTGCTACACGTCTAAGTAAATTCCAAAATGTTTACTTAACATCTCAGCAGAGACAATTTTAAAACAGGCAATAAAAATATTTTTAATCTCCATAAATTAGCACTGTAATCGCATCAACTACCTCACTGGAATAAAATATATGGTTTAATTTATACCGTTAATAATACGCTGCATTTTTTAAATAAGCTTATCTCCGTACGTTTAGGTATTAGTCTTAATTCCGTTACAAATGAGACGCTTAATAAAAGTTTGCAAGTTTTGCATCGTGAAGAGTCGATCCTTTATCGGATTTAACAATAACACGTGTTGTGTGAAGGTAAGCATTTTTGATGGTTTTTATTTCACTTTGCAGAATGTTCTTTGGCTTCTTTTGGGACTGGAGTGGGAGTGCAGCGGATCCCATTCGTGTATTTGCCACTGAAAGGACAAATCATTCATCCGTCCAGAGATATAACATTTCAAGGTACAATAGCATTTTTAATATTTTGGCTACTTATCCTCCTGACATCAAAGAAGTTGATTTTTATGTACTTTGTAAAGTACACGAGTCGTCACGAGGTTACCTACAACTGAATTGAAAACACTATACTCCCTATCCCATATCCTGTCAAAGGTTGATGCAACGTGACAAACAAGAGTGCATTGATGTTTTTTTTCTCACAGGCGTCCAAACACCGATATGCGCTGTGTCCGGAGCACAGTTTCTAACTCCAAAGGGTTTCGTAGATCTTCGGAACACGCTAGATGCTGACGTGCCATTTAGTCTTTTTCGCGATGAGGGGAGAACATTTCTCCAGGTAACTAATATAAAAAAAAACAGTTATTGATTTTAATAGAACCAACATAGTTAAGCAAATACAATTTTATTAATTTCAGTGGAGCGGAGAGGACGACGTGCGATCGCGAATGTCTGGTCGAATGATGGTGGTGAGACTTCTTTGTCGTGATGTAGCTGCTACTCCGGCTTCTCCGCTTGATCTTAGAGGCGTCTTCACTCCGTGCGTTGCGTTTAGAGTCCAAGGAACACCGCCAAAACCACTTTCCAGTAAGTTGAAAGAAAATATACACATAACAAAAAGGAGTGATCCTTTTCTTTCTTAATTTTTTGTTAATTTGTTTTAGATGTAACTGAGGTTCAATTTGCTCCAAACGCTCAAACATCGCAAGCTACTGCCACTTCTGGACTATCAGTGTCAGAATACGTCGCAATTGGTATCAGTTCTTTGCTTCTTGGCCTCATCTATGTCGCCTCAGTGTTTCTTTACTTGCATATTCGAAAAAGAAGGAAAGTCTGCTCTGAAGGCAGCTCGAGGCGAGTAAAGAGCTTGAAGAATAAAGATGGCTCAGTTATTACGGAGAGAGATATAGTCCGTATCAATAACGAACGAGTGCCGTCACTGCCGAACTCGTTGGATTTAGATGATGGCCTCGTCAAAAATAACCCTTTAATAGGAATGACCAGACAGTTTCATCAAGTTAAACATAACTATCCAAGCGATTCTGGCAGCACCTTGTCTGATTCAGAAGATTTTCCGGACAGCAGTGTCCGAAGCGATGACCACATTTTTAACGTAAGTTTTATTCATAAAACAAGTATAATAAATAACGTAGACTTTTAAGATGTCTTATATATTCATTACGATTACGATTCCAGGATCAAACAACATCAGCTCTTATACATTCTCATAATTCGGAGCTGAAGCTTCGAAGCTGTTCCGACATAAGCCACCGAGACGAGTCGGGTATCGAACGTCTTCCACACGAGCACGTGTCTATAGTGGAGACTACTGACGACCGAGAAATCGCACGGCCAGTCGGGACAACTAGAAGAAAGCTGTATTTCAATCCAGCATATTTTGAACCACATCTAATGGCAGTCAGTATTTTTTCATATTAGTACGTTACTTCAGCTGTATTTGAATGATATTAATGTTTTTTTTTGCTTACAGGAACCACCAGCCGCAGCTTTAGAGTTTCTTACGAAGATCAGAGAAGTCATATCAGTCGCCAAGCACAAGATGGCGGCAAAAAGGTTTCAGCCAGTGCTAAATGAAATACCAGAAGAGGAAACGTATCCCTCTCACGGCAACAGCTTAGATCTCTACCAAGCCATGGGTAGTCAACGTAGCGGAAGCGTTGTAAGTCTAAAGAGAGAAAATAGTAGAAAACGATCAATAAATTGCGTAGGATGTCCTGGGTGTAAAACTGAAACTGGTAGCGAAATTCATAATTTCATCAAATATGATATACCAGCCTGCTCAAGCTGTCTGACCACTAAAGGAGATAAACAAAACAGCATACGGAAATGGTTAGAAAACATTCCAACGGTTAAACCATCTTTTTACAATGAGTTCCAACCAACAAATCAAACTGGATTAGTCAACTCTCTCTTATCTCTACCAAATGCAGAAAATCAATGTAAAATCAAAAAACAAAATAGTTTTTCCGCATCGAACCCCATAAACTTATCTGAAAACTTTACTAAGACAAGAAAAACTTCTACTCTGTCAGTCAGATCGGAACCCCCACTAAGAAGTTACAACCTGCCGTTACCAGAATTCGATAAAATGACTCATAATGCTAATAGAAATTACTATGGGGAGACTATTTCACGTATTGACGATATCAGACCGATTGGATTGTGCGATTATCGCACAGGGAGTCTAAGAAGTAACCCAATTATTCACCAACAAAGGAATAGACTAATACCTAACAATAATTCGCTACCTGATATGGTAAACGAAGCTATAGTCCTTGATCATTGTACTAAATCATACAACCAAATAAGCTCAGATGAAGAGAGATTTTGTAATAAGATTGTCAATAACGTCAGAAAGAACTCGGAGAGTCCTCCGGTCAACGATTACGAAACTGACAGTTTAGAAAGAACGTCAACTAAAAAAGGACTTGCGACACCACCGCAATACTCCGAAGCTCCTTCATCTCAAGCAAGTCCTAGTTTAAGCAACGCACTTCCACTCGAAGAGGAACTCACAATGACAAATGCAGTTTATAAAACTCAATCAAGCAGTAACAGCAACACTCCGTCACCCCAAAGAGATGTACGCATTGAACACAACCATTATGAAACAATTGAAAAAAAGAAACAAGATGATACTACAAATAAAAGAAACAATAGCAATCCACATAATAGCTATAGTTTGGTGAGCGAAGTATATGTTAACAACAATTACAATTTTGGCAGCACTCCAACTTCGCCGAGTGGATCAGAGTCTTCAATGGGAAGTAGAAAATTACATGGTTCCCAAAAAAACAACCAAGAGAAACCGGGATGCCTAACAATAGAAGTTAAAGATTCACCTGAAAACTATATCAAGATTCATGAATCCGATGGTTTTGAACCAGACACGCTTGATCGAAAATATCCAAAGCAAAAAGAGATTGACGAGAGTATTCAATTCAGTAGAAAAGATCTCATAAACAACATTGATGGTAATGGAAGTCCGATTAATCAACGCATTCAGTTGCGTAGCAGTGGCACATTTAAAAAAACAGACAGTATCGTCACTGCGTCGAAGTTTAATAGTTTGCGCTACGATTATGAAACACGAAGAAATATATATGAACGCCCAAAGCTATCACCTACGACTTTCAATTATTCTAAGAGTCTTGAAGATACAACGGAACCCTGGGAAGATGATGCCCCAGATTGGAAAACAGAGGAAGGCCGTATACTAACATTAGAACTTAGGCATTCCAAGAGACAACGCCAATGTACACCGCCAACAATAAAACAAATAAAAAACTTAGCACGGCCGGACATTCTGCCGCCGCTCCCCCCAACCAACGATCACCCAATATACGAACAGCCAGCCTTCCCACCAAGGCGTGTAGAGAGTTCAAGGCTACCTATAGAGAATCCTCCAAAAAACTTGAATGGCAGAAGCCTCAGTCCGAGAACATTTACGAAGAATACGACAACTAACCAGCCAATCAACAGAAATTTAGACATTCGTAAATCAATCATTGGACATTCCTGCAGTCCAACGAGAGCTTCTGTCAAAACGCAATTCTCGGACTACGAAAACATCGGTCACATGGATACTAGTCAGGATGATACGAGTGCGAAGGATGGTTTATGCAGGATTTCTAGCAGACGTTTAGACAGAAGACACAGTAGTCATGTAATTAACACGAACACTTTCGTGAAAGAACCGAAAGATGTCCCCGGTAAATCGTTTAGAATGAAGCGTAAGAAGGGGCATGTGGACGACTCGGGATATTTGAGTAGCGACTCCGCTGGTTCACGACGCATTCAAAGGAAACTAGTGGTCGCAAAAATTGTGAGTTGTAGTGAAAGTGACGATACAGAAAATGAAGCTAGAAGTGAATCAGGCGCAGAGAGTGTAGAGACACATTCGGTGTATTTCGGTAGTTTTAGAAAACCACAAACAGTTGAAAGTGATTTGAAAATGTTTACGTATGATAAAAGTGCAAGAAATAGTGGAAAACGCACTAAAGACTGTCTATAGCAAGAATAGTAGGTAAATGTAACGTATTTTTGTGCAATATATAGTGCAATCATCATTGTAAGGTAGTTAAATCCAAACTTGCATTTATTTCTAGAAATATTTTTTAAGTTTGTAAAAATATGCAGTACTGATACACGATACCTCTATACAAGAGTTGTTAATTATTTTATTTGAATTATAGGAAAAATAATTATAAATAAATACATAGTTTGTAAATGGCCGGTTGTGCAATGCAATAATAGAATAAGCTAAATATGTTGATGTTATAAACATAACAGGGTTCTCATATTTTATGGAATACAAAATGTACAGATATATCGTTACGTCTCTTCTCTACGAATTTCATTACTTTAATTGTTGTGTGTAAGGACTTCTCTTTAATCGAGAATCCGTTTTACGTATTTTAAGATGCTATGTTTGGTCCTCTAGTATAGTAACTGTTAAAAAACTGTTATTCATAAACCGTTATGATTAACTTATTTTCATTTAGAAATGTAATAAACATTATAAGTAATAAACTCTTTGTAAACCTAATGTGTATAGAGAGAAAGGAATTGATACGTTTGAGATTGATTCTGTTGTTATAGATATATTCGACATTCCAAAAACCGTGGAACTAGGTACAATATTTAAAAAAAATAGTGCTGCCAAGACAATACTGCGAACAGTACCCTTTTTTGGGAAACCAAAACCAAACACTAGGCCTGTGACTCCTTTCTACTGGGTAAAACCATATGGCCTTTGGCATGTTATTGTATTCGATAGCCCTTCTTAACTTGACAGTAATGGCGTCCGAGTTATAAACAAAATCAAAACATGTCAAAGACATTACGGTTTTACCCAGAATAGACCCCCGCACGTAATTTAACCGCTATTTATAAGCGAGATTATGGAATCTGTAAGTAAATGTATGTTCATGGAATCTGTAAAGCACTATAATTCGTTCTTTTACACACAACTCAGCTGTGGCTTATAAAGACATCGCTAAGGTAATTTCGCACTTTTTGTGCGAGTGAAGAACATTCATATATCGAAGGGAACAATATACATTAAGTTTAAAATATATACCTATTAGGCTCCATTGGTTAGATAAGACCAGACATGTATATGTTGATTTATTAATAAGTTTAATTATGTTACATTAGTTAAATGAATGAAAGAGTCAGGCAGCGAGATATAGCTTCCTAGTACCTGACAGAACAAGAGTGCTCCGGAGAGGGATTCCGATATCAGCCAGAGATATTGACCGAAGTCCCCTCTGTTAGGACAGTAGAGCACATTGGGTTGTGGCATTTGACGTTGGGAACATCTAATCGCGCCTTTTTTATTGCAAGTTTTTCTGTGGCAAGCGTATGCATTAACGCGTTGAAGTTGCGTGTGTCATTAAAATGAGCAATATTCAGGTAAAGATTAAAAATGATTGGGATACACCATATTTATACACTGTTTATTCAATCGAATATGTATTGTCAATGTAGGGTTCCTGTATCGTATTTCGAAGTTACAAGTGTAATAAAAATTAAGCTTTAAAAACCCGACTGCATTTTTTGATATTGTCGTCGATATATGTAAAACTCATCATTACTTTGATTTAAATATTATAGCTTATGTCACTCCCACAACAGTCACAACCAAGTCGAATCTACGACCCTTCAATCCATCAGTCCAAGGAAATAGACATACATACATACACTCGAGAAATGTAACCCTCCTTCCGCAGTCGGGTAAAAAGAGATAAATTATCATTTAAATTACTGAACACTGTCGCAAAGTTTGTTCAACACATGTAGTAAAGTTACAGAAACAAGTGAAATACGAGTTTATATATTCGTTGTCACATAGATAATCCTAGTTTGACCTAACTTTATCGATAAATAGACTAACAGGCCTATATTTACAAGCTGTAATTTTGTGACAAATTATTTGCACTTTAATGTGGTACCTCGGTATGATATTCATTTGATTTTGATTTTGTTCTTTAATTTTATTTTAGTTGTTACTAACATACAGGCATTCCATGTTAATCCTTAGGGTTAGCGATGCACTTGAAGTCTTGAGATTGTAGCCTCGAGAATTCAAATGACTAAGAGTCTCAGATCCCACTTACTATCAGGTGGCCTGAGTGCTTATGTGCCTTCTATTTTCATAAAAAAAACAATAGACATCTACATAAGTGTCCCAATTATTTAATTGATTACGTGTTTCCAACAGTCACTATCTTTTGGGTTGTGGGTTATTTTGTTAACTTAATACATTATACGTACTAGCATATTTTTGTTTGGTTATTATTAGTTAAGTTTTGTACAGTGATTATATTTTATTTTGTTCTGAATAAAGCTGAAAATAATGGTGCTAACAGCTGAGCAAAGGGAAACCGGGTACTTAATAGATATGTAAGATGATAAACAAGTAAGTAGCTACTTAACAAGAACTTAAGTAGGTACTAAAAATTATTAATGAAGTATTGTAATAAAAAATATTTTTTAATTTGGTTATGCTCAACAGTAAAAATGAGTAAATGTAACATAAATACTTATAAAATTGTAAAATTATTTATTCAGCTTACAGAAAATAAATATTGTCATAATAATTTAATGTTAGTTAAAGTGGAAATAATATCCATAAAGCTCTCTTAATATTTATTTATTTATTAAAAAAACTTATTTATAAGTGTACCTATCCTATAGATTTAATTTTATAGCGCATTTTGGACTTCGATTTAAGTAATATTTATTGCAAAGAACATTGTTAAAAACTGTGTAACATGTATATGAAATTAAATGAAATGTTCAAATATTAAAACAATTTATTGAGTTTAAACCTATTTTAAATATTTAAGCTTAACAAACGTTTTAACTGACAGCAACTTATTTAACACTTATTGAATTCATTTTTACTTTCTCATACCATAATATCACAGATTGCATGCATAATCGTAACAATTGATTTAAAATCGACATTATTATAAATCTCAGCTTTAGTGACTCACAAGTTTAATAAAAAGCAACTTACTGGTTATCCAAGGACATGCTCCGACTACCTCTATGCACAATTGGTACCACTTGACTATCTTTCAAAGACAGAGCTCCTGTGAGTGATTCTTTTATTAATTTTGTTCTGAAATCCTTATAAGCAGCCATCCCTTCAGCAAAGAGATCTATCTCTTTACCAATCTTACTTTTCACATCAGCATCTTTGCTAGCATTCATTTTAACGATGCAACTATCAAGATATTCCAATACCATCGCTGATTGGTTCAAAATTGATGAAGCGTAACCTGTGTAGTTCAGCTTAGGGGGTTCGCGTTTAGGTATTTCTTCATTGTAAATCTCGAGTGATTCAACCATTGTGGTGATCCTGTGGTGTTTAGATGTCACTATGATGCGCAGTGGAATTGCTTCATGGATGTAATGGATCAGAGGCAGGATCTGATTGTCGGATCTGAAAGTTGTTAATAAATGAACCGTGCTACAGTGTTTTCAATCGACTAAGACGCGCCCGAGGTGGGGCGTGTTTATTAAAAATAATATACCTAGGTATCTATGCTTAATATTTACCTATCTATACCTACCGTTTTTGAGAGATGCTAATATCTAGCTAAAAAGCGTATATCAGGGGCGCTATTGTACTCAGTAAAACCTAATGATAACTTACCTGACATGTACTGAAACTGAAAATGTATTGGCAGAATTAAGAGTTTCCTCAAAAATTACCAAAACACCATTCAGTGTATGATATGGCGATTTTTTATGGATTACAGCGTTTTCAAATTTTTTCACTTGCTCCATTTCTAAATATTGGCAGAACAAATCAGGTAATGGCATTGCTGTTTCATCTTCATATCCAATTAATCTGAGTAATAAATCGATTTTTTCGGTAGTCGCAAAGACTGGCAGGATGCTCTCATTATCTGAAAAAAAGAAAATGTATGTGCCTTTTTGCAGAAGATGATGTTGAACCAGGCTACAAAACATTAATAAGTATGTCGTAAATAATGAGGTCTAATATTAAAGCACTAAATCAATTGACTAAATAAATAAATAAATAATATCAGGGGACAGTCTCACACAAATTGACCTAGTCCCAAACTAAACTCTAGGCTTTCACTGTGGGTAGGTACAGTCACCAGCAATAATAGATTATCCATCATTGGGCGAAAAAACATCTCACACATCTTTATTACTAGATTATACCTCTAAAGCGTGTCAGATAATTTTGCGCCCAATGTTGGACAATAATGTTATTGCTGGTGACTGTACTAGACAACGATACACGTATATACTTATATATGGAGAAATAAATACTTAAATACATAGAAAACAAATACTCGCACTCATCACACAAATATTTGCCCTGACCAGGAATCGAACCCGCAAGAGCTAGCTTTGTAGGCAGGCTAACGCAATAATTGAATTATGGTGCCTATCACAAATAAATAGCAATAATTTTTACTGTGAATTTGTTGGATACAATCAAGTTTTTGTAGTGCATCTGTGGATCAAAATATGCTCTGTGTTCAAAGTAAACAAAAATTAAATCTTTGTTGTGTATAGTTTTACAACAAGCCACATTTTGGAGTCAACCCAAATAACTAAATAGAGCACAATAAAAAAATACCCACCAATTTCATTAGCAAGGACATCAAACTCCCTCCCTAGCACTTCTAAATGTGATATCACAACATAATCAAATGGCACAAGACTCTCTTTCTCTCTTCTCTTGTATGAGATTACCCCATTGAACTCCAAGCGGCTTGTCTCACGTTTCTGAAGCTCAGTTAAGTCCATAACTACTGCAATAGCTGTTTTCACCCCGGGTAGCAATACTTGGGTCCTAGAAGGGTGCCAGAAGGGACCACTTGATGTATGTTGAAATAATTTTGTTGTATACACTATTGATGGCTTGTTAGCGAAGTGTAGAAGTACTGTGACATCAGTTAAAGGTCTGGAAATAGAATAGTATACTTATATTTAGAAACTGGACCAGAGACCACTATAAACTGACAATACATAGAAGTAAAGGTCTAAATAAATTAACAATTCTGTTTGAGTAAAAGATACTTACTCTTTGAATTTATTAACCACATCTAAAATAATCACAACCTTGTTATTGCATATCTTAACAAGTGGTTTCTGAGATCGAAGTTTCAATGCCTCACATCCCTGGAAATAGAAAACTGATAATATAAAATTTACACTTTTAAATGAACAAACTATAAAAACAGGTGTCATGAACCTTCATTCTTAAGCCCTGCAAGATTCAAGTAAACAAAACAATACTTAATATAAATGTGATGATGATGACACATTTAATCTAGTTGGAAGTGACCTTGCCTACAAAGCTTGCGATCCAAGGTTCTATTCCAGGTAAGGATAAATGTTTGTGTGATGAGTGCAAGTAGTTTTTACTGAGGTTTACTAAATCAATAAATATTAATGATGATAAAATGCCATTTTTTCCAATTTCAAAGTAAGTGCATGATATATTTTAAGTAGGTAAAGGATTAATAACTAATTTGATTTACATGCTTATTATTACACATATATTTGCATACACATTAAACATTAATTATATGACATGCTTTTTATAAAATTAAATATAAATTGTTTATTGGACTGTCCTGAGGGCTTATTGTCTAACGCACTCGCAATCACAACCGGCTTCAAAGTGGAGCAATTGTTTTCATTTTGTAGCCTTTGATTTTCAAAATGAAAATGATTGTGATTCCGAGTGCATTAGACAATAAGCCCTCAGGTCTGGACCTGGTCCATGTCTGTTGCCACTAGGTCCGGTCTGAGCAAAGCGCAGTTTTATAAATTACTTGTACATATTTCACTAAAATATAAATACGTCCAATGTAATACAAACTTAGAGGTCAGTTATTTATGTGACATTGTGCTGTCTCCTGTTATTTATTTTAAAACTGGGCAAGTGTGAGTCAGACTTTCTTATAACCATTGATTTTGGGAACAGCTAATCCATCAACAAAATTAGTTCATGTGCAAATATTGATAGTTCAGCCAACAACAAGAACATCAAACTTGTAAAAACAAAAGAGACATACCTCTCTGTAGTTTTGATTGATCATCGAATCATCTAAGTTTGGGTGAACTTTCTGGTAAGCAGCAAAGGCAGTCAACTTCCGCAAATCCATCAGGTCTCTGTGAGTCTTCATGTTACAGCTTATGCTGTATTTGACTTGAGTCAGCTTTCTCCGCAGCTCCGTCAGGATCGGTATAGAGTCGTCGACGTGAATGCCGCTCAACACAACAGCTCTATTACCCAAATTCTCAAACCTATCATCAAATATCAAGGGAACAGCATCATCCGTCTGTACAATTTTTAGGCAAGCCTGTCCTCTGCACACGGCATCTTCGACATCGTAATAATGCAAGTTAGGTACTCTTTGGTGCACTTTCAGTTTCTCCTCTGTTCTAGTCAAAATTACAGCTTCATGATCCGTTGTTACAAAGTAAAACAATTGGCATTTACTATTCCTTAAAATCCTTATCTGCAACGCTCTATAAGTGCTGCGGAGGAACAGAGAAGACACTTCTTCTCGCTTGTAATATTCTTTGACTTCGCCGTGTTTTGTACAAATCGTAATATCGCAATGCTTTCTTTCTATTGGATGGTTGTCGTAAAACACAAAGCAATCGATTTCATTTACAACTGACAAAGGAACTAACTTTTTAATTTCGTGGAGAACATCGTCTGGAATATTCTTCATCATGATTTTTTTAATTTTCGTTATAATTCGTGAATTTGTGTAATTATTTAAACTTTTATTACGTTTACCCGCGAAGATCGCTGTCACCCACCAAACACCAAATTATAGAATACAACTCAAAGTCAATTGCCAAATGTCAGGTAAATGTCAAAATTGTAAAGATTGTTTCAGTTAAACCATTAAACGCTAGAAAAATGTAAGCTAATAAATGTTAGAGTGAAACCTTTTATGCCTTTATCTCTTGTGTTTTCAGTCATGGTTTTCAGTATGAAGCAAATTCAGCCAATTTCAATTGAATATTTATATATTTTTTTATATAAATTACTTCCATGTAAAAATTAGACATGTGTAATGTTTCGTGAGAACGGACAATACACTTCTTTATATTTTACTTACAAAGATTTTCAGAAATCTTAATAAACATAAACACCGAAAATACTTATGAGAAACGCTACTAGGCGATAGATGGCGCTTTCTCGTGTCTTTAACCCCATTATCAGATAGACGATGGTTAAACGTCGCTGTTTAAAATAAATTGATGTAAACGTAATTACTTAAGTAAACTGCCCATATCAGCGCTCTTTTGCGCGTCGATTATATTAAACGAATCTACGAGCGCTTCGGACAAAAGTCAAAACCAACGTTGCAAAGAAGCTCCGCAAGAAACTCCAAAAACTAAAAACTTCTTGAACAATGAGATAAAAAATATATGAGCTCGATATTCTTTGATAATAGGATTAACTTCAGTGTACACTTTAGTACCTTGTCTATTTAAAGTCATGTTTAAACTTCCATTACATGAATTGTCACAGCGTACATTTTTTACTATTTTACTAATTACAGAGTTGCATTTACCTATACCTAGGTACGGTACGGAACGAAGATTGGAAAGGCGCGTGGCGTTTCCCGCGGTCCGAACTTTACGTGTGCAGGCCGGCCGCTTATTATATAGGTAGTAGTCCTTAGAATTTGGACTCCTTTGACTTCTCTTTGAATAAGTAGGTAGTATAAGTTATCAGTGTTAAAACACAGTTGGCAACAATACGTGTCAAAAACACTTAACTTTTAGTAGATAATTAGTAAGGTTTTTACAAGAAAAACCTAGACGAATAAGAAACTAATAATTAATTAATCAAGCAACGTAACTGTGCCTATAATCACCAAGTAACTAGGTATGTCGTTTCACGTGTGCTGTGGATAGATAATAAGATAATGACAAATAGCAGTAAGTAACACTAACAATAATAAGGCAGCTATCGTGTGACAAACTGATATATAACTGCATTAGATTCCCATCGCACGAAGCATGCGCGACGAGGCTGAACAATACAAATCATGTTTAGTTGGAAACTTGTACCGCCATTTACATGCAACGGAAGCGGGTTTAATTAACCTAGGTAATTGTAAATAGTGTAGGTCATTCATGTTTTGACGGGTATGGACTGTGATAATAAATATTGGTGTGTATGTATGTACGTATGTATACACTTCATTGAACAAAGGAAAGACCACAAAAAAAAACACAATGTCACATCAATTTGACCTTAGTCCCAAACTAAGCTCTAGGCTTGTACTATGGGTACTAGACAACGATATAAATACTTACTTATAGAAATAAATTGGTACTTAAATACATAGAAAACATCCGAGCCTCAAAAACAGATACTCGCGCTCATCCCACAAACATTTGCCCATACCGGGAATCGAACCCGGGACCGCTAGATTCGTAGGCAGGGGTCACTACTAATAGTAGGAGATCCGAATAAGATACGATCTTCACCTAGCTGTTTATTCGATAACAAGTATTTTATATCACATTTAATATGGTAAGTAGGTAATATATGGCGAATAGGTTGACTGAAGAATTTCAGTCCAGTACAGTACATAATTTACAAAAAAAACTAAAAATAAACTAAAAAAACTTAAATGTATTTCTGTTGCCGCTAAACAACAAATACTAAAAACAGAATAAAATGAATATTTAAGCGGGGATCTTATACAACAAACGTGATTATTTTGTCGTTTTTTGCTAATGTTGTATAGATAATGGTACGGAACCCATCGTGCGCGAGTCCGACTCGCACTTGGCCGGTTTTTTAATTGTTGCAGCCAGAATGTTTTTGAGTTCAAGTTTTGTAAATGTAAGACGGGACACCGTAGAATTTCTCATCGAACTATCACAGATTCCGAGAGTGGACTGGAATAGCGAGCGCATCTGAATTGTTTCGACTAGCTAAGGACAGACAACAATTCCAGAAGTTAGTAGATTCAACCTTCACTAGTTGGAGAGGCACTTGAGGAAGAAGAAGGATCACAGATTGTGTAGAGAATTAGGTAGATACCTTATAACAGCGTAGGCACAGGTAACTAATAAAGTTAGGTACATAATATTCCGCTATCTGTGAGAATAACATGTACAGTACCTAGTTGTACTGGAAGCACAGTTCAATAAGTGCCCATTACAGATATCGAACCGGGACCCTCAGAGTTCTCAGATTGATTCAATCAGATTTACGACGCCTTGAGAGATGAAAACTGAACTTGTTCTAGTCAGAATGAATCGTTTTTGTTCCCTGTTTGCCTTCTCAGAGCTATAAAAAAAAAGCAATGTAAAATGTACCTTGTCTGTTTAATGTCATGTTTAAACTGCCATATATGAATTGGCACAACGATTAAAGTGACAAGGTACTAAAGTGTACATATTTATGAACTCGACTGTATCTAGCGTAGCGCATCTTCTTAAAGTAAATACACTTTCTAACATACATTAAGTATCTTATGTGGTGGAAATTATGGTATTAACTTAAAAGAATACAATATCTTGAACGCATTTGGATCAAATAACTGCCTACGAAGTTAGCAGGCCCAGATTGGATCCTCGGTCGGGGCAAATATTTGAATGATGAGCCTGAGTCTTTGTTGAATGTTTTCCTATACATGAATGAATATATGAATGTCGGGGACCATCTTACATCAATGGGTACTACCGAGTCCCAAACTAAGCTTAAGCCTTATTTGATTTTAACTGTTCACACAATTCGATGTTCAAAAAAAGTTAACTTTACTATACAAAATAATTTTAACAGTTAAATACACAGGAAACGTCCAAAACTCACAGGAGTAAGATACTCGCTCATCACACGAATTATTTGCTCATATCGGGAATCGAACTCAGGACCGCTAGCTTTGTAGACAGGATCAATACCAACTTTGCTAACCGCGTCATCAATGTATGTATTCAAGTATTTATCTTTCTTTATAACTATGTTTTTTGCTGTCTAATGATTATCGCATAAGCCGAAAAATCCTAGTTTGGGAATTAGTTAGTTTGTGAAAATATTGTCCGCATCGTTTAAGGATCTAGCCGGTCCCAAACAAGAAATCCGTTTAAAACAAAAATAACGTGTAAAATATCGCCATGACCGTCAAAGTAAATACAAAAAAAACAGGGGACAATGTCACACCAATTGACCTGAGGGCTTATTGTCTAACGCACCCGCAATCGTAACCGGCTTCAAAATGGAGCAATTGTTTTCATTTTGTACGCAGACAAGCCTTCGATTTTCAAAATGAAAACGAACGTGATTGTGAGTGCGTTAGACAATAAGCCCTCTGGTCCCAAGCTAAGCCCTAGGCTTGTATTATGGGTACTAGACAACGAGATAAACACTTATATAGAGAAATATATACTTAAATACATAGAAAACATCCATGACTCAGGAACAAATATTCGCGTTCATCACACAAATATCTGCCCTTACCGGGATTTGAACCCAGGACCGCTAGCGTCACTACCGACTAGGCCAACGCGTCGTCAAATTCAAAGTACTTAACTATAAAGTCACTACTAATTCAAAGTAGCTATAATTCAACCTTTTCCGTTAGTACCGTAACGATACGCTTATTACGGAGACCATATGAAGTCCATTAAAAAACTCATCGTTGCTTCAGATTAAGACCAGTAAGGTTATCATTAGTGCATAACCGTTAAAGTTCTTTTTATTATAGAGTTAGATATGGTATGAGAAGCTGTATTATGTTAATGAAAGAGTCACTTCAAGAGTTTCCAACAGTGCCGAGGCAAAGTAAGTGAACAACGTTTATCTGATAACTAGTTGACTAAGTGATTGTTCATTCGTAATTATCATATATAGGTATTTTCTTATTGATCTTCTATTTTCTATGACATTCCTATCGAGAGATGATGGTCGGAAGGACGGAAGGAAGGAGGGTAGGGAAGGAGGAAAGGAAAGAGGAAAAATAATACTTACTGTGGTCCTAGTGAAAAAGGGTGTAAGTCTCCTGAAGATCAAGTAAAAAAGGTGATAAGTCTAGTTTACTCCGTTTATGTATAAACCCTTTTGTAGAGCAAGTTAAGTCGACTTGTACCCTTTTTCACTAGGTCCCCAGAATATAGGACGGTAATACGAAATAATCTATTTTTTTTATGGTATTGAGAAGGTGAATGAGCACATAGACCACCTGATGGTAGTTAAGTGGGATCTGTGACCAATATAGACTGTAGCATTCTCAAGTCTAAAATCTTAAGACTGCAATTACCAACCTTGTGGACTGAGATCGAATAGCTATGCTAATAATTTCACCGGTTGACTTATCCCCACAACAGAACACAATAATGTGAGCACTGCTGCTTGGAGGTAGGTTAAAGAATTAGGAAATATATGAAGCTCGACAACAAAGCGCAGGTCTAGGTACCTAATCACGAATTTTTCCAAATTATTCTTGAATTTTCCATCACATCCTGAAGATTAAACTGAATCTTTTTTATCTACAGTGTTATTGAACGACCAAGTTTTAGAAAGGTGATAAAAAACGATAACTAGAAGAGGGGCGGGTGGAACGCTTCTTTAGGTACTCGAATCTATTGACGATTATTTTAGCATCCCCCCCAGATTTCTAGCGTCTATTTAAATACATAGGCTCTAGGTACATTACGTCAGTAAGTCAGTAACGGTATAATGTTACATAGTGCATGTCATCGCAGTCTTCATAATTTTAAACCGTCATATCACCCTGTCACACTGACGTAACGTTAGCTAACATGATACTTTACATCTAAATCAAAATCGGCGTTTAGCGACAAGGTTCTATGGTGGCTCAATAAATTTAAATCCGTAACTGTTCTTTACGTGATCAGTAAGCAGTAGACAACATGAGACTACACGTGCATAGGTTTCAAATATCAGCGTACAACGGTAGGTGTAGGTACCAAGATATAAAAACAAACTCCTTAAATATAAGTCACAACGTCTTATATTATAGGTACGTGGTTTATGTTCACGAAAACATTTCGCTAATCTTCACACACTGTTGCCATCAAATAGCTATTATCGTTTAAGAGAGCGGTTATGGCTGACTCGAGCTATTCCCACAATCTAACCGCGACGTAGCTCCTCGGTAAGTGCGGAAGGTGTTCTTTCTAAACGATAAAATTTGATAAGTGCTGCTAGGTAGTACTTTCTTAGGTTATACGTAGTTCTAGACAATCTCTAGCCATGGAAGCGTAAGTACCTCTCGTCTAGTGACTCACATATCATGAAGCCACTGGCGCGTTTCACGAATCAAGTTATTCTACATACCTACCTACCTATGTATAGTACCTACGACGAAGAGGTCATCAACAAACTATGCATATTGAGAATACCTTCGCTTATCGTAGTAGCGCTACCCTCGCAATACGATGATGCTAGTTGCTACCGAATTACGGTCGAATTATAGGAGAACCAGATTGCTTTTGAAAACAAATGCCGATTTTTTGTGGCAACCTATACAGCGTTACAGCGGTTGTTTACCATGTTTGTTTACCAGCGGTTTTCTACCATGTAGCGCTGTAACAACCGTTACAGCGGTTGCTTACCATACTATTTATGCTTTTGCTTTTTTATTTCTTGTTTGTTAATTTTTGTATTAAGTATGTGGTAAATGTGGTGTTTTTTTTTCTTCCTTTCTTTTTTTATAGATTATTTACGAAAATAACTAATTACTTAAACAGAGAAAGCTTTTATGCCAGTCTTTACAGACGAAAAAGCCTCGTCCCCAGACTGCTGTATATTTAGATACGTTAGGTTGGTGTGTCATGTTCAAGTGCGATGGTTTAAAACTGGGAGCAGATAGAGCTTCATTTGTATAGTTACGAGAATTAGGGCCTTTTATTATCGGTCGAATGAACGCAAGGGCATGATCGCCACAAAGCGGATGGTCGACATTAGTCCAAATATCATGGTTGAGTGCCTCTTTAAAAGGACAGGAAATTATGCTCCGCTCAACAAATTCGACGAAACTACAGAGCAAAAAACTAGCAAATTGTGTCAATTCATTTGGACCAAAGATGCGAACGAGACTACCACGAAGTGATTTTCTTGATGTATTTATAATGACCGGCTACGCTATAAATTTAAAGTAAAAAATTGCAGCTGACGCCAGATGTTCCTTAAGGTCGTAGAGTGAATAAATCGTATTAATGTCGCTCCTAATTAAATTTGATTTGATGAAGTAGACTATCTGTTTAAATGTAGCTAGACATTACAGTAACACGGTCATAGTTATTCAGAGATGCAGTACTGCTGCCAAACTGTCATTAATAAAGATAATTTGTTCAAGACTATGATGCGAGGCCCAAAGCCAGCGAGCCCAGAGAAATCCAGCAATTAAATCTCTGTTTAATTATGCAGTTTTTTAATAAGATCACACGAAATTAAGACGCTGCAAATGTTTATAAAACTATGTTATCCTTTTTTATCTATCTATAGTTGTGAACACAAGGAAATTTAAAGGTGAACTGTGAAATTCGTGTCTGTAGTGTCTCTATATATGTAAAGCTAGAACAATCGTCATAAAAAATGCGTTTATTAGATTTCATGATTATTGGTGTGTAAGGTAATATAACCTTTTCAAACTGATATTTCTTTCAGGATTCCTGTAAAACTCACCAAACCTACATGATGCATATAAAAATAATCACAAAAGCTTATAAAAATGACGTTTCAAGAAAATACAACAGAAAATAAGCTAAAAGAAGATAATAGCGCACCGCCTACGCAAGATGTCGGTCAGTTTAAAATAGTTATTGTAAATGACGGACTTCCTCCGGCGACGATCATCGCAGGAGTGGCAGGGAGCAATGTCAATGTTTCAATTTACACTCGTCCTTGACATGGCTGGTAATGATACGGCCCCAATGGGGAACTGGAAAAACGAGTTAAACCTACATCTTATTTAACATTAAGGCGCCTATCTAAGTATTTACACTTACACTTAGTACCAATTTCACATTTTAATCAATGTAAATCGATTTTTAGTTCATACATTTTGACAGCTGCTCTGTTAACACTCTAACATGCTCTAACCGTGGTCTGTTAAGTTATTGGTGAAATTGGACTCTAGTACCTATAGTGATTTCTTTAACTGCACATTTACGCAATCATTTAACGACAAATTAAATTATATTCTGTAGATTCAACCAGTACACTACAGTTCAATTTTATTAATTAATATTAACAATAAAACAAAGTAAAAATAACGAATTAAAACTAAAACTACGGCAAATAAAAAAAATCCTAATTAAAGACAAAACCATATCTGATTTCCTCTTGACTGTAATGCTTTTTAGGTTCATTATGAATACTTATTGTCGTTATTTCCTGTTGTTAATGCGCAGAACCAATTTTGGATTGATATGACTATATTTTTGCAAATGATAACCAGCTTATAAAATTGAGATTAATACAGTCGTGGTTTTCCCTATGTGATAAAACATTGGTTTGCGATATTTGCTTAAATGGTTCCGAATTCCGTAACGTCCAAGCTGCAATGGCGAGTAACAACCCGCGACTCGTATCTCTGTTCAACCATAGATAAATATATTACCTAGGATTAAGGATCTAGGACCTATATAGGTTAAATCTAGGATGACCTGTGACAGCCGTATTTTGTAATTACTATACTCACATTACAAGCGACGTATTTGAAGACGTTTCTGTCAAAATTTTCATTTTTGGGTCAAGCTTTAGTTGCCGACTGTACTTTGCACAGTCATCAACTACTCATCAAGACGATTCTAAGGGCTGCCACTGTCGATCATTCGGACTGACAGGCCGAAAGGGACGCAGCTATTTGTTAGAATGAGAGACGTATTTAGTTTTCTCATTAAGTACATGCCATGCCTGTTTTTTTTTCAATAAGTACATGCCATGCATCTATCATACCTTCCTTGATATGTTTGTATGAAAAGGAATATCTTAAGGTACAGATAGAAATGATAGTAGCGTGCTAGAAAGCATGCTTATGAGTATAGGAAATACCTACTTAAAATTAGCCTGCTCTTGAACTGTTTACATTTGCTAGCAATAAGCATTCTATTTTCATAGCTTGCTCAAAAATCATACCATATAATAAGCATGCTTAGGTAATACGAGCACGTTGAAGTCATGCATGCTACTAGTTAGCATTTACTCGAAATTCGCATGTTTCGTGCTATTCGACATATGGGTGGGTTTTGTGGGTGGTAGGACCTTGTGCAGGGTCCGTCCGGATCGTTACCACCATCTTATCCATTAACCTACCGCCAAACAGCAGCGTTCGCATTGTTGTGCTCCGGTTTGGGGATAAGACAGCCGGTGAAATGACTAGCAAAGAGGCATTCCATCTTAGTCCTCAGGGTTGGCAACGCATTTGCAGTCTTAGGATTGCAGTCTTGTGAATGCGAATGTCTATGGGTCACAGTTTCCACTTATCATCAGGTGACCTGTGTGCACGGTTGCCTTCTCTATGCCATATTTTTTTCATGTGTACTTATTTCATTCATTCATTTTCAGCCAACATCCACCCACTGCAGGGTAAAGTCCTCTTCATTTTCACGCCACTTCTAATGTCATCAGACCAACGAGCTGATGGTCTTCCCACCGATCTATGACCAAATCTTGGCCACTACCCTGTATTAACCGCCCTCGACCACGTACCATCGTCTCGCCTAGCCAAGTGTCCTACCCATCTCCACTTCAGTTCCGTTCCGTTATCCTTTTGCCGACATCCGCAACTATATCCTGCGCCTGATCTCAATGTGTATCAGTCGCTTTAATTCAGCTTTCACCTACTTATACTGGTCGGATTGACTGTTTTGCATACATTATGCAATTCTGACGACAGTACAATAATAACGAGTGGGTATAATAATAAAGGTTGAAGGTGGCTGCGGGAATTTCCATTTGAATAGGTAATAACTTTTTTAACTCGTCGAATTTATCTTTACAAAAAAAATCTTTTCAAAAACCATAAACCGCCGTTAGAACGCATCTAACATTTTAAAGGAAGGGACTTTTTGCGATATTGTAGGCGGTTTTTCGTTTTTTAAAATATTTATTTCATTGCTTTTTAGTAATCATGTTATGCTTTTATGTAGACTTACTTCTCAGTTAATAAGAAACTATAGGACATTTCAAACTCACCGCAAGCAACGCCGCGGGAAAGACAAACCATTTAAATGTGCTTTGTCATAGTCACTCAACTACTTTAATCTTATATCAGTTCCTCTTCACCAAATGATGCTTTCTGAATACAAATGCTGGAATTGTTACTAAAAATACTAAAATCGCTATTAGTAGGCCTTAAATATTTGAGAAGTTCCCTCAATTCCTCACGGATTCCCTCATCAGATACTAATTTGGTGACAATGGGACCACCTGGAAAGTATACTAACCCGATCAAAAAAAAATATACAAAAATTGGTCCACAATTGACGTAGAAATCGGTGATGATAATATATAAAAAATACAAACATCTCTATAGAACCTCCTCCTTTTTTGAAGTCGGTTGAAAATAAGTTTGTTATCGGTGATAATGATAAAAGTAAACTCAGAATACGTGTAATAAAAAAGTTTATTTCTATGAGAAATCATTGTTCTAAAATAGAATAAGTAATCCAACTGACTAAAAAGTCTAAAACAACTAAATTGTGGAATCTGTTTTGGTGTTCTCACTGGGTCTCTATGTACTATTTACTCGATAAAACATTATTGCTTTTGCCATGTTATTGTATTGTTTTAAACTCTTCCGCCATTACTGTCAAGTAAAGAGAAGCTATCATAACGATAATAATTTGCTAACATGTCTAAAACCAATATGTTTTTACTGAGTCCCAGTTTCAAAAATATCGCCCCATTTATTTATGGTTCCGCTTCTTATGTGCCAGTCGACATAAATGATTTTATGGTTTAGAATATTTAGATCGACTTATCGACATCTTCTTAGTAAACTTGCCGTGAAATCCGGAAAATTGCGCCACGTTTTTTCTAAGGCAGTAATTTTTATTGTTAGTATTGTTGTTATTAAACAGGATTATTTTTAATCATTTGACGCAATTACACAGTTAACATGTTTCCCAGAAAAAGAAGAAGACGCCAGCCTTGTTCAAGATGACATCAATATTGAAGAAGCGACGAAACCTCAATATTATTTAAGTACTTAGTTAACTTACGAGTAAAATAGCGTTAGATAACAAACTTCATCCAGCTGAGAAGGCACGCAATCGACGCGAAATTGTCTATTTCCACTCTATACTTGTTTTTTATTGCCAAAGACAGGCAAACAGGCAGACGCGCCCACCTGGTGGAAAGTAGTAATGGTTACCGCCGCCTATTACTAGACATAATGCAACACTAAGGACGACCGACTTACTCATTCATCTAAACAGACTCAACTGGGTGGGTTTTCTTTTCCACTAAGTGATTTCATAAGCAGATTGGGCCTGGGGCAGCTAGTAAAAATCTTACTAGGTATACTTTATAGGCTTTATAAAAACTTTTAAGAGGATAGGTATAATCTGAGATTAAAGTTTATTTCAGTTTTCCAATACACTTATCTCGTGATGACTAACCTATTGTAAACTAAATGAATGCACCTGTATAACCTTGAACGAGTGACCATGAAAATTTCCAAGATATGAGATGCAAGATTACTCTGCGCTTGTGTGTCTGTTGACAGAGCGCATGCGTTGGTATCCAGACTACGGCAGAGTTGATAAATGAGATGAATGAACGAATTGAAACCACGTCTGTGCTCACAACTTTACAGAGATAATTCCTAATACACAAAAATCTAGCACAAAATCTCGGTCGCGATCTTTGAAACAGGGTCACTGACTCAAATCTCTGCACGGCACGCAATCCGCTTGGATCTTGGCACTTTGCTCTGTTCTTTTAAAGCGGCTTCCACTATCGGGGTGCTTTGCCAAAAATAAAGCTGCAGTGCAGTAGTGGGCCTGCAGCCGAGACTGCGGTGCGAGTGCTCCGTCCATTGTTATGTCAGAGGCGGAGGAGGTCGATACATCAGGCCAGTGTCGACGCGCCTTTTGCGGAGAGCGGATGTGTCCCGGCCCGGCGCGCGCGTGTTGACGTTTGTGCACTGCGCAACCGGGATTTATAAATTATAATAAGTGATTTAAATTAACAAACAAAACAGAACTCTGTGAACTAGTTTGTTTTCAAGAGACATTTTAAGTCAGAAAAAGCATTTAGGAACACGTTGGACCAGTATGTATCGTTTTGTTTCGGTAATTTTGATGCACGTTTATTTGAATGTTATTTTATAATAAGTTAAAGTTTATTTGATGAGAAAAGTTATAAGATAATGGTTAGCAGCAATATTACTTTCGTCCTGAAACTGTCGCAGCACTAGGTATAAGGATAACCTTAGAAATGCGGAGGCGTTTGGCGCTCTCCTCTCGTTTCTCGATAACCTCTGCCCAACTCCAATCTCGAAGTTACATAAATATGCAAATAAAACATCACATGCTTAGACATTTTTTATACACCTGTATAATTCCTAATTAACATAATATTGCATCGCAGAATTATCAGGAAATTTTCAAATGAGGCTGAGAAATCATTATGAACGGAATTCAATTTAAAAACATTTTGGAAAAGTAAAGTAGAAAGTTTATAATTAAACACTAATGGTAAAAATAAGTGTATCAAGATCATTAACAAATAAAAGTGGTCAAGTGTGACTCACACTCGTGAAATTTCTGTACTTACTATAGATTGTTGCTTACTATACAAAGTCGTTTTTTTATTTTAGGCTCAAAGATTCGAAGATATGGCTGGAAAAACTGAGAACTAGGTTTTGTGCTTATATTTTCTTTAATATTGTATTTGCGGAAAAACGAGTATGAAAAGACATTTAATTTAAAAGGTCTTTACGTTAATTCTGATGCTTAATGATTAGACCACTCTTAATAAGTATGTATTTAAAAAATCCTATCAACCATCAAAGTAAAAGTTAGTTTATTTACGTGAATAACCTTAATTGCATCACCTTGCTCTATCTATAATGACTCTTCAAACACTAAGTAGCCTCCTTATAATTGAAAGGCCATGGCTCTTGTAGGTATCATCAATTTATTGTTCTCCTCTAACATCTTCAAATTATTTGATTATGAGCTCAGTCAACTGCATCGAATTATAATAATTGGTTGTTTCTACAACATTGTGATTGTTGTGATTCTATGCTAGCCTCACATAAATCTAGATATTTAGATTTGGCTGCTCTTACTGTCGATCGATTTGTTTTTATGCTTGACTAACATCATAGCTATTTTATTGATATTATTTTAACTAAAAAAAAGAACTTTCTTCGTCATCATCATCACTCAGCCGAAGGATGTCCCTGCTGGACATACATAATAATATATAGGCCTCCCCAAGGATCTCCATGTTCTGTTTTGTAACACTGGCATAAAAACATCATTGGTTGATTGATTCTCTTAGTTGCCTTTTTTTTAGTGTATTAGTAATTAAAACTTTGTCAGATCAAAAGCAACATCGCACGCACATATTTATCTTTTTTTGACGCTGAAACTTTTTTGTCCAACGCAAAACCTCGTTACAACCATAAAGCTCTGTTTTGGCACCAGTTTCCGCAGTTTTACGGTTTTCTACAGCAGCCAATGTCGTTAAATCAAAAATAATGAATGGATTTTCGTAATTCTAATCTATGATGTAATGATAATGGAATAAGATCTATGTCATCTAGGTCGATGAGATCGTTATTGTTTATTATTCTGAGAAATCTCTAGGAAATATGATAGGTACTTCTTTATTTTGATATTCTATAGTTGAGCGTACTATGTTTTACTAGTACCGACATAATAATGGGTTTTTTAACCCTCTTTATCTTGCAATCAAGAAAGTTAAATAAACTTGTAGAGCCACAAACTTGAATGGCCACTTCGCGTGACGAAACCAAACATCTTATTGAATTGGACACATTTATAAATTATACAACTTTCCACCAAAATATAATAAGTGATGAAATCCCTCCCTCACTTATTATGTGATGAAATTTTCGTGAGGGATTAAATAAAATAATGACTGGTTAGAATTCACAATTAGTACCTACATACATATTTGCATACGTCCATGTCATGTGCATGGATTTTTTGTACTGTCCTTGGTAAACAGGAACTCACTTCAAAGTACCTATAACGTACCTACCATTTTTAGCATTACACTCATTTAGGTATATAATGTGGGCTCAAGTAAGGCAATTAGAGTACAAAGCGTTGAGCACTTTACTATCACTATCACTACATAGTATAAAACCAAGTCGCTTCCCGCTGCTGCCTGTCTGTCCCTATGTATGCTTAGATTTTTAAAACTACGCTACGGATTTTAATGCGGTTTTTTTTAAAGGAATTAGTGATTCAAGAGGAAGGTGTTTATGTATTAAACATTTTGGATTATGTGCGGGTATTACAGAAAACTCACACAAACGGAAGCGAAGCGAGGGCGGTTCACTAGTTTAAATTACCTATATATAATTTGTCAAACCACTAAGGCAATAAAAACACGAATGTGTTCCCGACATTTATGTAATCATTTAATAGTGAAGGCTTGGCTTGGCTTGGGCTTGGATTGAATTTCTTGGTGTATTTATAAAGTATTGACTAAAAGAATATTAATAGTCATTTGTAAAACAAACAGAAGACCATCTATCCTTGTCACAAAAGGTGCTTATTGAGGCGTAGGTACTAGGTATAATATCTTTCGTGAGACCAGACAATTGACACGAGTCGTAAAATCATCGATTGAAGACTTCAAACAATAACGGGATTTAGCCCGTGATGTTAAATGATGAGGAATAATCGCCATTAAAACTTAAAAAGACGAAAGTAAAAAGGCGTTTGGCTAACAGAAGGAAATAATGCATTGGTAGATTCGATAAGCACGATAAATTTAACGGTTGTGGTATTTATTTTGTATACCGAATCACCTTTACAAAATGGTGAGGAATAAATCCTCAGGCACCACGTAGACACAATATTAGCGGCCTTTACACGTAAAGTTCGGACCGCGGGAAACGCCACGCGCCGTTCCAATCTTCGTTCCGAACCGTAAATTTTTTACTATTTTACTATTACAGTTGCATTGACACGTACGGTTCGGAACGAAGATTGGAATGGCGCGTGGAGTTTCCCGCGGTCCGAACTTTACGTGTACAGGCCGCTATTTTCTAGCAATATAAGACTCTTTCTGGCAACATTGTTATGTCTAGTCTTCTAATGAGGTCTCTGGGGGGTATCGCGTGGCACCCCTTGCGATGGTTCCGTTCCGATTGCATGTTGCTTGAGGGGAAACTCTCTCGTGTTAAACTTTTAACTATGCAGCGGGGCTAGACAAGTTGCCATCGAATACCGACGCTAGCGTTTGGTGATCTGAGGGTTTATTGTCTGACGCACTCGCAAGCACGATCGTTTTCATTTTGAAAATCGAAGGCTTGTCTGCATACAAAATGAAAACAATTACTCCACTTTGAAGCCGGTTGTGATTGCGAGTGCGTTAGACAATAGCCCCTCTGAACACTGTCGCTTTGCGTTGTCATAGAAAAATGTATGGAATTGACGTAAGTCACGTGATATATCACTCTTTACAACTGTCATTTTTCATTTTTGACAACGCATGTCGAGTGATATATCACGTGACTTAAGTCAATTCCATACTTTTTCCATGACAACGCAAAGCGACAGTGATCACCAAACGCTAGCGTTTGTATTCAACGGCAACTTGTCTAGCCCCACAGATGCTTTTAACTATTAATACTTAAATCCTCAATGCCTAATAAAGCAAGCAAAAATGTTTAAAGCATTTCTTTGTCTGGAAAAGTATTTGTTGGCATGATGAATGGGTTTATGGTAAGGCCGAGGAGTGTTTTTATACTGTCCATAATATTTGCTAGTAAAATGTATGACACTTGGATTTAATTTACTTTACTTTAAATAAAAAACAATATATGTATCTGTGCATGGGAATTATCTGATTCAGTGATCGTTTAACTTTTTTTTGGTCAGATTTTTTGATTAGTGCATAAATAGAAAAATGGCAAAAAAACTAGACTAGGGGACAAAGTCACAACAATTTCATTGACCTAGTCCCAAACTAAGCTCTAGGCTTGTACTATGGGTAGACAACGATATAAATACTTACTTATAGAAATAAATACTTAAATACATAGAAAACATGACTACTATCCATGACTCAGGGACAAACATTCGCGCTCATCACACAAATATCTGCCCTGATACCGGGATTTGAACCCAGGACCGCTAGCTTCGTAGACTACGCCAACGCGTCGTCAAATAAAATATTATGCGTAAAAATAAACATAAACAATGTGCACACAGTAAGTATAGAATTGTTGTTGTATCACACATAGGTAATTTTTCAACTCCGATTATGTTTCCGATGTCCGTACTTCATCCCTTTCATCACTTGTACTAACAATCGTGACTCCTAAATATTCAAATTTATAATGTAAGTAAACATAAATGTCTCTCATACTAAAGGTACTATTTACTTGCATATATTTTCTAAACATAACTGACTTACACTAATGTTGTTATTCATAAACTTGAATTTAGTGGCGCGAAGTGAAGTTGTTGACTGTATGGTTATGTTGCAGTGAGCGAGCGAAGCGAGCGAGCAAGATTTCTCAGGCAGAAGCTACTCGGACAGATTGGTTAGAAGGCTAAGGCGGGAGCAAAGCTCCCGTCCTAATGTTTGATGTTAGGTATTTTTTGTATCTTCTTGCTAACAAGTAAAAATAATTATTGAAAAAAAACAATTTATTTAAAAACAGCATTATGCGTACAAATATAATCTAAGTTATGCCAATACACCTACATTTTTCTAAATACAGCAAGCAGGTATGTTATGAACTTCGATAGTAGGTGTAGTACTTTATGATATGACAGCAAAATTATGAACTTCAAAAGGAAGATTGATGAATCAAGTACGTTCGATATTTCAAACATCGGCACAATAACCGTTCGACATTTCAACTTTCGATATTTTAACTTTAAGTATATTCACTTTCGATTTTCAAATATTTATATTCATCGGACTATAATCGTTAGCGGGAAAAAAATCGGGTAAACAATTTTAAGTCAGCCAATATGGACCCAACCTTTCGCCTAGACTTAACATGATAAGTCACACTACTTCGACACTAATTTAAATTAACCAATAAGACTTCAAAGGTGTAAAAATGTATGCATCTAGTACCTATTAAACATAAACACGAAACCCATTTAGATTAGCACGTGCTAGCGGCAAAATTCTTGCAAGCGATATAAACATTCCCGGCGAGGTCAGCAAATGCCATCTCGTAGTTAAATTGTGTGTCACAAGTACTCGTTAAAATAACGTGCTCGGAGAGCGATGCAACCAAGTGGTGGTTATGTTAACGAGAGGCGCATCATGCAACTGAAATGATGTCAAATGTAATTAGCATCCCGTGTGATGGGCTGGATACACAATTTTCACTTACAATGAGTACAGATGTAGGTACTGAATAAGCAAACAACATCGTTCGCACGTTCGTTCGGTAGAACAAGGGCACAATGTACACTATGATACAAAGTAGTAGTTTTAGTAGTGGCAGGACCTTGTCCGTCAAGCCCGATTGTCATTGGTCAAGGACAGTGGACAGTGGACAAGTGATAGTATACAGTATAGTGTAAACTGATCGGACAGTGGCGAGCTGGCGAGTCAAGTTGCCTTGCCAGTGGATCCGAATAAAATCGCTTTCTATTTTACCACTCCACTGTCCTTGCTACTGAACTTGCCACTGTTCTTGTAATTCGGTCTTCAGGGTCGCCACCACCATCGTATTCTTTAACCCACCGCCAGGAGTGAAATTGGAGGATTTACTATCTTTTTTTCACGACGATAGTAGATTTTAAATGTTATCATTTGCTGTAAAAAGTAAACGTTGAAAAAATAATTCAATTCTATATAGCTGTATAATTTTCCATACCTTTTTCCGTAACAAACTAAAGTTTTATAAAATTCTTTTTTATAAAGATAAAATATTAATACTATGATACATATGTATTGTTACAACAACGGTAAACTTTCAGAAATAACAATATTATGCTCATGCTTTCCGGTTCTGTTTATTAATAGGGAAGGTGCAGACAAATCTACGATCAATGTCGAAACTATTTCAGAAATGATCTTTCATTTCGCAATATCTATAGTTTCAACCTTGATTTCTAGTAGAACACTGAATTTAAGTAGATGATATTTAGAAATTGCCCTTCCAAACCAGAGGCCCTAGATAAGATAGATAAGAAAATGTATAGGATTGATGTAAGCTGTCAGACGGTCGCGTCGAGCGCCTACAGTTTTCGAAAATCGTTTTCGATAGCGTAAAGCATTTTGTATATCCTTACAGAACCGACATATACCTACTTAAGATAAAGATAACAGTAACACATATTGGCTTCAGTATTTTATTCATCTCGTATTTATCAATTGTCCATAGGTATTTTGATCAGCTGCTACAAGACGAATGATAACCTAAATATTTATCGAGATCGCTGACGTGCTGAAAGATCGATTTCTTAAATAAATATAGGACTTTGGATGTCAAGGCGACAAAAGCGCTGACAGAAAAAACATAACGCAATGTTGTTCGATGCGATACATTCTCGAGTCTAAATGTTTACACATGCGTATGAGGGTGAAGACACATTTATCAGCACCGATTCGCATTTCGTCTATAGAAAATGGCTGTTTTGTATGAAGATGCGTACGCATCAGTTCTGCTTACGCATGCGTACGCATCTTCATACAAAACAGCCATTTTCTATAGACGAAATGCGAATCGGTGCTGATAAATGTGTCTTCACCCTTAGTCTCTTACTTTTCGTTGCCTAAAGTTGTGATAATTGATTTCGAAATGACCTTACAAGAGCTTGTTTTTAAGAGTTGGTGTTAATTTAATAAAAACAGTCCAAAGATACAGACGGCCTTATAGGTAAGTAGTTGCTCACTTTTGTACACTACGTCGCTTAAACGTCTTTGACAGCTTTGTGCGGCCGTTAATCAAACAGTGACAAAGTACCTACTAAAGTGTGCACATAAAAGGCCGATCGTACTCTAAAAGTATCTACTCGAACATTTATCCTTTTTTTTCCGGAACACAATTACATTTTTACATAACAGCTATTTACATAACAGCTATTTTAAGCCTGTATCATAACATACGAGTAATTATGTACCTATTAGGTACTTGTTGTAAGTTTATATCAAAGTCCGACTTTTCAAATGTCTCCGTGCAAAAAAAGAATAAAAGAAAATGGAGGAATAAAACAAACCGGTCAAGTGCGAGTCGGACTCGCGCACCGAGGGTTCCGTCACACTTTAACAACGGCATTATAATATTACAATTTGAATTCGATTTCGGACCAACTCATACTTGACCATTTTTTAGTTTTTGTTGTTTTTCTTCAGGGTTTTTACTATAATCATACCAAATTTGACGCTTGAATGTTTTACCGTTTTTACAATACAAATAACGCGAAAATACGTTGAAAAAAGCATTTCTTGTATGGGGACCCGCTTTATTATTTCACTTCCTTTAAAAAAAAGATAGTAAATCCGTTGTAATAAAACATGTAGAAAAAAACAACCCACTATCTATTACGGTTCTAAAGTTACAGCTCTTAAAAGTTAGGTTAGGTTAGGTTAGGACGACGGACAGCGTAGGCTTTAGGGGTCCCGTTGGGCTCCCTTCGGGTACTAAACCCTAAAAACAAAGAAACACCTAACTAAATAACTATCAAACAAATGCACCTATCCATAAATTCAATATCTATAAGGTTGTACCTAGATAATTTCGTGTTTCTATTCCAGTACGTGCCTACATATTTAAACGATAACAACAACTTCTATTTAACCAGTCTATAACAATTTGCGTATAACTATACATTATGATGAGAGTGGATGTTATTATTACGGTCGGATCCTATTATTCTATCGTCTATACGCCATGGTATGAATTAGGTAAACAATTGATCGTCGGCTTCTGACAGTTATATCTTATAGATACTCGTATCTATCATATAACTTATATCTTTTACCATCAGCCGTTATAGATTGCTAATCAATCTTGCCGATCTCTACGAATGAGAGCGCTGCGGCGGGAAAATGAAGTTTTCTGTATCATATTGTTAGGTACAATATCTTTCTACGATATTCGATCACAGAATCACTAATAGCGATAGCAATATTGAAAAAAATGGCTAAGAGAAGGCGGATGAACTGATGAATAAGGTTATTCAATGTGTACTTACTAGGTTAGCAAGGAATGAATAGTGGTGTGGAGATTCAAGAACTAAAAAGTAAATGGAAGACAAAGATAAAAAGCTAACTAAAACCAACTGAATAAATAAGAGTTACTTCATCTAAAACTTACCTCATTAAACTTTGTATATAGTACATACTCGTATATGAATGAAGTAAATATATGTGAGACGAAAAATATCATGTAGACATTTTGTAGAAATCTATTTACCTTTAAAATCATATTATTGTTAACTAGAGGATGCCCGCGACTTCGTACGCGTAGAATTAGTTTCCCGCTACTCCCCCCCATTTCTTCCCGTTGGGGGTCGATTTTCGGAAAATCCTTTCTTAGTGCTCACTTACATCATGAAAGGAACCCATGTACCAAATTTCAAGTTTATAGGTACAGTAGTTTCGGCTGTGCGTTGATATGTCAGTCAGTCAGTTTAGCCTTTTATATATATAGATAGATAGATAGATAATCATACTGCTTATGTCATAGTATTTTTGTATTCAGTTGAAGCAGTGCAAGGGACTAAATAAGTACGTCAAGTAAAAACCAATAGTTTCAGTTACGAGACAGTTTTTTAGCTTGTACGTACCGATATAGTACTCGTATAACCGAAATAAAGCGTATAGATAAATATATAAGTACTTTTACAATCATTTAGTCTAACAGTGATACTTGTCTCGCTAACAATATGATCGTAAATATTAAAATCAATGTTGCCACTGCGAGACCTTAGTGTGTAAATCATTCTTTTCTACAACCAAACTTGCAATTGTTTATTTTTGCCACGGATATTGCTACATACTCTATCTTTTATGTATATACCCGCGTTTTTGAACGCTATGGAGCCAGTAGGTGTGTTTCTATTTTATGTTAAACAAGAAACCATAGCGGAATATACGGAAGCGAAGCAAGAACACTTAAGACACGCTTCCAACCAACTTGTGAACCAACCTCAAAGCCAAGGGTCGAGGCGGTCGCGGCTTACATTCAAAGACAAAAGAAATCTGCTTTATTCACCTTCCATGCGCGGTAAGCCAAAGAAACTGTTTTGCACTTTACTACCTCGTCGTACTAAACTTCAAAGAGAAAATAGAACGACAAGCATGACTATGTCGTTGAGAATCACAATGACAAGGTTCTTATTATTCAACAGTTTATTGGGAGTGTGTGCATTTGTCGTGCAAAAGTGTCAACGTAATTGATGTTCGTTGCCTATCCTTAAAAAAATATATAATCTTAAAAATACCAATGTTTCAAAAAACAAAACGTTATTCGAAGTAGGTATTCTATTCTATAAACTTTGTTGTCAATGATAACGCAATCTCAGATGTCTCTGTCTATTCAGTTTGCTCGATAACGTCCATCCAATGTGGCTTAAGAGGATTTGCGACGCTATAAATGTCCATACATAATGCGATTATTGTTCTTTCCTGTTATTTTTTGTAAATTTTTGGCTATAAACCAAAAAGCACGTCACGGAAATTATAAAAAATAGTTGTGAAACGTTTTTCAACCCTCCGTTATAGACCCCTTTTCAAATATTTAGAAAAATCATTTCATGTTTTTTTACTCAAATCCGATGCGGGCAGGCAGGCTATGCCAAATTTTTAAATTGATAGCTTGTATAGTTTCAAAGAAAAACTGCTGTGACATACAGACAGACAGAAAGCGAAGTCAAAAAGGGTTCCTTTTTTACCATTTTGGTACGGAACCCTAAAAATCGTGGAAATCTGTCTTGATTTACGGCATGTTAAACGTTACCGCCCGGAGCTACATTTGTATGGAAAAAATTGACAGCCCCGCGATTTAGCGTCGCCTCACAATCCTAGTTTATAAAACCGCATTTTCCTTCTGAGAAATCTGGTTCAAGATGAAATTTGACGCTAGAAAGTGGTACCTAATCGGTCGGTTGCGTTTTGCAAATATGATAGCGTAGTTTCACAACTTAGAACTTACGAATGATCTCGGCGTTTAGTACAAGTAATAGAGCTGGCTAACTTGGAGAACTAGCTAAGTTGCATTCTTCAAAAGTTACACTCAGCAGAGATCGGGGCTGAGATGCTGCACAGCTAAATCTTATTGTTTTTACGTGTTTCCGTATAGTCAACGTTTTGACAGCTCTTATGTACTTGACAGTAAAAGCGGCCGATATAACAACAATACCATGACACGTCAAAAACCGGGTCTATATTGTCTACCATAATTATTTTTAGTCATTATGTGTTGGGTCATAATCATCGCAAGTCATAACGTATTTCCTTAAGAAACTGTTACTTATTCAGGATTTTTATAAATCAAACCTAACCTAACCTAACCTTGCCTTGTCTAAACATTCGATATTTCAGAAATTCTGAAAGTTTCCAGTTTCAGCGACATAAAAATTATGACTATGAATAATTATGTCAACAATGACATTATGACCAATAAAATTATAGGAAACAAAGGGCTCCCATCAAAAACCATATAGTTTAACGTCGTAGAATAGATACTCTGTCATTATCTTTAGGGGAACGCTTGGGAGTTTACGTCAATACCTTGCATATTTTTTTTGATAACTGCACTCATACTGTCGGTATTATAAGTGACTGCATACTTTAGTGCTTTGTCACTTTAACGTTACGTTTGAACTGCTGCACTAATCTGTCTGTCTTATAAGGCTGACTGTATAATACTAGGTACCAGTTTCTTAATAGCGATCAGCGATCGCCGATATTTTATGAAACACCTATTTTAGGTGTTACAAAAATACCCGTAAAGCCGAAAGGGGGTTAAATGGTGCCTTATAACAAGTCCATTTAAAATATTTGGGAACCGTACTATCACCGTATGTCTTACCGGCAAAAAAAATAAAATCATTATTTTTTTCATTGATGTGCCAACCCTATTTCAGTAAAATTAAAGAGTAAACTACGCAGAATGTTTATGTACATTTTTACCTAATTCGTGAAACGATCAAGAGACATACTAACAAAATGTACAGAATTCGATTAGATAGATATTACAAGTTGAGTTTTGGAGTCGTAATATTCTGAGTTAGAAAACATCGTCATTTTGGAAAAAAACACGAAACAATTGTAGAGTATCGATAAGAAGATTTGAAATTGACAACATAACATTTTTTCCGTCTTGACGTTTTTTGAAGCCAGTACTTAAGCATAATGACATCATAGTATTGAACCTTTGTGGATGAAAACCAGAAAAACAATTAAATTTGACAATTTATTAAATTGGTAGGTTGGCTTCTCTGTTAAATAATCTATGCTAACTCCGGTTCCCTGACATGACAGCTTACTAGGGTTGACAATATTTTTGGCTTTTATAATTTATTAGAATTTTTACGGGGTATTTTGTAACACGTTGTATACTTTCTGTTGTGAGTGCAAGTGTGACAGCGAAAGCCAGCCGAAGGTGACTGGTTGTAAGTTTTTGAAGAATACGTCTTGTCTAGGCTCCCTAGGATACAATAATTATTTTCTCCGACCTGGGTTTTTTTTTAAATTACCTTTGCTGTTGGTGCATCGCACCGTTACAGCTTCAGCGGGTGGTGCTCGGAAATGTTAACCTTATAGTTGTAAAAACAGCCCGCGAAGTTCTGAGTAACAGGGCCAGGCAAAAAAAAAACAAGTTATGATTTACCAACGGCAGCGGTGCGGCCGCGAAAATGTATGAAATTTCATTACATACCGTGTTTTTACTTTTTAAAACCATGTTTGGACTAGGATAACTAACTCTTAAAAAACTAACTCTGACTAAAAAACTTAATGCGTCTCGGCCGCGCTAACTCATACTCGTCCCGCAACAGCTTTTTTCCCGGACTCTGCAGTAATGTTCTGTTTACAAGGATAAAGTCAAAAGTCAAAGTTCTTTAATCTTAAATTTAGGCATAATATAATGCACCAATGAATGTCATTTTTACCACCGGTTCGAAAAATAAAACCTCTGCCCCGAGAAGAACCGGCCGTAAGAAATTCGGCAAGGTATAATTTTTTCAAAAAAAGTTTACACCATTACAAGGCTAATAAGTAAAAATCGGACAAAATATAAATAGAATTGATATTGATATGATATTGATTGAGATAAGATAAGCGTACAATTGGCAGTAGCACGTCAATCCCATTTAAGTATAGCTGATTTCGGCAGACTTTACAATTTTGTAGAATAAACTTACCACACAAATTTAAATGTGAAAATATTAAAAAAAAACTTACCCAGAGTGAGATCAAATCCAAAAATGCTAGCCTTACGCCTATTTCTAGCCAGAAACGTTTAAAAGATTTTATATCGCCTTAAGTCTCTGGCTGTTAATTTTTGTCTGAATAAGAAAGTGATAAGTGACTCAATGGTAGATTAGTTCTAATTAACTTTCGCGCAACTGGATGTAGGTTTTAAAAGAAACACATTTTGGTCTGTCCATCCCAGCACATAACTTTCTACCAAAAGTCGGATTCAATCCTTAATCATACCGACCCATGCAGTTGTTAATATGATGACGGAAAATATCCAGACAAATGCATTCTTGAAAAGTTTGCTCCTTTACCTGCAATTTACGCAGCCAGTTAGTGCAATGCGCTGCACTTGCCTACTTATCACGCTCGTTGACTTCTGTACGAGCAGTTAGATAAGCTAGTTAGGGTAGTTAGTAGCGTGGCAGGAAAAAATCATGTAGATCCAATTTTTTTTATCAAGTAATGATGGAAACTGAAAAAATTATCACATTAATATTTTAAAGGAGCTCTAATTAAAAATATATTTGATATTGGTATCGGCTGTTAATTGAATATGACATGTAAGTAGTTACTTTATATCTACTTGTTCTCTGAAAACCGTTATAAATGTTCCGAATCTGCATAGTAGGTGGAAACTATCGTATTGTTGGCCCCTATCAAATATTGGCATCATGAACTTTATTACAATTAAAGTAGAGGCGATAACTCTACAATCACTAACTGCTGCACTCAGAGACGTCAATTTACTTTAATGCTTGATTAAAGTTGCTGCTGTCAATTTCTTTGCTACAGCAATAGAATAAGACGTCACTAAACAAGCATTAAATTTAATTGACGTCTCTGATTGCGGCAGTAAGTGTTAGAGACTGGTATTATGAATGCCAATTGGGTGTTTCACCCTATAATCGCCACTGTTGCGTTCTAGTGTCGAATATATCTTCGAGGAAGTACAATTAACAATATTTAGTACATACCTACTCTCGTGCAACTATGTTAGCTTCCCGTGTTCCGTCAGGTTTAAGTGCTCGGCAAAAATTCACTGAGAAAAAACAGGAACTGAGGAGGTTAAGAGCGTCGAGATTGCGTAACGAAGAATTTATATACTTTTCCAACTAATCTTAGACATTCTCCTGTTTATTCTTACGTGAAAAGTATTCCTGTTATCTATTAAAAGCCTGTTAAAATGTATTTGTGGTTACCTTATTTCTTCTTCATAAATGACTAATAATTTGCCAGTTTTTAATTTCAGAGTGCGATGGGGTCCAAAAATTTTTTTGCTTGGTTTACTTTATTTATTAGTTTTTATAATTAATTACTTTTAGTTTGCAACTAAAATGAAAGTAATAACAGCATACTTACAAAATAGTACCTAACTAAATCAACATTAATAAATTAATAAACTAATAAATGGGATATTTCGAAACAGTAATAACAGTAATGCCAACAATATTTAAAATTTGAGTTCAGAGTAAAAAAAGAGTTTTTTAACAATGTGTAGACTCGTTCGTTGCATCGTTAACATAGTTTAGGTATTTTCTACACACAGCGAAAAACCGGCAGACATTGGAAAGTAGCCAAAAGTACTCGTACTAACTACGACATCTTAATTAGATTAGACTAGATTTAGAATTAAATATTTTAAACTAAAAGCAACTAACGAAAACTTTTTAACTAGCAACTATTAGTAAACTGACGTCGATTTTATTATTATATTACGAGAATATATTATAATATATATGCTGTTCTGTTTTATTGTAATCTACAGACCACGATTCATAAAGTGTTAAAACTATGTACTTATTTGCGTAGATGTGTGTTTATTTAAATGTAATTCCTCAATATGTATAGTATAGTCAATGCAACTCAAGTTTACGAACCTGATACGAAAACCACAACGGCATATAAAGATCTATTCTAAGCTCGTTTAGCTCGCTTATTGTTATTTTTATATGTTTAACTAGAGGTCGCCCGCGACTTCGTACGCGTAGAATTAGTTTCCCGCTACTCCCCCCATTTCTTCCCGTTGGGGGTCGATTTTCGGAAAATCCTTTCTTAGTGCTCACTTACATCATGAAAGGAACCGCTGTACCAAATTTCAAGTTTTTAGGTACAGTAGTTTCGGCTGTGCGTTGATATATAAGTCAGTCAGATTTGCCTTTTATATATATAGATATATGGGTGCTCCTTGAATCACCGACACTCATTTCACGAATGCGTTGTTTCATCGAACTTTCATTTCATCGACAGCTAATTTCTGCTGAAACCTTATTGTTGTTAGGTTATCTTAAGCATGGCTTACGTAGGTTAGGTTAGGTTAGACCTGTGACCACCAAAAAGTTATAATTATAACTCCTGCACGTGAAAATGCCTTTTCGATGAAATGAAAATGCGATGAAATGAAAATTCGGTGGGGATTCAAGGGTAAACCGTTTAATATACTCACTAGCGACCCGCCCTCGCTTCACCTCAGTTTATGTAAGTTTTTTTGTAACACGGATAGGTACATAAACCAGAAGTTATTATATACAAAAACCTTTGTCTTGAATCACTCTATCTATTAATAAAAACTGCAGTAAAATCCGTTGCGTAGTTTTAAAGATCTAAGCGTACATACACGGAAGACAAGATATTGTTAGCCATAACAACGTATATTTTCCATGACCCGTTTTATGGCCGCCTTTACGAGTATCGCGGTGGATAAAGCATGACAGATGTTTAATGTACATTGATAAACAAGACAGTAACAGGCCCGCAGGGGCTCTATTGTACGGTAAGACCTAACAGCTAGCTATTGACAATGTTATCGTATTGGCAACGTTATGATAGCTCTTATTTACTCAACATCTAGATTATTGAGGCAAAATTTAGTGGTGCCGGCTTAGGAATAGTGCCACTTCAAGTCTTCCCGTGAGTCGTAAGTGGCGGCATATTACCGACGTGTAAAAGAGCCCTCATGTGGCCAATTTACTGAATAAATATTTTGAATTTGAATTTTGCTAAGGAAATAAAGGCTTGTAGTATTGTTAGGCGATGGGCTTGCAACCTGTGACTAATGTATACTGGTAAACATCTTAGCCAGTTTGTGCAAAAGGTGGTTACAGAATTAACAACAAGGTTTTAGAGTTGTTGGTAATTCTGTAGCTCTGCCTACCCAACTCTGGGAATGAAGGCGTGAGTAGTTAAAAAAAATACGATAACATGTCAAAAGCAACTAGGTTTTACCGAGTAGAATAGAACTCCGGTTAGAGCGATGCCACACGAGCGTTGACGGTGCGTTGCGTTTTTGCAACCAACGCTGTGATTTCAACATAGGTCAACGCAAGTGTTTAAACGCATCGTGTGGCACGTCGTTCTAATTTATATGTAGAACAACGCAGCGGCGAAGACGCGACGCCCAGGCAACGCTCGTGTGGCATTACTCTAATAGCTTAGTTTTTCACTGAACCACAGTGTCAGCAAAGGTAGAGTCTGTCTAATGAAAGCTGAACCTGAAAAAAGCGGCAAATTGAAAAAACCTTCATATTTTATTACCGATCAAAGTAGGAATAAACGATTTTGATACTTTTCTTATTTTGTTTATTTTGGTGGGCACTAAGGGAGAGAAAACACGTACCTACTTCTATTCTATTCCTACTTTGATCGGTAATAAAATATGAAGGTTTTTGAATTTGCCGCTTTTTTTCAGGTTCAGCTTTCATTAGACAGACTACCTAATCTTGTATTCATGGTTCTGACTACGGAGCACTTGTACCCTTACATTAATTGGTCAAGTTTATCCTGACCTATCAGTCAGTGAGACACCGAGGGTATTATAAAAGTAACCACTATGTATCTACATAATGAGACAATGACATTAATGACGTAATAACACGAGTTTACGTCAAGTCAAGGGCGAGAGGGCAACTGAGAAATAAATATGGGAACAATCAAATTGAACATGGGTAGCACAAGTTGTATTTTCTCGCTTGTCGCTCAGTGCGTCTCTATCTTTACTGACTAGATGGAAAGGGAGATCCGAGCGACAAACAAGTGGCCGACAACATGTGCTAGCCGTGCAGGTCCGTCCGGATCGCGATCCTTAACCTACCCCCAAGCAGTAGAGTTCGCATCGTTGTGTTCCGGTGTGGGGGTTTAAGACAACCGGTAAAATTAAGTACTAGCATCTCTGCAATCCTTCTCCGTCCAAAGGGTTGGTAACGTATTCGCAATCTTAGGATTGCAGTCTTAAGATTATAGCGTAGTCTAGGGAATGCAATTGTCTATGGATCTCAGATCCAATTATACCATCAGGTGGCCGTGCTCCATCGTGTGCCTTCTCTATGCCATAAAAAAAATCTCTTAACGGCAACAACAGCTGTCTGACTCTAATTTTGTGGAATAGAATGAGACGTCCTTAGGACAAATTGACATTAGGTAGTAACTTTTTAAAAGATGTTCTGAAACAAAAAAAAACATGCTTATAGAAGTTTGTCGCAAAAGCCTACGTATATATTTTTTAATTTTCTGTGTTTATAAGCATAATTTCATCAGGACACATTTTCAAAAAAAAACCCGTTATCAATTATTGCTCAAAAAAGTGCCCGCGTAAGTGTACTTTTACAGTAGAGCACTACTAAATGTTGGATTAAGCTCTCAGCATTCATGTACTTATTCAAACATGCAAATCGATTTTTAGCTCGAACCTAACCTACCTACTTTTGGTATTACAAATAAAATTGTGTGGTCAAACCTTGGGAGCAACTTTTTGTGTGGTGGGACAAAGAAGTTAGTTCACGGGTAATGTGATCTATAGAGTCGGTTAGCTTTGATGATTATGATTTTATGAGTCATAAAAGTAGTTATAAGTCGTTATTACCTACAATATTCATAAAGTTAAGGATCATAACATAATAAAAAAGCTAAACCTAGTCAATAAAAGTCATTTATGCAGTAATGTTTTTATGCATTTGACTTTGTAGACTAATTAAAAACTACATGTTGCTAGTAAAGTAAGTAAAAATACGTGGATAAAAGAAGGGGGCTGACTGCACCGTAATAGTAAAAGTTTTAAATTTAATATGGTTACCAATAGAGTATAGAATGCTTCGAGTACAGAATAGTAGTAACCCCTTGAAGTCACCGACACTGCTTTGTGGGCGCCGCGGTGGCTTCTTTGTAGCAATTGTAGCGGCACATCAAAACATGCAAAGTATTTGAATGAATGAACTGTACTACATTGCAGTTAGCTGCTTTTTTTGGTATTATGACAGCATTGGCTTATTTACATTTTATAGTTAGTCATTCATCAGGCTATTTTAGAATACTCAAACATTAAATAATCAATTTCCCAGTAAAAAGCGAACTAGTTACATAAATAGAATGCAACAATGACACTAAGTGGAAAATTTTCATCCGAATCATTCCATCCCACAAATTGTGATAATAATACGGCAATTACTCGCGCACCGGCGTGACACGACACGACACTGTCACTCTGAAGGTGGGTCAACATTTGTGATTTGTGGCGTTATCTATGAAAAGGGACCTTATTGTCGATGGCGCTTCCGCCATTATAAACGATGCTCCGATATAAATATAATGTCGCGTAACGCAGTGCGGCGTCAGTGCCATCGACAATAAGGTCCCTTTTCATAGATAACGCCACATATTTCATCGCAACATGGTTCCGTGACCGTGTCAGTAACGCGTGTCAATACTGGTTATGAGGACGGTATTTGTCAAGGTACGACGTAATGTCGCGATGTGACCCATCCCAGCGGATGTTTTAGGTACACTGCATCCATATTTCGCGTGACATAATGTGGATAAAACATCCGTCACTTTTTGACACGTACGAGAGTGACGGATGCTTTAACCACATTTTGTGTCGCGATATACGCAACCATACTAAGGTCGCCGTCAATAGAATTTGGAAAAGATGTAAACAAAACCAAACGAACCAATTCACCATGATTACTCGATAATCACGTACCTACTTTCAAAGATCAAGTGAGGTCTTTGCAACGATTTATACTTACACTAGATCATTTTTTTCATATTAAGTTTAAGATGAAATAACTATTCATTGTACGTTAGTTTTAAGTGGTTTCAGATACTCGCAAATGTAGAATAGATTTATTTATTTAGGTTGAGTTGCATTTACTCGTTTTTTGACACGAAAGTCTTCACCACGATGGAAACTTTAGCGAAAAATGCAGCAGGAAGTGGTCGCGGTTCGGGAACATCCGTGAGTGGCTACGGTCATGAGCTACATCTGTTCCGCCTCGCAAGCGATAAGGAAAAAAAATGGGTTGATGTGTAACCTTTAGTAATTGGAGAGCCAGAGGAAAACACGGGTGTTATTCTCTCAAAAACGGCAGTCGGACGAACGCACGAGCGAAAGCGCAGCGGCGGCGGCGAGTTTAAGTACTTAGTCCCGTCCCGTCCGAGCGAACAAAATACATTTTAGAGCGTGCATTCTCAATTTGGCAGCCTTATACGTTCGGGAAACCATGCTGCCACATTGAAACTGCACGCGCTAAAATGTGTTTTGTTCGTTCTGATGGGACTTCTTAAACTTGCCGCTGGGACATTCACTCGTTCGTTTTTGAGAGAATCACACCCCTGAAGTACCTATTCTATCTAACCCTCGACGCTAAAAGAGGGGTTTTATAAGTTTAACATGGTGTCCCCTTGTTTCACAGACACTCATTTCATAGAACGTAGGACTTTGCAGAATTTTCGTTTCACAGAAAGCTATTTTGATTTCAGGTTACCTTAAATATGATTCACGTAGGTTAGGTTAGGTTAGACTTGTAACCATCACAAGATAACCTAAAATCAACACGGGTTCAGCAGAAAATAACTGTCTGTGAAACGAAATTCTGCGGTCATACGTTCTATGAAATGAGACAAAACAAGGGTAAACGTGTGTATCTCTGTATCTGTGTGCCGTTGTATTTGTACGTCTGTCTGTGGCAATGAAGCTCACAAACGGATGGACTGGTACAGAAAAAGCTAGTTAATAATCGGGATGCTTCTTACTTAGCTAAGTTTCATGAAAATTGGTTGGGCCGTTTTAGAGATATCAGCCTTGAGGAAGAGGTCGCCAATATATCTGGGGTTTTTATGTATGTAATAGTTATAAATATTGCTACGACACGTTTGGTAGAGACCCTGCTTTCGAAGCTAGCAGTCCCGGGCTCAAATCCCGGTAAGGGCAGATATTTGTGTGATGAGCGCGAGTACTTGTTCCTGAGTCTTGGATGTTTTCTAGTAAATTTATCGTTGTCTATGGGTACATAGTACAAGTCTGCGACTTAGGTAGCGAATAGATCAATTTGTGTGACATAGTCCCCTGACATTATTATTATATGTACTTCTAAGTTGTTATTCAGGCTGGTTTGCGGTTTAACTAAATGATGTTGTTTGTGCAATACCGGATCAACTATCGCCCGCGGAATTACTTGCCCGGATTTCCATTTCGCTGAAAGGCGTCCTAGTTTCCCATCTCAGCCGTTCTCATTTTCTTGCAGTTCTAATGATAAACCTCGCCTCGGTGGGAAAAGCTTTAGTGAAATTGAATACGATAAAAATAAACTAACAGCAGTTATTCCGTTTAAGATTCGCTTGTCGGGATTCAGATTTCGCCATCTTGCTAATCATAATATAAATGCAAAAGTTTGGATGTTTGTTACTCAATCACGCCAGAACAGCTGAACAGATCTAGATGAAATTTGGCAGAGAGATAGGTTATAGTCTGGAATAGCTCATAGACATAGGCTACTTTTAAATTGGACAGTTCCCGAGGAGGCAGCGATAAAAGACTTCTACGCGGACGGAGTCGCGCCTAAAAGCAAAAATATTCATGTTATTCAGTGTCTTAATCCATTTTAGATGTATATTTTATTTTGACATTGTTTTTACTTTCATCTTGTAACTTTAGTACAATGGGTTCCCAAGTTAATGGCGCTTGCATTCGGCATTGCCGGAGACTCTTGCGTCACTGAATCCCACACGGTCATTAGTCAACGCATTTGCATATGTCTGTCAGTGTTACTGTGTCATGCCCCATTTCAATGGGTCGTTTTATGCAACTGTAGTCCCGAAACGATGCAATTAATTCGAAACTTTGGTGAGCATCCCTTTTATTTCATTTGTTATTCGAGAAAAAATCGGCAGAGTTTCATCCCTGAAGCTAACGTAACTTCGAGCTCCGTTTTTCAAAGTTCTCTCATCCTCGCTCTCTCTCTCTCTGTCCTTTTAACTTAGTAAACGTGCTACGTATCGTATCACTGACTGATTAGTTGAGGACGTTCCCCTCCGTGTCCCGCAAACCTAGAATAAGGGTTGTTTTCCTATCTTCATAAACTGAAAATGGCATTATCGAACAAACGTAATTGAACCTTTTTGCATTGATGGTAGATTCAACGTCCCACTTACAGAATACTCCCTTTTGTAGTATGGTGGCCGAGCTAAAAGTACAAAATAATGTCCCGAAAAACAAATTATTTGTAATTAATATCTGCTCATATTTTAGACATTATAAATGTGTGATTGAATAACTTTATTCACATAGTTAAAAATACCTTTTAATCACCTAATTTGATCACGCCAATACACACCTTTATTACATATTTAAAAGCAGAAGCAAAATCAAACTGATTACGCGATGAGTAGGTACCAAATTCTTCTGTTGCAGCTTTGAACTCTTCTGTGCGATTGCCTGTTTCTTGTATCAACACGCTATCAGAGCTTGTATTAAATAAGGTCTTAAAGGAAAGACCGAGAAGCGTGTCACATAATCACCGAGTATTAAAAAAACTTAACGATCAGAGATAAACCCTTAGAGATTCCACAGTTTCAGCAAGCGAAACGGTGGCGACAAGGTTTAAACGCTATTTTCATAAAAAAATATCTCAGCCTAATCTAGATTTTAATAAGGTTATAAACACCTTGTTATAGAGCTGTCACAAACCAACTGATGTATGAGACGCACGAATACGAAATAACACGCAAAACACTCGTTGCCTGCTTCCTGTAATTACAGCAAACGGAAGTAGGTACCTACTGCTTTGTGCTTTATTTATTATTTTTATAACAATAATAACACTCCAGTGGATGTGCTCCATGGAACCAGAACATCATCATTAATTTAAAATCATTAGTTAACATGATCGGAGTCGGATGTCGCTTTTAATAAGAGCAATTTTCTACTTATTAGGAGAAGTGAACGTCGAATCAATCTTGACATTATAAATTATAACTTTAGACTGCATTAAGTACTACTCCCCTTCCTTAGTTCTTAGAATATTGATTAGGAATGAAACCCTTGTGATTCTGCCAAAGAATATAAAATCTAAAATGAAATTAAACACAGAATGTTGCTATAAATACAAAGATAACTCAATCAAGCTTTCTTTTAATAGGTCGCGTCGAAATTGGTCTATCCATTTGGGAACTAGGTACGATTATGCCAACGACACAAATACACACTTCAGGTGATTTTACTAAAGTTAGGTACGGTTATAATCGACACGTTAATTAAAGTAGCAGCGGCATCAGTGGCAGCATGCATGCCCTTAATATACCTCTACATAGGTTCCCCTATGGAATCCCTAATAGTCATTTGTCCTAATGCATCGTTTGTCCGCTTCAATTTTAAAAGTTTTTAGCATTGTTATAATATAATACAACCCTAACCTAACCGAACCGCAGATATAATTCTGACTCACCTGAAAACCAGTTTCGGGCACATGAAAATTCGGACAAACGATGTGTTAGGACAAACGTTGTTAGGGATTCCGAGGGACACCCTCTATAAAACTTCCGACCTGCCCTCGTTTCATTCCGATTTAAGTGAGTTTTCTGTAACAGCCGTACATAAAACAGAATTCAATACACATGAAAACCTTCCGTGAAAAATTATTTAACAGATGGTGAAAAATCGCATCAAAATCCGATGCGTGATTTAGGAGGATTTAGCGGATATACAGACAGACAGACGTGAAAATTGACTTTGTTTTATACTATGTAATAATAATATTAAATATAGATGTTGCTCGCGACTCCGTCCGCGCAGAAAAATAAAACATAGCCTATGTTCATTATGGAGAATGTAGGATTCTAATGGTGAAAGAAATTTTCAAATCTGTCCAGTAGCTTCGGAGCCTATTCAATGCAAACAAAAAAACAAACAAATCTATCCTCTTTAAAAAAAAAGTAGAAAAAAGATGTAGAAAATATACTAATTACTGCTCATAACCCAGTAAAACGTAGTCGATAATAGCTTTCATAAGAATTGTTTACGTTAGGTGAGGTCAACACTACAAGAATAACTTTTGATCTAAATACTTGGTCTGTATACATATTATCTATATATATATAAAATGCAAACCTGACTGACTTATATATCAACGCACAGCAGAAACTACGGTACCTAGAAACTTGAAATTTGGTACAGGGGTTCCTTTCATGATGTAAGTGAGCACTAAGACAGGATTTTCCGAAAATCGACCCCCAACGGGAAGAAGTAGGGGGAGTAGCGGGAAACTAATTCTACGCGTACGAAGTCGCGGGCGTCCTCTAGTTATGTATAAATGCGTATAATAACGATGTACAAAACAAAATTACTGTGAGTTGGCCTTTCAATATCGAAGATTATTTTAGGCTGTATTTATAATAGAGTTGTTGATGTATGCCTAACGGTTGTTAACACGTACGGATATTTTTAATGGGGCTATCAGCAATATTCACTTTATTATTTTATTGTAAAAGCTTAATTTGTTTTTGTTAACATTTGGCTTTTTAATACACAATTCAGGCACCTACATCGGAAATATAGCCAAACATGGTCTGGGTTGCGGGTCACAAATCTGCACTTATATGAACAGGCCAAGAATATTTTTGCCGGTCTGTTTGATGATTGGTCGACAACTTTTATGTCCAACCCTGAGGCTTAAAGCGTTGTGAAATAAAGTAATAATTAATCGATTTAGTTTCGTAAAATATTAGGTGTTTTTTTTGTTACGTACAGTCGGAGTCAAAGATATGTTTACATTTTTGCACCATAATTCAATGGATTACGTTAAAAAAATGTTAACAATCATTCCAACTTACTGACTAGATGAAAATTTCATATGCATTTGAATGTAAATTTAACGAAACGCCAAAATTAGTGGTTATTATTATTATTATCGTACGGCCTTACGAGTGAAGGTCCTGCGTTCCTTATAAAAGCAAATCTAAATTATTTAGCCAGTCTATAGCCTCCTCGGAGCACCCACTAAGTTTCGCGTAGCCGCCAGCAAAACGTCGGTTGGGACACTCCTCCACGATGTGATAAGCTGGTAATTAATTCGCTATTTGATAAATCTTGGAAAAAAATGTATTTTACGTACGTAATTAGGTTACGTAAACATAATTTCATGCGGAAAACCCTAGAAAAGGCAAGATATCGTTCTTTTAAAATGTGTGACTTGCGTATTTCAAGAAACTTTCGAGATCGCTACATATTCTTGTGCGTTTATTCTTTATATACCTAACTATGTGTCACATTATAATGAAGTAAAATTATAGGTATTTGTATTTCCTTGCAGTTGTTGTGAAAAACACTATGTTTGTCTCGGCGTAAAGGGCAATTAATGATTTCATTGGTACTCTATGTATACCTAGTTTTTTTATGGTTTTTGAAGTCAAACTACTAATTTCTGCAACTTGTCGATGTCCTAATCGCTCATGCTGAAAATAAATATGTCATTGTAGAAACTCATCGAGTTAGTTTATTTAAGCTCGAACCATTAAAACTTCCGTGTTTTGTTTGCGTCCGAAATACATTGAAGTGTCAGTATCATCACGCGGAACGCTAAAAAGCTTATACAATGCGTGTTTTCTTGTGGTTTTGTCGTACTTGTTTACGGTGCGTTGCCATGGCTGCTTAGACCCTTCCGGAAGTAAATTAGCTTTACCGTAGTACCTAAAAACCTCTAAAATGTAGGAAAAAAATTAGCTTTACCGGGAGTCGAACCCGGGATTTCTAGCTTCGTAGGCATGGTCAGGTCACTACAAACTACCCTAACTGCGTCAAATAGACTAACTATGTATGTATTTACTATTATAATGTTTTTATTGGCCTCATAACTCATAATGATAATCATTAACCACCACATAATAAGATAAGAATAATTTTTATTTACACAAATCACGTAGTTACAAATAAAGCAGTATCCGGTGGATTTCAAACTAGGCTGAGCCTGTACCTTGAACCCCATGGAGTCGGTTGACGTTACACAGAGAAATCACAATCACAAAAGAGTTCACACGGACATGTAAAGTAACAAAAAACAAAGTAATAATGAATACAATTATTACAAATTATTTTTGACTGTCTAATATTGTGTGTGCGGTGAGTGTTTGTGTGTGTATATATATGTATGTATGTGTGTGTGTGCGAGGTAGAAGAAATACCACTTATGTCACCTATGTACATCAAATCAAATCTAATGCGGTGCTGTATAAATTCCATCGATGAATTGTAAACTAGGGAAGTATCTGATACCTGATACGGATGTTTGCGGTCCCGGCCTTATTCTCCCATGAATTACGAAGTCACGTCCACACTTCACGAGTTCGTGACTGAGAGGGACGGAAAACAATTCGCACGAAAAGGATCGAAACTGTTTACTAATGTCCTAATGTGGTCGATAATGGATGCGAGAGAAAACTTTAGTAAAAACAAGATAAAGTGATGGTAATTTATGGTTAGAGCCTGAACTACTAACCGATTTGTAATTATTTCATTAAAAGTTACTTACAGCTCACACGGTCTTTTTATAATTATATGTGAATGTTAGCTGAAGAGATCTTTTTACCGACTTCAAACGTGTTCCCCGATTAATACTCGAAGTTTTTTGTTCAAAAGGGTGTAGTTCCCAGGTGTTCCCATTGTTATCAGTTCAGGACCTGATGATGGAAACTCTACAACTATAATAGGTACACCTATAACGATTTGGGTACTTAGAGTTGAAGCCAAGGGCGCACCCCAAATGAAGATTGGTCCGTCTGTGTTGAGTGGAATAACATACGAGTATACCAAAACCACAGTACCTCACACCGATCGAAAACTCTATGATATAATAACAAAGCCTTAAGGTATCAAGAACTCTCATCACGCAAAAATGTGCCGCCACCATAGCAAGGGCCCTTCACATGCCACCATTCTCTGAGTCACGGCCGCTACCAAATCCGTCGCTGGCAGCCTTGAGTGTGAACGTGCATCCTGTCACCTCACCAGTGATGTAATGTTTATCTTCCTCATGCCTTCAACATAAAAATAACAAGAGAAGTTTGAAGAAAACGTTAAGTAGTTTACACAAAAAATTAACAAGCTCTGGGGTTCTATACATAAGATGGAATAACATAAACGTTATGGCATTGGCCGATATGATCATTCTATATTTTGTCAGTTTTCGAAAGCACTACGTAGGTATCTTAAGATTATCAAATTTAACAGAAACGTCAGTAATCGCTTGCTTTTCATACTCGGGGCGTCACCATACCCTCCGAGTATGAAAAGCAAGCGATTACTAATTTCGTGGATCTTTAAGTGTCTTAAGTAGGGTCTTGGTGGCATAATTGGTAATGCGCCTGCATCGACCCGGAGAGCCAGAGGAGATGTAGGTTCGAATCCTGCCTAAGACCGACGAATTTTTTTCGCTTTAATATAGTTCACTATGTATCTTGTCTTGGCCCCTTGAAGCAGTATTGTTGGTAATCTGTTATACTATTACCATTGGTTTAAGGCAGTGAAAGTCAAAGCTATACGAGTACCTCTACTATCTCTGCTACTGTCTGTAACATTGATTCTTAAACGGTTCAAAACACGAACCCCGCATAACGGCTCAGGCCTGAAATATGCGTTTTCCTAAAATGTGTTTTTATCAAAATGTCTGCATTTTCACAATGTTGGCACGTCTTTTGCATAATGTCAGCTTCCCAAAATGTCAGCTTCTTATAATGTCTGTCTCCAAGAATGTCAGTTTTCATATAATGTTCGCTTTTCAGGAAGAGCTTATTCTCAAAATGTCTTCAACCTCAAAATATCTGCCTTCTTACAATTTTTGCATTCCAGAAATGTCTTATTCCCAAAATGTCTGCAATCATGAACGCCATATTTACACCTATAGGTATCTTTATTATTATAAAGCGAAATTTTTATAATTTGCGTCGTTGGCGGGTAAAGGGTTAGGTACAGTCAGCGTCAAAAGTAACTGATCACTTCAAGCTACTTTTGTACTTTATCGCATTAACAATCTTGTTTGACATTGCTTATGTGACAGTAAAGCGACAAGGTAATTAAGTGATCAGTTTCTTTTGACGCTGATTGTACGAAATAACTACGAATATAAAACGATATAATTATAATTGAGTCCTAAGTAGAACAGAATTTTTCAAACATTATATTTTTCGATTGCATTTACCATCTCAACCCAAAATTGACCAAAAGTTTGTATAATTAATTTTCCTGTCAACATTTTACGTAATGCTGATGGTTACTGCCTTGGAAAATTTAGAACTTTGATTTGAAATAAAGCAGACATTATAGGAAAACAAACATAACAAGACGAAAGCCTATATAAAGAAGTGAACATAACGGAAAAGCAAAACTTATGGTAATGCTAATATTATAGGAATGTAAACATTGTGAATAGACGACATTCTGAGACTGTACACATTTTAAATAGCAGTCATTTTGAGAAAACTGACAAAATAGAAATGCTAACATTGTGAGAACGCAGACGTTTTGAGAATTGTACATTTTAGGAAAACGCATATTTCAGGCCTGAGCCCGCATAACGTATTACTCTAGCGTGACAACAGCTCATTTTCCTTTTGTTCAAGAATACCCTACTTGTCTTAAATATAGGAAAAAACTTTTATTTCAATACTTACGATTTTTTATTCAATGATTGCAATTTATAATTATGTTACTTGGATAATCTAATATACTTATGAAATAATAGAAAATAGAAATTCTGATTATATCATGTAATTTTGAAAAAGGTAAAATACTTTGCTCATCACATCAAATATCGATTTCATCTGGGACGTTTTTAATCTCAATCCTCACAATATTGATTAATTAATCATAGTACTTAACGACTGTTGAAACCTAATAAAATAACAGTCTTCTAATCACCTAAATTGGTTTCACTTAAATGTCATCGTTCCGTATCACTCCGCCTTTCAACTATAATTACTTTTGCAAGTTGCAAAAGATTATATAAATGTTGCAAAACAATCTGTAGCAGTCTGAATCGCATCTTGTAACTGTTTCTTTTTTCACAGATACCTGAAGCCCGAATCAAAATTGACCGAATGAAGTGCTACAAGAATCAAAGTGTCACGAAAAGTTGCGTGAAATAAGACACGATGGGGAGAAGGAATGTGAGCATGATGCGGTTGGGGCGCTGCGTGGCCTTCCTGGCCGCCGCGGCATTCCTCCTGCCATTCACCATCCTCCTGATGGTCGCTGACCAACAGTACAACCTCACCTACAACTCCAAACGGGTCTTCTACCAAGAGGTAACCCACCGCTCTCACCATTTCACACCCACGCCATAATCCATCTAACCCAGTCACATACTCAGAAGTGTAACAAACTGTGTCTAATCAATTGAAGTTACTGGGTCCATTCTAAAAACACCGTACAGCCATAAGAACTTCGAGGTCCATTGTCAAGTTCAAACCGCGTGTTTTTTCATCCATTCAACCGTTAAATATAGGACGTACGCGCCGTTTTTTGTACAGCGTTAACGGAATAGACCCAGTAGCCACCGGCGTTGACGTCAGAAGGAAACGACTTACCAAAACCACATCAGAACTAGATTCAGGCCGAATTTCTTCTTTTACAGAGTAACTTCTATAAAATAAATGGCACATATTATGCGCCCGCATACGCGGTAACGACACCCACTTTGTCGCGGACGCAGGTAACAGATACATACGTTATATTGATGTGAAATGTCACCTAACCCGACGCTAACACGTTGCACCCATGCTTTACTAACAGAGAATACTACATTTCCCTTAACCAAAGGTCTGATGACGACTTTGCACGATTGTTTCACACTTGTTCGTCCGCTCCCCAAAATGCTACTGACACATCGACGACATCGCTTGCTGCCATGGACTGTGGAAGAGATACTTGTCGGGTTATCATAGTAGTTAAGCAAGCACCCTGTAGAGATGTTTTGGACTTAGATATGTTGAGTGTTAGAACGATTGTTAGATGTTAACCAGACCGAGGCGGTTTGGGAATAAATGTTAAGTTATTTTTAATGAGGAATGTTTTGAGTCGAATACTTTGGCGTGTTTGGCTTGTTAAAGTACAATTATGTTGTTCCGATGTTAATCAAATTAACTAGTTAAACACCTGACGCGGTGTAGTTTACACGACTAAATTACAACACGTGTTTTTGAAAGCTGATTATAATTGTGATTGATGCGTGCGCTTGTTTGACGACGACGAAACTGGAACTGAGGCGCGACACCGCGCGTCACCAGAATTAAAGGAGCTTGTTTAATTTTCTCGTGTTGACTGACCGAAGCTGTTAATAATTGATTTAGGTACCTATGAATACCTCAATCGCTTTGGAGTTTACGTCAGACTACAAACAAGCATCGATTGGAATTTTGTTTTTGGGACATTGATTAAGGTTAAAATATCTATGTAGATGTACCACAGATCACACATCAAGCGGCGGTTGTGGCATGATAGTGAAAAAAACCGGCCAAGTGCTAATTGAACTCGCGTGGAGAGGGTTCCGTACTTACATACATTATATATTTTACATTTTTTTTATAAAATTCTTATAGGTTTAACTGTAATCTACAAGCAATGAACTATACTTTGTAATTTTTTCAAAATTTTAGGCTCAGCAGTTTCGGAGATCTGGAGGGGTAAATTTTCGTCTAAAATCAAAACTATTTATTTTACAATAATAACAAAAATATATTTGAGATCCTCATAACAAGCCCTTTCATTTGATATATGACACAGTAAGGTAACAAAACTTTTTTTTTCCTTATTTGTCCCTCAAACATGACCAAAATTAAAAAAAAAATACTTTGCACCTCTGTGTTTGGGTCATCAAATTACATACCTATGTGTACCAAATTTCAACTCAATCGGTCCAGTAGTTTCGGAGCAAATCGGCTGTGATGTGACAGACGGACAGTCAGAAGACGCACGAGTGATCCTACAAGGGTTCCGTTTTTTCATTTTTGTACGGAACCCTAAAGAGGTGTACTGCAAGCATATTTGCACTTTAGTGCTATTCCACAACAGATAAGATCGATCACTATGTTAATTTGGCACATTCCGGGAATGTCATACTTAATGGTTGGACGTTCGTTAATGGATAGTAAACTTTTACATTAGTTAATGGCTACCGATCATATTGGTAACGCATTAAACATGTTTGGGGGGAATTAATGTATTCAATAAAGCTTTTAGGGTACTTTTAATGCCTTTTAACTTTTGGTAGGACCAAGCGATTAGACATAATAACCATAAATGGGAAATTGAATAGCGGCCTGCACACGTAAAGTTCGGACCGCGGGAAACGCCACGCGCCATTCCAATCTTTGTTCCGAACCGTACGTGTAAATGCAACTGTAAAAGTAAAATAGTAAAAATTTTACGGTTCGGAACGAAGATTTGAACGGCGCGTGGCGTTTCCCGCGGTCCGAACTTTACGTGTAAAGGCCGGTATTAGGGAAGAGCATGACTAACGGAGAAAAATGCATGCTGATAACTTCGTTATGAAAAATAAATATACGTGTGAACATTATTTGTTAATATTTTGTAAGGTCTGCTTTTATGAAAGACAGAGCCTCTTCTTTACACTGTTAAAGCGTATTGCCTCTTGCTTATTATCGTATGTCCAACGTTACGATAGCTATGTACTTGAGAGTAATAGCGGCCAAGTTAAAACAATACGATAACACTTCAAAAGCATTATTGTTATAACCAGTAGAATATGATTATACCTATTGCGACTATTATACGGTCTATAGAAATGCGCATCGGATTTTTTGGTAAACAAAAATACCATCGCGAGAAATGAGTAGGTGAATACTAACAGTAACTTAACTATTTTCCATTAATTAAAACGTCTAACTGATTACAGAAAAAAACACAAAACAAAACCATCTACAATAAAAACTGAGTCCAACCCACTGTTATTACATTTAATATTTGAACAGGAACCTAATTTCTTCGTTACCTGAATTGTAAAGCGGCCCAAAAGCAACTTCGTCAAATATTCACCGTGGATTGGATACTGACAATGGCCGAAAACTCTAAGAGATATTGAATTTGTATTCGAGTCTGTCTGGTGTCAACAGCGTAACGGTAACGGGATAGAACTGGATTGTTTTACAAACATAATGGAACTCTATTCATGGCGACACGTAAAATATGCGGGAGTGTAATTATAATTATCAACAGTGAAACGTTTTGTGAAAGGGCTTCCGGAATATAATTAGCAGGTGAATTTATGATTATCATATCAATCAATTAAAGTCCTTTTTGGCTATTTCAGACAATATATGGCGTAATGTCGATTTGTTCCTGACTAGTGATTTTCCTGATTGGTCATATTCCTAATTAGACACTTTCCTAACATTTGTCTGTACTTACGATGAAATTATAGTTGATGGCTAGTCAACGCCATGTCATTGAATTGGTAGAATAAAAGAGAGATTTTTAAAGGGATGGAAAAGACTAGGTATCTAGACTTCCAGAGAAAAACTTCATAATGTTAAGCTAAACAAAGACGCGCTCAAATCTTTAAAATTCAAATTTAAATTCAATTTATTTGCTTGAGAAGCGGTTTAATGCGAATTTTAGTTTTCCAATTGTTCAATTTGCCAAATTTTCATAAGTTACAAAATGCATTGTTATTTTAAAACTGTTAACTTTATAGAGTGATTATATTTTTAGAACTTATGGTTTTAGAGAAAAAATGCATTTCTGACTTATGTAAGTAGGTACCTACCTACCTACATAATTATGAACATTTGGTAAATGAAACAGTTGGGAAACGAAACATCGGACTTGCTAGTTAGTTTATCTCACGAAAGAGTACAGTCCATACCAATTAACTTGTCTTATTTAGTAAAGACTTTTATAACCTCAAAATGCATCATTTTTTGTTTTTGCTTAAATGGCCGTTTTCTGCTGAATAAAGCAACTAGAGACCACATTTTTCACACCATTTTCTTGATTTTTCATCATGGATCGTTTTTATTATGACAAAATTGTTATTCTAAGCGAAAAGGGAGCATTTTAAGGTTGTTAAAGTGTTTACTAAATAGACAAGTCAATTGGTATAGACTTACTATTATTTATTTATTGTAAACCGTGTAGTATTGGTGTTAATAAATTTATTTTCATTCTTTCTTTCTTTTAGTATTGACCGATAATAACAGTATAAGTATTACTACGGGTTACCCGGGTCACACGTCACGTCACACCTCCTTTTATGTCTGCGTCAATAACTGCATTGCCAAGTGTCTGCTTTTGCTACACTTCTTTGAGATATGATGATATGCCCCTCGCGATATGACTCGAGAGCTAATTAAGTACCTACCTAGAGTTTTAGGAAGTACCTAAGTATATGATTTTATTAAAGAACTAGAGGAAGCCCGCGACTTCGTACGCGTAGAATTAGTTTCCCGCTACTCCCCCCATTTCATCCCGTTGGGGGTCGATTTACGGAAAATCCTTTCTTAGTGCTCACTTACATCACGAAAGGAACCCCTGTACCAAATTTCAAGTTTCTAGGTACAGTAGTTTCGGTTGTGCGTTGATATATAAGTCAGTCAGGTTTGCCTTTTATATATATAGAAGATGATATGTTAGCTTTGACATTCAATCGATAATTATTGGTTTTTTATGGCAAGAGACGTTGGCTAAAAGGCAAATACAATGCAAAAATTCATTCTTACCAGTTAGGTATGGTTTTAGTTCTCTAAACAAGAACTTAGTTAAGCCAGTAGGATCAAAAATATCCGTACCTCAGCGACACGACAAAATATAAAAAGAATTTTGGGATATTTTTGATGCTTTGGAATTTTGAAGCATCTTGGACAAAATAATGTATGGAATTGACACAGTACATGTGACAGACAGTTTACGTACATGTGATGTATCCATTCGTTAACTTTTGCAAAATGCCTGAAAGCTTATTAGATTGCTTAAAAATATTTTTTTTAAATAAAGTAGGTAGGAATTTATTTAAAAAAAAAATTTTTGAGCAAACTACATACATTAATTAGGGAGTAGGAGGTCTTCGCGAGCTAATGACCCTCACCTACAAATTTAACAAATTAATATTTTCGGCAACGACAAGTCGATAGCAAATTAATCTAGTCCTATAGTTCACTATAGCCCTCGTACTATTAAACGACCTGTGTCGGAGAGCCTCGAAGGTCGTCGCCCCCGTTATGTTATGACTCCGCGACTATGCATGGATTATTTAAAACTAACTACGTTTAGATTAGCTCTGTTAACAACCTATTGTGCTGTTGTCAGAGTGTTTTTTGTAACTTTGAACATTTGAAATGAGAATAGACAAAGCTTGTATTAAAATTACTGCCTAGATTATGATAAGGTAAATATATTTTTAATAACGTGTGGCATATGTGTGGCAATAATTACCAAAACTCAACACAAACGACGACTGGTAATAAATAATGATACATCTTTTCGTGGTAAAAATCAAATATTGTCACCATAAAAAATGGTTTTATCAATATTGTCACTATGTTTGGTTTTATCTAGCATTTACTAGAAAACGCTAGTAGGTACAAAGTTGAATAATGTCTAAAAAATAAAAGCAAACCCTACAAAACTCACGTAAAGTTACTAAGTTACGTTGTGCAGTGTCGGATGGTTTTGCGTGACAAACTCGCTGAATGGTCCTTAGTGCCTCGCGTGTCGTGACACATCGCATCGTTTTAGCATCGACCAACCATACAATTCGTCCATCATATTAATATAAGTTAGCCCACATTGAAAATCGAAGTTCGAATTTACGTTATCTTCATCCTTTTCTGCCAATTTAGTCTCGAATGACCAGTGAAAAAGACAAAGCATCCGAAGTTTCGAATTTTGCGCTTTATAGTACCTACCTAACCAAAAAGGGGACGCCCTTCTGTAAAGTTAGAAATGCTAACTACAATACAATACATTTTTTATTCAACACCACATAAAATAACCGCATAGAAAGTAAATAAGTATAAAAAAAACAAAGCGAGTCAATAGGCGGTCTTAACAATAAATAACTAAATGACCATTTCGTTGTTAAATAAGCTCTATAGCAGCTACCGTAGTACGCGGTATGTTTGGATATAGGTCGCAGGTATAGGTGTATACCTGAGTGTTTATTCTGTAAACAGGAGGCAAGGGCAGTTTCATGAATTTTTAAATGGTTGCCTCGTTCAAAAAAAAATGCTGCAAGGCAATTGATGTCGATTACGATCAGCAGAGGGTCGATTTTTGAGAAGAGGGTGCTCGGAAGTAGAATATATATCGCATGCTAAGAAACATCAAAACCTACCCCGAACTGAAACAAATCGTTTTTACCGTTTTTATTTTCGAATAAAAATTTCGGGAGCACAATTCTTAAAAATCGATTCGATCTCGATCGATTCTCAAGAGATGAAAAAGTTTTTTTACAGAAAGAATTATGTGGACAAAAGTTTCAATACAAATATGATCAATGTGAAAGTTCGTTAGAATATTCAATTATTTAAATGTGTGTTACTCGATCACACGTAAACGGATTTGTTAGTATCCATATCCTGAAAAAAACCGAAATTTCCCGAGGGTACATTACATTAATGAGTTCCGCGTGAACAAAGTCGTAGGCTAAAGGATCTACCATAATTATATTCCCAAGTGAGCTGAATAAAGGGAATATTTATAAAAAATGCCCGTCCCAAACCTTGACATAATGGTTTTTGCCGGGCGCATTCGAGCTGGCATTATGTAAATTGCCCGTCATTTCGCCGTGGACTTTTTGTTCTAGATGCGGTTTCGGAACAGCGGGCTATTTGTTTTTATTGCCAACGCCGTTTCTATCAAACTCGGAACTTTTGCTGCATTGCAATGACTATACAAGTTGCCTGGGAATTTTTTTAATACGGTTCCCGCCGTTCTCCTTTTCCGTAAAAATAAAATTGCCGGCGATCCATATTCAGAAGAAAGTATTCATGTATTTAAGATATTTAGCGAATAAGCTTTGCAAGCGCTTTTTCGAGCTCAACGCATAACACAATTTTATACCTTTTTTTAATAAATTTAACTACGTAAATAAATAAATAAATCTCAGGGGACAAGTCCCAAACTAAGCTCTAGGCTTGTTCTATGGGTACTAGACAACGATAAAATACTTACATAGAGAAATACGAGTAAATACATAGAAAACATCCAAGACACAGAAGCAAATACTCATGCCCATCACACAAATATTTGCTCATACCGGGAATCGAACCCAGGACCGCTAGCTTCGTAGGCAGGGTCACTACCAACTAGGCCACCACGTCGGTTAAGTAGGTAGATCTCGTTCAAATATCTACGCAATCACAAAAATGACGAATGGAGCTATAAGTAAAAAGTTTAAATTATATAATACTACGAATTCATATTTCCAGTTTTTTCAAACATAACTAACAGTTATTTGTACCAGTCTTGATATTCCCGTTATTCACCGACATTGAAATAGATTATCGTCTTTTTAGGTTTAGCGGTTTTCTTGTGCGAACTTACCGGTTATCAAACATCCAAATTGCTAAGCAAACAAAAATGTTTTAAAAAACAAAAAACCGCCTTCAAAAACGCAAAAATAACTTCTTTAAAATTGTAGATACCTAATAGGTTAGTCCAACTGTTGTCGGCTTTTTGTTGAAAATATTGTGGTCGCCGACTTCAGTTGGCCTATTAGGTATCTAAAATTTTAAAGAAGTTATTTTTGCGTTTTTGAAGGCGGTTTTTTGTTTTTTAAAACATTTATTTTATTTTATACTTTTTAGTGATCATAATAGGTACGCTGTTACGTAGTCCCACATCTTAGTTGATATGAAACTTTAAGTTATTTCACGCGCGCCGCAAGCAACGCCGCGGGAAATTCATAGTCGTATTTCAACAAGTAAATATTCTTCGTTGTAGTCGCTTAACTATCTTAATCGAGATATCTTATCGCCACCCTTAAAATAGGTACCGTTGAGGAGTTCCGGTGGCCATCTGTGGTATTCATCATCAGTTCCACTTCACCAAGTGATACTTTCTGAATGCAAATGCTAGACTTGTTACTAAAAATACTAAAATCGCTATATGAGTGCCTACAATATTTGAGGAGTTCCCTCAATTCCTCACTGATCCCCTCATCGAACTCAGATTTGGTGACAATGGGACCACCTCGAAAGTATACTCTATCAAACCATAAAATAATTTTTAAAATCGGTCCACAATTGACGGAGTAATCGGCGAACATACATAAAAAAAAAATACATACAGTGGAACGTATAAACTCCTCCTTTTTTGAAGTCGGTTAAAAAGACAGCTATGCGACTGTAAGAACTCTGTGCCTTTTTCTGGTGAACTAGCTTCAATGCCCAATCCAGACTCACGCGACGCCGAGATACACTGCCGTCTTTAAATACGAGACGGACTGTAAAACTTTTATAATAACATCAATGTATCTCGGCCTCGCGTCAACTCGCGTGAGAGTCTGGATCGGGCATAAGGTTGAGGTTGAGGCTTTTCTTGGTGGTTTTATGGACGGATGGTAGTGGTGCCGTCGCCAATCGACACGATTCCGATTCAACACCCATAAAACAAACGGTAAGAATAGATAGCCGCTTAAATTGGTTTGAATCACGCTATTTTTAGGGTTCCGTTTTTTCCTTTTGAGGTACGGAACCCTAAAAATAGCGTGATTCAAACGGAACCCTTATAGGATCACTTTGTTGTCCGTCTGTCCGTCTGTTTGTCTGTCAAGACCCTTTATCTCGGGAACGCGTGGAGTTATCGAGTTGAAATTTAAACCATACACTTAAATCTACAGTCCCTTATTGAAGCTGTGAAAAAATCAAACTTCTAAGTTAAGTTAATAGCAAGATACAGCCGTTTATGCCGCTAAAAACGTATATTTCAACACTCTCAAGGGAATCAATTTTTTTAGGGTATTTTCCGTTGACCTACAACTATGAAATTTGGCGAGTAATACCGTCTCATACTACAAATGTAGGGAAAAATCTGAAAACTCAACATTTTAAATTAAATTACAAAAAAATCATGGTCTTTATGCAAGGAACGGCGGCGGTGCAAATTTTGAATTGAGTTAACCGTGTCATGTGCGGAACCCTCGGTGGGCGAGTCCGACTCGCCTTGTCCGGTTTTTAATGCATACAACCACAGTTTTACTACCTTAGTGGTAAAGGGAAATGCGAGACAATTGGACCACGTGAAAGTTTTACTTATTTTATGCCGTATTTTAATAGGTACCTATACTTACTTCGTTAAACGCATGCAAACAGTAAAAATAAAATGGGAAATATCAAAATATACTCTTTATATTATTTTACGTAATAGGTACAATAAGTTAGCAGACACCACATATCTGAATGGTAAAACATTTAATGAGCCTGGTTATTGTTTTCTGGGCGTTTTCTAAATGGAAATCTACTTAACAAAACTTCTGATTGATATTCAAAATAAACAACTAAAAAGTCAGTAAGCAGTAAGCTTACAAACATTTCAGTAGTTAAGCTAAAAATACGAACTTTTTGTTGTTATGACATAAAACTGGGAAATCGGATTTTTTGTAAGTATCTCCGGTATCCCGAAAAGCTATTCAAGAATTATCTTGATCAGAGGGCTTATTGTCTAACGCACTCGCAATCGCAACCGGCTTCTAAGTGGAGCAATTGTTTTCATTTTGTATGCAGTCAAGCATTCGATTTCCAAAATGAAAACGAACGTGATTGCGAGTGCGTTAGACAATAGCCCCTCTGGTTTAATGAATTATTCAATTTAACCAAACCCTCTAGCGCGTGTTGCCTAACTAGTGTTTATAATAGTAACTACTAATGGCTGTAGAGTCATAAATAAACTTAGAAAAGACAAATAGGTAGATGGTAGGTAGGACAACAATTTTTATTCGCTTGTTTCTTTGGTCTTTGACAGCTTAGTAATGAGTCTCATTAGGATTGTCAAAAATTCATGGCGGCTTGCCAGAGCAAAAACTAATACCCATCAAAAATTCCACCATTAAACAACACACAGTCATAAGTCTTTGGAAAAGAAAAATAGCCACGGTGAAATAAAAGTTGGACAGTTAACAGGTTAGAGCTATTAGTCATGTCATGCCACCACCATATATTAATTATATTAGAACCACAGCGCATAGTTTACTTACCATATAGTAATTTATTGAAATAGTTAAGTAAACGACAGTTGTTAAATCAATACTATTACTTTTCTTAAGTAACGGACTGTCACTGAAGTTTGAAAACTTGATTATATTTGCCGTTGAAAGACACATCAAGGAAGTCGCCTTAATCATCATCATCATCATCATCATCATCATCATCATCATCATCATCAATTAGTTTCCTGCTACACCCCCTATTTTAACTCCTTAGGGGATGAATTTTCAAAAATCACTTCTTATTGCATATTAGGATATTTAAAGAATATTATCACCAAATTTCAAGTCCCTAGGTTCTGTGGTTTCGGGCTGTAGGACATTGATTGATTTGTCAGCCTGTCAGTTTCTTCTTTTAATTTTCTTTTTTCATTGTAAACGATATGTTAAGAGCAAAAATGAGTACCTACTACTATATGTACCCTAGCACATAATAACGAATTTCTTTAAGTAAGATAGAAGGTACTGAGAGGTCATTGTTAGGTACGTTAATTCGCTAATATACTATAATAATATTGTTCCTAAATAAATGTCAATAGCCCTTAGACAAGGCCGACATTTTCTTCATTAATTTACTATTTTAAAATACTTTTTATTTACCATCACATAATACCTAGACGCGTTTAACCACTTTCATTTAAAAATAACTGGTAATGCATCATTAGCATATTACGCAACCATTACCAATTAATTGAGAGCCAACCGGTTTAAAAGGTCACTGATGACCAGAAATGTAAAGGCTCCCACAGACTAGCAGTCCAAAATTTGTAAAGAAATGTATGTAATCTTAAGATAAACTGATCGTCTGTGTTCTAAGTTCTAATCCGGTGTATTTTCAGGCCAAGCGGCCTTTACACGAAAAGTTCGGACCGCGGGAAACGCCACGCGCCGTTCCAATATTCGTTCCGAACCGTACATTTTTTACTATTTAATTATTACAGTTGCACTTACACGTACGCAGATTGGAACGGCGTGTGGCGTTTCCCGCGGTCCGAACTTTACGTGTGGTTTCCTGGCGCCATTCACGTTACAGACGATGATGCCGATCTTATTTTATTTTTATTTTAACAATCGCACGTATGCTGCTTTTGAAATGTCATGTGTCACTTTTCCACTCGTCGCACCTTATATTAACCGGCGATTTTAAGTTGTCTCGTCAGAGTGTACACAAACATTTTAGGGTGTGCATTCTAAATTAGGTAGCTGATTAGAGCTTCAGATACAACGTGAACAAGTATTTTTATGGTATCGTTGTAGTTTTGTGTGTAATGTAGGTATCCTTTGTGTCGTATTTTTTTTATCCATTGTTATAATATGATTGTTTAATGTTTACAAGGTTAAATTTGATACATGTTAGGCTTGATAAATAAAGTAAAGGATAATTACTGTAGGCAAGGTCTTTTTTATTTCATAAGTTAGTAAGTATAAATATATCTCCCAGTCAACGACATCAATATTAACGATTACAGGTATTTGATTGTCATAACCAACTCGCTATAAAACTCGTTGGACGAATTATTAACCGGCGCGTTTAAGTTGTCCCGTCAGAGAGTACCTACAAACGTTATTTTAATGCGTGCATTCTTAATTAGGTAGCTTAAAAAAACTCGCTCGTATGACGTTACTCACTCGAACGACCATTCGAAAAGTCGTTTTTAAGAGAGTAAAAACTCTGAAATAAAAAAATAAAAAATATTGAAAAAGTTACAATCATAAGTAGGTAGGCGCCAAGTTACGTTCTACAAATGCTAAAGTTAGTAACAAAGAAAATCTATAGACATGGTATGGACTGACGTACCTAAGTGTAAAATAAAAAAAAATTGTGACAATTTCAAACAAATTGACAATAAAAACGTACTTTTTTAGCTTCGGGGCATAATATGAAAACACCTCGAACAAGTCCGATTTCCACGATTTTTGAATAGGTATGTTGAGATATTCAAAAATCGTGAAAACTGGACTTGATCGAGATGTTTTCACGTTATGGCCCGAAGCTAAAAAAGTATGTTTGTTTTTGTCAGTTACTCGATTTAAGGGTCTGTTCAGTGTTCACAATCCTATTATGAACATTTTACTTTCCTTAATTACTTTAATTCAGGTCTTTATGTCGGTTTTAATGTGAAACACGCTGAAACAGTCAACAACCTTAAAAGAGCAGGTGCAAATCATAGCGGTGTACGACACTAATTTAATTTACAGCTAGTGCAGTTAAGTATTTGCACGTATTTGTAAAACGCTTTAAATATTTGACATGTTGCCACTTTAGATAGGTCAAATAGATAAGGTCAGGTCGACTGAGGCGAATATAGTAATTTTAAAACTAGTTCTTTTTATTTATTAACCGACTTCAAAAAAAGGAGGAGGTTTTCAATTTGTCGGGATTTTTCTAGGTGTGTTCCCCGATTCCTCAAAGACGGCTGGGTCGATTTGTTTTTTTTGTTTTAATGGTTATACTTTCTATTTGGTCCCATTGTCAACACTTCAGGATCTGATGATGGGACCTTGGAGAAATCGAGAGAATCTATTTCAATGGCGATAAGATATCTCGATTAAGATAGTTGAGCGACTATGAATGATATGAGTCACTTAACTTCAAACTCGGATATGTCCTTGAAATTTGGTAAGTATATGAATTTAAAACTTAACTTGTTTGAAAAGAGACAAATTTCGTTGTCCTTTTGCATGGACTTATCTAAGTTTGTTGATAATTAAGCGACTCATATAAAATCAATGCTTTAAAAATCAAAAAACGGTCAAAAGATCCCGACGAGTTGAGAACCTCTTTTTTTGAAGTTCGTTAAAAAGACAAACTTAAAAAAAGTAAAAAAAACAAACTTCCGGAAACGTTTTTAATAATTTTATCAGCGACCTATGGGTATTTATTGTTGTAATGTTTTATCGTTTTTGAATGAACGAACTTTTTATCGTCACTTTCCGGTCTGCAGTGGCGTTGATAAAATTTTGCCAGTAAGGGCAAACCGGCAAAGCCAACATAAAAATGTCCATTAAAAAACTTTTACCGCTTCAAATTTAATGGACCATTAGGCATGAATAGAAGGCTAATTTTCGGTGCATTGCTTGCTCGAAAATGTTAATTCCAAAGTGATTAATGATATTCTTTGTTATTCGACCAATGTATTAATTTAAATAGGTGGTTTATACTTTGCATATTTACATACATATAAGTACCTCCGATAGCATAGATACATATAGTCGTTTTTAAAAATTTACTGTGCAAGTAGGTGCCCGCTTAATATAGTTAAAGAAAGAAAAGAAAGAAAGAAAGGTACAAAGTTATATAAATACCTGTTAAAACTGTACTTTACAGACATCGCACAGCCTAAATGTAGAAATCTGACGTTTAATATGACTTACAAAATAAAACTATATCTATGACATAAAACAATAAGAGGATTGTGAAGCGATGCCTCAATCGTCAATCGCGTAAAGCTGCTGTCAATTTTGTTCCATTTTTAAAGTTCCAAATGTAGCTCCGGGCGATAATTTTTCTCACCCCCTAAATCCAGTCCGATTTCCACGATTTTTGAATATGTTGTAGATATGTTGTTTAAGTATATTAATGTATCTATAACAACTTCAAAAATCGTAAAAATCGGACTAGGTTTAAGGGGAGAGAAACGTTAGCATTTTGTATGGAAATTTTCAGTTTCACCAGCATCTTAAAACGCTAAATCTAAAAATGCCAGAATTTCCTCGCAGATTCTAAACTAATCCGTTGAGTTGAGTACCCATCAATAAGCTAGAGAAATACGTACTTTTGTAACAAAATACCATGTACATAGTTTTATAAAATAATTATTTACTAGTTCACTACGTCTGTAGGTACATCTCTTTATTCAGTGAATTATTCAAACCAGCAACCATGTAGGTACCTATGTACGGTCGGCGTTATAAGTAGCTGCACACTTTAGTGCTTTGTCACGTTAACGTCAGGTTTGAACTGATGCACTAACTGTCAAAGCCGTTAAAGCGACAAGGTACAAAAGTGTGCAGCTAATTACAAGGCCGACTGTGCAACAAATCGTTTTTATTCAATCTAAATAACGCGGCTCCAGCCTTTATCCAATGAGAGTCATTTATGTTATCGGAGCTTATCGCACTATTTTAATATTGCTAATGAACAAAGCCAAATGTACCTACTCCATTTTATTGGTATAACTTAATTAAGTTGTTTTATTCTTCTACCGTTACCGTGGTGTGTTCGTTGACGAGTTCAGGGGTGTTATTCTCTTACAAATGGCGTGTGGTCGGTTGAACGAGTGAACGAGTGAACGCGGCGCAGTTCTATAAACCAAGGAGTTTAAGTAGTCCCGTCAAAGCGTACAAAACACATTTTAGCTTCAGTCGAACGATCGAACGTAAAAAGGCTGCGCTGCTGCTGTGTTTTGTACAGTCACCAGCAATAATATATTATCCAACATTGTGCTCAAAAACATCTGATACGTCTTTATTATTAGAGGCATAAGATCGTGTTAGATATTTTTGATCCCAATGTTGAATAATATATTATTACTAGGGACTGTACGCTCTGACGGGACTTCTTAAACTCACCGGTTTATATAAGCTGCGCCGCGATCACTCGTTCGACCGACCGAACGCCGTTTTTAAGAGAATAACATCCCTGGTGTTATAATGTTGACATTACGATAACATTGTTTATATTAAAACATTGTTCCTGAAAGTGTCAATAAAGACGGCACGGCATAAACTACATTTTTATGCTCTTTTGAGATACTTATCATTTGTTATACTTACCTAATAAACTTAGCGATCGGGTTTAATGTAGGAGTTCCCAAGAGTGGGTAGGATAATAAGCATCGAACCCACTGCTACAGTTTGTGTAACATACCTATATTTTTTCCAATACGCTATCCCCGGCCTCCAGAGTCTGCCTGCAACAATAGCCCAAGGCCGGAATCTGCCGCAGTGCGTCGCGTCGGGCTGCACTTCCGCTGCAACTGAAAATGCACTCCGCTTCCCTTTGTCTGCTCAAAGTTTGTTCTGGCGTTACGACGTTTGTTTAAACGCTGAGAACCGTGCGGTGACAATAGATTACTTGTTTTATTCTATCGTCAAAGATGAGAAAGGAATGACATAAGCGAGGAGTTTTAAAACAACATGTTTATCATATCAAACAATTTTTTAAATAAGTTAAAATGTAGAGTAGTGTACATTCCTTCGTAGTTGTTCTGATCATCTGGTCATTAAACTGTGCATCATATAGCCTACTCGTTGCGGACAAAGTTAGAAAAAGCTATACCTAAGAATAAGAATAAGAAATGTTATATTTCGAGCAACGAGGCGAGGCCCAAAATTACAAATACCTTATAGATTAACGTATATAACAATTTAAACTTAAAACTAAGACCGAGGTGACAGACAGAATAGCGCGGTCCTGTTTTGCCACAAAGAGCAAAGATATATATATGGATATGAGTAGCAAAAGCATACCTATATACCCTTTCACTACACCCAAATAGGTGTAAATAATGAAGAATGGTAAGCTATTAAAACGTTTAGGGCACATTGTAGCACATACCTTACAATCTAAATGATTGACGATACTCCATTGAGGTTAATCATGAGTCCACATGCCTTTTAATAGGTCTGGAACCTGGTTGTAACCAGTTTTATTCAATGGCGAAACGAACGAAGCGGTCCTTTCGAAAAAACAACTCGACAATGAGTTTCCCGTGTCTCAAGTTCTCGACGAATTAGTAAGGTATTAACGCACCGACTTTATCTACGCGTCTTACTGCTGCACTTAATCAGTCAGTTAATAACGGTTAAGTCGTTCCTCAGTGACGATTTTTGGTACAAGTTTAAAAAAGGAACTAGTTAATAATTGTCTCTAAAATGTCTTTCACTACGGCGATTATTTATAGTCATAAACACGCACTGCACGCACAGGACAAACTAGGCTTGTAGAATAATAAATACCCTTGCTTCACGAAATTCCTTTTGATGATGCATTTTACTGTGCTAATTTTTAACCTATTGCTTGTTCCGCAAGACAATGTAACGGTACAAATAGAGCTTTATCGGCTATGGCCACGACTATGTGCGGTGGCGGCGGCGACAGCGACGAGTTGCGAACTTCAATATTCCAATACATAGAGACGTATGAAGCATGCCAGCGTACAACATCCCAAAGAAAATGTTAAGCACTATTATATAGTGCATTGTCATAATAAACTTCAAACTGAACATCAAATAACAAGCATGACAATGACATTCACTATGACAAGGTTCTAAGTATGCTCAAAAATTGTATGGTACATAGGGCCTGTTTCACAATCGTCAAGTATTTAAAGCATTATCTGACACATCAATTTAGCCCTTTCCTTTTCTTACACTTGAACATAGACAAGGAGAGAGCTAACTTTAACTGGCTCATAAATTTACTTGTCGATTGTGAAACAGGGCCCTTAGTCGTATGGATGTCCAATTATCCATAAGGTAAATTGCGAATAACCAACTTCAGTTGCAGTTTTTGCTTTGGTAATTGTGTAGGTAATACTGCAGTGTTGTTTGGCGGCCCCATTATGCGTGTCACACTCATTGTGACTACCTAGCACAAATTCAGAAATATTCCTTCGATTTTTAACATAATACTCATGATAAGTATTACGCGCATTTTATATGTATTTGGCAAAAAAATGGCATGCATTTAATTTTGGTTGGCTTCAAAAAGTTATATTACTGCCGCACTCAGACAAGTCAATTAAATTTAATGCTTGTTTAGTGACGTTTTGTCTTATTCTATTGTTATAGCAAAGAAAGTGACAGCAGCACCTTTAATCAAGCATTAAATTTAATTGACGTCTTCGAGACGCTTTAATTTCAAACATAATAGGTACTCCACTCCACTACTTTAGAGTTCTTTCTAGAACTACGCCACAACCTTGTTACGCCATTATGCTTATCGTTCGGAAGTCCGGTATTGGTATCAGATAGACTCTGCGGGTAGAAACTCCCCAACTTGCAGGATCGCTATCGGTTTCATGAACGTTACAGTTTGTAAGTACTGTATTTCGCCTGGTATTTAAAACTTTCCGCAGTTACACGGAACAATTTTAACCCTTACTTAATAAATACTACGAGGTAAACAAGAACGTCTAGTTAAAAAATAGTTCAGTCTTTACTGTGAGTTTTGCTTGTACTGTTAAGCTTTAACTTTAACTAATTGTTGCACTACACTACTCGACAAAAGATTTTCATGTTCTTATTAAATGAGCCTGTAAAATAATTGGGATTGTTCATATTTTTACAATTTCTCTAATTCGAAAACCATTTCGAGGAATGGGGTTTTAAAGCCATTCGGCATTATTAAGTTTTTGAAATATTTATCTATTTCGGATATTTCGATAAAAGTATTTGTTTGACTTTCGTTTTCGGCTTGAAGCCCTCCTAGGTGTATCTTACGGGTTAGGCGAAAACCGCTTGAAATAGTATATTTTAATACATTATTACAATCACTTTTTATCATTAGATATTATTTAATTGTTGTAATGTAATAGAAAATGCCAGCCCAAATTTAAAATAATCATGTCATCCATAAAATGTCTGCTAAATAAATAAAGATATTCAAATAAAACTATTGGGTCAAATACAAAAGTAATGAAATTGTTCTCTTAAAATTACCCATTCTTTCAAATTATAATGTAAAAACCGTGAGTTATTTTTTTTGGTCTATCCCAATTGTAGGTGAACCTTGATTCAATAAATAGATAAAAAACGGAATGCCCTTAATAATTACATCGAATTTTAATTCATCGAAAGCTAACTTCTGCTAAATAAAACCTTATTATTTTTAGGTTATGTTAAGCATGGGTTACGTAGATTAGGTTAGGTTGGGTTATACCTGTGTCAAAATTAAAATTATAACTACTGCGGGCCTAGGATAGTTGCGTTTATCGCGTGACAAAATGGGGATAAAACATCCGTCACTCTCGTACTTATAAACGTGTCGGAAAGTGATGGATGTTTTATCCATATTTTGTAGTCGATGAAATGAAAATTCGGAAATGAGTGTGAGTGAGTCAAGGGTAAACCATAAAAACACTGTCGTACATAAATAAAATGTATACGTCCACCTCTGTCGATGCTGCATCCGCCGCTGCTACCGCGAAGTAAGTGGTATTGACGCCTCCCTTGCTTGCAGAATGCAGATATCGCTCCGCTTCCCGCGCCACACGCCGCTAAGACCAAATTCGTGGCCAGGTCGTAACAGTTAAATGTTAGAACCCAATCTGTTAGTTTTGGATTCGTGCGCCCGCTCACGACAACCGGATCACGACGCGAATAGCATCGACTTGTTGATCTATCGACCCATACAAATCGATAGGATTAATTGATGTAATGTTAAACTAAACAAAGCTAAAGGTCTTCGTTTTTTTATGACATGAAGAAGGCAAATGACCCCACAGGACACTTGATAGTATAAGTGGTCCCTGAGACCCATGGATATTGGCAATCTCAAGATAATTATTCCGTAGCCAACCTGAGACTAAGATGATTCCGTTATGCTAGACGTTTCACCAGCTATTTTACCCCCACAATTAATAACCAGTGCGAACATTGCTGCTTGCTGGCAATTTATAAAGAAACGATAGAGCCCGTAGAATTCGTTGCTATTTTATTAGAAGTATTTTAGAGTTAAAAAGACGTTGACGGCTCTTACTATTCCTTTGTTTACGGATGCACGTCTATATTCAGACGTAAAATAAGAATAAACAACTAATAAATGCCTTATGAGGCCTACATACTGAGAGAATAAGGTAAACAGTGATAATAAGTGCACAGTTATGTGTATTCCTGTATACCACTTCTTACTCCTAACTAACGTTGCCTTGTTAATTAGAATTTTATCATAGGTTAGTACAGTCGACTATGAAGAGATGTATCCACTTTTGCACCTTATTACAATGCAATCTAATCTCTTTGCACTTAGCTGTACAGTTTTACTCGCATTGAATTACTTAATCGAATTTTAAATTTAATCATTTGAAGCTCCGCACGGCATCGAAAGTCTGACAACTTTCCGCAATATGTAAATAACATTTCAAAGTATATTTCTGCAGAAATATACTTAATAATTTTTCTACAGCAGTGAGTAAGTACTTCGTACCGAAACAACGCAAGTACGCTTTCTTTCTATATTTTTATTTTCAAGGGTCGGTGAATCACTGCATGTGACATGAACACTCCTGTTTTGCCTCGGGCGATCGCTCCGAATGGTATAAAAATGTAAATGACTGGCTGCTTCCAACAGCTGAGGTCGTGGCGAAAAAGTTTTTATATTTCTCGAAAGCTTGCATCTTTCCCGGCATTTGTTTGACGTTCTTTTTCCAAAATGAAATTGCCAAAAATTGTATACCTACTTAGTACAATAAAATTCCACTGTTTGGAACTTTGGATATGTCCCAGAGGTTTGTGCAATCATGTGCGATTAGTATATTGGCTCATAGTTTGAACTGTCGAATCTCAGTAAGTACATATTAGAAAACCAAATTGTAGCGCATTTAATTTTGTTAATTCTAGGTATTTGTATACAGCTTCGGTGTAAAACCCAAAACATAGGTCATATTCAAATCTTCAAATATGTCAAAATTTTCGTTGTTTTATGAAGTTAACAGAGTCCGCGGCAACCCCCCAAGGTCAAAATCTTGGTTTTTTAATGGAGGCCTGTAAATCAAGGCCCCTACCTACCTGTAACACATGTCCGTAAATATCCGATACCCGACCTAGCAAGGTGCCCTTAATTCATACAGTTTTACTGAACTATTAAATAAATTCCAGAGTTTGCTAGCGGTAAATCTTTCTTTACACGTCATTAACTGTAATAGAATGCGACTTTTGAACGTTTTCGCGGAGATGCTTTTGAAGCACCCGTTTGTTTTTATTGTGCGATAAACGTGGAACTCCAGAGAGACCACATAACGAACGTAATCTTAATTTATAGTCATAAAATACAGTTTGGACATTTCACAGCGCGATCTTTCATGGTAGGTACTGCTACTCTATCACAAGTTGAAACACAGCTTAAATTTTATGTTTCCAATATGTATATTTTATTTCAATGATAGATTTATTTCAGTACACTCAATAAAATGAGCGCCAAGCAAGAGAGATTTTCTTTTAGATGACTTAAATGGAATGAAAAGAACGAATGAAAAGGAATGAATGGAATGGAATGAATGAAATAGCTAAGACCAAAGCTACAGACAGTACTCCCGCAAGTTATTTTGTCACCGAGCTAACATTTTATTGGATGTCTCGAACGTCTTGTTAGGCTCGTATAGAATGAACCCGCTTATAACAAAAACTCAACCTTGTACAATTTATTTTTTAGTTTATTACTGAATACGTCATATTTCTAACCCCCGCGCCTTTTGCACCAATTAGCTAATTATACCCGTAATAGACTTAAAAGGTGAATAATTGTTATCATTTTATCAACGCAGATTGAATTTATACCGACTGTTCGTGATACTAATTATAATAAGGCCATGGGTTAGAGAGGCATAAAAAACCGGTCAAGTGCGAGTTCGACTCGTGTTCCGTATTTAAGATAATACGCTTGGTAACTGCAAAAGAAAATACTCATTTTGTTATGAACTTTATTTTCTATGCAATAAGGTCCATTTTGACTAGCCTAAATTTAACATAAAAACGGTAAAAACTGTGCAGATTGAGCCCTTTCATATGACACCCCATTCGTTATAATCAAACCACTTTCATTTTTTAACCCCTCCATTCTGGACTCCTTTTTTATTTATAAAATTAATTTCATTTTTTTATTAAAAACAGATGCGGGCGAGCAAGTTGTACACCTATGCCAAATTTCAAGTAGATAGCATTAATAGTTGCTGAGGAAACCTGTTGTGACATACAGACAGACGGACAACGAAGTCTCACCATAAGGGTTCCTTTTTTTATAATTTTGGTAAGGAACCCTAAAAATTACGATAGCAAATTATTTTAACATTAGAGAAAGACAATATCGGCATACCTACTACTACTTAATATTAAATTTTAATACAATTTATAACACTGTACCTAAGTACCTACATCTATTTTTTAACTGCTGTTATAGCAATAGAGATTATGTCCTGTGACTTCGTCTTCCTAGACATTTCTAGGGTTCCGTACCCGAAGGGTAAGCCCAACGGGACCCTATGAATATGTCTACACTGTCTGTCCGTCCTAACTTTAAAGAGCTGTATCGTTTGAACCGTAATAGATAGCGGGTTTTTTTTTTAAGTGTTATGATGGCGGATTTACGACCTACCTAATATTTTTGAAATAATAAACGGCGTCCCCATAATATATGAAAAGTTTTTTTTTCATCGTATTTTTTTTTTTTTTTGTATCGTAAAAACAGTAAAATATACCTACAAGAGTCAAATTTGGTATGCTTATAGTACAGTCACCAGAAATAATATATTATCCAACATTGGCCGGTAAAATATCTGACATGTCTTTATTACTAGAGGAATTAGAGCGCGTCAGATATTTTTGCGCCCTAAAGAATAACAACAAATAATAAAAAATGGTCACGTAAGTTTGGCTCACGCTGATTCGATTTGAAATCAAATTCAAATCGGAATATAAATAATACCCACTATGCGGCGGTACGGAACCCTCGGGAGTCCGACTCGCACTTGTCCAGTTTTTTTTTTGCATTTTTCTCAGAAACAATATTAATTTTCTGGTTAAAGTCTTTGTTAAGTGCACAAGTAGTTTCTCCGGCGTAATGTAACAGTATAATATTTATTGCTGACGTAATAACTATGTTAATTTCTTACTTCGCATTCGCGACTGCGCACCCGCATCGCTGCAATCAGAGAATACTCTGTCTGAATAACACTATTCTCAACTGCCATCGTCCACAGACCACCCATAACCATTCAAATGAATAATATAGGTATCCCTGACTTGTTATTTCTATAAACATGGTTTGAAATTTCTATGCCGTCTTTGTGCGTGTATACTTACCTATAGAAGTAAGTAAAGACCTGTAACGTGACTTTACGAGCCTTGAAAAACAATATTCTAGTCTTATTCAGTACACATTCAATTATACTACGAATTCATGATTAAAATACACGTTATCTAAACAATCAACTGACGTGTATTGTTTACGTCTTGAATAGTACCTAACTAGTATTTCCCGTAATCAGCCAGCCCTAAAATTCTCAAGTTGGTGATTGATGGATTACCTGCCTGGATATCTTTATAGGTTATCTTCTTGCTAAATTGTCCGACGACAAACAATACTTACGTCGTAAAAGACAAGTTCTGCCGTAAGTCTTGATTAATCAAAACTTTTGTAGGGTAATTTACGAATCTTAATACGTAATGTACCTACTTATAGAGTTAGAGTAACATCGTTGCTTTCAACCTTATATATTTTAAGATTAAATAGGCGTTGGCAAAATCAGAATTAAAATGTATCGTGTTATTATTTTACTTTTGTCACAGGTTACCTCGGTTAAGAAAAATTTGTTCTCGTTTAAAATAATTTATTTAATACAACAGCAGATATTTTAACTTCTTGGATTTATAAAAAAAAACTGTATGTACAGTTGTTTTACCTCACAAAAGCGGGTTTGCCATACTTGTAGTTTTGTAACACTTACAGACACGCCCACTACGGCGTCGCTCAACGACCACAGCTACGCACACATAGACAAATCGTGCAAGTGCATCTACACACACAAGTATAGCAAACCCGCTTTCGTGAAATTAATAACAATACAACAGTTTTATTTTGTGTAAATATTGAGTCTACTGACAACTTTTCGATATCAATACCTTAAAAATCCTGCTACTTATTCTCTTATTCCCATTCTATTTGATTGGAACACCGATTGAGCCACGAGGAAACTTTTATTTGTATTGAGATTGGTCCCGCTTCTCGGAGACAAGTGCATTCGACGGAATAGCTGGAAAATGGGGTCGCACTCAGTGCAGGCTCTCGAGTGAAAGCCCGAGAAAGTTGAGCACTAAACCTAACTTAGGTAGATAACTACTTTAGAAAGTGAAAAGGAACCTATCTTTAGACTAAGGAATGTTTATATTCGTTAAATTAAGGTAGGTATTTAATCACTTGCCAAGGTTACCTGACTAATTTCTGTTTGCGAGAACGAGTTTGTTTACTTTTTTGCATCCGGGCAGACTGGATGAATACCTATTCGAGTTAAAGGTGATATATTATTCTTATTATTGTCATTGACATTTCAGTTGTCGATATTATTACATAGTAGGTACCTATGTGCTTTGTTTACTTACCTATGAGGGCCTGTTGAGGAAAATCTCAACACTAATAACACTGGAGTCTTAGTTTTACAAGTCGATCGATAAGTGTGGCCGATCGATAAGGTTAATTTATAATAAGTACTTACTTATAATCCACTTCGAAGTAACTTTTTGTGAAGCGAAGTTTAACTATACATGGAAACGTTCAGCCACAAAAATAACTTTATTAACGAAGATATCGAGCCATATTTTCAGAAAATATAAGATTTTTAATTTATCCTGCACATGGGTTTTTTGGGTGCCAAAGTCGGGCATTTTTCGAAATTGTCAATATTCACATCTCCTATTTTGGTAGAAGTTACTGTTCTAGGGGCAGTGATAGTAATATCGTAGCATAAGAAAGGCCAATCTTTTTTTTTTTAATGTTTACTCATTAATGTGCAACAGGGTTGGCAGAGTATCCAGTAAAAGAATTAAAAAATTAGACGATATTATGAAAATTTCAAGTGATCACTATTTTGTTTGTTGTTAGTCCAATTTTATTATACATTATAAAATTCACATTTATTACTCTATCAAATAAAGCAACTATCATTTCAATACTTATAAAAAAAAAGTTTGTCTATTATGTACAAGTATGAAATTAACCCAATTTTTAAACTTTAGACATTGCTCAGAAGTTATGCAACAAAAAAAATGTTTTGGTTTTGCTCTTCTGGATCACAAATATTATCCACAATTTTTTTAATTTAAATCGAAGCTTATGCGGCCCACTTTTAAATTCAAATGACCATTCAGTTCTGGTTAAAGGTATGAAACGGCCCAACAATTTTAATTGGATGTTGTTTTGGGATGCTGTTTAACCTTTTAATCTCTATAACAGTGGTTCCCCAAGGGGTCTGGACCAAAAATCATCAAAATTTCGGCTACCAACGTTACGACACACCGTAGGTAGCTAATCGTGACCCATACTTTGGGAAACACTGGTAAATATGAGTTCATAGCGTACGTTTCCTATAAAGCCTTTAAAATCTACATTAAACACCTCCACTACCGCTGGTATTAGGTGCTTATTGAACTAATTAACAATCTCACTAAACCGAAGTCGTTACCAACACGCCAATTAGCAGTGAATACCTAAGTAACGCTATTGTTTAACACATTTAGGAGGAATAGATCTATATCAAGCAAGCGAGCGCCCCCTCAATATCCATTGCGAAGATGTTACGCCGCGGTGTGTAACCGCACCAAAATCAATAAGTCTAATCAAAAGAAAGGACTCTATATAGAGTCTTTTTTTATTGCTTTTATATTTCTTTTATACACCTCAATGGCAAACAAGCTTTCGTCGTTTGCTATTGGTAAGTTACTGACCGTGAGGAAAATAGGAAGGGGGCGGGGCAAGGATGTAGGTTTTAGGCGCTCTCTATATCGCATGTCAAATGTCGATAAAGCATCCGTCACTCTCATTCTTATTTACGTGTCAGAAGGTGACGGATGCCTTATTTAAATTTTGTCACGCGAGAAACGCAACCGTATTAGGTCCCAGAGGGCTTATTGTCTAACGCACTCGCAATCACGATCGTTTTCATTTTGAAAATCGAAGGCTTGTCTGCATACAAAATGAAAACAATTGCTCCACTTTGAAACCGGTTGCGATTGCGAGTGCGTTAGACAATAAGCCCTTAGGTTACAGTTTGACTCTACCACTTACGGCCAAACCCTATATTCAATCCGCGGACAGATAAGGCTTACTTCGGGTTAAAATTTGACATTTGCCCATACAAAATGTGTCAAATTTTAATCCGAAGTAAGCCTATCTATCCGCGGGTTGAATATAGGGTTTGGCCATTACTGTATTCCTAGCTTCTTAATAGGTTTCGGCTGGCTATCGCTATCACGCTTGCACTCGCAACTGACAGTAAATTTGTCACTCCTGTGTCATAGAAAAGCGAAGATTGCCGATCGCTATTAAGAAAATGGTTGCACTGTACAGTCACCAGCAATAATATTGTTATCCAAAATTGGGCGCAAAAATATCTGACACGCTCTTATACCTCTAGTAATAAAGACTTGTCAGATATTTTTGCGCCCAATGTTGGATAATATATGATTGCTGGTGACTGTACAACCTTAAGGGGCTTCTAAGCGGGCCATATTTTCACTGCAATATTTGGCCGGCAACTATTGGTGTCTTTCTCTAACATACTCTCTAAGAGAGGGACACCAATAGTTGCCGGCCACAACGTGTAAATATCGAGATAAATGTGTTCAGTTCGTTTAGTCATGCAGCGGTAGTAATTAATAAGGGAAACTATGCTAATGGAGTCGGGCATTGCAAGGTCGGCGCGAATTGCAATGAAAATGACATTTGCACTTGTCAAGTCAATAGACAGGAAATAACAATAGAAGTTGCCTTCAAATGTCAAAACTAGTTCTTCACATGTGAATAAAAAGCGATTTTCTCAATAGATATCAAACAAACAAAAAGGGTTTTCCGATCTAGTGAGATGAAAATTTATTTTCTGCTCGTTTTTGCTATTACTAGTTTACCAATTTTCCGGAATGAAAAGTAGGTACCTCCTCCCTCTTCGGGGTAACCTATCAAGTTCGATTTTCACGATTTTTTAATATGTTGTAGTTATTATGAAAAACTAGGTTTGTACGTTTGCATTTTTTTTCTTGGGAAGAAAAACGTACAGACCTAGTTTTTTATAATATCTACAAGATATTAAAAAATCGTAAACATCGGACTAGGTTTAAGGGGAGAGAAACGTTATCGCATTTTGTATGGAAATTTTTAGCTTCACAATCCTCGTAACTTTCATATCGTAATCCAGTAGTTAAGGTATAGTGTAAGATAATTTATGAAAATGTGAGTAAGGATGGTTACCACGAACCACAAATTCAAAACTTCGAGTGCTCTCTTTCGCGTTCGCGCCTTTCGAGACTAAATCGAGAGAAAGGGATGAAGACTGGAGTCAACGTAACTTCGAACTTCGATTTTAGAATAGAATAGAATAGAAATCATTTATTCAACGCCTCTGTTTTTGGCGTTCAGAATACGTTTTCGAATTGTTCCTTAAGGTGATTCGAAAACGTTACGTATGATTGAAGTATTCGTGCTCAAGCTACTGTAATAAGTAGGATTAAGAGCTGCGTATTGTTATGAAAGTTTTTGTAATTGAAAACGCGTCCAACATAGTGACATAGGTATACGGGCTGTCTCACGGCTTGATTATTGTTAATTAGTCCTAACTAGTTGCATCGGCACGCAAGGTAATGGGGTAAACGGTGACGGTACTATGGAACCTACTTGTAATTATAGGTTACTGGTACTCTTTGGTGTTGGTTGTCTTCGTGGATGAAACATCTGGCACACAAGATGCCTTCCGTAATTGTACGCTTTATTATCAACAGAAGGAGCTCAATTCAACATTGGCCTATGTGATAAACAGAACAAAGCAACCAGTACAAAATCATAGGTATAAGTGAAACAAAGTATTGGTCTTCATGTCATTTTGTTTTCCGTCTAACTTAGCTAACGTCGAATTGAGATCCAAGCAGTCAATAGGTACCACTGAAAATTAACACTTAAGGTTGATCCGCACTAGAGCGACGCTGCAGCGGAGAGGGCGGCGCGGCAAAATATTCTCGGGGAGTCAACCGCGCCGCTTCACTGCAGTACGCTATAGTGCGTTTTATTTCATAAGGAACAGTGGCATAAATATGTTTCTTGCCACGCCACTCCGCTGCCGCGACGCACCTCTCCGCTGCAGCGCCGCTCTAGTGCGGTTCAACCTTAAAACTACTCTAGGCTTGCCTTATTTAAAACACAGTGAGGGCTCCCAGCTACGCTGCTCCCGAAACAAATGACAAACGAACCCCTACAGGCCAGCCAGCCATCGCCTAACCGATCCCTTGTTGCAGTACATGTATGAGAACGGGACCAACGACGACGGGCTGCTCACTCGCGACAAGTTCATGGAAGTCAATGCAAGGATGGACGCCAGGAGGAGGTTCCTGAGGAGTGAGTGTTCGAGGCTCGGGCTGGATGGGTCCAGCCACAAGGCGTATGCCTGGGAGTACCTGATCAATCGCCAGTATCATGTCATATGGTAAGAGTTGGTGATAACGCATTCTCTGCAGTGTTTTTGCCCAAGTCTTTTTTTATTAAAAACGCAAATACGCGTTTAAGCTACTGTGCAAAAATTCAAAAAACGCTTATATATTTTACAGGCAGTAAATGCGTTTAGTTGAGTATAATAAACATAATAACACAGCTATAATGACAAATTTGAGAACATATGAGATCAACTTTTTTTCCGTAAATTTTTTTTGAAGGTTGGATGTCGCTTTTTACCTTTTGATGAGTGAGTTAGGTGCCAAATTACCATTACCTACTTACTTACTTATAATTCGAGAGACATAAAATGCAAATTTTCTGATTTTTGTGCCATAATTGGATTACACTATACTTAAAAGAAACAGGTACGGTACGGATTTGTCCGCTGTTAATGTCATTAAATGTATTTCGTAGATATAAAAAAATTATTAAATCTGAAGAACATCAAATTAACTTGATTTGACGTAAAAAATAACGGGTCACTTTGTAAGTAATTGAAATACAATGTGCCTCGTTATATTTGCTTTCGAATACATACTATAGATGTTAGTTAAATATGTATAATAGGTGTTGAATTATCGTTATCAGTATGTTACAAAAACGCAATATGTGTTCAGCATAATTTCCCGACGGAAATGTCGCTGATGTGAGAACCCTTGTCACCATAACGAGACAGTTGTATCACCGGAAACGTCAAATAATTTAGAATTTCCTTTCAGGTGTAACATTTTCAAAGCGGCTTCAACATCTTGGATGTATAATTTCAATTTAATGGCGAATTATACAGCTGCTTTCTTAGATAAAACAAAAGAGGTGCCATTGGGTCTGGCTAGAAAGAAATATGCCAGACCGTCAGTAGAAATGGTCAGGAAGGCCCAAGTGGATTCTATATCGTTCCTCATCGTAAGACATCCGCTAGAGAGGCTAGCGTCAGCGTACAATGACAAAATAGTACACGCGTGGCCTAAGTCTTTTCATGATAAGATGGGATACCGAATTATTAAAAAATATAGAAAGGTAAGCTAATCAAATCCAATTACATTACGCAGAACGCATTTCCGTTTCGTTCAAGATTCGAAGAGATTGCTTTTCAGCGATAACACTGAAAATTGTTTTATTTTTGTGTTCTGAGTTGTATTGTATCGATATATTATTATTTATATCGGAAGACGATAAATGAGAAGTCACTAACGTTTTTGAGAAGTGCCACGAAAATTCCGGGCTCTGTTTATTGCGGATATAAGCTTCAGTACCTACCTACAAAACCCTCTAAATTTCGAGTTTGCGGTTATCATAAAACGATGTCTTTATTATTAGTACACAAAGATCACCAGCGCATGACAAGATAATGCACTTTAATCCAAGGATAATTGATGACAAACATCACAATATTTGCTATTGTAGCCTCGATAGGCAGAGGCGACCAACATAAAAGAAAACGGTAAAGGGGTGAGAAGGGGTTGAGGGGTGGAGGGGTGAAGCCCTATGTAATCCCTCCCGTCGTGAATAATCATAAGGCAATTCATAAATTCATAACAAATGAGGGACAACCTTGTTTTACTCGCCATGAGCTACTCATTCCCTTTGATAAAACTTGTAATTTTGAACGTTAATTATGTCTGTAGGTAGTTATAAATAAGTTGTAATGTTCTACAGAAGTTTTACGTCCTTGAAACCTAATCTAAGAAGCCATATATTTGTGTGCCTATTACAATAAGTCACATTAGGACTGGCGGCAACTGCATTTTTTTAAGATTGAATACTGTACATTTTAAAAACTACTCCTGCCCTCTCTTATAAAATTCAGGTACTATTATTGCTCTTAGTTCGCACTGTTCGCAGTTGCCTAAAAGAGGTCGACACTATGTAAATAGTATGTATTTTTCATTTGAAAACCGCCGTATTGATTTTGATAAATTGAACGGATTGGAGATCTGTAACTGCTATAGTACTGTACCTTTTACGGCCAATTTCACCGGCCACCGAGTTTCAAGAGTTAAATACTCGTTACAAAGATCCTCCATCGATACATCACCTGATTGAATCTACTCGCTATTCCAGTTAAACACAGCGCAGCCGGCGCCCACGGCGCGGTACCCGATGTTCGAAGAGTTCGTGTCGTACGTGCTGGATGAAGCGAGAGCTAAGAGGACTCTCGACATGCACTGGACGCCCTACACGCAGTTCTGCACGCCCTGCAAGTTCGACTTCGACGTCGTGATCAAATTTGAGACTTTAGACGTGAGTTGTAATTATGACAATAGATAAGGTATGATACACTGAAAATCCTTTTCTTACCTACATATTTTTGTATATAACAATGTGTTACTATTATGGAACTTGCAATTTAAAATGGAGACGGTCTCGCCATTTGCATTTGGCTTAAGTAAGTAGTCAAGTCGTGTACCTACGCAATTTGTGGTCAAGGCCAAGGTCTAATTTTTAAGATCTGAGAGCGTGCATACCGGCAACCGTATTATAGGGCAACTTAAGCTTTACTTCGTCTTGACCGCAGCACCAGTAAAGTAATTCCATATAAACAACCTAAAAAAAGACCTTGTGTGCCAGGTCCCTAAAAATATTTTACTCCGTGTTAACTACCCTACAGGAGGACCAAAGGTACCTGATCCAGCTGGCGAGGTTACAGGAGGTGGTGAAGCCAGAGTGGCGCAACAGCGGCAAGGGTGCAACTCTCCACACCATGAACCACCTGTACTCCAGGCTGCGGCGGTCGCAGCTGAGGGGGCTTTATAACCTGTACAAGTGAGTACTATCATATTTAACCAGCTGGTGCGACCACAGGAGGTGGTGGAGACAGAGTGGCGCAACAGTGGCTAGGGCGCTGCTATTCACCCTATGAACCACCCGCCATCTGAACTCAACATTATTATTTATTAATATTATATTAACATTATTACATGTATACACGAACGCGTGTTTATGCGTTGAAATTGGATTTGTAATTAAGTTCGTTTTCCATTTTCGCACAAGGTACAGTTGTCCTTATAAGTAGCTGCAACACTTTTGAACCTTTCACATTAACGCCTTTGACAGATTGCTGCAGCAGTTCAAACATGACGTTAAAGTTACAAAGTACTAAAGCTGCTACTAAAGCCGACCGTACCTACTTGAAATACGTCGAAAACTTCCGTGTTACATTATTCCCTGAATACATTTTACATATCCGTGGTCCCGTAGGTACCTACAGATAGCAGTATATCCTTCGCATTTGTGGATGGACCTAATATGCCTAGTCAACTGTTTCCGCGCCGCAGCACCGGGTCGTGGCCGTAACCCATTTACTCCGAGCCATGCCAAACTAATAATTCGGTTAGGCACGGCCCGTATTCGAATTGCCTTCGCAATAGCGATGTGGTTGCAATATCAGGTGCATACATATGCAATTTATGAGTCAGATTGTATAGGATATAACGTAAAAGCTGTAAAGGAGTGTCGATACAATAACGCAAAGCGGTATCTTCAATGTGAAATGATAATTAATTCTCAATAATTGTTCTACTTTTTGTTGTAATCTAAATAAATTATACTTAGCCCGTAAAGTTTGATGTAAATAGCATCAATCATTATCGAACGCAATAACAAGACCCAATTGAGTTAATTAGACTTTGAATTTGCTAAGCGTGGAAAATAGTCGAGTTACAATAACCTTATTATATCTTGCACTTACAGTAAACTATAATGCACTGTCTATGTGAATGTAAGTTAATACTTTAGTTACGCATAAAATGTAAAGCCAGGGATTCACTAGGGGACAAATGTCCCGTGACACATGTCGGCGACACGTCAAACAAAGACTTCACTTGACATATCTGGTGAAATCACGCGACAGGTGTTGGCAGCGACTTCGCGAAACTTCGCTTGACATATCTGGCGACATCGCGCAACAGGAGCCGGGTTCGCCACATCACGCCGACACGTGTCTCGCACAACATGTCGTGCGAAGTTTCGCGAAGTCGCTTGAATTTGCCTGACGTCGCTGGCGACTCTTGTCGTACGATGTCGCCAGATATGTCGTGCAAAGTCGTCGGACGTCGCTGGCGACACGTGACACGGGACATTTGTCCAGCGTGAAAGTGTAGCCCTGGCTTAATAAGAACGTAGGTACGTAATGTGGAATGCAATAATATATTGAGTATTGAGTCTACATACGGAAATAATCTGTGTGATGTTTAAGTCCAACACGATACGTTGCATGTGTAGGAAAATTGCAATGTTTACCCTGAAGTAAATTTGCTTTTGCCCTTTAATCTATTTACTTAATCATTTACGTAAACCTTGTTCAGCGTCCACATGACTGTAGGTAAACATGGAACGAAAACAAACATTGAATGTACTTGTGTAGGTACACTCCGTCCAAAAGTTTTATTACAACTAATTTCGCAACGAAATATGACCAACTTTAATATAGGTATCCAACAAACAGACACATAGGAGTTAAGGATTTTGTGATCCAGATCGCGGTACACATATACTGACTATCATATAATGGCCTCTTGGATACAGATGAGAAACAGAAAAAAGCTTTGGGTCTTGCACAATTTTCGAGTTTATGTAACTTTTAGAGAATTTGCCATTTATTTATTACATTTCGTAAAATACTTTCTCCAAGCTATCGTAAAATTGTGTAGGTCCAATCAAATGTTGTTTAGTTTGGTCATTTAACTGTGTATACAGTATGGATAAAAGATTATAGGGCGCATTTGCCAAACAGTGGCCTTTCGACTTAATTATGATGATTATAATGATAATTAAAATGAATAGATTAAAAAACTTTGAAAATCTTTTAGTAATAATTTATTTGAATCGATCCTATTTTCCAAACTGATCATGAAATTTCTCTTCCAGATACGACTTCCAACTGTTCAACTATACCATAGAGAACTATTACGAAATCGTGCAAGAGGACGAGTCGAGTCACGGATGAGCATAATTATATAATTTGGCTTCGTCATTATACATAATGCGCACATTAGCATAGCGGTGAGCATCGACGGTTGGTGGACTACCCATCAATGAAAAGGGAAGACTGATTGTTTCTCAAACATGGCGGTCGATCCAATGCGCCATTTGTCAATTGTTTGGTCTACTGTTTATGGTGTGCTAACTTTTTATTCCTGGTGTTCGATATTGAAATGATTTTACGCTTTCTGCCAACAAAGTAAGAAATCATGTGTATGATCTCAATTACTCGTATGTTCTAACTACTTTGCAATGCTATTACAACAAATAAACCGTTGTAAAACGTATAACCGTTGTGTCTCGTGAATGTTGGCGATTAAATATTCTGATGTTATTTTAGCACATTGCAGACAAGCGTAGGTACCTGTTTAGAAATCAGAAAAATATACAGTTGTTAAATATTTTAGAAGAACAGGACATAATTTTTAAACGTTTGATGTATTATTATTTCTTATAGCCATCGTTTTTTTTGCGTAAACTACTAATTGGTCGGCTAATATTTGCGAGATCCAATATCTTTTAATGGATATAACGGTCATCCGATATTGTTTGTTAGGTGCCTATTAGGTAACCACTTACTGACAGGAAAGAAAGAAACATTACAAGTACCTTAAAAATAAAAATACTGCTTGCGCGTATAGACCTGATATGAGTACCTATCTATTATATGCAGTATGGATCAGTATATTATTCTGGCTGTAGTTACCATATAAGAGAAGTAGAGGGTCGTTGTACGGTTTCTAAAGGCTGTAAACCCTAAGCCACTTAACATAAGGTGAGCCACGGACATTTTTTTTATTGAATTAAGTAACAGTTTGTCGGTAACAGTTAAGTTTATAATAATGAAACATAATGACCACGGTGAGGTACTTATCACGATCCAGTTATTTGGTGAATTGTAACACGAGATTGTTATAATTTATAATGAGTTGAATAATAAAGAGTTTTAATGAATCGTTGAACTGATAGTTACGTAGTTTAAAATGTAACCGGTGTAGCGGAGAATAATGTTTTTAGTTTTGTACTGCAGAACACAATTCTTAGTGCTTCCATAAGATAAAGTTGGTTAAAATAGATGGAATAGATGTTGAATAGTTTTTATTTTTTAAGCAATGTATAGAGAGGCAAGCGGCAGACGTAATGATGCGTTGTTTAGGTAGCATTATTTGGCATAAGTAACGATGGCATCGAAAGAAGGTTGTTTGACATAAGACAGGAGTTCCTTAACTGATTGCCGAATTTTTGGATAGCTATGCTGGAAGCGTCATGCCTACAGCGCTCACTAGGTAGGTAAGCTTGTTTATCCGCAGTAGAGCGGCCATTTCATGCAAAGTGAGTGTTTTGTGATAAACAAAATACAATTTCCTAAATTTTGGTACATAAACGTAAGCGATAGGTACAAAGTCTTTCCTAAGATTCGATAGCTAAGTAGGTAAACGTTGATAGCAACCTAGTATTTCACTATTCTGTAATTTTGTCAAAGATTTTTATCAATTTGTAAATATTTTGTATCGTACTACTTATTATGAATTGTTACAGTCATGGTATTAGGATTAATTTGAAATAGTTATTTTGTTTTTTTTTTTGCTTGGATTCGAACCGTAGCGCTCGCTGTTTCTTAAAGTTTGTTATTTAAAATATCATAGATTTTGTCCAATCAATAATTATATGAGTAAATAGTAAGATTAGTTTACTATGTGAAGATATTTATCTAAGATTCTAAGTATTGCAAGATCAAATGTTCACAGACAATCATAGTGCTTTAAGGAACGAGTACTCTTGGTAACTCTAGCTACCAAGAATAACTGATTCCTCTATTAATATTGATAATGTGTTTTTTAAAACAATGTAGCTATAGTTAGCATGAGCCCTCAAGTTATGTTACTTTCGTCTTCCAAGACAAAAGACCTCAATCGCCAGGGGGTGATTTGCACAACAACTAATGTTCTGATTTTCATTTTGCATAACACAAATTGCATAAATTCGGTCTATATAATAACCCAATGATATACCTACCTAATTATTATAATGCATAATTTCTTAAAACATAATGTTCATAGGATAAAAGTACCTAATTTGGTCACAGTTCTAAACTAACCTAAACTAGTAAGAAAAAAAATGGCTTAAGTGCTCAACAAGAAAATGATCGTTATAACAGATGGGTGTTATATTATAAGCCTGCCATGCAGCCCATGCATGCCTGAAAAAAATATGCTATTTGTTTTTATGCTAAGCGTTTATTAGGCTTTTCGAACGTAGTTAAATAAAATTATGCTAAACGTTTTTATGCAAATTGAACGGCATCCGTCACCAAGCAGCAGTGTTCGTATTGTTGTGTTGGGTTCTGTGTGAAAGTAAACAGCTGGTGAAATCACGAAAATGGTCTGATATTGTGGCGTTATTTCATTTTTGTCTTCAAGGTTAGCAATTTCCATTTCGAGATGGCAAAACGTCCATGGATCTTGCAGCCCACTTATCTACAATAAGGCCTGTGGGCTAGCTTGTCTTGTATGTATGTAATCACTTTATTGTACAAAACAGATATTCAAATTCAACATTTACAGAATTGGAATGTACAAAGGCGAACTAATCCCTTTAAGGGATCTCTTCCAGCTAACCTTGTCCTTGGCATACTTAAATAAAAATGCATTGGAAACTTACAAAAAAGAAACGAACCTGCGGCTAAGGAGCATATGAGTCAAAAATAGTTACCTAGTACCTAAGCCATAATTAAGGTTTGATTAAGTAGGTAGGTAACTACCTATGCGATCTACAGTATGTGAAATACCGTGTTGTTATTTTTTTAAACGCTTTTTATATACTTACTGTTTTTAAACTAAGTTTTGAGAGGTTTAAATTTTACTTGGGACATTTTTTATTTTTGTAACTTTTGTCAAAGTCTATTACTCACACGTGAATAAAGTCGAGATCACTTTTAAAGGGTCACCAGAACCCTAAGGTCACCATACAAATGTATTTCATATTATGATTTGTATATGCTAGATTGGAGCAAAATCTATGTTGGAAATGGTTATGGTTATGAAAACTAGCCCCTAGTGTAAAGTTACAGGCAATTTCAAGTTTTCATACCAACTGTTGTACTTGTGACTCATAAAGCACTAAAACAAATAGTAAACTAAGTACATAATTTTAATGCAAGTATTAGGTAGGTACCTACTTTCAGAGTTATTTTTAAATGATTTATTTATTATTACGTTTTGATCATGATAACGCGTTATTTTTAATTTATATCCCCAACCAGAATACAAAACATTTTAATAAGTTAACAATATGACATATTCTTTAGATACGTTTGTTTGCCTAGTCATATGGCTAAATGTGTAAGTATGTATGTATAGCTTTATGGTCCTAAGATTATCATTAAATAGGTACTAAAATAACTAAACTGATATTTAAGAAAGTGCAATGTAACAAATAATATTGTAACCCAGGAATTTAGCTGAAACTAGTTTTATTATAAAGTTGTCAATACTGAGACTTTATCCATACAATATCGTGGGACGGCTTATTTATGCCTTGGCCCGCACAAGCGCCTGACCTAACCTTTGGATTTAATCTTCTTGAGAAGGACCAAGAACTATTAAAACTATTAAAAAGTAACGACATATATAATAACGGCATTGTTGTCGGTTTGTACAGTCGGTCAAATAAGTGGTTCTTCAATTTTGTCAATGGCGCAAGCTTGAGAGAAAAAATAAGTCGATCCTTCAAATTAACAAACGTAAATCCAGTTTAGGCTGGCAGACCACATATTTCATTGACTGTACCTCTACAATTGCATAAATTATAAAATAAGCCTCTAATTGTTGTATGGCAGATTGTCTGTTATTATAACCTTCTTCGCCACACTTCAGGGGTGTGATTCTCTAAACAACGACGAACGGACGGACGAACGAGTGAATGTCCAAGCGGCGAGTTTAAGTAGTCCCGTCAGAGCGAACAAAACACATTTTAGCGCGTGTATTCAATTTGGCAGTACATATGGCTTCTCGAACGTATAAGGCTGCCTAATTGAGAATGTACGCGCTAAAATGTGTTTAGTTTGCTCGGACGGGACTACTAAACTCGCCGCTGCGCTTTCGCTCGTTCGTTCGACCGACCGCCGTTTTTAAGAGGATAACACCCCAGTACAATTCGCGCCCGTCAACGTATTTCACTAACAGCGTCATTATTGTAACCATTTAAAGTACTAATTAATTAAGAATGAAACGTAAAGGTGTGTTTAGATTAAAATAATATAGAGCGTCCATTCCTTAGATATACGTAGATAATTTGCGTGGAACAAAAACGAACAACATTTGCATTACGAATGTTTTTACACCAATAGATAATAAAATAGCATAGTAGAACTACCTAGCATTCATTTTGGTTTAAACACATCTTATTCTATGACATTACTAATTGCTATTATTCGAAAAAGTTCAGAGGATAATGAGCTAAGTAACACTTGAATTAAGTAAATTTGCTCTAACAAATCCTTTATTTATTTGCGTTGTACTAATGGCATAATGAAACCCTGACCCACCATAGAACTGTGTCACAGTGGATTCCCACTATTCCCAGCGCATGCACTCGTCGACGACCTTTTCACAAAAAAACCTGTTGTGAAAATATCATTATCACTCACAGTTCTATTGTGGGTCAGGGTTCTATTTCGCCGAATTATATATAGTTCGTTCGTTCAATAGCGTGCATTACAACCCTTTGAAGTCGCCGACACCGCTTTGTTTGTGCGCGCCGCGGCAGCTTCTTTGTACCAATTGTTGCGGCACACCAAAGCATGCAAACTATTTAAGCGAACGAACTATATAGAAAAGTAATCTCAACTTTATTGATAAATTAGATCTAATTGCAGTTTCTATATAGCTGAATTTAATTTGTTAAAACACTGTGTACCTATAGGTATTAAACTGGATGAATATGTAGCTAAATTAGACCAAAAAGACATGGCCTACTTTGATCGTAACGGAAATGGTGCTATAGTCGTTTAGATTATGATCTCATATCATATTGAGATGGATGTGCGATGCTTGATACTTTCCAGCACTAACTGATCCGGTTGTGTTACGTGATGTTACAGATTATTCTTAGTACTTATAGAGAATTAAATTATTTAATATTTTGTATGTCATTTTATTTCGGAGCCGACATCACTAGCACCTACTTTGGGCTATTCCCAGTTGTCCACACCCCTTTGTGGGCAAATCCCAGTTGTCTACAGTGTGGACAACTGGCAATTGTCCACACCCCTTTGTGGGCAAATCCCAGTTGTCTACAGTGTGGACAACTGGCAATAATAATACCCTCGAAATTAGGTGTAGACAACTGGGAATTTTTGTTTCAAAAAAAAAAAAAAATACTTTTTAATAAACGACTAATTTAATACTACCTACTAATATAATAAATGCGAAAGTTTGTGTTTGGTTGTTTCCCGTTTGCGCTGCAACAGCTGGACGGATTTAACACATACTCCCACAAGATTAAAAAGTTCCCGAGGGAATAACGACAATTGAAAACAACGCGGACAAAGTCGCGGACAGAAGCCAGCGTGTAAATAAAGCATGCAAGCAAAAATAAGCAGTTTTAGTCTTAGGTGGTAAAATATATAACCAGACAGGAATCCAGGGGGCAAAATTTTATGACAAGTAGGGAGTTCCTATATCGATGAACTCGATTATCGATGCTTTTTCCATATACTAGTGATCGCATTGTACGTATTTTTTGTAAGTATTGTTCTGAAGACGACTATGAAACTCAAACAGCATAGTTAAAAAAAAAACCTCTACACAAATTGAAAAGTCATTTAGCCACCTGAAATGGATTTATCAGCCCAGACGGAGACGTTTAACGTCTGAAAATTTTGAACAAATTCTGTTCGTTTATTTTAACATTAGTAGATGGGACAGCAACGAAGAAAAAAATTATGATGAGTAAAATTTCAAAAATCAGCTTTAAAAAGAAGAAGAGGATTATGTTATTTTGTTTAATTTTTAAAATTTTAATGAAATTATATTTTTACAAACGAAACATGGAGTGATCACTATTATAATATAGAACAAGCATCGATAATTTGTGTTTATCGATATAGGAACTCCCTACCTGTCATAAAATTTTGCCCCCTGGATTCCTATGTCTGTATATAACATACAGCAAAATAATGGCCTTCAAAAAACGAGCCTACTCTTTTCTCAAAGGCCGGAAGCGCACCTGCGATTCCTCTGGTGGTGCGGGTGTTTATGGGTCGCGATGATCACTTACCATCATAGGTGACTCGCTAGCTCGTCTGCCTCCTTTTTCACATAAAAAAGCGACGGACATCACGCCTCATAATTCACGGTGGGTTAAGTCGAAATGTCTCAGATATAAGTTATTTAAAGTAAAGTAAGTTTATTAAATATATTTGTTTAGTTTGTTCTTAACACAGTCAAAGGACTAGGTCAGTTTGTTTGCAGTAAATGCACTGGAAACTGCGGTAGGTAACTGCGTTTTTCCGGCACCTTTGGTTTGTATCTGAAACAAATGTTAAAAAAGTTAGGAAAAACCAGCCAATCACTCACACAGAGGGTTCCCTCTACGTATCGGAAATTTGAATACCTATTAGTTCTCTTATTTGCCGATAGATGGCTATGCTAGTAAGTAATAAAATAGCGCTGTTGTTGGAATCGCGCTTGTATTAATGGTTTTATTCCAGTAAAAATATACTATAATCATCCCGAATTTTTGAAATAATTTCAAAAGAAAATCGGCTTGTTTTAATTTGCAGCTTACAACCTTCAGTTCCGAGATTCTTATAAGAGCATACAAGGATGAATATTGTTAAAAAATATACTTTCTGACTAGTCTACCCCTTTAAACTTTAAAGTAATTAATTTAAAAAAATAGTCAATAGTAGTAAAGATTTTGGCAAACTAATTACACACTTTGACCTCGTTTGCAGTCAGTAATCATTATACAGTCAAGAATGTACCTATTGCTACACTATAATGGATCATCCAGGTCACCACTCTCCTTACCAATATTATTATACGAGTAAATGCAAAAATTGTTTTTATTTGTTCAAGCAATTGATGTGAAATTTGGCACAAAGATAGTTTATAACCAGAGGGCTTATTGTCTAACGCACTCGTAATCACGATCGTTTCATTTTGAAAATCGAAGGCTTGTCTGCCTGCATACAAAATGAAAACAATTGCTCCACTTTGAAGCCAGGTGCGATTGCGAGTACGTTAGACAATAAGCCTTCAGGACACAGACTTTAGGTCTTTTTATCTCAGACGATCGAACAATTAGCAACTGAATTATAATGAGCAAACATACTCTTGCTCAGTCTTTTTCTTCCTCTTGGGCACATCGAGTATGTCGATGGGGTCGACCGTGATCACCACGGGCCGCACCGAGCCGAAGAAGTCGGTGATAGGCACCCGCGCCGGGTCGCGCTTGAACAGGTCCCGGCGGACGCCCACTGTAGACAGGCACGCGCTTTTGGGACATACCGCCAGCTGAAAACAAAGAAGGTAACATGGAGGTATTATTCTACCCTCCTAAAGCAGTAAACATTTATCTCAGATTCAATCCTGTCCTGATAGTAATGAGGTTGTGGGTTTTTTTTGAGACACTGGCTGCTATTTGACTTAGCAGGGCAGTATTGCAGTATAACAGAAAAGGAGGTTTCAATATAGCATATGCATATCGACGCTGGAAAGGATAAATAACAAACGTCCATTTGACAAACTTTACAGTAGAGCGATTTAAAGTTTGTTTTTTCGGAAAAAAAAACATATCTTTTTTATTATTGTTTATATCGAAATATGTTGTACTACAAACTTGTTCATAATTTTAATATCTACTGATTGGTTTTTATTGTAACACTTGCAAAGTGCTTGTTCACGAAATAAATGTCCCGTTAGACAATGACTTCTTTTGACCGGCGAGGAAAAACGGTTAACAGCCACCTGTCGAAATATTACTCGTAAGACTAGAGCTAACAAACCTTCAATCGGTTTTGATGAATCCTATTGTAAGGTATAAAAAGGTCTAACGTGCCTTACAAGGTTTTTTGGGCCGTAGTAAAAACGGCTAACAAACCTTTGGGTTATTAACTACAGACAGGAAAAATACCTAAATGTAAAAAACTCATATTAACGACTGATTAACGGACAATTTATGAAAAAACGTTGAAAATTTGGTCTGTAACACCCTGCGTTTTACAAAAAGCTTCAAATTTATAACGGCTAACGTGCTAGAAAACTGCTCCGATCGCCTTGGAACCCGGTTCGTTAGACGTAAAAAAATTCGCTGATTCTAACGATATACATAAGTCAATATGCCCCAAAATGTCCCGTTAGTCACTTTACCTTTCCAGCGTCGATATGCATATGCTCTTTTTGTGAACCTTGCATAAAATTTATTTCATTTCATGTCATATATTATAACGAAAAGCCCTTTTTTTGAGTAGTCAGGGAATGAAGTTTGTTTTGTATTTCTTTCTTTTTTACAGTAGATTTAAGTAAAGTTATGTTACTAACCAAATAGAAAACAACACAAGTTCGTCTTTAAAAGGATCAACAAGAACATGTTTACCTTTGCATTGGGGTTGTTCTTCACTCTTTGTATTTTACATTTTCGCTTACAGCACGTAATATTATGGTTATCCGAGGAATTAAATGTTTAAAGACTTCCAGGTTACTAATCAATGATACAAATGGTAATAAACTTACAAATTCCGACATAGTCCTCTTGGTGTTTGGATGGACATTCTCCAGGAACTCCAGAACATAGTATGTGTATCTATCAATAATATAGACACCAATAGCTGAATCCACATGATGCTGCAAATTAAATATTCCCACTCAAAAATAATGCATAAAGAAATATTTATTACACAAGGATGTTAGAAAAATTTAGTACTTTTGAAACTTACCGAAAGAGAGTCTTCACCAACCAAACTACTCGCAGTCGCAAGAATATTAGGAGAGTAGAACTTTTCATACATAGATGAAGCTTGACAAGTGTCTATTATGAAGAAAATCTCATTGTATCTGAAAAGGAATAAAAGAACTATAGGCGCACAATTTAATTGAGAGCCAGGGTATGCATGAGGTGCAGGGAGAGGGCAATGGTGACTCGTAACGATTTTTCGTACCTCATCCCCGCACCTCTTACTTACCCCGCCTCTTAATTAAGTTGTACGCCAATAGCATTCACTTTTAGGCTTCAAAAAAAATTAATGTCACAAGAGTTCTGTCCATCTGCGCATTGACATGCTCCGCCATGCAGTTTATTAGCATACTAAACGCATTTCTGTCGCAAGGTCACCTAACAGTTTTTAGTTCTTGCGAAAGACTAGAATTTTTATTAAATCTTTATACCTCTTTTTCTGCCACATCTGTTCAAGTGCATCTGCTAACTCTTGGCTGGTAACTTCTTCAGAGTCCTGAAACTTTAGGAACCCATCTCCACCATGTCCTGTGAGGTAGATGAGAATGTTGCTGCCCTCATCTGTCAGCAGTCTCTTGGAGCGAGGGGTATCAGGGGGCAGCCGCCCGGTCAGGAGGCGGACGAAGTTTTCTACAGAGACCTAATAGTTAAACGGGCATTAATACAAGCTAGTAGTAGTATGAAAATAATTAAAGGTAAGGACCAAATTCAAAGTACAGTCAACAATTTGAATCAGAGGCAACTATGGATTTGACAGAGTTCCATTGTGGCCAATGAATCAAGTTTGTCGAGTTTACTGTCATTGCTACTAAAAACCAGAAAGTCATGTATGATTTCCTGTTTTTTAGCAGCAGTTAACCATAAACTGACAACCTATTCTCACAGGCATATCAAAAACCATAGAAAAATATCATAATTTATCATCTGCCATACCAATACCACTACACACATCAAAATTGTCTAAGGGCACAACATTCTGCTTTACATTATTTTGATAAGCAGACCATACATTGAAACTTATCAAAATAATGTAGAAATATTGTTGATCCTTGCACATTTAGACTGAAGTAAGTGTTAATTCTGATTCAAATAACCTACTTCATAACCCCTGTAATCCACTTCAACGTCGTCTCCATACACGTTTATCTGCTCGTGTGCATTATTGAATATCGTGGCCGGGCGCGGGTTGCGCGGGTTGCACGCCATGTCGTCAGATATCATCAGGATAATCTGACTGTCCGGGATTCCAAGCCGCTTCACACTACGATAGATCGACAACACGTTGGCTACATGTCGATAATTAAACCAAAATCGAGATGTATCTACTAACACCGCCCAGTTATTCGTGTGATTTGATTTTTGGAATTGCTCTGGAATCTAAAAACTTTTAATGTTAAGATAAAAATATGATTGGAAGATGTAAGAACGCTAAGAAAAAGTAACTAACTTTTACCTCTATTGTGAATACGTATGGTAATGTAGTTGTTATTGTAAGCAAGAAAATTGAGAGTATATTAGATAATAACATTTTAAAACCATTCAAAAACGATGGTTTAAATACTTTAAATAAAATTAGGTGCGGCAATCAGTCAGTCAGTTCGTTTTATTTATCAGCTATTCAGCTGTCAAGCAAACTACTGTCACTGTCATGTCATGTTACACAATTTGACGCCTTTTGGTACAACTGAGATACATATAAAAACGTCGACTTGCTTGACGAACAAGACAAGCGCCTCGAACTAACCCTATGTGCATCTGAGGCTCTACTTTGAAATCCGTAATTCAAACTTCGTCTATTTCTATCCCTTTTGCTCTCGACGCGTCACTAATTCGCAAGAAAGTGACGGGGCGATCCGAAGTTCGAATTACTGATTTCAAAGTAGAGCCCCTGTTTATTCGACCAGAGTAAATTTTATTCTCTTTAACCAAAAAATTTTCCTTACCCGTGATCCATGGATTTATTTCTTTAATAAGATAATGGTGATTGTCTAAAACTTGATATTGGCGAAACGCGCCTTGTTAAAACAAAATCAAAATTAGTTAAGAAAAAATGTATACAAACTTGTGTTAAATAAACTATTTCTATTTCTATTTTAAAAAGTAGGAAGTGTTCTGTGTCATAGCATGGCCCGTTTCACGAAGCTACAAGTTACAAATTACAAGCGGAACTCTTTTTCTAGCAAAAGGAGTTAGATAGAGACTTCCGCTTGTAATTTGTAACTTGTAGCTTCGTGAAACGGGCCTCAGATAATGCCCTTTATATTTGTTTAAGGTACGGATAAAAACGTTGGCTATTACCAAAAGACATCTGTGATTAAGTCAAAGACTGACAGTCGTTGCGTCTTCCTTCACTCACTTCAGCACCACTTCAGTCAGTAAAGTCAAATCACTTGAAATGAAATCACAGTAAAGAATGGATAGGAAGTAAATAGAGATTCAATTTTTTTATTATAATTAAAGCCAATCATGACCAGTCGCAATCCTAACACTCTTATGAGTGTCCCAGACGAACAGTATGATTATCTTTTTAAAATTGTTTTGATCGGTGATTGTGGCACGGGGAAAACATGCATTGTGCAACGATTAAAATCTGGAAATTTTATAGAAAGACACGGGAATACGATAGGCGTTGACTTTTCAATGAAAACAATAATAGTGGACGGAAAGAAGGTCAAGGTGAGAAGATCTAATTTTGTGTTGAACTGCGTATAATCTTTTAAATATAATAATAATGTGGGTGGTGCTTACAGCTTCAAATATGGGATACGGCGGGGCAGGAGCGATTCAGGACAATCACTCAGAGTTATTATCGGTCTGCGAATGGGGTTATTATAGGTAGTTATTATATTAATAAAATTATATCTAATGAGTCATAAAAAATGATAATATTGTGAGGAACAATTTGATTTTTTCCAGTGTATGATATCACAAAACGCTCTACGTTTTTGTCCCTCCAAAAATGGATTGAAGAGGTCAGGCGGTACACATCATCAAATGTGATTGTTTCACTAATTGGCAATAAATGTGACTTGCTGGAGCAACGAGAAGTGGAGCCAGATGAGCCAAAGTCTTTTTGCCGCTATGTTCCAGAGATTATGTTTGTTCTGGAGACATCTGCCAAAGACAATACTAATGTTGAAGATACATTCCGCAGTCTGGCCACAGAATTAAAGGTATTCTTACATTACTAGCAGGGATTGGAAATTCAGTACAATATTTCCCTAATCTTTGGCAGCAGCGTTGTTGTTCAGTTGTAATAAGGCAGATTCAATGTTAATTTATGAATAAAATTCCTGGGATTTTTGAATAAATAAATTATGCATAAATCCATACTTATCTTAACTAATAACATTAACTATCTGAGTTATTTACTATGTATGGATTTACCAAATGTTATTTAATTTACCGGTAACTCATCTAACCTAACCTAACGAAGTTTGAGAAGAAAATTGATGGAACAGTTTATCCTACATGTAAAATAATTAATATAATTGTTTTGTAGAATCTGGGAATCCCGTAACTTATATTTTTTAAATAATATTTTTAAGAAGCCAACACCATAATTATATTACATACCTACTTAAGTTTTATATTTTCTTACACAAGTTAGGACTACACTATAAGTGCGATTTTCAGTCTTCACGGTTCAAAAACTTTCAAAAACTTAACTAATTAATGTGAAATTTCCTAGATCTATATTGTCAATAGAGAAAAAGAGCAATAAACATCTTCCATGTATCCACATGGAAGATGTTTATTGCTCTAGAGATGTGCACAAAAGTTTGTTGGTAATAAATAAGTTTAAAGTTATTTGGTAACTGATTATGTCCAACTAACAGCCAAAGCCAAAAACTCACTTTTAAACAAATCAATAACAATTGGTGTTGTGCTTTGCTGCAGTTGCAACAACTCAGGCTATTGAGAGCGACCTTCAGGCTAGGCAGGACAATAAACATGCCCATTCTCAACGCATAATAGTTTAACATAAAAAATGTCTCGAGTTAAAATGCATTACCTTGGTTGGTTGCATTGTTCATGGTCAGTTTGGTTATTGAGCTGTTAATTTAGAGCTGACCACAAACTGACAGTTAACACTCCTGTGGTAAAACATAATAATTATGTTACTACAACTTGACAGAGACACATTGTGTTTTATAACAAGTTAAAATAAACCAAAAGTCCTCACAGACAAAGTAGTGGCCACAGCTAGTTTGGAATTAAGCATAATCTTAAAAAAATCTTAAAATATGAGGGATTCCTGTTTTTAGGGTCCGTGCCAAAATGGTACAAAAGGAACCCTTATGGTGAGACTTCGTTGTCTGTCTGCCTGTATGTCACAGCAGGTTTTCTCAGCAACTACAAATGCTATCAACTTGAAATTTGGCATAGTTATACATCATGCTTGCCCGCATCTGTTTATAGTAAAAAAAAAAAAAAAATTATAAATCATTAAAAAGGTGTCTCGAAACGGGGGTTGAAAAATAAAAGTGGTTTTGATTATAGCAAATGGGGTGTCATATGAAAGGGCTTAATCTGCACATTTCAAAACTATATGTTTTTTAATTTTCTGTGATGTACTTTTTGATTTATAGCCAAAAATGTACAAAAAATGACTGTTACCCCCCCTTTTCTCCGAAGTTTATGAAACAAAAAATCGGAAAAAATCCTGATGTATAGATAATTACTTATATTTTATGGGAAAAATAAAATGAAGTGTTTGTTATTTACAGCTTTTGAGAAATAACAAAAAAGCTTTGAAAATCTCTATTAAAATTTAAGCTAGTCAAAATGGACCTTATTGGACAGAAAAATAGTTTAAAAACAAATGAGTACCTATATTCTTTTGCGGTTACCATGCATATTACTTTAAATACGGAACCTTCGGTGCGCGAGTCCGACTCGCACTTGACCGGTTTTTTATTTTCCTTTTCTTAACAATGACCCCTTCCTGTACTTAACAATGACCCTTTAACAAAAGTGTCTGTAAAAATAATGTCAAAGAGAAAAAACAAATTGAGTAGCATTGTTATCATTCCATGTGTGATATGATATGTGTATGAAACAATGAACATTTTTTGCAGTATTTATTTATGAGTTGCCATGCATGGATCTGTACTGCATGCTGCATCTTACCCTTAGCCAAAGAGAGAGGGAAGTGATTTTCTCAATTGAATTGAATTGAGAGCTTAAAAATATGGAGTGTGTACAATTAATGGAAAATTTGTTAAATTGCAATTATGACCAATTTGTTATATTTGGCACCTTTCAGAGACAGCATGACAACAGTGAAGGCCCTCCAGCCGAGTCTGACTCCGTGGTCCTCGGTGAGAGTCATCCAGTGACAAGGTGTCAACCATGTCGCTCTTCTTAGAACAATTATCAGGTATTCTACACTCTTAAAAGTTTGGACTTAGACTGGTCTCAAAATTACCTTTGTGTATTTTTTGTTTAAGTACTCCAAACTTTTCAAACATTTATATGCGACTGTAAACATTGTCACAAACTAGACTACCAGTTATTAGATGGCGAGACATGAGATCTGAGGCCCGTTTCACGAAGCAACAAGTTATAAATTACAAGCGGAAGTCTCTTTCTAACTCCTTTTACTAGAAAGTGAGTTCCGCTTGTAATTTGTAACTTGTAGCTTCGTGAAACGGGCTACTGATGTTTGTTTATATTGTTGCAAGATTAAATCTGAATAGTATTTTTATTCTTCGAATGTGCCTTTAGTCATTAAATGGTTAGTTGGGTTTAAAATGGAAATACACAATTGTTTTGGTGAAAATAGATGGATTGGAGCAGTATGAATTTTAAACAGAACTGTGAATTTTCAAAACAACCCTTAATTTGACAAAAAATAATTTTACTTTTAATCCTATTAATTTTAAAACAGCATATAAATTTGCAAAAAAAATATGTTCACTGCGATGAACGCCGTTAAATTAAGGGTTAATTTCCTTAAATTAATAAGCGTTTTGCTTCGGATCTATTGTGACTTTGAAAGAATATGTTCACCTTATATGAATTATGAAATTCCAATTACCATTATGTGGTTATAATGAAATGAAGCGAAGCATAACATGCACTGCACTGCATTCACTTTCTCTCTGAATATAAGTAACTGACAAGTAGTTAACTTTATGTGCTAGATAATTATCATTATGATCTTATTTTTTATAACTTCAAAGAGATTATTTTGAACTTTATTTTTAAGATATTTTTTCTACTTTTACTTAATTGTATTTGAATTATTGAGTTTAATGTTATGTTTCTGTTCGTGCTCATATTAATGATCTTATTGTGCTATTATAGTGATGTTTTTGATAATTTGCCCAGAGTAACATTTCCACCAATATTAACTAAATATAATAATAATTTCTGATATTTAAATGTCTCAAGATACAGGTCATAGTAAAATTCGAAAAGTACCCAAAACTTTGAAAATTATTGATGATTAGTTAGAAAAAATTGTTGTTTTATTAAATCTCTTTATTATATTATCATAGATATCGAGTTTTCTGTGCAAAGTCGGTGAATTTAAATATACAACTATGCCTAGAGCGAAGTCAAAGGTGGAAATGGTTAATAATATTAGTGTGACTCGTAGGTGGAAATGTTTAATATATTAGTATTAAGCTTATCAGTTTCGATACTGTAAATATCTAGATAATGTAGTGTTTATACCACCTAGTCGAGACTGATATAAGCCATATGTTAGTATTGGTTGTTATGAACCCAGAAACTCATATATTTACCATGTATGTAAACGAATGCATGAGTAGGTCGTTTAATGTTATGTACTCGGTAGAAGTCAGTTATTAGAAATTGAGGTCCTTAGCATTGTGTTGCGTTATTCTCACGCATCATAAATTGATTAATGTGATTATAAATCCGGTACCATCTCATCTTACTAACCTTCTCATCACGCTGTGAAGCCTTGGAGATATTGAGAGCTTAAAACTCCGATAAAACAATTTGATAGTTTTGGTTTTTGAAGACGATGCTTATAAATTAACAAAAAATGAAAAATATTTATTGGCAATTAACTTAAGTACAATTTATCTTTAGTCCTAGATCCTGAGCTAGGAAGCCCAGTGTTACAGGACCCAGTGTTATTCAATTTTTAAAGTAACACTCTTAATAAAATAAATAACTTTGCAGAAGATTATTACATATTAAACTAAGGCCGTATTTCACCAAACTGGAATAAGACTTACTCCGAGATTAGTGTATAAAAATTCGGCGTTTAATCTAGGTATAAGACCTTATTCTCGCTTGGTGAAATCCGCCATAAGGCTAAGAACTTAAACATACAATTTCTAGTGAGCCGGTGCGTGCGTGAATGTTTGGATGTGCGTGTCTCAAAATGTATATGTAATGTTATTGATATCATTTAAGTAAATAAATAAATGGGTTTTATTTTTAATTTGGAACTTCCAATAGCTTCTCGGTCTGGTGGTAGTCGTGACGCATGAGCCAATCTGTAACAGAACGCTTGCTAGGTGGCTTTGAGACTTTGTCAAGGGACTTGGCAAATTGCCTCATGACAAAAGGTGCTATAAATGATTCGTGTCGTGCCTTTGAACAAATATTGTGCGGTACTTTGATATTTTCCAACGTTTCCGTCTCCGCGTATCAGCTTCAAACAGTTTATCATTTTTCCTGCCATACCTACTGGACTAAGATTTTATCAAGTTACAGTTGCCTTACAGTAAGCAGGTTTGATTCCGCAAATAAAAGTAGGTACAGTTGTTTTATCTCACGAAAGCGCTCGGGCTATACTTGTAGTTGTAATGCGTATAGATACGTACTCAGAGACAAGTGTACGTGCATCTACACTACACACACACCCCAGTATGGCTCACCCGCGTTCATGAGATAAAACAACTGTATTCTGTTTGCCCAAATCAAACTTGCTATACTGGTATAGCGACTAATACTGATTACATTGCGACGGGAGCTTGGACAAGATGCGCTAACGTTAACGATATTCTAAAACTGACAAATTGTATGGAGTTCACGTAAGCTACTACGTCTATCCCAGGGTAGCAGCAGCGCTAACATTATCATTTGCTATCTCGTTGGTTATTTCGAATTCTTCAATAGAAAGGTACTGATGTGTTATTGTTTCTAACAAGGAATGGTTGTTTATTTTTATTGAAGATCGTCTAAAGCAAAATTAATACTGCTACGGCTTCTTCACATGTCTCGTGAACACGGTTCAGACTGCTTGTTGTCGTTCAGCCAAGGAGGATCGGTATAGCTACGCAACATAGCGACACCAGCAACCAAAGTTTAAACAGAAAAGTAGTTCGTCTCCGGTTACCTATTGCCGCTCGGGCGCTTGGGCATATTATAAATAGAAAACCCTTTAAGAGATTCTGATACCTGTTACGAGATTTAGTTTTAGCGCCGTACGGTCCTGTACGCACACATGCACGCCGCGAGATGTTCTTTGTTTGAAGAGGAACTACTGTTCTATTTATACTTTGGTTAGGGTTGGGTCGACGGCGCGGTCCCGCCTAAACCGGCTTTGTGCGTCAATGTATATGTACCTTTGTTTTGAAGATTATCTACTGTTTTTACTGTGACCCGACAGTGTACGGAAACCGCGCCGCCCGCATAACACTCCCTGATCAAGGACTCCTAACGATTCCGAAACATGTCAGCCTGTTTCCTGACATTAACCGCTTCTATGCTTAGACACGGATCCGTGCTCAAAACTTAGATATATTTTTGTATTATTTTTAAACTTATTTTCATGGACTAAGTATATCGATATCGTAATCAGCGAGCCTATTATTGTCATGTTTATCGATGTGGATAAACGTGGATAAAACATCTTTCAATTTCTTTCTGACCAGTATGTAAGTGTGAGAGTGACGGATGCTTTATCCACTGCGATAAAGGCGACCATAATACGGGCCCTGCGGGTCTAGTATGGTTGCGTTTAAGTTAATACGTGAGTAAGCCGTAGCAGTTTATTTTGCACGTATCCTGACTAGCGCTGGTTTAAATTAAATTGTATAATTGTGTAAAACCATCTACAGTGTGTTGTTAGATCAGGGTAAACCAATCAACTCCCTATTCAGTAACGGCCTTTTTTAATTGTCTACATTACTTCAATTATATGCAACTTGTATATAAATAATTTAACTTTAATAGATGTTATTAATATTGCCTATAATTGCATATTGTAGAATGTAGATAACGTCCAAAAGTAAAATAATTGCTATACATTATTAGTTAATAAAATTTATTAGTTAGTAATGTTTTAGTCACAACTGAATGTATAATGCATGCCTTTAGGCCTATGTTTATAGAGTTATGACTGTGATTTTATTTCTCACTGCAAGCTATTTTGAATCTTAATATACATGTGATACTGACTTAGTTTAATAAATTAAAATTATATTTTTATTATTATTAATTACCAATTATTATCAAAATTTCTTACAGTGCTGGATCGAAAATAATACTTTATTTTGTAATCATACTAAATACTACTAAACTGACCAAAATATCATTGTACCTAAATGTCAATTTAATTTCTGTAAACAATCCCACAATTAATACGTATAAAATATTGTTATACACAAAGCATTGTTTTCATTGACTTAGTACCCAACCCAACACATTAAATAAAGTTAACATTATGATTCTTAGTGTCACTGACTATGATATCCAGCTGTTTGGTTACGTGTATGCCTGAAATCCATCCGAACTTGCCGGACTCGGTTCCCATGCCTCCAAAAGCTCTGACTAGCTGGCCATTTTGCTTAAACACTTGCACTCTACAATTGCCGGAGTCTCCGACAAGAATGAAGCCCATAGGGTCGACCGCTAGAACTTCTGGCTGCCTGAATTGCCCCTTCCTTTGTCCTACTGACCCAAATTCTATTATTTTGTTTTTGTCTGCCTTGTTGTAAACCTTGACCCTACGGTTTCCGCTATCGAGAACGATTACTCGGTCGTTGGTGACGGCGACACTGGTCGGCGCGTTGAGCTCAGTGCTCGTGACTTCTCTGGTCTCCCAGTTGTTGGCGGAATATGTTGTTTGAAGTTTGGTCACCACGCCGATTTGGTCCACGAATTTTCCGTCCGGTTGCAAAATCTGGAAGGGTGGTAAATATTTTAAGTTAGAAAATGTCAAGCTTTGATACATTGCTTCTTATGCTAAATAGGCGCATGAGTTTTGTAGTTGTCGCGAGTGGGCTCTAACCGCCGATACTGTTTTCGAAATGAGAAAATATAAACCGTTTGTCAAGCAGGAATCTTTCAGGATAATTTTGTAAACCATCGTTTTTATCTTAATTATCATCAATGGTCAAAGAATTCTATACCTAAGCAACATGAGTTTTAGTAACCTCAGTTCACCGAGTTCTTGCAACTACATTTAATCAGTAAAATACTCCGAAGTCTACGTCCTTTACACCTTTTTTATTTTGTACCCTTCATACCTGAATCCGATCATTCCCAGTGTCAACCACGTAGATGTGATGGTTCGCGTTGTCAGTAGCGATGCCCTCAGGCGACCGGAACATGCCGACGCGGCTGCCCTTCTGCCCAATTGAGCGCGAATACTCGCCATCCTTGTTAAACACATGGATGCAGTGCTTCCACTTGTCTGGAAATGGTGGTGGTATGAAAACTAGGTAGAATGAACTAAACCTACGAGATAAACCTCTACATGCTAGAGACCTGGCTGTAATTTTGCAGGGTATGGTGGAAAAGCGTGGAGGAAGGGTACCTTTGAAAACTGAACTCTTGAGTGGAGCGTGATTTCCGCTTTACTCAACTGAAAGATGTGGCATCTTTTACACAATCATCATCATCGTAGGTATCGGCTGAAGAGCGTCCACTGCTGTTTCTGCTGCGTTCAACGCCTTGTCAACGATAGAGCAAAGTTTCATATTGATACATAAGGCAATGTACGACGTCTGCAGATAAATTACATTACCACAGCCATTGCATACGTAGAATATACGTAGCTAACCTAACTATAGAAAATATTTTCAGAAATCTTCCCGTGGACAAGACACCTAAATCTTACCAGTGACATAGATCTCTCCCAAGCTCTTCATGAAAGCGATATGCACAGGACACAGCATGTCATCACAAGTTAGGCGCGCCAGGATCTTGGCCTGCGTCCGTTCCACCACCAGCACGCTATGGGTGTCCATTCCGCACACGTAGAGATGGTTGTTCCACGGACTAATGCCCACCCCGGCAGGGCGAGCGGTCTTCCGCCAGACATAGTGGGGGATGAAACTGCGCGTTCTGGGTAATGGAGAAATAAAGTTGGTGAGTTATACCTTATTTATAGAATACTTGCTTCTGAATTTATTCATTTCCCAGGATGAATAGTAACCAATACTTATGTGTTAATTCATTCAATTCTGTGCAGCCGTTACAGCGTGAAGGAGTAACAAATTAACACACACACAAACTTATGTTACTGCTCGTAATGTTAATTTTTAACCTGTGTTAAATACTTGCTACACTATCGCATTGGGCTGACCTGTAATGATAGACCTCTAAAAGTACCTAGCTTGTAATAAAATAATAATAATACTTGGCACGTTCAAACGGACACCATTGCCATTAATGTTAGCCAGTTATAACAGGAAGAAAACTTCTGCGCAATTATTATTAGGTTCTATAACGCTAATTTACGCCTCATACCTTTACTACCATTCATCAGCTCAACAGCTAATAAAATGAAATGAACTGGTACCTACTAACTTACCTATAACATAAATGTAAAAGTACCTACAACTTATCTCTGAAAAGGTATCGTCGACACTACTACCTATTTTCAACGTTATTAGTTACCTACCTACTAGGTATAGGCGTACAACCTTACTGAAAGCCGGGAGTATGAATAAGGTGCGGGGAGAGGGTAATGGTGACTATTATGGTGGTGGAATGGTGGTATGGTGGTGGTGGTGGTGGTGGTGGTTTAATATTGTGAGCCCCGACTCTCAATATAGTGTTGAGGAACGGGTGTTAGGATCTATAAAAGACCACTTGCAGAAAAAATCTAGTTTAAGTCCAAAAGCCGGATTCAAACGTGACTGTTAAAATATTTTGAGACAACCGAAATGAACTCTTTTTGCTGTTAACATGACATCGCGGTTAGCTTAGTTAAAATTTACCCTATATACCGAGGAAACGATAGCAGCTCTGGGTTCGATCCCTGGTAACAGCCAATATTCGTGTGATGAGCATAAATATTTATTCCTCAACCAATACCATTCAAGTCTTTGTTATGTTCGAAAGCACTTGTCGGACTATACTTCAATTGTTTAGGTACTTAACTAAATGTAAACAATCCAAACCACGTGGCTCAGTTAAACCGCCAATCAAAACTGTTTCGTCGAGCTTTGAAGTATCAGTGTTCTGCTCCTATTGGCTGACGAACTAGGTATATCACGTGGTTATTTTGTTTACATTTATTTAAGTACCTAAACAATTGAAGTATAGGTATAGATTATTTTGTTTAAGATTTTCCCAGATGCTGAACCATTACTTAGGTACCTGTAATGCAGCATCAAGCTATCTTCACTCTCCATTGGATTATTCTGCCGGGCAGCCTCTGGCTCCGGCTCGTCTGACTCTGCCTCGAGCGGCGTGGCAGAGTCCAACTCGATGCGGAAGTTCTCCTTATCGAAGACGAACCTATCGGAGTCCCATTTGGACACGTCTGATAAGAGCTGTACTGCGTTCTGATGCAGGTTTATGTATGTGGTTACCTGTAAATGATTAGTCAGGAAATATGAATAGAGATTATGAAAGGCAAAAGTAGGTACAGTCTGTGAGCAGTAAAAGTAAGTACCTACAGTCTTAATAAGAGCGTATAAGAGCGAGTGAGAGACAAGTACAAACCCGAAGCACCTTCTAAGAGCTATCGCACTGCAGCGATACCTACGTACCCAAAAGCAGACTACGCCTAGTGTGGTCCTTACAAGGGTCAAAGTGGCTTATTCCCAGTTGTTCTCACCCCTTTGTTCACACGAGGACAACTGGGATTATTTTCCCAGTTGTTCGCAGTCTGTCTACACTGCGGACAAGTGGGAAAAAAATCCCAGTTGTCTGCACCCTAGAGCCGCTAATTCCCAGTTGTCCGCAGTGGGAGGGAGGGAAAGGGGTGCGGACAACTGGGAATAAGCCGTCAAAGTTTACGACCTTAAAAACAAGACGAAATTCAAATTGTGAGAGATCACTCGAAAAAATGTAAAAGAAAACCAATTGCAGGATATGCCTCGAGGACAGGGATTATCTGACTTCTACTTATTAGGTAGGTACCTACCTACCTAATTATTTAAAAAAAAAAACAGTTTTGAAAAGGTCAAGTTTTCAACGTTCATTATTTACTTAAGTGTACCTACTTGTACGTACTTTACTACTATGACCGTCATTTGTGTTCGATACGAAATGGGGAATCACATAAAAGAAAACCTTTTCGTACCGTGACTATATATTACCTACCTACCTAATGAAGGACACATTTCAGGTGTGCGAGTTATTCATTGTTAGTAAGTACTTGATGATTAGGCATACTGTTTTATGTCTAAAACGAAGTCATCAATAATTACCTAAGTTTAATACAAAAAAAATAACAGCTTCCGATATTTAAATTACCTACCTACCTACTTTTTAATCTTTTTACTTCTTAGTAAAATCCAGTTTTCTCTTATGTGATTCCCCATTTCGTATCTATCAGACCTGGTTTGATCGCGTCAATTGCACCCCCGTCACGGCATTATCATTTTTCAGATTATCATAACGATGTAATCACCGAGATAAAAAATATTTTGAAACACGAGTACCTACCATTGAAATCAAAATGAAGTGCCGCAAACAACGAGCGCGGACATCAACAACTGTTATCAAGAAAAAGAACTTTTTCCAGTGGAAGCCAGTGCGAGATACTTACGCTATTATTACTTACCTAAACCACGTTAAGGTAAAGCAGTCTGCACAGGCATGATGAAACCAAACCATGTTTAATATCCGGCCAAGTGCGAGTCGGACTCGCACGCCGAGGATTCCGTACCGCCGCATATTAGGTATTATATTCCAATTTGAATTTGATTTCGAATGGAATTAGCGCGAGCCCATTTCACAGTTGACCATTTTTTTGTAGTTGTTGTTTTTCTTCAAGGTTTGTAATTTACTTTGAAATAAATAAACTATTGATAACATACTAAAGAAAAAAAATCAACCCGCTATCTATTAATCGTTCAAAAGATACAGCTCTTTCAAGTCAGGACGGACGAACGGACGAACAGTGTAGGCATATTATATGGTACTAAAGGACGCCCGCGACTTCGTACGCGTAGAATTAGTTTCCCGCTACTCCCCCCATTTCTTCCCGTTGGGGGTCGATTTTCGGAAAATCCTTTCTTAGTGCTCATTTAAATCATGAAAGGAACCTCTGTACCAAATTTCAAGTTTCTAGGTACAGTAGTTTCGGCTGTGCGTTGATACATCAGTCAGTCAGTTTAGCCTTTTATATATAAGTATAGATTACCGTCTTGAATAGAGGCCCCCTTGATGAGATGCATTGCGAGATTGTTATCGTTATCGAAAATGTGTAGGATTGACATAAGCTGCCGGATGGTTGCGTCAAACGCCTATCTCAATTTCATACATTTTGACAGTTTTCGAAAATCGTTTGCGAAGCGTTGAGCATCTTGTCTGGCCTGTTACTTTCATACTTCCCTATCAAAAACAGTTTATCGCTTTCAACTTCTTCGCTGACAGTGCAACAACCTACGGCAAACAGGTTAAGAATAATTACGTCGTGTAGCAACAAACCTTGTTTTTGTCTTGCACTTGTTCCTTCATTGACATGGTTTTCATCGCAACTTGTTGTGCTTCTTCTAGAGAGGTCTTAAGCGCCAACGCCGACATGTCTCCTGATCTTTGAAGGTCAGAAGTTTCTTTGAGCAGCTTATCCTTGGTTTCGATGATGGCGTTGATTTTTTCGTCGGCGGTTATGGTGATCTGTTTCGTTATGTGTTCGCAGCGATCCTGATTTAATTAAAGTAATTTAGTAAATATGTTCAAATCAACTGCATACATGCATTGGAATCGGAATGCACCCAGTTTCGATATGAAAAAAAAAACACCACAAATTACTATACCACTTACACTCCCAAACAATAATGCTCGTTGCTCTATTTATCGGTCTATATATAATAACAAAGAAGGCAGGACATACAGGTCATACCTGACAAAAAATCGTAAAATTCCAACCCAATCATCAATATAGAGAGAATCTTACCTTATAATATTCAATTTTATGCTCCAGCCTTCCAGCTGCAGCTTCCAACTGTTTCAGGATAGATTCCACCTGCGTCCTCATGTCATCCAAGTGTTGCGCCCAGCATACGCGACAGAAATTCTACCAGGAAAATTACACTTTAAAAGCCTGTAAGTGGGTAAAGTAAGCTAGATTGAAACCAGTTGGCGTCTTAACATTGCTAGTAAGGAAACAGTCATTTATCTAAGAGATTGTGGGTTACTAAAACACTTGTGGTCTGATTAAAACAAAGTAGTAAGTGAAACTGTAATATGCATTTGTGTCACATTTTTGGAAACTTTACTAGATGAGCTGTTTAGCGAATGATACAGATAATTGATTAACATATACTTATCTAGTTCGGCAAATATAATGTAGCCAACTTGTGCATAGCAAAGTAATTCAACAGACGCTCAAATAATATTTTAGCGAACTATACCTACACACATCACACCACGGATATATAATATACTAATTATTTAAGGTGCACAGTGCAAAATCCATAAACTATTTGGCCTTATATCTCATTGTGACTTTTGAATTTGATAGAAAGTTACACAGCAAACTTTAACTAAAATAGGTTTATTGTACGTTTATGGATAAAGGGGTTAAAATATGTATATCAAAAACATGCTACGTAGATTATATACTTACCAGTTTGCAGTGGTCACAAGGAGTGACATCAATATTGTCACACATGGTCTGACAGTGGCTGCACCTCACTCCGGCAGCATACAGGTCCACACTCTGCAACCCTGACACTGGAGTGACGGGTGGAGTAACAGTAGGGGTAGACACCTTTGGCTTGTCATTTGGTATGCCTACTAGTTGGAGGAGGGAGTCTATGTAAAGGTTTGAAGGCAGATCGTTTACGAAATTCGGACCATTCACATGGATTTTCGTGCGGCAGAGCGGACATTCAATGATTGGTAGATCTGGAAAAATGGTAATGTATAATATAATTAATTTACATACAATAGAGTACTAGATTATAGATACTGTCAAATACTTTATTCTTACGAAGTAATAGACTCTATCAAAACTGTAAAATGAACATGAACTCAAACATAACTATGGTAGGAGCTCTATACAACGTACCAATTAAACCTGACTGAAATTGGAAACGATTATAGCAGCCGTGCTATAGATGATTTCCTAAATATACAATCTATTATACAGTCAGCGTTATAAATAGCTGTACATTTTTGTACCTTGTCACTTCAATGCCTTTAAAATATTAGTGCAGCAGTTCAAACATGACATTAACTGTTTCAACACTTACTGCCGCACTCAGAGACGTCAATTAAATTTAATGCTTGTTTACTGACATGTTGTCTTATTCTATTGCTGTAGCAAAGAAAGTGACAGCAGCAACTTTAATCAAGCATTAAATTAAATTGACGTCTCTAAGTGCGGCAGTATGTCAAATACAAAAGACGTCACTCACACGCCAATGACAGCTAAAAACCAGAGCAAAATTCAACCTTGCCTCATGGACACTCAGATCTAATTTGCGCTGGCAACCGTGATGGAAATATCCGTCATTGGCGTTAAACCAATGCTGCAGATATATTTATCCGTCCATGTTTAAGTCTGCAGCTAGCAGCTGCTTATAAGGCCGACCATGACCATATTGTAAAGAAAATACAAACCAGCAATGTACACGGAAAGGCACGCTGCGCAGAAGGTATGCTGACATGGAAGCATCTTCGGGTTATGCAGCACCTCCAGGCACAACGCGCACTGCACCAGCTCTTTGATGCCGCCAGTTGACAACCTGCCAGAAGGACAGAACTTCTTAGCTTTTATTTATTTATTTAACCTTTATTGCACAAAACGTACAAATGGCGGACTTAATGCCTAATGGCATTCTCTACCAGTCAACCAAACAATCATACAGAAACTATCAAAAGTGGTGCAAAGAAAAAGAAAGACAGAGAACAAAACAAAGAACATATTAACAAAATAATAATAATTCACGCAAAAAGCACTTACAAAATTTATATGATATACACACACATATATATATTACCGAAGACAAAAGAAACCCTATAGTTTATTTGACTAGGTTACTTTTACAACCTTACTAATATAGGTATCGGGAACCACGAGGTTAAATATATATATATAAATAAATATGAATACGTAAATAAATACAATAATATAATTATAAACTATAAATATAACAATAGAGACTCTAGCTTAAAATTCTACGGAACATCTTGTTCATCTTGTCAAAAGTATCTACCTAGGGTGACATTTTATAGACACACAAGAAATACAACTCCTCACTGCCCAAAGCATCTGGAAATTCCTGGACGCAACAGGCTTTTGCGGGGTGAGCTCTAAACAAAGGGCTGCTACAAAAGATCATCAATGGTCGAAGCGGCACACAAGGCCCATCTCAACCCCCGAAATTCTGTATATGTCACTTTTCAATTGTTTAAAGGAATTACGGTCTTTTTCAAACAAGTTTTTCCTTTGTTCAGGTACTCACCTCTTTGGTTTCAACTCCTGGTTCTGTGAATACTTGCTCGAAGAAGACTGTGATTTGAAGAACTGCGTCTCCTGTCCATTAGGAGTCCCCGGTGTTTTTGGGCTCACGTGCCCATCTTTGTGACCTTTAAAACTTTTCAAAGAGAAAAAGGACGGTTTCTTCTTTAACTTCTCCGCCATTTTAAAACTTTACACTTTCAAAGACAGTCGGATACTGAATCGATTGATAACGTTATCGTTAATTTGTTGTTGCAAAAGATAATGCACTATTCAAACGTCTTTTTTATTTCCGATTTTCCATTTCTAGATAATAAAGAGAGATGGATTTAATTAAAGTAGTGTTTCCATCCTTTTCTATTGGTCTACCTGACCATTCTCCCTTTGATTACATGAACGTGATTATTCGCTTGATAATATTGTAGATAAGTAATTATTAGATTAGATTAATATACTTATTCAATTCTATTTATCGTTTAGTTGATCGCAGATGTTTCACATCACATATTATTAGCATTTGATTTCCGGTAATTATAATGCGCTGAATAATTGATAATTTAATAATGAATAAATAATCACAATTAAGTATCATGTCACTACACTTCTTCGATACATTAACTAGAATTCAATATTTACACCGATGTATTTATGCAACGAATGGGTCAAAGACAATACTTCTGCGTAGGTACTTAATATTTTTTTTCTGGAATTACGCTTTTAACATTCTACGGAAACTACGATTTTGGTCCTTCGTACCGGATCTTTGTATAGTGCAATAGCTCCTAAAATTTATATTTGGCTCGGGTAAGCTCGGTAAGATTAGCATAAGAAAAGGGGGTTAAGTTCGCCTTACTTTTTTTTTATGTTATAGTAGGCAAACGAGCAAACGGATCGCCTGATGGTAAGCGATCACCGTCACCCATAGACACCTGCAGCACCAGAGGAGTCACAGATGCGTTGCCGGCCTTTCAAAGGAGAGTACGCTCTTTTCTTGAAGGTTTGAAGGTCGTAACGGTCCGGAAATACCGCAGGTGACACACCATTCCACAGTTTAGTTGTGCGAGGCAGGGAAATCCGAGTGAAACGCACAGTTGTGGACTGCCAACCATCTAAATGATGGTGGTGGAAATTCTGTCGCGTAGGACGAAGGCGGAAGGATGCAGCAGGAATTAATTAATTTTAATTAATTTTATTTGTCTAATTTTAATGTGTGTAATGGTTTCAGGGATGTAATAAGTTTGACAGCTGTGTGTGTGCGTGCGTGCGTGCGTGTGCGTGTGAGTGTGAGTGTGTCTGTCTGTGGAACCCTTGCTCTTAAGGCGAACCGATTTAGATGCAGTTTTTTATTTCAACGCAGGTTTTCTAGCTGTCTTTCTTAGCTATGTTTCATGAAAAACGGTTGAGCCGTTTAAGAGATATCAGCTCTGAAAGAAAGTTTAGTTTAGTTTAGTTTAGTAGTTTATTCAATTAACAATGCATACATTGTGTTTGAAACAAATAACTTACTTAGGTAGACACGTAACAATATCTGCCAATAAGATATACTTAACATCACCATTACATCGGGTGTTTTAATGTATTTATTTAATTATAGTTCTATAATTTCACGAATAGTTTTGCATAATTACGATGTTACTTTCAGTACTTGAAATGTATATTGGGATTTTTGGGATTGTAGCGCGTGAGTAATAATTTTGGTTGATCGCGAGAAAGTTATCGAAACATGTAATCGAGGCTGCAATATTTTAGGGACGCTCGGACGGGGCAACGGTACTTGCGAACAGGTAGACCTTATGCTTGCCGTCATTTTATTGTTTATTAACTTCATTTTAAAATCATGATCGCCGAAGCTGTGTTGATCCTTGATTGTTTTAGGATTGATTTGTAAAACAGCATTTTGTACGCGTTTTATATTTTCTCTTCCGGCTTGCAATGTCTACAAACACATCTACTGTCATATTATTCGTGATTTCTATTTTTGGCATACTTATCTAAGTTATATCTTATCTTAGTTTATTATTATAACTCTTTAGATATCATAGGGGCCAATTCGTTTCGTTGTCGTTACAGTGAACTTATTGTACTTAGTGTAGGAAACATTCATCAAAACTAAACTAGAAACTAGACATATATCGAACTTAAAATAAATCTAACATCACTCAATTATTTTATAGCACGCTAAAGTTAAACTAGCTTTTTAAAAGCTTTGAGACTTTAAAAAAATAAAAATAAATGTTTTTAAAACACTTCGTCACCGTCTAGTAAAGAACCAAAATGGTTTCGAAAACAAAGTGGAATTGGGATCCCAAAGACGGCCGTTTACCTTTCTCGAACGTCTGGGTCTTTTTATAGGACATGAATCCCTAGAAGCTATAGCCATGACTCAGAGGTCGGAGGCTACGGCGCGCCGTTATGCACTATCACTGGGAGGGAATGCGGACTCGATTAACTAGCAGTTTGTATACTAAGTTGTGTTAAAGTGCCAATGGCAAGCAGTCAGGTAACATTATATCTACACAGTTTTTGTATAGTAAAACAATACATTCTTATTTATTAAAGTAATTGAGTGTTTATTTGTATTTCTCACGTCATTAGAGGAAGTAAATAGCTTTTAGCCCTGGAAATAAACTAATATTACGCTACGGTTCGCCTCGCAGCGCACGCTGAATTTACTGACACCGTCTGGCAAGAAAATTGTGGAAGCTCGAATTCAGGGCGTCTATTCTACTGGAAAGAAATATATTGCCTTTGACATGTCATCGTATTTTTTTTAACTCAGCCGCATGTTACTGCCATGTAAATAAGAGCTAGGTATTAAAACGTTGACAATACGACAACACGTCAAAAGCAATAGGGTGATGGAACCAGTAATGGACGAGGCACCAATAATGGTCACTTGATTCTTATTTTACAGAAGAAAAGGGTTATTCATTTGTTTTGCAACAATCAATTTAGGACCGTATGAAATTTGGATTAAGAGTGAAGTGTCAATTATTGGTGCCTGTCAGCTAAAAGTGTCCATCATAGTGCCGTCACCCTAAGGTTTTACCGTGCTGAATATAGGCCCTGGCAACTAGAGGTGTCGTTTAATTTTGTATAACCTACTCATTACTATACATATTAAATGTGTCAATAAATAACTGTTTAAATCTGAATTTTTTAGTGCTTAGCATCAGAAGTCACAAAATGAGCCTGTACCTAAGTATTTATTTTCTTCGCTGTAATCTAAATTGACAAAATAAACACTATCTTGACGAGTTACGCGATATATTAAACACGCCAATTTTATCATGAATCGCGAAAACTCTCTAAATTCGTTTAGTAAGCCAGTCACATTCGACTCGAGTCTACAGATCTTGTCGCATGCGAATTATTCTGCAAAATTGAACAATGCGCCCTTTTGACCTTTCGAGCATGAGACGCATTGCAATTGTGTTAACTTTTGTTTTTGAATTTACAATGACTTTAAATTTTGTTTGAAAACCAACAATTTTGGATGTAGAAATGAGCATCGTGAGCATTTTTATGAAATTGATAAATAAGTTAAGTAGGCAGTGAAAAGTTATCGATGGTCCAAAGATGGAGAGAAGAATTGATATTGATAATTTTTTTCAGAATATAGAAAAATTAAGAAGCCCATATGCAAGAAACGTTTTTTTCAACGTACTTTTATTGTTGTCGTACCTAGCTATCGTAACAAAGGTAAAAAATACAAATTTGGTATGATTCTATGTATAATCAAACCTTTTACAAACCCTAAGGAAAAATAACAAAACCGATCAAGTGACTCGGGCTTCCGCTAACGGTTTAATTAAGTATAATATTTTTTAATTGGTAAAGATAAAATATGATAATATTTACCTAACGCAGGTCTGACTCGAACTTGACAGCTTTTTTTTGCTTCCATTTTCAAAATAAATCTATTGTTTTATCTCTATAAACGTGACTATGCTTTTGTGGTTTACTTCTCGTCTAAATATTTTTCCTTGATGATTATCCATTTCTAGCTTTCATACTTAAAGTTAACAACACTACTTCACACATCAAAATAATGTAGGGATATTTTTGATCCTTGGACATTTTTTTGGTGCGTGTACAGTCGGCGTTATTAAGTAGCTGCACACTGCTGTACCTTAGGCCCTACCTACTTTTAAATCGAAGTACGAAGGAACGTTGGCTCCATTCTTTTTTCTAAATTTAGTCCCGAATTACTATTGACAGAGATGGAGCTAACGTAACTTCGAACTTCGATTTTCAAAGTAGGGCGTTGTTACTTTAACGCCTTCGACAGATTAGTGCAGCAGTTCAAACAAGAAGTTATATTGACAAAGCACTATAGTGTGCAGCTACTTATAAGGTCGACCGTACGTACCTACTTCAAAAACATGTCGGAGGATATGTAAAATGCGTTGATACATCAGCCAGTCAGTTTAGCCTTTTATATATATAGATAGAAATGTACCTACCACACACACACACACACACAAGAATAACAACTTCAACTCATCATTATCATCAGCGTTACTACAAATTGCATTCTACGATAGCTAACAACATTCGAGAACTGTAAGAAATTGACATAATATAGGGTAAGCGTACCAGTGAATGAACAGTGCTAGTGAATGAACAAAGTGAGCATATTTTCGCAAAATAAGAATTCTGTAAATTTCTACACAACAAAGTATTTTTTTTAGATGAGCAGCATTACTAGTAACATCATGGTAACATTGAATTCAACTCAGGTGCATTAGTTGCAAAATAACAGATACTCAAAGTGGACGTTTCGCAGACGTGTTTTCGTTGTATGGGGCAGTAGTTAGCGGACGGTAAGAGGACCTTGTGTTTGATGTGATACTGTACTTATTCCAAACAACAACGACCCGTAGTATGTGTTTATTTCAAGTCTTAAGGATATGTTTTTTTCTATTTACGGACCATAACATGTGTTTTTCTTTCAAATTGCCATTTTAAGCAAGTGTTTTATAACTGGATCACAGTAACCGCTAAAACCAATGAATGAACCGCGGTGTTCATTCACTAGAACCGTGTGAATTACTTATTTAACAATATTGTGCGTTTTCGTTGTTGTATTAATGTTTATTTTTCAGAAACATAGCTGTTAATTGATTGTCCGTCATATGGCCAGTATTCGAACAAACTCATAAATGCTAAAAATGTTCGTTCATTCACTAGTTTATAATGTCCAGTAAATGAACTACCATCAATACGACTTGTTCATTCATTGGTTTCGCATAACATTTAAGAGCCAGTTAATGAACGATCGTTATTTTACAAGAAACTATTATACCTATAGCGTTTTCAGGCGGGAAAGTTGCACGTCAATGAATATTAAGTAGTAAAATATCATTTTTTTAAATAAATTAAAAAAAAGAAAAAAACATAGTACTTAAACAATTAGACATAGTTCATTCACTGGTTTCATTTGTTCATTTAATGGTGTTTTCATGTTCATTCACTGGTGTTTTGGGTCGTTTTCGGCTAAAATAGCTATAACTTGAAATTTGGCAATATCATTATAAAACAAACGTTATATAAGCAAACTAGAACACTTTCTTGATTGATAAGGACAATAATATTTGTCAGTAACTGCTTTAATTTTTTAAAAAATATATATTTAAAGACGAAAATCTCCTTAAGGGTTCATTCACTGGTACGCTTACCCTATCTACGCGCTCGACGCGACCGTCCGGCAGCTTACGACAATTCTTTAGGTTTTTTATTTCGGTTGTGGTTAGCGTTCGCGATGGTTTTCTTCAAACTTCAACCAGCCACATTACCCTTGACCTACATCAATGTCTTCGACTTCAAGCAAAGAGGTCGACCATAATTAATAATGACAAAGGAACATAAACCATCCATCCTGCTTAGCTTGTTCCAAGTTTGAAAATAAATCGCTCAATTTGTTTCATAGAAAGCCTCGAACAACGCTCAGCATATCAAACGAGGTTTAATCACCCAAACGCCTCAAACAATGCCTACTTCCAGTTGACTGAGAGCTATTTAAAACGGGACTCTTTGTGTTATGTGTCGTTTCAAACGTTTTCTTCAACATCTGTGCCACTGAACAAACAGTTTCCGGTAAGCACAAAGTGCATGCAGTTTTCACATTATCTGGGCTAAATAAATTAGCACAACAAAAATGTTAATGTTTTATTTATGGAAGGGTTCGTTTCGCATGCGGTAGAAACTCCTAGTGTTTAAGGAAACTGCGAGGATTCTAAACAGCGCATTGAAAATCTAGACACTGTTGCCCACCGTGACTAACTAACGCGTTGCAAATCGTTTTATGTTGAAGATAAATTTCTTAGGATCGTAGAGAAACCAATAGTGTTACTATGTTAATTCTGATCAAAAGGACTTAATTATAATATGAGTTCCTTAAGTATGCATGTGATAATGTTAGCTGTCAATGGTTTTAAGGGTTCCGTAGTCGAACTAGGATAACCCTTATAGTTTCGCCATGTCCGTCCGTCCGTCTGTCTGCAGTCTAGCTCAGAGACTCATAGTACTAGAAAGCAGTAATTTGGCATAATAGTCACGCCAACAAAGTGGTAAAATAAAATATTGGTTTTTTTTTTACCTTCCCTACATGTGACTTGGGGATGTATTTTTTTTTCTCGTCTTCCCCATAGTGTGGGGTGTCGTTGGATATGTATTTCGAAAATATTGCGGGTTTGTGAAAACAAATTTTCCATTAAGAGATCCGTTTATGAAATATTAAGCTTTACAGCCAAAACTACAAATACTAAAAATCTGAAAAATATCTTAAACTAGCGTCTGCCCGCGACTTCGTCCGCTTAGAATTAGTAATTTTGCCATCCCACGGGAACACTGTAGCCTATGTATTAATCCACTGTATAAGCAAATTCTAAATTATATCCAACCAAATTCGTCCGTCCGTTTTAGCGAAGAAGTAACAAAGTCACGCACGTATAACCATTCGCATTGATATTATATGTACGATAGGATGTAAATAGGTACACCCAGCGCACACAATCGCTCCGGCCGAAATCATAGTCGATAAAAATACCCTCGGTGTGTGAGTCCGACTCGCACTTGACGGTCGGTTTTCAGTATTTGACGCTTGTGTATTTTACCGTTATAACGATACAACAAAAAAAATGGTTCGCAGTTTTTTAATCTTAATTTTGTATAGAATAATACAAACTGACAATATCCCAGAAAAAGCAAATAGGACGAAGTTCTTCGATCAATGAGCGCGAGCGGGCTTTGCCGCTCCTATTTACACCCCCGGCGTCCGCGACACGCTGCGAAGAACTTTGTCGCTGTATATTATACTTTCATGTATAAACTAAAGTCGCACAATTTCACACTGAACAAATTTTACGATTTAGATGTTAATGCGTAATGTATATTACAGTAGATGTAAGTGCCCAATTAGGTTTTAATTCTAAAGTTGAATAGGTAATAAAGAAAAGTTAGGGTATTTAATTTTTTACATGTTTAATTTTCGGTACTGGGTGGTCAAGAAATAACTTAACCTTACTAAGCCTATTCGGATTCTGGATGGTCAAAAAAAAAACTTTACCCTAACCTAACCAACTGTACTTACTCCCAGTACATTATAGCTCATAGCTATTAGTTTATTTAACTTCGATACATACCTCTATCCCCCATTTCAACTACTTAGGAATATTTTTTCAAAATCGCCAATAAATGTATTTTTTTTAATAACACCAATTTTAACGTTTATAACTACAAAAATGACGAACTCTCATATAAAATTCTACATTCCCCTTTTATCCCTTAGGGGTAGTTTTTCCAAAATCACTGTTAGCTATACATTTTATTTTTATTAGTATATACCAATTTTGACGTATCTAACTTCACAAAATAAATGCGTTTTTGAAGGCGGTTTTTTGTTTTTTAAAACATTTATTTTATTTTTGACTTTTTAGAGATCATAATAAGCTTATGTTCCTAGTCCCACTTCTTAGTTGACATGAAACTTCAAGACATTTCACGATCGCCGCCAGCAACACCGCGGGGAAGTCATAGTCATATTTAAACAATTAAATGTCCTTCGCTGTAGTCGCTCAACTATCTTAATCAAATATCTTATCACCACCCTTGAAAAAAGTATCGTTGAGGAGTTCCGGTGGCCATCTGTGTTCTTCATCATCAGTGCCATTTCACCAAATGATACTTTCTGAATGCAAATGCTAGATTTGTTACTAAAAATACTGAAATCGCTATATGTTTGCCTACAATATATTTGAAGAGTTCCCTCAATTCCTCACTGATCCCCTTAAAAATTTACCCTTTAGGGTTAATAATATGAGCAGGATTAGTAGGATTAGTGGATAATAGCTTCTAGTCTTCGTCCGCTTAGATTTCGATTATAGTTATTCCCTCGGGAACTTTTAAATTTTCCGGGATGAAAAGTAGCCCATGTGTTATTCCAGGGTATAAGCTATCTCCATTCTAAATTTCATCCAAATCCGTCCAGCCGTTGCAGCGTGAAGAGGTAACAAACACACACACACACACACACACACACACACACACACACACACACAAACTTTCGCATTTATAATATTAGTAGGATGTAAGCACATAATATAGTGAATTTAACAGGAAAACTATCACGACTAAGTAGACTTCATTGGTTCTTGAGTTACAAACGGTTTAAATGATTATACCTACACCGAAAACTTATTTGCGGTGTGTTGATAAACTGACCGCGACCTGTGTCGATGTATAGTGATAACAGTTTTCCAACGGCAAAGTTAAGTTTGCCGCGAGGTCTGCTTCGGAACCCTGCACTGAGCATGGTTCGACATGCTCTTGCCCGGTTTTCATTTTGAATCTACAGTAGAAATGAGAGTATGATTTTGTTAAACTTCGAAAAAATTAAGAATTTAAGAAAAAATTTAGTGCGTAGGTATTTCAATAGGTATTCAATTAGGCCGAAATCGAAACAAATATTGCATGAAGCCCTGTCCTACATACATATTTATAATCTGGTATATAATTATGGTATGACCAATTACAGAAAATTATAAGTGTATACCCCGTGGCACAACTAAATGGCACTACTGTTCAACATTAGTATCATAAATAGGAGGTAAGTTTAGGTTACGTTAGTATCTTCAGCAGGCCCGAAGGGCCAAGAACACCCTGACGTTGGAGTTCCGCCGTAGCGGAGCTCCGTCGACACTGTTAAATTGCTTTTAGTTCGAAGAAATTGGTACGGTAGTGCCGCGCAGTAGAGCCTAGGGAAAAAAAGGAAATTAAATGCATCAGAAGTCTTGCACCGTGATCGTTGTGTGGTGTCAACGTGACAGTTATTAAGCCCTAGTTAGGGGCGTTTCCACTAAAACGTGTATCCATCGTTCCATTTAAGGAACTTAAAACGCCCTTACTGCCGCACTCAGAGACGTCAATTAAATTTAACAAGCAGCGGCAGCCAGAGTTTTGAATCCCTAAACTCTGCTTACAGGATCCGTCAGATCTTTCCAAAGAACACAACTATTTTCCCTTTATTTCCTTAATCACTACAGCGGTACCAAAACATGAGGATTTAGGATATGTCGTTGCTTCCGTAATTGCCGTTATCACATTGTTATATTATTGGGCGCATTTACAAATCTTCGTCACGACTGTTCCGTTCCAATTCTGCCACACAATCCGCGCTGATGGCTGACGTATACTCTACGTAGCTTCATTTAGAGTTTTCGCTTTCGTTTTATTACGTGGACTGTATCTGTAATTTAGTTTGATTCGTGCTGGCAAGGATTTTATTAAAGCTAGACTTACCAAGATACGGTAACAGAGGTAACCGGTAGTCTTGCGTAATTATGTGAGTTATATACGGTCTACCGTAACGACCAAAGTAAGGAGGCTGCTTAGGTTAAATAAACTTATTATCAAAGAATTCAGGATAAGCAATAAAAAGCAACCAATTTAGTAGTGTACCTAAAGTATGATTCATCAAAATAGGTAACGCTATTTTCTGCTGAAACCATGATGTTTTCGGGACATAAACATTAATTACGTAGTAGGTTTGGGCAGGCTAGACTTGTGACTACCAAAAAAATTTTACTCATTCGGTGAGAAATACCTTTCGATGAAATGAAATTCTGCGTAATAATGCGTTCGTTGAAAGGTGTTTCGATTGAATAATAGGTAGGTACCTATCAAAATAATATGCTTACACTCTTTGGTATCGTGCTGTTTGAAGAGCTTCTCTTGTCAACTGCAATGTTTAGGATAATCATACGTCCTCTTCTATAATAATCCAGCCCAGTTCCAGCTACGTTATAGGTAAATATCCTCGCGTTTTTCAATGTGTTAATCTGATTTTTTTGAATACGTATTGATTTTGATTCTCGCAGCCTTGGTTCCCTCTTTCTCATCGAATAATGAATAGACCGATAGTCTGACCAAATTACTTTTGTCAATTTGTAGAGAACCGCGTCTTAGATGAGCGCCTGTTTCGAAATTTCTCAAGAATAGCTTATGGTTCTATAGTTAGTGCGGGTATTGTCACCAATTGTCGAACTGTCGAGAAGGGCCTATATTCCTAAAGAAAAAAAAGCAGTATGAAATTCATAGAAGTTAGCCTTTTTGATTTGTACAGCAGAATAAGCCGCTGGGCTCATTCGTCATTTATTATAATTACTTACAAGTCGTTAAAGAATTATGAAATACCTTAAGCGAAAACGTCGCCATAAAACGGTTAAGTACTTACTTGCGAAGCCCTGAAGACAGGTTCTCTCGCGCATTTAATCAAAAATGAGTTCATTGAGCGCAAGTATGTTACCTATTAAAGTAGTGTAGCAGGAAAAGGAACGCCGCTAACCCAGTGGCCAACTGGCAGGCGACATCGAGCGATTACGCCGGTCGAGCCTCCATTCGGTACCGGTACCGCTGCGCCTGCGCCCGCACCGAGCCCGCACGAGCATGGCCACCGAACCGACCTTATAGCCGGACCATCAAGCCTTACAATGACCCCCCTATCACCCAGGGGTGCGCTCTATTGTCTTTCAAAACGAAACTCGCCGAACGCGCCTCGCATCCCAATAAGCGTAGAGAGTTTTGGCGGCAAGTGAATACAAAGTCGTTGTCGATAACGTTTCGACGGAAGACATTACAGACGGAAGGACGAGGGGCTGGTGAAGACGCGACCCGGGAGTGCGGAATAGAACAATTGAAACACCCGGTATTCTTGTGTTTATTTGTGAAGCATATTGGCATTTAGTGTTCATTAACTGTGTAATTTAAAGTGATTTAGTTAAGGATTTTATCTGAGATTTAATGAATTAGGAGTAAAGAGAAGACAAAGACAAGGTGAGTTTTTTTGTAGAGTTGCAAATAATTTAAATACCTACTCTAACAGATTAATTTAAATAAAGTTATTTACTTATAGATAAAACTTAACCAGTGACCGAAACAAAAAACCGTTGCATTGCATTTAATAGTGTTTACAAAACTATTAAACAATTAAAATAGAATGAACATTTACGGAACGCTTTTGATAGTTTTTAACTTTAACTAGGGCCTTTATCCCACACTGTATTTTAGCTCAACTTGCTTATTTAGGCATCCAAATCATATTGTTGACGTTACGCGGCTCTTATGCTTGATTTACATTTTGCGAAGTGCAAGTGTGAAGCTTTGCTATTATCACTAGCAAATGTATGAACTTCACACTTGCACTTTGCAGTGTAAATCAGGCTTAGGGGCGTATTAATAAACTCATCTTGGCTGAGATGCTCGTCGCAAGATACATCAAAGTAACCGCCAAGTCAATCTTGTGATGATCATATTGAGCATAACAGCCGAGATCAGTTTAATACGGCTCTTATTCACCTAACATAAGAGCTGTCATAACGTCAACCGCATGATTACGATATCGACGCAAGATTGGCTGAACCAAATTGGAATAAACGGCGCTCGGAGAGTAAATAAAGATAGCAATTTGTGACGACGCGTTCGCCGAGTTCGTAGTGACCCTGCCTGAAGCTACCGGTCCCGGGTTCGATTCCCGATATGGGCAAATACCAGTATTTGGCGCGAGTATTTGTTTCTGAGTCTTGGATGCTTTCTTTGCATTTATGTAGGTATTCTAGTGTATTTAAGTATTTATATCATTGTCTAGTACCCATTGTACAAGCCTAGAGCTTAGTTTGGGACTAGGTCAATTGATGTGAAAATTTCCCTTGATAATTATTTATTATTTATTTTGTTTAGCTAACAAAGTAACCGTTAAAATTAAATAGAACGCTACTTACTAAGCTGTCTAAGACCTAGTCAATATCCGGAACAGACTTAATGTCAGCACATAAATAAAACACATTTGCTCCGTGAATCCGCAAGTTAAACGCGTTTACAAAATGTACCTACATGCAAGGATTCAAATGAACCCGTCGGGCCTGTTCCAAGTGTCACGATAAACTTCTTCTGTGTATTCGTCCTCCTTTTAATCCTATTTATTTTACTTGCAATTTTATATTGCGCTTCTTAATTTATGTTCATGCTTTCTAAGTATGTTATTGGGTTAACGTTTTTGCAAAAATGTGTAGGAGTTATTGCGTTTTTTGCCGTTGCTTTTTATTCAGAGGCAAAGGTTGCAATTTTTCTCAACTGTCAGCGCTTATGCGCGTATTCTTGTCTGTGGTTATAGGATGTTTTTGATGAAAATAAAAATATGATACTGGTAATGGCTGCTAATCGTACCTACATATTAAGCCCAGGAATGTATTTATACGGCAACAAATATAATGAGCACCAAAATTTGTAAACGATCACCAAATTAGGTTAGGTTACTTTTTGGTGATCATTTACTATTTTCGGCATTAAAAAGTGTTTCTTTGATCGTTATATTTTACTATATCTGGTGATCCGTTAAACATATGCCTATTTATACTAGGTAATGTTTTCCAAGCCCCAAATTGAAAAAAAACCTAGGCTACCTATCTATCGACTGAGTGGCGCCACTTGTCACTTTTACTTATTGCCTTACCAGAAAAACCTATTTCAGTGTTACCAATTGGATGACTAACTTTGGCTAACCAGGGGCACGTACGTTTAATAAAGCTACAAGTTACAATTTTACAGGTCTGAACTGGCAACACTGCTCAAATGGCTAGTCGGTATTGGTGGAGGTTGTGTCAAATGGAAACTTGTAACCTGTAAATTGTAATTTGTAGTTTTATAAAACAGGCCCCAGAGGTATGAATAGTCGAACACTAAGCAGCCTGTAATAATCCCACATCATTTGAATGACATGCTTCACGGTAATTAGCTGTAATGATGCCTTAGACAAGATATGTATAAAGCTAACGTAAACGATTACCGAAAACTGTCAGATTGTATCGAATCGACATATAAGCGCTCGACGCGATCGATCGTCCGGCGGCGCTAGCGTCTATTCTAGATACATTTTCGATAGCGATAACGTTCGTCAAATTCATCTTGGCTAGGCCAATGTCCTGTTTTCGACATCAGGGGCACGTTTTATAAAGCTACAAGTTACAATTTTACAGGTCTAAACTGGCAACACTGCTCAAATGGCTGGTCGTCATTGGTCGAGGTTGTGTCAAATGGAAACTTGTAACCTGTAAATTGTAATTTGTAGCTTTATAAAACAGGCCCCAGTTTTTCTCAAAGGCTGGCACCGTACCTGCGATTCCTCAGGTGTTGCGGGTGTTTATGGGTCGCGATGATCACTTACCATCAGGGCCGGTATTCTAGGCGCTATAAACCATATCGTCTTTGATCTGTTATCGTATTGTCAACGTTTTGATAGCTCTTATTTCCTTGACTGTAATGGCGGCTGACGTCAAAACAATACCGTAACAGGTCAAATACGATATCTTTTTCAACGCCAGGAATAGGGGCCCTGGTGGCTCGTATCGCTTGCTTGTCTGCCTCTTTTTTCACTTAAAAAAATGTACAGAAATTCATAACTAGCTTTACACTCAAAGACCTTGTCGATTTACAGCCTTTAACCGGTTCGCAGGGCAAGTCTAGCATAAAGGTAAAGCATCAAGTAGGTACTACATACTAAAATTAAAATCTATTTATTAATCTGACTGTATCAGCGTTATTCTTTAAATTCTTAAACCACCATAAAAACCTGGTAAATTGTAACATTTATTAGCGACCAGCTTCTATAAGGTAGCCCGAAAAAGTCGTTACAGTACTACATTGTACCAAAGCGAGAAGTTGTATTATATGTTTGTACCAAAGCGAGAAGTTGTATTAGATGTTGTTTGTTCGATAATCGTTTACGGTAGCGTTATACATTCACACATCTTGTCTAGTGCTATGAATTTATCATCACTATCATCACATCAATGTTGCGCCTTCCATTAAAGCTACGATGATCCTGCGCATGATTGTCGGCGACCGTAAAGTGTGTAATTGTCTGTAATTAATGATGGGATTTACTGTTGGAAGACTTGGAAGATCCAGACTGAGCGACTATGTCAAGAGCTTTAGCGTATGCAGGGCTCGGAACTGGTCTCAAGATAGCGGTTAATATCATTCTTAAAACCGGTATAATTTCGTTCATCCCTTAACCGGTTAATGAAAAGAACGAAATTATTTACGTTCCCCGTGAATAGGAAGAATGAAATTGAAGAACTGCTATAAACGTGTATTAACCGGTTAAACTCACTCAGTAATTAACGGAAGAATGATCCACCCAGCCAAGCGATAAAATTTGAATATGTCGTAACGTAAAAAAACACTAAAATCGAAGCTAGCGTGTAAGAGATGCATACGTCGCTCTAAATATACTACAATGTCAAGTTCAAATTAACCGGCGAATTTCACTCAACAGAACGAAGTTTGTGAAAAACCGGTTTTCAGTTACCGGTTTTAGGTCTATGGCCTAAACCGGTTTCCGAGCCCTGAGCGGGTGTTAATATTTACTACTTGAGAACTGATAAGTCGTGACTCTTTAGACTTAGAATGTTATTCGGATTGCTTACGTTTATCCTGGGGGCCCACTCAAGATCGAATCGAATCGAAGAAAATCGACAACATTTATAGTATTAACATAAGACGATGACAGATCGTGTACTCATAGGTACATTACGAGTCGATAGAAAACAGAAAGCGTTTGCATCTTGCCTGGGCCTACTGAGGCCAATACAATAACATTTCGCTAACGTTAACGATTTTTCGAAAACTCCCAAGTCGGCCGCTTATATTTCAATTAATTGTAAATTTTGACATTGTTCGAAAACCGCTAACGTTAGTGTTATGAAATTATCTAGGCTCCCTGTTCTTGTTAGCGTGATTTTACTTATTTAAAAACTTCTCGATTGTGTTATATAAACAATTCCATTTGATCAGTGCATTTAATAAGTTATAACTCTACAGTTAATTATATTATAACATCACACGCTCCAAAGCGTGCTTAAAATGTCCGACAATTACGATAACATAATGATAATTCTCACCGAAAGCAGCTCGAGCAGTGCAATTCAAATTATTAAAGTACTTTATTTAAATGGGACCGCTCAGACCACGCTCAGACACATGCGGGGTAATAATGTTATTGGTTTAAATTAATTTGAAACAAGTGGGGTCTTTGCGCGGGAGGTCTTTGCTGATGATGATGATGAAATCCTCTTATTCATCAGGAGCATAGGGCTCGTAGAAGGGAATTCTATTTCACTGGATCCTGGGCAACAACTTCCAACTTCCAACTCGTCCAACGGAGCGCCCCGGGTTTTACGAGGGAGTCCTGGTCTTCTTTTCGCATGACTATGCCATGTCAAGCCTTGTTGGGAAAGGTGGTTACCAGGATGTGACCAATTCAACGTCATTTCCTCAGCAAGATATCATTAGCCAAAGGTTTCTGATTAGTCTGCTCCCACAGTCTAGCATCCTGAAGATTCCAACGGAAGATCAGCGCTGGCTTTAACGCCAGCATTACTCTGAGTTGGAGCCATTTCGTGACAATAGGTCTTTTGTATATGTCATGTATATTTTGTTGTGTTTTGTTTGTCTGTTTGTCACGAATAAACGATTTTCTATCTTTCTATCTTTTCTTGAAGTTTGCTAGTGATATTCGTTTTGACATGCCATTTCCTGGAGTGGAAAATTTTAGTGGTGCAGTAATAAATTCTCTTTCTGAATGGTAACCGCGAGTTAACAGTTCCTTCCAAATACTTCCACTTACTAAGTGGACATTACCACCGCACACACAACACAAAGCAAAGTAAAATTCTGTGGAATATATTGCGGTGAACTTTATCTTCATAAACAATGTCAAAGTGAAATCCCAGAGTAGCAAGAAAACGTGAACCTATCAAAAAACCACCCGCATAGAACAAGCATTCGCAAATCTAAAACTGGCACACAAAACCACAATCGAGAAACGACATCGTTTACGAGTTATAAAAGTCATTCTGGCGCCATAAACGAACCACAGGTTAAAACAATAACACATTTGGCGGAGATGTATTGCTGTGATTTGCACTAGAGCTTGTAACAGTTGTAACGTGTCTCTGGCTGTCTGCTCTGTGCCAAACTAGATTCTCTATGGGTCAACCACAAGATGTCAAACTGGTCGTACGATGAGGTTAATCGGTACTTAATCTATGGCGGGGTTCGATGAAACTTCGATCGAAACCTAGTATCGTGTTGGGTTACAAAACATTTTGATCTACATATACGATCTACGTCTTAATTAGGAGGCTACTCGCGGTATTTAGAGTAATTTTTATGGCCGAACCCTATATTCAAACCGCGGACAGATACGCTTACTTCGGATTAAAATTTGACACATTTTGTATGGGCAAATGTCAAATTTTAACCCGAAGTAGGTAAGCCTTATCTATCCGCGGTTTGAATATAGGGTTCGGCCGTTAGAGACTATTAACTCCTACCCGTTTTCAAACTTGTGTATGATAAATGATAAATCGACACTAAGAAACGACTTCTGGGCCTAGTATGGTTGCGTCTATATCGTGTGTCAAATGTGGGTAAAGCATCCGTCACTGTTGTACTTATTTACGTGTCAAAAGGTGACGGATGCCTTATATAAACTTTGTCACGCGATAAACGCAGCCATGTTAGGGCCCATGGCCGAACCCTATATTCAAGCCGCGGACGGATATGCTTACTTCGGATTATGACATATTTTGTATGGGCAAATGTCAAAGTAAGCCTTATCTATTCGCGGTTTGAATATAGGGTTCGGCCGTGAATCGTCATTACCTGAGTCTGAGTGCTACCGTGTGGTTTAACCATGAGGTACAGTGCGATAGCTTTTTAAACAGGTTCGTACTTCTGTCCCACTTGGTCTTATACGCTCTTATGCGAGCCTACCAGACTTTACCAGGGGCCCTAGCCACAGAATAAGTAATAGTACAAGTCCCCTAGCCAAGATGCACTACGCTAACTAGCGTTTCAATCCGTTTCGTTTTTAAACCAATCGCGTCTCTGGTAGGTCACGTGACTCTTCGTATCATGTAGAAACGCTAGTTAGCGTAATGCATCTTGGCTAGGGCCTCTGACTGAACCCGAAAGACTTTATAAAATCGCACTTGTACTTTAAAACATTTTCCCACGTTAACGTTAGATATCGATCAACATCTACACAAGTAAATATAACCGCTCATGTGCTTTATGAAACCAGATTTACATTGTGATAGTTCTCAGATAACCGACGCGGTTAGCCTAGTTGGCCGTGACCCAGACAGAACCTAGCAGTCCTGGGTTCGATTCCAGATAAGGGCAAAGTTTTCAAGATTTGTTCCTGAGTTTTGGAAGTTTTCTATGTATATGTTTATCGTTATCTAGCCCATAGTAAACGGCTATCCAGAGCTTACTTTTTGGTACCGCGTCAATTTGTGTGAGTGTCCCTCGATATTTGTTTATTTACCTACTTGTCATCCTGTTTTAGGGACATCCAGAACCTTAGACTATGAATCATAGGCCACTAGTGTGCGTACAATGCAATGACTCTGTTTTCTCAAAATGTAGAAAAAGAACCTACCTGCTTTCCTAGTTGCTTAGTCAGTGACCCCGATTTAACCCCGGCTTTGTTTTATTTTTTGTTACATCTGCTAGCTACTTTGAATTATGCTAACTTTCATTGTTTTTACTTCATACATAAGTAGCGTTGCAGTAGTCAATAGACCAATCAATCAACTAGCAATTGGCTAAAAATAATACATTTTGACTTAAACCAGTCCCACGTAGATCTTTGCAATTTAAGTTTGAGCACGTTGGACGACGTTGGTGTCCTACCCGCTCTCGAGTCGTGTTCGTAAGTTTCTGAGTTCGCATCACAACGATTGTCATACTTGCCATGTACCTAACAACCTACCAATGACTTTTTCTAACATAACCCGATGCTCTCACGGTTAAGGCATAAGGAAACCCGCACATTATGAGGTGTACACTAACGGCTAAACCCTATATTCAAACCGCGGATAGATAAGGCTTACCTCGGGTTAAAATTTGTCATTTGCCCATACAAAATGTGTCAAATTTTAATCCGAAGTAAGCCTATCTATCCGTGGTTTGAATATAGGGTTCGGCCATAAGGGTGTACAAGATAAGATAAGACAAGGTTGACGGACCAACAAAGTAATAACAGACTTAAATCGGAATCGCGATCAGGACATAAGTAGGTACTGATACTTTAGCACTTATAATAAAATTTCGGTAAACACGATATGAACTCGAAAAGGCTAAATTAATTCTTTTAGACCTACCACCAACGAACTACATTTTCAATTTTTAACCGTTTAACAACATAGGTATTATAATCTTTTCTCAAAGGCCGTCAACGCATAATTATCTGCGATTGCTCTCCCGAGGCCCTTCTTTGAAATTCGAAGTTAGAAATTACGTTAGCTCCATCCCTGTCACTCGTTGTTCGAGAATTAAACGAGAGAAAAGGATCTGGTGTCTATAGGCTGTGATCTTTTCGTCAGGTGACCCGCTAGCTCGTTAGCATAAAAAAAACACCAGAAAGTTTGGCAATCGTCCATTTTAGGTATCCGTAACAAAAAATCAAAATTCGATTGTCGCGCCAAGCTTTTAAACAAAGCTGTATTTCGACACCTTTTCCCTAAATTTAAATTTTACTTTGTGAAAGTAATCGAACGGAATGCATACAAATCCCAATGGCATTAAGAATCGAATCGGAATTATCGAGTCCTGAGTGACGACGTGCAGTATCGATAATCGTTTCGAGAATGACAAATAGACTGAAGGTTCACTACTTGGCGATGTTGGCGACGTATAGGCGTCAATTAGAAATTTAGTAGCCTTTATAATCGTCATTGTGAGAGTCACAAGTAGGTACTTAAACGGTACTTAAGGCGATAGGTAATAGTTAGCATGAATAGCTTTAGTTGCTGCCCTAAGCTGCTAGACCAAATAGTAGCACCTCCTACACGCACCTACGACTACGACGCATCTGTAAGATACGGCACCGCATTCTTTACTAATGGGAGAGAATCGAATCTGCTTTATCTATTAATTTAAATAGTAGGTACTACCTAACCATCTTTCAGATTAGGCCGGCCGCATACATTCGATTTCCGTATACGGTTTCCGAATACGTTTTCCGTATTCGGACATCCGCGGCCGGCGGTATACATACGTTTTCTGTATACGTTTTCCGAATGCGGAAACCGTATTGAGGCGGGTATATGGGGACCTTGTGCCGGGTCCATCCGGATCGCTACCACCATCTTATCATTTAATCTACCGCCAAACAGCAGTGTTCGCGTTGATCTATTCCGGTGTGAGGTTTTCTAATGACAACCGGTGAAATCACTACTAGTATAGAGGCATTTCATCTCAGTCCTCAAGGTTGGTAACGCAGTCTTAGGATTACAGTCTTAAGATTGTAGTCTTGAGAATGAAATGTCTATGGGTCACAGATCCTGTGTGCTCGGTTGCCTATGCCACAACAAAAACTATGAATTAGTTAAGAACACCCTGCCTTGAGCTACTTACCAATATAAAGACGACAAGAGAAACAGCGCCTTTCAGTGCCCCTAGTTCTTGAAACTACTGGAAAATGTCAAGTAAGTAGGGTAACTAGTTAATGTATGTAAGCTTGTTAAGAGTAAGTGGATGGTCGTGACGGCTCCAACGATTGTTTACGGCGAGACAAAGCCGAAGTCGGACCCGTAACAGTTATTAACAAAGCCCACACTGCGGGGAAAAATAACTATAGAAATGTCTCGAGCGCGCCTAATTGCAAAACAAATAAACAAAACTTCACCGGCCATGAACCGTCGGGTCTGTCTCGGAAACTGTGCCTGCGAATTATTTAGCGGCTAATCTTTACGACTTCTTTTCCACCGAACAACTACCATGCATATCTGACCAAAATCAAATTTAACGGCGGAGCTCCTATTTCTGATCGTTTTGGCTCGTCGTGCCTAAACCTACCTCATATTTATAATACAAATTTTGATCAGTTAAGCAGTGGGGAAGTCACTACATAGTATAAAACAAGTCGCTTCCCGCCGTCCGTCTCTCTGTATGTATGCTTAGAACTTTCAAACTGTGCAACTGAATTTAATGTTTTCATCTATAAATAGAGTGATTCAAGAGGAAGGTTTTTTTGGGACTACGGAACCTTAACGGAACCCACAAAAACAACAGAGGGTTTTGGAGTACCTAGATAACTAGTGAAAACTCCACCACCACCACCACCACCACCAACGGGCACATTTAATAAACTAAACGATAAGGCTAACGATCGGGGGGTTACCATAACATACCTACAAGCAGCTCAGTTTATAGGTTGAGAGAAAGGGACAGAGCTATAACAGTTAAATAGGTCTATCCCTTTCTCTCAACCTAAACTGAACTGCATTAGTAATATCACGGTAACCCCCCTAGTCAAGTTGTCGACAGTCGTTTCAAGGCAATCGAGTTACAATATCCTCCATCAGAGATAGTCCTGGTTTACGGGCTATTGTCGCGAGAATCAGGCAACGATGGCTGCCATAACTTCGCTTTCTTATTTGACATATATAACATAACATTTGAACATCAATCGTAATATTATACAGGTCTGGGGTTTTATTCCATTCAGTTTAAGCCCATCTTGCTTTGATATCGTAATCATAGCGTTGATGTTTTTGTTTTGCCTTGCCTACTATCAAGTGAATAAGAGCAGTCATAACGTCAGTAATAATACTAATAAGCAATGTTTACGATATCAAAACTAGATGGACATGTGGAATAATCAGGAAGTATAAATGAGATTTTCGAATAACGATTCTAATTATTTAATACGTTTGAGCATCTTTGTACGATACGATTACAATAGCTAATTTAGTTATTTTGTTGATTAATAAATAAACCTATTCTAATTTTGACTTTTATGTTTAGGTAATAATAGATAGGGAATTTTCATGTTTTTTCCCCAAGATGATGTCTTTCATTAAGTTAACTAGTTATGAATTATGATAATATTGATAATAATGCAGATTCAGACGTATCATCGAAAAACCTTTTGCTATACGTCTTCTTGAATTCAAATGAGCACGGCGCGATTATTTCATAAAATATTGGCGGAACATTCCAGTACACTGATTCATGTCCATCCAAAACAATTTTAATAGTAAAATGTACTAGATCGTCACTTTTAGCTTCTGCAGACAAATCTTTTGAACACAATCGCACTGAAAATTTACAACTTGCACGATTCGTCAACATTACTTCCAGAGGATCTATATGAAGCAATTGTTTCATTTTTGTCGTTAGTTTAATTTTAATGTTCACAGAAAATGCTTTATGATTGTTTGTAACCGTAAAATGATCTTCGCAATGCCCTAGTCTCACTGGCGATTTTTTCAGGTCGAGAAAAATCGGTTGCACTTGTATGGGATTAGGTAACACTTCTCCAAAGACTTTAACATTTTTGCTATGAAGAATACTTCCAGTCTGTGGGTTGGTGAACTTGAATTCATATACGTCTTGATGTAATCCTATATGTGCGGCTTTAATTTGTCTTACTCTTATTGTGTGCTTTGAGAAAGGTTTTAATTGTAAAAACGTTTTTTCGAATACAAAGATATCCAAAGCCATTTCAACACATTCTTCTATAAACATCATAATTACATCTTCAGATTTGATCGAAAGAGAAAGATCCTCTTCGAAAGACTGTGAAGCAATGAGGCTTTTGGTCTGATCTATAACTTCTCCGTCTTCTTCTCTTTCTAATACACTTTCTGTGGTGGGACTAATGGGATCGATGGAGACTAAACTTAATCCTGACTCTCCAGCTAAAACAGGCAATTTCTCGACGTGCAAATTGTATGAGCCTTCATCTACAGCGACAGAAACAGTTCCGATAGGAAAACCACATTTAGCATTTATATGCCATAGGTACCGTGGAGGTATATAAACGATGTCAGGCACACGTATTCCTGGTGTAAAATAAAATTTACTGATTAAGGGTAAGCAGAAAACCTCTAAAGGAGCTTCAGCTAAAACTTTTTTTCCAACTCTAAAATATAATTGTGATGTAAAATCTTCCTCATTTTGTACCAATCTAAAAATGAACTCGAAAGTCACTGCTAAACCAGGATATAATTTTAAAGGTTTGAATGGCCGAACTTTAGCTCTTTGAAAAGGTTTTTTGTTTGTTACTGTCATATATCTGAGATTCAAATATTCTGATGTACAATTAAGTAGTGAGAATCGCAATATTTGTTCATCAAGAGAAGTATTTTTAATAAAGATCTTACTCGGTTGACTAATAACTTTTGTACTTTGATCCAATAATAACCATTCTTCTTGTTTATATTTAATATCAAAATGTTGGGTTGGGATGATCGTCTTTAATGAACTTATTGCAGTACCAATAGAGGACAAAACTTTATGTTTGTTTCCGCATATGTAAGTAGGCAAGTGAGTCGATTCTATTGATGCTAAACTACTTTCTGCAGGGACCGTGCCAAAATCTTCTGTATTCTGGTGGCCGATACTTCTTATTTCATCATCTCCCGATAAACCCTCTGTAAATGATTCGAATGACGTACTCGGACTTTCTGACTCAACTTGACTGATGGAAGGCTTTTTATTTATTTTCGAATTGTACTTCATTGCTTCCCATTTTTTTCTCGTACGTACTAACCCTTCTGTAAGTTGAAAAGGAGAAGGCCTACAGAATTCACGGAATAATTTATCTATAATTAAGGTTTTACGTTGTTTGGAGTCTTGGATTATTCGCTTGGCATCAGTTACTGCGTGGTGCATCCGATGCACAAGACTCTCCCATTCCGGTAAAGATCGAAAATCCAAATTGTACCGCGCTTCATAATATTTGATCATCCGTTCGACGTCCATACTGTAACTGTTTCCGTCTCTTATGCGTATGTGACTGCATTCCGCGATTTTCATTTTGCCCTTTAGGTGAAATTTAAAATAATTATTTTCATATATCTTCTACTTTTGATTAGGTAATGGCAAATGTCCGGAGAGACTATTTTGCCAGTGTTGACAAGAATATAAAAATAGTTAACAAAGAAACAAATACTAAATCTAAAACTCCGTAAATGAAATTGTATAATATAATATATATCTTTTCCTTTAAACAAATGTATGTGATGACGGTGTCCTGTGACGGTGTCAAAGTCACCGGAGCACAGATTGTATAATTGGCTTTTCTGATTTCCCGAGAGGAGCAAAGGTAATAATCCTTTTTTTAAATAACTTTTTAGGATTTAGGAGAATTGTTTGTGTGAAATATACGGTTTCTTAATAAAAATGCATACTTAATTTATAAGTGTTTTTGATCTCTTTTATCTTGGAACCGGGATAAAAATCCTGTGTATATCCTGGTTAATGATAAATTTTATCCAAATTCGTGCAGGTGTTTAGGCGGAAGTTACTTAAGTAGGTACTTATAGAAAAGTTTTATAGAACAAAAAATTTAATAACATATTTCTAGTTATATTTTTGAAGTAACTCCCGAGGCCCGTTTCACGAAGCTACAAGTTACAAATTACAAGCGGAAGTCTCTATCTAACTCCTTTTTCTAGAAAAAGAGTTCCGCTTGTAATTTGTAACTTGTAGCTTCGTGAAACGGGCCACCGGTCTTTATTTCAGCACGGCTGGCACATGTTGTCCGCGACTTGTTTGTCGCTCGGATCTCCCTTTCTATCTAGTCTGTAACGATAGAGAAGCACTGAGCGACAAGCGAGAAAATCCAACTTTTGCTACCCGTGCTGGCGCAACATATGAGTTAATGTGTCGCCGACATCATGTGTTAAGCCTAAAAGATCTCCGTCGCTTACTCGACATATCAGAGTTACACGATATGTCTGGACGAATTGACAGCCCATCACTATTCTCAGAAATAAAGTTTTACGTTCCTGCACATCGAACTCGGCATTCTGAGCGAACCACTTTTCACACCGGTGCTCCTTGTTTTATAGACACTCATTTCATAGAACGTACACCACTTCGCAGAATTTTCATTTCATAGAAAACTATTTTCTGCTGAACCCATGTTGATTTCAGGTTATGTTAAATATTATAATTCACGTAGGTGAGGTTCGGTTTGACTTTTGACCTTTGACTTCACACAAACACACACACACACACACATACACACACACACACACTTACGCGCACACACACAGTCACATGCACGCTAGCATACTCTCTCGCTACTTAACATATCCTTATGCTAAGTTTTGTGATTTTTGTGGACATTTTTATTGGCTTATTTCTTTGTATCATGTTTAATTTGTTTTTTATAAAATGTATTGCGGTGATGCCCTAAATAAATAAAATAAAATAAAGTGTTGGGGTTACGTACGAGGCCACGACATATACTTAGGTCTATCCTATTCCTACTTATTCGAAAAAGTTTCGTGGAATTTTAGAAGCTTTTTAGTTGTCCGCGAAAATGACTATTTCAGTGGAGGTAGGACCTTGTGCCGGGTCCGTCAGGATCGCTACCACTATCTTACCATTTAACCTACCGCCAAACAGCAGTGTTCGCGTTGTTATGTTCCGGTGTGGGGTTGTCTTAATGACAAACGGTGAATTTACTCGTATAGTAGGCATTCCATCTCAGTCCTCAGGGTTGGCAACGCAGTCTTAGGATTGTAGTCTTGAGAATGGTGGTGGCCTGTGTGCTCCTTTGCCTTCTCTATGCCACAAAAAGCTATGAATTAGTTAAGAAAACCCTGCCTAGAGCTACAACTACGGCGAGACAAAGCAGTCGGACCCGTAACATTTATTAACAAAGCCCACACTGCGGGGAAAAATAACTATAGAAATGTCTCGAGCGCTCCTAATTGCAAAACAAATGCCAATAAACAAAACTTCACCGGCCATGAACCGTCGGGTCTGTCTCGGAAACTGGGGCTCTACTTTGAAATCCCTAATTCGAACTTCGGATCGCCCCGTTTCTTTCTTGTGAATTAGTTACGCGTCGAGAGCGAAAGGGATAGCAATAGACGAAGTTCGAATTACGGATTTCAAAGTAGAGCACCTGTACCTGCGAATTATTTAGTGGCTAATCTTTACGACTTCTTTCCCATCGAGCAACATGCACAACTGACCAATGACATGTATATCAAAATCGAATTTAACAGCGCCGACGGAGCTCCTATTTCTGATCGTTTTGGCCCATCGTGCCAGCTAGCATAACCTAAACCTACCTCATATTTATGACACAAATTTTGATCATTTGACTAGTGGGGAAGTCACTACTACACTACATAGTATAAAACAAAGTCGCCTCCCGCTGTCTGTCTCTCTGTATGTACGGTTAGATCTTTAAAACTGAGCAACTGAATTTAATGTTCCATCAATGAGATTTGTTAGACGACTTTCCGAAACGCATTTTTTTCTTTGAAGCTAATTTTCTTTTCGTCTTTGTCCCCTTGCGATTTTTATCCAGTCGCTTCTTTTCCTGGCACTATATATATGTATACAAGGTGACACATAAGTCGTGAACAAACTTATCACCAGGGTGTTCTACCCACAAATATGAACAACTTTCACTATGGGACCAACTCTGAAATCACGAAAAAAAAATCAGCTGTTTCATACATTTTGGTCACGGACGTATTGAACTTAGCTATGAAACAGCTGTTTTTTTTTTCAATATTTCAGAGTTGGTCCCATAGTGAAAGATGTTCATATTTGTGGGTAGAACATCCTGGTGATAAGTTTGTTCACGACTTATGTGTCACCTTGTATTTAAAAATCTAAGACATATAGCTGAACCCTCTCTACTTAAAAAAGTGATTGTCGCATTAGCAGAATCAATTATCACATATTGTATCCCCTTATGGGGTGGGAGTTCAAAAACTAAATTCCTGGAGTTAGAAAGAGCACAGCGTTTACTGTTAAAAGTCATGTTTTTCAAACCGCACAGATTTCCCACTAATCAGCTTTACTCGTTGAGCGATATGAACACAGTAAGAAAGCTGTATGTTATCCGTATCATATTGAGAACGCACAAAGGGCTACCACTAAAGCCTTCCAACAAACATAAAAGAAGGAATTTCTTTGTTGCTCCTCTAAACATAAATTAATACCTGCTTTGCTAGACAGCAATACACCAAACAATCTTCGCACTTGTATAATAAAATAAACAAAATTCTAACAAAACTCAATGAGTAAAGAGCCTAGTTTATGATGGCATAGAAGAGATATCATTTATCAGATTCATTTATTCGGCTATTAAATAAAAACAAAAATAAACATGCACTTAAACAAACAAAAACAAAAGAATCCTATTTATAACTAATAAAAATAAAAATGAAATAGCCGAAAAGGTGTGCCAGCTCAGCGTGTGCTGTGGCACGGAACCGCAACGCTGATTTTTTGCTGGACCCTTAAGAGATGGTAAGATAGCAAAAAACAAAAGAAATATAACAATAACATGAAGAATATTCTGGACATAATTAAAATAATATAATCTAGATCAATAATTATAAAATAACGAATATTAAACATCACAACGAAGTGAGATCTAGCGCTCTAAGCGCATTCTTATTTGCTTACATATTATACATAACTATAATATTCAGCAAAAACAAAAATAACGAAAAATTATAGGTAATAGTTGAACATGCCTTAGTAAAGTAGGTGAATTTCAAAAAAAGTGCACGTAACACAGTGTAAACACAAAGGAATATTCATTATTTTGTTACACAAAAGAGAATTTTGTTACACAGAGGAAATTATAAAGATGTATTCATATAGATAAATAAAATATACGAATTTATTTATTTGTTTATTGATAAAACCAACAGCAATCAAACTGAATCTCTATATTTATAAGCGACTACTAAACTACTAAATATAAGCTTGTAATAAAAAAATCAAGTCAATCCGATAATTAGAAGTAGGTTAAAAAAGTCTTCCAAGATTTGTTTACAGATTACAGGTAGACCAATTAAAAGCGTGTTAAAAAAAAGAAACGGAAGTGAGATAAAAGAAAAGTTTCAAATAAAATTTAAAAAACACAGTAATATTTAAAATATCTTCTTTTTTGATGTCGGTTAAAAATAAAAAACCGTTCAAGTGCGAGTCGGACTCGCGCACCGATGGTTCCGTATTTAAGAAAATGACTAGCCTAAATATTTTTACAAAAGACATAAATATTTTTTGCTCAGTCTATCTAATCAGAAGTTAAGATTTTTTGTTTCGACTGTGGTATAGTGGAGACACCTGAATTTTGTATGGGACAAAAATAATACTTTATCATTAGTGGTTATTTTATTATTATTTTCTATTTTTTTATACGGAAAACCAAACAAAATACAACAGTACAATTAAAACGCATTTGCGTTTCATATTTACTTAACCGATTTTTTTTACACCTCTCTAAACCATGCATGGAGACATTTTATTTTTACGGAATGTACACTTTTTTTTTAAATTCACCCAAGTATGTTAAAGTGGTAATAAAACCTACCCACAGTAGAGTACGAGTAAGAACGGGACCGCAGCCTTAGACTGTAAACTCTTAAACTTTATTGGGTGATTCTTCGAGCGTTTCAACAGCCTCATTTTTCTGGACATATTTTTCCACTTCTACAAAAATGTGTCCAGAAAAATGAAGCGGTTGAAACGCTCGAAGAATCACCCTATTACTAAGTTTAAATTAAACACTAAGGGCCTTAAGTATTAATAAACTAATCTCGACTGTAACGCACGTCTCGAGATGAGTCAGAAATGTTTTTTTTTAATGGTTTGACGTTTACTGTGACGTATCTTGACACCAGCATTAGAGTAGAGATCTGTTTATTAATATAGGCAAGACACTTTCTTAATCCAAAAATAGAACTAAGTAAGTATATTTATCATCCGGACACATTTAATAACTGAACGATAGACCAACGACCTGCCCCCTATATCACCATCTTGACAATGACACGTGACAGGTGACAATTCGGTATAAATTACAAAGTTAACACGCTGATACGTCACCGGGTTTCATATAAGCTGCACCACGTTCAATGAAATGTCACCTGTCACCTGTCATTGTCGGGATGGTGACATAGGGGGCTGGTCAAGTCGTCGACGGTCGTTCAAAGGCAATCGAGTTACAGCACAATATCCTTCATCAGAGATAGTCCTGGTTTACGGGCTATTGTCGCGAGAATCAGGCAACGATGATGGCTGCCATAACATAACATTCGAACATCAATCGTAATATTATACAGGTCTAGGGCTTTATTCCAATTCTGTTTTAGCCCATCTTGCTTCGACATCGTTATTATAGGGTTGATATTTTTGTCATAACGTCAATAATAATGTTTACGATACCATGACTAGATGACTAGATGTTGAATAATCAGGAAGTACAAATGACATTTTCGAATAATAACAATTTCCTATAATAGCTACCATTTGGTTATTTTGTTGGTTAATAAATAAACCTATTCTAATTTTGACATTAATGATTAGGTAAATAAAGATAGCTAATTTTAAGGTTTTTTTACAATTAGATAGATTCAGACTATTCAGACGTATCATTGAAAAACTTTTTGCTATACGTCTTCTTGAATTCAAATGAGCACGGCGCAATTATTTCATAAAATATTGGCGGAGCGTTGTTGTACACTGATTTATTTCCATCCAAAACAATTTTAATAGTAAAATGTACTAAATCGTCACTTTCACGATCTGGAGACATATCTTTAGAACACAAACTCACTGAAAATGTACATGTTGATTGAGCCGTCAACATTACTTCCAGAGGAGCTATATGAAACAATTGTTTCATCTTTGTCGTTAGTTTAATTTTAATGTTAACAGGAAATATTTTATGATTGTTTGTGATCGTAAAATGATCTTTGCAATACCCTAGTCTCACTGGCGATTTTTTTAAGTGGAGAAGAATCGGTTTCACTTGTATGGGATTAGGTAACACTTCTCCAAAGACTTTAACATTTTTGATATGAATAATATGTCCAGTTTGTGGGTTAGTGAACTTGAATTTATATACGTCTTGATGGAATCCTATATGTGCGGCTTTAATTTGTCTTACTCTTATTGTGTGCTTTGAGAATGGTTCTAAATGTAAAAACGTTTTATCGAATACAAAGATACCCAAAGCCATTTCAATACATTCATCTACAAACGTCATAATAGTCATAATTATATCTTCAGATTTTATCAAATCAGAAAGATCCTCTTCGTCATACTGTGAAGCTATGAGGCTTTGGGTCTGATCTATAACTTCTCCGTCTTTTTTTCTTTCTAATACACTTTCTGTGGTTTGACTAATGGGTTCTAAAGAGACTACACTTAATCCTGCCTCTACTCTTACAGGCAATTTCTTGATGTACAAATTGTATGAGCCTTCATCTACAGCGATATAAACAGTTCCGACAGGAAAACCACATGTGGCATTTATATGCCATAAGTACCGTGGAGGTATATTAATGATGTCAGGCAGACTTATTGCTGGTTTATAAGTAAATTTACTGATTAAGGGTAAGCAGAAAGCCTCTATATGAGCTTCAGCTGAAACTTTTTTTCCAACTCTAAAATATAATTGTGATGTAAAATCTTCCTTATTCTGTATCAACCTAAAAATGAACTCGAAAGTCACTGCTAAACCAGGATATAATTTAAAAGATTTGAATGGCCGAACTTTAGCTCTGTGAAAAGGTTTTTTGTTTGTTACTGTCATATATCTGAGATTCAAATATTCTGTTGTACAATTGAGTAGTGAGAATCGCAATATTTGTTCATCAAGAGAAGTATTTTTAATAAAGATCTTACTCGGTTGACCAATAACTTTTGTACTTTGATCCAATAATAACCACTCTTCTTGTTTAGTATTATGTTTAATATCAATTTTTTGGATTGGGATGGTCTTATGTAATGCTAATGAACTTATTGAAGTACCAATAGAGGACAAAACTTCATGTCGGTTTTTGTGTTCGAAGTAGGTAGGCAAGTGAGTTGATGCTTTTATTGATTTTGATGGTACTAAACCTAAACTTGTTGTTGCAGGGACAGTGCCAATATCTTCTATATTATTATTTTCAATTTCATCATCTCCGAATAAACCCTTTGTAAATGACCCGAATGACGTACTTGGACTTTCTGACTCAACTTGACTAATGAAAGGCTTTTTATTTATTTTCGATTTGTTCTTCATTGCTTCCCATTTTTTTCTCGTACGTACTAACCCTTCTGTAAGTTGAAAAGGAGAAGGCTTACAGAATTCACGGAATAATTTATCTATAATCAAGGTTTTACGTTGTTTGGAGTCTTGGATTATTCGCTTGGCATCCGTTTCTGCGAGATGCATCCGATGCACAAGACTCTCCCATTCCGGTAAAGATCGAAAATCCAAATTGTACCGCGCTTCATAATATTTGATCATCCGTTCGACGTCCATACTGTAATCGTTTGTGTCTCTTATGCGTATGTGATTGCATTCCGCGATTTTCATTTTGCCCTTAAGGTGAAATGTAAGAAAATTATTTCAATATATTTCTTCTATTATATTTTTGATTAATGGCAAATGTCGGGAGGAACAGTTTTGCCAATGTCTATAGTGGGCAAGAATATAAAATAGTTAAAGAAACAAATACTAAAGCTAAAAGTAGGTACGTAGCTTAAAATGTACTATTGTATTATTATTATTATTTATTTGTTTAATGGCGTCTATTATTATATATCCTTTCCTTTAACAAAATGTATGTTATGACGGTGTCAATGTCACCGGCAAAGACTGTCACCGGAGCACAGACCGTATAGGACCGTATAGTTGGCGATTCTGACAACCCGAGAGGTGTAAAGGTTATAATACTTTTTTAAACCGTTATGCGGTAAAAGATTCAATATGGCTGCGTTTATCGCGTGACGAAGCGTGGATAAGGCATCCGTCACCTTCTAACACGTAAATAAGTACGAGAGTGACGGATGCTTTAACCACATTTGATACAGCCATACTACCAACCAACTACCAGCCATAATAATCTACAAGCCATAATACCAACAGGCCCGCAGGAGGATTGTTTGTGAAATATACGGTTTCTTAATAAAAATGCATAATTCATTTATAAGGGCCTGTTGTTTAATCAGTAGTAAACTAACTGTTGAAATTCGAAAAAGGAATCGAAAATTTGAAACATTTCCTTGAGATTTAACCATTATTTACGGTTCTTAACGATTATTTAGTTTAACTACTGATCAAACAACAGGCCTTAAGTGTTTTTTGTTACGTTTCCCTTGAAACCTATCAAATCTAGGGTAAAAATCCTGTGTACCTCCAGGTTAAAGTTATCTATCCATATGCCAAATTTTATCCAAATTCGTGCAGGTGTTTAGGCGTAATTCAACCACAAATATGCAAACAAACATCCAAACTTTCACTTCATAATAGTTGTCGGATAACAATGAGGTACTAATTTAAACAAATAAAAAATATCCTATATCCATTCAGAATAATATACCTTCCAAATCGTGTAAGAATTTTTCATATAGGTCCCGTGATTCCGGACATAACCTGTCGGATAGATACAAACTCACACTCGCTCTTCATAATATTAGTATAGACGTATTAGACTTACGGACAATCTCTTCCTTATTCATTTCAGTTTCGCAATGGACACGATACCTCGCGTCATACTGAGTATAGCGCTGGCTGCTCTGCTTCCGATGGCGTCTCCAGACAGCCAAGGTCCTGCAGCCAAGGAGGACGTTCCCCACTCAAGGCAGAAGAGGATCCTATGGATAACAAATGACGGACGGCTGGCGCTTCCGCCTGGGACCACTATGACGATATCACCCTCCCTCTCGATGCCGTTTGTGAGGCATCCTCCAAAAGGATTTCTTTCGAACGTGTCTATTAGCTTCCCTTTTACCAGTAAGCTGACTACCTATTACTCTTTTTCTAAATGTTATTCTTTCCCGGAATTAAGATTTAGAGTAGGTAACGATTTTTAAGACGTACCTACTTTCCAGTTTCATGATCATTCTGCTAGCGTCCAAAACATGGCATAGACATTTATAACAATTGAAGAACATAACCGTCTGACGATTTCTGAAAAACTTTTAATATGATAACTTAGTAGCTACTTAATTATTGTGTACATTGAGACATTTTCAGCTCGAACCAGATTATCAAAGAAAGCTTTTAAATAATTGATTTTGTTATCAGTATCACGTACATTTAACGATACGCCCTGTTTACACTTTGTCAAGTGCAAGTGTGAAGTTCATACATTTGCTACCTGTCACTTGACAGCGAATGTATGAACTTCACACTTGCACTTAACATGTGTAAACAGGGCCATAGAAAATGTTGGCACCTCCTAGTACGTTATGTAGGTACCTGTCAGAAGACCCTTTGATGTTGAGCATTTAATTTAATTTACTTTGTGATCAACTCTGTGCTTTATTGACTCCTACAAACGAATTACAGGTTCTACAGTATCATACAAACTGGAATTCAAGAGTCAGTACCGAGCAATCATTACTTAATAGAGCAGTTCTTTGTAGAAGATCGTGGTGGTGATCGTAGAATTTAACAGAACCGGGGTATTTTTAGTTAAATTGTTGGTTATACCTATGTCATTGTTGTTATTCTAATCGTTTACAGGTACAATAGAATACAATCTGGAATTTATGAGTCAGTATTTTAAGGTTTATAAGTAGAGCAGAAGTAGACGATAGTCGTAGATTTAGCAAAGCAAGTAGCTTAGTTTGAGTAAGTTAACGCTTCTGTAGTTTTGTTGCGGCAAATATAGAACATTAATTTGTATTATGCTTAAGTAAGTTAAATTAAGATTGTTCTGGTATTTTAAATTGAGAACATTATTGAGAACGACGAAGTTAATTAATTTAGTTGGTTCCTGCCTATGAAGCGAGTTGTCCCGGGTTTGATCCCAGCGGGCCTAGTATGGCTGCGTCTATATCGCATGTCAAATGTGGATGAAGCATCCGTCACTCTCGTACTTATTAACGTGTCAGAAGGTAACGGATGCCTTATCCAAACTTTGTCACGTGATAAACGCAGCCATATTAGGAGCCCTGGTAGTAAAGTGAATGTCGTCAGTGTTGATTGTTACGGAAAGTTTATATTTTGTTTACTTACTATATCGATTGCAGAACTAGCCGTACTTATAAAAAAAGATGGTATGTGAACAGTGTAAAAATTTCAGGACATTCATGAAAATGTTAGCACAGGTAATCATGTAGTAAATAAATTAGTACCTATTAGACATAGATTAGACATTAGGATGTACCTAGTTGGTGAAAGTGTATTTTAATTACCAAACGGTAGCTTTATTCAGGTTCCTCTCGTATCATTGTTTTGTTTACTTTTATTCGAACACAACCCTAATAGGATACATCAACCCTAATTAAATAAATATAAATGCCAAATATACGAGCCAGAATAAAGCTACGATCACAGTTTGAACCAAATGAACAACTTTTCTTCTTATCGCAGTTGATTTCGACAAGCTTGGTCTCACTGATAACGAGAATCCCTACGGGACGTTGCCTCCGCTGTTCGCGCGTTCTATGGGCAGTGCTGCCGCGTCTGTGATGGCACAATACGTGGGGCAGTACCTGGAGCGACGACGAGGGAAGCGAGAGGCGGAACAGCCTGTACCGCCGGAGGTGGAGTCGGCGGTACTGGACCGACTGCATGGAGGAGAGAGGTTAGATTGTAATTTCACCTGTTAAGAGGCCACGTATGATACGCCTTCACAATATAAAAAGGGATTACTTTATGAGCTTCTGCTCAAAGAACGCGAGATGAAGATTTGCTCGCGCCTTGATTGCAGGTTCAAATTCAAATAATTGCTGTTTACTTTAAAACTTAAAAAAAAGTTTTACCAGGATTAAGAAAATATAAGTACTCAACTATTAAATAAAAAATTATCGGAATCGTAGGATTTCGAAGATAAAATCAAAAATATGCGAAAAAGGTGTCGCTTTGAAAAATAAAACTATCGAGGATTTTGTTTCTAATCGTGTTTTCACGTTTACCAGTCTCAAGTAAATATGACCAAATTTAATATACTTAAAGAACAGACAGATAGGCGTTATCGTTATTTGGATCTCAATAACGGATCGCGGAACACTGCAGACTTTATCATATGTGGCCTCTTAACTAGATAGCATATAAGTAGGTACTCTAATAAGCGCTCGCGGCGCTACGGGTGTATTTCGGTCACTACCAATAAATAAAAAATGCAACACTGCTGCACCCGACTTTAAATTTCAGAAAAGCCTTAAAGACAACTTTTATAAACTTTCCTGTAATATATATAAAAAAAACTAGGAACATGCATTTTTTTAAAGTTCCTTTGCGTTTCACGTTAATTAGCCGAATATCTCAAGGCTGTTGAATTTAAAAATCCAATAAATATAATATTTTTTCTACATAACGAGCTTTCCAATTATACTTTAGAAAAATAGGTGACTAATTGTTTCGCTGTCTGAAGAAATAGTACAAAATTTCAATTTGTAATGATGATGTGGATGGAACGAGCCATATGTTCCATGGCAAATAAAGCAACGTCTGAAATACTAGGTAGGTATATCTTCATTGTTTGAATAAATTGTTACTCTAAACATTTATGCATTTTACAAATAGGGGTCATAATAAAACAAACTCCGCAGTTATGCATACCAGATGTCCAGTTGGCTGGGTCACGTATTCCACTGATTGGCCTCACGCGCACACAGTCGGTGGCTTCAGTTATTGGCCATTACTTTCACCTTCAGACTTATAAAGACTTCATCAGGAATTCTTCGCACGAAGGGGAGTTGGCGTCGGCAGTGTTTTCGATGACAACTTGTTTGAAATATTTGTACGATTCGAAAACAGGTTCTTATGCAATTAGTATTATTCTTGGTGACTTCTTACTTGTATTGGTAGTAGATGCAGATCTAATAATCAAGTACATTACTTCTCCATTTTTTATTACGTGTTGGTAAAAAAAAGAGTACCACTTTCTCACATCGGTCTTCTAGACGCCGGGAGCCTTCCATCCACATGTAGCAGAATACCCAATGGTTTGCACGCAGCGGTTTGCTGCGTCGTTTCTTATTCGCACTACCAAGTGATGGAACCCTCTCCCTGCGTCTGTATTCCCTTAATCATATAACCTTGCTGTTTTCAAGGCAAGAGTGAATAGGCATTTTCTGGGTAAGCGTGTACCACTATGACACTGAGGTTAAACGCAAACCCATTATTGATAAAAAAAACTATTACACGTGAAAGGCTATATGGTTTTACCGAATAGAACCGATGGCATTATGTCAGTGTAATTAAAAAATTATCTTTGCTTAGAGCCCTACTGTACGGCGTGGCGGAGGACCTGTTCGCCAATTTCGGTATGGAGGGCCACGAGTGCCTCCTCCGAGCCATCTGCGAGATACACGCGCACCCTCTCACCAACTTCGGATTCCTTGGCGAGGTTATGAAGCTGTTCTTTACGTACGTATTATTCTTCTTGCTTCTTAATATGCTTCTTTATATAACATAAGGCCTATCATGGAATTATGAAAGGATGAAAAAAACCAAGCATTTCATTGCTTTTAGCACTTTTACTTTAAGCAATGAAATTCCCTTGGTTTAACTATAACGTAGTATACAGGTGCCTTTGAGCTCGGGGTTTTTAAGTTTCATAAATATGTATACACTTTAGTACCTCGTCACTTTAATCGCTATGACAATTCATATATAGCAGTTTAAACACGACATTAAATCGACAAGGTACTAGAGTGTATACATAATTTATGAACTCGACTGTACGTATCGATTCTATATACTTCCCAAATGGAACTCCTTTTTTTCCATTCTATACTATAAGTACCTACATATATTTAGCCTTAATTGTCAAAAAGGCTTTGGTACCAACCCATAGTGAGATATTATTCAGAGTTCACTCCATTAGCCAGATAAGAACTCAATTCTGCCTGACACATTGCGCAACCATGAAGTTTCTGAATAATTATAATGTTGATAGTGGCATTAATTCAAGGTTGTGCTATTTGTCAGGATGACTTCTTACCTGCCTATACTCTGGATATTCTAAGATGATGCCTATGACAGCTTATATAAACACTTATTACACTTATTTATTTAAGTTTACATAAGTACTACATATCGGTACAAACCCAGCGACGCCGTTCAGGAATTTAAACAATTAATCGTTTTCAAACATATCGCTGTCACAGGCATCATCTTAGAATAATCAGAGTATAGTTACTTTCTGTAAGTTGGTTAGTACATTGTATGTACCTATGTATTTAAGTGTGTTTGTATTGTATTGGTCCCTAATATTTATTTATTAATTTTATGTATACTTTAAAATATATTCCAGGCCCAGCAAGTCTCCGTACGCGACTCTCCTCAACGAGTACGTGGAAGCTCAACGCGCGGGCGAGTCGGGAGGCGAGTGCTGGCCCTACTACCGGCTCTGTCCACGAAGCATCTTCCAACCATCACCCAACAAATACTCGTGAGTCTCGCAATGATCGGTTATGAGCAGAGATCGGACAATTTGGCGTCATTACTCGCAATAATGTGGACATGACTCCAAAGATTTTAATTAAGTAGGTATAATAAGTAAATTAAATTAATTGATTTCTAACCTGACCTTTAATTTTGATCCTTTGCAGGACAGTAATAAATAAATAATACAAAGACGTGAGGAGTGGCCATTCATACAAATCTACTTAAGTTTGCTCCATTAACATGCATAGATTGCGAAAGAAGCTTTTCACCTCGTAAGTTTATTTTAGCCGTGAAAAGGAATAAACTTACCACAGAAAATTTATAAAAAATACTGTTTATTTGCTATAATAAATCTACACAAAAACAAGTCTTTGTATTATTTATTTATTACTGTCTTGCAAAGGATCAAAATAATTTTTAGGGTAAGTAATAAACTAATGTAATTTAATTTGTTTAATAAATCTTTGGAGTCATGTCCACATTATTGCAATTAATAACGCCCACTTGTCCGATCTCTGGTTATGAGTGAAGGGCAAGGATCTAGGCTCAGAGCACGGGCAAGTTGGGAGACGAGTGTTACCAAGGGGTAACGTGGCCAGAGTAGGTTACTGGCTTCCGACCGTCACCCGCCAAATAATCGTGTCAAAATTGATTGCTTTGGCACTTGTCCCACCGCCGACTATGAGCGAGAAGTGACTAGAGCCTGTGATCAACTAGTAATATATGCGTCTCTTATTTACACGGGATCTGTATCTTTTGTTGGAGAGAGAGTTCTCGCCAGCAATCAACTATTAATGTAATGATCGGCGACCGGTAGCAATTTTTCGACGAAAGTATAACATGGGTCTGATATGATTCTATTTAAATTTCGTGCACTGCACGATTTAAATATTATATTAAAAATGTAAGCAGTTTTACTCTAGAGGTTTAAACATTTCTTAAAGGATAAAATATCGGTTTACAACTATTCACCTCTCACATCTGTTGATGTAGAAACTTTATGTAAATGGATCCTCAAAGTTAGGAATCGATTGATAATATCAAACATAGAAAAAAAAGATAATTTAATATAAACAATTAAAATCAGTGAGTTTTTACCAATTTAATGATGGTTTTATTTTTAACAACACAGACTTATCCATATTAGTCATTACGTTTGACGTTAAAGTGACATAAAATGCTACCGGTCGCCGATCATTTATATGTCTCTTTTATTGACACGGGATCTAGGCATATCTTTTGCTCGTTTCTTCGTTCGCTTCCTCGCCGGCGGAGGATAAGTGCTTCAGAAGTCCAGGGATGCGAAAATTATGTGAACTTTTATGTCGTTCTACGACATTCCTGAGCTCGTAACATTTTATTAACTAAAATAATTAATTTTGTTTCAGGAAAGATGCGGAAGATTTGCACAGACGGCAAGAACACGATAATATAGACAACAATATAGATATAGACGGAGTACGTGCGATGTAGTAAAATTAAATATGCACATATTAGGCGAGGTGCCAGTAAATGAAGGCTACTGGAATTTGCTACCACGAAAGTCATTTAAAAAATACATGTTTGTGGCTCAGTGTGTCTCTTTTTGGTTTTAATCAAAAGACGAAAGAGACGCACTGATTGACACATTAATGGAGTTAGAAGTGGCCGGCAGCGCTAGCGGGCAGTACCTATGCTGAAATCTTCTACCAAATCTTTACCAATATTACTTATGCGAAATTAGCTAACGTTTTTTAAACTTCTATGATGTCTTTAAACACTATCATAATCGAGTCTCATGAAAATGAAAAATAATATGAAGTGGCTTCATAAAAACTTTCAAGATCCCTCATCTTTGCTTTTATTATATTATATTATAACTCACTTATTTAGAATTAACGCAGTATATTTTCTTCTTCGATACCTTCCTATCAAGTATCATCATCTCTGTATTCATCCCTTTCTTTCCTGGATCATGTTTCACAGTTCATTCTTCTGTAGTGGTGATCGTTTTATAACTAGGTACTTAAAATGTTGTCAAGATTGGAAGAATGTGTCAGCATTTACTGATCGTTAGCGACGTATTTCAAGTGAGCCTTTATGATCCCAAAATTAGTTTAGTTTCCGACCAAAGTTGATTGTAATTAGTCTAAATTATTTATTCTTTATAAGTGCCATTCCGCAATATGATGATGCATTTATTTGTAGAAGGTTTGTTACAAGTGATTTTCTGATAAAATATTTAGAGTTTTTTTATTTTATCTATCTCTAAGGTAATCCTATGAGTTCCATCGGTTAACTTTATTACTTGCTGATTTTGTAATCCTGATAAAGTTAGCTGGCGGTTAAATTTTAGCTCACCTTTTCTTTTATACGACAAGAGAAGGCCCTGAAATCTAACAGACGGATAAAAAGTCTGTTTCTTACTTGATTTTATGAAACCAGCAATCGATCTTCTACATTGGCCAAGGGAACAGTGATCACCGAACGCCATAATTTTATATAACATCACGTTACAGTTATGTCTTCCATATAATCTCGACGTTGACGACTGTCAATAAAAGACTCTGTAAATCAAGTCAATATACGAAAACTAGACGTAAGTTAGTAGTTACATTATGATTGTTATGTTTATATCATTTTTATGTTGCACAGATGCATTTTAGATAAGCTCATTGAAGTCCTACTTAGTTAGTTATTTTTGTAAATCTACTTTTAAGTCATTATAATAAGAGTATAATAAACCGTTATTTACAAAACTAAATGGCATTTTACAACTTAAAAGTAATCCATTGTCCACTACATACCGTGTTTTCTAAAATGGGTCTGAAATATCTGATCTAAAAAGTAACGCATTTTGCACCTTGGTTTATATGTAAGTATAGCTAATTGGACTACAAAAGTGAATTTAAAATCTGATTATCTGTCTAAAAAGCTATAAAAAACTATTTAAAACAAAATGAAATATTCTCTAACCTTAGCTTGAAAAAATGGCGCATGCTATACCTACATATACCTAATACAAAGTACCTACCCTATAAACACTATAAACACTATATAAATATAGCAATAACATTAAACGTCACTAAGCCTTGAAAATTATTTCAGCCGATGATTATTGTAAAGCAATGTAAACTTTGAAACTCTTCTGTGTATTTTTAAACCCCTGCAGAGCACATGTCATTAAGCGTTATAAACGCAATGCACTTTGGGCGACAATGCAGATAATAATTAAAGTCCCAATGTATCCCAGTCTAAAGGGGTGAAACAGGGCGGAGCGGCGCGCTACATCGCAAAGCGGAAAGTCTCCGTCAGGGGGCGTGAGATGAAAAGATTACGCGACCGCGCAAAAGAAATCTATTTTAAGACCAAAACCCTGATATGATTAAGGTAAAACCCGCGAAATCCTACAGACCACATGTATGAGCAAGTGTGCGAGTGTTTGTGTTTGTGTTCACGGTGAGTTTATATTTTACGTTTCAGGCGGAATATGTTACGTTCGTAGGAATATTGCTGATTAGTGGGATGATGCAGACGGCTTCTGTGAGCAAGAGAAGTTATTCGGACCAGTCCATCAAAGAATATGTCACGGAGGTATGTTAACTCTAGCGTAAAAGGTAACTAAGAACTTAAATAATACTATTAAGACGGTAACAAAGTTATTGACCTCCTTAATCTTTTAACACATAATTATATTAGGTAAGTATAAAACAGAAAAAGTCTTTTACATTATAAACCGAAATAATTACAAAACATCCCACACTAACATTTTCAAAGAATACGACATAATTACAGCATCTAACGTAAGAAACGGAATTGTACAGTCATCGATTTTTACAACCTGTTGCTCCCTATGAAACACTGTTTTGATTGCAGCGCACATGTTGGTGGAATGAGGTGTGCAAGGAAGAGTTCCAGACGCTGTTCCGATGCAAGTGCCCCTCCTGGTCCTATTGCCGCAGCCCCGGGCGCTACTATAACGCCGTCTGCTCCATGACCGAGACTGGCTACATCTGGGACCAGCCCAACTCGGAGTTTAGACCGCAATAATAACTCTTAGATAGATTCTAATCTCTCAATCAACCTAAGTTTGTCTTTGTTTTTCACGACCCCTGCGTATCGGATGCCTCACAACGACTTTAATTTGAGACTGAACCAGAAGAAAATATGCCTTCTATTTTCGTATTTGGCTTCGGAAATTAGCTTGTCTGATTTCCACATTGAAAAGGTGATGAATGTTTTTCGACCAAATTGTTGGAGATACCTGTTATGTGAAAAATAAACGAATATTTCCTTATAAATTTGTTTCTTTTTCATGTTAAAGGCACATTTTGTGCCCTTGAGATACGGATGATTGATGTTTGTTCGTGACCGTAAGCACCAAATCCGCAGCTGAAATACGCATGCGCAGTGCAGACAGGGCTTAAGAATCAATAGTCGGGGCGTACTGCTATCGTAGACATCAGATCACAACAATCTGCCCAAAAATGTTGCCGATATTATTGTTCCTGTTTGTGTTACGTGGAATCAATTGTGAACCAGAAACAGTGAGAGAAAACTTCGACTACTTCAGTTACGGGTCTAACGATGATTTATTGAAGAATTTAGAATTGCATCTGGTGAGTGAATAGCTGGTTTTCAGAATACTTGAAAAGTTACGTTACATGTTCTAGGCTAACATTTATTTTTATTGTAGCCCAAAGATGATATAGTTCTTAGGCCTCAAGAAGTTAAGGACTGGCCGCAGCAGTCCTTGAACGTCGGACAGATTACCGCCGTCTCTATCAATTCTTTGGGACAACCGATTATATTTCACAGGGCCGAGAGAGTATGGGACGAAAGGTAAGGAATGAAGAAAGAAGGAGAAGAAATGTATCGATCTAATTAAGCAACTCGAAGCAGCTACGAATAAACTACGTCTTACCCAACCCACCTTTTTCAGCACTTTCAACGAATCAAATGTGTATCAAAATCTGGACAAGGGCCCTATCGTCGAAGACACAATTCTTGTGTTGGATCCACACTCAGGCTCCGTCTTACATAGCTGGGGAGCAAATGCTTTTTACATGCCTCATGGCCTTACCGTCGACCACCACGATAACGTCTGGGTCACCGATGTGGCTAAACATCAAGTGTTTAAGGTGATTATCCGCAAACAAAAACACCACTTAGCTACTTAAAACATTCCGAGTTTTATATTATATATATTTTTTCAGTATACGCCGCTTAACCACAAATACCCAACCTTGACTATTGGAGAAGCCTTCACAGCGGGTTATCCATACCGCCGCAGGGTACTTCTCTGCATGCCGACATCCGTTGCCGTGGCAACCACTGGCGAAATCTTCGTCGCCGACGGCTATTGCAACAATCAAATCCTCAAGTTCAACGCCGCTGGGGCTCTTCTGCTTGCTATCCCGACGTACTCCGACACGTTGACGTTGAATCTTCCGCACAGTGTTACTCTTCTGGAGCACTTGGACATCGTGTGTGTTGCTGATAGAGAGAACATGAGGATTGTGTGTCCTAAAGCAGGCTTGAAGAGTTACGTCAAGATGTTGGATCCGGCTACCATAATCGAGGATCCCACCTTGGGAAGGGTGTTCGCTGTGGCGTCGCATGGGGATACTCTTTACGCCGTGAACGGACCGACATCACAAAATATTGCCGTGAGAGGATTTACTGTAAACGCTGTTTACGGAAACATTCTGGATACCTGGGAGCCAAGCACCGTAAGTAATTTGTTGCCTCTGCTATAGTCCGCTCGTATATTCGTATGTACTGACTTTAAACCAGGCCAAAAATATTTCATACAATGTGTTTTATATTAGAAAGTCATCATAACTGAATGGTATCTAAAGACTAGGTAGGAAAGGTAGTCTTCAGGCAGAATCATGAAACATGAATGCGTGAAAAAATTCACGAACATACCTACCTAAAATGCGATTGGTAAACGATCTATAGGTATCATTAACTGTATGGATAAAGGGTACCAGTTATTTTATTGAAACACCTTTCAATCAACGTATTATATTGATATACGCAGAATTTTCATTTTATCGAAAGTCATTTCTCGCCGCATGAGAAAGCAGGGTTCGATGAAATGAGATTCGATGAAATGATGCAATCGATGAAGTGAAATTAAATAAAATGATGGGTTACATACTATACTACATAGTTTAATAAATAATATCGGAAAAGCGCGCATTGAATATCCGCACGAGCGTCTGAATTAAGTTACTACTTACTTTAAACGTACCTATCTTCTTACCTGTATGCAACAACCCCGCCTGTCTTACCAAAACATCTAATTATAATAACATGTATTTTAGGTAGGACTGTACCCTATTAGACATTTTAATAGATAGTGATATCGATCCTATTTTAATAATCATGTATTCTACTTTGCCTATTAAGAAGACTGTGATCATTGTGATCAAGCGCATGCCCATTCGAAATACCAACACAATTCTTTTTTCAGGGCTTCACCAACCCGCACTCTCTGGCAGTGACACGCAACGGCTCTCATCTCTACGTGACGGAAATAGGCCCCAACAAGATATGGAAGTTCGAGCTAACCGATGTTTACGACAAGAAGTAGGGCGACAATTATGTAGAGAATTTAGAGCTTTCATAAGACATGCATATACCCTGAATGCTTAGTTGTAAGAGCGAATGAAATTCGCTTCTTGACATTCTTGCGTGGACTTGAAAACGACTGTATTCTGCTCCGGAGGAGAACATTTTTTTTGTTAAGTTAAGTTTGTCCAACAATTATATACTTTGAGCCAATTAAGCAAATTAAATTAAATGCTCTAAAAAATATACACACATATACAGTGTTTCTCGAAGTGTTTCCAACAGACCGCATTATATTACCTATTTTATAACTTAGCCAGTCATTGCAAAAATGTGGCTCGACCAGAGCTCCTAAATTTTATTAATTTTGTCAATTGTTGGATATTATCAGTATTACTTACCATTGCATCTAAATATAATCGTCCTTAACTCTCTTGTAGTGTATAATTGTACTATTATTTAAAAGTTCCTGCCATATATCTAGTGTAGAAATAGGTACGCCGCAATTTTAATAAATGACTATTCATAAAATTCTCAACTAAGAGGTTTTAGAGCAAGAAAATTATGATTCTATCCCACTTAAGTATACCTTGCTGTGTTGAAGACATAAAGAAGAACCCGCCACACAAGACACACTTAGGACACGTACCGTACGTTACCGTAACGTTTATAAGACACGTATACAACGAACTGTTCAAATTTCGATAGGGTTTATACTACCAAATAAAATAGAGTTGCATTTCCGACCCTCTATAATGGCATCGACTATTGAAAACGAAAGAAATTCAACTTTATTTAATTTAACAACATTATGTAACAATCAGATTCCAACCAAATTAAGTAATTTGTACCCGCAAATATCCATTTGCTAGATGTTTGTTTGTAGTAAATAAATATAAATGTATATTAACGTTTGAACTAGGTTCAACGTCATTGCGCACAGAGTTCGATATATTTCATACATAACAAAAGGTATTTATAGTCTATGCGTAGGTTAGGCGTATGTAAGCTGTCCCAAAGGGACATACTATTGGACTTCACTGTGTATGGCTTCCCCGATTACCGTTTCAAGTGGCCTACATACATAAATATACCTTTAACACTAGGCAGATGAGAAGTTAATCCTGACACTTTGCACAACCTTCAAGTTTCTGAATATTAATAATGTTGACAGCAGGGATGTTGCGAATAGTCGCACTCGCATCCACAAATGCGGAGCTCATAGATTTGGACATCTGCATCCGCATCCGCATCCGTAATAATCAATGCCGATGTTCATGCGGATATGCGGATATTATTACCGATAGCAGATTTTTATCCGCTCCACCAGGCAGTGTTCCAAGCGGACAATTATTTAGTAGCGCTTGTTTAGTTTACGAACCTCTGCGTAACTGCCTTGAATCAGAAAAGGCGGCAATATTACTCTTTATTAAATATACTCCTATTTTTAACTTCAGTTACTAATATGAAAATTATTAAGTGAAGTTAAAAAAAATAGGAGCATCATACTTAACACTAATTTTCATTTATAAAAATGTTAATAATTACTTTATCATTGTTTTAATTCTTCATTCATATACTATATTTATATAAGATCTTAAACATCCGCATACGCATCCGCGGATGTGAAAACATCGGCATCCACAACATCCCTGGTTGACAGCAGTAAAACAATGAGAAACTTATTCGTTGCGGGTAATAACAGTCATTCTTATACTGCTGTGAACATCATCATTATTTAGAAACTTCATGGTTGTGCAACGTCAGGATTGACCTCTTATCTGCGTAGTACTATACTGTTAGTTACAAAACGAATCTCAAATTATATAACATATGAACGAACGTTAAAGAACTTCCGAACTTGAATATAAAAATGTTTATGTCCAGTGAAGCTAACTGCCAGGTGGAATTATACGATCAACTAAAAAGCAATACTTATAGAAATATTTTGACGATTAAAAAGTATACAGCAATTAATAGCTTTCATCTTTAAATTACAATAAGGAATGAATAACTATCACATGATTGTAGTGCCTAGCAGAGGTGGTTTCATTCCCACTGGATATTCCGAAGAAAATCCCCGAAAATGCCTCAATGCCTAATGAACTTCTACTAAAATCCTGGTCTCAAATTTATTGTAACTCAAATGGACCAACCCTGGATTTGGTATTTAGGTGTAACCACATTTTCTAAATTGTATAAGTCTCAAGTTCAGTAGAAATAAAATAAAGGAATAAAAAGCAAAAAAAAAATGTTTCATTTCACGTGTTGTGAGCCAACCCAGAGAAAATCGTTGTTGAGTTAAAATTATTTATTTTTATTTACATACGATCTATATTTCATGAATACATAATAATTATTTTTCTAAATAGTTTAAAATAATTTACACCACACTTACAACTAAAAAAAACTTGTATACTTACATAACATTAAAGTTCTAATTTTCTTTTCTTCATTACCTTCATGAATAACACCATATCTGAAAAAAAAAAGTCAATTTAATTTAAATTGTTAACTAAACTGTTAACTTGTTGTTGTTGTTAAAGGATACAACTACTTTCTCCACCTATAATAATAGCCATCGGTATTATCACTTGTTTTAGACAACTCTCATCTGATGCCGAATCCACATGCTTTGTGTTTGCCGCAAAAACTGCAAGACGCAACTATATGTTAGAGTGAGCACGATGTATTTCCGTCTCACTCTAACGTATGCAGTTGCAGTGTTTGCGACCAAGGTGGATCCGGCTTGACAGTATTAGTCACATAATGAAAGAAGAGTTGGGCCGAAATTTCAAAGTTGGTAGGGTAAATCGCCTATTACTGACCACCTCCACCTCAAAAATGTACATAGTTAAGGGCTCAATTAAAAAGGGTTGTTAAACCCTTAACTTTTTCCTTTGTGTAACGAAGATTAGTCATATAATCGTATGGATAATTTTCGTTACAAAAAGGAAAAACCATTGAAGAAAGTTAAAGTTATCTCAATTAACTCCTTAACTATGTACAATATTTTTGCTCCTGGTAACTGGCCCCTTTGCAATAATATGTGCAAAACAAAAAATACGCTGATATTTCTTTGATTAAACTTGAATACCCAGTTTCAGAAATATTACCCGGAGTATTGTCAAGTATCTTTACTAACGGCATCAGTATATAAAATTGATGGCTAGTAACTACATTACTATTTTTTCTACAGTCATTGACGATTTACCCTACTGGACGAAAATTGACATGTACAGTCTGTGAGTACTTAGAAGAGGCTTTGGGTTTGTACTTGTCTCTCACTCGCTCCTCATAACAGCGTATGAGAGCGAGTGAGACAAACCCAAAGCACCTTCTTAGAGTTATAGCTAGGGAATGCAATTTAACCGGTTATTAACCGTTTTTGTATGAAAATAACCGGTTAAAACCGGTTATAACCGGTTATTTGCATTCCCTAGTTATAGCACTGTACGTCATACTTAGTACATACACTTAGTACCATTGTCTTAAATGCAGAAGAGAAATTAACTCACTTATAAATATCACCATAACTATTGCAAGCATGATCCACAACCAGCATTTCCATGCACTGCGACTGTGCTCTTGCAGTCTATCAGACTCAACTTTCAAGGAATCCACATTTCGTTCTGTCAAATCGGATGATTTCTTCAAAGCCTGAAATTAATAAACAATGGGTTAGGGTGGTATTCCATCGGTCCAAGTTCTATATCCAATATTTGAACAAATTTATTTCAAGGATTCCTACATTTATCCAATATCTTGGTTCAAGTTTTATAAAACTTACGTTGCCATTTTGAATAAATGCCATTCGTAATATTTGATCAAATGTTGGTGTTTCTAGTAAATTTGATGAAATCACCCAATATTTTTTTGTTTTGGTAATAATTTTCATACGAAACTAATTATCATTATTGGCAATATCTCGAAAACCGTGCAACTTTTACTGAGGTCATGTTAGGCTGGTTTGTCAGGTCTAGGGGTGGGCTATCTGCGATGTCAGGGTTACGTGTCAATTATGGGACACCATGTAGATTACTTAATTTGACCTACTTGACTTGTGAAAACCAATACCGCCTAATAATTTCATAAGTTTTCCAAGGATTGAAATTGATAAAACACATCAGTAAAACATTTAGATAAGTGCAATAAAAAAACCAAATGGTACCAGTAGATGACCACTCTTGGCTTGAAAAGCAGCAGAATGGTTAGCTGGCCTGGAACCATTTTACATCATTTGTCAGGTCATCCTTAATCTGTGCTTTATTATTTGTCATTTATATCCGTGAATGAACAATCTTCATTGCTTCATATTTAAAATACAAACCTCAGTATCACCCTTGATGATGGTGCTAGCGATCTGTGATTGCTCCTTCAGACTCTTGGTGAGTAGAACCATGTTCTCGGCCACTTTTTCCTGCATGTTCTGATGGTACTTCAGCAAGGAATCCATGTCTTCCTGACTGCTGCTTGTACTGGTAAAGTTGGGTGCCTTTATGATGTTGCGTTTCCGGAGAGTGTCATCACTATCTTCTAAAATTAAGAATGTAACAGCTAGAATTTAGTGGCATTCCACAGTGAGTTTTGGATTACGTTTTTTTTAAATTGGTTTATACATATGATAGTATAATTTGAAAACCTGTTTTACTTTGTTTGTTGTGTTACAGTGTGTTTTTGTGATATAAATGTTGTGAGTTTGAGTTTGATTTAGTTTGAAAGCCTTTTCCCTCGTTTTCAAGCTTTGACTTCAATAGGCAGGTTTAGTTACAGTAGGTAAAAAGTAATGTATAAATTTGATAATACTTACCAAGCCCAAAAAGTTCAGTGCGAAGCTCATTTCCATATTTAGCAACAGTCTTTTGGTGTATTTCTTGAGCTGATGCATCTGTGCACAGAGTGGCTGCTCCATGAGATAGTAACTGGACAGCTTCTAGCTAAAACAAAAACAATAATTAAATACAGACAATTTAAAATAAAATGAAATAATTTACTTAGTAAATTGGCCACAATTAGGGCTCTTTTTCGCTTTGGTAATATGGAGTGAATCTACCAGCGCCTCAGACAAGAGCATCATTGCAGAGAAGAATTGCTGCAACAAACTCTAGATCTAAATCTATATCAAACTAAATATTTCATGCTCATCTGTATGCAAAGCAAATAGAAGTTCTAGATAATCTCTGTAGATTATATTTAATTTCAAAAAAAGAAGTAAAGAGAATACAAAAAGGGTATTCAAAAGGAGACGATTCACTGTTCATACAAGTTTGAGCCCAAAATCAAAAGCACCGGCCGACGGATAAAAGGGTTTTTAATTTGATCGGAACCACCAACAAATGATGGTTCTAGAGTTTTGATGTCATATAATGAAATGCTCAGAGCGATAATCTGATCAGATTAAAATCACTTTTATTTGTTGGCCGGTACTTTTGAGTTTGGGCCCAAAATGAATGGTCTCCTTTAAACACAGGTCTCTGCCTAAACATTTGAGGGGTTAAACAGGGTTTATGTTGTCTGCTATAATAATTAGTCAAAAAATCTGAAAAAATCCTGACATATAGATAATTATTTTTATTTTATGGGAAAAATAAAATGAAGGGTTAATTATTTACAGATTTTGCAAAATAACAAAAAAAAAAAAAATGTTTTACAATGTAGGCTAGTCAAAATGGACCTTATTGCGTAGAAATTAAAGTTCATAACAAAATGAGTATTTTCTTTTGTGGTCACCAAGCATATTATTATCTTAAATACGGAAAACTCAGCGCGCGAATCAAACATTACAGAAGTATTACGAAAAGTTTACAGTTTCAGGGATATAAAAATTATGACTATCACTAACTATGTCAACAAATATTATGACCAAAATAAATTATGTGAAACAACAGGCTCCCGGTTCAACAAACGGGCCTTTCTTACCTTTTCAGTTGGAGTATTTAATGTGGCAGTTTGGATCAGGCCTTTTAGGAATGTAGCTCTCTTTGTGTACTCTGCCAACACATCTTTTGAAGGCTTGCTGTAAGGTAAAAAAAATATTTTAGTTCTTCTGCTTATTTAACACTTTAACTGCCGCCAACCCGCTAGGCAAGACCATTTTGTACGAAAATCAGAGATCTTGGCAGTTAAAGTGTTAAGAGCAAGGCATTTGTTGATTATAGTATTTGAGATACAATTATGTCCTCCACTTCTCTCTATTCTTGGTTTAGTTAGATGACACAGAATGCATTGCGTTAAACTCAAAAAATATTAAGTATAAATATGTTTCAGGAATGTCAAGTCATGGGTGAATTTCATAAATATTGTACACATAGTTAAGGGCTCAATTAAAAATTATTGTGTTTAATTTTTTCCTGGGTGACGAAAATAAAGCATCATTTTAAGTATGAAGTTAATGTTGTCTCAATTAAGTCCTTAACTATACTTAAACAATATTTTTAAATTCAAATATAAGGACAGTACCTATCATAAATCATAACAGACCAAGTACCCAAGTTAATATAGAATAACAAAGGGAAAAAAACATAAATAGGTAATCCTAATTTGTGGCTGGTTGGGGCAATGACAGTTTTTAGTAAAATTAAGAATAACACTCACTCTGGGCCTGTTTTAAGTTCAGTAATCATTTCTCCTAATGAATCCACGTATTTTTTTAGCCTCCAGTTTCCCTCTACAGCCTCTTGTTTTGCGATAAGCTCACATTTGTTTAAAAGCTGTCTCACATTCATTTCCAATCTGGATTTTTTCGGCACAAATTCTGAACTCGTTTTTATTTTTTCTACAGCCATTATGGATACGTTAATGAAGATTCCTTATTTAAAATCCAATAACAAGTTGCTTTAGATACTTTTGACAAAGATATAGGATATGCGATTGTAAATATAAATATCTTATGGTTTAGACGAAATTCACGAAATACGAAAATATGACGTGAATGAATAACGAAACGTCACTTAATAAACGTTCCTTTCCTTTACACGCTATCTAACTAAACTAGTAAACTAGCGGTCTGGTAACGGAGCGTATAAAATATTCCACCTACTAATAAAAACGCTGGCTGCATGTTTGTAAATAAAACGATACCAGAGGCCCGTTTCACAAAGCAACAAGTTACAAATTACAAGCGGAAGTCTCTTTCTAACTCCTTTTGCTAGAAAGTGAGTTCCGCTTGTAATTTGTAACTTGTAGCTTCGTGAAACGAGCCACAGTGGCCCGTTTCACGAAGCTACAAGTTACAAATTACAAGCGGAACTCTCTTTCTAGCTGAAGGAGTTTGAAAGAGACTTCCGCTTGTAATTTGTAACTTGTAGCTTCGTGAAACGGGCCTCTGTTTTCTACTAATACATGCACACAAAATAAATATTTTTTATTATTCTCCTGCCCTTATTCCAAATTATTTGGGGTAATAATACAAGTATACACAGAAAATTCTCTTCCTACAATAGAGGCCCTACTTTGAAAATCGAAGTTCGAAGTTACGTTAGCTCCATCCCTGTCCCTCGTCATTCGAAAGTAAATGGAGAGAAAGAGATGGAGCTAACGTAATTTCGAACTTCGTTTTTAAAAGTACGGCAGTGCCTCAGACTCTGCTCTGCCTACGTTATGCCTACGTTGTGTTCAAGCACGACGGCTGACAACGAGGGTATAGTCTGTCAAGAAAGTCATGAAATTAAAAAGTGGCAGCACCGTAGTGTCATCCCTTTCAAATCGATCTAAGAAAAAAGAGACGACACTATAGTGTTGCTACTTTTTAATTTCATGACTTTCTTGACAGACTATACCTGAGGCTCTACTTTGAAATCCGTAATTCGAACTTCGTCTATTGCTATCCCTTTTGCTCTCGAGGCGTCACTAATTTCCAAGAAAGTGACGGGGCGATCCGAAGTTCGAATTACTAATTTCAAAGTAGAGCCCCTGAAGTATTATTTATTATGTGGTAGGTACGGTGTAGGTATGTTCCGTGTCCCCGAGTGGTCGGTATAAAGCCCAGTGAAATCCAACGGCCTACTTTAAATAAATATTGAAATCCAAAGTTACCGTTACCCCTCGCCCTGGTGCTAGGTAGCTGGTCTAACTACAAGCTTATACTTACCTACTTATTTATTTCGTGATTATCTGCTTACAGCGGGTTAATTATACTGTTTGTTTCGTAGTTCTAATCTAACCAGGTTTATCCTACTAATATCATAAATGCGAAAGTTAGTGTGCGAGTTTGTTACTCTTTCACGCTGCAACACCTGCACAGATTTGGATGAAATTTGGAATGGTGATAACCAACACCCTAGCAAAGGCTACTTTTATCCCGATAAATTTAAAAGTTCCCTCAAAAATGTACGCGGACAAAGTCACGGGAAGAAGCTAGTTAAAGAATAAAATCAAACTTAAAATAATAATAAACAATCGCTAAAAAAGCACTTGCAATAGTGTAATAATAAACTTTGTTTTATTTAATAAGTTACCTAACTGGAACTAGAATTAAAACACAACTAGATAAATAAATAAAGACTAGAAAAGAAAATAAATAAAACACAAATAGACCTCAAATCATTTAATAGACATGTAAAAGAGTTCTTAATACAAAAGATATAATTATTTAGACTTCGATGGCTGCTTCTTTGCAGCTTCGGCCTCTGCTTCGCTCTTCTCAAAGTTAGTGATTAACACCTCCACCTCAGTGTTGGAGAGCACCCTGATGACAGTCTTGTTGTCTTGACGAGTGAGGATCGCCATTTCAACTGGAAATATAAAACAAATTTAATGAAACACTGCCCCATTACTTGTTCACAACCTAAGGCCCTTTTCATGAAACTACAAATTAAAATTACAAGCGGAAGTCTCTTTCTAACTCCTTTTCCTAGAAAGAGAGTCCCGCTTGTAATTTGTAACTTGTAGCTTCGTGAAACAAGCCGCTGATAACAAATCTGCAAAAAAACCCTGATGCAAATAGAGGGGTGTTATAAGTTTTACGTATCTGTGTGATGAACCGATTTTTTAAAACAAAGATTGCTTAATTGGGTAGTTCTTACTAGGTTTAAGGAAAATCTTTTGGGCTGTTTAACAGTTATCGGGTCTGAAAGTAGGAGTCGCCATTAGGTCAGGGGTTTTTACCTATTTAATTATTCTTTATACAATAAGGGTGGGTGCATGGGTAAAAAAAATCTAATTAGTCAGTCAGTAAGATTAAAAAAATATATTGAACACGTAGTTTTCACTTTATCAAATCAATCAAAATTGAAAAATAAAACGCGCATCAAAGTTCGGAAGTGGGGGCTCGTGACGTCACAACGAGGTTTAAAGGTGTACATGTTGTTAAAAGTGGTGTTAAAAGTGTAAAATATTGCTTCAATATTTTTTGATAATGTAAATGACGGACTTAGTAACAAGATTTTTTTAGGACACAAGCCTATTGTTATGTGCTACACCACTAGAGGCTGGATACACAGATTACACAACATTTCCTTATCTATCTTAATCTAAAATAGCACATTTCCAAGTTAGCATATTACCTTGTTACTCTTTTTTCTTTCGTATTTACATTACTACACTACTAGTTCAAATTCAACGACCAGTATGTTTTGTTTGGAAATTAGAGCGCTTGGCTTTGAATGTGTTAAGTGTATATGGTCAAACCAAAAGAAAACACTACAGTTTTACCGTCTTTAATAATTGTGATTATGGTGTACCTTTCTCCGGAGTAAGCTTGGTCATGTCCAGAGTTTTGCTAAGCACTTTGATGGCGAGCGCCTGTGCCTCAGCCACGGTGGTCTCGTTTTCTTTATACTCCTGCTTTAGGCTTGATACAGCAGCCTATGGATAATAATGAACATAAATCATGTTTAGAACCATGATTACAGACATACATAGCCGAGCCAGAGTTCCTACTTAAGTTTACTAATTATTTTATTATTAAACAGTATAGAAGTAAAATTTAATGTACAAAAGGTGTCTAGTTTTTTTTTAAATACTGTATTTCTTGGATTGTCCTTTCAAATAGCATACAATCAAATGGGTCAACATGTATTTTTGCAAAGATATAGTTGGATGGCTCTGGTTCTCTGGTGCAATAAATATTATTTAAATATAACAATAATGAACACAAAAGCTTATAGTTTCAAATCCACTTGATGCAATTATACATTTACTGAATTAAATTAAATAAATAAATGGTGAAATAGAAAAAGAATTTATCAGTCTATCAACATAATGTTCAAGTATTAAAACTCACAGCACTGTTGTTGCCAATGCAGGTGGCTTTCCATCCACCATAGTTACCGCTGGGGTCAGACTGGTAAAGCTGGTAGCCGTAATGCTTGTCCCAGCCCATGTACAGGATGGACACACCAAAAGGCCTCTTGCCTAAAAACATTATACAAGCATCGAATCATTCGGGTGCTTTTTCAATTATATGTGGACAAAATCAATAATAAAAGTTCTGGATGTTCAAACAATGACTAATATTGAAAATAAAGACAGAGGGTGCAGTAGGCATTAAAATATAATGGGTAAATCCACGATAATGTAACGAAAGTTTCCATTTCAATGCGTATTTTTTAAACTTTTACTGCTAATATTTTTCTAGATATAGATTTAAACACGTATATAAAGATAAATTAATTCTTCCATTTTGCAACTTAACTAAAAAAACAAGCAGAATGCTAGAAATTGGTAACTTATGTTACTCTCTGTCATGGAATTAATTGCCCTAATACTATGGAACAAGGTTGCACCACAAAGTTTTAATGTCCTGCACAAGCAAGCTAGAAAGTTCCAACCAAGTTGAAAAGGTGTTGCATGGCACGGAAAGAACAAGTAGGTATTTACAATCAGTGGCCCACCAAAAATATCTGAATCCTTTAGCATGCCTGATAAAAAAGTTGGGCAGCCTTGCTATAGATAAAAAAATCTTACCTCCGTATTGTGTGTAGGCTTGTTTCACATCACACAGCCAGGAAACCAGCTGTTCACACGGGATAGATTCACCGTACTGAAGCAGATACCTCTGTGCAATCAATCTAAGCTCATTCGTCAGCACATTGGCGTCAGCAGTAATCCCTGCGACTGAGCACACCATGTCATCATTAAGTTTGTAAATTTTCTCTGAGAAAAACACTTCATCTAGCAGCTTGTTTGTGTTTCTGCGCTCAGCAGCTAGTAAAATGCCGTCGGTTGCTAAAATGCCGAGAGATGTACCGGCGTGGCTGATGGCTTCCATGGCATATTCAACTTGGTAAAGTCGACCTGAGTAAAAAGAAATGACAATATAAAATTATGACACTAGGCTAAATACATACTGGAAATTTTATACATTTAAGTAGTTTTATATACCTTCCGGCGAGAATATAGTGGTACGTGTATCATAACGGCGAGCCTGTAAATAAAACGAAAATAAGTGTTTAGACTGTTTAGTCAAGGAATGACCAAGCAAGTTGCTAACCTAACCAATTTATTTACGTTGTATGTGTATATTACGTACCATAATTAAATAAGTTCACTGAAAAATGCTATTGCTTCAACTAATGATTAACACTGCTCTATGTAATAGGCTTTTGTCCAGAAATTATATTTTATAAAACTATTCTTTTACCGGACGATGACAGCTAACATTTCAATTCAGACTTTTTAAAAGCTGTTTGATACATGACATGGTAGCATGTGAATTCAGCCTTATTTAATATATATACTACTACTAATTCATTGCTTAAAGAATGTAATTAATTAATTTAAAAAAGATACATATACCAATTTAAAGTTAAAAATACAGTTTTTTTTATTTAGAGATTCTTTTCAGCGCCATCTGTGATGGGTTTCACAATTTACTTTTCTTGATTATGATTTTAATTCATCTTAATGTTTACAGATGGCATACTTTAAGCAAAAATGATAAACGTGACAAAAATATGGCATGTAAAGAAGATACACCTACGAAGTGTTTTTTTATTATAAGTTTTATACAACTACAACATACATACAATATTACGGTCAAACTAAACGCCGTCACTCAGCAGATTGAAATACCTATCCATGTTGGTTTCTCTGTCTGATACCTAGATGGCGCTAGCTTTCCATTTACTGAAGTTTTTTTGAATTTATTTAGCGCAGAAAAAAAAAATTAACCCACAATTTGAACAGCCTTATCCACTTAAGACAAAAAGGGCATTTTAATTAAATTAGGACCTACCCTTCTCCTTTTAGTAAGAAACCCTCGCTGCGCGAGTCCGGCTTGCGCTAGACAGGTGCTTTGTTTATTGGGGAATAGTTCGTAAGTTCTACCCTTTTATAAATGGTATCGTGCTTCAAACAGATTATCCCATAATAAAGCAAGAATAGGCCAAGACAATTATTATTAATGTGAAAGTCAAGGTTAGCGAGGCGGGTACCTTTTAAAGGTAGGATTTGCGTTTTTTTACCTGCATAGGTAGGAAGATTAAATATTAAATCAAAGATTAAATCTACACAGACAGTCACTGGCGATAATGGCTGCTGACTCGATCCCCTATACGAAACTGCAACAGTATCCATCCGTTTAGTAGAAGTACCTAGGCATTCAAAGACAGAGAAGTAGGGTCAATTTTTGAATCTCATCCAGTCCAGAGATGTACGCTAGTTAGCTCCATCCCTGTCACTCGTCATTCGAGACTAAATAGAAAGAAAGGTACCTACATTATGGAGCTAACGTAACTTCGAACTTCGATTTTCAAAGTACGGCCTCAGTTTGTAAGTACAGACGGATAGAATTTGGTTTGAACTGCAATGTTCTCTAGATGAAATCCGTTAGCTTTAAAGATTGGATCATGTTTTTGATTGCACTCCGAGCAGCGCCCTCCTTTTTTCCAAATTATTTTTCGCTTAGCTTCTTATACACCTACCGCCATGGATATCCATCGTTCGAAAAGCGTTCGCTAAATTTGTTTAATAATAGCTAGACAATGTTTCCTTTTTCAATTCACTTCGACAGTTATTTTATTATAATATCATAGAGGTATCATTGCTGCTTTGCTGTGATGGGATTAGATGCCCTAGTCATTTCCTTTTTTTAAATTTAGAGCCGTTAGCGCATAAAACAAACTTCGTTTATTGGTTTAATAGCAATCGAAAGTAAAATAAACATCGCGTGCCTACAGGAATTTAATTAATTACATTATTCATGAAGTACCTACTCTTTGTTTGAACAAAAAAAAACCCGATAAAAACGTAAGTCAGGGTCAAGCTGATGACGCGGCGTCCACGCTATAGTAACAACTAAAATCCTTGCTCAGTCGAACAGCTGACATGATACGGAAAGCAAATTGCGTCGATTCGCAACTTCGCGTGAAATAATAGGCGCGAAAAACTATTTGACAGATTAAAAATACCGCAAAAATTTAACAAAAAAAAAGTGTTTGATTATTTGTGGTCATGTAACTGGCCAGTGAAAATGGCAGCTATAAATGATGGTGATGGGGAGTTGGAGGTGCTTATCCAGCGTGACAGCCCTTCCAGCCGAACCTTCAAGCTGACGGTGGAATTACCGGTTTTCTTGCTGCTATTCAGTTCAGCGCTTACAGGTTCGTCACGTATTTTTAAATTTTTATTGATATTGCGGTTTGCAGTCCATTCATCTTTATCATTTAGTTCATATCGCTTTTGAGATCATGCTTACGTCGAGCGGTCAAGCGAACAGACAGTACAATTAGTTTTATGAAAACATTCTTGAATTGTTACCTCAGAAATACGGTGATTATTTGGCATAATTCACGGGGCATATTTTGAACCACAACATAATATAGGTACCTACTGAATAAAATGCAAACCATCATTAATACAATACAATATAATACAAATGTTTATTACACACCACATACAATAACAGTATGGAAAATAAATAAAATACCTAGTAATTACAAAATGAAACACCTATACCTACGTTGTTAACGTTAACAACGCGGAATACCTCAGACTACTTAATAAGTATTTATTAGTCAACAGATGTCATGTAAGTATACGTTGTTCGTGTTACATACCTCATAATAATCAGAAGTGATTTTATCTGACAGCTGAATAATAATTCGGATAAGATTTTTAAAGATATTATTACATACCGACCAGCTAACTTTTTAGTTGATTATATTTTTTTAATTATTTCACTTACAATATGGTTCAAGGCAAATTTAAATAATGATTTAGTAAATTTATAATATGTGCTTTAATTACTGACTGATACCCGGCTGAAATCAATATTTAAATGTAAATGTAAAAAATATACATTGAATGAGGCCTAAACCTCCAGATTTTGTTAAAAAATAATAATTTTAACAATATACCACTTTGAGGTACTTACTTAAGTATTTTGTCTATTTTGCAATGCAATGACGTTCCTTTGTGGAAAATGTTTTTAGTCGTTGTGTCCGTTGATGTCTTATAGTTCTAAAACCTTAAAAGTCTTTGTAAATCGAACGAGTAACTTAAAATTTCAGTAAATAAGCTCAATTTATAAATGGTTCTTGAATGACCATACGTTATAAAAATATGGAATAAGCCAGTTGAAAATTCCAGTCATCAAATTACTCAAAAGTCCTGAAATCGAACCCCAAAACCAAACAAACCTTGTTAAGTAGAGCGCCTGTAGTACTAAACAAACACAAAGTAATCTAACCAGTCGTGATGCAACCGCACTGTATCTGGCAAGTGCCCTTGCTGCGTCAGATGCATTGCACTGACATAGTTAATTATCAATGCAGCTGAGCTGTCGACTATCCTGCCGTACCATCGCGTGTTTTAGATAGAAAGACAAAAGTTCAATTTTTTAAATTTTCGATGAGCTGAATGACAATGCAATAATACATACATACACGCCTTACCTATACCTTCACGCCTGTCTCCCTATGGGATAGGTAGAGACTATGGAACGCCAGATCCACCGGTCTAAACATACAACTTTCGCTTCCTCCAACATTCAACAATCTCTTCATGCACTTACGTCGGTTTCGGGTGCTTTTGATTTGGCCTTTATTCAGTACATCGCGAATCTGATCACTGTATGTGCGTTTAGGGCGTCCCCTACCGACATCTCCACTCACTCTCAAATGCTTATGCATACCTACGTAGGAAACATTTGTTTTGATGATAGATTATTAGTATTATTACAAACTAAATCAAGTAGGCTTGCTTACCAGCTCTGCTTCTCCATGTATTTCGATTTTTGAAAAAATATTTTTCTTTGGACCTACAAAAGGACCTAACCTAACCTAACCTATACCTATACACATACATTCCAATTTCAGTATTTCTACGTTTAGTTGCGCGATGCCTTGCCAGCCTCAAGCGGAAGAATTTTAAAATGAGACAGCATGGGTGTATCTTGTATGTTTTCAATCATTGACACTAATTATTAGTGTTACTGCATTAACCCCGTGTCAATGAGCACCTTTGATTTTCCTAGCCCCCCCCCCCTACACCTGGATCCGCAGAAGCAATCTGTCGTCCACTGTGGAAAGGGCCACACCCAATTTATTACGACCGCCACAATAATCAGTCTTATGCTAGTACAACGTCGGTTTTTAAACCAAAGTCAATGCTAGTCATTGTCATACATACTATGTTGACGACACATTTAGTCTAGTTGGTGGTGGCACTGGTGACTAGTGGCTCTGTCTACGGCGGTCCCAGGATCCATTGCCGGTATGGGCAAATATTTGTGTGATGAGCGCGAGTCTTTACTAGTATATGTCTATTGGGGTCTAGTAGAGTATAGTACGTCACGAGGCATAGAATTACTGTGTGTGAGATGATCCTACCATACTTTTTTTTATAAATATATTTGTGGTATTTTCAGAAGGCGTCACATTCAATCTTCTCCTGTACCGAACCTGCATAGTGGATCTCAAGTACAATGCCACTAAGTGTGCCCTCCTGAATATCCTGAACAAGACCGGGGAGGCCAAAGACCTGGAAACGGAGGTGCAGGCTCAGACGTCCATCCTTGTGATGACGCTCGCCATTTTCAGTAGCGTTATGCCTGCGATATTGTCAGTGTTTTTGGGATCATGGTCTGATAAGTACGGAAGGAGAGCGCTGGTAGTGTGGCCTCTTTTCGGTAAGTATTTCTTTGGGCCATCTTTTGATTTCCATCCATACCATTGAACATAATGCAGCAAAAATTTTTGTCTGCCAAAGTAACATTGTTGTTTAGCGGCAGTCACGGGCGAGTTGGAAATATAATTCTCTACAATAATGTATGTAATTTAGGAAACTTTTCCATTTTCAAATTGAAAATATTATCCGAAACTGCCCATCTCTTAGGTACTGTGTTGCATAGAGCTGTTTTTATTTTAAATTTCTTTATTAACCTTTCTGAAATTATGATCATTGGCTTTGTTAACTTTAAGTAACAGCCAGATTAAGTAGGTGGTAGTGGTGGTACGTGTAATATTTGTCTTTGTCCTCAATGATTCCTTTATTATGTGTCTTGATGTGTTATGTCTAATTTAATTAATTACTGACATAATCATTATAAGATAAGTTATTAGTCATTGATAAATAAAAAGACATAGATAAATTCATAGTAATCATGACTGTACGTATTTAAATATTTTATTGTATCAGATACAAAAACAACATTTAATCTTTACAAAAATAGTTATGTACAAAGGCAAACTTATGCCCTTCTGTGATCTCTTAAAGGTTGTAGCTAAGTCAAAGTTAGAAACGTTGTAAATAATGAAAGAGGCAAATACTAACTAATTAAAAATATATCTTACTAATTTCACCACAAAGATGGTCATGCTCGGCATCGGAATAGACAAAGTGTTTTCACCTAAACTTGCGCCAATAACTCCAAATCTTGCATAAAATTTGTACTGAGACTGTCTATTTGGCCTGTTCCATGTATTAAAATGACTTCTTTTTTCAGGACAGTGTTTAACATCAGTGTTCACCGTTGTATTCAGTCTGACATCATCTTTAGGCGCTTACTGGTTCATTCTTTGCACTCTCCCGTTTGCCATGCTGGGGGGAAGCAGCGCCGTCGTGTTGGGCGCCAATCTAATCGTCACTGATATCACCAAAGAAGAAAATAGGTCTTGTAGGTAATTTGAGTTCAAAAACTATAGTAACCTGGTCAGATTTTGTATAAGTATCATTTAACTAACTTTTACTTGTGACTACGTCTGCGTAGGTCATTTATCGCTATTTCCTCTGGGATAAAATCTAGGTACCCTAGGTCCGTTTCAAGGCTGAAAATTATCTCCGTACTTTTCACGTCGATCAGTTGAGTTGAGCTGTGAAGATGGAACAAACAAACAAACACAGTTTTGTATTTATCATAATCAAAGGGCAAGAATGAAGATTCAGTGCCACAAATCTAAATTACTTAGTACCATATTGTAGCAAGATTTTTTTCACATCATTTAGCCAATGTCGAAAACAGGCCTGATGATGAGCGTAATTCTTAAAAAAACCCTTACAGAATCTGTATTCCACGATTATAAAAACTGTTATTTTTAAAAGACGAGGTGGAATAATGGCCTGGTGTTAAAATAATACTGAGTCCATGCGCAAGCTAGGCTCGATTGACACTTTTTTGTATTTTCAGACTGACATTTCTGCAAGGCTCTGGTTATACCGGAGTGCTTATAGGCACGGTGGCATGTAGCTACGTCTACGACGCAATGGGATATGACGCGTTATTCACATTTTCAGCTACAATTAATTTTTTCATTTTATTCTACACAATTGCGTTCGTTAAGGAGACAGTCGTCACTGCTGAATCGGTATGAACGTTATTTTACCAAATTTTTTTTTCGTTAATTGTTTCAATTTGTTATCAAAACCAACTTATTTGGTTTCCTTGAGGTCACAAGTACTTGTGACCAGTAGACTTCTCATAAACATGGTGAGGCAACGCATCGAGTAGAATTTTTTTCCATACTTTAGCTCCGGGTAACGTTTCTCACCCCCTATATCAAGTCCGGTTCAACGATTTTTGGTCCCATAATATCTGAAACATATTCAAAAATCGTAAAAAGTAGACTGGACTGGACTGGTGGAGGGGAGGGAAATGTTACCGCATTTTGTATGGTAATTTTCAATCTCACAATCCATTTATTTTTATTAAAATTCTTCAAATAACAGCCTGAAGAGCAGTGAGCTTCTAAATTTTGCTTCTTTCATCATCATATCAGCCGAAAGACTTCTTCTTCTAAAGTCTTCTCAAGCCATCCACACTATGGTCGATTTTGCTTTTCTATATATTATTTTGTTGTTTCTTATTTATTTAATACATAACAAAACTCTTAATCTTATGTTGATAGTACAAGAAGTAGAGCATTTAATATAATTTTCTTATTGTATTTTGTAACTTTTCTCTTAACAATACCGGTTGTATTTTCAGGGAGGTCTAATGAAAATTTTCAATTGTAACCTAATAAAAGACATGGGTCGGATTTGCTTCAAGAAACGTGATCGTTTGGTAGCTGCTATCCTAACTCTGCTTATAACATCGTTCGCAATCACGATATTCTGCATCGTGGGAGTCGGAACTGTTGATTATCTCTTCACTAGGCAGAAGTTTCAGTGGCTTTTGAAAGAGTACTCCATATTTAACGCCGTGAACACTATAATAGCTCTACTTGGGATGTTCTTGGGGATGTCTTTTTTCCAATCATTCTTCAAAATGACGGATGGTGTTCTTCTAATTCTGGCGTATATGTCATCTATCTCTGATGCTGTGGTTAGAAGTTTGTCGCAAAAACCTTGGCACATGTATCTCGGTAAGTTTGTTCACGATCATGTTTTCTCCTTATTTTTATAGGTAAGAGTTATTAATCAATTGAATCTCTTTGCTAATAACAAAATTATCGGCAAATAATTTTGCATAATGAAGAAAGCTATCGTCGAAATTCCATGGAAATTAAGTTAATCATATCAATTACATCGGTGAGCCAAAGTACATATAAAATTGCAACTCCGATTATTGAAAAATACATTATTTCAGATTTTGACCCCATAGTCAAAATGTGCGTCGTTGAACCGATTTTTTTCGGAGATGGCAATTTGACAGATCGATTTCTTGACCCGAAAATTCACAAAATAATAAAAACCGGGCAAGAGCAGTGTAGGGTTCCGAAGCCGTTACTACACAAAAACTATCTCAAAAAGCAACGAGTATGTATAGTCAAGAGCACTGAAAGCGGGTCACTTAGTATATAACGTCCAAAGAAAGTGACCCGTTTTCATTGCTCTTGTGTGTAAATAGTGTTGAATTACTGCCATTTTATCCAAAGAGGCACTTGTAGATGACCCAGTTAGAAACTCTACTTTTAAGCCGTAGGTACTCGTATGATTAGGCAGGTTACCTACTGTACACGGTGCTAATAGTAGTGGTAGAAATGTGTTTGCATTTCTACAATATTTCTCATAAACAATATGTGTTGCTTACTAGATACTTTACTAAGATTAAAATTGCTTAATCTGGTCACATAATAACTAATGACTCCTACCCTAACTATGAGAAACTATGAGTGCTTTTCGGAAGAGAATACCAGGCGAATTATATTATTGTACCATGATAAAGACTATGTGTAGAGATATTTGATTAAGATTAAAATTGCTTAAAGAACCTGATAGTAAAAGTACCTACTTAATCTTGTTTCTCATTTCAGCTGGTATAATGTCCATGTTGGGAAGTTTATCTCCTCCATTAATTCGATCTCAGATCACCAAAGTGGTACCAGGGGATGAAGTATCAAAGTTATACTCATTGATAACCAGCGTGGAGGCCATAATACCGATTTTCTCACCGATGTTGTTTAATGCGGTATACTACAAAACTTTAGCTACGTTTCCGGGAGCGATATATATCATTTCTGCATGTTTGCTCATCGTGTGCTTTGTCTTCGTTTCGTGAGTACCTATCTTAATACTACCCTCTGGTTAACTGGTAGGTACAGTCACCAGCAATAATATATTATCCAACATTGGGCGCAAAAATATCTGACACGCTGTTATACCTCTAGTAATAAAGACGTGTCAGATATTTTTGCGCCCAATGTTGGATAATATTAATGCTGGTGACTGTACTGGTAATTACTAAACTAGAGTCAGCGATCTGTTTTAATTAAAAACAAGTCTTTGTCACAAATAATATTTATCTATGATGTACAACTAAAGGTCAGTTTATAGAAAATTGATTCAAATTTTTATCTAATGTAAACTATTCACATATTTTGGATTTCCATAATATTTCTTTTTATTTCAGTGTCGCAGAAGTACTGTATTACAAGTTGCTAAAAAACCGAGAGCAAGACAGATATTTGCTGATAGAAGATGAATCTAGTTTAACTTAAAAAACTTACCTGTCTGCCTATCTTCAGTATATTTTCTCAGTGCAGTTAGATAATTTATTATTAGTATTTTAACATGTTTTTATTCGGTTTTCTTGTAAGTTATAATTTATTATTTAAGTACCTCAGTATGATAATTATAGTAATAAGATTTCAGAGATGCAAGTAGGTACAGTCGACAGCAAAGTGTGTCAAAAGTTGTTATTTTTGTTAGAAATCTTATTTATAAATTAAATTATATATAAAATATAAGTATTTTTTGACGAATTTATCGAATTTAAAAAGTGGGTTAAATTTTAATTTTAATAATAAAAAATAAGCTTTTATAAATTTAAATGCGTACCTAATTAAATTAGGTACCTAGTGTATGTTGATGTATCCATGGAAGATTTCAGAAAAAAACCACTAAACTGTCTTCTAAATATTAATTAGTATTATCATGGATAACGCATTTAAGATTAAAACTTTTAACTTATAATTATTTACCTACTTATAACTACCTACTACTAATTAGTGCAATTAGGTATAATAAAACACCATTTATAAAAAAAACTGCATTTTATTACATTCATACATTTAAGAACACACACAAATACTTAATATTATTATACTTACAATAACAATACAAGCAACAAAATCAAAGGTTCTGCCTACAAAATGGTTGGTGATTTACGGCATATTTTATTTTAGAGTTCGAAACGATTTTTTTTTTTTAGTAAAACATGAAATCTGCAATTAGAATTAGAGTAAGTAGTTTTTTTACAAGTGACACTTTTGTGCACGATACTCCAAAAGACAGTCTCTTTTTCATGAACGAATCGTTTTTTTATTTATTAATTACAGTAAAAACCTGAATTTTTTATTAGATTATTATACGTAAACGTCCATTTACGCATAAAAATGGATTCAAAATCACTTGCACACTTTATTCTTGGCACTATTTTTTGTTATTTTTAGACTGTTAAATATTAAAATACAAAACAAACACAAATTAAAATAGATTAAATGCTAACTGTATGGAATCGTGTTTATGTTAGGTACCTGACATAGACGTTATTAACTTTAGCAACACTTACAAACTCACCTTAGCCCAGTATTTAATTAAGTCACATTAATATTTTTAGGTAAACTTGATACTCGTATTTGGCACAATGGCTATCTAGGGTTTCTATATTTTAAAACTTTTGTTTAAATACATTTTCAATTAGAACAACAGCCGATAACCAAAATGGCGGATAGAGGTTAACGTTGGAAAATAACATCATTGGTGATAAATTCTAGTGTAGTAGCCGGAGTAGCCTTCTTTGGTTCAATGTACTATATGTGAAAAATACGCGTAAATATGGTTGAATCTTAAAAACCAAATCTATTAAGAAAAATGTCTTACCCTAATATAAAATACTCAAGCGATACTCTGCCCATCCGTCGAGCCCTCAATACTTTGGGTAAGTCATATCGTTTTCCTAGAGGTCGACACCAAGTTGATAATCGGCTGAATGATAATGTATAACAGAATAAACACCACGAAGGAAATCATCGTGGTCGACAGCCCTGGGTTATTAGCGCTGTAATACTCCATATTAAAGCCTATCGCAGTAGTAATAAGGCCCATGGAGACGGAAATCATGCCGAGGGAGACGTGGAGTATTTTCACCGGGCCACTTTTGATCATCAGACGGACTTTTGAAGAGAAGAGCGCGATGATCCCCGAGATAAAGCTGGCCAGCGCAAACGCAAGTGCGATAACACCTGAAATTGATAAAATTGAAGATAAAGTACTTGTGTGCTTGTGTAAAGTTACGTTTAAGCGTTACTGTGCACAGTATGTACATTTATTATTGTAAAGGTAGAACATCCAATGTGACATGTCTTTAAAAGACCAAACTAATAACGAAGCGATTTATGTACACGTTGTATCACTTCCCATATCTATTTTACGAGTAGGTCTTGGTCACGTAGATCGTCATAGGTTCCCAATGTTGCCAATACCGTCAGCCCTAGCATCTCATAGAATTACTGATAGGTGATTAACGTTTGTAGTTTGAGTACGAAGATGTTATCAAAAGATGTTATTCACACAAGTGTACGTGAACTTCTTGAAACTCATCAATATGGAAGGGCTGAACAGGTTGATCACTTCTTAGTCGAAGATAACTTACCACAGTATCCATGAGGAGTATTGATGGCCATCTCAGTCTCGGCAAGAGCAAGGAATGTGCCAGCTATGACCAGCAGGGAACCAATCAGCTGAAGGCATCCGTGGACGATGCCTTTTCCATCCGGAGTCAGTTGGAAGGACCAGGAGTTGTGTCGATGGAGGGTCAGAATGGCTTCTACCAGAAACAGTAGATACTGGAAGAGAGCGGAAATATTTCATAAGCGTATGATTATTAAAGGACTTAAATACGCCTGCATGATAACTTTTACGAGAATTTGTCCAACAATAGCTAGTGGTTGTGTATGAGGTCTACTACTTGCATCTGCTTATCATAAATGAGATAAAAGGTCACTTGTAGTAAAAGATAAATCTAGTTTTTAGCTGCGGTTTGTTTTAAATATTAAATTATCTAGTTTTATATCATTTAACTCCAAGGAACCACATTAAACAGTTATAGCGCCTCTTGCTTTTTGAAGAGCAATGTGCTGTTAAGCTATTGGCTATAATATGCCAGTTGCATTAGCACGATAGCTTAATAATGTGGAAAACCATAATTTTAAAATCTAAGCGTTGCAGTTACCCTTCTCATATGTGATCTGATTGATTTATGAGAGACGCAGGGAAAACCACCGATCGCCGCCTACCGACCGCCTATCAAAATAATAAACTGGTCGATTTTTATGTGGATTTTTACGGGATTAACTCCCTTTTGTCACTATCTTAAAAGCCTGTCCCTTTGCAAGAATACTTATAGTCTGGTGGTAACCGTCTTAGCTAATAATTGAAACGCTTTTAAAACGGTACAGGATCAACACAAGACATCACAAATACGTACGCCAGTTCCAGCGATGATGATGTGCAGTTGCATATTACTGATGGTACCACTAGGCTCCACGGTGAGTGCAAAGTGCCACAAACAGAACACCACAATCGCCACTTGCATATGGTGGAGAAGGTTTACGAGTTGGCATATCGCCAGCCACGCCGAGTCCCAAGAGTTCCCATACTCGTCACCACTTTCCGCGTCATACGTGGCTGGTGCTCGAGTAATCTCCGCTTGGTAAGGCACGTGCTCCCTGACCTCGAACATCTCCACCTTCTCCACCGAGTGCTGGCTCGTGCTAGGTCTATCCATTTTTTCTACTCTAGCTACTGAATAGACCTTTCGAACCGTTTTCACGCACAAACAGTTCTAGTCCTTCACATGGACAGCTTACGTACTAAACTCTAAGATCTCGACTGATACCGTATTGAGATAAGTCAGGAAAGCTCGATAGGTCCAGCTATCGAGGAGTTGACAGTTTCGAGATTAGAAGATTGTGCAACTGGTGATAATACGAGATATTTCGATTGATTAGGTTAATCTTGTTCGCATTTTTTGCAATTTCGAAATTCCTACAATAATGTGATGGTTGTGAATACGAGCCGTGATTCCGTAAGACGTTAGATAGGTACATTAAATAGATAGGGTAAATCATCAATAAATTTGCTATTGTTGAGCTTAGGTTGAGATAATACCTAATGGCGGTCGAGTTAAAAACAATACAATAGCATATCAAAGGCGATCTGGTTTTACATAGTAGAATAGAGGCCCAGTAGTATAGTTTAAAGGATTATTAAGTCCTTATAACCGAGTCAGAGAATTAAGTGAAATTTACAAGTTTGAAGAGCGAGAGACATTGAAACAGCTGATGCTCATCCTTATTTTAATAAAGTAGGAATAAACAAAAGCATTAATGTTTAACTATTACCTCCGCGTACATCCTTCTAACCAGAGACACATACCAGGATTAAGTTTGACTACGTTTACTTTTTTTTTGTCAGTAAATTCGATGTTAGTATCTACGTTACTACAGGGAGAGTATAGATACAGTTAGGTTGCGCAGCCACCATAGAGCCCTGTCACAATAACAGCATCAAAGTCACGAGAAATAAATTAAGTCAGAACCAATTATTGGCTTTGGCCGACAAGGTTCTATAGTTCAACAATCCAATTTGTTGACTACTGTCATGTACATCAAATTTTATAATAATCTTTTCTGAGTATTAACTGTAGGTACCTAACTAAGTAGGCTTTAAAGTCTGTACCTAAAGGTTCCTAATAATATTAGTTGACAATTAGGTCCAATTTTAAATACTAGGAAGTACCTAGGAAGGTCTTCGGAACCACTGCATCAATTTCTAAACATTATTTTACTAGTCATTTGAAAGGTAAGTACCTACATTATTCCATATGGGCATAGGCTATATATAAATAAACCCGGGCAAATTCGGAACGGGACGCCAGTAGGTACATAATAAATAATTTATTTATACATGTGAATACAAATCGGTTTTATTTAACTCTGCCACTCACCGCTAGATGGCGCTTCACAGCACGGTGCATTGAAGTTATACTACGTGCCGGTAGATGTCAGGCACAGTCTTATCTCCAAGTCTCCTACTTACAATATCAGAATTTTGCGGGAAAAAATTACGTATGATTAAGAAAGTTTAGTATGAAAAAAAAATTAGTGTACATTTTTTTTGTTTCTTACTGCCTTGAAATCAATCAGATCTATTTGTTATATGGGCATACATATATTCAGTTCTATTACTTAATATGAATCAAATACGACTTCAAACTTTATTTTCAATCGTCTAAAAAAATTAAAATTAACCATGCCCGAATTAAAAAGATAGGTAAGTGCATTTTTTTGCAAATCTTTACGGCGAGGCGATGCGAGATAATTGAGATAAAGCAAACTATTCTTAATTAGGTAATAGTCAAGATAATTAGGTATTAGTCAAACCGTCCGGAATATCACGGAATTGGTAATAATTAAAATGCAGCAAATTTACTAATCAACCCAGCTACTATCAAACTAAATACAACTAAAACAAAAAGAACAAGAAGAACCTTAATACTCCACCGACTATTAATTATCCTGCTCAGATGCGTTAAAAAAGTCTTTTATTACACCGCGGCATATTAGAGGGGAGTGTCCGCCCTCAATTAATAAGCCCTAATGAATTCCTGAGGGCCTGGTGAGTACTTTGTCATATAAAATACCTAATCTCCATGTCTTCTTTAGCTCCATCCCTCTTACTCCTGAGCAGTGATAGCAAGGCGAGAAAGTAACAGGGCGAGTGGAAGATCGAAATTTAAATTTGGAGGTTAGGTTGTTTAGAGGCGGGGTCCATTTGTCACTCAAAAATCCGATAACGAGGGAGGAGAAACGATTAGTGTTTTATTGAAATGGTTCCGTAACAGATTTTGGTATTGAGTAGTGCGACAAATGATTTTTAAACGATGACAGTTGTTTAGGGTGAGATAGAATAGAATTTTGTAATTTTCGAGTTGGACAGTTACGACCGGGAAACGACGATAATGTAACAAAATACCATTCTTTAATGACATAGTACGGTTATGAAAACCTCAGTTATACCTAAGTAACAGACTTAATAAGGTTTTGCCCTCGACTAATTATATTTTTGGAGTGAATAGTATCTTTGGGTAAAGGGTTTCATTGTATCAGTTTCTTTTTTTAAATCTTTTTAAAAATAGGTAGGTACTCTAAGGAATGTGGGGTTTTATCTGAAATAAATAATGTTGATGTTGCTGGTGTTGCTGGCTTAGGAGCAACTCACGAAATTATACAAGAATAAACAGTCGCTGTTCTATCGAATCATTTGCCTTTAAATTTAAATAATTAGAAGCAAATAAGACGTATCCTACAAAAAGTACAATGCAATAAGTTCTATTTTAGATACTACAGCCTTATTGCATTAGAGTACCTATGCAGACAGATAGGACAGACGACTCACTTATGCATTGATAAGTTAATAAATATGATTGTATATTTTTGAACAAAGTCACTTAGAAATATTAACGCATGATGGCTCATTGTAGGACCTCTGTCCACAAAACGCAGGATAAAGGTAAAACTTACTCGGTCATTACTCGTATCGCATACGTTACGATTATAAATCGATAGGCAGGTCGTGTATCGATTACGGTCGATTCTATTCTGATTTATAGCGCCGTGGATGGGCGGCGTTTTTCTATGAATTTTTAGTTTTGTTGTGAGGATATCAGTGAGGGATGGGAAGTCGCAAATTGGGTTGGGTGTAAGGCCAACTACAGCGTGATATGTTTTCAAATGTACTTATTTTTACAATGAATTTTGGTTTACTGACCCACTTTCAATTGTTTTTTTTTTAAAATAAAATCTCATCGATCCACAGGCTGAGGAAAGATTAGATGGTTATAATTACCTTTATTTATAACAAGACTAACTTTTGCCCACGACTCCGCGTAAAAGTCATTAATGACTACCCATTCGGAATCTGTTTCACTTAAGAGGTTACCTCGTCCGTCTCCGGTTTATAAAATATCTTTGTACCAAATTTTACGAAACGTGAAGACGGAACAAACAAACAAACACCCTCGTATTGGACAATTCACACACATTTCCCGCGTACAAAATGTCTAAGCATCTTGTTGATATGATTGACGTACAAGTTTCGCTCGTATCGTAGCAAATCTAAATTATGTGAGAACATCGAACAAAGTATTACTTTATAAAGCGCCAGCGCAGGCCCGCGTCATCTCATGGTTGTTAATTATTATAAATCGATACAATATGCGGCCACTTTGGCTATCTGAACCCGACAGTACGTCTCTACCATCACGTCATCTCTGTCTTATCCAAGGCAAGAGTCAAGGATAGCTATATTCATGGGATAGGGATGCGTGATTCGATTATTATCGGTAGATTTATCGTTTCGACTACGCTTTGGGCACGATGTGTTTTACGTCAGCACGTTTCGCTTACGTATTTTATGTTTATGCTGAGACTGGCTTTTATCCGTGACTTTGGATATACGTGTATTTCTTTTTTACCAGAAATTTACCAATTTTTTTTTGTTTGTTTATTCTAAAAACAGTGTGGTGCATTTTTAATTTAACAATTTCCTAAACAAAGTTTAATGTCAAGTCAATTATTTCCTTCACCTTCACATTCTGCATACACTTACAACTAATTGACACTTGTCTTTTATACCTAGTTAATTTTGCTCCGTCAAACTTGTACTATCCCCAATAGGCCACACGTATCTAACCACATAAAAAAACACTATTCCTACCTAAGGTGAGTATGTTGTTGTTGTTTCTATTGACAATATTAAAGTTTTATATTCTTATTTTAAAGCATTAATCGTTTAACGCAGCTATTTTCTACAAAATACAGTGGCATAGGCACTATAGAATTGATTACCCAGGGCCTTTATTTTATATTGATTTATCCTATCTTGCGGGCCTAGTATGGCTGCGTCTATATCGCGTGTCAAATGTGGATAAAGCATCTGTCACTCTCGTACTTATTTACGTGTCAGAAGGTGACAGATGCCTTATCCAAACTTTGTCACGCGATGAACGCAGCCATGTTAGTTGATTGATGTCCTAATGTATCTATATCGAAGTAAGATGGTCTAAACCAGGATAGGATAAAGGCCCTTCTTAGGTCCAAATCTGGGTAAATACCAACCAGCGTTTATCTAGGTCAGTCACCCCCCGTAAATAAGTACTTACTTACTGTGTAAGTGCCTAAAATATACCTAGAAATATTACTTAGTTCCTCAATGGTCTTGAAAAAATATAAAACCACGATTCCCGCCGTCTGTCGCTCTGATCTTTCAAACTTCGCAACGGATTTTAATGCCTTCTCATCAATAGATAGATTGGTTCAAGAGGAAGGTTAATTTTAATTAATTCTGGATTATGTACGGGTCTTACAGAAAACTCACATAAACTGAAGAGAAGCGAGGGCGGGTCACAAGTAGAATATAAGTTTACCAATAATACCAATTCCAATAAATAAGCAAAGTTTCAAAAGAATAAAATGTATTAAGGAATGAAATGTACATACCAGCGATAGTTACTATTGTTCCTATCGGTTTTATTTTCGATGCATTCGAAGATTACTTGTTCTTCCTAACTAATTAAATGACAAAATTATTGCAACCGACACAAAATGGAAACTCAAGCAAGCACAAAGCCGCGCCGTCCGCTTTTAATATAGCGTTTGCGGCCAGTAGTTAAATATCTTAATAAGAAAGCAATAGAGATTATAGACCTTGGATGTACGGGGGTGGGCTATTTTATATCGATAACGTTGCAAGCGCCCATAGCGTATCGTCACTTAGGCCTTTTGACGATAGAAGTCGGATGCTTAGGGCACAGTACGTGTGGTCCCTCTGATCGTCAGCCAATAAGGATGGCGGATATCGATAAATACACTCGATAACTGAACGGAAGACATTCCTTGCTTTTGTTATTTATAGCTGTGGTTAAGTAATTGACGAGGTTTTTAATTTTTGTTTTAACATGTTTATACCTACAAGTTTTTATTATGCTTAAGGGTAGTGAAAATGTAAAAAACATTAGTCAGTTTTGCTATAGTTACAAATACTTTAAATCACAATGTTTTGACCAATGTCAATTGTATCAAAATAAATGTTGTAAAAAGACAAAGTTACAACTATCTTATTGTATCATTAATTATTATTACCGTTTACTCGATTAAAATATGTACCTCGTGGTTAACCGTGTTGATTACACATATATATGTATATACTCGTTGTTCTTAGACAGTAATTATGTAGTGATTGTTTGTTTATCCAAATAATAAAAAAAAAAACTTACCTTTTGTCCTTAGCGTATATCTTTATTCACGTTTGTATGGAAGATCTCTTAAGCTGTAAGGCCTGTAAGAATGTTGTAGTTGTTTTTTTGTTGTTAAAGAAGCACCTAAATCTGTTTTATTGTATTGTTTTGCTAATTACCTAGTATAGGACATTTTAAACTTGGATTGGTTTTTTAGATAGAGTTCAATTATGGTGTTAGGATGTAGCAAAATATATTTATCCAAAAATATCATCGATAATTTCCACGCCCAGCTCTATCAGAAATAGTCCAGTCCATCAATACCGTATTAAGGCATTACTTTTAAATCTAGCTCCCTACCTACCGCGTACCTAGTAATTGTCTTCGTGACCCACGTGGTCATAATTGCTAACTCGTTTACTTATTTTTTTAAAGATAATTGTAAAATAAAAGTAATTACTAACTTGTTAACAGGTTGCTATATTTATGTTAGTAGCAAATTAATAATAGCTAGTTTTTTCTTTTACAGCTCTACATAAATGAAGGGATGCTTAGTCTTCCAAAAGAAATAATTGTAATTTTTGTGATTCTGTGAACGACTAGAAAATGCAACCAGTGGCGTAGCTAGCATGAGTGGCACCCGGGGCGGATATTTTAGGTGTCACCCCAAAACTCAATTACATTATTTTATTAGTGGCGGTTATGCAATCTGCCACAGTTTTATGAATTGTTATAGATGGCACACACTACTGATGTCCACGGTCGGGTCGGGTGTCACCCCTAAGCGGGTGACACCCGGTGCGGGCCGCCCCTGCCGCCCCCCCCTAGCTACGCCACTGAATGCAACACTTAAAATGTACTTCTAATACTACTTTAAACGTATTATCCTGTTATAACCATGAAGCAAAAACAGTCTTCGAATCGTCAGCAAAATCTAATCACAGCGGACATATTCTAAGTTTTTTTTTGTAATATTACGAGAAACCAGGAAGCGCATCGAATTATTAAGTGAAGAAATCCTAGGAAATTAGTGTTTAGTCTAAAATTATAGCTTCCATCTCTTTCTAATACAGGTTGGAGTAAATAGGACATATAAGTACCTATCACCGGTTAACTACGGCGAGCCGCGGAAGTTCAAAGAAAGGAAAATGTGTTTTTTGCCGCAAAATGATTACTCATGTCAGCACTTTCGATTTTTTCCTGTAGAAAGTTATTGCAAGTAATATGCTCATCAGACTCGCAAGATAATTTGTAAGGACTTTGGAAATGATATAGAGATTAGGATTTCCTAAATAAAACGTTTCTGATATTAATAATGTAGATAAATTGGGTAAGCCTGTGACGTGCGTCACGGCTCTATTATTAACTTTAGTCTACATTTTAGTTAACAACTAAATTAAAAGCAAGCTTTAAAAAACCGACTGAATTTTTGATACTGTCGTCGACATATAGGTATTAAAAACATTAAAAAACAAAATCCGATTAAAAAATGTTTTTTTCGGAATGTTGTGTGCCCAATGACATTCGCGTCATCGAGACGAATCTAATGATAATGACTATCATTTATCAAAATAGGTTGACCCGTTGAGTACTTCTCTTGGGCTTCGCCGCAGTAGGGTAAAAAGACTAGTCTAGATAATATACAAAAAAAACTTACCTAAGTATATTTTATGAGATCACATACCTCAACTCTTTGGCATATATTGAAAATAGCTTCAAACAAAATGTTAAGTAAGGATTTCCTTCCTATAAGCTCTAGCCACGTACTAACCGATCCGCGACAGCAATTATGTACTTTTACTCATAACGATTTTTACTTTCCACACTGCTTGTAATCCAGGTTGTACACCAAGCCCTTTTTCAAACAGTTGAAAGCCGTTGCGCGCGCCAGTTGCGCGGCGTGTTAGAGAAATTGTGTTTAAACTGCGCGAACGCAAGATTACCGAGTTAACACGAAAATACACGACTTTTTATGTTATAGTTGTTGAGACAAAAAAAGGAACTTCTGGAATAGTTTGTGTTAAAAAACTCGATTAAGTAATCAATGTTATGATATTTTGCCAGCGATAACTGATTGTGTATTAAAATAATATAAATGGTGAAGTGACTTCTGCAGCAAATAAAATAGGTAAGAATTGGAATTGATGTCATATGTTTGCTTTTGTTATTGACTAAAATTGAACTGAAGTTATTGTTAAAGACATTCTGCGGTAAGAATCATAAATAATTAACAATGAAGTACATTTCTAATGCATTTCCGATGTATTAATGGATGAGCAAATGTTGAATATTTTATTTAACTTCACATTGGGGCTAATTCTAATCAGTGTTCTCTAGTTATAAATATCTGGAAATCTAAATTTAAATTTACAAAGGTCAAACTCTACTAACAACGTCGAGTTCGACGTTTATAAGTTTAGAATTCTAGTTTTTTTTAATGACAGCTCATACAGTCAAGTGAATACATGAACCGACGTGAACCATACTATTACGATATAGAAGAAAAATGGTCTAAAGCACAGTAAAGTAGTGGCCCTGTTCTAATTGATGAAGTCGGAATAATGGCAATAGGAGCTTAGATTTATTAATTTCGTCTCGATTAGCAGATTGTCACTATCTATGCAAAAAAAGTACAATCTGCAACTTTACTGAAGTCTGGACGAGAAGTCAAAATTTTTTTGACAGATAAAAAAATATCTAAAAGATGATGATGTCAAATTCGTTTCACACAACAACGGATTAACGCATGCCAGGCCGTATAGTATGGCTCCGTTTATCGCGTGACAAAATGTGGATAAAACATCCATCACTTTTTGACACGTATTTTACGAGAGTGACGGATGCTATATCCAGATTTTGTCACGCGATAAACGTGACCATACTAGGCCCGCTGATATGTCTAACCAACCCTTGCACCTCTTTCCTTCATAGTATAATACAAACGGACATGTCACCCCGCAGTTCACGCTGCCGTTAGTTCAGCGAACTATCTATAATCCGCGCCGAGATAGTCCGGTGTTCCCTGCAGATTGCCTCTGCAGATTGTATAACGTCAAGATGCGTCAGTGTGCGGTGGGAAGGACATTGACGCGGTTAAAATAAAATGAGTGTTAGAAAATTATTGCAGGTCTTATTGGTATTTTATTTTCTTCTTAATTAATGTCTTTCACACCTTTTGACAAGGTGTATTTCGAGTTTTAGACAATCACCATTGACTTATTAGAGAAACACGCGAGGACAATTGTTCGGTTAAAGAGTATTTATTTAGTCAGGTGGACTAAACAGAAGCACATGGGGTTAGCTCCACGCGCTTCTATCAAGTCTCAGATTTTTATTAACTGTAGCTGTGACATGTTTGTGTGTATGTCAGTTACTACCCATTCGTTTAGTTCAAAACTTGCTACTAGTCGATTCAGAACCAGATTCCACTTTTAAGTGTGAGCTGTTTGTTAGATTATATGTAAAACAGATGTAACTGAAAAATTATGTTGTTATTACTCTAAATCAAAAAAAAATTACGCTTGACTAATGAGAGCCTTGTAGGCATTAATATTAAATCTTATAAATAGGAAAAATCTTTTACATCAGAAAGGTTAAAAATCTTTAAAAGCTTGAGGTTTCTAAGTTCGGTAGCAGCCTCGTGAACCTTGTAGTTTGAGCCCTATAGAGACGCTTGAATTTTCAGAGCCTGACAGCCTTGCCTTAAGACTGCGGCTTAACTCCTTAGGTACCTACTCAGACACATTTAAGAGACAATTAACTCGTTCCTTTTTCAAACTTGCGTATGAAAAATCGTCACTAAGGAATAACTTAACCGTCATTTACTGACTCTGAATGTTACTGCTGCACTCAGAGACGTCAATTAAATTTAATGCTTGTTTAGTGACGTGTTGTCTTATTCTATTGCTGTAGCAAAGAAAGTGACAGCAGCAACTTTAATCAAGCATTAAATTAAGTTGACGTCTCTGAGTGCAGCAGTTAGACTTCTAGCACGAGCGCTTCAAGAGAACAACCCAATCTTACTAATACTTATTACTTATACCTAAATGCGGAAGTTCGTGTGTTTGTTTTTTACTCCTTCACGCTGCAACGACGGACGGATTTGGATGAACTTTGAAATGGAGATAGCTTATACCCTGGCTAACACTAGGCTATTTTCAACCCGGAAAATTGAAAAGTTTCCGAGGGAATAACGGGCTGAAGTTAGTATAAAATAATTTTCAAAAATCCTGGGACTGCAACAATTCGTTAGTGATTCGTCTGCGTATTGCACCGCTGCGACTCCGGTCGTGTTTGCACTGGATGCGCCACGTGCACGATAACAGGTTATTCAGCCTAAGGGCCACGCCATTGTGCCAATAGCGGGCACAATACACTACAAATACTGTTTTTCGAACACCTCTTGACAAAAGAACCAGCTTAATGTTTATGTCGACAACAAGCTAAAATATGACAGAATGTTTTTCTAGGTTATAAAACGTGTCGCAAAAATTTATTTTTTGATTCTTATTTTGACTGAGACCACAATAAAATTTATTTGGTGATATGACGATTTATGTTGACGATCTCATTGTAATCTTTTTTTTACATGCAATGCAATATATGTTGTAACATTACGTTGATAAGGAAACTAAACAGACGTTATAATTAGGTAAATCTGCTAAAATTCGACCTAACAACAGCCGTATATATTTTAGCACTCAAATCAACTTACTTATTTTAAATATACTTAGGTACGACATGGCCACCAAAAAAAATACATTTTAGCCTCGACATCGTCAAACTTGTCTTATTTATCTATCCCGAATCATGGATGAAGTTCCTTACTCCTTTCTTAATTAACATTATTAAACGACGAAATATCACTTACAAACGCAAACTTCGCGAATAATTTTAAGAGGATTGTAAAGATGAAATTTTTCATACAAAATGCGATAACTTCTCTCCCCATAAAAGTAGTCCGATTTTTAATATGTTCAAAAATGGTGAAAATTCGACTTAATTTAGGGGTTGATAAACGTTATCGCCCGGAGCTAAATTTTCAAGTAGACTTTTTCACGATTACGCGATTTAAGCATCGGTTCACAATTCTCTTTACCGTTGCCAAAATTTTGGAAGCATCCCTGCTCTAAATTAAAAGCCTTATGCGTTTCAACAAACAGTCTAGTTTATAGCGCACTATATCCAACTTCAGAATTGGCAAAATTATTAAAACACTTGATGGAGTCTTTATATCCCTACAGCTGAACTGACTACGTATAAATTCGTTCCATGCCAAAACATTCCGTACCCCCAACGTCGACGAATCTGACATCACTTAGAACGTAAACATGCTAGACTATTCCTCGCGCAGATCTGTATCGCTATTGTGCAGTATTTGCATAGCCAGTAGCCAGGATTGCGAGCGAGATGGCTCCGATACGAGCGCGACTCGCGGAGAGCTTCAAGCGCGATATTTATTACTGAGACAACCATGTTACATATCTTAATCCTGTAGCTATACTTACTGCTGAAGACAAGCTACAGCTTGAGGGCATTAGGATAAGAGAGGCTACTCTAGTGTCTACGTTTGATACATTAATGTTTTCCTTAACCGAGAAGCTTAAGGATCTCCAATTACGGTTTTTAATAACGAAATTAGAAGAAGAAGTTTCTAATCTTTCCTGCGGAAATCCAAGTTAAAGAATGAGGTTATAGGAATCCTTGAAAAAAGAGAAGCACCATAATCAAGATTAAATGAGAGATGTTATCCAAATTTTGAGCTTTAGAATTATGGAGAAAACCACATAGTTCTAGGTTCAAAGCCTAACCGCACATCAAAGTTGCATGCTTTGTCTAACCATTGAACTGCTACAATATCTATTCTATCTATAAGTGCGTTAAGTGCCTACACTTCATTTACATGAGTTCCAATGTTTTGTATTCATAGTAATTTCGCAATTGATTAAAGTTTATAATTATTTAATATTCTGCGTTTTGTGTCCAATAACAGCTGCATGTTATACCGCACCGTGCCGGCAGCCTTATTCATTCGGTTCCACCTGTAATTGATGTCAGATAGTATTATGACCGGCGGGCAAGACGCTCGTTAATACATAACAATGTAACATAGATTCAACACGTATTATCTCACTGTTTGATTCATTATTTACTGGGTTAACTTCTTTTACTATTAACTAAACAATAGTTAAGAAGGCGTGAGATTTATTACAGTTCTCAAAATCTCATATTTTGTGAAGAATGTTATGAATGTATGACTTTTCATTTTATTGAAATCATTTAATATGTCACAGTCGAGTAAAAGGATCAGTGAAATTTATTAGTTAACAGAGATATTCGAATGAGGATGATCGATTGATACTTTGATCATAAAAAAATACTATTTCTTTTATTTCTCGGAGCACTGATTAAGGAGGAACATAAGCAAACCGTGAAAAGAATTATAATAATAAGGAACGATTACCTGTACTTAAATACTTAGGTTACAAAATTCTGGTTTTCTACAATATTTTACATTGTTTCTAAGTGTTAAAGTAAGATTTTAATTATAATGGCTCTTACGATAAAATTATGTACGATTAAGTGTTATGAATAATATTATAAATAGGCTCATCCGCTATAAAGTAGCGTGTATACCCATCCAAACGAGTATTTTAGCATAATTAAATTTAATGCCTAATCACTACCTTTCCTACTGGATCATCATTATAGTTTCTTATGGGCTTTGGGCTTTACGTAAGGTTGACAATCTCTTGACACTACATTATTAGCCATTCCTAGTATTAAACATCGTAAATCTTTACCATACCAAACTTCAAGCTCGAGCAATATAGCCATACAATTTCATCTCGTCCGATTTTTATTTCTAAAACTCACTCATTTAATTATTAAAACTCCCTCATAATAGATATGTATGATTATATCCGAATCGTTCCATTCTAAAGCATATTCCCTTTTAAAAATGTTAAAAGGATTTTCTTTGAAATTACGGTTCCACTACTTGGTTGTTCTAAAACTAAAGTCAATATTAATTGAAGCAAAACTTTGTTCAACAACATATTTATTGCGAGTCCCGCCAAAACTGCGGGCATTTTATGCACGTCGATAAATTTTATCAACGTGCATAAACGTGGGTAAAACATGTGTCACTTCTGACCAGTATGTAAGTGCGGCGAGAGTGACGGAATCTTTATCCACCGCAATAAAGGCGACCATAATACGGGCCCTGATATGATGTATTGACATAAAAAAAACGCACTGCTCGATCAAAACAGTAGTAATTCAAAATACAACTTTAATACAACTTCTATGAACTTGAAACCAAACTAACAAGGATTTTGAGTTGATAATTACTGTTTTGATCTAGCAGTGTGATTTATGCATATTATTTTGTTTAGGACGTTTTAAAGCAGGCTATGGACTTTCAGGTTTTTAAAACATTCTAGATATGTGTTATCAATTCTCACACAGTGTAAGTATTATATTGTTGCCGCTTAACTAAATCTATATAAGCTAAGCATAGATTCAATGTTACTCTCTACCAACAACGAGATGTCGAACACAATGACGAACCGATATTATTTGACCCTCATACTTTTTCCTTAGCCTCAACGAAATGAGTATTGGGAGCAGATTGCCAATCTTCGCTAGGTAATCGAAGAGAATACCATAAGAAGTAGAGGAACAAATTATGATGAAAAGAAAAGGTTAAGGTTAGGATCATAATATTTATACAATACAATACAATTGTACCTACATGAAACAAAAACATTCCAGAGAAGCAGTGCAATTAAAAAAACACAGGTAAGCAACAGGCGGTCTAATCGCAGATTAGTAATCTCTTCCAGACAACTTCAGTAGGGATATGGTGTCAAATTAAAATACTACTATAATACCGTCTTTCCTTTACATAAATATACCGTTTAGTTTGTAACAGCTTTTCTAGGCGATAATAGGATGTATAGGGCGATATAATAGTTATTTATGTAACTGGTACATAATGAAGCCTCTTAAGGTACGAGAGCCGAAGTTAGAGCGCGAGCTTGCGAGCGCTCTAATTACAGGCACGAGTACCTTAAGAGCTAATTATGAACCGTTGCATACATAACTTTTTCTACAAGCTTAAAATGATAATGATAAAAATAAACAATCGCTAACTTTTCTCGTATACTTTACTCGATTTTTCTGCTAACAAATTACTTGTCATCAAAGACATTTTCACTATTCCGATGCGCGTAAATAGTTTGTGAATTTTATTGATAAATGTTAACAAATTTCATGCGAATTTTAATAGATACTAAAAACAGTTCTATCAAATTATCATAAACAAGTTGGAATGACAAACGAAACGCCATTTTGTTGATATCCATATTGAACGTAACCATGGTAACCAAATAACAAATCGATGGATATTTACCATCTATTTTTAGTAATTAAATAAAAATGTTATTTTAAACACATAATTACTCATAAAATTTATTTTGTTTTTAATATACGTAATTGTAATTGGTGTTAAATGTTTTTAACGGTGTATTAAACAAATTATTAGGATGTCAAGTGTTAACTAAACTTCAAGACTGATATCCGGAATGACCGTTACCATGGTAATAACAATGCTATAATAAATTATAGAACTGTTATTACCATGGCAACGCTCATTATAGAATTGTTTTTACTCTTCGGTTACGCTATAGGTGGTATTCTGACACCATTAACGATATCAATATTAGCGGTTTATAGTACGCGAGTAGAAAAAAGTTTTAAAAGCACTTTTTACACCGTTGCTTGACCAAATAAACATTGAAACATCAAAACTTGGATTCACGAATTTTCGCCAGAACATTTTGATAAAATTTTACTTAGCGCGTTTCTATACTTGCCTCTCTTCTCACTGATTGGGTACTAACCCAGGGTTTTAATAGTTTGGTTTGTTGGTAAAATCGATTTCAAGTGAATCATTGTCTCTATAGGGAATAGCACGCTGCGCCCGCGCAGGAAGAGAACTCGATATGCGCGTAATGGCGCGCTGCAGCGTATTAACTCTGCCGGGATTGAGTTACCCAGGACGGATTATGCGAATAGCGTATGCGCGTATTTTAAGGTATCCTTAGGGAGTGCGTTTGTCGCAAAGAGTTATGATTGTAGTGATGTGCGTGACAAGAAACGCTTAGGAACAGTGAACAGCTTAAAAATTGTTATTCTGGAACCCTGTCGCAGGAAGTCAATAATTACGTTATATATATTTCTTGTAACTAAGACGCTGTCATTAGGACAGAGTTTTATGGTGGCATAACAATAACAAATAATAAGTGTTCTAGATTTTTGCAGAAGTTGTTTCTCGCTAATCTCTGACTCTGTTCGAATTTCTGGAATAAAAATTACTCTAATGTCCGTCTCTGTGCTTTAAATTATTTCTGGCGTTAAACCATGAAGACGGAACAAAAAAATCGTAAGGATATTCAAAAGGCCTTATAAATAAAACTTGCCATAATGATCTTAAAAACATTTGACTGCAATCCTGAACGATTTTGAGCCTTTAGGTAAGTGGGTGAATTGCAAAAAGTACCGACCTACTACTGTAATTCTCAAGATCGTGTATTGAACATTCTCGAACAACCGCCTATCGACTTCTTTCAAATCGATTGCGAAACTCCGACACTGATGAAGGCCGTAGGGTCAATCACGGGTCAACTGTCAGACATAATTCGTAAAACAAAATTGCTCTTATAAATACTTCAGTCAGAAGAATGTTACAGCTCTGAATGACGAAACACGTCGATTACACTGTTCCTGTCAACCGATTAATGTAAGACACGCTGTTAAATTAAATTTATTTACATATAGCTACGATAGTGGAGTGATTTTGGGCCCGCTGGCGGCGGCCGGCGTGTAACTGGTACGTCTATCGGGAGTCCACTTTTGTAAATATTTGAAAAGTCCAACCTAGTTTAGGTTGATGTTAATGTTGGCGTATAATTTGATTGGTATTTTTTTCTACTGGAAGTTCCCACTTGGCAGTATTTGTCGAACGATGATGCAATATTTGCATTTGCCAAATAAAAAGCGTTAAGTGCCATCATGCTTATGTTAGATAAAATGACACAAAAATTTAATAGAGTTATGGGTTATGATATTAATTATATTAACCAAAGCTGATAGTAACAACAGCAATATATTTTGTGTTTTAACTAACCTTTTAGTTGATGTACCTAAACTCTTGTAGATAGTATCATAGACTCGTATGGATTCAAGACACTTATTCACAACAACAATAATCTTGTGAGAAGCGATCAAGATTTTTTTCGATGCAAGAATTAAATATTCTGCAGAAAACTAAAAGTTTATACAACTTTTAGCTTAATTGGTTGTTGAAGAAATATTAGGATTTAACTACTAATAGAACCTTAAATATATCTTCAGTATTTCAAAACTGTGTAATTTTTGTAAAATAAACGGTATTAATTTTTCTTCCTACTGGCTTCAAAGAGTACCTATCGTATCTCAAACTATGACCAAAACCCCCGACAGCGGCACAGGTTTGTGGGTGCATTCCACTTCACTGGACCGATAATTTAATTATTTATACGATTATTATATAGCCTGGTGTGGTTTGATTACGTTAATTGGTTTATAAGTACCGAACAGGTTGAAAAGGATTTAGGATCGTTACCTTTTTATGTTTAAATTGGAAAGTGTTACGAGAGCAACGGTCTAGTTAGTGAAATGTGGTTTTACGGGGATCGTTAATGACGTTACATATTTGACATAACCGCCATTGATAAGTTTTTTTATTAATGAAAACTTGAGAACGTTAATAAAACTTTACCTTCCTATTTACATTAAAATAATTTACATGATAATTAAAACCATTAAATAATGGACTTCCAGACGCACCGCGGGATGCCAAATTCCGCCTTTTCAAACGTAGCGCTTTGCGCATCCTTCATACTGCGTACTGCAAAAGAGTGGAATGCGCTTCCGGCATCTGTATTTCCGAGTGCATACAATGTGAAGTCTGAACCTACTTAAAGCTAGGCTAAATAGGCGTCTTCTGGGTGAGCTCGGCCCATCATCGAAAATATCTTTGTCCTCTAATAAACCAGTTGGAATTTGGAATGATTGCTAGATTTTTTCAGTTTTTGATATCATTTAAGCGCTTATAAAGTAGATGACGTTTCTTGCATAACATAATTAAACAAAGTGCACTTCGTGCTCTACGTTGCGACTGTTGAAATTTTAAACCGATTACAAAATGATTGAACAATCAAAATGACATCCAAAAAAAGCTAATCCTATTATAGTCGGTAAGTACATCGGATTACATCTTTATTAACTGAATCTCGTAGTAAGTCATTATTAATGATAATCTCTCTATTTGACTTTTATCCGAGAAATGGTGTCGACTTAAAGTTAATATATTTGTAAGACGCGGCGACATTAAGATATTAAGAACGGATTGTAGAAAGAATAATTTCATATAGGTACCTATGATGCTAAAATTAGTTAGGCTATAGGATTTTTTTTTCATAGCGAGACAAACGAACACACAACATGCCATCTTATAGTAAGTGACATCTGAGACTCATATAAATTTGCATTCTCAAGATTTAAATCTCAAGACCGCAATCCTAAGACAGCTAATGCGTTGCTAACCCTAAGGACTAATTATTTATTTATTGTAAACAAAATACGAGCAAAAATATTTTTTACATGAATTTGTCAAGATAAGTTGCGTACTTATCGTACTCGTAACTAGGTAACGAAAGCTGTACCTACAATCTCAAATAAAATAACTAAACAATGTACATAATACGGAAGCTTCACTCTGAATACGATTCCAAATTAATACAAATCAAAAAGCAGCCAAATTGACCATCAAAAACCTCAAAACGAGCTCAATTAAAACTAAATTGGATTGTTCAATGATCCATTTTCCAATTAACCACATAAAAGAACCACGAACGCGTATTGCTATTTAATAATGCAAACACTCAATTTACATATTAAAATGGTACATTAAGGCTTTGTCTGTCGGTTTTTTGTTATTTGAGCCACGGAACGAGCCGAAACATAAAGTAATCAAACTTTCAAACCATGTTTTATACCTTTTATTTACATTTACGAGTACAGTGGCTATGCATATCAAAACAGCCGCTTTACAATGCCTTGTGAAACGCATACATCAAGGCGCGTGACTGACTTTAATTCTGATCTATTATAAAATTTATAACTTATAGGCAAAGCTTGGTAATCAAATTGTGCTCACAAGACGTTTTTACCAAGACGATTTTTTAACGTTATAGGTGACTTAAGTATATCCACGATTTTGATCCCAAAAGAAGTTCCATGTGACTAAGAAAACCTTGTAAGAGCATGTCGGACCATGCGCAGCGTAGGGTTCCATCGCCGTTATTACGTTAATTCCACTACGAACAGCGCGCTTATTTTCAAGTGTTGGGAAACTCAAAGTTTAAATTATATATGCCCAATATACTCGAAGGCAGGTACTTGAAATATTCATTTCATACAATTTGCTTACTAATAATAGCTTACTATATCTTACGCCATTGAGCCATCTTTAGGCGTTATAATATTGTTGCCAGAATACAAAGTCTTCGCGCATTACGCCGCCGGTGCAGCGGATATGACGTCACGCAGGAACAGACGCGAGATATTTTTACGTTGTCGTCTGTTGCACTTTTTATAATCTGTCTTACGCAATATACTCGTAGTAGATGGTGTAAGACGATGCAATTCATAGGAATTGGCGGAGAATAAAAAACATATTTTGAAGCCAGTAACCCAATTGGATATTTTACAAATATTTTTTTAAGTGTTCATAAACCCGCTAACTTGCAAGGGGCCTTATACTACTTTGTCTCTATAGGGTGTCACGGTATCATGGTGAAATTTAGGTACAATTTCAATG